>JAZHRO010000078.1:34710000-37110000 GCA_037157565.1 Thalassia testudinum
AGGGATAACAAAGCTAGGTAGGTGCTGGGGTGCAGGTTGAATTATTTGTGCCTGTTGCACCTGCGTTTTGTTTTTGTTAACCCTATCAAAGTTCCTAGGTTTGGGGACGGGTTGGGATGGCAGCATCCCGTGTTGTCTAACATCTACTAATTGGTCTAATCGTCCCATCAAATCGATGCTCAATTGATTCATTTCTTATTTATGTATCAAATTCATTTCCCACATTTCCTTAAGGTCTAAACTCTGATCAGAAGGTTGGGTTTCTTGAGTACGTTCTGGCTGGTATGTGCGCGATTTTATGTACCTACTAGGTTGCCCATAAGTATTAGGCTTAGTCAAGTTACGACCCTAGGTAGGTTTCTGACTTTACCAAGCAAAGTTATGGGGGTTACACCATCCTAGATTGTAGGTGTTTGAATATGGGTCATTTCTTTTGTATCCCTGAATTGTGTTAGCTTCCTGAGAATAATTAGGTATAAGGATGCCTAACTCAGAATTTGAGGGCATCAAGGTCCCTCAATACCCAGAAAGAGATGGGTCCAAGTGGATTTGGCTCATGGGTGGAGCCATGGTCAGGTCATTAATAATGTGCACTAATTCCAGACCTAGAGGGTTGGGGAGTTGGGTGTGGGTCAACATAGAAATTCCTTGGGTAGGCATAGGGTTTACTTTCGAATGTGTACATAAGGAACTCCCACCCTTTAGAAGGTTATCCAATTTCTTATCCCTACTCTCTACATTATTCCCAACGAGTTCCACCTTATCCAATTGTTGTGCAATCAGTTCTAAATCAACTGAATTTGAATTATCTTTAATTTCATAGACTCCACTCCTTGGTTGTTTTGATCTATTGAAGGCGGACATTGAGGTATTGTTGAGGGAATTTTCACGCATATTGTCAAATAATTGAAAGGCTCCCTTAGCATCTTTGCTTAGGAAATTGCCCCCAGATGCTGCACCAACAAAATTCTTCAAATTGTCACTAAACCCATAATAGAAAATATGAGCCAAGTGCCACTTGGGAATACTATGATGAGGGCATTTCCTAGCTAAGCCGTTAAATCTCTCCCAAGCCTCATGTAATTGCTCCCTAGGGTTCTTCTTAAAGGTTGTAATGGCACATCTAAGGGAATTTGTTTTTCTTATGGGGAAGAATTTCTTCAGAAAAGTGCTTCTCAAATCTTCCCAAGTTAGGATTGGTCTACTAATAGTCCTCAACCACTGAGCAGCTTTATCTTGTAAGGAAAAGGGAAACATTTTCATCATTAAGATATCCTCATTCATGTTCTTAGGGCCAAAGGTCCTTCCTATGTGTAGACGTTCTTCAAGGTGGTAGAAGGGATCATCAGAATTGTGGCCATGGAAGTGGGGAATCAGATTGATGTTTTATGGTTTAAGATCAAAATCATCTCCATCCTAAGGTACCCTAATAATAGGTTCAGGTTGGGCCTTAGGAGGATTGTAAAAATCTTTGAGAGGTTAGTCTGTTCTCCCATTTTGGAGTCGGGTAATAGCATGTACTATGATCTGCATCTGTCTGTCATGATGTCTACCCTGCCTATCAATCTGCCTCTGTAAAAGAGCCATTGGATCCAGATTTTGTTCCTCCTCTTCAACCTCATCTTCCTCATGGTGACTAGCCATTAAAGAAGGTTTAGATTTAGATCTTGGACAATCAGAACTTCTCCTAGGATTTCTCTCTAAAGGTGGTAGCAAATCAAGGTTTAGAGATCTTCTACCTTACATGCATCAGAAGAATGTCTGTAGATGAGAGAGTGAAAATAAGTGCAAGAATACCCACCCTCACAATACAAGTAATCAATCTAGTCCTTAGAGTGTAATCCCTAATTAGACCTAATCTTGGCTCCCCAAAACACAACTAGGTTAGATCAACCCTTGAATTACTTGGCTGGCCAGAAGGGTGGGACCCCCTAGAACACCCTGCATGGTGGGATACCAATAAGGGTTAACATGGTTACTTGACTAACCTTTCTTGTCACCAGTGGGTCCAAGTAGACAAGGCCTTGACCTTAGCCCAATCTAATTTCAAGTTACCAAGCATATTAGTCCTACCTTAGTCACATCTACACAATTTCAGGCTTAGGCTTGAAGTGCTTTTGGAATATGATGGGCATTAGGGTGGTGTTGCCCTTAAAATTGATTTCAAAAGTGTGAAGTGCACGGGCAAGGGATTCACAATACCAACTTAGATGATGTGGTTGCTATTAAGGTTCAAGTGCTTGTATTAGTGAATTTTAGGATTCACTTAGTTAAATATTTTCAAAAAATGGTTTCGATGCAGCACACAAGAGGTTTTGGAAGTCCCAATTGTTTGATAAATTTCCTTTAAGTATGGAAATGCAGGTTTACTCTACCCTAATGTGAAACCCGAAGAGCAGGTAGCGCTAAATGATGGAATTTAAGTCCAGAACAAGTAAGGTAGTGCGATCCAATTAATGCAATCAATTGGTCCTATTGCCTCAGCAACTAGCCACTCAGAAAATGTTTTTTCAAGAATGTTAATGCACATTTTCTATTTTTTTAGATTTAAAATATACTGGGGGTTCTATAGTTTGTTTTGACTCCTAGTTAGTGATTGAATATTTCATGTAACCAAATGTGTGCCAAATATTTTTTCTAACTTTTTGAGATTCTACATTACCACATAAATCCAGCACATTAAACTTCAGATAAATCAAAGTTCTACAAAAATTCTTATGATTTTTTGAAATTCGAAAATTCAGGAGCAATAACATAATTTATAACAGTGTCGTTCGTGAATTTTTAAATTTTTTGTGTAAATCATAATGATACGAAATTAAGATATGTTGCTCCTAATTCAAAACCCACATCTAGTAGAAATTTTAGAATTTTTGGATGTGTAAATTTTTGGGAATCGGATCTTTAAAATCAGAGTTTGTTGTAGCCAAAAAATTTAAGAGGTGATTTTGTTGATTTTCAAAAGATATTTTCCACCAAAAGGAGATCTTTTTTATTTCAAAAACACGAAAATGCTAACCTAAGGATCAAGCAAAGCACCCATTTTTTTTGGATTTTTTTTTCAAAAGAAAATCTAGCCTAATCTAAGATACAAGTACTTTCCTGAGGTTAGCAATGTACAATTTTTCCATTGTTACGTTTCTTCTTGGATTTCAACGCTTCGTGCACACATGAAATCAACAGAAATAAAGAACGTCAAAAGTCTCAGATAAGCACTAGGAAGAAAAGCTTTAAAAATTTCTGTTGCCTCCCTAGCAACATCGTCGATTTATTCATCTCTTTTTACGTAAAAATATTTCTATATCATTTTTTTTGAAAATAAAATATTTCAATATCATTGTAATTGCAAATCACGTCGAAGTAAAATAAATTTGTAGATCAGAATTGGTGACTCTTGAGTCATTCACTGGGAGGAAAAACTAGATATTCAAAGCTTTTCATACTAACTAATCTAACCTACTGAAAGCATGAAAGGAGAGACCAAACAATCATAGAATTAGAATTTTATTGCTAATTGCGAATGGTTCTTAAACTAGGAACTAAAATAAGTATGCTAAAGGGTAGAGAGAGAAATAGATGAAGAGTGGTGCTGCTTGAGGGATGCTTGTGTGAAGTGTGGCAACATTTCAGATCCAGAATGCTGGGAGGAAGACCAAAGAGATGCTACAGAGAGAGAGACTAGAGATGTGTCTTGTGGAAGTTGCCTCTCAAAGGTGGGCTCTAGGGCTCTTTTTATAGCTAAAATGAAGGGCAAAGTAGGTATTTAGGCCCTCAAAATCGTGCAACACCTTAGGTGCGATTAGATCCTTCGATCAGGAGATCAACGAGTCAGATCACGCCTCAAAACAACCTCTATCGTGCCTTAAATGCACGGATTGCACCGAATGCTGACAGATGGCGCCCTAGCACTCGCTCGATCCACCGCCTTGCATCCTTCATGCATGCGTACGTGCGATTTCGATTTCAGTCTTCGATCTCACGATCGAATGGCTTAAAATGAGTGAGCTACCACCTTTTCTTCGAGCGCTTTCTCCACGTATGGCGAGGCATCTAGTTGTGCATCCATTCGGGCATCCATCGACACCGCCTCATCCAACGTTCCTCCTCATGCCACGTGAACGCATGCACGGCCACCAACTAGATTCGATAGCCCCATTACACGCAACTACTGCCGCCTCTTCAATTTTGTATGAAGCGCAATTCAATCATGTGTTGACTGTTCTTGCATGCAGTTGCTAACCAATGTGCTACACCGCTTCTTATGTCACATTTTGGGTTTAGCGCATGGTCACTTTCTGCCGTTGGATGAAGATCCAACGGTTGAGATGGATCCTTCTTCTGATGACATGTGGAGAGGGGCAACGTGGCCTCATCTTGGCCATTGGATGATCATCCAACAGCCCACGTTTTATCCTTCAATGGTTGCGGTGTGGTGGTGGGTTATTGGGATGGTGCCACGTGGCCCTGACGGGAGGGCAATTTATCGCATGTTTTGAAAACGATGCCATAGCTTGTGGTATTGCTGTGAAATCTGCTCATCAAAAAAATTTTTTAAAATAATGAGACTTGGAGTCCTGGTGGTTCGTCTCTAGGAGGCATCATGGAATGGCAAAATGAATTCGATCTCTTTTTCTCTCTACTTGCTTAAAATCACACACCTGTTTCTAATATTCAGATCAATGTTCTGCCACTTTCATTATTAACCCTAATTACGTGCGCATGTGTTAAGTAGTTGACAAACGTGAAAGTGTGAGTTTCAGTACACATGATTCTAGACATGCGGTGGCTATTTACAGAAAATACGTTAATAGTTAGATGCTCAACATCCTCAGGTACCGACATGCTAATTGCAATAGATAGCAATTAAAAGCATGCAACTTTAATCACACAAAAATATTTCAATAAGGCTCATGGTGATTTTCACACATAGATATTTTTATATATAAAAAGATGATTTCATTGATTGCTTGATGGTGGTTACAGCACAACTAGAGGAATGCTTGTACATAACAATTGAAACATAAACTACTCGCTAGCAGGAAATGATTGCATACATGAATCTATGGGGGGATTATGCATACATCACTGGGGAATAATATGGAGTTATACTACTTAGCAGTAATAAAGCAGTAAATCTATGATGAACTACTATCTAGTTAGCTAGTAGAATTAAGGGCATTCTGAGGTGGGCTTCGATGGCCTTTGAGTTGATGAGAAGAAAAAGAGGGCTGGCCAATGGGGGTTAGGCTAGCCATTAGAGAGGAGAGGAGGAGGTGATCCAAGCTTTTGGCATCGAGCTATTGCTGGCCATGGTGGGAACTCATCAAGGTGGAGGTGTGAAGGTAGAGCTATGCTATGGAAGGTGGAAGAATGGAGGCAAGCTTGAATGGGTGCAAATGGCCACCCCTTAGGTCTTTTTATAGATCTAAGGGAGACTCTATAGGGAAGTGTGGAACTCTCTAGAGAAGTCTCCAAGTGTGGCCATCCAAGGGAGAGAGAAGGTGGTTCTTAGATCCACCAAAAGTGGATCTAAGAGAAGACCCATCCTTGGTTGCTATATTTGGCAACCAAGGTGGCGCCACCTTTCAAAGGACCTAGAATACTCTAGGTGGTGTGGGAGTGTGTGAATGGTTGTGTGTGTGTGTGTGTGTGTGTGTGGGCATGACATAGGTGGCTAAGTGGTCTACGTTAGGTCCTATGGGGTTTGGGTTAGTTAGGTCTCAAATTAGGGTTGCAAACCCTAATTGCTAATGGGAAAGTATAATTAAACTTGACATAAGTTTAATTGAGTGAGTGTGAACTTAATTGGCAGTGTAATAACTCAATTAAGTTGGGCATAGGTCAATTGGACTCTCACTGAGTCCAATTGGACTTGTGTGGGTTGAGATCTAAACTCAATTGCACTCTATGAGTCTAATTGACTAAGCAGTGGTAATTGACTATGATCCAAGTCAATTGGGCTTAGTGAGAACCTAATTAGGTTCTTAGAAGGGTCTAGAAGAGGTGTACTAGGGTTAGGGTACCTTAATTTAGGTTCCCAGGGGGTTGGAATTGGGTTTAGAGACCTACGAACTCAAGATCAAGGCTTGGATTCTAAACTAGGACCTAAGGTGCAGACCAGATGTCCAATAAGAGTATCAGACGACTTATACTCAAAAATCAGAAGTTCAGACCTCTTGTCTGGATGTCCAATTTGAATCAGGAGGGAATCAGGGTTCTATTTTGGGGATTCCACAAAAATTAGATGTTTGACCAAGTGTCTGGACGTCAAATAACACTACAGACTTGGGTTTGAGGTGTGCGGGTTGTGGCTAAGGGTCCTGGATGTCCAATAACTTATCTAGATGTCCAGATAAGGTCTGGAACTAGGGTTTTAAGGCTTCCTAGGTTGTGATGACCTAATCTAAGGGTGGCTAAGGCTTGGGATGGCTTATAGGGTTGTCCTAGGCTAGGATTGAACCTAAGCTCTTCATAATTTAACTACTTTTCTTATACTCAATAGAATAGCATATCTTAACCCTTTACATTATTTCTCTACTACATTTTATTCTAATCTTCCACTCCAGCTCTGATGCAACACTAGTTTTAGATCTATCTTCAGATCCAGCTTCAGATCCAGCTCCTGAGCTTCATATTACCTATAATTTATATAATGCGCTTAATTAGTACCTTATATCATTATTTCATGCATAGCTAAAGGAAAGGAGTAAGGGTGCAAATAATTCTTATGCATGCAAGAATTGCACTAGCTTATGCTAAGTTCTAGACTAATTTAGGTTAATTAAAACCTATGATTGCTGTGCAATCAGGCACCATCCTGACCGTTCATCTTTTCACCTTTGTAGTTGGTGCTACAGGGCTCCAATTGAGCTGATTTTTGTGTTTTTCGGGTGTGATCGTTGATCCAAATCCTGCCGTGCATTCTGATTTGACATCTGAGGTTTGGATTTCTACTATCTTACTCCTTGGCCTCCGATCTTCTTCGAGCTATATGTGATGCTACGAAAGTGTGATCAAGATGATTCCGGAAACATTTTACTACCGTCATCGTCCTAATCAAATCCGTACGGTCTGATCTATCATCTATGTCCTCGAATCATCTGGAATTAATATTGCCTCTCTCTTAGAGCGTAAAATAACATTATTATCTATAAAGCTAACCAATCAACTAAGATGTAAATAATGATGCTTATGCATGCATTGTCCCAATGTTAAGCTAAAATATAACTTAATTCAGGTAGATTGGGTCCTATGATTGCCGTGAAATTAGTGGTTATCTACATGCATGTGAGGGTGGTGGGTGCACGGAGGTGGCCAGCCGTGCAGCTGTGCATAGGCAGAGGTGGCACCTCTGTTGCAGGTGTGCGGAGGTGGCTGAGATGGGCATGGCTGCTACGACTGATCGGAGGTTGACCTACTTGATACGAACAATGGTGGAGGCCTCTGGACATCCGAGATGGATTTAGAGCATCTTAAACGAAAGGGAAAGGGGGCCCGTGCACCTTGTTGGTCGACGGATGTAGTGGAAGATGATTCAGTCGTAGTGGAGGTGTCTCGGTTGTCGTCGAGAAGATGAGTGGAGCACAGTGGTGGTCTCTGCGACAAGGAAGTTGTTGAGGTCACGGTGGTTGTGTCAGAGTTGTCACCTTTGACCATGGTGGCAGTCGATCACAGTAGGGATGAGATGCAGTGGTGTTGTCATAGATTTGGTAGCAGACGTGGTGTCTTGGAGGGTGCACGATGGTTTGTGGTGAGGAGAGGATTTGGAGATGGTACTACCCTATGGGGAGGAGGAAGATGATCCATGTCCCTATTATCCTACCTATTTATAAAGTGAGAGATTCAGAGAGAGAGAGAGATTTTAGTGAGGACAACAGAGGTTTCTTTCCTTTTTTTCTTTCTTTTTCTCCTGTGTATTGCTTTCAAATGCTCCATGGGGAAGGTTATAATTGGGAGAGAGTCATCTCCTTCCCAAAATTGGAGATGGAAATTAAAGGGCTCTTTCCTTTTGTACATGTGACAAACTAAATCTTTGAAAATGGCATTCCAAATTGAGGTATGATTCCATCTAGATTGCCCCTTCCATAATGACCCAAATTTAATTGATTAAGATGTAAAAATTGATGCACAGCATGGAATGATAATTATGTAGCCTTATTAATTTTATCCATGCAATGCATGATTCAGAATACATTTTCATTCCAATAATGAGATACTTAGGCTCTAATTCAGTCCACTAACATGGACTTATCAATGGTGAGGTTGCAGTTAAGGGGGTGAGAGAGGAGGTAGCGTGGGTGAGCGGTTGGTGATGGATTTACACAGGGGGAAGGATGCAGGTGGCGGTGGTGTGATGGGTAGCATGGACAGGAGGGGCATTGGGGGTTGAAGAAGAAAAAGAAGAGGAAGGCGAAGACGTATGGGAGTAGGTGGAGGTGACGGTGGTTGATAGGTCCATTTTAGTGGACTAATTTAGTGCTTAAGTATAGTATTATTGGGATGAGAATTTAATCTAAAGCATGTTTAGTATTGATAAAATGATGTGAGTTTTAGATTTATGATTCCATGTATTAATTGCCTTAATCTTTATATGGGAGGATTGATTATTCACTTTAAAAGGCAAGGGCATCACATCAAAGCTTGATTTAAGATATGCGGGATTTTGTCTTAGCAAAATATAGTAAGAGAATAAATTTTAAAGGCATCCTTATATGTCTCTTAATTATTCAATCACATTCCCTTATTTATTTTTACTTAAATATCACTCTCATGAATCAATCTCTCTCCCTCAATTCTCTCCTCTCTATTTGGTAACATAAAATACTCTCCTTCTCACTTTGACTCTTTCCTTCTCTGACTCCCTCTCTAATTCTCTCTCTCATTTTCTTTATATAACAGGAAAAAAAAGGGTGTAGGAATCCCATCTCCCCTCCACGAGGAAGAACCTCTCCTTCTCCACCACTCCTCCCTACAAGCAGCCACCTTCACCATGTGTCTTCTCCGGCACTGTGAGCCTCCATCGTCGACACCACGACTTCTCCCTTGCCACGACCGCGAGTTCCCCATGACCGCACTCCAGCAACCTCTACCGCATGCCTAAAACTCTGCCACTACGAGCCCTCCAACCATAACCATACTTCCTCTCGACGAGTGTGGTGACAGTGCGCTCCTCGATGCCACATCCTCCGCACTGCAACCGTGTGCCTTTCCCCCACTGCACCGACCACTCACCACTCTCCTTGGCACATACCGCACGTAGCCACTCACGTGCACAACAGGCGCAGCACCACCGACAGCAGCATACTCACGTGCGCAGCCCCTCATGCACCGACCCTGCGGCCTTCCTCCTCATGCACCTGCAGCAGCGAGCGCAGCCCCTCATGGGGCCGCAGCAACTTGGCCAGCAACGCATGCAGCCCCTGAGGCGTAGGCCCTGTGGCCTTCTGACTCGCGCGACAGCCATAGCCACACCTCCATCAGGCATTCCCCTTCCTCTCCTTCTTCATCTTCAACCTCTAGACAACCACGGAGGAGCCCAACACCGCCCGTTACACCGCACAAGCGGCCACCTCTCCGCGCCACCATTCTCTGCGCTGTCACCCCCATTGAGGTCTCCTCAACCCCACGAGCTCGGCCACACCTCCAGTCACGCCAACAACAGCCACAACAGTTGGCGAGTCGTCGACACCGCCGCCTCTCCTCCTCGTCACCAGCGTCGACTCCAGTCGCCGTTCGGAGAGCCACCACCACCATTGGAAAGCCCTTGTCACAGTCGACCTTCCCCGAGCTCCTCAGCCTCCGCCATCGCTTCCTCCTCGCACAAGGTCAAGAGGAAGATTTCCTTTATTTTTGGGTTCTATTAATATTTACCAAAAATGCCATTGTGGAATACTATTCAAATATTTTGTTGGATTAAATTATTAGGGTGAAATTGCAACATTATACTTATTTCTTTTCATATTTAATTTGCTCCTGTTATGCACATCAATTCTCATTGAAATTGGAATCAGATTTGCATGCGACTAGAAATTACATACTCTGCCACTACACATGCATCATTTACATATTTTTGAGAGCTTGAGTTATGATATGAAATTTACATAAATAGCCCTCAACTTCTCATGAAATTGAAAGTTACATTCTGAGCTGCATATTCATTGATTGATTTTATGAATATTTCTATGAACATGATGCCCCCATAGTCGTGAATCTATTGGTCTTACCTCCCTGTGGATATGACCGGATGTGTGGTATTATTTCAATATTTTAGTAACTCTGATCAAGGTTTCCTCTACCACATTACATATTGCGACGACATATTTTTCTGACATTATTTCTGCAAGCGAAAAACATCGTGATCAAATGGTGCCGTTGCCAAGGAGGCAATAGACGCAATAGATTCATCTGATTTTTATTTCTGATTATTCTGGGTTGCACATTTATTCGATCAGTATTTATCTTTCTATGCGAGGAATCTGATGGGGCGAGGTGTGGTAGAGCGACCACATAGACCTTGAGCAACGTTCACACGTGGAGAAGACGTAGGAGACTTGGATCCTGCTCTCATAGGGGATTCTCCTTCGTCGCAGTTTTATCTCTATCTTCTCGCCCTTGTAGTAATTGGGGCGTATTTTCGAGGGTTTGTCCCCACATTATTTAGAGGCTAGGGCTATATTTTTTTCTATGTGTGAAAGTTAAATTTCTGCTTGCTTGCCTCTAAAACAAACGAAAGAAAATATCGGGCTACCTGCTTAGAAGTTGCATACCCTTAGGTGCATGCATTTAAGGGTGATTGAGCAGCATACTAGATCTTTTCTCTGCATTGAGTACATCATTGCACGAAGATTGCTGGAGACAGGTATACCTTACTAACTTTGTATCCAGCTCCTGTCCACGCATTTGCATTTGGATTAAAATTCAAGACCACCAAATTGATTGAATTTACTAATTCAGTGCTCACCTAACTAAAATTGGGACTGATAATCAGATTCGACCTTAAAATCAAATCTCACTTGATCTGATTCAAAGGGACTTGTCTGCGTTTTCAAAATAATAAAAGATTTGCGGTGTGATGCACACTTCTGGCACTTAGCACACACATTAGGCACCGCACTAAGGCTCGATCCCTTAAGGCTATAGGCACCGATCTATTTATCGGTGCAGGCCCTCCTATCTTATTTCATGGTGGTGGTACTATCTTTGACCGAGTGTTTTGATACTTCACGGAGGGGGACACCCCTTAAAGGAACAAAAGGGTAGTTAAGAGGCACTGCTTACGCATTGCCTCAAAGGAAGGGTTCACCCTACTTACATCCCTTTGTTTGTCCGTGGAGTAACTTCTCACTTGATCACCGAAGAGTATCATCTAAGCAAAGCATAGGTCCTAGGGCACTCGAAGGTCGACTTAAGGAATGTAATTGATTGTGAAACTTGTTTTTCCACCAAGAGAGAATGCAAACAACCTCTGTCTTTTCTAAAGAGCTTGTCAGGGATCTCAAGTCACATCTCCCTCTTATACCACTTAAGTGGGAATGGACAGGTGTAAACTTGGATCCATTCTACAAATTTTAAGGAGTTCATTGGAGGTTGGCTTAAATCTACTCTAAGAAAGAAAAGAGAAGTCCCATTGCCTTGTGTTTGATTGGGGTGTGTTTTTCAAGTCGTGTTTTCAAATGGATTATAATAACTACTTCACTTCTGTTCACCCCAGAATACCCAATCTCAATACTTGCAGTTATCCATCTTCTGATGAGCACTGGGATCCTTTCTACTCCTAATATAGGAACATTGGTTTGATTAAACCCCAACCCAATGGTGATGAGCAAAACCTAGGAGAATGGTATCCCAACGCTAGCTCTTCCATAACCATGCCCAACCTGCCCACCCTTCCGGATTTGTCTTATCGAGGTTGGACTGAAACTCCTAGGCAACTTGAACCTGAGATTTACTATCCTACTCAATCTGATGGTAGCCTCTCCTCTTTTATGATAGAAATGCAAAAACAACAGAAAGAGATGGTGGATTCTATGGGAGAGATTTTGAGGAATAGTCAAAGATTAACTGAAAAGATTAACAAGCTTAGCGATCCTCCTACAGTCAATTCTGATCCCTACCCTTATATCCCCGATTACCAAGATAATTTCAAGGAAAATAATGACAACAGGGATCCTATTTTGAGGAGTAGCTATCACTTAGACGTCCCTCATGAGATATGCCCACTAGAAGGCAATCCTCGTCACTATCCACCTGATCTTAATTGCAAGGAGAAATTGGGCCCATTAGATGAACTCGACCCGAATGATAGTATGCTCATTACATTGGATGAAATGGGTCACAGTCAATTAGTCAACCCTGCTCCCAGTCTGAATCTTGAGGTGGAATCTGTATCCCATCCTAGGGATCCTGAGCATATACTTTACGCTTCTGAGGACCTTGCACTTCAGTTAGAGCCCCCTGAGGATTGTGATTTAGAAGTTAACAAATTCCAGAAGTCTTGGATGCTAGAGGAAATCATACTAGAAGGAAGTGATAATAACCACACTCCTCTATCAACGGGACCAACACCTGTCATTTAATATTCTGAGGATTCACAAGTCCCCAACCCGAGTGACCATGAGAAAATTGAGGTTGAATTGGAAGAATTAGATCACTATTGGTCTTAAGGACATGAAGATTTGATTTTGGAGGAAGCACTTGATCTTGGTGTGAAAAATTTTCCTACGTCTCAGAGTCAAGAGGGAGAAAATGTAGAAAAGGATGATGATGACTTTGAGGGGCCTGGGCTCAAAGTATGTAGTGACTCTAGGGGCAAATATGTTTTGTTCGATGACTTACCCCCTGAGGATCTAACTGAATTAGCCAAATCTAGATTCCTACATACCTTTGACTATCAAGATCATCCTCTCAAACAATCAAAAGAAATGGAAGCAATTACTACTCTTGAGGAAAGAATGTATACACCCCATGAGCAAGATCTTAACATTGAACAAGAACCTGGGGATGTCGTTACTGACATTCACAATCCTATTGTTTCCAACGCACTTCTACATGATGATGAAATGAGCGACACCCTTGAGCGGTTCAATTTGGATGATGAACATTTGGGCCCATTCCCGGGCATGCCCACAAATGATATGCAACATGAAAGGTAATCAGTAACTAAGGCTGCTTCTGATAACATTCAAGAACTAGAATGGATATCGAGGATGAATATCAAACTCCTCACACCCTCTTTAACCCTTGTCCCTACACCACACCTGAGAGACTTACACTTCTGCAGAAGCAGCTTCCTGAAATCTCTGCTCACAGTTTTGATTAACGGCGGAATATCCAGACCAATGCACCCTGTGGTAGAGTGGCGAGTTTGGATAGATGTTCTTCGATGTCAGCCCATTAGTCTTAGGGTATGTTTCGTAGCACTCTTTGTACCCCACATATATTTGCTTGAGGAGCCTTTGCCTCCTTGTTGCACACTCCCAAAGGTTACTAGTCATGTGTATTATGTAAAACCTCCACAAATAGCTTAGGAGTACCCTCTTGTCACCTACTTTTGGCGAGGGCCTCACTATCCATCACCAACTTGCCAACATCTTGGGTTACTTACTTGCCAGGGCAGGTTTGTTATGTATCTTCTTTGGGTCTCCTTCTGTTTCCCTTTTAGAGCCTAATTTGCGAGGTATCCCAACTCCACCTTAGGTAATATCTGTCCTTGCTTTTGCTTTTCAATGACATTGTCAGATTTAGGCATGGGGGGGTATAACATGAGGTTATTTATAGCATTTATACATATTCTGCGTGCAATTATGGCATCCACCTTGCATAATAAAAAAAAAAACAAAAAAAAAAAAAGGAAAAGAGAGAAGAAGAGAGAAAAAGGAGATGAAATCTTTGTGAGCTGAATTTCAAATATATCGAGGAGAGACACTGGAAGAAAATGTGCAGAATTGTACTAGTCCAAGTAGTTGATTATGAAAAAGTTACCTAAGTTCTAGGCTAGAATGAATGAATAAATAAAGTCCTAAAGTGCTAAAGAAAAGGAGACAAGTGAGGGATATCAACTTTAGGCCTCCTGGGTCTATTCTAAAGCTTAAACAGTCACGTATTTGTTAAGATCTGGACTATTCCTCATGAGGTTGAGGGAGTTGCGAGGCCGATGTATTAAGTCTAAGGCTTAGGAAGTATTCGACCCCATTGCCTTCCCTTTGGTTTGCGGAACTTGGTAACCTAAGCACCCAAAAATCATACACTGGTCTAGTTCAATGAGCATAACAAAGAATAATACCAAAAAGTGTCTATTCTGAAAATGTTTTCCCGAAAAGTTGACTAAGCAGCGGTTTGAAGACGCAAGTTGATTGGATGAGTTCCCGGTGCAGAGAGGAGGAATGTAAAATAAGCCCCTCGAGCATATCATCTCCTCGATACTTGTCTCTTAGGATATCTAAATATCCTACTGGGGGCACAGAAGCATCTTGTGCTGGTTCAGATGCCGTAGGCGGCATTATCTCAAAATATCGATTGCCAGGGTCTGAATTTAGCTACAGAACGCCATGGGCAGCACTATCCCGAAGTGTCGAAAGCTAGGGTTTTGGGGGTTGCCATGGGTGGTGCTATCTCAAAGCATCGATTGCCAGGGACCCTACGAGGATTGATGGTGGGGACAAGGAATCTGATACAGATCGTGTTTAGGGCCAATCTAATGTTCAGTCTAGGGGAATTTAAAAAGAAAGAGAAAACTCTCAAAATAATATTTCTCCCTCTCTGTCTTACTGAAAATGCACTGGCAAAACTGAACCTAACCTTTCTACACATATGCACAGGTGTTTTAACCGCTGGGGCCAACGAACCTCTGGGCAATTTTTGTGGCCCTTAGAAACCTTCTCGGCGGACTCAAGACTGAGGCTGATTAGGTCTGTATCTTGGCTGGTACTAGAGTACCTTTGGGCCTATAGTTGGTATTTCAATCTACTTTCTAAAGTGTGGCAAGATAAGGCATCCTGACGGTAAAATCAGACCTGGAGACTTGGTCTGTTTCATATGATTTTGCTCGGGATTAGCAAAACTTAGGCATGGGGGTATTTGTTAGGTCCATTTTAGTGGACTAATTTAGTGCTTAAGTACAGTATTATTGGGACGAGAATTTAATCTAAAGCATGTTTAGTATTAAAAAAATGATGTGAGTTTTAGATTTATGATTTCATGTATTAATTGCATTAATCTTTATATGGGAGGATTAATTATTCACTTTAAAAGGCAAGGGCATCACATCAAAGCTTGATTTTAGATATGAGGGATTTTGTCTTAGCAAAATATAGTAAGAGAATAAATTTTAAAGGCATCCTTATATGTCTCTTAATTATTCAATCACATTCCCTTATTTATTTTTACTTAAATATCTCTCTCACGAATCTATCTCTCTCCTTCAATTCTCTCCTCTCTATTTGGTAACATAAAATACTCTCCTCTCTTTGACTCGTTCCTTCTCTTACTCCCTCTCTAATTCTCTCTCTCATTTTCTTTATATAAGACGCAAAAAAAGTCGTAGGAATCCCATCTCCCCTCCACGGGGAAGAACCTCTCCTTCTCCACCTCTCCTCCCTGCAAGCAGCCACCTTCACCATGTGCCTTCTCCAGCACCGTGAGCCTCCACCGTTGACACCACGACTTCTCCCTTGCCACGACCGCGAGTTCCCTATGACCACACTCCACAACCTCTACCGCATGCCTAAGACTCCACCACTGGAAGCCCTCCAACCATAACCGCACTTCCTCTCGACGAGCATGGTGACAGCGTGCTCCTTGATGCCACGTCCTCTGCACTGCAACCGTGTGCCTTTCCCCCACCGCGCTGACCACTCACTGCTCTCCTCGGCTCCTACCATGCGCCACCACTCACGTGCACAACAGGTGCAGCACCACCAACTGTAGCATACTCACGTGCGCAGCCCTCACGCACTGACCCTGCAGGCTTCCTCCTCACGTGCAGGCCTTGAGCACCACCGCCACCTTATCTCCTCATCTACCTGCAACAGCGCGGCTAGCAGCGCGTAACCCCCCACACTCCCACAACAGCACGACCAGCAGCATGCGCAGCCCCTCATGCGCTCGCAGCAGCGCACGCAGCCACCCACGCACCGGCCCTGTGGCCTTCTGCCTCGCACAACAGTCGTAGCCACACCTCCATCAGGCATTCCCCTTCCTCTCCTTCATCTTCAACCTCCAGACAACCACGGAGGAACCCAACACCGCCAGTTTCGCCCCACATGCAGCCACCTCTCTGTGCCACCATTCTCTGTGCCATCACTCCCGTTGAGCTCTCCTCGACCCCACGAGCTCGGCCACGCCTCCAGACACGCCAACCGCAGACATGACCACCGGCGAGCTATCGACACTGTTGCCTCTCCTCCTCGTCGCCAGCGTCGACTCCGGCCACCGTTCGGAGAGCCACCACCGCCATTGGAAAGCCCTCGTCACGGTCGACCTTCCTTGAGCTCCTCAACCTCCGCTGTCGCTTCCTCCTCGCACGAGGTCAAGAGGAAGATTTCCTCTATTTTTGGGTTCTATTAATATTTACCAAAACTGCCATTGTGGAATACTATTCAAATATCTTTTTGGATTAAATTATTAGGGTGAAATTGCAACATTATACTTATTTCTTTTCATATTTAATTTGCTGCTGTTATGTACGTCAATTCTCATTGAAATTGCAATCAGATTTGCATGCAACTAGAAATTACATACTCTACCACTACACATGCATCTTTTACATATTTTTGAGAGCTTGAGTTATGATGTGAAATTTACGTAAATAGCCCTCAACTTCTCTTGAAATTGAAAGTTACATTCTGAGCTGCATATTCATTGAATTGATTTTATGAATATTTCTATGAACATGATGGCCCCATAGTCATGAATCGATTGGTCTGTCCTCCCTGTGGATATGACTTGAAGTGTGGCATTATTTCAGTATTTTAGTAACTTTGATCGAGGTTTTTTCTACCATAGTACAAATTACGACGACATATTTTTCTAACATTATTTCTGTAAGCGAAAAACCTCGCGATCAGTGGTGGTGTTGGGTTGAGGAGAAGATAAAGGGGAAGGGTAAGCGATGATGAGATGAGGTTAGGAGGAGGGTGGTGGGCACTTGCGATGGTTGCTTTCATGGTAGCACAGTGGTAGTGGTGGAGGCTCGCGGTGATGGGATGAGGTCTGGAAGAGGGTGGTGGGCACTTGCAATGGTGGCTTTCATGGTAGCCATGCACTGTCTCTGCATGCCCAATCGTGGTTGGCTTGTGGTGAAGCTAGAGGTTCAAAGTGTAAGACATATTCAACGTGTACGATCAAGCCACGGCCTCCCTGGGAGAGGGAGAAGAAGATGGAAGCAAGTCATCCTTTATCTTCAATTGGCCATCCCGAGATCCGCTTTTCACAGCACCGCCTTGTAGTCTGGTTGCTATTTTTGGTAGCTACTTCCATGCCCTCTCAAAATAATGATCCCATCAAAGATCTTTACCATGTTGGACTTAGCCAACTCATTCATGCAACTGCTGTTAGGAGTGCTTGATCGAGTTTTAAAAAGGTCACGTTCTAGTACAATCGAAAAAGCATTCAAAACAAATATAATTTTATTACTCGAACTTAAAGTCAAAGGTCGAACATAGGGAGCAAATGGAATTCATGCACTAAGCTCAATAATGAATGCAATTTGAATACATAATACTACTCAAAAATCTAATTAAAAATATAAAGCATGAGTATATGGATAATAAGAATAAATGTAGCTAAAAATATAATGAACTTACGAAGAATTCGACAATTAGACATCTTAAAATCATGTGCTACAGCGTCGTTTTCTTCTTCTTCTTTCTCTGCCTTCTTTCTCTGATTTCTCTTTCTTCTCTGGCCTCTCCTTCCTTCTTTCTGTCATTGGCTACTTCTTCTCTGTGTCTTCTCTTTCCTTTGCTACCTTGGCTTCTTCTTTCTTCTTCTCTGGACTTAGCCTTGCTAACCTCAGCTTCTTCCTTCTTCCTTGGCTTCTTCTCCTTTCTTCGTCCTTTCTTCTGACCCTTCTCCTTCCTTCTTATTTTTCCTTCCTTGGATTTGGCTAAGTGTGGAGCCAAGCTTTCCACAGCAAAACCCCCCTTCCCCTACGTAGCGTTCCTCTCTTCTCTCTTCTCTATTATTGTTTGCTCTCTAAGAGCCACTTGTCAGGCAATCAGGTCGGATACGTGCCCTGGACTAGGACCACCAACATGTGATGGTGGGTGAGGTGTGTTGGGTTGGGTCGGATCACCAGGTCTGTGGGGGGTGCTCACGAACGAGGCGTCGGGTCGAGTGAGAGGGGACCTCACCCCGTGAGTAGGAGGCGATAAAGCTTATGTGCAAAATCAATTTATGTGCATATGCCCACTCTACCACTTCCGAGGTTGGACTAAACGTCCCACCTCCCTTGCGCGGTGCAGCAGTAGGTGTCTAGCTGAATTGGCGAGGCTTCTTGGTTTGTTGACTCCAATTGCCAGCCTGGATGCACTCATGCCTCAAGTCTGCGTCGCCTAGGATTCACTCCTGGAGCAGCAGCAGCTGGAACACAGGAAGTAGCTTCAAGCCTCTTCGTCCATGGCGGCCAATGTTGCACGAGCCTGAAATCATGAGCACGGCCTTACGGCCACGTTAAAACATCCAAGGAGATTTGCCAAGTTACTGCGAATAGGTGGCGGTGGTCAGCGTGGCGTGGGATTGCCTGTGGTGGCATGCCTAGAGCACCCTGTGGTCGTGTGTGTGGGTCTGTTCGGGGGCATGTTTGGGTGAGTGGCGGAGTGATTGGAGTAGTGGGAGATCATCAGTGGGGTGTTGTGGAGGTTGTAGGGTGGTTGACGAGGCAGGTGGAGGTGCAGAGCGACGGGGGCACCTCGTCAGAGGTCTGGCCGGAGGTGGAGAAGGTGACGGTGATTGGTGGCAACAATGGGTATTTTTGAGAAATAAAGAGGGGGAACGAGAGTAGGAGAGAGAGAAGTTAACTGACCTAACCTAAGGATGAAGGAGACAGGAGAGGCATCTAGGCTGGTACGACCGATGCCGGAGATGAAGATCTTCATAGATGAGGCGGTTGCAATGATGAGGGCGGTGGCGGCGTCAAGGCTGGTACGGCTGATGTGGATGAACGAGAGGAAGGCAACCCAACCATCGGTATTATGGTTGGGTGATGAGAGAGAGAGGATAGAACCACTGGAGCTTGCAAAGATGTTGCGGCCGGTGAGGAGAGATGAATTGAGGGTGGACCGGCCCAATTCCAAGCTGAGGAGAAGCGGAATGAGTTGGGGTTTCTTAAATAGGTCCTGGAGGTTGGGTTTGTGCTTGGAAGCCAAGCTTCCAAGCATGGCAAGTTCGCCAGTGTTGGAATCTCAAAAGACCCAAATCTCTCATGCATTTGCATGAGAGATTGGGTAGGAATTAGGGCTCATCAATGGGTTTAGATCGGAGAGGATTACTTAGAGAATTTCCCTTCCAATTTTGGGAGGGATTCTCTAAGTAATCAAGGAGAATCCTTCTTCTACAGTTCGCCGGAGTAGAATTTCCTCCTCTATAATGGAAGAAGGACCTATTTGCAAGGATGATGAAGAAGCTAGGGGGTTTCTACAGAGGCTTTTCAAAAGATAGTAGTAGAAATGTAATTGGGTCGGACCTATTTTCAAAGTGGGTCAAGTTGAGTTCCCCTTAGGTCCAAATTTTGGTACAGACCTAATTTGGATGCAAGGAATCCGATGGTAAGGTTGGTTTTTTGGTTTGACCACGTTTGATTGGTCAATTTATGCAAAAACCCAATTTAGGGTGAATATCTAGCAGAGACCCATTCTAGGTCAAAATGGGTTCCAAAGGCCAAATTAAACATTCTAAACCCTAGAGAATATTTTTCTATGATTTTTAGCAGGCTTAGGTGAATTTTATCTTAACCAGAACCTTGTTAAATCAAGTGGGTCTATTTTAGGGTACAAGAAGTCATTTAATTCCCAGAATTCATGCGAACCCTTTTCTGTCTGATTCATCCCACTTATTATCTTGTTAAGTCCATTTGACCTATGTTTATCTCATGAGAAAACCCGTTGTTTCACTACAATGGTAAAATTGCAATTTTACCCCTTGTTTCCTACTTTTATCTCAGAAAGGTTATTCAGTAAATTAGGACCTCTAATTGGTTATGTAGGAGCTTTTATTCTCTTTTATCGGTCAAAATGGGCTAATTAGGGCTCATGATGGTGTTCCCATCAACTTATAATACATGAGGTTCCAAAATGCTCATACCGATGTGGTGCGATGAAATTACAAACAAGGCCAATATTTTATGGACTTTCCCCCGAGCTTATTTGCCAAATTTGGCTGTAAACTTTTCTTGCGTAAGAATGCAAATAATATAATGAGCATGTTCATAATAAATAAGAAATGGGTAGGAATAATAATTCAAGGACTTAACTAATTTTCCAATATGCTGTGAACCTAAATTCAATTCAAATCTTCGAAATTAATGTACTTAGGCTTTTAAATGGTCCACTAAAGTAGACTCATCAATTACCCCCTTACCTAAGTTTTGCTAGTCCCTAAGAAAATCTGTGTTGAATTCCAAAGCTTCAAACTAGAATTACCTCCACATCAGATCTCTTTTCTAGAGATTAGTTTGATTAACCGCCCATAGACCTTAAAGTGCCTAAGTACTGGCTAAGATACAAACCTGGTCAGCAGAGGTTTTGGGTTGCCGAAAATGGTTTCTCAGACCCTTAAGTCTACACTAAAATTTGTTGGTCCCAGAGGCTTAACCATTCATGCATAAGTGTGAGTGGTCTTTATTCAGTCTACAAGTGAATGAATTTGTGTTGGTATGATGGCCAACATAAGAGATAAGGGAAATGTTTTCAAGATTTTTCTTTTGTAATTTTTTTGTTCGATTCATCTAAGTCCAACCTTGGATCAGTTATCAGCATGGTCTATATCGGATTCATTGTCCCCATCACTGATCCTCGAAGGGTCCCTGGCTATCTATGCTTCAAGAAAGCACTGCCCATGGTGACCCCAAGAACTCCTAGCAATCGACACTTCCAGATAGTGTCGCCTATGGATTTCTTAAGCGAATTCAGGCCTTTGGCAATCGGCACTTCGAGATAGTGCTTCCCATGGAAGCTAAACTGCATAATGCTCCTACATGACCCCAGTAGGATGGATATTCTATGAGACAAGCACCGACAAGGTGACATATTATGACCATTCCATTAAGGGTACTATATACTCCATCTCTCATGCAACAAGAACTCATCCAATCACGTTGTGTTTTCAATCTTCAGCTAAGTCAGAATGGAGAGAACTAAATTTTCTTCAAGAAAAGACTTAAGGCAATCACTTTATTTGGCATTCTAAACAAGACCATATTGTGTGCAAGGTTGGATGCTTAGGTTACCAAAACCTGCAAACTAAAGTATAGACAAGGGTATCAATTACTTCCAAAGTCCCTAACTTAATACCATAGCTTCACAACATCCTCGACCACTCAAGGAATAATTCACAACTTAATAGATACTTGTACTTTTCAGCTCTCAGAGCCTTACAGTTCTGAAGATAGTATCTCTTACTTCTCTCTAGGGAAAAGACATTTAAGGTCTTATCTCAACATTTGATCCAGCCAGGAAATTGGATGATAATAAATACACATTTATTTATGACAAAATGTATATTTATGCATGTTCCTGATCTTATAGAAGCATTCCATATTATAAATATTGCATAGCATGCATCATTCTGCATTTAGAATAGTTTGTGTAAATTATAGGTTAATTCGCGTTCTTTTGTGGCCAAGAGAGAGATTTATTTTGGGGCCTCGAATTGACATTCCAACCAAAGGGATCTGATTAGGTCAATGATCGGAGTCCAATGCCTCCAAAATTGCCTTGATCGAAGTCCCGTAGTAATTTATCCAATCCGAGGAAGATCAAAGGCCAAGGGTAAGGTGGCACCAATCTGAACCTTAGTTGCCAAATCTGACCACACGAATGGATCCGAATCAATGTTCGCAGCCCAACGATGCATACATCATTCCAATCTAACATTTATGGCACCACCTACAAAGTAAAGAAGTTGAACGACCATATTAACACGACATGGTGCCATCACAACTGCCCAGCACTAGTCACAAACACCACTCATCCCTAAAGTGCAATGCTGCGACAAGATCTTGACCATTGGATTGAGATCCAACAGTCGAGAGTGCCTGGCCATCAATTACGTCCACTCAACTATCCACACTAGTGGTGCATTAGTTAGCGCCTTCACCTGTGACACAAGGACTCATGGGTGAAGGCGTTGGATACTTGCTTCGAAGTCCCATGCACGAAATAATTTGCTGAAGAGTGTGCACAGGTGAAATTCACCCATTAGGTCTGATCGGACGGCGTCGAAGCTCCCATGCAACGAATCCTCAAGCACCAAATGAGCACGATGCATGCACACACTTGATCCAACGAGATCGCACATGATATCCGATGCACGTTTGAGGTGCGATCCAAGGGGCACACTCACTTGCGATCCCAGCCACTCATTTTTTATTGGACGACTCTCCTTCAACCGTGCGCAGCAGCTGTGAGTACTTGAGCACCAGTAGGCACATGGGTTGGCCTTCAGCAATGATTGAGCTAGATCTATAGTGACTTCTTTACTGTCGTTAATTGTCCCATACTTATTTCATCCCATTCTCCACCTCTATAAAAAGGCCAACACTGTTCCCTTCATCATCATCTCTTTCTCTTCCCTCACCTCCTCCAAAGCTCTAAGGAGATGGTCCTAAGCTCGGGTGCTCCTTAAAGTAGAAAAGTAAAATATTTTCCCACTTCTGAACCCCTTGTGGAGCATCTTGTGGTCATCCTCTCACCCCGATCTGGAAGTAGATCCTCACCGCAATGCTGTCCTACCCGATCCTTCCTTTAACACCATTCTCCTTCCTCCAACTCCTCACCACCTTCATCTAGGCGTAGTCAATGTGAGTTGTCCTCCAAGTAGCTGTCGAGGTGAATTTCCTCAACTCATTCTATCTTTTATCACTTTTTAGTGTAGTCTTATGCTTTCAGATTAGTTGTAATAGACTCTGGTTGGATATATAGTAATATTCTCTCTATCTCTTATTTTACATATTAGCTAGATAAACAATTTGTCAATCTGATCTCTTACCTTATAAAAATATCAAAAAAATCACAAAAGATAAAAACATTGAAAACAAATAAAATCAAACTGCAATTTTCAAAACTAAACGTTCTCCTCCTTTTGTTCGACCTAGGTCTCAGCTCAAGACTCGATTATAAATTTTATCTGGTAGCAGATTTTTAAGCTCTATGATGATGGGTTTTTAACTCAAATCTTTTCACGTACAAAATTTTGCTCACCAGATTACTTCATCCTCAATAAATGTTGGGACTAACCAATTAAGCTCAATATATTAAAGGCTCTTCTCTCTATATATTTTTTTCACAATCTATTTATTGCATGAATACTGGCCAAAAAAAGAATTAGAAATGCATAATGCACCCTCCTTGCCTAAATCAAATAATGTCCTCATTGTAAAATGTAGGGACAGGGGAGAGAAGGGATAGAAAGCACTTGAAGGCATTAGTGAGGACGTTAGGTTACCTCCGAACAAGCGTTGCACTTATGTCAGTAGGCAGACGGGTGGGACCTACATATCAAGTTGTATATATAGGTGAACAGGCTGTAAAAATATGCATAACAAGGTAGGCCTAGAGAAGAGGTAACCCAAGATGTTGGCAAGCTAGTGCTGGAGCGTGATGCCAAAGGCTCACCAACTATGGATAAGATTGAAAAATTCTTGGGCTACCTGTAAAGGTATCATATGATAAGCCTGAGTAGCGACCTTTGAGAGTGCAAGAGAAGGCAAAGGATCCTCTAGTAGAGGTGGGTAAGAAGATTCTAAGAGTAACACCCTCAGGGTGATGGATTGACTTGGACAAACATCAATCCATACCCTCCACTCTATTGCAAGATGTATAGGCTTAGTAATTCCCCAACCAAGAGCAAATAAGAGCAAAACTTGAGCCATAGGTTAGCTAGGGAGTTCAGGTCACTAGGTTGCGAGGTGGTGATGAGAGTCAAAGAGGGCTCAGGAGGTTCAGCATCCATCCCCAACAACCGTTCAAGTTCCTGAATGTCATACCTAGTAGCCTTAATAAATAATTGAATTTCATCCTACCTATAATTAGGGAGCCCGTACTTGAATGGGGTCAAGTGTTCACCCTCCAGATAGGATGGATCAAGGGTGGCTCCCATTTCATTGTCATGTGGTGGCAAGTTGGAAGTAATGAGATCGAGAGTTTCCTCAATGATAACATCTCCAAGTTCTTGTTTAATACTCATCTCCTATCTATGGGATGTATAGGCTCCTTCGTCGAACATATCAATTGCTTCCATATCTTGCCCATTTTCGGGATGATGATTTTCAAAATCAAAAGTAGGGAGGAATCCAGATTTCACCAGCTGATTCATATCCTCGAGGGGTAACTCCTCAAATAACACATAATCCACTCGAGATGCACTCCAAACTCTAAGTTTGGGTTCCTCCATTGGTTATACTCCTCCTCTAAAATAGACTCTTAGTGCCCTCGAGACCAGAATTGATCCAATTCATCCAAATCTTGTTCATTCCCTTAGGGTCACCTATGTTGGTCACATGTAAATCCTCAAAATGTTGTATGGTAAGTGTTGGTTCCATAAGTTGAGGGTTAGGATTGGGCTCACTAAGGGTAGAATGATGTTCCACCACATGATCAATTGAGGAAGTGGTATGAACAACATGACCTTGACCCATATCATCAGGGGTGAAAAATATGCTATCATTGGAGTCAAGGTCCTTTTGTGATAATGTTCGCTTTCTTCCGACTCCCATAAAGCTCGGGTGGATAATCAATGGCATTGTCCTCTTCTAGTGGCCACATCTCTTGGGGGGAGTCTAAGTGATAACTACTACTCAAAATGGGATCTCTGTTGTCATTGGTTTCCTCAAAATTGTCTTGGTGATGGGGGTATAGATGTAGGGATCAGAATCAACTATAAGAGGGTCACTATGCTGGCTAATTTCTTCAGTTAATCTTTGACTACTCCACAATATCTATCCTATAGACTCCATCATTTCTTTCTGTTGGTTTTGCATTTCTATCTAAAAGAGGAGAGGCTACTGTCAGATTAGGGAGGATAGTCAATCTCAGGCTCAGGTTGCTAAGGTGTATCGGTGCAACCTCGATAAGAAAAATCATGGAGGGTGGGAGGGTTGGGTGTTTGCATCATAGTGGGGACTCTTGGGTTGGGAAATCCTACTCTTTGGGTCTGCTCAAAAGTGAGTTATTTGGCTAGTACTCCCATGGTGAGAATGTGAATAACCCCATAAATTATCACTGTACCCATTAAAGGACAAAAACACTTGAGGCATGTGATCATGGTTCAAAGATGGGAAGTGTTGGTTCTGATTATCTAAGTGATTGGAGTAAGGGTGGTTGATGTAAACACATTTGCTGAGGGTAAAATGCCTATTCATGCATGTTCCTAGGCTTAGATTTGCATTTCATGTTATAAATATTGTATAGCATGCATCATTCTGCATTTAGAGTAGTTGTATATAATTTAGGTTAATTGCATCCCTTTTGTGGTTATGAGAGAAGGATATTTATTATGGAGCCTCCGATTGACGATCCGACCAAATGGATCTGATCAAGATGATGAACGGAGTCTAACGCCTCTGAAATTGCCTCGATCGGAGTCCCGTAGCACCATATGCAGTCCGAGGAAGATCAATGGCCAACGAACTAGGAGACATAATTTGGAGCTTCAAATGACAAATCCAACCATGCGGATGGATTCAGGTCGACGATCGCAGCCTAATGGTAGGAAAATCGACTCAATCCGACCTCTATAGCAGTCCCTACAACGAGAAGAAGATGGACGGCCCAGACTGCGCCACGTGGCACAGCCCAGGCCACCCAGCGCACACACACAGCACCGCACACGTGTAGCAGTGCAGGTGCACGCACACGCGTGCGCAGCAAGGTAGGGGAGCGCAACGCCAGCTATGCGTGAGCTGGATCTACAGCGACGCATGAGCTGGACTTACACCAATGCTTACAGCCGTTGCTAATTCTTCGCGCACCAGCAAAGCCAGCTTTAGGCGTGAGCGGGCATGAGCTGCCTACAGCGATGCTTCCAACGATGGCCTGGATGTCACTAATGGTCCCATACCTATTTTTGCCTCTTCTCCTCCACTATAAAAGGACCTACACCCCCTCCCTTCCAAGCCATCTCTACCTACTCCCAAGCTCTAACAAGCCTACGAATGATCCATTAGAGCTTGTTCTCAAGCTCCCAAGGTGGCTATTAGTGTAGCAAACCTCTGCCCCGCCAAATACTCCACCAACTTCCCATTCCCCTTCATAGGTCACCTTGGAGCCGTCCTCCCACCTCCATTCCAGTAGTAGATCATCTCCATCTTCTCACCTCCATTCCAAAGCCATGCCGAGGTTTTCCTCAACCTGACATTCTCCTGCATCACACCTCCGTCGTCCTACTCCTCACCTCCTTCGTCCGAGCTTCTGCCAGGTGCCATCATCTCACCGAACAGTCGATTCAGGAGATTTCCTCTCACCTCCCTCTCTTTTTATGCTTTTATAGTTCATTGTAATCGACATTGGATTGATATATATATCATATTTGTTCCATTTTTATCTTGTGATTCATTCTGCTTGTCTTTTATTTCAAAAACACAAAAAAATATATATATCAAAACCCTAAAACACCAAAAAGAAACAAAACGAAGCATGGTTTCCACTTAAAGTAAACGTCGCCTCCTTGTGTTTGACCCGAGACTCCCTTGGAGTTTTGGTATAAATTTTATCTAATTGACATGTTTTGCAACTACGATGACAAGTTACTTGTAACCCTGATTTCTAACACGTGAAACACGCCTGACCAGTGGTCCATTTCTTTTCAGTCAAACGTTTTAACTCTCTTAGGACTCAAATGAATTTAGATTTAAAAACAAAAATTTCCTAGAGAGCTCTACCGCGCACACAACACTGCCAATACAAACACAATTACGGTGGCATCTGTTTTTAGTTGATTTCAGGTCTTTGAATTAATGTTCAACTGGTGGCCAATCAAGTTTTTCTGCGATTATGAATCCTACCTGACCTCCATTTGTGCCTAGAACCTACTCGCAAGGGATGGAAGCCTTAAATCAAGCCCACACATGAGGAATCAAAGTAACTTAGTGGATAGCCTTGTTGATTTTTAGCTAACTCCCTTGTGGTGCAAGAGGAGGTAGAATAATTCCAAGTACCTAAGTGTGATGTGCACCAGTGCTCATGTGTGCACAAACACACGTGTTCAAATTTGAAATTTTCATAGTTGATTATGTTAGAATGCAATTTAGGTCACTTGATTTTATAATCAATCCTCCTAATAGTCCTAATTTTTCTTAAGGTGACCACAAAATTAATTAGAATCACAACACTTTAGTGCTCTTGGATTTAGGTTCTATGCAGATGCATGATAGGTATTTGATGCTAAAGAGAGGACGTACCTTACTAAAGCAATTCTTCATGCAAGAATGCCCGCAATGCATAAGAGATAAACTAGATGCTGCTCAAACAATCCTATTTGATCGCCCCATGAATATCCAGCTTCTAGCAGGTAGCCCAAAAATTTTTTCTTTTTTTTTTTATAAAACCTAAGAAGCAAAAATTCTAATTAAGCTAAACCAACACTAATGCACAAAATAAAATAGAAACCTAATCAACTAAAGAAGTGGGAACAAGCTCTCGAAACAAGCCCCAACAACAAGGGTGAGAAAGTAGTGAAGTAAAATAATCTGAGTCTAAAGTCTATTGTAACACCTAATTAAATGGAAGTAGAAAAATAGGAGTTCTCCTAGGTGAACCTTTGGGCTTCTTGATCCACCAGTTGTTCATCTCCTCCTAGGTGGAATCAAGGCCCACCAAAATGCGACTGGTGTGGGTCCTTCTCCACATGTTGCACCTTGCACCAAAACTAAGATAATAGATCAATATATATACCTTCAATAATAAATCAATGTGAACAGAAAAATATTTGTGAGTTTATTAGGCCTGTTGCCTCCCCAACAATGACGCCATTTGATGAAGAGGTTATCCTCTTAATTAAGATTTCAGCAGTATAAATAATGCGTCATTGTAATCACGTGGTTGAAAATCTCCCAATCAAAAGTTAATTTAGTCTAACCACATTGGTCAGGTCATTTCCACAGGGAGGAATTAGCCTCTTAAACTTGTGAATGTTACTAAACATGTTCACTATAATGAATATTTCATGCTTTTACGATATACATATTCATTCATGAAATGAAACTAGCAAGAAGTAATTAAAACATATAAGGGGAACTTTCACGCAAGTTTACCTTAACAAATTAACTCATTAAATAAATGAATAGTGCATGACAATGTCATTCATCATAAAAACTAATTGCTACTTCATTGTAGGAAAATAGGGGACAATCTTCTCCAACTTGCGCTCATGTGTGGGAGACCTTGACTTACGACTAGACACACATGGGGGTTGAGTCAAAGGGGACCTTCGCGATGGTGGTGACGGTGAGGCGAATGACCACCGACAGTGGTCAAAGATGGTGGTGGAGCTACGTGGTCGTCGGTGGCTACTGTGGATGACACTGGAGTAGCTTCGTTGATGGTGGCCTAAAGTTACGGTCGTTGTCAGAGGGGAGAGCAGTGCTGAGTCCAGTCGCAAGGGTGAAACGGCTGGTGCGGTGGTGGTCCTTCCCTGTTGCTCGTGAGACCAGAGCTGTAGGTGGAGTTATGGTGCACGAAGTTGATGTTGAGGAGGAGCAACACTGATCATGAGAGGGCAAGGAGGGCGATCGTGGCTCTAGTGTCACAAGGCGGATGATGGCGAGGCTACGGTCAAGGGGGTGAGCATGGAGGTAGAGTGGGTGAACGGTTTGTGATTGATTTACATAGAGGGAAGGTTGCTTGTTGTGGTGGTGTGATGGGTAGCATGGACAGGGGGCATTAGGGGTTGAAGAAGAAAAAGAAGAGGAAGGAGAAGATGTAGGGGAGTGAGTGGAGGTGGTGGTGGTGGTGTTGGGTTGAGGAGAAGATAAATGGGAAGGGTAGGCGGTGATGGGATGAGATTTAGAGGAGGGTGTGGGCATTTGCGGTGGTGGCTTTCGCGGTGGCTCGATGGTCACGGTGGAGGCTCGCAGTGATGGGGCCGTGCACTGTCACTGCAAGGCTGATAACAGTAGGCTCGTAGTGAAGGCTAGACAGTCATGGTGTAAGCCATATTCACAACGTATGCTTAGGCCACTGTCTCCCTGGGAGAAGGGGAAGAAGATGGAAGCTGGTCACCCTTTATATTTGATTAATCATCTTGAAATCTACTTTTCATGGCACCACCTTGTAGTCTGGTTACTATTTTTGGCAGCTACTTGCATGCCTTCTCAAAATAACAATCCCATCAAAGATCTTTTCCATGTTGGACTCAGTCGATTCATGCACTTGACCATCAATACATGAGGTTCCTAAATGCTCATACTGACGTGGTATGACGAAATTACAAATAAGGCAAATATTTGATGGACTTCTCCCTGAACTTATTTGCTAAATTAGGCAGTAAACTTTTCCTGTGTAAGAATGCAAAAAATATAATTAAACACTTTCATAATAATTAAGAAATGCACAGGAATAATATTTCAATGACTTAACTAATTTTGCAATATTCTACGAGCCTAAATTCAATCCAAAGCTTTGAAATTAATGTACTTCGGCTTTTAAATGTTCCACTAAATTAGACTCATCACAAGATGCTTCTCCAACTGGATGCGGTGCATGCCCTTTGTGGATGAAATGCACCCAGTGTGCTCCATGTGCATGAATGGCACATGGTCCATGTGCAAGTAGTCAACCTAACCCCTATCTTTTACCTATAATAGCCCCTCCTCTTCCCCATTCTCAAACCTCCTCTACCTATACTACCTCTACCCCCTCTAGAGCATAGGAACCCTCTCAAAGATCCAAGGTCCACTCCCAAGCCCTAGTTTCCCTATTAGAGTAGAAAAATTCCCTCCCTCTCCCTATATTCCTTTAGCACCCCATTACATACATAGGGCTACCTAATGCCATCCTCTCACCTCCATTCAAGGTAGATGATCACCTCCAGCTCCTCACGCCCATTCCTTTATTCTAGAATCCTCATCCCTCATCCTAGATTCCTCCATAGCTTGGCTTAAATTTCCCTCTACCTGTCTTCTTACTATATCTCACCCCTATCGTCCTACCTCCACATCTCCATCGTTGGGCCACCACCAGGCCGGTTGCCTCACCAAGCAACTGCCTCGGGTGATTACTCTCACCCCCTATTTCTTTTATTATTGTATTTTACTTTGCATTTATAATATTAGTTTTCTCTAGCTATCTCTCTTTCTCCATTTTATTTCTGAGCTTATTATAGTCTTGTTCCTCACTTTTTCTCTATACATAAAATCACATAAAAGTAATAAAATATAGAAAAATATATAAAAAAAGACACAAATTATCAAATGTAGCCTCCCAAGTTTGACCCGGGAATCACCGTCTTGGTTATAAATTGTATTTGATCTCAATTTTTTGCTCATACAACGATGTAAGTTTTCTAAATCTTATTCCTTTACAAATTTCCATGCATCATTTTGGCATCTTTATCGAGGAGCCAACCAACTTTGATTTTCTGCATTTACTTACCTTTTGACTTACTTTTCTTTAATTTACTATGTTGCATGTACCCAATCAAAGTGGGGTAAAGGTAGTAGATTGGAGCAAAGTGCGATTTTTAAAGATCTGTAAGTGTACTCACCCTCCCATTAGTTTCCATTCCTTCCACATAAATAACTTAGACCAGAATAGACCTTAGAGCTCGCATAAACCCTAGGTTAGAATCAGTTATGCTATTTGCCACCTCTACCCACCTTACACACCTAAAAAATAAATTAAAAAAAATATTTCCTTTCCCTAATTGTGGGACCAAAGTAAAAGCTATACTCTCAAAACACCCCATAATTACTTCTTAAGGCACACAATCTTTCCGATTCTATCACTTAACAAGGATTCTGACCTATGGACTTGGTACACTTGAATCAAATACATGCATAAGTAACTAGAAATTTGAATAGGTTAAATCCTTTCGTACGTTGATGGTAACACCATCAACCTCTATATCTAACTCAAATTGGCTAACTTTCGAGGATAAATTTACCTAATTAAACTATTAAAAGGGTATAATGCAATCATGACTAAATTAAGAGGAATTACTTCAAATTTAGTTAATTCTGCTATTTTAATAAAAAAATATAGGTGTAGACTAAACCAAGGGTAAACCTACACTCAGTTAAAGGTCATCTAAGCTCAAATTTCCAATAAGTGAGCGATGTAGACACACCCATTTAGGTTAAAATGACTATTTATGCATGTCTCTAGGCTTAGATATGCATTCCATACTATAAATATTGCATAGCATGCATCATTCTGCATTTAAAATAGTTTATGTATATTTTAGGTTAATTGTGTCCTTTTATGGCCAGGAGAGAAGGCGATTTAATTCGGAGCCTTGGATTAACAATCCGACCATACGGATCTGATCAAGACGACGATCGGAGTCCAATGCCTCCAAAATTGCCTTAATCGGAGTCCCGTAGTACCATATGCAGTTTGAGGAAAATCAACAGCCAAGGTGCTAGGTGACTCAATTCGGAGCTTCAAACAACAAATCCAACTGCACGGATGGATTCGGGTCGACGATTGTAGCCCAACAACGTGGAAATTGACTTAATCTGACCTCTGTAGCAGTCCCTATAACGGAAAGAAGATGGATGATCCAGATCGCGCCACGTGGCGTAACCCAGGCCACCCATGCGTATGCACACGCCACCTCACATGCACAGTAGCGCAGGTGCTTATGCGGAGGTAGTCGCAGTGGCAGCGTGTGCGAGCACTTATCACGAGGAGGAATGAGACACGGGCGTGCAAAGTGCATGCTAGTGTAGTGGCAGCAAGGGTGGAAGGCTGTATTTAGCGATGTTTACTGTGGATCTTCAGCGACATTTATGGCCATCACCAAATGTCCTATATACGAAACTAATCCTTTCCTCCACTATAAAAGGACCCCTACCCCTCCTATTCTTCATCATCTCTTCCTTTCTTCTCCTCACGACCTCCAAGGCTCTAGAGAGAGCTTGTCCCAAGCCCAAGATGCTCCTCTAGAGTATAATCAAATATTTTACTCCCTCTCATCCCCATTCATGGAGCATCCCGCAGCTGTCCTCTCACCTCCTTCGGGTAGAAGATCCTCGCCATGACAGTGTCCTACCCCATCCTCCCTCTGCTGCTGTTCTCCCTCGTCTCGCTCCTCACCACCTTCATCCGAGCACCATTAGAGTGAGCTATCCTCTAAGCGACCGTCGAAGGGGACTCTTCTGATCTCCATCTATCTTTACTGCTTTCTAGTATAGTTTTTTTACTTTCATAGCTGTAGAAAACTTTTGTTCATCAATATATTGATATTTTCTCTCTCTCTCTCTGCAATATTTTTTCAAGTAGATTAGTTAGATAATGTTTTCATCGATCTGATCTCTTGCTTGATAAAAACATAAAATAATTATAAAACATAAAAATGACAAAAAGGAATAAAGGCGAAATGCGGATTTCATAAAACCAAACGTTCGCCTCCTCATGTTCGACCCGAGACTCCTTTCGAGTTTCAATTATAAATATTATCTGATTGACAGATTTTCTCGCGAATCAAACTACGACGACATGTTTCAAAGCTTGAATCTTTTCATGATGAATCTCCGCTGCATCAGTGAGCTTGCATGAATTGGCTTAAGGTTTCTCAGAGAATTAAAGCCAATTCACAAATAAAAACCCTATTTTGAGCTTCACTTAAATTCAAAGGGTTCTAGTTGAAATAAACCATCTAAAGATTATTGAAAAATATCTCCTATGGTTTAGAATGACCAATTTTATAAAAAGAACCTAAATTGACCTAAGTTAAGGACCAAGGTTAACATCTATTAACTTTCGAGCTAAAATGCAAAATTGACTGTTCTAACTTTATCAGAACCCAAAATTGAGGTCACCATTAGATTTCCTAAAACATAATTATGTTACCCTAAAAATTTGGGCTCAATTGGAATTTATCTTGCCCTACTTTATAAATAGGCTCTCATCTTTTAATTTCCTTTAGTATTACCCCTTGACGTCATGATGACGTTAGCATTGTCTTCCCCCTCTAGCCACATGAAGAAGCTACATGAGCCATTCTTAAGCATGATTTTGAGGACTTAATTCTCCCAATTCCTACAACCAAATCCCTTAAATCTTGGATGGAAGCTTCCTAAATCAAACTCACACCATTTGATGAGATTTCCAGCTCTTGATTCCATCTTGGGAGCTCGTGATTTACAATTAATTCCTCAACGAAATCAGCCTGTGAATCAATCCAATTAAGATTATTTATTGCCTCAATTGCAAAGGCTAACACTCTATAAATGGTTGTCGTGCATCATTGAGAAATTTTTTCCAGAAATCAAGTGCTCAAACCCCCTTCTTCTTTGTCGAGAGCATTCACCATTGAAGGACCTTGGAGCACCTTCGACCCCACTTCTTCACTGTTGCTCACCACCAACTAGGCAGAGGATCTTCTTTCCCATTCTTCCCCGAAGCTTCACACGAAGCTTCATCCTCTGAAACCCCCCCTCAATCACTCCAATCCCCTTTGCCCTTCTTTGCTTGAAGCCATGCCACCGCCCTAGGTTCTCCCTCTCTTTCATCTCAAATTTGTTTAGGGCTTTTGATTAGCATAGTTTGGTGTAGCTTTAGGCTAGTTTAATTTGAATTCCATTGTCGTTTACATCTTCCAGGACTTTCACCATTGGAAGCTCCAAGGAGCTTTTGCGTCAAACCCCTTCCACACTTGCTCATACGTAATAAACCTAGGATTTTGCTTCAAGGCCTTGCCTTGAAGCTTGTCGGCATTTGATTTGGCTTGAAAGACCCCTATATGAGTGTGTAGGGCATCACTGGACTATTCAACTCCAATGATTAACACCACTGTGTTCCGCCACTCTGAATTCTAATTAGACGCCACCATCACCTTTGTGAAGCTCTGGCGACCCTCCTCCGCCCTTTGCCGGAGCTATCAAATGGTCGGATCATCCTCCTAACCTCCCTCCAACGACGCCGTCAACATGGAAGACTAAGCTTCAAAGGTTGTAGCACCAGGGAACTTCTTACAAGCATTTAATAATTTTCAAGGGTCCTTTTACAAGTTTGTCTTGAACCATTGGATATAATTTCATACATATTCGTTCTATAGGGGTTTAATTGTAATAACATATTCAAATCATGTTAGAATTATCAATGTTTATTGCTTAATCATGTTTTCTAATCTCTGGTTTCCTTAATTAAGCACTAGATAATAGCATACAATCTCAATTGTTTCGTTTAAGTTGTGTGATTTATTTTTTTTAATTCACCCTACTTGTTTTGCCCCACATCATGGGCAACGAAGTTCGTGAGGCTCTATAAGAGGAACTGTAGCCCCCCACTTCTTGGTGAGAAGAAGGGGGTCGACTCCCCATATGCTGCACACACACACACTAAGCCCATATAGGGCAGTCCATTTGGGTGAGGAATTTTTAAGCCCAATTAGGCAAGCTAATTAGGGTAATCTGATTTGGGCTGGGCTATTTCGTCCCTTGAGCTAGACCCCTTCCGGTGTAGGGAAGAAGGGAGAAAAATCTGAAAAGAGAGGAAGTAGAAACTTAGCAAGAATTGAAGGGAAGCGAGTGTGTGTGCTAAGAGGAGAAAGAAAGAAAAGAAAGGGAAGAAGGAATAGGTAGGGGATTAGGATTCAAATCTTTGAAATCAATTGGGTGGATTTAGTCCCACATCGTGGGTTTACAAGTGATTGAGGTTGTTCTTAAGGTTTGTTCTCCCTTGGCTATTCAACCCTTAATAGGGAATGGCTCCCCATAGGCATATATAAGCCCATCTTATTGAGAATAAAAGAGAGAAAGAGGAAGAGGCCCTTTGTGGGTGACCCATTAGGGCATTGGGCCCATTGGAAAAGGCTAGGTTTTGCACAGAACTAGGGAAATTTCTAAGTGCTAAATGATTCAAAACCTTTTATAATGAACATTGCCTTATATTAATTGAACACTTAGTTTCCTTTCTACACCTTTTTGAACTAGAAACCTAGACTCAAGGAACAAACTAACCACTTCTAGTTGCACACACTACAAAAAAATGGCCTTCAATGGCAAATTAGTTAGTGGCATACAATACATTTGCCACTAATTTCTTAGATTTAGTGGCAAATTTTTTTGTATTTGCCACTATAACATTTTGTCAAGCGACAATTGGTATTATTGGCAATTATATTTGGCACTATTGACTTTGATTTAGTGGCAATTGTTATTTATGCCACTATAATATTTTTGTCAAATAACAATTAGCATTAGTGGCAAATATATTTACCACTATAATCATTGATTTAATGGCAATTGTTACTTATGCTACTATAATATTTTTGTAAAATGACAATTAGCATTAGTGGCTAATAAATTTGCCACTATAGTCTTTAGTTTAGTAGAAATTTTTACTTATGCCACTATAATATCTTTTTCAAAGGATAAATTGGTTTAGATGAAATAAGGCCACTATTTCATCTTCAATATTTCTTTAATAACATAAGGTAAAAGGTAAATTGAAACTTATCCCTTCAAACAGATAAAAAAAAAAATTGATTTCATTTATTTAAAATACTTGTAAGTAGGAATCAGAGCAAAGTGCACAATGTTGAAAAAAAATTGTTAATTAATACAACAAGATATAATTTAAAATGTGCTTTCACAAAAGTGTTCATTTTTTTGTGAAAAATATTAGAGCAAATATTTTGATGTCTATTATTTTGAAACATTTAATAGTATCCTCTCTCTCAAATGCATCTTACGAGTCTAATTAATATTACAAATCTCACAACTTTATATCTGTCACGTATACACATTATTATTATTATTTCTAAACATAATTTAGGGGTAAAAATGTAAATATTTTAAAAGTAAATATGTGTGTTAAGTAAATAATAAAAAATATTTATTTTATAAGGAAAAAAATTAAAGGTTTTTTTTTTCACTCAAAACTCAATGCATGAACTCTCGTGCCTCTCCTCTTCAACCCTCGTTGAAGAGCCCTCGCTTGTCATTTTTAGCCCTCGCCTCTTGGATTGTCCTGTTCAGCCGTCAACTCTAACTGTGCAATCCTCCAATTTGCTCTCTTGTTTCAATCGTGTCCTATACTTCGCCATCATCTCTCGCATCCTTTGCTCCACCATCTTTCCAAGGTATCGATCTTTGCCTATCTCTCTCGCTTTTCTACCTTCTTGATCTTGTCTCCTTCCCAGTGACCTTACTCAATCTCGTCGTCTCCTTGTTGATGTTGTTTCCAACTGCGATGCCGAAGCACTTCATCCCCTCCTCCCCCTACTCTCTTTCCCTGTTGTCCCATCTCCTCCCGCTGCCACATCCTCCCCTCCTATCCCTCCCCCCTCCCTATGCTTTGCCCTTGCCATCCCCCTCCTCTCTTTGATCCATCCTCCCTTCCTCCCCCTCCTTGCCCTGTGTCCCTACCACTCCCCTCCTCCCCCTAACCCATCCTCCCTTTCTCCCACTGCCTCCTCCCCCCTCCTTGCCCTCCCATCATAGAACCCCCCTCTCTATTTTTTTTTCAAAATTAAATGTGTATTTTAGTGCTAATATACTTGGCTTTTATTAATTAGATTCAATTTACATGTTAAATTAAATGCGCATGTAATACAAATTTGCATGTTAGATTAAATTAAAGTTGCATGTTAGATGAAATTAACAAGTTAGATTATTTACATGTTTACTTGTAATATAAATTTGCATGTAAATTGTTATTGAATGCAAGTTAATTTGCATGGAAATGTGAATATAATTGAATATTATGCAATTTGAATTAAATTTCATCTGATTAAATTTGTGATGTGATTGTTGTGTAGAATGTTACAAGTTTAATTGTGTTTTTTATTTATGTTAAATGTGGCATCTGCTCACATATATCATGATTTAGCATTTATGATTTGAAGTTTAGCATTTTGACTTTTTGCTTCACGTATTACATTTTCAATTTATGGGTTTTGGGATTAGAGTTTGGATTTTAGGGCATTGGGTTTTTGGGGTTTCAGTTTAGACTTTAGGGTATTGGGTTTTAGGGTCCTATTTTTAGAGTTTAGGGTCTTCAGTTTTGGGTTTAGGTTTTAGGGTTTTGAGTTTAAGGTCTTGGGTTTTGGGTTTAGGTTATAGGGTTTTGAGTTTAGGGTTTTGGAATTAGGGTTTCAGGTTTAGTGTTTTGGGTTTTGGATTTAGGGTTTTGAGTTTAGAGTTTAGGGTTTTGGGTTTTGAGTTTAGGTTTTAAGTTTAGGGTTTAGTGTTTTTGGGTTAGGGTTTGGGGATTTTGTGGATGAAATTTAGTTACAAAAATTTGATTTAAGACTGAAAATTTTGATTATTAGTTTTTTATATTATACCATTTCGTTACACATACTTGCACAAATTAAGATGCACTTAATGACAAACAATAGGAGCTCTAACCCTAGGGTACAGGTTGTGGGTGAGATATAAATGTGTCAAAATACTCGCCCATTCGAGACTTATGATTATGTTATACGGACAATGTCTTAGTGTATGTATACCTCTCATCATGCACGATGCGTTGTCTTTATAATATACCATAGGTCTTGATCATCCTTAGTTCGGAGAAGTTCCGAACTAAGGGGGTCCTTGAAGATTTGATCACAACTTAGGTGTTATTTGTTACATGTAAATAGTGATTGATGAAATTTTGGCATCATCTTCCTACTCTTCTCTGGTATACCAACTAATTTTAGCTGCATTCCTAATGCATCCTTAATTAGGTGCTATTGGGAATATAGTTAAGATTTGTCTTCGGGGTTATACTGGAGAAGCGTAGGGAGATACTGCCGAAATTTCTCTGAGCACTGGTTGCATGTAAGAGATAACATTGCGATCAAATCTTCAAGGATGGGCTATCAATTAAAAATCTTCATCAAAATACACATATCATCCCTATATTTCTTTCCAACTTATGGGTGGTTTACTATAAATTTACGGTTACATTAAAAGATTTATTTCATTATAATTATTGATGAAGCTTATTTAAAATCTCTTTGGAAAATACTTGCTCAGGTATTCATTACTCGGTTGAGAGTTAAACAATGGATAGAAGTTGGAGCCTTGAAGAAGATCAAACAAGTAGTAAATATTTGATAGGTGTTATCCAATTCATTGAATTTGCATTTAAGAAAGCACTAAAAGATGGCACCATTCTTTAACCTTGTAGAGCATGTGTTAACCTATGTCATGCAAATAGGAAAGTAATATTAGAGCATTTAATTTGCAATGGCTTTTTACAAGGATATGTTCAATGGATTTTTCATGGGGAAGTACCCATAGATGACAATGAAAGTAATGCTAAAAGTAGTGAAGTTGAAGACCATGATCAAATAAATGACTTGAATATGATACTTTTGGGTTCCAAAATTTACACAATGTCACAGATCACATGGAATACGGGCCTTCAAGTGGTGTTGATGAAAAAACAAATGAATTCTTTAACTTGCTTAAGAACACAGAAGAAGAATTGTACCTTGGATGTAAAAAGTTCAGCAAGTTGTCATTTATTGTCCACTTATTTCATATAAAATGCCTTGGAGGTTGGACAAATAAATCTTTCACCATGTTATTAGAATTGCTAAAATAAGCATTTTGAGAAGGAGAAATGCTTCCAACATCCCTTTATGAAGCTAAGATAATATCTGCACTTGGGCTCAACTACAAGAAAATAGATATTTGTCCAAATAAATGCAAGTTATATTGGAAAGAGAATGAAAATGATGTTAGCTGTAAAGTATGTGATGCTTCTAGATGGAGGGTGATGAGCTCATATTTGTGGGCTAATTAGTTACTTAAATGTCTCGACATTAGAGTAATATTAACTTATACATAGCATGTATTAAGATGTAAATAATTTAGTTTATATATATATACCTGTATGCATTACATTCATATATAAGTTATTTAGCATGCATTAGAATAACATGCATTAGTTTTTAGGTTGCATTATATGCATATATTAGAATTAATATTTTAGTTAGGGTTTGTGCATAAATAAATCAATCTTTTTATTATTCATTTTTATTCTATCTTCTCTGCAAGTAATGCACCGCATTCTCGTCGCCAGCTGCCTGCACTCAAGACCCGCATTCAAGGAGGAGTGGGAGAGATGGATCTGGTCAGGGCAGTCGCGACTACAAGGGAGAGGAAGCGGCTGCCATGCTGAGGGAGACCATCACCTCATTTCACCACCGTGCAGCATTCCACCACCGTGGGACTCCACAGCCAAGCTCCATTATACCATGGGCTGGCAGGGTGACAGACTGCCGCGCCGAGAGGATGGAGTTGGCCACCATCGTGCACGTGCTCCTTGAAGCTCGCCTACTGTGAGTGCATCTACTAATGCACAACGTGCTACCAGTCTTCCCTTGTACACCACCACATCCATTGCCATCCACGCCTGCTCGACCACCCCGCGCGTGCCACGCATCTCTGCATGCACAGCCTTTGCGCCTGCCTCCTCGCTGCCTTAGCAGTCACGGCACCCACCACTAGCCTCACAAGCAACTTCGCGTGCAGCGGACTCGGTCAGCAGCGTGTGATCATCTCCTCCACGTGCTCACAAGCTCACGCAGCAGCTGCAGCTACAGCAACAAGTGCAAATGCGCGAGCGCTGCCTACCACTACCATGCCTCCACTCCTTCGGCCTAGGCTTGCATCCAACCATGCTGCCATCTCTACATGCCCGCATCCCGTACAGTACGCTGTCGCCGCACGCTCAGCACCTCCCACAGCCACTCCAAGCTGCTACTCCAGCAGCAACAAAGCATGCCCCCCACCGGCCCTTGCTTCCAGCCCACATGCGCAGAATGCACACTACTCCAGTAGCTCCAGCCGTACGCAGAGTGCACGTCCTCCAACAGCCACCACCATCCTCTCCGTGCACATCACGCACGACCAGTAGACCTCCTATGTTGCTCGCTTGGAGCTCTTCTCAGTAGCAGTAACCACTGGAACCCATCTCAATCACCGCTCCATCTGACCACCTCCAACCACCTCACAACTCACTACTGCCGCGAAGCACTCGGCTCACTGATCACCTCTGCCAAATCTCGCCTCCAGCCAAGCCCTCCTCAATGCGTGAGATCCCTGCAACAAAATCCTCTATTTTGCTTGTAATTAAAATTTGCATTTTTTGCCATTAAGGGGGAAAGGATTTTTAGTTAATAATATTCTATTTGGTTGATTTTATGAGCACCTCCCTCATGTTTTGCATAACTACAATATCAGCATGATAATGTCTTATTATCTCAATTGAAAAGCGATTTTGGTCCAATTTCTTGACGAAACTAATCGTCAACATATGTTTTTAACCAGTGTGAGCTTAAATAGGTCATTGCCACCCTGTGGATATGATCCGCTCCTCATTGAGTGGTTATTTTAATTACTTTGATTAGACAATTTTCCACCACTTAGAAATACGACAAATCATCTTAACCATCATCTTCAAAAGTGAAAATCGACCCATCAAATGGTGCCATTGCCGGGGAGGCAATAAGCCTGTTAAACTTGCATTCATTTATTTGCTGGTTCACACATTAATTTTGAGGCGTATTTCACTTCGATCTTTTTGGTGTGAGGTACTCATATCTACTTGACGAGTTGTTGCACCAGCTCAGCTACATCGAGGTGGACCTTGTTTCCACTTCTCAGAGGACACTGGGAGCTCCATTTCTAAAGGTAGGAGCTTGACTCACTGTGGTGGGCCTTGTCTCCACCACCGAAGGAGGACATCTAGAGTGATCATCTTCATCTCCATCAATTTTTTTTCAATAGATGGAATTTAGGCTTTAGAACTTAATTTTCCTTGCACATTTGGTTTTAGACCCTTGTTTTGGGGTGCATTTTTCATGGTTTGTTCCTCGATTTTGGTTTAGGCCTGTGTTGGGTAATAATTTTTGGGAGCCTATTCCCTTTTCTTTAGATCTAGGTTTTCCTTTTATTTTGTGGTTGTTTATCATTTTCTTTGTTTGTGCATAAGTAGATGTATATATATATATAAAAAGCACGAGATACCTGCCAGAAGTTGCCTGTGCCTAGGACGACCATTTAGGTGTGAATGAGCAGTATCTAGACTTGATTTTCTGCATTGTGTCCTTTCTTGCATCATTGATTGCAGGAGGCAAGGTACGTTTTCTAGACTTTGCATCCATATTTGTTCACGCATTGCATGTGGACCTTAATTTCAAAGACCACCAAGTTTGATTTGAATAGACCTAACAAGTGGTCATATTTAATTTTTTGAAAAAGGACTAATTAAAGGAAGGACATTTAAAAACCAAGGACCTGAATTTCAACTTGGCGTGAGATTCAAAATTCAAAATCTTTTATGGTGTATGCACACTTATATCTCTTGCACCACGACACGCATTTAGACACTCCTTAGGTTTCGAACTACTAGGACAAGAGCTCTCCTACCATTGGATTCTGAAGTGTTTAGAACTTGAGATCAAAGGTTTTGTAACTCCAAAGAGGGGGATACCTTGCCACAGATTTTTTAGGGTAGTTAAGAAGCACCACGAAAGCACAGCTTCAAAGGAAGGCTTAGGCCTACTTGCATCCCTCGATCTTTCGTCTTTGGAGTTACTCTACCATTTGAGCTTTAGGGAAGAGCACCTATGCTCCAACAAGTTCTTTTTAGGCATATCGTAGGTCGACTAGTAGGTGCGTAACTGTTTTGATAACTTGATTTGTCGCCTACAAGTGGACTTAAAATCTCAAAAGCCTAACTGATTAATGACCTAAAAAGTCCTCTAATTTGTATTTGCTTAGGGAGTCTGATTGTGGTGTGAGTAAGAGTGGACCATGTTGACTTTCATCCTTTCACATCTTGCTCACACCTTACCCCCACTCTGCGATCTTCGATCCAATATGTCGAGATGGTCCATCCTTTGATGGACATAATGACAGTCATTGGGATCTATTTTACTCCTATTATAAGAGTATTGGCCTGGTTAAGCCCTAAATCAGTGAGTAGAAGCAAGGAGCGGGATTTGCCTTGCTTAATATCCCACACACCATAGGAACACCCAAACTACCCTTCTTGATTGATTGTAATGCTTGGACAGAAACTCCTAGGAACTATAAGCCTAAATCTAACTTCTCTCCTGATAGTAATGATGACCTCTCTTCCTTGAAGATTGAAATACAGATAATGCAAGATGAAATGATTGAATTGTTAGGAGAATCTTCGAGAGCAAGCCAACAAGAAAAAGAAGAAATTATCCACCCAATCTACCCCATTGAGGATGAAATGCACCCCTCTATGCTAGATGCATCTCCCGTGGGAGAGCCACACACTAAGTTGGAGGGAAATTTTGGGAATTATGTAAGGGAGAATAACTACTTTTCGAGGATTGATTTTGAAACCTCCCCGCTAGATGACACTTCCTTGAGAGGTCCATGCCTTAAGTGGGAGGAGGATATGTATGAAAGTAGCTATACATGGGATGAAGGTAGGTGGCAACCTGAGGAAGATGATGATCAGGTTGAGTATCCACCTGAATTATATTGTAGTCAAAAGAAGGGAATGATGGTACCATTGGAAGACCTCGACCCAGATGACAGTAGTTTCATCACATTTGATGAAGTGGGCCGAAGTGAAGTTGTTAATCCCGCCCTCCATTCTAATCATGAGATGGAACTCAAACCCACACTTAGGGAACCTATCCTTGAAGAAATTCACCTATCTTAGGAGTTTGATGTTACCATTGTAAACCATTTACCCCAGATAGAGTGCCCTAGGGGATCTGCTGAGATTTTAGATGATTCTAGACCTCAGGTATATGACAAATCGTATGATGAGAAGGAAGAATTATATGAGGAACCTACTTATCATGAATTTTATGCGGTTTGTAAAATACGTCGTTGTAACACGCAAAATCGATAAACTCTTAAATTTATAAACCTAGATAGTGGGGTATCTAGGGTCGTCTAAGGAGGCAAGTTTGCAAATCAAAATCCCCTACTTAGAAATGGAAATCAACTATCTTTTTTGTCTTTAAAATATATACTTTTTATATATTTTTGAAATAAAGGCAACATACAAGTTTTTTTTGATAGTAGGAAAACAACTGATACCTAATTCAATGAAGCTAACCCTAAGATGATAAGTAGAGCCTCTCCCTAAGCTCACCCTAGGCACGTGGAGGCCTAGAATAATTAGGGAGTGGGAGTGAAACAAATGCTAGGTAAAAATCGTAAAAAGCTTTGCAACAAAAATTGAAAGAAGGCAATTTGAATTAAAGCAAAATTGTTTACACAAAACCTATAGAGGAATGCTTCGACTCTACTTGAAAATACAAGAAAAATAAAACACAAATCCTCTAGATAGATGGACAAGAAGAGGGCTTCTTGCTCCAAGCCAAGTAGCTCCTTGACTTGAAAAGACAACTCCTTCTCCTTCTTGAGATGCTCCTCCAAATGATGTCCTCCAAGGTGGTAGCTACCACCTTTAATTCTCCTCCTCCAAGGGTGGACGTCCACCGTAGGTCCTCCTTTGCCTAGCCACCCTCCTTGAAGTAGAATGGCCCTCCTTCTTGGCATTGCACAAGTTGAAGAGAGTGGAGAGAAGAAGGCACCAAAGGGTTGGGTGATGTGCCCCCTTAATCTTCTTCTCTACTACTTCTTGGCCGTAGGTGTAGGTGGGTATAGGTAGAATAATATGCTAATGGAGGATGATTTTTATGTGGTGATATGGTGGGTTTATATAGAGGTGGAGAGGGGGGTAGTTGGCGTGAATAGGTGGAGGGCTAGGATGGAATTTGGTGGTGGTTATGGGTGGATAGAATGATCCTAGGGCTAGGGTTAGTTGGTGCCACCATGACCGGTGTTAAGGGGGTGGTTATGGTGGTGTTGGTGGCTTTTGGTGGTGGAGAGACACCACCATTTTGGCACCAACCTAGGGTATTCTAGAAGGGGGGGTTAGGTGGATGGTGGAGATGGATTTAAAGGGAGATATGTGGTGGAGCTGAAGGGGATTTTGGAGGGAAAAAGTGGTGCCAAAATGGAGGTGGTTATGGTGGTTTTTGGCACCAAAATGGTGGAGTCTTTTTGTGGTGATGATGGGGTGAAGAGGTGGCTAGGTCATGGCGCCAACTTGGAGTAGGGTAGCTAGCTTAGGTGAGCTTAGTTAGTGGAGCTAGCTAGGGTTGAGTTGAAGGTGGTGGATGGCCAAGGAGTTGGATGCTAGGTAAGCTAAGCTAAGCTAGCTTAGCAAGCTATGGAGTAGAGGTGTAGGTAATGTGAGCTAAGGTTTGAAGAGAGGAGATGAGGAGTAGAGGCTCCAGCTACTCTAGCTAGCTTAGCTTCCTAGTTCTTTGCTAGCTGCTAAGCCAAGCTAAAGTGAGCTGGCTTCTACCATAATGAGCTAAGGTGAGCTGGGTCTGCTGCTCCCGGGGAGGATAAGCTAGTTGAGGCAACTAAGGTAGCTTAGCTCAACTGAGTTGAGTTATGCTGAGTCCCCAGGAGCTGGACTTGAGCTTCCTGAGCTGGAATGATTTCATCTTTAGCTGGTTGGAGTTGAGTGGAGCTGGATGTAGCTGGACCTGAGCTGGGGTGAACTCCAGTCAACTCAGCTGAGCTAGCTAGAGCTTCCTATGGACTAATGGGAGCTGAGATGAGCTTGACTCAGCTAAGTTGAGTTAGATTTGAGCTGACCTGAGCTAGGGTGAGCTAAGATGAGCTGAATGGAGCTAGGATGAGGTAACCCTAATTCAAGTGAGCTGAATTCCTTCTATGGTGGGCTGAATCAGGCTGAGTTCCAGCTGGTGAGAGCTTCTCCTTCACAAGTTGCCTTCCTGAGTGTTAGGGTACTAGGGATCTGGCAATCTATTTATCCCTAACACTCACAAAAACACATTAAAAATATAATAAAAAATGCAATGCATGCCTAACTTAATTTATGCCTAAATGCAACCCAAAAACCCATTTGCGAAGCATAATCCTAAGAGCTAGGTTTATTTTATTGCATAAGAATAATGATAAATTGACATTTATCACACCCCCATGCTTATCTTTTGCTAGTCTCTTAGCAAAACTTTAATTTTTTGGAAAATAGAATTTTTAGGAAATCTAATTTTTTTTACTTTTGAGGAGAAAAATATTAAGGGACCTTTGTTGATCTAAACACAAGGGGCACGGGATTTGTTAAGGATAAACATCGAGATTTGTTTTTGGATCAAAAAATTAGACAAAATGGGATCAATATATCCTCGAGAAAGTTCACAAATTAACCCCTTGTTAATTCAGATGACTTGAAATTTTTGTTTTTAGGATTTTTCTGGCTCTTGAATCTGATTCACAACTTGCAATATCCTTTAAAACCTTGTGTCCGTGCTTGTGAAAAGCTAACATTTATAAGGGTGTGTTTTTGGTTTAAAACTTTTTTTTTCCTCCCTCATGCTTATTTTTATCTTAGTCTTACAACAGATGTGTCGGGATCATCACTCCCATTACCAATCCTCGAGAGGGCTCTGGCGCTAGTACTTCAGGATAGCACTGTCCATGACACCACCCAGGAGCTCACAACCCCAAAACACAATGTAGTGTAAAGGGGCACTCCAAGCAAACTCAAGCTCTTACTCCGACACTATAGGTAGAGCACCATCCAAGACACTTGAGCTGCTAAAATGTGCTTTAATGCTTCATCTAAAGATATCAAATATAGATATGGAGCAGTGCTGAGGCGGTAACATGTTGACATCGCATCATCAAAGGAGGCATTTCCTCCTTGGCAATGGGAACTCAAACCAATGATCTGCTTCAAACTTTTACTAGGTTCAAACAAGGGAGTTTTTCTGATTTTTAGTAGTTTTTATTTGTTGGCTTGTGTGTGAAATTTGACACAGGAAGTTCTGCAAGAAATGCAAGTTTTTGAATCAGAAACTAAGCCAAATACTTTCTATATTACAAAAGAGGATCAAGTCACCTGAACTATCACGAGTTTAGGTGGAATTTTAGAGAAGAATATTTGATCTAGTCTAAAAATAGACTCTGAAATTCTAATGATCAGATCCGTATCCTTATCCCTAGTTTGTTAAAGATTAAATCCCATTGTATCAAAAGTGAGTTTTTCACCCTTAGTCCCGATTTCAAAATTTTTCCTCAAAAAGTTTTCAACATTTTTATTTTTTTGCTTGTGCAAGCAGCAAAATAAAATAACTAAAGAAAAATGCATGTTTTTAAGTTTTGAAAATCCTAAATCGATCCTCAAATTTTAAAAATAGCCCCCCATGGTTAAGATATGCAATGACCTCATGCATTAGGAGGGAAAAGGGATCACCTTAATGAAGAGCAGTCAGGTTTAGGATGGGCAAAACTTAGAAAAAGAAAGGAAAAATGAAAGTAGAAAAAATGATGAGTTAGCTCCCATCCAGTGCTATCTTTTATGCCATTCAGTCGAGCGTGAAGGTATGCATGGAAGATGGAAAATCATGTAAATAGTTGGACACTTGGAAGCCCGCATAAAATGTGTCTTCTTCTATATCCCTAGAAAATTGTAGAAGCAATATTGGGATCAAAGTTGGATGGAAAATGAGAAGTGTAGCCCAAGTCTGGCCATGGTTTTAAATCAAGTTTGATGCCAAACTCAGGCCGATCTGGTGGTTGGTCCATGGGAAAGGGGTTCGGGAAGGGATGGGGTGGATTTGGTGAAGTTAGTATGGAAGGGTGGGGTGATGGAAGAGTGGGAGGGCCAAGGTAATCAGGGGGTTCATCAAGAAGGGTTTTTTGGTCAAGACAAGTTTCCATATCATAGATTTCGCCGACCACTGATTCTGAATCGGAGTCCTCGAAAAGATTGTGGTTGGTAAGGGTATCTATCAACATTGTCTCCTCCACCATATTGGAAATTTCCGTATTTGAGTCGTCAAAAAAGTTATCATCATGGAATCTCTTGGAGGATTTGAAAATATCTAAAGTGATAGTTTGGCTGGCGCAAGTGATATCCATTTTGCCTATGTGACAATTTATATTTGCCTTTGCAGTGGCCAGAAAGGGTCATCCAAGGATTATTGGGGCATCGAGTAATGATTCAGGTACCTTAATGTCAAGGACCAAAAAGTCGGCAAGGAAGACACAATTCTGGACCTTGACCAAAACATCCTCGATAATCCCACGAGGTTTGATTGTAGATCGGTCGGTAATGAGAGCCTCATCATGAGCCATAACTAGCTCATTTTGACCCAATAAAGAAGATAAAAGCTCCTACATAACCTAGATGAAGGCCTAAATGAAGGAATAAGTGCTCTGAGAAGAAAAATGAAATAAAGGTTAAAACTGCAATTTTACCATTACAGTACATAAATGGGATTTCTCAGAGGCAAAACATAGGTCAAATGGTCCAAATAAGATAAAAAGTGGGTTGAGTAAATCAGAAATGGGTTCATGTGCAATTTAGGAATTAAATGACATTTGGTAACCCTAAAACAGACCTGCTTAAATCAACAAGGTTCCAGTCAGGATAAAAATCAAGTAAACCCTCTAAAAATCATGGAAAAATATCCCCTATGGTTTATAACACTCAATTTGGCCTTGTGAACCCAGTTTGACCTAGATTAGGGTCCTAGCTCATTAATTGACCTAATTTGGCTTTTTACGCAAAATGTCCAGTCAAACATGGTCAAACCTAAAATCCAACTTCACCATTGGATTCCTTAGGTCAAAATTAGGTTTTTACCAAAAGATGGACCTAAGGGGAGGTCATCTTGACCTACTTTGCAATGTAGTACACCCAAATCACAATTTGGCCCCTATCTTTTGAAAATCATTACAGAGAGCCCCCTAATTTCCTCACCACCTTTGCAATCAAGTCCTGCCGCCATTGTTAGGGCAGAATCGACCTCCGGCGAGGTTTAGAGAGGGAATACTCTCTGATTCCTCAGAGATCCCCTCCCAAAAATGGAAGGGAGATTCTCTGAGGAATTCCCTTCCATCTAAGGCCAATCACGATCTCTGGTGAACCCAATCTCTCGTGCAAACGCACGAGGGATTTGGGTATCCACCCTCTTTCCTTCTCCGGTGAGCCGTCGGAGATGATTGCGCGCTCTCCACGCACTAGAAAGTTCAGCCAGCACCTATAAAAGAATCCCCAAACTCGGCCGATGAATTTCAGACTTGTCTTGGTGAAGATTCCCCCAAATTTTCCTCTCTTCCATCTCCGGCCAAGGAACCCGCAAGCTCCGGCGACCTCCTCCCCTCCTTCTCGTCGCTCTGCTGCCACACCAGCAGCAGAGTCCACTTCGCCTCTTCCTCCCGCATCGCGCAGTACCAAGTGCGCGTACCCCTGACCTCTTCCTTATCGTCGCTCCCTCCCTCAGGGTGCTTCTTCTCCGACGGCGGCAGCTACGAGCCGTCCACTCCGCTGCCTCCTTCTCATCCAGAATAGTCCAGATACATTCCCCATCTTCCCCTCTCTTTTTTCCCCCTTACATTTCATTTAATTGCCCCTCGACACTGCCTGACCACCCTCATCTTCCACGTCACCGACCGATCTCCGGCGAGTCTCCCCCATCATTCCACCCCTCCACATGCCTCGCCAACCGTCTCATAAGCTCCGCCTCACCACAAGGAACAACCTCTGCCCATCCACCATCCCTCTACGCCTCCACCACAGCCCCCCGAACACCCCGACACTTCCAGTCATAGGACGACCTAGGCACGCACGCCTAGGTCATCTCACGACCTGCGGCACCGTGCACCACCTTCTCCTTGCCACGGCGAAGGTCCCCAGCTGGTCTGATTAAGCCGAGAGGCTTGTTTTGTGTTTGGCAGTATTCCAGCCCCTGCCGCCATTGACGATTGAAGCAGCTTCCAAGCAGCTCCAGGGCTCAGGACCTCCAGCCTTCAGGTGCAGCGGACTCGAGCGAGCAGTGCGAAGACATCTGGTCCAGCAAGGAGCGCAGCGAAGCCCGCAGCCTTGGCAATTGCATGAGGAGTCTTCTGCAGGTGCGCGCGAGAGCAAGGCGGGACTAATAGTCCAACATCGTGAAGTTACAAGCGGCTGAAGAGGTATAAAGTGATTTTATGTTATTAGCTCTTCGCCTCCAAACGCATCGGGGTGAGGTCCCTCACCTTACCACGCTCGCCTCGTCCATGGTTTCACCTCGCGGATCTGGTGGGCTTCGACCAGACCATTCTAAGCACACCTTGCGCATCACCCACACGCCGGTGCGCCTGGTCCCGGTTGCGAAATCCAACCCGATTACCCGTGGCTCTGGGAGAGCGTCCTGAGAGCGATTTGCAGAGAGAATGAAGTGCGGGTAGAGGGACAGGGTAGGTTTTGCTTCCTCATTGTGCAGGCAGGCTGGGCGTTGAAGAGAAGAAACTTAGCCAAAGAAGAAAAAGAAGAAGAAGCAGTAGAAGAGGCTGAGCGAGGTAGAGAAGAGAAAGAAGAAAGGACTCTAGAGAGAAGGAATAAGACCAAGGAAGGGGAAGCCTTCGCAGGAAAGAGAAAAGAAGAGAAAGAAGTTCAAGGAAGAAGAAGTCCTGTAGACCAGAAGAAAAGAAGAAGAGCCTACGAAGAAGAAGAAGGTAGAAGAGAGAAGAGAAAGCAAAAATCAGGGAAGGCCAAGACAGAATCAAAGCAGGAAGAAGAATAGTTGCATTTAAGACGTCTGATATAGAAATCAGACGTCCAATCCTGTTTCTTTTTATAACTCTCTTTGAATCAATTATTTTTCATTTAAAAGTTGTATTCTTTAGTTTTTAAAAGTACTTAGATTGCTCCTTGTGTTCGACCTCGGATACTCCGATTTTCGAGTAATAAAATTCTCTATTTGTTTGAAAGCTTTTTCGGCTACATTACAACGTGTTATCTTTTAAAACCCGATCAAGCACGATAAACATTTTGGCGCCGTTGCCGGGGTGCAACGGGCACTTTTAAAGCTTTTGATTACAATTTTTGATCCAATATTTGACCTAACTCCTCTCTTTTATTGTGCTTAAAACGGGGAAAGCAAAAAGGAAAGAAGAGCAGCTGCACAACAGACACTCCAAGGAACAGGTAATTTCCATAAGCCCTCCCTCTTTACTCGCTCAAAATCTGAAAAGAAAAAGAGAACAATCAACTTAGGGCTACCTGGTTCATATTTAGCAACTCATCAAGTTGCCCGATTTTCATTTCAACACATTTTTATCTGCTCATCCAACTAAGGTAACTAGGGCTAAAACTTTCTTTATTGAGCCCTAGGTACTAAACTTTGAGGCAACTAAATTGGACCCACTAGAGCCAATTTAAGGATTACAAAGCTAGGGTTTTTAGAGACACACTTTATCTTAAACAAAGAAACAAATTTTCCCAAAAGAGGTGTGCCTAAACCTTGTTCGAAAAGATCTACACAAGAAGAACCTAAGCAAATCAGGCTTTTAATCCATTTGAACCTTAAAAGAAAAGGACCTAAAAGCTCTTAAAGGAACAAAAGTGAAGTTGATCCCTTGGGTCAACCCACCTTAAAATTAGGTCACTTTTTCACTCAAAATACTTAAAAGTTCAAGTGGAACATTAAGCACCTTGATCTTAAAGTAAAAATGTAGACTTAAGAGGTCAAGGTCCCCATTCTGGTCTACCTGGAACCGCAGTGACAATAGAGGTCAGGTGGGGGAAACCCTGTAACTCGTGGGGACGCTCTACCGTGTAGGGGTCTTTGCGGGACTCTCCCTCTCTGGCTGCCCAGGTAATTCTCAGGTGGACGATCTTCTGATCCAGGGGTCCATTTGCCCCGAACCTCTATAGTCACCCAACAATTTTTGGCTGTCTTGATTGGGTCCAACACCTTCTAATCTCATCACATCCTTCGGTGCATGTTCGGTAGGAGGTCCTTAAGAACACCCTTAAGACCTCCTTTAGAAATTCACTCTCGTCAAGGCCAAGCCTCGATGCCCTTGTTTGTGCAGCAACCCCACCACATAAATCTTTCATCTGATTCAAACCCTGGTTCTCCTTCTTCTTCCATCATGGCACAACCAATTGAAGAGGAGAATAACCTCAAACACCAACTTCAACGCCTTAATGATCTCTTTCAGAACTTTGTAAACCCACCGCAGCGACCTATGATGTGAGATCACTATAATCCCGCTGCGGTGGCGATCGAACCTCGAGTACGAATCCCGATTGGAGGACCTGATTTTGAACTGAAGACCAATATGATTCATGCCATACCAAAGTTCCATGGGCTTAACTCTGAGGATCCATTCCAACACATTAAACAACTCAAGCATCTGGCCCAGACCTTCGAGTCAGATGTACAAAACTGGGATATCCTACTCATGAAAATGTTTTCGTTCTCCCTCTTGGAGAAGGCCGCACATTGGTATCAAACTCAGACCCGTCCGATCAACACATGGGAGGAACTTCAGTCTGAATTTTTGAAAAAATTCTTCCCCGTTGGCCGAACGAATGCCTTGCGCCACCAGATCACTCATTTCACTCAACAACCGGGAGAACCTCTTCACGAAGCATGGGATCGATTCTTAGATCTCATGCAAAAGTGTCCCCATCATGGAGTCCCTAAGTGGGAACAAGTCCAGTCTTTTTACCAGGGACTCCGTGAAGACATTCGTTTTTTCGTCAATGCAACGTGTTGAGGAAACATCATGGGTCGACATGAGGACACAGTGTGGAGATTCTCGAAAACATGTGCGAGAACTCCATAAATAATGACTCCATGGGCTTATTCGACAGGACGAATGCCCGCGCATCGACGAATCTAAGAGGGACACATGAGATGCAGGACCTGTCCACTTTCGTCGACTTGGAACAGATGGCCAGTCGGTTGGACAAGGTTTCTATCATAGAAGAGAAGGTGGACGAGCTAACTCGGCATTTGCAGCAAGCCACCTCTGCGCAAAACTCTTTTGCATGACCACCTCAGGCAAGGGAAACTGTCCAAAACATCTATCACCAATCTACCAAGGGGATGGACCCATATCCACCCCCGTCTACCTCTCAGACCGGAGTGACCTCCGATCCATTCTACTCGAGTTGGGGGAACTTTGAACCCTCGTATTCTGACTTTCCTGAGGTTCCTCAGAACTGCGAGGACCTCAACGCCATCCAGAATGACCCATTCTCCAATACCTACAACCCTTGATGGTGAAATCATCCTAACTTTCAGTGGGCGAGAAATTCTCAAAGACCAACATATCAACCCCGTCCACAAGCCCCTCGTCCATATCAGCCGCCACAGCCTCGGCCCAATCCCACCTACCAATCCGGGCAAAACCAGGATCAACTAACTCTTATCCTTCAAACACTGGCTGACATTCAAAAGACAAATGCGGCAATGCAAAAATAGCACAAGGATGAGATCACAGAGGTTCGCAACCAACTGGCCCAGATGGCAAATTCCCGCCAACCTGGCACCCTTCCCTCGCAACCTCTGCCCAACCCAAATAACGTGCTAACCCAGAAGCGCATTATGAATCCAAATTCAGGCCAAGCACATTTGATTTATCAGGCCCCTGCTGCTCCATCGCCAGACGGGATGGAAGCTTTGACATCTTATGCGGGATTTCAGCAGCAGCCACCCCTCCTACCAAACCCAAACCAAAATCTGGCGGGATTAAACTCTGTAACAACACTTAGTGGTAAAACAACCCAAGATCCACATTATCCAAACCACTCTAAGCTTGATAATAGCCAAGACCCTAGGATAGTTCTCCAAGATACCACTGTCCCAGATCAAGAACCTGGACCTATCCTAGAGGAACCAACTAGGATCCCATTTCCTGAGGCCTTGACCAAAGGAAAAAGGATAACTAAACTCGTGGCCCCCGAGGAGGATCTAGTCAAGCTCTTTGAACAGGTCCAGATAAACATCCCATTGGTGGATGCAATTCGCCACATACCGACTTACGCAAGATTCTTGAAAGACATATGTACCCCTAAACGTAAGCCGCGAACCAAGGATGGGAATCCAATCGTACTGTCAGAGCAAGCCAGCTCTGTCATCTTGTGCAAACTCCCACCCAAGGATAAAGACCCAGGAACTCCCTTGATTTCCTGTAAAATTGGTGAAACCCAATTTGATAGAGCCTTACTAGACCTAGGTGCCTCCATAAATTTAATACCTACATCCCTCCTTGACCACCTTGAAGAATCTGAACTTAAACCCACTGAGGTGACATTGCAGTTAGCCGATCGATCCATCAAGTCACCTAGAGGAATTCTTGAGGATGTCATTGTTAGGGTACGAGATTTTTATTTCCCAGTGGACTTCATAGTACTGGACATGGATGCACCTAAGAACCCGAGGGACACACCAATCATATTAGGGAGACCCCTTTTGGCCACCGCTAGGGCCAACATAAACTGTGAAGAGGGCTAGATAGAATTAAAATTTGGGAATCAAAACCTGAAGATTGACATTTTCAATGCCCAACAAGGGATTAATTGCAGGGTTATAGAGGAAATATGTGATGTCAGAGCCGTGGTTGATGAATTGTATATAGAAGATGACCTGATTATCCCTGATCAACCATTAGAGAATCAAAACCCACTAATAGAGGAGTGCGAACATGATCTAGACACACCTATGACTCCTACCATTGCTCTTAATGCAAACCCCGAACCACCCGCTGCTGCTGACAATCCTGTCATGGAACTTAAGCCCCTTCCCGAACATCTAAAGTACGTCTTTTTGGATTCAAATCAAACATTTCCTGTGATTATCAACTCTCGACTCACACCTGACCAGGAGCTCCATTTGATTTCTGTTCTCCAGCAACATCGTAGAGCCATTGGATGGACTCTCGATGATTTGACTGGTATAAACACTTCATACTGCACACATCGAATCTACACAGAAGAAAGTGCACGACCTTCAAGAGAAATGCAAAGACGCCTAAACCCTAACCTACAAGAGGTCGTGAAAAAGGAGATCATAAAGTGGTTAGATGTAGGGATCATCTACCCGATCTCCGACAGTCGTTGGGTGAGTCCAATACAAGTGGTGCCCAAAAAGGCAGGACTTACCATTATCACGACTGAAGCCGGAGAAGTCATTCCTACCCGAATAGCTAACTCATGGAGAGTCTGCATTGATTACAGAAGACTCAATTCCTCCACGAAGAAGGATCATTTCCCACTACCGTTTATTGATTAGATCCTCGAGAAACTAGCGAGAAATAGGTTCTTTTGCTTTCTTGACAGGTACTCCGGTTACAATCAGGTCGCAATCCATCCAGAGGACTAAGAAAAGACCACATTCACCTGCCCCTTCGGGACGTACGCGTTTCGAAGGATGCCATTCAGTCTCTACAATGCACCTGCAACTTTTCAGCGGTGCATGCTTGCCATATTCTCAGATATGGTAGGTGACTATCTGGAAGTCTTCATGGATGACTTTTCAATTTTTGGAGAATCATTTGACGATTGCCTCCAACACTTGGTCCAAATACTCAGGCGGTGCATCGATGTGAATTTGGTTCTTTCCTGGGAAAAGAGCCATTTCATGGTGCCTGAGGGAATTGTCCTGGGACATTTAATCTTGGAGAAAGGCATCCAAGTGGATCGAGCTAAGGTTAACCTGATTTCCAAGCTCCCTATGCCTAGCTCGATTAAGGACATCCGATCTTTTTTGGGGCACGTCGATTTCTACCATCGATTTATCCCTGATTTCTCCAAAATCGCACGCCCCCTGACCAATCTTCTCTCCAAGGATGTGCCTTTCAAAATTTCCAAGGAATGCACTCAAGCATTTGAGGTCCTACGTGACCGAGTCACCCAAGCCCCGATCCTACAGTCCCCTGATTGGTCTCAACCCTTTAAGATCATGTGCGATGCATCTAACTTCGCTGTAGGAGCGATTTTGGGGCAGAAAATTGACGGGAAACCTGTGGTCATTTACTACACCAGAGAAACACTGGATAAGGCTCAACGTAACTATACGATTACTGAGAAAGAGCTGCTAGCTGTAGTATTTGCCGTAGAAAAATTCAGATCATACCTTCTGGGTTCCCGTGTTATCATACACTCAGATCACACAGCTGTGAGGCATCTCCTTGCAAAGAAGGACGCGAAACCTCGATTAATCCGATGGATCTTACTGTTGCAAGAATTTGACCTTGAGATTCGCGACAAGGCGGGAAAGCAAAATGTTGTAGCTGATCATTTGTCTCATCTTCCTTCTGAAATAATTGACCCTTCCGGACCTATTACAGAACATTTTCCTGATGAGCACCTCCTGACTATCAGTACAAATCTTCCATGGTTCGCTGATATAGTTAATTACCTGGCATCACATCAGATTCCATCAGATTAGCCGAAGGCCAAGAAGGAAAAATTGCATTCTGATGACAAGTATTACCTTTGGGAAGACCCGTATCTATTCCGCATTGGAGCTGATCAGATAATTCGACGATGCATCGCGGAAGTGGAAATCAAAGACATACTCTCATTTTGCCATGACCAGGCATGCGGTGGACATTTCTCAGGACATAAAACCACATCAAAAGTCCTCCAGTGTGGCTTTTACTGGCCCATAATTTTCAAGGATGCATACGATCACTGTAAGGAATGTTCCCGTTGCCAGACTCTGGGCAACATGAGCCATCGAGACATGATGCCTCTACAGCCGATCTTGGTATGCGAAATTTTTGATATTTGGGGGATTGATTTCATGGGACCCTTCCCGATCTCGGATGGCTTCGAATACATCTTACTCGCAGTTGACTATGTTTCCAAGTTGATAGAAGCCATTCCGACCCGAACCAACAATCACAATGTTGTTATCAAATTCATTCATCAAAACATTTTCTCAAGGTTCGGGATCCCACATGCTATAATTTCCGACGGAGGGACCCATTTCACAAACGCTCAGTTCAGGTTACTGATGACCAAATACGGGGTGTCACACTGAATCTCTACTCCTTACCACCACCAAACTATTGGTCTAGCTGAGCTATCTAACCGAGTGATCAAGAAGATCCTTCAAGTTACTGTTCAACCTGATAGAAAAGATTGGTCTTCTCGGCTTCCAGAAGCATTGTGGGCGTATAAGACCACCCACAAGACCCAATTTGGAATGTCTCCCTTCAGACTAGTGTACGGGAAGGCATGTCACCTCCCCGTCGAGTTGGAGCATAAAGCCTATTGGGCAGTACGGACCTGTAATCTAGATCTTTCTTAGGCTGGAACCCAAAGAAGACTTCAAATGAGCGAGATCGATGAATTACGCCACGACGCGTATGAGAACTCGCGAATTTATAAAGAACGAGTTAAAGCTTTTCACGACAAACACATTTCTAGAAAGGTCTTTCATCCTAGTCAAAAGGTTTTACTCTTTGATGCTCGACTCAAATTATTCCCAGGAAAGCTAAGATCTAAGTGGGTCGGACCCTACCTAGTCCGACAAATCTTCGGAAATGGAGCCATTGAAATCAACCTACTCAGCCATGATTCTGAACCCTTTGTTGTGAACGATCAGAGACTCAAGCCGTTCATTGACATGACCGATATAGATTTGGCTGAGTCATCCTTTACCCTCCATTCCTCTTGAGCTCATTGTGCCCAGCCGATGGCATAAAACTCAGCGCTTAACTGGAGGCAACCCGTCATTCTTTGAAAAATGCGAAACCTTTTCTGACATCTCTATGCGGAATTCATATTGCACTTTAGGGTTCATCCATTACAACAGCCGATTTCACCTCAGCTATCCCTACCCGAGATTAGAAATCGTTCGCAACAAGTCACTTCGACCCATTCACTCACCACACACCTGTCCTAATGCATGAACTAAGCTGAAATCAAACCCACCTAATTTACAATGGGGACATTGCAAATCTTAGGCATGGGGGGGTATGAAAGTGCAAAACGTCAGAAGAATTCATATCAAGAAAGGGTTTCAATAAATAAAAAAAAAAGAGACTTGATGGAGGGGAGGAACAATTCAGGGTCATACAAATGAAAGGAGGAAAAGAGTAAAATGCCAAAAAAGGAGCACAAGATGAAAATGAAAAGAAATAGTCATTAGTAAAAGATTAAGGAATTAACTAAAGTTCTAGACCAGATCAAGAAAAGAAATAAAAGAAAAAGTGCTAAGGAGACATAACAAGAGATTAGCAGGAACGCTGGTCTTAGGCCTCTTGGGCTAGATTTGTTATCTTAAAAATTCACATGTCCGTTAAAATCTGGATAATCCTCAAGAGGTTGAGGAAAACGTGAAGCTTGAGTATTAGGTCTAAGGCTTAGGAAGTATTCGGCCTCTTTAACTGACCTCCGGTTTGCGGGATTCGGTAACCTAAGCACCCCAAATTCACACACAATCTAGTTCAGTGAATATAAATATCCAAATCACACAAAAGCGTTTAATGTTCTGAAAAAGTCACCTAGGTTAGGAGCGGCCAATCAACACAAGTTGATTTGGACGAGTTCCCGACACGGAGAGGCGGGAAATTCCCCTCGAAGATGCGTAACAACGTATCGTCTCCTCGGTGCTTGTCTCTTAGGATATTTAAATATCCTACTGGGGGCGTGTAAGCACTCTGCTGGTTCAGATACCATGGGCGGCATTATCACGAAATGTCGATCGCCAGGGTCTGAATTCAGCCATGGAACACCATGGGCAGGATTATCTCGAAAGCTAGGGTTCTAGGGGTTGCCGTGGGTAGGATTATCTCGAAATCCAGGGACCCTTGAGGATTGATGATGGGGACGAGGAATCTGATACAGGCCATGTTGAGAAGCTAATCCGAAGCTAGAAATAAAAAGAAAAGAGACAGAAAAGCTCTCCGAACAAATAAATCTTCTATCTCTCTCTTACAAAAAATGCACTGCAAGTTGAACTTAGGCTAAAAATGTCTCAAGCACGGGTGCTTTAACCGCGGAGTCCAACAAACCCTCGGTTAGTTTCTGTGGGCCGTAGAAACCTTTGCGGAGGACTGAGGCTAAAGTTGGTCAGGTCTGAATTTTGGTTGGTACTTGAACACCTCTAGGCCTATTGTCGGCATTCCTACCTAATCACAAAAGAAAAGGAGAAGGACTTATCATGATTGTTGATAGACACTCAGGGTCTAGAACGAAAGTTAAAACCTTGAAATTTTGCTAAGGGACTAGCAAAAGCTAGGAATGGGGGTATGATGAGAGCTTCATCATGATCCATAACTAGCTCATTTTGACCCAATAAAGAAGATAAAAGCTCCTACATAACCTAGAAGAAGGCCTAAATGAAGGAATAAGTGCCCTGAGAAGAAAAAATGAAATAAAGGCTAAAACTATAATTTTACCATTGCAGTACATAGACGGGAATTCTCAGAGGCAAAACATAGGTCAAATGGTCCAAATAAGATAAAAAGTGGGTTGAGTAAATCAGAAATGGGTTCATGTGCAATTTAGGAATTAAATAACATTTGGTAACCCTAAAACAGACCTGCTTAAATCAACAAGGTTCCGATCAGGATAAAAATCAAGTAAACCCTCTAAAAATCATGGAAAAATATCCCCTAGGGTTTAGAACACTCAATTTGGCCTTGTGAACCCAGTTTGACCTAGATTAGGGTCCTAGCTCATTAATTGACCTAATTTGGCTTTTTACGCAAAATGTCCAGTCAAACATGGCCAAACCTAAAATCCAACTTCACCATTGGATTCCTTAGGTCAAAATTAGGTTTGTACCAAAATTTCGACCTAAGGGGAGGTCATCTTGGACTACTTTGCAATGTAGTACACCCAAATCACAATTTGGCCCCTATCTTTCGAAAATCACTGCAGAGAGCCCCCTAATTTCCTCGCCACCTTTGCAATCAAGTCCTGCCACCATTGTTAGGGCAGAATCGACCTCCAGCGAGGTTTAGAGAGGGAATACTCTCTGATTCCTCAGAGATCCGCTCCGAGAAATGGAAGGGAGATTCTCTGAGGAATTCCCTTCCATCTAAGGCCAATCACGATCTCTGGTGTGAAGCCAATCTCTCGTGCAAACGCACGAGGGATTTGGGTATCCACCCTCTTTCCTTCTCCGATGAGCCGTCGGAGATGATTGCGCGCTCTCCACATACTTGAAAGTTCGGCCAGCACCTATAAAAGTATCCCCAAACCCAGCCGATGAATTTCAGACTTGTCTTGGTGAAGATTCTCCCAAATTTTCCTCTCTTCCATCTCCGGCCAAGGAACCCGCAAGCTCCGGCAACCTCCTCCCCTCCTTCTCGTCGCTTTGCTACCATACCAGTAGCAGAGTCCACTTTGCCTCTTCCTCCCACGTCGCACCGTACCAAGCGCACGTTCCCCTGATCTCTTCCTCGTCGCCGCTCCCTCCCTCAGGGTGCTTCTTCTCCGACGACGACAGCTATGAGCCATCCACTCCGCTGCCTCCTTCTCTTCCAGAATAGTCCAGATACATTCCCCATCTTCCCCTCTCTTTTTTCCCCCTTACATTTCATTTAATTGCCCCTCGACACTGCCTGACCACCCTCATCTTCCACGTCACCGACCGATCACCGACGAGTCACCCCCGTCATTCCGCCCCTCCACACGCCTCACCAACCGTCTCATAAGCTCCTCCTCACCACAAGGAACAACCTCCGCCCATCCCCCATCCATCTACGCCTCCACCACAACCCCCCGAACACCCCCACACTTCCAGTCATAGGATGACCTGGGCACGCATGCCTAGGCCATCCCACGACCTGCGGCACCGTGCACCACCTTCTCCTTGCCGTGGCGAAGGTCCCCAGCTGGTCTGATTAAGTCGAGAGGCTTGTTTTGTGTTTGGCAGTATTCCAGCCCCTGTCGCCATTGACGGTTGAAGCAGCTTCCAAGCAGCTCCAGGGCTCAGGACCTCCATCCTTCAGGTGCAGCAGACTCGGGCGAGCAGTGCGAAGACATCTGGTCTAGCAAGGAGCGCACCGAAGCCCGCAGCCTTGGCAATTGTACGAAGAGTCTTCTGCGGGCACGTGCGAGAGCAAGGCGAGACTAATAGTCCTACATCGTGAAGTTACATGCAGCTGAAGAGGTATAAAGTGATTTTGTGTTATTAACTCTTCACCTCCGAACTCATAGGGGTGAGGTCCTCACCTTACCCACGCTCGCCTCATCCACGGTTTCACCTCGCGGATCTGGTGGGCTCCGACCCGACCATTCTGAGCACACCTCGTACATCACCCACACGCTGGTGTGCCTGGTCCCGGGTGCGAAATCTAACCCGATTACCAGTGGCTCTGGGAGAGCTTCCTGAGAGCGATTTGTAGAGAGAGAGATGTGCGGGTAGAGGGACAGGGTAGGTTTTGCTTCCTCATTGTGCAGGCAGGCCGGGCATTAAAGAGAAGAAACTTAGCCAAAGAAGAAAAAGAAGAAGCAGAAGAAGAGGCTGAGCGAGGCAGAGAAGAGAAAGAAGAAAGAAGGAGTGCAGAGAGAAGGAAGAAGACCAAGGAAGGAGAAGCCTTCGTAGGAAAGAGAAAAGAAGAGAAAGAAGTTCAAGGAAGAAGACGACCTGTCGACCAGATGAAAAGAAGAAGAAGGGCCTACGAACAAGAAGAAGAAGGCAGAAGAGAGAAGAGAAAGCAAAAATCAGAGAAGGCCAAGTTAGAATCAAAACAGGAAGAAGAATAGTTGCATTTAAGATGTCTGATATAGAAATCAGACGTCCAATCCTATTTCTTTTTATAACTCTCTTTGAATCAATTGTTTTTCATTTAAAAGTTGTATTCTTTAGTTCTAAAAGTACTCAGATTGCTCCCTGTGTTCGACCTCGGATACTCCGATTTTCGAGTAATAAAATTCTCTATTTGTTTGAATGCTTTTTCGGCTATATTACAACGTGTTATCTTTTAAAACCTGATCAAGAGCGATAAACAGTCGACTAATTGCAAAGTAACCTCGACAGGTTTTTATTCACCGATCTGAAACTCTTCAAATAAAATCGTGGGAATGATATTTACCGAGGCACCAAGATCAAGGAGGGCACGATCAAAGGTAGTATCATTAATAATCATTGAAATTGATGGCACCCCCGGATCTTTCATCCTAAGAGGCAGCTTGCTCTGTATGACAGAGCTTACTATCTCTGAAAGATGCACCTATCCTAGATTTCTGGCTTGCCTTTTAGGAGTACAGATCTCCTTCAAAAATTTGGCGTAGACAAGTATATATTTGATGGCATCTAGGAGAGAAATATTGATTTGAACTTGCCCAAATAGATCCATGAGTTCTTCTGTGGTGGGCTCAGATTTCTTTTTTCTATTGGTGGTGGGGTGGAGAGCTTGTGGAAAAGGGGTAGGAATCATGTCTTGAGATTTTTGTATTTCCTTTTCTTCCTGATGGTGAGGTGGGGAGTCAATTTGCACAATGTTGGGGACTTCACCAAGTTTGTGTGAAAGCTCGGGATCAGTGGTGGTTTTCCCACTCCTCAACGTAACTGCATGTGCAGTCGGATTATTTTTTGGAGGCGGTGGGGGGGCCTGCGGTTGTGGAAACCTGGGAAGCTGCTGAGGTGGTGGATTAGTAGGAGGTTGATTAGAGTAGTGTGGATTTCTGCCCAGATATTGGTTCCCTTGTTGATTAGGGTTGGGCATGGGTTGGGACGGAGGATGTCCTGCAGGTCTTTGAGTAGGAGTAACCCCAATCTGATTATTCAGATTTGTGATGGTGTGGGTTACTTCCGTCATTTTTGTCTACATTTCCTGCAGGGTTCTTATCATCTAGGCATTGATGTCTTGTTGGGATGGCCCAGGATGAAAGGTTGGATTCGACCCATACCCATTAAAATGGTTTGGTTGAGGAGGAACCTGATTATTCTAGGAGTAGTTCAGGTAATTTTTCCAATTGGGAGAATTTGTAAAGGGCTCCTGGATGGCGGAAATATTTTGAGTGAGGTTACGATCTAGATAGTTGTAATTACCCAAAGAATCATAGACAATCTCTGAATATTGGTAATAATCAGCAGGGGTAGTGGTGAGATTATGCAAATTTTCACTTCGTGGAAGGTTAGGTTGGGTTAGATGTGGATTGTGTGGAGCTTGGGTTGATGTGGCAAGTCTTTCCTCAATTTTCTTTTGATTAATATGCATCTGGTCGAGTTTTTGAGCGATCATTTGAAGATCTTCTTGGGTGACAAGGATAGATAGAGTGCCTACTTCATGAACACCGGACTGCGGGTTTTGAGTTTGACCAAATGTGTTCATGGAAGCTTGATTAAATGAGATTTCACTCATTTCTTCAAAAAGATAATAGGCACTCAGAGCATCCTTATCTAAGAAGTTGGCACCACACGAGGCGTCGACAAAGTGTTGAAGTTGATCTTCTAAACCATTTTAGAAGACCTGCACGAGCTGCCATAAAGGAATCTCATGGTGCGGGCTATAGAATCCTCCCTACTAGGAGGGGGTGACGTAATAATTGTGAAAATAAATATAAACAATCTCACAAAATAGACAATCACACATGTACACAAGTATTTTTAGGTGGAAACCCAAACCGGGCGAAAACCACCACCTAACCCTCTCGAGTTAGGATTTTTCGATCAACCAAGTTAATCAAAATCCACTAAACGAATCACTTTAAACGAGGGTGATTCAACCTCAAATACAACCACGCTACAAGTGCGAGGGTAGCGTTCCTCAACCCCTTCTCTTCACGAGAAGGATTTTGTCCCTCGAAGGAGAGGGGAATTCGCAAAGCGAATGCCCAACCAAATAGCAAAGATAAAAGAACAATAATCCTATGGAGCCAATAAAGTAATTTTAAACCTAGCTTCTATAGGAATTAGGAAACTCCCCTTTGAAAGGAGTGCGTCAGCGACGTGGATGCGTGAACAACACGACGGTGCTACGTCGCTCTCGTGAACTACGGCGGGAGAGCGGGTGCGCAAAGCTTGATGCTCTCAAGATGTAGAACTAGAGCTTAGAGAGCAAGAGAGACACAAAATGGTTTGAAAGTGTATTGCAAGGTGTGTCTTGTGTATCTAGGTGTGTATTTGTGTTGCAAAGGTTCCCCTCTATTTATAGAGGCCTTAGGAAGGCTTTGGAAGGCTTAGGAAAGGCTCCATAGCTGTTGGGTGCAAAGCCCAAGTGAATCAACCCGAAATCTGGAACAATCATTGCACTGACAGGGTTATAAGACGTCTAATTCTGGCATCAGACGTCGGGAAGTCCACTTTAAGACGTCTGATTTCAAGGTCAGACGTATGATTTCATGTGGGTTCCTTCCTGACTTGGATCAGATCTAAACAGGGTTCTAGCGCAAGTCCATCAGACGACATACAGGACGTCTGGCACTATGTCTGGACATCTGGGAACCTACTTTTTCGTGGGAATGGATTTGCAACGGCTAGGAAATCTCTGAGAAGATATTTTCGGGTCAGTCGAGTCAAAGCGGTCAATTATCAGACGTCTGGAAGGGCTTAAGGACGTCTGATAAGGCTCTAACGGTCATATGCTCGAGTGTTTGCTATGAGAGCCAACGGTTCACTAATAGGACGTCTGGCAAAGTCATTAGACGTGTCCTAAGACGTCTGGTCTAAGGTCTGGATGTTTGATTTCATCAGTCAGAACTTACAATGTCCAACCTAAATGTTATCAGACATCCGAATCAATAGTCAGACGTCTTAAAACACTTTATTAGACGTCTGATTTTTGAATTAGATGTCTGGAAACTCTGTTTGAACACTATATTGGTTTTCTAAGTTCTCTACAGAAAACCTAAGTATCCTAGGGTTGTGCCGGTGTTCCTATGACTACTGTTAGGGTACTTTGATGCACATTAACTTAATTTTCTAAGGAAATAAAGAGCAAAAAATAAAGGTAAAAGTACATGAAAGGAATAAAATGGAATTCTATCCTATTCTTCTTGCACTTCCATCTTCACTCTATCGCTCCTCTTGAATCCCCTCTGTTCTCCGTCAAGCTCCTCCAATCCGTCCTCGATGCGAGCTCAAATTTCATCTAATCACGTCTACATTTGCAATTGACCTAAAATCTAAGACTCCAAGTGCAAATGTTAAATAACATATGTTTTGTTATCATCAAAATAAATGATCGTGGTGCCTAGCACCAGCAATCTTCCCCTTTTTGATGATGACAAAACCATAAATAATAATGCAAAAAATCCTCCCCCTTTTTGACATTATCAAAAGGTTTTGATTAATTTTAAATTTTTTTATAACTCCCCCTTAAAACATGCTCTTCTATAAATTTATTTTAACAAAGGTAATGTCCTGCCCCCTTTTTATAACAACAAGATTGATATTATTTTTCTCCCCCTTTCTAAATGAAATTTACCTACCTTATATCTCCCCCTTAAAAATTGACAAATAGATTATAATTTCTTTTGTTCCCCCTATCTAAATGCTTAAGATAAAAGGATAGGGTAAAGGGTTTTACCTCAACTACCATGGCCAATAAAATGGCCTGAATCGTGGTGGTGGGTGCGACATCGGATGGGGCTCCCATCCGTAGCTTGGAGGCCCGGGCATTGGCACTGGTCTCCAGTCTGGTGGTCGACGTGCGGCGGATCCATCGTTTGTTCACCGTCTCGTCAGTCTTCTTGTTGTCCTCCTTGGTCTATTCCTTGGTTTTCCCAACTTGAGTTGACCAGCTTTGAGCTTGTAGCTCCAGTCCTTTGTGTTGTAGTCATCCCTGAAACCTACAAAACAAGATTCCAAATCTTCCTTCGGTATCCAAGTGAGCTTGGATCAGGATCTGTTAGCGGGTCTCCTTGACGGAGATCCTTTCTCAACCTTAGGGCTATAAAAATTATCTACTTTATTGCTTAATTTGTTGGAGTTTTCCCTAAGACATGCGATTTCTTTTTCTATAATATCCATCTTAGTCTTTAAATCAGAAATTTCTATTTTTAGACTAACATTTTCCTCAATCAATTTATTATTTTCATTGAAGAGGTTTTGATTTTCTAATAATTGGTTATCATTTTTAGGACAAGCTTCTAGATCCTTAAGTTTTATTTCTAACCTATCATTTTCAGATTTAAGAAAGCTAAGATTCTTTTTCATGCTTTTATTTTCTCTCTTAAGTGCTTTACTAACTTCAAAAAGTTCATTAAAAGCTTCTTGTAAGTCGTAACTTACCTCGTTGCCTGGGTCGCTTTCGCCTTCACTGTCGCTTCCTCTGGCCATGAAATCGAAGCAAGGAGTTTCTTCTTCTACAGACTTTTCTTCTTCTTCTTCCTAGCTCGTCTCCACATGAGTGCCTTCCAACCTCCTCCATATCTCGTAGGCGGTGGTGCACTATTGGATTTGTTCGAATTCCTTCGGACTCAACGCAAAATACAAGGCATTCATTGCCTTTGCGTTGAGTGAAAGCTCTCGAATCTGCAGTTGCGAGTAGCCTCCTTGGGGTCGCTTTGGGATCTCGTATGGTGTTTCGCAACATCTCCATATCTCGAACTCAGTGGCTTGGAGCCACGTCTTCATCCTCAACTTCCAATATCCAAAGTCCCTCCCGTAGAAATAGGGTGGTCGGACGGTGGACTGCCCCTCGGAGATTCTGATTGCGGCTATGCTTCCCTCCATGATCTTCTTGCTGGGTGTTACTCCAATCTTGCAAGAACCTGCTCTGATACCAACTGTAGAATCGTCCCTACTAGGAGGGGGTGACGTAATAATTGTTGAAATAAATATAAACAATCTCACAAAATAGACAATCACACAAGTACACAAGTATTTTTAGGTGGAAACCCAAACCGGGAGAAAACCAGCACCTAACCCTCTCGAGTTAGAATTTTCCGATCAACTAAGTTGGTCAAAATCCACTAAACAAATCACCTTAAACGAGGGTGATTCAACCTCAAATACAACCACGCTACAAGTGCGAGGGTAGCGTTCCTCAACCCCTTCTCTTCACGAGAATGATTTTGTCCATCGAAGGAGACGGGAATTCACAAAGCGAATACCCAACAAAATAGCAAAGATAAAAGAACAATAATCCTATAGAGCCAATAAAATAATTTTAAACCTATCTTCTATAGGAATTAGGAAACTCCCCTTTGAAAGGAGTGCGTCTGCGACGCGGATGCGTGAACAACACGACGGCGCTATGTCACCCTCGTGAACTACGGCGGGGGAGCAGGTGCGCAAAGCTTGACGCTCTCAAGATTTAGAGCTAGAGCTTAGAGAGCAAGAGAGACACAAAATGGTTTGAAAGTGTATTGCAAGGTGTGTCTTGTGTATCTAGGTGTGTATTTGTGTTGCAAAGGTTCCCCTCTATTTATAGAGGCCTTAGGAAGGCTTTGGAAGGCTTAGGAAAGGCTCCATAGCTGTTGGGTGCAAAGCCCAAGTGAATCAACCCAAAATCAGGAACAATCAATGCACTGACAGGGTTATAAGACGTCTAATTCTGGCATTAGACGTCGGGAAGACCACTTTAAGACGTCTGATTTCAAGGTCAGACGTATGATTTCGTGCGGGTTTCTTCCTGACTTGGATCAGATCTAAACAGGGTTCAAGCGCAAGTCCATCAGACGGCATACAGGACGTCAGGCACTATGTCTGGACGTCTGGGAACCTACTTTTTTGTGGGAATGGATTTGCAACGGCTAGGAAATCTTTGAGAAGAGATTTTCGGGTCAGTCGAGTCAAAATGGTCAAATATCAGACATCTGCAAGGGCTTAAGGACGTCTGATAAGGATCTAACGGTCATATGCTTAAGTGTTTGCTAAGAGAGCCAACGGTTCACTAATTGGACGTCTGGCAAAGTCATCAGACCTGTCCTAAGACGTCTGGTCTAAGGTCTGCACGTTTGATTTCATCAGTCAGAACTTACAATGTCCAGCCTAAATGTTATCAGACGTCTGAATCAACAGTCAGACGTCTTAAAACACTTTATCAGACGTCTGATTTTTGAATTTGATGTCTTGAAACTCTGTTTGAACCCTATATTGGTTTTTTAAGTTCTCAACACAAAATCTAAGTATCCTAGGGTTGTGTCGATATTCCTAGGACTACTGTTAGGGTACTTTGAGGCACATTAACTTAATTTTCTAAGGAAATAAAGAGCAAAAAATAAAGGAAAAAGTACATGAAGGGAATAAAATGGAATTCTGTCCTATTATTCTTGTCCTTCCATCTTCACTCTATCGCTCCTCACGAATCCCCTCTGTCCACCGTCAAGCTCCTCCAATCCATCCTCGATGCGAGCTCGAATTCCGTCTAAGCACGTCTACATTTGCAATTGACCTGAAATCTAAGACTCCAAGTGCAAATGTTAAATAACACGTGTTTTGTTATCATCAAAATAAATGATCGTGGTGCCTAGCACCAACAATCTTCCCTTTTTTGATGATGACAAAACCATAAATAATAATGCAAAAAATCCTCCCCCTTTTTGACATTATCAAAAGGGTTTGATTAATTTTAAATTTTTTTATAACTCTCCCTTAAAACATGCTCTTCTATAAATTTCTTTTAACAAAGGTAATGTCCTGCCCCTTTTTTATAACAACAAGATAGCTATTATTTTTCTCCCTCTTTCTAAATGAAATTTAGCTACCTTATATCTCCCCCTTAAAAATTGACAAATAGATTATAATTTTTTTTGTTCCCCCTATCTAAATGCTTAAGATAAAAGGATAGGGTAAAGGGTTTTACCTCAACTACCATGGCCAACAAAATGGCCTGAATGGTGGTGGTGGACGCCACATCGGATGGGGCTCCCATCCATAGCTTGGAGGCCCGGGCATTGGCGCCGGTCTCCAGTCTGGTGGTCGACGTGCGGCGGATCCATCGTTTGTTCACCGTCTCGTCGGTCTTCTTATTCTCCTCCTTGGTCTACTCCTTGGTTCTCCCAACTTGAGTTCACCAACTTTGAGCTTGTAGGCCCAGTCGTTTGTGTTGTAGTCATCCCTGAAACCTACAAAACAAGATTCCAAATCTTCCTTCGGTATCCAAGTGAACTTGGATCCGGATCTGTTTGCGGGTCTCCTTGACGGAGATCCTTTCTCAACCTTAGGGCTATAAAAATTATCTACTTTATTGATTAATTTGTTAGAGTTTTCCCTAAGACATGCGATTTCTTTTTCTATAATATCCATCTTAGTCTTTAAATCAGAAATTTCTACTTTTAGACTAACATTTTCCTCAATCAATTTATTATTTTCATTGATGAGGTTATGATTTTCTAATAATAGGTTATCACTTTTGGGACAAGCTTCTAGATCTTTAAGTTTTATTTCTATCCTATCCTTTTCAGATTTAAGAAAGCTAAGATTCTTTTTCATGCTTTTATTTTCTATCTTAAGTGCTTTACTAACTTTAAAAAGTTCATTAAAAGCTTCTTGTAAGTCGTAACTTACCTCGTTGTCTGAGTCGCTTTCTCTTTCACAGTCGCTTCCTCTGGCCATGAAACTGAAGCAAGCGGTTTCTTCTTCTACAGACTTTTCTTCTTCTTCTTCCAAGCTCATCTCCTCATGAGTGCCTTCCAACCTCCTCCATATCTTGTGGGCGATGGTGCACTCTTGGATTTGTTCGAATTCCTTCGGACTCAACGCGCAATACAAGGCATTCATTGCCTTTGCATTGAGTGAAAGCTCTCGAATCTGCAGTTGTGAGTAGCCTCCTTGGGGTCGCTTTGGGATCTCGTATGGTGTTTCGTAACATCCCCATATCTCGAACTCAGTGGCATGGAGCCACGTCTTCATCCTCAACTTCCAATATCAAAAGTCCCTCCCGTAGAAATAGGGTGGTCGGACGGTGGACTGCCCTTCGGAGATTCTGATTGCGGCTATGCTTCCCTCCATGATCTTCTTGCTGAGTGTTACTCTGATCTTGCAAGAACCTGCTCTGATACCAACTGTAGAATCGTCCCTACTAGGAGAGGGTGACGTAATAATTGCGGAAATAAATATAAACAATCTCACAAATAGACAATAACACAAGTACACAAGTATTTTTAGGTGGAAACCCAAACCGGGAGAAAACCAGCACCTAACTCTCTCGAGTTAGGATTTTTCGATCAAGCAAGTTGATCAAAATCCACTAAACAAATCACCTTAAACGAGGGTGATTCAACCTCAAATACAACCACGCTACAAGTGCGTGGGTAGCGTTCCTCAACCCCTTCTCTTCACGAGAAGGATTTTGTCCCTCGAAGGAGACGGGAATTCACAAAGCGAATACCCATCCAAATAGCAAAGATAAAAGAACAATAATCGTATAGAGCCAATAAAATAGTTTTAAACCTATCTTCCATAGGAATTAGGAAACTCCCCTTTGAAAGGAGTGCGTCGGCAACGCGGATGTGTGAACAACACGACGACGCTATGTCGCTCTCGTGAACTACGGCGGGAGAGCGGGTGCGCAAAGCTTGATGCTCTCAAGTTGTAGAACTAGAGCTTAGAGAGCAAGAGAGACACAAATTGGTTTGAAAGTGTATTGCAAGGTGTGTCTTGTGTATCTAGGTGTGTATTTGTGTTGCAAAGGTTCCCCTCTATTATAGAGGCCTTAGGAAGGCTTTGGAAGGCTTAGGAAAGGCTCCATAGCTGTTGGGTGCAAAGCCCAAGTGAATCAACTCGAAATCAGGAACAATCATTGCACTGACAGGGTTATAAGACGTCTAATTCTGGCATCAGACCTCGGGAAGACCACTTTAAGACGTCTGATTTCAAGATCAGACGTATGATTTCATGCGTGCTCCTTCCTGACTTGGATCAGATCTAAACAGGGTTTTAGCGCAAGTCCATCAGACGACATACAGGACGTCTGGCACTATGTCTAGACGTCTGGGAACCTACTTTTTCGTGGGAATGGATTTACAACGGCTAGGAAATCTCTGAGAAGAGATTTTCGGGACAGTTGAGTCAAAATGGTCAATTATCAGACATTTGGAAGGGCTTAAGGACGTCTGATAAGGCTCTAACGGTCATATGCTCGAGTGTTTGCTAAGAGAGCCAACGGTTCACTAATTGGACGTCTGGCAAAGTCATCAGACATGTCCTAAGACATCTGGTGTAAGGTCTGGACGTTTGATTTCATCAGTCAGAACTTACAATGTCCAGCCTAAATGTTATCAGACATCTGAATCAACAGTCAGACGTCTTAAAACACTTTATCAGACGTCTGATTTTTGAATTAGATGTCTGGAAACTCTGTTTGAACCCTATATTAGTTTTCTAAGTTTTCTATAGAAAACCTAAGTATCCTAGGGTTGTGCCGGAGTTCCTAGGACTACTGTTAGGGCACTTTGAGGCACATTAACTTAATTTTCTAAGGAAATAAAGAGCAAAAAATAAAGGCAAAAGTACATGAAAGGAATAAAATGAAATTCTATCCTATTCTTCTTGTCCTTCCATCTTCACTCTATCACTCCTCACGAATCCCCTCTGTTCTCCGTCAAGCTCCTCCAATCCATCCTCGATGCGAGCTCGAAATCCGTCTACTCACGTCTACAATTGCAATTGAACTGAAATCTAAGACTCCAAGTGCAAATGTTAAATAACACGTGTTTTGTTATCATCAAAATAAATGAACGTGGTACCTTGCACCAACAATCTTCCCCTTTTTGATGATGACAATATCATAAATAATATTGTAATAAATCCCCCCCCTTTTTGACATTATCAAAAGGGTTTGATTACTTTTAAATTTTTTTATAACTCCCCCTTAAAACATGCTCTTCTGTAAATTTCTTTCAACAAAGGCAATGTCCTGCCCCTTTTTTATAACAACATGATAGCTATTATTTTTCTCGCCCTTCCTAAATGAGATTTAGCTACCTTATATCTCCCCCTTAAAAATTGACAAATAGATTATAATTTTTTTTGTTCCCTCTATCTAAATGCTTAAGATAAAAGGATAGGGTAAAGGGTTTTACCTCAACCACCATGGCCAATAAAATCTCCTGAATGGTGGTGGTGGATGCCACATCGGATGGGGCACCCATCCATAGCTTGGAGGCTCGGGCATTGGCGCCGGTCTCCAGTCTGGTGGTCGACGTGCGGTGGATCCATCATTTGTTCACCATCTCGTCAGTCTTCTTGTTCTCCTCCTTGGTCTGCTCCTTGGTTCTCCCAACTTGAGTTGACCAGCTTTAAGCTTGTAGGTCCAGTCCTTTGTGTTGTAGTCATCCCTGAAACCTACAAAACAAGATTCCAAATCTTCCTTCGGTATCCAAGTGAGCTTGGATCCGGATCTATTAGCGGGTCTCCTTGACGGAGAACCTTTCTCAATCTTAGGGCTATAAAAATTATCTACTTTATTGACTAATTTGTTGGAGTTTTCCCTAAGACATGCGATTTCTTTTTCTATAATATCCATCTTAGTCTTTAAATCAGAAATTTCTATTCTTAGACTAACATTTTCCTCAATCAATTTATTATTTTCATTGACGAGGTTATGATTTTCTAATAATAGGTTATCATTTTCAGGACAAGCTTCTAGATACTTAAGTTTTATTTCTAACCTATCATTTTCAGATTTAAGAAAGCTAAGATTCTATTTTATGTCTTTATTTCTATCTTAAGTGCTTTACTAACTTCAAAAAGTTAATTAAAAGCTTCTTGTAAGTCGTAACTTACCTCGTTGTCTGAGTCGCTTTCGCTTTCAGTGTCGCTTCCTCTGGCCATGAAGCCAAAGCAAGCGGTTTCTTCTTCTATAGACTTTTCTTCTTCTTCTTCCAAGCTCGTCTCCTCATGAGTGCCTTCCAACCTCCTCCATATCTCGTGGGCGGTGGTGCACTCTTGGATTTGTTCGAATTCCATCGGACTCAACGCGCAATACAAGGCATTCATTGCCTTTGCGTTGAGTGAAAGCTCTCGAATCTGCAGTTGCGAGTAGCCTCCTTGGGGTCGCTTTGGGATCTCGTATGGTGTTTCGCAATATCCCCATATCTCGAACTCAGTGGCTTGGAGCCACGTCTTCATCCTCAACTTCCAATATCAAAAGTCCCTCCCGTAGAAATAGGGTGGTCGGGCGGTGGACTGCCCTTCGGAGATTCTGATTGCGGCTATGCTTCCCTCCATGATCTTCTTGCTGGGTGTTACTCCGATCTTGCAAGAACTTGCTCTGATACCAACTGTACAATCGTCCCTACTAGGAGGGGGTGACGTAATAATTGCGGAAATAAATATAAACAATCTCACAAAATAGAAAATCACACAAGTACACGAGTATTTTTAGGTGGAAACCCAAATCGGGAGAAAACAACCACCTAACCCTCTCGAGTTAGGATTTTTCGATCAACCAAGTTGATCAAAATCCACTAAACAAATCACCTTAAACGAGGGTGATTCAACCTCAAATACAACCACGCTACAAGCGCGAGGGTAGCGTTCCTCAACCCCTTCTCGTCACGAGAAGGATTTTGTCCCTCGAAGGAGACAGGAATTCGCAAAGCGAATACCCAACCAAATAGCAAAGATAAAAGAACAATAATCCTATAGAGCCAACAAAATAATTTTAATCCTATCTTCTATAGGAATTATGAAACTCCCCTTTGAAAGGAGTGCGTCAGCGACGCGGATGTGTGAACAACACGACGGCACTACGTCGCTCTCATGAACTACGGCGGGAGAGCGGGTGCGCAAAGCTTGATGCTCTCAAGATGTAGAACTAGAGCTTAGAGAGCAAGAGAGACACAAAATGGTTTGAAAGCGTATTGCAACGTGTGTCTTGTGTATCTAGGTGTGTATTTGTGTTGCAAAGGTTCCCCCCTATTTATAGAGGCCTTAGGAAGGCTTTGGAAGGCTTAGGAAAGGCTCCATAGCTGTTGGGTGCAAAGCCCAAGTGAATCAACCTGAAATCAGGAATAATCATTGCACTGACAGGGTTATAAGACGTCAAATTCTGGCATCAGACGTTGGGAAGACCACTTTAAGACGTCTGATTTCAAGGTCAGACGTATGATTTCGTGCGTGTTCCTTCCTGACTTGGATTAGATCTAAACAGGGTTCTAGCGCAAGTCCATCAGATGACATACAGGACGTCTGGCACTTTGTATGGACGTCTGGGAACCTACTTTTTCGTGGGAATGGATTTGCAACGGCTATGAAATCTCTGAGAAGAGATTTTCGGGTTAGTCGAGTCAAAATGGTCAATTATCAGACATCTGGAAGGGCTTAAGGACGTCTGATAAGGCTCTAACGGTCATATGCTCGAGTGTTTGCTAAGAGAGCCAACGGTTCACTAATTGGATGTCTGGCAAAGCCAACAGACGTGTCCTAAGACGTCTGGTCTAAGGTCTGCACGTTTGATTTCATCAGTCAGAACTTACAATGTCCAGCCTAAATGTTATCAGACGTCTGAATCAACAGTCAGACGTCTTAAAACATTTTATCAGACGTCTGATTTTTGAATTAGATGTCTGGAAACTCTGTTTGAACCCTATATTGGTTTTCTAAGTTCTCCACAGAAAACCTAAGTATCCTAGGGTTGTCCTGGTGTTCCTAGGACTACTGTTAGGGTACTTTGAGGCACATTAACTTAATTTTCTAAGGAAATAAAGAGCAAAAAATAAAGGCAAAAGTACATGAAGGGAATAAAATGGAATTCTATCCTATTCTTCTTGTCCTTCCATCTTCACTCTATCGCTCCTCACGAATCCCCTCTGTTCTCCGTCAAGCTCGTCCAATCCGTCCTCGATGCGAGCTCGAATTCCGTCTAATCACATCTACAATTGCAATTGACCTGAAATCTAAGACTCCAAGTGCAAATGTTAAATAACATGTGTTTTGTTATCATCAAAATAAATGATCGTGGTGCCTAGCACCAACAATCTTCCCCTTTTCGATGATGACAAAATCATAAATAATAATGCAAAAAATCCTCCCCCTTTTTGACATTATCAAAAGGGTTTGATTAATTTTAAATTCTTTTATAACTCCCCCTTAAAACATGCACTTCTATAAATTTCTTTTAACAAAGGTAATGTCATGCCCCTTTTTTATAACAACAAGACAGCTATTATTTTTCTCCCCCTTTCTAAATGAAATTTAGCTACCTTATATCTCCCCCTTAAAAATTGACAAATAGATTATAATTTTTTTTGTTCCCCCTATCTAAATGCTTAAGATAAAAGGATAGGGTAAAGGGTTTTACCTAAACTACCATGGCCAATAAAATGGCCTGAATGGTGGTGGTGGATGCCACATCGGATGGGGCTCCCATCCATAGCTTGGAGGCCCGGGCATTGGCGCCGGTCTCCAGTCTGGTGGTCGACGTGCGGCGGATCCATCGTTTGTTCACCGTCTCGTCGGTCTTCTTGTTCTCCTCCTTGGTCTACTCCTTGGTTCTCCCAACTTGAGTTGATCAGCTTTGAGCTTGTAGGCCCAGTCCTTTGTGTTGTAGTCATCCCTGAAACCTACAAAACAAGATTCCAAATCTTCCTTCGGTATCCAAGTGAGCTTGCATCCGGATCTGTTAGCGGGTCTCCTTGACGGAGATCCTTTCTCAACCTTAGGGCTATAAAAATTATCTGCTTTATTGATTAATTTGTTGGAGTTTTCCCGATGACATGCGATTTCTTTTTCTACAATGTCCATCTTAGTCTTTAAATCAGAAATTTCTATTTTTAGACTAACATTTTCCTCAATCAATTTATTATTTTCATTGATGAGGTTATGATTTTCTAACAATAGGTTATCATTTTTAGGAAAACCTTCTAGATCCTTAAGTTTTATTTCTAACCTATCATTTTCAGATTTAAGAAAGCTAAGATTCTTTTTTATGCTTTTATTTTCTATCTTAATTGCTTTACTAACTGCAAAAAGTTTACTAAAAGCTTCTTGTAAGTCGTAACTTACCTCGTTGTCTGAGTCGCTTTCGCTTTCACTATCGCTTCCACTGGCCATGAAACCGAAGCAAGCGGTTTCTTCTTCTACAGACTTTTCTTCTTCTTCTTCCAAGCTCGTCTCCTCATGAGTGCCTTCCAACCTCCTCCATATCTCGTGGGTGGTGGTGCACTCTTGGATTTGTTTGAATTCCTTCGTACTCAACATGCAATACAAGGCATTCATTGCCTTTGCGTTGAGTGAAAGCTCTCGAATCTGCAGTTGCGAATAGCCTCCTTAGGGTCGCTTTGGGATCTCGCATGGTGTTTCGCAACATCCCCATATCTCGAATTTAGTGGCTTGGAACCATGTCTTCATCCTCAACTTCCAATATCCAAAGTCCCTCCCGTAGAAATAGGGTGGTCGGACGGTGGACTACCCTTCGGAGATTCTGATTGCGGCTATGCTTCCCTCCATGATCTTATTGCTGGGTGTTACTCCGATCTTACAAGAACCTGCTCTGATACCAACTGTAGAATCGTCCCTACTAGGAGGGGGTGACGTAATAATTGCGGAAATAAATATAAACAATCTCACAAAATAGACAATCACACAAGTACACAAGTATTTTTAGGTGGAAATCGAAACTGGGAGAAATCCAGCACCTAACCCTCTCGAGTTAGGATTTTCCGGCCAACCAGGTTGATCAAAATCCACTAAACAAATCACCTTAAACGAGGGTGATACAACCTCAAATACAACCATGCTACAAGTGCGTGGGTAGCATTCCTCAACCCCTTCTCTTCACGAGAAGGATTTTGTCCCTCGAAGGAGACGGGAATTCACAAAGCGAATACCCAACCAAATAGCAAAGATAAAAGAACAACAATCCTATAGAGCCAATAAAGTAATTTTAAACCAAGATTCTACAAGAATTAGGAAACTCCCCTTTGAAAGGAGTGCGTCGGCGACGCGGATGCGTGAACAACACGACGGCGCTATGCCGCTCTCGTGAACTACGGCGGGAGAACGGGTGCGCAAAGTTTGATGCTCTCAAGATGTAGAACTAGAGCTTAAAGAGCAAGAGAGACACAAAATGGTTTGAAAGTGTATTGCACGGTGTGTCTTGTGTATCTAGGTGTGTATTTGTGTTGCAAAGGTTCCCATCTATTTATAGGGGCCTTAGGAAGGCTTTGGAAGGCTTAGGAAAGGCTCCATAGCTGTTGGGTGCAAAGCCCAAGTGAATCAACCCGAAATCAGGAATAATCATTGCACTGACAGGGTTATAAGACGTCTAATTCTGGCATCAGACGTCGGGAAGACCACTTTAAGACGTCTGATTTCAAGGTCAGACGTATGATTTCGTGCGGGTTCCTTCCTGACTTGGATCAGATCTAAACAGGGTTCTAGCGCAAGTCCATCAGATGACATACAGGACGTCTGGCACTATATCTGGACGTCTGGGTACCTACTTTTTCGTGGGAATCGATTTGCAACGGCTAGGAAATCTCTGAGAAGAGATTTTCGGGTCAGTCGAGTCAAAATGGTCAATTATCAGATGTCTGGAAGGGCGTAAGGACGTCTGATAAGGCTCTAACGGTCATATGCTCGAGTGTTTGCTAAGAGAGCCTACGGTTCACTAATTGGACGTCTGGCAAAGTCATCAGACGTGTCCTAAGACGTCTGGTCTAAGGTATGGACGTTTGATTTCATCATTTAGAACATACAATGTCCAACCTAAATGTTATCAGACGTCTGAATCAACAGTCAGACGTCTTAAAACACTTTATCAGATATCTGATTTTTGAATTAGATGTCTGGAAACTCTGTTTGAACACTATATTGGTTTTCTATGTTCTCTACAGAAAACCTAAGTATCCTATGGTTGTGCCGGTGTTCCTAGGACTACTGTTAGGGTACTTTGAGGCACATTAACTTAATTTTCTAAGGAAATAAAGAGCAAAAAATAATGGCAAAAGTACATGAAAGGAATAAAATGGAGTTCTATCCTATTCTTCTTGTCCTTCCAACTTCACTCTATCGCTCCTCACGAATTCCCTCTGTTCTCCGTCAAGCTCCTCTAATCCGTCCTCGATGCGAGCTCGAATTCCGTCTAATCACGTCTACATTTGCAATTGACCTGAAATCTAAGACTCCAAGTGCAAATGTTAAATAACACGTGTTTTGTTATCATCAAAATAAATGATCGTGGTGCCTAGCACCAACAATGTTCTCCTTTTTGATGATGACAAAACCATAAATAAAAATGCAAAAAATCCTCCCCCTTTTTGACATTATCAAAAGGGTTTGATTAATTTTAAATTTTTTTATAACTCCCTCTTAAAACATGCTCTTCTATAAATTTCTTTTTAACAAAGGTAATGTCCTGCCCCTTTTTTATAACAACAAGATAGCTATTATTTTTCTCCCCCTTTCTAAGTGAAATTTAGCTACCTTATATCTCCCCCTTAAAAATTGACAAATAGATTATAATTTTTTTTGTTCCCCCTGTCTAAATGGTAAAGATAAAAGGATAGGGTAAAGGGTTTTACCTCAACTACCATGGCAAATAAAATGGCCCGAATGGTGGTGGTGGATGCCACATCGGATGGCGCTCCCATCCGTAGCTTGGAGGCCCGGGCATTGGCACCGGTCTCCAGTCTGGTGGTCGACGTGCGGCGGATCCATCGTTTGTTCACCGTCTCGTCGATCTTCTTGTTCTCCTCCTTGGTCTACTCCTTGGTTCTCCCAACTTGAGTTGACCAGCTTTGAACTTGTAGGTCCAGTCCTTTGTGTTGTAGTCATCCCTGAAACCTACAAAACAAGATTCCAAATCTTCCTTCGGTATCCAAGTGAGCTTGGATCCGGATCTGTTAACGGGTCTCCTTGACGGAGATCCTTTCTCATCCTTTGGGCTATAAAAATTATCTACTTTATTGATTAATTTGTTGGAGTTTTCCCTAAGACATGCGATTTCATTTTCTATAATATCCATCTTAGTCTTTAAATCAGAAATTTCTATTTTTAGACTAACATTTTCCTCAATCAATTTGTTATTTTCATTGACGAGGTTATGATTTTCAAATAATAGGTTATCATTTTTAGGACAAGCGTTTAGATCCTTAAGTTTTATTTCTAACCTATCATTTTCAGATTTAAGAAAGCTAAGATTCTTTTTCATGCTTTTATTTTCTATCTTAAGTGCTTTACTAACTTCAAAAAGTTCATTAAAAGCTTCTTGTAAGTCGTAACTTACCTCGTTGTCTGAGTCGCTTTCACTTTCACTGTCGCTTCCTCCGGCCATGAAACCGAAGCAAGCGGTTTCTTCTTCTACAGACTTTTCTTCTTCTTCTTCCAAGCTCGTCTCCTCATGAGTGCCTTCCAACCTCCTCCATATCTCGTGGGCGGTGGTGCACTCTTGGATTTGTTTGAATTCCTTCGGACTCAATGCGCAATACAAGGCATTCATTGCCTTTGCGTTGAGTGAAAGCTCTCAAATCTGCAGTTGCTAGTAGCCTCCTTGGGGTCGCTTTGGGATCTCGTATGGTGTTTCGCAACATCCCCATATCTCGAACTCAGTGGCTTGGGGCCACATCTTCATCCTCAACTTCCAATATCCAAAGTCCCTCCCGTAGAAATAGGGTGGTCGGATGGTGGACTGCCCTTCGGAGATTCTGATTGCGGCTTTGCTTCCCTCCATGATCTTCTTGCTAGGTGTTACCCCGATCTTGCAAGAACCTGCTCTGATACCAACTGTACAATCGTCCCTACTAGGAGGGGGTGACGTAATAATTGCGGAAATAAATGTAAACAATCTCACAAAATAGACAATCACACAAGTACACAAGTATTTTTAGGTGGAAACCCAAACCGGGAGAAAACCACCACCTAACCCTCTCGAGTTAGGATTTTCCGATCAACCAAGTTGATCAAAATCCACTAAACAAATCACCGTAAACGAGGGTGATACAACCTCAAATACAACCACGCTACAAGTGCGAGGGTAGCATTCCTCAACCCCTTCTCTACACGAGAAGGATTTTGTCCCTCGAAGGAGACGGGAATTCGCAAAGCGAATACCCAACCAAATAGCAAAGATAAAAGAACAATAATCCTATAGAGCCAACAAAATAATTTTAAACCTATCTTCTATAGGAATTAGGAATCTCCCCTTTGAAAGGAGTGCATCGGCGACGCGGTTGAGTGAACAACACGACGGCGCTACGTCGCTCTCGTGAACTACGGCGGGAGAGCGGGTGCGCAAAGCTTGATGCTCTCAGGACGTAGAACTAGAGCTTAGAGAGCAAGAGAGACACAAAATGGTTTGAAAGTGTATTGCAAGGTGTGACTTGTGTATCTAGGTGTGTATTTGTGTTGCAAAGGTTCCCCTCTATTTATAGAGGCCTTAGGAAGGCTTAGGAAAGGCTCCATGGCTGTTGGGCGCAAAGCCCAAGTGAATCAACCCGAAATCAGGAACAGTCATTGCACTGACAGGGTTAGAAGATGTCAAATTCTTGCATCAGACGTCGGGAAGACCACTTTAAGACATCTGATTTCAAGGTCAGATGTATGATTTCGTGCGTGTTCCTTCCTGACTTGGATCAGATCTAAACAGGGTTCTAGCGCAAGTCCATCAGACGACATACAGGACGTCTGGCACTATGTATGGACGTCTGGGAACCTACTTTTTCGTGGGAATGGATTTGCAACGGCTAGGAAATCTCTGACAAGAGATTTTCGGGTCAGTCGAGGCAAAATGGTCAATTATCAGAAATCTGGAAGGGCTTAAGGACGTCTGATAAGGCTCTAACGGTCATATTCTCGAGTGTTTGCTAAGAGAGCCAACGGTTCACTAATTGCACGTCTGGCAAAGTCATCAGACATGTCCTAAGACGTCTGGTCTAAGGTCTGGACGTTTCATTTCATCAGTCAGATCTTACAATGTCCAGCCTAAATGTTATCGGACGTCTGAATCAACAGTCAGACGTCTTAAAACACTTTATCAGATGTCTGATTCTTGAATTAGTTGTCTGGAAACTCTGTTTGAACCCTATATTGGTTTTCTAAGTTCTCTACAGAAAACCTAAGTATCCTAGGGTTGTGCCGGTGTTCCTAGGACTACTGTTAGGGTACTTTGAGGTACATTAACTTAATTTTCTAAGGAAATAAAGAGCAAAAAATAAAGGCAAAAGTACATGAAAGGAATAAAATGGAATTCTATCCTATTCTTCTTGTCCTTCCATCTTCACTATATCGCACCTCACGAATCCCCTCTGTTCTCCGTCAAGCTCCTCCAATCCATCCTCGATGCGAGCTCGAATTCCGTCTAATCACGTCTACATTTGCAATTGACCTGAAATCTAAGACTCCAAGAGCAAATGTTAAATAACACGTGTTTTGTTGTCATCAAAATAAATGATCGTGGTGCCTAGCACCAACAATGTTCCCCTTTCTGATGATGGCAAAACCATAAATAATAACGCAAAAAATCCTCCCTTTTTGACATTATCAAAAGGGTTTGATTAATTTTAAATTTTTTTATAACTCTACCTTAAAACATGCTCTTCTATAAATTTCTTTTAACAAAGGTAATGTCCTGCCCCTTTTTATAACAACAAGATTGCTATTATTTTTCTCCCCCTTCCTAAATGAAATATAGCTACCTTATATCTCCCCATTAAAAATTGACAAATAGATTATAATTTTTTTTCTTCCCCCTATCTAAATGCTTAAGATAAAAGGATAGGGTAAAGGGTTTTACCTCAACTACCATGGCCAATAAAATGGCCCGAATGGTGGTGGTGGATGCCACATCGAATGGGGCTCCCATTGGTAGCTTGGAGGACCGGCCATTGGCGAAGGTCTTCAGCCTGGTGGTCAACGTGCGGCGGATCCATCGTTTGTTCACCGTCTCGTCGCTCTTCTTGTTATCCTCCTTGGTCTACTCGTTGGTTCTCCCAACTTGAGTTGACCAGCTTTGAGCTTGTAGGTCCAGTCCTTTGTGTTGTAGTTATCCCTGAAACCTACCAAACAAGATTCCAAATCTTCCTCCGGTATCCAAGTGAGCTTGGATCCGGATCTGTTAGCGGGTGTCCTTGTCGGAGATCCTTTCTCAACCTTAGGGCTATAAAATTATCTACTTTATTGATTAATTTGTTGAGTTTTCCCAAAGACATGCAATTTCTCTTTCTATAATATCCATCTTAGTCTTTAAATTAGAAATTTCTATTTTTAGACTAACATTTTCCTCAATCAATTTATTATTTTCATTGACGAGGTCATGATTTTCTATTAATAGGTTATCATTTTTAGGACAGGCTTCTAGATCCTTAAGTTTTATTTCTAACCTATCATTTTCTGATTTAAGAAAGCTAAGATTCTTTTTCATGCTTTTATTTTCTATCTTAAGTGCTTTACTAACTTCAAAAAGTTCATTAAAAGCTTCTTCTAAGTCGTAACATACCTCGTTGTCTGAGTCGCTTTCGCTTTCACTGTCGCTTCCTCTAGCCATGAAACCGAAGCAAGCGGTTTCCTATTCTACAGACTTTTCTTCTTCTTCTTCCAAGCTCGTCTCCTCATGAGTGCCTTCCAACCTCCTCCATATCTCGTGGGCGGTGGTGCACTGTTGGATTTGTTCAAATTTCTTCGGACTCAACGTGCAATACAAGGCATTCATTGCCTTTGCGTTGAGTGAAAGCTCTCGAATCTGCAGTTGCGAGTAGCCACCTTGGGGTTGCTTTGGGATCTCATATGGTGTTTCGCAACATCCCCATATCTCAAACTCAGTGGCTTGGAGCCACGTCTTCATCCTGAACTTCCAATATCAAAAGTCCCTCCGGTAGAAATAGGGTGGTCGGATGGTGGACTGCCCTTCGGAGATTCTGATTGCGGCTATGCTTCCCTCCATGATCTTCTTTCTGGGTGTTACTCCGATCTTGCAAGAACCTGCTCTGATACCAACTGTAGAATCGTCCCTACTAGGAGGGGGTGACGTAATAATTGCGGAAATAAATATAAACAATCTCACAAAATAGATAATCACACAAGTACACAAGTATTTTTATGTGGAAACCCAAACTGGGAGAAATACCACCACCTAACCCTCTCGAGTTAGGATTTTCCGATCAACCAAGTTGATCAAAATCCGCTAAACAAATCACCTTAAACGAGGGTGATTCAACCTCAAATACAACCACGCTACAAGTGCGAGGGTAGCGTTCCTCAACCCCTTCTCTTCACGAGAAGGATTTTGTCCCTTGAAGGAGACGGGAATTCGCAAAGCGAATACCAACCAAATAGTAAAGATAAAAGAACAATAATACTATAGAGCCAATAAAGTAATTTTAAACCTAGATTCTATAGGAATTAGGAAACTCCCCTTTGAAAGGATTGCGTCGGCGACGCGGATGCTTGAACAACACGACGACGCTACGTCGCTCTCGTGAACTACGGCGGGAGAGCGGGTGCGCAAAGCTTGATGCTCTCAAGATGTAGAACTAGAGCTTAGAGAGCAAGAGAGACACAAAATGGTTTGAAAGTGTATTGCAAGGTGTGTCTTGTGTATCTAGGTGTGTATTTGTGTTGCAAAGGTTCCCCTCTATTTATAGTGGCCTTCGGAAGGCTTTGGAAGGCTTAGGAAAGGCTCCATAGCTGTTGGGTGCAAAGCCCAAGTGAATCAACCCGAAATAAGGAACAATCATTGCACTGACAGGGTTATAAGACGTCTAATTCTGGCATCAGACATCGGGAAGACCACTTTAAGACATCTGATTTCAAGGTCAGACGTTTGATTTCGTGTGGGTTCCTTCCTGACTTGTATCAGATCTAAACAGGTTTCTAGCACAAGTCCATCAGACGACATACAGGAAGTCTGGCACTATGGCTGGACGTCTGGGAACCTACTTTTTCATGGGAATGGATTTGCAACGGCTAGGAAATCTCCGAGAAGAACTTTTCGGGTCAGTCGAGTCAAAACGATCAATTCTCAGGCGTCTGGAAGGGCTTAAGGACGTCTGATAAGGCTCTAACGGTCATATGCTCGAGTGTTTGCTAAGAAAGCCAACGGTTCACTAGTTGGACGTCTGGCAAAGTCATCAGACGTGTCCTAAGACGTCTAGTCTAAGGTCTGGACGTTTGATTTCATCAGTCAGAACTTACAATGTCCAGCCTAAATGTTATCAGACGCCTGAATCAACAGTCAGACGTCTTAAAACACCTTATCAGACGTCTGATTTTCGAATTAGATGTTTGGAAACTCTGTTTGAACCCTATATTGGTTTTCTAAGTCCTCTCTAGAAAACCTAAGTATCCTAGGCTTGTGCCGGTGTTCCTAGGACTACTGTTAGGGTACTTTGAGGAACATTAACTTAATTTTCTAAGGAAATAAAGAGTAAAAAATAAAGGCAAAAGTACATGAAAGGAATAAAGTGGAATTCTATCCTATTCTTCTTGTCCTTCCATCTTTACTCTATCGTTCCACACGAATCCCCTCTGTTCTCCGTCAAGCTCCTGCAATCCCTTCTCGATGCGAGCTTGAATTCCGTCTAATCGCGTCTACATTTGCAATTGACCTGAAATCTAAGACTCTAAGTGAAAATGTTAAATAACACGTGTTTTGTTATCATCAAAATAAATGATCATGGTGCCTAGCACCAACAATCTTCCCCTTTTTGATGATGACAAAACCATAAATAATAATGCAAAAAATCCTCCCCCTTTTTGACATTATCAAAAGGGTTTGATTAATTTTAAATTTTTTTATAACTCCCCCTTGAAACATGCTCTTCTATAAATTTCTTTTAACAAAGGTAATGTCCTGCCCCTTTTTTATAACAACAAAATAGCTATTATTTTTCTCCGCCTTTCTAAATGAAATTTAGCTACCTTATATCTCCCCCTTAAAAATTGACAAATAGATTATAATTTTTTTTGTTCCCCCTATCTAAATGCTTAAGATAAAAGGATAGGGTAAAGGGTTTTACCTCAACTACCGTGGAAAATAAAATGGCCTGAATGGTGGTTGTGGATGCCACATCGGATAGGGCTCCCACCCGTAGCTTGAAGGCCCGGGCATTGGCGCCGGTCTCCAGTCTGGTGGTCGACGTGCGACGGATCCATCGTTTGTTCACCGTCTCCTTGGTCTTCTTGTTCTCCTCCTTGGTCTACTCGTTGGTTCTCCCAACTTGAGTAGACCAGCTTTGAGCTTGTAGGTCCAGTCCTTTGTGTTGTAGTCATCCCTGAAACCTACAAAACAAGATTCCAAATCTTCCTTCGGTATCCAAGTGAGCTTGTATCTGGATCTGTTAGCGGGTCTCCTTGACGGAGATCCTTTCTCAACCTTAGGGTCATAAAAATTATCTACTTTATTGATTAATTTGTTGGAGTTTTCCCTAAGACATGCGATTTCTTTTTTTATAATATCCATCTTAGTCTCTAAATCAGAAATTTCTATTTTTAGACTAACATTTTCCTCAAACAATTTATTATTTTCATTGATGAGGTTATGATTTTCTAATAATAGGTTATCATTTTTAGGACAAGCTTCTAGATCCTTAGGTTTTATTTCTAACCTATCATTTTCTGATTTAAGAAAGCTAGGATTCTTTTTCATGCTTTTATTTTCTATCTTAAGTGCTTTACTAACTCCAAAAAGTTCATTAAAAGCTTCTTGTAAGTCGTAACCTACCTCGTTGTCTGAGTCGCTTTCTCTTTCACTGTTGCTTCCTCTGGCAATGAAACCGAAGCAAGCGATTTCTTCTTCTACAGACTTTTCTTCTTCTTCTTCGATGTTCGTCTCCTCATGAGTGCTTTCCAACCTACTCCATATCTCGTGGGTGGTGGTGCACTCTTGGATTTGTTCGAATTCTTTCGGACTCAACACGCAATACAAGGCATTCATTGCCTTTGCGTTGAGTGAAAGCTCTCGAATCTGCAGTTGCGAGTAGCCTCCTTGGGGACGCTTTGGGATCTCGTATGGTGTTTCGCAACATCCCCATAGCTCGAACTCAGTGGCTTGGAGCCACATCTTCATCCTCAACTTCCAATATCCAAAGTCCCTCCCGTAGAAATATGGTGGTCGGACGGTGGACTGCCCTTCAGAGATTCTGATTGCGGCTATGCTTCCCTCCATGATCTTCTTGCTGGGTGTTACTCCGATCTTGCAAGAACCTGCTCTGGTACCAACTGTACAAACGTCCCTACTAGGAGGGGGTGACATAATAATTGCGGAAATGAATATAAACAATCTCAGAAAATAGATAATCACGCAAGTACATAAGTATTTTTAGGTGGAAACCCAAACCGGGAGAAAACCACCACCTAACCCTCTCGAGTTAGGATTTTCCGATCAACCAAGTTGATCAAAATCCACTAAACAAATCACCTTAAACGAGGGTGATTCAACCTCAAATACAACCACGCTACAAGTGCGAGGGTAGTGTTCCTCAACCCCTTCTCTTCACGAGAAGGATTTTGTCCCTCGAAGGAGACGGGAATTCGCAAAGCGAATACCCAACCAAATAGCAAAGATAAAAGAACAATAATACTATAAAGCCAATAAAGTAATTTTAAACCTAGCATGTACAGGAATTTGGAAACTCCCCTTTGAAAGGAGTGCGTCGGCAACGCAGATGCGTAAACAACACGACGGCGCTACATCGCTTTCGTGAACTACGGTGGGAGAGCGGGTGCGCAAAGCTTGATGCACTCAAGATGTAGAACTAGAGCTTAGAGAGCAAGAGAGACACAAAATGGTTTGAAAGTGTATTGTAAGGTGTGTCTTGTGTATCTAGGTGTGTATTTGTGTTGCAAAGGTTCCCCTCTATTTATAGAGCCCTTAGGAGGGCTTTGGAAGGCTTAGGAAAGGCTCCATAGTTGTTGGGTGCAAAGCCCAAGTGAATCAACCCGAAATCAGGAACAATCATTGCACTGACAGGGTTATAAGACATCGAATTCTGGCATCAGACATCGGGAAGACCACTTTAAGACGTCTAATTTCAAGGTCAGATGTATGATTTCGTGCGGGTTTCTTCCTGACTTGGATCAGATCTAAACAGGGTTCTAGCGCAAGTCCATCAGACGACATACAGGACATCTGGCACTATCTCTGGACGTCTGGGAACCTGCTTTTTCGTGGGAAAGGATTTGCAACGGCTAGGAAATCTCTGAGAAGAGATTTTCGGGTCAGTCGAGTCAAAATGGACTATTATAAGTCGTCTGGAAGGGCTTAAGGACGTCTGATATGGCTCTAATGGTCATATGCTCGAGTGTTTGCTAAGAGAGCCAACGGTTCACTAATTGGACGTCTGGCAAAGTCATCGGACGTGTCCTAAGACGTCTGGTCTAAGGTCTGGACGTTTGATTTCATCAGTCAGAACTTACAATGTCCAACCTAAATGTTATCAGACGTCTGAATCAACAGTCAGACGTCTTAAAACACTTTATCAGACGTCTGATTTTTGAATTAGACGTCTGCAAACTGTGTTTGAACCCTATAATGGTTTTCTAAGTTTTCTACAGAAAGCCTAAGTATCCTATGGTTGTGCTGGTGTTCTTAGGACTTCTGTTAGGGTACCTTGAGGCTCTTTAACATAATTTTCTAAGGAAATAAAGCGCAAAAAATAAAGACAAAAGTACATGATAGGAAAAAAATAGAATTCTATCCTATTCTTCTTGTCCTTCCATCGTCACTTTATTGCTCCTCGCAAATCCCCTCTGTTCTCCGTCAAGCTCCTCCAATCCATCTTGGATGCGAGCTCGAATTCCGTCTAATCAGGTCTACATTTGCAATTGACCTGAAATCTAAGACTCCAAATGCAAATGTTACATAACACGCATTTTGTTATCATCAAAACAAATGATCGTGGTGCCTAGCACCAATAATCTTCCCCTTTTTGATGATGACAAAACCATAAATAATAATGCAAATAATCCTCCCCCTTTTTGACATTATCAAAAGGGTTTGATTAATTTTAAATTTTTTTATAACTCCGCCTTAAAACCTGCTCTTCTATAAATTTCTTTTAACAAAGGTAATGTCTCGCCCCTTTTTTATAACAACATCATAGCTATTACTTTTCTCCGCCATTCTAAATGAAATTTAGCTACCTTATATCTCCCCCTTAAAAATTGACAAATAGATTATAATTTTTTTTGTTCCCCTATCTAAATGCTTAAGATAAAAGGATAGGGTAAAGGGTTTTACCTCAACTACCGTGGAAAATAAAATGGCCCGAATGGTGGTGGTGGATGCCACATCGGATAGGGCTCCCATCCGTAGCTTGGAGGCTCGGGCATTGGCGCGGGTCTCCAGCCTGGTGGTCGACGTGCGCCGGATCCATCGTTTGTTCACCGTCTCATTGGTCTTCTTGTTCTCCTCCTTGGTCTACTCCTTGGTTCTCCCAACTTGAGTTGATCAGCTTTGAGGTTGTAGGTCCAGTCCTTTGTGTTGTAGTCATCCCTGAAACCTACAAAACAAGATTCCAAATCTTCCTTCGGTATCCAAGTGAGCTTGGATCCGAATCTGTTAGCAGGTCTCCATGACGGAGATCCATTCTCAACCTTAGGGCTATAAAAATTATCTACTTTATTGATTAATTTGTTGGAGTTTTCCCTAAGACATACGATTTCTTTTTCTATAATATCCATCTTAGTCTTTAAATTAGAAATTTCTATTTTTAGACTGACATTTTCCTCAATCAATTTATTATTTTCATTGATGAGGTTATAATTTTCTAATAATAGGTTATCATTTTTAGGACAAGCTTCTAGATCCTTAAGTTTTTTCTCTAACCTATCATTTTCAGATTTAAGAAAGCTAGGATTCTTTTTCATGGTTTTATTTTCTATCTTAAGTGCTTTACTAACTTCAAAAAGTTCATTAAAAGCTTCTTGTAAGTCGTAACTTACCACGTTGTCAGAGTCACTTTCGCTTTCACTGTCGCTTCCTCTGGCCGTGAAACCGAAGCAAGCAGTTTCTTCTTCTACAGACTTTTCTTCTTCTTCTTCCAAGCTCGTCTCCTCGTGAGTGCCTTCCAACCTCCTCCATATCTCGTGGGCGGTGGTGCACTCTTGGATTTATTCGAATTCCTTCGGACTCAACGCGCAATACAAGGCATTCATTGCCTTTGCGTTGAGTGAAAGCTCTCGAACCTGTAGTTGCGAGTAGCCTCCTTGGGGTCGCTTTGGGATCTCGTATGGTGTTTCGTAACATCCCCATATCTCGAACTCAGTGGCTTGGAGCCACGTCTTCATCCTCAACTTCCAATATCCAAAGTCCCTCCCGTAGAAATAGGGTGGTCGGACGGTGGACTGCCCTTCGGAGATTCTGATTGCAGCTATGCTTCCCTCCATGATCTTCTTGCTGGGTGTTACTCCGATCTTGCAAGAACCTGCTCTGATACCAACTGTAGAATCGTCCCTACTATGAGGGGGTGACGTAATAATTGTGGAAATAAATATAAACAATCTCACAAAATAGACAATCACAGAAGTACACAAGTATTGTTAGGTGGAAACCCAAATCGGGAGAAAACCAGCACCTAACACTCTCGAGTTAGGATTTTCCGATCAACCAAGTTGATCAAAATCCACTAAACAAGTCACCTTAAACGAGGGTGATTCAACCTCAAATACAACCACGCTTCGAGTGCGAGGGTAGCGTTCCTCAACCCCTTCTCTTCACGAGAAGGATTTTGTCCCTCGAAGGAGACGGGAATTCGCAAAGCGAATACCCAACCAAATAGCAAAGATAAAAGAACAATAATCCTATAGAGCCAATAAAGTAATTTTAAACCTAGCTTCTATAGGAATTAGGAAACTCCCCTTTGAAAGGAGTGCGTCAGCGACACGGATGCGTGAACAACACGACGGCGCTACGTCGCTCTCGTGAACTACGGCGGGAGTGTGGGTGCGCAAAGCTTGATGCTCTCAAGTTGTAGAACTTGAGCCTAGAGAGCAAGAGAGACATAAAATGGTTTGAAAGTGTATTGCAACGTGTGTCTTGTGTATCTAGGTGTGCGTTTGTGTTGCAAAGGTTCCCCTCTATATAGAGAGGCCTTAGGAAGGCTTTGGAAGGCCTAGGAAAGGCTCCATAGCCGTTGGGTGCAAAGCCCAAGTGAATCAACCCGAAATCAAGAACGATCATTACACTGACAGGGTTATCAGACGTCTAATTCTAGCATCAGACGTCGGGATGACCACTTTAAGACGTCTGATTTCAAGGTCAGACGTATGATTTCATGCAGGTTCCTTCCTGACTTGGACCAGATCTAAACAGGGTTCTAGCGCAAGTCCATCAGACGACATACAGGACGTCTGGCACTATGTCTGGACGACTGGGAACCTACTTTTTCGTGGGAATGGATTTGCAATGGCTAGGAAATCTCTGAGAAGAGATTTTCAGATCAGTCGACTTAAAACGGTCAATTATCAGACATCTGGAATGGCTTAAGGACGTCTGATAAGGCTCTAACGGTCATATGCTCGAGTGTTTGCCAGGAGAGCCAACGGTTCACTAATTAGACGTCTGGCAAAGTCATCAGACGTCTCCTAAGACATCTGGTTGAAGGTATGGACGTTTGATTTCATCAGTCAGAACTTACAATGTCCAACCTAAATGTTATTAGACGTCTGAATTAACAGTCAGACGTCTTAAAACACTTTATCAGACGTCTGATTTTTGAATTAGATGTCTGGAAACTCTGTTTAAACCCTATATTGGTTTTCTAAGTTCTCTACAGAAAACCTAAGTAACTTAGGGTTGTGCCGGTGTTCCTATTACTTCTGTTAGGGTACATTGAGGCACTTTAACATAATTTTCTAAGGAAATAAAGAGCAAAAAATAAAGGCAAAAGTACATGAAAGGAATAAAATGAAATTCTATCCTATTCTTCTTGTCCTTCCATCTTCATTATCTCTCCTCACGAATCCCCTCTGTTCTCCGTCAAGCTCCTCCAATCCGTCCTGGATGCGAGCTCGAATTCCGTCTAATCACGTCTACATTTGCAATTGACCTGAAATCTAAGACTCCAAGTGCAAATATTAAATAACACGTGTTTTGTTAACATCAAAATAAATGATCGTGGTGCCTAGCACCAACAATCTTCCCCTTTTTGGTGATGACAAAACCATAAATAATAATGCAAAAAATCCTTCCCCTTTTTGACATTATCAAAAGGGTTTGATTAATTTTAATTTTTTTTGTAACTCCCCCTTAAAACATGCTCTTTTATAAATTTCTTTTAACAAAGGTAATGTCCTCCCCCTTTCTTATAACAACAAGATAGCTATTATTTTTCTCCCCCTTTCTAAATGAAATTTGGCTATCTTATATCTCTCCCCTAAAAATTGACAATTAGATTATAATTTTTTTTGTTCCCCCTATCTAAATGCTTAAGAAAAAAGGATAGGGTAAAGGGTCTTACCTCAACTACCATGGCCAATAAAATGGCCTGAATGGTGGTGGTGGATGCCACATCAGATGGGGCTCCCATCCGTAGCTTGGAGGCCTGGGCATTGGCGCCGGTCTCCAGTCTGGTGGTCGACGTGCGGCGGATCCATCGTTTGTTCACCGTCTCGTTGGTCTTCTTGTTCTCCTCCTTTGTCTACTCCTTGGTTCTCCCAACTTGAGTTGACCAGCTTTGAGCTTGTAGGTCCAGTCCTTTCTGTTGTTGTCATCCCTGAAACCTACAAAACAAGATTCCAAATCTTCCTTCGGTATCCAAGTGAGCTTGGATCCAGATCTATTAGCGGGTCTCCTTGACGGAGATCCTTTCTCAACCTTAGGGTTATAAAAATTATCTACTTTATTGATTAATTTGTTGGAGTTTTCTCTAAGACATGCGATTTCTTTTTCTATAATATCCATCTTAGCCTTTAAATCAGAAATTTCTATTTGTAGACTAACATTTTCCTCAAACAATTTATTATTTTCATTGATGAGGTTATGATTTTCTAATAATAGGTTATCATTTTTAGGACAAGCTTCTAGATCCTTAAGTTTTATTTCTAACCTATCATTTTCAGATTTAAGAAAGCTATGATTCTTTTTCATGCTTTTATTTTCTATCTTAAGTGCTTTACTAACTTCAAAAAGTTCATTAAAAGCTTCTTGTATGTCGTAACTTACCACGTTGTCTGAGTCGCTTTCGCTTTCACTGTCGCTTCCTCTGGCCATGAAATCGAAGCAAGCGGTTTCTTCTTCTACAGTCTTTTCTTCTTCTTCTTCCAAGCTCGTCTCCTCGTGAGTGCCTTCCAACCTACTCCATATCTCATGGGCGGTGGTGCACTCTTGGATTTGTTCGAATTCTTTCGGACTCAATGCGCAATACAAGGCATTCATTGCCTTTGCGTTGAGTGAAAGCTCTCGAATCTGCAGTTGCGAGTAGCCTCCTTGGGGTCACTTTGGGATCTCGTACGGTGTTTCGCAACATCCCCATATCTCGAACTCAGTGGCTTGGAGCCACGTCTTCATCCTCAACTTCCAATATCCAAAGTCCCTCCCGTAGAAATATGGTGGTCGGACGGTGGACTGCCCTTCGGAGATTCTGATTGCAGCTATGCTTCCCTCCATGATCTTCTTGCTGGGTGTTACTCCGATCTTGCAAGAACCTGCTCTGATACCAACTATAGAATCATCCCTACTAAGAGGGGGTGACGTAATAATAGTGGAAATAAATATAACCAATCTCACAAAATGGACAATCACACAAGTACACAAGTATTTTTAGGTGGAAACCCAAACCGGGTGAAAACCACCACCTAACCCTCTCGAGTTAGGATTTTCCGATCAACCAAGTTGATCAAAATCCACTAAACGAATCACTTTAAATGAGGGTGATTCAACCTCAAATACAACCACGCTACAAGTGCGAGGGTAGCGTTCCTCAACCACTTCTCTTCACGAGAAGGATTTTGTCCCTCGAAGGAGACGGGAATTCGGAAAGCGAATACCCAACCAAATAGCAAAGATAAAAGAACAATAATCCTATAGAGCCAATAAAGTAATTTTAAACCAAGATTCTACAGGAATTAGGAAACTCCCCTTTGAAAGGAGTGCGTCGGCGACGCGGATGCGTGAACAACACGACGGCGCTATGCCGCTCTCGTGAACTACGGCGGGAGAACGGGTGCGCAAAGTTTGATGCTCTCAAGATGTAGAACTAGAGCTTAAAGAGCAAGAGAGACACAAAATGGTTTGAAAGTGTATTGCAAGGTGTGTCTTGTGTATCTAGGTGTGTATTTGTGTTGCAAAGGTTCCCCTCTATTTATAGGGGCCTTAGGAAGGCTTTGGAAGGCTTAGGAAAGGCTCCATAGCTGTTGGGTGCAATGCCCAAGGGAATCAACCCGAAATAAGGAATAATCGTTGCAGTGACAGGGTTATCAGACGTCTAATTCTGGCATTAGACGTCGGGAAAACCACTTTAAGATGTCTGATTTCAAGGTCAAACGTATGATTTCGTGCGGGTTGCTTCCTGACTTGGATCAGATCTAAGCAGGGTTCTAGCGCAAGTCCATCAGACAACATACAGGACGTCTGGCACTATGTCTGGACGTCTGGGAACCTACTTTTTCGTGGGAATGGATTTGCAACGGCTAGCAAATCTCTGAGAAGAGATTTTCGGGTCAGTCGAGTCAAAATGGTCAATTATCAGACGTCTGGAAGGGCTTAAGGACGTCTGATAAGGCTCTAACGGTCATATGCTCGAGTGTTTGCTAAGAGAGCCAACGGTTCACTAATTGGACGTCTGGCGAAGTCATCAGACATGTCCTAAGACGTCGGGTCTAAGGTCTAGACGTTTGATTTCACTAGTCAGAACTTATAATGTCAAGCCTAAATGTTATCAGACGTTTGAATCAGCCGTCAGACGTCTTAAAACACTTTATCAGACGTCTGATTTTTGAATTAGTTGTCTGGAAACTCTGTTTGAACCCTATATTGGTTTTCTAAGTTCTCAACAGAAAACCTAAGTATCCTAGGGTTGTGCCGGTGTTCCCAGGACTACTGTCAGGGTACTTTGAGGCTCTTTAACATAATTTTCTAAGGAAATAAAGAGCAAAAAATAAAGGCAAAAGTACATGAAAGGAATAAAATGGAATTCTATCCTATTCTTCTTATCCTTCCATCTTCACTCTATCTCTCCTCACGAATCCCCTCTGTTCTCCGTCAAGCTCCTCCAATCCATCCTGGATGCAAGCTCGAATTTCGTCTAATCACGTCTACATTTGCAATTGACCTGAAATCTAAGACTCCAAGTGCAAATGTTAAATAACACGTGTTTTGTTATCATCAAAATAAATGATCGTGGTGCCAAGCAGCAACAATCTTCCCCTTTTTGATGATGACAAAATCATAAATAATAATGCAGAAAATCCTCCCCCTTTTTGACATTATCCAAAGGGTTTGATTAATTTTAAATTTTTTTATAAGTCTCCCTTAAAACATGCTCTTCTATAAATTTCTTTTAACAAAGGTATTGTCCTGCCCCTTTTTTATAACAACAAGATAGCTATTATTTTCCTCCCCATTTCTAAATGAAATTTAGCTACCTTATATCTCCCACTTAAAAATTGACAATTAAATTATAATTTTTTCTTCCCACTATCTAAATGCTTAAGATAAAAGGATAGGGTAAAGGGTTTTACCTCAACTACCGTGGCCAATAAAATGGCCCGAATGGTGGTGGTGGATGCCACATCGGATGGGGCTCCCATCCGTAGCTTGGAGGCCCGGGCATTGGCGCCGGTCTCCAGTCTGGTGGTCGACATGTGGCGGATCCATTGTTTGTTCACCGTCACGTCGGTCTTCTTATTGTCCTCCTTGGTCTACTCCTTGGTTCTCCCAACTTGAGTTGACCAGCTTTGAGCTTGTAGGTCCAGTCCTCTGTGTTGTAGTCATCCCTGAAACCTACAAAACAAGATTCCAAATCTTCCTTTGGTATCCAAGTGAGCTTGGATCCGGATCTGTTAGCGGGTCTCCTTGACGGAGATCCTTTTTCAACCTTAGGGCTATAAAAATTATCTACATTATTGATTAATTTGTTGGAGTTTTCCCTAAGACATGCGATTTCTTTTTCTACAATATCCATCTTAGTCTTTAAATCAGAAATTTCTATTTTTAGATTAACATTTTCCTCGATCAATTTATGATTTTCATTGATGAGGTCATGATTTTCTAATAGTAGGTTATCATTTTTAGGACAAGCTTCTAGATCCTTAAGTTTTATTTCTAACCTATCATTTTCAGATTTAAGAAAGCTAGGATTATTTTTCATGCCTTTATTTTCTATCTTAAGTGCTTTACTAACTTCAAAAAGTTCATTAAAAGCTTCTTTTATGTCGTAACTTACCTCGTTGTCTGAGTCGCTTTCGCTTTCACTGTCGCTTCCTCTGGCCATGAAACCGAAGCAAGCGGTTTCTTCTTCTACAGACTTTTCTTCTTCTTCTTCCAAGCTCGTCTCCTCATGAGTGCCTTCCAACCTACTCCATATCTCGTGGGCGGTGGCGCACTCTTGGATTTGTTCGAATTCTTTCGGACTCAATGCGCAATACAAGGCATTCATTGCCTTTGCGTTGAGTGAAAGCTCTCGAATCTGCAGTTGCGAGTAGCCTCCTTGGGGTCGCTTTGGGATCTCGTATGGTGTTTCGCAACATCCCCATATCTCGAACTCAGTGGCTTGGAGCCACGTCTTCATCCTCAACTTTCAATATCAAAAGTCCCTCCCGTAGAAATAGGGTGGTCGGACGGTGGACTGCCCTTCGGAGATTCTGATTGCGGCTATGCTTCCCTCCATGATCTTCTTACTGGGTGTTACTCCGATCTTGCAAGAACCTGCTCTGATACCAACTGTAGAATCGTCCCTACTAGGAGGGGGTGACGTAATAATTGCGGAAATAAATATAAACAATCTCACAAAATAGACAGTCACACAAGTACACAAGTATTTTTAGGTGGAAACCCAAACCGGGAGAAAACCACCACCTAACCCTCTCGAGTTAGGATTTTCCGATCAACCAATTTGATCAAAATCCACTAAACAAATCACCTTAAACAAGGGTGATTCAACCTCAAATACAACCACACTACAAGTGCGAGGGTAGCATTCCTCAACCCCTTCTCTTCACGAGAAGGATTTTGTCCCATGTAGGAGACGGGAATTCGCAAAGCGAATACCCAACCAAATAGCAAAGATAAAAGAACAATAATCTTATAGAGCCAATAAAGTAACTTTAAACCTAGCTTCTATAGGAAATAGGAAACTCCCCTTTGAAAGGAGTGCGTCGGCGACGCGGATGCGTGAACAACACGACGTCGCTATGTTGCTCTCGTGAACTACGGCGGGAGAACGGGTGCGCAAAGCTTGATGCTCTCAAGATGTAGAACTTGAGCTTAGAGAGCAAGAGAGACACATAATGGTTTGAAAGTGTATTGCAATGCGTGTCTTGTGTATCTAGGTGTGTATTTATGTTGCAAAGGTTCCCCTCTATTTATAGAGGCCTTAGGAAGGCTTTGGAAGGCTTAGGAAAGGCTCCATAACCGTTGGATGCAAAGCCCAAGTGAATCAGCCTGAAATCAGGAACAATCATTGCACTGACAGGGTTATCAGACGTCAAATTCTGGCATAAGACGTCTGGAAGACCACTTTAAGACGTCTGATTTCAAGGTCAGACGTCTGATTTCGTGCGGGTTCCTTCCTTACTTGGATCAGATCTAAACAGGGTTCCAGCGCAAGTCCATCAGACGACATACAGGACGTCTGGCACTATATCTGGATGTCTAGAAACCTACTTTTTCGTGGGAATGGATTTGCAACGGCTAGGAAATCTCTGAGAAGGAATTTTCGGGTCAGTCGAGGTAAAACGATCAATTGTCAGACATCTGGAAGGGCTTAAGGACATCTGATAAGGCTCTAACGGTCATATCCTCGAGTGTTTGCTAAGAGAGCCAACAGTCCAGCAATTGGACATCCGGTAAAGTCATCAGACGTCTCCTAAGACATCTGGTCTAAGGTCTGGACGTCTGATTTCATCAGTCAGAACTTAAAATGTCCAGCCTAAATGTTATCAGACGTCTGAATCAACAGTCAAACGTCTTAAAACACTTTATCTGACGTCTGATTTTTGAATTAGACGTCTGGAAACTGTGTTTGAACCCTACATTGGTTTTCTAAGTTCTCTACAGAAAACCTAAGTATCCTATGGTTGTGCTGGTGATCCTAGGACTACTGTTAGGGTACCTTGAGGCTCTTTAACATAATTTTCTGAGGAAATAAAGAGCAAAAAATAAAGACAAAAGTACATGATAGGAAAAAAATAGAATTCTATCCTATTCTTCTTGTCCTTCCATCGTCACTTTATCGCTCCTCGCAAATCCCCTCTATTCTCCGTCAAGCTCCTCCAATCCATCTTGGATGCGAGCTCGAATTCCGTCTAATCACGTCTACATTTGCAATTGACCTGAAATCTAAGACTCCAAGTGCAAATGTTAAATAACACGTGTTTTGTTATCATCAAAACAAATGATCGTGGTGCCTAGCACCAACAATCTTCCCCTTTTTGATGATGACAAAACCATAAATAATAATGCAAAAAATCCTCCCCCTTTTTGACATTATCAAAAGGGTTTGATTAATTTTAAATTTTTTTATAACTCCCCCTTAAAACATGCTCTTCTATAAATTTCTTTTTACAAAGGTAATGTCCTCCCCCTTTTTTATAACAACAAGATAGCTATTATTTTTCTCTCCCTTGCAAAATGAAATTTAGCTACCTTATATCTCCCCCTTAAAAATTGACAATTAGATTATAATTTTTTTTGTTCCCCCTATCTAAATGCCTAAGATAAAAGGATAGGGTAAAGGGTTTTACCTCACCTACCATGGCCAATAAAAAGGCCCGAATGGTGGTGGTGGATGCAACATCGGTTGGGGCTCCCATCCGTAGCTTGGAGGCCAAGGCATTGGCACCGGTCTCCAGTCTGGTGGTCGACGTGCGGCGGATCCATCCTTTGTTCGCCGTCTCGTCAGTCTTCTTGTTCTCCTCCTTGGTCTACTCCTTGGTTCTCCCAACTTGAGTTGACCAGCTTTGAGCTTGTAGGTCCAGTCCTTTGTGTTGTTGTCATCCCTGAAACCTACAAAACAAGATTCCAAATCTTCCTTCGGTATCCAAGTGAGCTTGGATCCGGATCTGTTAGCGGGTCTCCATGATGGAGATCCTTTCTCAACTTTAGGGCTATAAAAATTGTCTACTTTATTGATTAATTTGTTGGAGTTTTCCCTAAGACATGCGATTTCCTTTTCTACAATATCCATCTTAGTCTTTAAATCAGAAATTTCTATTTTTAGACTAACATTTTCCTCAGTAAATTTATTATTTTCATTGATGAGGTTATGATTTTCTGATAATAGGTTATCATTTTTAGGACAAGCTTCTAGATCCTAAGTGTTTTTTCTAACCTATCATTTTCAGATTTAAGAAAGCTAAGATTCTTTTTCATGCTTTCATTTTCTATCTTAAGTGCTTGATTAACTTCAAAAAGTTCAGTAAAAGCTTCTTGTAAGTCGTAACTTACCTCGCTGTCTGAGTCGCTTTCGCTTTCGCTATCGCTTCCTCTGGCCATGAACCGAAGCAAGCGGTTTCTTCTTCTACAGACATTTCTTCTTCTTCTTCCGAGCTTGTCTCCCCATGAGTGCCTTCCAACCTCCTCCATATCTCCTGGACGGTGGTGCACTCTTGGATTTGTTCGAATTTCTTCGGACTCAAAGTGCAATACAAGGCATTCATTGCCTTTGCGTTGAGTGAAAGCTCTCGAATCTGTAGTTGCGAGTAGCCTCCTTGGGGTCGCTTTGGGATCTCGTAACGTGTTTCGCAACATCCCCATATCTCAAACTCAGTGGCTTGGGGCCACGTCTTCATCCTCAACTTCCAATATCCAAAGTCCCTCCCATCGAAATAGGGTGGTCGGACGGTGGACTACCCTTCGGAGATTCTGATTACGGCTATGCTTCCCTCCATGATCTTCTTGCTGGGTGTTACTCCGATCTTGCAAGAACTTGCTCTGATACCAACTATAGAATCGTCCCTACTAAGAGGGGGTGACGTAATAATAGTGGAAATAAATATAACCAATCTCACAAAATAGACAATCACACAAGTACACAAGTATTTTTAGGTGGAAACCCAAACCGGGTGAAAACCACCACCTGACCCTCTCTAGTTAGGATTTTCCAATCAACCAAGTTGATCAAAATGCACTAAACGAATCACTTTAAATGAGGGTGATTAAACCGCAAATACAACCACGCTACAAGTGCGAGGGTAGCGTTCCTCAACCCCTTCTCTTCACGAGAAGGATTTTGTCCCTCGAAGGAGATGGGAATTCGCAAAGTGAATACCCAACCAAATAGCAAAGATAAAAGAACAATAATCCTATAGAGCTAATAAAGTAATTTTAAACCTAGCTTCTATAGGAATTAGGAAACTCCCCTTTGAAAGGAGTGCGTCGGCGACGCGGATGCGTGAACAACGCGACGGCGCTACGTCGCTCTCGTGAACTACGGCGGGAGAGCGGGTGCGCAAAGCTTGATGCTGTCAAGATGTAGAACTAGAGCTTAGAGAGCAAGAGAGACACAAAATGATTTGAAAGTGTATTGCAATGCGTGCCTTGTGTATCTAGGTGTGTATTTGTGTTGCAAAGGTTCCCCTCTATTTATAGAGGCCTTAGGAAGGCTTTGGAAGGCTTAGGAACGGCTCCATAGCCGTTGGGTGCAAAGCCTAAGTGAATCAACCCGAAATCAGGAACAATCATTGCACTGATAGGGTTATCAGACATCTAATTCTGGCATCAAACATCTGGAAGACCACTTTAAGACGTCTGATTTCAAGGTCAGACGTCTGATTTCTTGCGGTTTCCTTCCTGACTTGGATCAGATCTAAACAGGGTTCTAGCGTAAGTCCTTCAGACGACATACAGGATGTCTGGCACTATGTCTGGACGTCTGGAAACCTACTTTTTCATGGGAATGGATTTGCAACGGCTAGGAAATCTCTGAGAAGAGATTTTCAGGTCAGTCGAGGCAAAACGGTCAATTATCAGACGTCTGGAAGGGCTTAAGGACGTTTGATAAGGCTCTAATGGTCATATCCTCGAGTGTTTGCTAAGAGAGCCAATGGTCCACTAATTGGACGTCTGGCAAAGTCATCAGACGTGTCCTAAGACGTCTGGTCTAAGGTCTGGAGGTCCGATTTCATCAGTCAGAACTTACAATGTCCAGCCTAAATGTTACTAGACGTCTGAATCAACAGTCAGACGTCTTAAAACACTTTATCAGACTTCTGATTTTTGAATTAGACATCTGGAAACTTTGTTTGAACCCTATATTGGTTTTCTAAGTTCTCTACAGAAAACCTAAGTATCCTAGGGTTGTGCTGGTGTTCTTAGGACTACTGTTAGGGTACTTTGAGGCTCTTTAACATAATTTTCTAAAGAAATAAAGAGCAAAAAATAAAGAAAAAAGTACATGAAAGGAATAAAAAGGAATTCTTTCTTATTCTTCTTGTCCTTCCATCTTCAGTCTATCGCTCGTCGCGAATCCCCTCTATTCTCCGTCAAGCTACTCCAATCCGTCCTGGATGCGAGCTCAAATTTCATCTAATCATGTCTACATTTGCAATTGACCTGAAATTTAAGACTCCAAGTGCAAATGTTAAATAACAAGTGTTTTGTTATCATCAAAACAAATGATCATGGTGCCTTGCACCAACACGGGCAACTTCTTAAAAGATCTTGGAATCTCTCCCAAGAGTCATTGAAACTTTTGCCAGATTTCTGTTTGAAGGTTGTAATAGATCTTTGTAGTGAATTAGTATGACCTATGAGAAAGAATTTCTTAAGGAAGGCACTCTTGAGTTGAGGCCAAGTTGTGATGGGTCGGCCAATGGTCCAGAACCAATAAGTAGCCTTATCTTTAAGAGATAATGGAAATAGTCGCATCAGCCATAGGTCTTCTTACACATTTTGGGAACGAGTTGTTTGTGCAAGAAGAGTTAGCTCTTCAAGTGGCTGAAAGGGTCTTCCCTAGGAAGGCCATGGAAGTGCTTAATCAGGTTTAGGACTACTAGCTTGATCTCAAAGTCCCCCTTTGGTATGACCACCCCTGGTCGTTCCTCATAATAAGACGGATCATAAAAATCTTTTAGAGGAATAACAGGCTGCTGATGGGGTGGTGGGTTTGGCCTTTGATTGGCTAGGTTTTGGATGTTCCTAGTCAATGTTTGTTGATTGGAATATAATTTAGAAATCTACTCAGCCATCATTGTTAAAAGATCAGGCAGGGGGTCTTGATGTTGTGATTGAGGCAAATCAAGATTAGGGAGCTCCAAGTGTGGGAAGTTAAAGGTGGGTGGATTTTGGGTGGAAGGGTCAGAATTAGGGTTGGTAGTGGGGTTAGAGGTAGGATTAGAGGTGGAAGTGGAAGGGTCAGTGGACCCATTTTGTTGATTTTCCATTTTTTTATAAGATAGAAAAAGTGGGCTTTTTGCGTGGGGGCAAAGTCAAATGGTCCTTCCAAGTGTGGATTTTGAGACCGTCGCCCGTGCATAAAATGGAAGAATGGGAGGGGAGTAGAAGACATGGAGATGAGAGAAGTGTGCACAGAAGCAATCAAATTCTAGACCCAACTCAATTGTGACTCCCTAGAAATTAACCTAAGACTTGGTCTACCTAGGAAATAAGTAATCAACAGTGAATACCCCTTCTGTCAACAAATCTAGCCAAGTTGCTTAAGGGGAGGTTTGGGCCCAAGAGTTTCCCAGGAAAATCCCTAGGTGCTTGTACAAGCCCGGGCCTAGTCTTTTGACACAGCCTCTCAGCCTGAACACTAGATATATATGACAGAATTGGTATTAACTAGAGAAAACTTAAGTCCTATATAGCAAGACTAAATTGATGAAACCTTAGGGGTCAAATTACTATGAATTTAAGTTAGGGCTAGGATACTAAAGTGCACACAAAATGTGGAGGGCATTGATTGGGTCGTTGTCCTGTTATTTCAAGTTTTAATGTGTGTGCAGGAATTGGAAAGTGGTTCCAATTAAAAATAAGTTGTCACATAATTTTTTTGTATTTTTGTCATTTAGGATTGGATTTAAGTTAGTGCATTTTTACAGTTTTCCTTTTAAATTTTCAAACAAGTTTGAGATTTCACAATCAAGAGGAAATCAAGTTGTATGGGTGAGGATATATTTCCTTTTGGTTGTTTGTCTCTAAAAATGAAAAAGAAACCCTAATCCAATTGATCCTATGATAAAAATCTAACTACTAATGAGTTGTTTTTAGGCTTTCTGTAGTAAGTAGTGGTTCAAACAATTCAAACAACACACTAATTTGAAGAAAATCAAACAAGGATTCCAGAAAATATTTTTTTAAGATTTTAGAAATTTGTTTGATTTTTATTTTGAATTTTTATTTGTGCTGGTGCCAAAGTTCAGAAATGGTACCCATGGGTATTTTGGACTTTCTGTACCACCACTGGCCTCATAAAATTTTGGTGATTTTATGCAAGATGTAGAATTTCACAAGAATTCCAGAAAGCTAAATGTCACAAAAATTGGATGAGTATAAAAATTCTAAAAATTCATGGACAGTAGCAAAATAGGAAGATAAGAGGGTGTGACCCCTCGACAGTTCAAGAATTTTTAAAAATTAAATACAAAGGCAATTGATCTGAAATTTGGAACAGACGTTTCTAACTTAATTTGGAATCACTAAGTGTAATTTTAGGATTTTATAAGACCTGTGGTGTTGGGAATTTATTTTCGAATTCCAGACAAAAAATCTAGACCCAAAAAATAGAACAGCAACACTAGGATTGGAGTGGTTTTTAATGAAACATACAAGCAAACAATGAGTTCTAAAATGCATCGCTTCACTTAATTAAATTGTTTAAGGTCCTTAAAGCCAAGTTTAGTATATTTTGGTAGTTTTTTTTTTTTTTAAGTTAGGTGTGACAAGTAAGAAGAACCAACCTGAATGTTCGCGAGACGACAAGGAACTTTGAGCTTTTACTTCCAAATTCCCACTTTCCCCTGTAGTTCCTGCACACACTAGAGAAAAGAAAGAGAAGGGGATGAGATCCACTTCAAGTAAGAGAAAAAATGATTAAGCAAAGCCGTGCCTCCCTGGCAACAACACCAAAAAGTGATCACAAATTTTACCCAGTTTGTAAAATACATTGTTGTAACACACAAAACAATCAACTCTTAAATTTATAAACCTAGATAGTGGAGTATCTTGAGTCATCCAAGGAGGCAAGTTTGTAAATCAAAATCCCTTGCTTAGAAATGGAAATCAACTTTCTTTTTTGTCTTTTAAATACATACTTTTTATAGATTTTTGAAATAAAGGAAACATGCAAGTTTATGTTGATAGCAGGAAAACAACTGATACCAAATTTAATAATGCTAACCCTAAGGTGATAGGTAGAGACTCTCCCTAAGCTCATCCTAGGCACGTGGAGGCCTAGAATAATTAGGGAGAGGGAGTGAAACAAATGCTAGGCAAAAATTGTAAACAGCTATGCAACAAAAATTGAAAGAAGGCAATTTGAATCAAAGCAAAATTGTTTACAGAAAACCTATAGAGGAATGCTTCTACTCTACTTGAAAATACAAGAAAAATAAAACACAAATCCTCTAGATAGATGGTGAAAAAGAAGGCTTCTTGCTCCAAGCCAAGTAGCTCCATGACTTGAAAAGACAACTCCTTCTTGAGATGCTCCTCCAAATGATGTCCTCAAAGGTGGTAGCTACCACCTTTAATTCTCCTCCTCCAAGGGTGGACATTCACCCTAGGTCCTTCTCCTTTGCCTGGCCATCCTCCTTGAAGTAGAATGGCCCTCCTACTTGGCGTGGCATAAGTTGAAGAGAGTGGGGAGAAGAAGGCAGCAAGGGGGCGGGTGATGTGCCCCCTTAATCTTCTTCTCTACTCCTTCTTCTTGGCTGTAGGTGTAGGTGGGTATAGGTAGAATAATACACTAATACAGGATGATTTTTATGTGGTGATATGGTGGGTTTATATAGAGGTGGAGAGGGGGGTAGTTGGTGTGAATAGGTAGAGGGCTAGGATGGAGTTTGGTGGTGGTTATGGGTGGTTAGAATGATCCTAGGGCTAGGGTTAGTTGGCGCCACCTTAAAGGGTGTTAAGTGGGTGGTTATGGTGGTGTTGGTGGCTTTTGGTGGTGGAGAGACACCACCATTTTGGCACCAACCTAGGGTATTCTAGAAGGGGGGTTAGGTGGATGGTGGAGATGGATTTAAAGGGAGATATGTGGTGGAGATGAAGGAGATTTTGGAAGGAAAAAGTGATGCCAAAATGGAGGTGGTTACGGTGGTTTTTGGTGCCAAAATGGTGGAGTCTTTTGGTGGTGATGATGGGGTGAAGAGGTGGCTAGGTGGTGGCGCCAACTTGGAGTAGGGTAGCTAGCTTAAGTGAGCATAGTTGGTGGAGGTGGCTAGGGTTGAGTTGAAGGTGGTGGATGGCCAAGGAGTTGGATGCTAGCTAAGCTAAGCTAAGATAATCTAGCTTAGCTAGCAAAGGAGTAGAGGAGTAGGTAATGTGAGATAGGGTTTGAAGAGAGGATCTGAGGAGTAGAAGTCTAGAGCATGAAATGGAGCTGGAAACTGCTGAAGAGGCTAGCATGGAGCTACTCTAGCTGTCTTAGCTTGCTAGTTCTTTGCTAGCTGCTAAGCCAAGCTAAAGTGAGCTGGCTTCTACCATAATGAGCTGAGCTGGGATGGGTCTGGTGCTCCCGAGGAGGATCAAGCTAGTTGAGGCAGCTAAGATAGCTTAGCATAACTGAGTTGAGCTAAGCTGAGTCCCTGGGAGCTGGACTTGAGCTTCCTGAGCTGGAATGAAGTCATCTTCAATTGGCTGGAGTTGAGTGGAGCTGGATTTAGCTGGATCTAAGCTGGGGTGAACTCCAGTCAACTCAACTAAGCTAGCTAGAGCTCCCTGTGGACTAATGGGAGCTGAGATGAGCTAGACTCAGCTGAGTTGAGCTGGATCTGAGCTGACCTGAGCTAGGGTGAGCTACGATGAGCTCTCTTGAGCTACCATTCAACTGAGATGAGCTGAATGGAGCTAGGATGAGCTAACCCTATTTCAGGTGAGCTGAATTGCATCTATGGTTAGTTGAATCAAGCTGAGTTCCAGCTGGTGAGAGCTTCTCCTTCACCAGTTGCCTTCCTGAGTGTTAGGGTACTAGGGATTTGGCAATCTGTTTTTCCCTAACACTCACAAAAACACATTAAAAATACAATAATAAATGCAATGCATGCCTAACCTAATTTATGCCTAAATGCAACCCAAAAACCCATTTGTGAAGCATAATCCTAAGAGCTAGGTTTATTTTAATTCATAAGAATAATGATAAACTGGCATTTATCGCATACATTCTAGACTTGGAGTGACACTAAGTGTGATTATGTCTTATTTGAAGAATTGGCCCCCGAGGATGTCACAAAGTTGACCAAATTAGGTTTCCTTAGCACACCCATTGATGGTATCCCTCCTCATGATGAAATAATGGAAAATTTGGAATCAACTTCTGAAATTAATGTGGATTCACATATACACTCCAGGGACGATTTGTGTAAAGAACAAGAACCCAGGGATGACAATGATAGGATAATCCCTAGATTTGTTGCTTCCAACCTGCCTTCATTTGATTCGAAGTCACCCTCTGATTTACCTATGTCTGTAGGTGAAATTTTGACTCCATACCTTGAAATGATCACTGATGAAGTGAAGGAAGATACTTGTGATAGTACAAGGGATGCTAGGGATGCGATTGTGGAATTAGGAAGGTTGTTAGGAATGGATACTAAGTCGATTAGACCCAACCTTGATCTTATGACCATCCAACAACCTCAAAACTTAGACACCCTAGACAATCCCGAGCTTAAAGAGATGCTCAGTACTATTTTGATCGGGGGCCTTAATAGATCAATATCTCTTGTAATAGGGTACCTGGTATGGATTGATGCTTTCTATAGTCAGTCCATCACCTTGGGGGTTTATTTATGCACCATTCCTTCCCTATTTCTTTTGGAGGATCCTTATCATCCTCCCCTTACCCCTTTGGAGGTTGTTAAGCTAGTCTATCTTTTAGAACCTTCTCCGGTAACCTGTGAAGATTTCATTCCCATCCTGGTTGCGCGAGCATTTGCTATTGGGATTCATCATCAGCTCGCCAACACCCTAGGTTACCTATTTTCTAGGCCAGCATTACTTTGCTCATTTTTAGGGCCTATTTCTACGATTCTTGAACCTGATTTGTAGATTCTTTGGCTACTCGGCTGCCAACAAAATAATGGTTGCCCATCTCTAACCTATGTAATATCCTTCTATGCAATGGGGACATTGCAGATTTTTGGCATGGGGTGGTGTACTAGGGGATATACATGGCATTTATACATAGTGCATTCATGCATTTAGTTAAAGCATTTTGCATTGCATACATTTGCATTGAAATAATAATAATAATAATAATAAAATAAAAAAAACAAAAAGAAAAAACATTTTGCATTGAGCTTAACTGGCTAGGCCCTACATTCTAAGGTAGACCTAAGCTTTAGGGTAGACAAAGTTGACTCTAGGTGTCTGAATTTAGAAGCTAAGTTGAGATACTAGTTTTAGACCCTTAAGGTCCTTTGTGGACTTAAAAACTTAAGTAGAAGTTAAGTTGTGGACCATTCCTCAAGAAGTTTAGGAAGGAAAGCTAGGGATTGAGTTAAAGGTTGGGTAGTACCTAATGTCTTTTTCTACCTTTTGGTTTACGGGTTCTCGTAACCTAAGCATCCACAATGCACACACACTTAGTCTTGTGTAAATAGTGATCACCCTAATCCATTTCTTGAAGAAAATTGGGTTCTCCTAGTTTTGACTTAAGAGAAGCTTGAAAACACAATTTGATTGGAAGAGTTCCTGCTGCAGGAGAGGTGGAGTATATACTCACCTTGAGGATGCGATGATAACATGTCACCTTCTTGGTTCTTGTCGCTTAGGATATCCATCCTACTGGGGGCATGTAAGAGCATTGTCCGATTCAGGTACCATGGGCTGCCCTATCTCGAAGTGCCGATTGCCACAGGGCAGAATTTGCTTAAGAAATCCATGGGTGATACTATCTCGAAGTTTCGACTTCTAGGAGTTCTTGGGGTTGCTATGGGTGGTGCTATCTCGAAGCATCGAAAGCCAGGCATCCTTCGAGGTTCAGTGATGATGGCAATAAATCCGACACAGACTGTGTTGATAGCTGATCCACGGTTAGACTTAGAGGAATCAAACAAAAATATATCTATTACAAAAAAAAAATCCTTTTTCCTCTCTAGCTTGGCAATCATAATAACCTCAAATAACTCAGACAATGCACATGCACGGATGCTTTAATCTCTGGGACCAATAAACCCTAGGGTAGAGTTAGAAATCAGGGAAACTTGTGCCTGCAACTCATCTTTAGCTAACTTAGTCTGTAACTTAGCAACTTCTGAGGAACCTTAGGTCTAAAGTCTAAACTTAACGTGCTTCTAAAGGAAGACTGATTGGGTTGGCTAGTTCACTTGGAGAGTTGAGTTATTACTTGAATTTGCTAGGGACTAGCAAAAACTTGGCATGGGGCATTTGATGAACCCATATTTGTGGGCTAACTGGTTACTTAAATGTCTAGACATTAGAGTAATATTAACTTATACATAGCATGTATTAAGATGTAAATAATTTAGTTTATATATATATTTGTATGCATTACATTCATATATAAATTATTTAGCATGGATTAGAATAACATGCATTCGTTTTTAGGTTGCATTATATGCATATATTAGGATTAATATTTTTGTTAGGGTTTGTGCATAAATAAATCAATCTTTTTATTATTCATTTTTATTCTATCTTCTCTGCAGGTAATGCGCCGCATTCTCGCCGCCAGTTGCCTGCACTCAAGACCCGAATTCAAGGAGGAGCGGGAGAGATGGAACTGGTCGGGGCAACCGTGACTACAAGGGAGGTGAAGCGACTGTCATGCTGTGGGAGACCATCACCTCATTTCACCATCGTGCAGCATTCCACCACCGTGGGCCTCCACGGCCAAGCTTTGTCGTACTGTGGGTTGGAGAAGTGACAGACTGCCGCGCCAAGAGGATGGAGTTGGCCACCATCATGCACGTGCTCCTTGAAGCTCGCCTACTGTGAGTGCATCTACTGATGCACAACTTGCTACCATTCTTCCCCTGTACACCACCACATCCATTGCCATCCACGCCTGCCCGACCACCCCACGTGCGCCACGCATCTCTGCACAGCACCTCTGCATGCACAGCCTCCGCGCGTGCCTCCTCGTTGCCTCAGCAGTCACGGCGCCCACCACCGGCCTCACGCGCACCTTCGCGTGCAGCGAGCACGGTCAGCAGCGTGTGACCATCTCCTCCACGCGCTTACACAGCAGCTACAGCTGCGGCAATAAGCGTAAACGTGTGAACGCTGCCCACCACCACCGTGCCTCCTCACCTTCAGCCTACACGTGCATTCTAGCACACTGCCATCTCCGTGCACCAGCACCCCTTGCAACGCGCCATCGTCGTACGTCTAGTGTTGCCGTAGCCAGGCCAAGTTGCTGCTCCAACAGCAACAGAGCACTCTGCCAACCGGCCCATGCCTCTAGCCCACGCACGCAGAGCGTGCGCTACTCTAGCAGCTCCACCCATGCGTAGAGCGCCTGTCCTCCAGTAGCCACCGCCCTCCTCTCCGTGCGCATCACGCACAGCCAGTAGGCCTCCCGTGCCGCTCGCTTGGAGCTCTTCCTCGTAGTAGCAACCACCGGAACCCATCTCCTTGGCCACTCCATCCGACCACCTCCGGCCACCTCGCGACTCGCCACTGCCACCGCTGCGAAGCCCTCATCTCACTCATCTCTTCCGCCAAATCTTGCCTCCTGCCAAGCCCTCCTCAATGTGTGAGATCCCCGCAACAAAATCCTCTGTTTTGCTTGTAATTAAAATTTACATTTTTTACCATTGAGGGGGATGGGATTTTTAGTTAATAATATTCTACTCGGTTGATTTTATGGGCACCTCCCTCTTATTTTGCATAACTACAATATCAGCATGATAATGTCTTATTATCTCAATTGAAAAGAAATTTTGATCTGATTTCTTGATGAAACTAATCATGAACATATGTTTTTAATCGGTGCAAGTTTACATAGGTCATTGCCTCCCTATGGATATGACCCGCTCTTCATTGAGTGGTTATTTTAATTACTTTGATTAGTTGATTTTCCACCACTTAGAAATACAACAAATCATCTTAATCATCATGTTCGAAAGCGAAAACTGACCCGTCAGAGGAAAAGTGGTAATAAATCGGAGGAAGATGCAAATCACAAATGAGGTAAGAAAATTCCTGCCCAGGTTATGTGGTATTTTCCATTGAAGCCTAGATTGTAGAAGTTGTTTATGTCAATGAAGACTGCTTCTCTGATGATATGGCATGCTGAAGATCGCTTAAAGGATGTTATTATGAGACATCCAGCAGATTCTCCAGTATGGAAAACCTTTGATAGCAAGCATCCAGATTTCTCATCAGCTCCTCGAAATGTTTGACTTGGTCTACCGACCAATGGTTTTAATACTTTTGGAATTATGTCATCTCAATAGAGCATAAGGTCTGTTATTTTGATACCATACAATTTGCCTCCATGGTTATGCATGAAACAACCCAATTTCATATTGTCAACACTGATTCATGGTAAATCTAGTCCCAAAGCTCATATAGATGTCTTTTTGTAACCTTTAATTGAGGAGCTACAGGAGTTATGGCTTGGGGTTTCAACTTTTGATGTGTCTAAAAAAGAGTTATTCGAATTACATGCTGCACTTTTATGGAGCATTAATGATTTTCCTTCTTACGGTGATATCTCTAGATGGGTAACAAAAGGATACATGGCATGTCCTTCGTGCAATAAGGACACTAACTCAATATATCTTCACTATAGTCGAAAAAATGTCTACATGGGCCATAGACGATTTCTTCCTATGAATCATAAGTATCGAAGACAATTGGCATCCTTTAATGGTAAGCAAGAGTTTGGGGAGCCACCTAAAAAATTATCTGCCAATGAACTTTCGGCACAATTGGAAGGTATTCGTAGTATCATTGGCATTCATCCTAACAACAAAAGCAAGTACACGCCTAATTGGATAAAAAAAAGTATTTTCTTCGATTTGCCTTACTGGAAAGGAAATCTTGTACGCCACAATCTTGATGTAATGCATATTGAGAAAAATGTTTGTGAAAGTATGTTGGGAACATTACTAGCATTGGACAAAAAGAATAAGGATAATGTAAAAAGTCAACTTGATTTGCAGGAAATAAATAGACATGCTTTGCATCCAACTGTTATTGGAAACAAGACCAACCTACCCTCTCCATGCTTTTCATTAAATAAGAAAGAAAAAATTGGCATGTTCAAACTTCTTAAGGTAATAAAGGATCAAAATGGGTATGCATCCAACATATCTAGGTGCATAAGTATATCTACATAGAATATAATTGGTTTGAAAAGTCATGACTACCTTATTCTAATGCAACAACTACTTCCACTGGCATTAGCAGTTACTATAAAGAATGAGAATGTGAGGTTAGTGTTGATAGAATTTTGCAATTTCTTTAGAGACCTATGGTCAAAGGAGATAGATCCAAGTCATATTGAGCAATTGAAATGAAGAATTGTGGTTACACTGTGTCAAATAGAGAAAATATTTCCGCCTTCATTCTTCGATATAATAATGCATTTGCCTATACACTTGCTACAGAGGCAAAGTTAGCTAGGCCTATTCAATATCGATGGATGTACCCCATTGAGAGGTAATTAACATTTCATTCAAGTAATTTACTTAATCAATTGCTTGACATGCTAATTTAACTAGTTTTACTTTACTAGGTACTTTTCACATTAAAAAGATACGTTTGCAATAAAAGTCATCCAAAAGGTTCCATTGTAGAAGGGTATCTAGCGGACGAATGCCTTACATTTTGTTCTAGATACTTGCAAGGTGTTGAGATGAGGATCAATAAGTTATCAAGAAATGTTGAGGATGACTTTGATACACTGGATGAAGGATTTCCAACACTCTCACAATCGGGCCATGCAATAGGAAAAGGAACTCCAGTAGTTCTCGATCCTACTTTGATGAATCTTGCACATGGGTATATATTATCAAATTGCGATGCGGTACTGCCATTTAAAAAGTTGGAAGTTTTGTAGGTTGATTTTGTTGAAATTTATAATATATAGTTTGATTTTTCACTAAGTTAATAACTGCAAATTGCATCAAGACAATTTGAAATTAAATCAATGCATATCGAGAAAGGAATTGAGTAATCTCCATAGCAATACATTTCTTGATTTGTTCAAGAAACATGTATGCTACCCACTATTGAGTTTTATAAGTTCCTTCTTAATTGTCAATATTGTAATTGACATTTCCACTTTTGTATGTATATTGAGGAAAAGGCTAAAAAAGAGCATGTACCAAAAGAGCTTAAGGTGCTTGCTCGAGGATAGCACAACATAGGAGTTTATTATGATGGCTACATAATAAATGGTTTCAGATTGCATACAAAGCATAAACAAGCAAATATAAAAACACAAAATAGTGGAGTAATAGTAGTAGCCGATGAGAGTGCTTCTTGAAAGCAAGTGATCCAAACCCTACAATAGGACCTGTTGCTTACTATGGGGTGTTAATAGATATTATCCAAATTAATTATTATGAGAAAATAAAAAATGTGTTATTCAAGTGTTAATGGGCATGATCTAAAGCAAAAAAGAAGGATGCTCCTACATTAGTGAATTTAGAGCAAATTGGCTATTTAGACAATCCATTTGTCCTAGCATCTCAAGTTCGTCAAGTTTTTTATGTTCGTCATCCTAATCGCAAAGGTTGGTACTTTGTGATTCAAACAAGACCTAGAGACATATGGCACCCAAGATAAAGTCATAGATGCACATATTGATGGACATTTAGATAGTAGTTCTACATATGCACATATGGAAGATTCAATGGAGGATGATGATAATGTTACTCTAATCAGAAATGATATGCATGGTGTCACTTTCATGAAAGAAATTTGGGAGCAACACTTAATTGGTATTAATATGGATACCATTCTTGACATTAAGTCAGAGGAAGACAAGTTGAATGAGTGTGAGTTGCTGATGAGAGCCTCATCATGAGCCCTAACTAGCTCATTTTGACCTAAGAAAGAGAATAAGAGCTCCTACATAACCTGGAGAAGGACCTAATTCAAGGAATAAGTGTTCTGAGAAGAAAACATAAAATAAAGGTTAAAACTGCAATTTTACCATTTTTGTACACAAACAGGATTTCTCAAAGACAAAACATAGGTCAAATGGTCTGAATAAGATAAAAAGTGGGTTGGTTCAGTCAGAAAAGAATTATTGTGCAGTCTAGGAATTAAATGACATCTTGTAACCCGAAAACAAATCTGCTTAATTCAACAAGGTTCTGGACAGGATAAAAAATCAAGTAAAGCCTTTAAAATTCATCGAAAAATATCCCCTAGGGTGTAGAACCTTCAAATTGGCCTTTGGAACCTATTTTGACCTAGATTGGGGTCCTAGCTCATCAATTGACCTAATTTAGGTTTTTATGGAAATTGACCCGTCAAACGTGGTCAAACCAAAAATCCAACTTCACCATTGGATTCCTTAGGTCCAAATTAGGTTTGTACCAAAATTTGGACCTAAGGGGAGGTCATCTTGACCTACTTTGCAAATTAGTACAACCAATTACATTTTGGCCCCTATCTTTCAAAAACCATTGCACAGACCCCCCTAATTTCCTCGCCACTCTTACAAATAGGTCCATCCACCATTAATGGGGAGAAATCCTACGCCGATGAGGAATGGAGGGGGAGTACTCCCTGATTCCTCAGAGATCTCTTCCCGTATTTGGAAGTGAGATTCTCTGAGGAATTCCCTTCCATCTGATTATGGTCCTAATCCCTGATTCACACCCAATCTCTCAAGCAAATGCACGAGAGATTTGGGTATCCCACAGAATTCCATCTCTGGCAAGGTCTCTTATTCTCGGAGGCTTGTCTTCCAAGAATAGGAGTCCCTGCTAGCAACTATAAAATGACCACCATCTCCGGCCGCACCTCTTTAGCTCGACTTGGCCAGAGATTCACCCTACTTTCATCTTCTTCTCGTGCTGTCAAGTGGTCTAACGAGCTCCGACGAGCTTCCCTCCACTTTCTCGTCGCTCTGCCACAATACCAGTGGTGGAGCTGTCCTCACCATCTTTCTCCGCATCGTGCAACACCCGCGAGTGCATCTCTAGCCCCGTTGCCACCACCATCTCCCTCCACTGGATAACTTCTCCGGCGACAGCAGGTACTGCCAGTTGCCATCTCTCCCCCTTCATCCACATAATTAGGTTAGACTTTCTCCTCTCTATCCCCTCTTCAATTCCCCTCAATCTATTTCACAAATTACCCCTCAATAGCCACTGTCCACCTCCATCTTCCCCATCTCTGGCCAACCACCGGCGAGACGAACCCATCACTCCACACCTACACATGTCTCACCACCAACCTCTTCACCTCCGCCACAGTCCACTAAACATCATCCACCCACTCACAGACCGCCAACACCTCCCTAAACACCCCCAACCTAACCCATAAACCCAGCCATAGAGCGACCTAGGCATGCATGCCTAGGCCACCTCACGGACTGCCTCCTACCGTCCCGCCTTCGCCTTTGCACGGTGGAGCTTCCCATGTATTTTAATGGGGCCACCAGGCCGTATTCATGTATGGCAGATCTGAGCACCAACCGCCATTAGAGACGGCTTGAGAAGGTAGCAAGCTTCATCCCAGGCTGCACGTTCCAAGTGTCAGGGTCCCAGAGGAAGCAGACGCATGCACGAACCCAAATAGCAAGGCAATTGGTTTGGCGAGGCCTCCAACTACAGCAATTGGAAGAAGGAGCTCCTGCGGGTAAACGCACAAAAGCGGGTGGGACAATTAGTCCCACCTCGTGAACGTATGAGCGCAATGTGTGTGATATGTTTAATTTGTGTTTTACTCTATTCGCCTCGAGACACACATGGGGTGAGATCCCTCACCTATCATGCCTCGTCCGCGACATTCTCCCCCGCAGACCTCGCACCCAATCCGACTAACCTACCGAGCACTCCTCGTGCACCACACCCACGCCGATGCACCTAGACCCGGGCATGCGACCTGAGCCGATTACCCGGCTCTAGGAGAGTGTACTGAAGAGTGATGTACAGAGAGAGAGGCACAGGGGTGGGTAGAGGGGTAGGTTTCGCTCTTCGGTGTTGTGTGTGCATGGAAGAAGGAAAGGAGCCAAAGAGAAGAAAACGCCAAAGGAGAGCTAAGGCTAAAGAAGGAAGAAGCTAAGAAAGAAAGAAGGCCTACAGAGGAAGGAGAAAGACAATGCAGAAGAGAAGTAGAGCGCTAAGGAAGGAAGTAGAAGGAAGAAAGGCACTGTGCAGAGGAAGAAGAGAAGGAAGAAAGCAAATAATAGAAGGCAAAAGAGAACCAACTGAAGCAAAGACAGAAAGGAAAGAAAGAAAGAAGAAGAAGAAGAAGCAGGCAGGAAATAGGAGAGAAGAGAGATATCTTTTTAAGACGTCTGATCATAGGTAATCTGATGTCCAATTTCTCTATTTTTGCCACAATTGACTTCCAAACTCTTGCATTTATTTTGAATTAAGTTTTTAGTAACTCTAAGTGTTCAATTACAGTGTTGAGATTAGTGAATAAATTCCATTTGCACCCTATGTTCGACCTCGGATACTTAGGTTTTCGAGTAATAAATTTTTATTTGTTGACAACGCTTGGTCACTTATACTACAATGCAACTGACTTAAAACACGATCAAGCGCTGCCAACATTTTGGCGATGTTGCTGGGGAGCAACGCGCAATTTATCACTAATCTCTGCATTCTTTTTTCGATCATATTGAACACTAACTTTCCCTACTTTGCTTTATTGTGATCTTGCTGGGTATTTCACAAGAAGATCTCTCCTGCAACTTAACTACTCCAGGGCAGGTAATCTCTTTTCTTCCTTAAACCATCCCCTAATGCTTGAAAGATAAAAGGAAGGTATTAATTTAGGAATCAATTGCCTTCTTTCTATAGTAATCACCATCTTTAAGGCAAACGTTTCCTAATTTTGCAAAAATTTTTCAAATCTTCTTGAAGTTGGAGCGATTTTTTTTATATTCTATCCCACAAAATTCCTGTCCCTAATAGAAATCACACTTAATCTCTGCGGACAACACACTTCTTATTTTTGAGTCCCAGGAGAATTTTTGGGAAAAAGCGGATTGGAAATAGAACCAAATTAGGGTTCTACAGTAGGCATTTTGGAGTGCTAGTCACACATGCCTATATAAAAGGAAATGAACCCTTTCGCATCAGTGTGCGACCCAAGCCCTTGATTGAAGAGATCTAAACAAGACAAACCCTAAAAATTGAGCTCTAAAATCACTTGAATCATAAAATCTTGGACCTAATAAACTGGGAGTCAAATCAGGGTGATCTCTAGGTCCCAAGCCTAGAATCATTCTGCCATCTTTAGGACAGGTCAGGTGAAGTTGACCCCTTAGGTCAACCAACCTCCAAATTAGGTCACAACATCAAAGCAGCTAAAGTTCAAGTGAGAACCCTAAAGCACATTTGAAATAAAAGTGGTAGACTTAAGAGGTCAAGGCCTCCATTCTGGTCTACCTGGAATCTCAACGACAAGAGAGGTCGGGTGGGGGAAACCCTGTAACCTTGGGGATGCTCTACCGTGTAGGGGTCTTTGCGGGACTCTCCCTTTCTGGTTGCCCAGGTAATTCTCAGGTGGACGACCTTCTGATCCAGGGGTATCATCCGCCTCGAACCTCCATAGTCATCCAAACGTCTTTGGGTGTCTTGATTGGGACAAAAACATCTCCAGTCCCTCATCTTTTCTCGTTAGAGCACACACATACATTTTCAGTGGGACTCTTTATTCAGATTTAATCGCTTCTTAAGTTGATTCTACATCTCTATTCAAACTCTGATTCTACATCATGATTCCACCACCTAATCCAAATATGCAGCCAAACCACGCAGGGCTATCATTCAAGAAACCTAAATATGAAAGATCCATGAGAGATAGGATGATTGAGGATGCCCTGAAATTCTATGAAAAAGAAGACAAAACCTAAACACCAGTAGAAAACATTCAGGTTGATGTCCCAACAACCACAACCTTTATCATAACTTGTGCCCAAGTACTATTGGCAGAAGCCACAAAAGGATCAACCCAAGACTTGCTCATCATAGGATTCATTGAGATAGAAAAATTGCACAATCTTCAATACCTTCAATGCATGACAAATCCTATACTTTGGAGGCAACACCAAGATGATCTTGAAAAATGGGAAGAGATAAAGAGATTATTAAAATAAATTATCGACCAGAAATACCCGTATATGCCACAAATAGAGGATGAACGATCTTGGGAAAACATCAAGGATCAATCTGATCTCGAGTTTGAGGCACAAAATGGCTGTGGATTTCCAACCCAGATGGAGTACAATGTGCCTGATATTGAAGAAGGTTGGGAAGTTCCAATTGCAGGAAAACACAATGTTGAGCCCACTCTAGACCATGAATCACCAGGCTTAGAATCCCAAAAATCCTGCAATAATGAGAGTAGAACTGAACCTCTCGAGGGTGTAAATTCCACCCCTTATTCTGATAAGGTGACCCTCGAAAGTTATTTGAACCTAGATTCTAGTGATTCAACCCACATCCTAAGCCCAGAATCTTGATCTGAAACCTATTGGGAAGATTTCGAGGTCCCATATGAGGAAGATCAATTTTGCAATGAAGAATATGATTTGAGGCCTCTATTTGATGAATATCCCTCACCAACATCCTCAAAGGAACCAATCAATTTTTCGGAACTCATGCCAATCTACGATACAGAAACTGAGGAGTTGGACGAGTAGGGTTTCAGTTGGGTCTGTCCTACCAGCTTAGAACCTGAGCCTCTACCAGATAAGGACACCTTTTTAAGCTTAGAATTGACATCTAGGTTAGACCCCAGTTAGGCTGCTGAATCTGCAGCATATGATTTATTCCATGGTGGAATGCATGATCTTGAATCTCATTCAGATTTTGATTTTTGCAAACTCTCCGATGATTTCAAATCTGACCATAACATCAGAGAAAATATGCTTCCTGATTATAACAAGCCGATCTACAACCTCAGCTCACATGACTCATTCTCTAACTCCGATTTTAAAAGTTACTCTGATGACTCTCTACATGAGACCACCTGTCATTCCTTTCTAGAAGAGCCCTCACACACAATTCTCATTGAAGCCACCTCTTCCACACATACAAAATTGATCAAAACCTGTTATCTACCCCGACCTGCAATCGGACTCAATTTCTACTTTGATTCACCTCTTACTGAGCCATTTGCAGATGATTCAACTCCACATCTATACCGGGCATTGGGTATCGATCATACTGAAAAACATGATCCATCATTCTCTGATCACCCCTGTAGGGTTTCCACACCATGCACTGATTATTTTTCGGAACCCTACTCTGACCAGGCTGATTCGACTCAACCTAAACCCGAGTTTTCACTTCCATATCCATCCGAGTCACATAGCATATGGTGGGTTCCGCATCTATTGATCTACATCTATCAACCCACCAGACTAATTGGGTTTGGGCTGCATCATTAGCCTGTTGATCTTAACAAACACCTAGTTGGACCAACCAGGCTCTTAATCAAGGTGCTTGTTTTACAAAATTTCACTGATTTGACCACTCCCTCTCCACTCCATTTTCCACTCGGCTGAAGGTGTTGAATTTAGTGCTTAATGGGAGGCAACCTGTCATTCCAAAGAAAGAGACCCGTCTGATTATCCGTCTATACTCCACATCCATTGCTCCTTGAGTTCAACCTTGGACAGTTGATCCCACCTCTGGTGCGCGTACCAGAGCTTGAAATCGTCTGCATCAGTCACTTCCGACCTATTCACCCACCCGATGTATCCTACTCTAAGTTCCTGACCTCAACACTATTTCACACCCTCCGTTTACAGTGAGGACATTACAAAACCTAGGCATGGGGGGTGGTAAACTGCATACATACAAAACCAAGAAAAAGTCAGAAGGATTCTCACAAAAAAATTCACATATGGCAAAAACACAAAAAAATTGAAAAATTATGAGAAAGAACAAAAAAATGGGGGAGGGAGGAAATTTTGTGAGCCACATAATTATAAGGAGGAGAAAAAGTGCAAAATTACAAAAAATAGCACAAAATGAAAAAGAAAGAGAGATAGTCATTAGTAAGAGATTAAGGGATTAACTGAAGTTCTAGACCAGATCAAGAAAAGAGAAAAATAAAAGAAAAGTGCTAAGGAGACATAAAAAGAGATTAGCAGGAATGCAGATCTTAGGCCTTTTAGGCTAGATTCTTAGTCTTAAAAATTCACATATCCTCTAAGATCTGGATAATCTTCAAGAGGTTGGGGAAAATGCGAAGCTTAAGTATTAGGTCTAAGGCTTAGGAAGTATTCGACCTTGTTAACTGACCTTCGATTTACGAGATTTAGTAACCTAAGCACCCCAATCCACACACAGTCTAGTTTAGTGCGCATAACTATCAAAATCACGCAAAAAGAATTTCAATGTTCTGGAAAAGTTGCCTAGATTAGGAGCGGCCGATTAACACAAGTTGATTTGGATGAGTTCCCGGTGCGGAGAGGTGGGAAATTCCCCTCGAAGATGCGCAGCAACATATTGTCTCCTCGGTGCTTGTCTCTTAGGATATTTAAATATCCTACCAGGGGCACGTAAGCACTCCGCTGGTTCAGATACCATAGGCGGAATTATCACAAAATGTCGATTGCCAGGGTCTGGATTCGGCCACGGAACGCCATGGGCGGGATTATCTCGAAATCTCAAAAGCCAGGGTTCTGGGGGTTGCCATGGGCGGTGCTATCACGAAGCATCGATTGCTAGGGACCCTTGAGGATTGATGATGGGGATGGGGAATCCGATACAAACCGTGTTGAGAAGCCAATCCAAAGCTAGAAATAAAAAGAAAAGAGAGAGAAAGCTCTCCAAACAAATAAATCTTTTGTCTCTCTCTTACAAAAATGCACTGCAAACTGAACCTAGGCTAAAAATGTCTCAAGCACGGGTGCTTTAATTGCAAAGTCCAACAAAACCTAGGATAGTTTCTGTGGGCCTTAAAAACCTTCGCGGAGGACTGAGGCTAAAGTGGGTCAGGTCCGGCTTTTGGTTGGTACTTGAGCACCTCTAGTCCTATTGTCAGCATTATTAACCTAATCAAAAGAAAAAGAAAAGCACTTATCATAACTGATGACAGACACTCAGAGTCTAGAATAGAAGTTAAAACCTTGAAATTTTGCTACGGGATTAGCAAAAACTAGGAATGGGGGTATGATGAGAGCCTCATCATGAGCCCTAACTAGCTCTTTTTGACCTAAGAAAGAGAATAAGAGCTCCTACAAAACTTAGAGGACCTAATTCAAGGAATAAGTGTTTTGAGAAGAAAACATAAAATAAATGTTAAAACTACAATTTTACCATTGCAGTACATAAACGGGATTTCTCAAAGGCAAAAATAGGTCAAATGGTCAGAGTAAGATAAAAAGTGGGTTGGTTCAGTCAGAAACGGGTTATTGTGCAATCTAGGAATTAAATGACATCTCGTAACCCGAAAACAAACCCGCTTAATTCAATAAGGTTCTGGTCAGGATAAAAATCAAGTAAGCCCTTTAACATTCAAGGAAACATATCCCCTAGGGTTTAGAACCTTCAAATTGCCCTTTGGAACCTATTTTGACCTAGATTGGGGTCCTAGCTCATCAATTAACCTAATTTGGGTTTCTATGCAAATTGACCAGTCAAACGTGGTCAAACCAAAAATCCAACTTGCCATTGGATTCCTTCGGTCCAAATTATGTTTGTACCAAAATTTGGGCCTAAGGGGAGGTCATCTTGATCTACTTTGCAAATTAGTACACCTAATTACATTTTGGCCCCTATCTTTTGAAAACAATTGCATAGACCCCCCTAACTTCCTTGCCACTCTTACAAATAGGTCCCTCCACCATTAATTGGGAGAAATCCTACTTTGACAAGGAATGGAGGGGGAGTACGCCCTGATTCCTCAGATCTCTTCCTAGATTTGGAAGTAAGATTCTTTGAGGAATTCCCTTCCATCTGAGCGTGGTCCTAATCCCTGATTAACACCCAATCTCTCGTGCGAACGCACGAGAGATTTGGGTATCCCACAGGATTCCATCTTCGGCAAGGTCTCCTATGCTTGGAGGCTTGTCTTCCAAGCATAGGAGTCCCTGCCAGCGACTATAAAATGACGACCATCTCCAGCTGCACCTCTTTAGCTCGACTTGGCCAGAGATTCACCCCACTTTCATCTTCTTCTCCTGCAGTCAAGTGGTCCAGCGAGCTTCGAAGAGCTTCCCTCCTCTTTCTCATTGCTCTGCCACAATACCAGTGGCAGAGCTGTCCTCACCATCTTCCTCCGCATCTCGCAACACCTGCGTGAGCATCTCCTGCCCCATCATCGCCGCCGCTCCCTCCATTGGATACCTTCTTCTCCGGTGACAGTAGGTACTGCCAGTCGCCATCTCTCCCCCTTCATCCACTTAATTAGGTTAGACTTACTCCTCTCTATCCCCTCTTCAATTCCCCTCAATCTATTTCACAAGTTACCCCTCAACTACCACTGTCCATCGCCATCTTCCCCATCTCCGGCCAACCTCTGGCAAGACGCACCCATCACTCCACACCTCCACATGTCTCGCCACCAACCTCTTCACCTCCACCACAGTTCACTGAACATCATGCACCCACTAACAGACCGCCAACACCTCCCTAAACGCCCCTAACCTAACCCATAAACCCAGCCACAGAGCAACCTTGGCACGCATGCCTAGGCCACCTCGCGGCCTACCACCTACCGTCCCGCCTTCGCCTTCGCATGGCGGAGCTTCCCATGCATTTTAATGGGACCACCAGGCTGTATTCATGTATGGTAGATCTGAGCACCAGCCGCCATTAGCGACGGCTCAAGAAGGTCACGAGCTTCATCCTAGGCTACACGCTTCTGGTGTCAGGGTCCCAAAGGAAGTAGACACATGCGCGAACTCAGGCAGCAGGGCAATTGGTTTAGCGAGGCCTCCAGCTGCAACAATTGGAAGAAGGAGCTCCTACGGGGAAACACGTAAAAGCGGGTGGGACAATTAGTCCCACCTCGTGAACGTATGAGCGCGATGCATGCGATATATTGAATTTGTGTTTTACTCTATTCGCCTCATGACACACATGGGGTGAGATCCCTCACCTATCATGCCTCATCCGCAACATTCTCCCCCACGGACCTGGCACCCAATCCGATTAACCTACCGAGCACTCCTCGTGCACCACACCCACGCCAGTGCACCAGGACCTGGGCACGTGACCCGACCCGAGTACCAGTCTCTGGGAGAGCATACCAAAGAATGATATACAGAGAGAGAGAGAGACACGGGGGTGGGTAGAGGGGTAGGTTTTGCTCTTCGGTGTTGTGTGTGCAAGGAAGAAGGAAAGGAGCCAAAGAGAAGAAAACACCAGAGGAGAGCTAAGGTTGAAGAAGGAAGAAGTTAAGAAAAAAAGAAGGCCCGCAGAGGAAGAAGGAGAAAGACACTGCAGAAGAGAAGTAGAGTGCTAAGGAAAGAAGTAGAAGGAAGAAAGGCACTGTGCAGAGGAAGAAGAGATGGAAGAAAGCAAATAAGAGAAGGTAGAAGAGAAGCAACTGAAGTAGAGACAGAAAGGAAAGAAAGAAAGAAGAATAAGAAGAAGCAGATAGGAAATAGGAGAGAAGAGAAATATCTTTTTAAGACATCTGATCATAGATAATTAGACATCCGATTTCTCTATTTTTGCCACAATTGACTTTTAAACTCTTGCATTTATATTCTGAATTAAGTTTTGAGTAACTCTAAGTATTCAATTACATTATTGAGATTAGTGAATAAATTCCATTTGCTCCCTGTGTTCGACCTCGGATACTTAGGTTTTCGAGTTATAATTTTTTTTTTGTTGACAATGCTTGGTCACCTATGCTACAACGCAACTGAATTAAAACACGATCAAGTGTTGCCAACAGTTGCTATTTGAAAATTATTTTAATTATTTATCAAATTTTATTTAATCTTCTACTATTCAATTTTTTTTTTTTAAATTATTTATTTTTCTCTTGATTTAACTACTAGATGTTCAATTGAAAGTGAGTTAGAGTTGGATTTGAAATAAATGAGAAAAGACAGGATCTCCTTTCTAGAAAAGCTCCTCCACCTGTTGGACCTCAATCTAAAGAAATTTTAGCTGCAATCAATCAATGACATGATGAGCTAAGAAGATATAAAGAAACATAAAGAGTTTATTAATCACATGTGGATAAGTCTCAAGGTTGAAGAGGCCATGAGCAATGAGAACAAAGAAAGGAAGGTCAACAAAAGGAAAAGGGAAAATTGCCATCTTCACATGGCTTAGAACCACAACAACCGTGTTATGAGTCTCTCTCAAGATCTCAAGAAAACACGAAATCTGAAGTCGGTGAAAATGCTAAGATAATATATAATGTGGAAATATACTCTATAATATTATGAACTTTAGTTGAAGATAACATGCATAAATCGATGAAAATGATTAAAGACTATGAGCAAATCTTTGTCAGGCATCTTTTTTTCCTTTCAAATATATTGTCAAGGTATGTAATTTCTCTTTACTCACCACATATTATTGATATATTTCTTTTTGTTAACATAGTGTTTTTTTTATCTAAATGATGTATTTTTATATTGGTAGCGATAGCTTATAATCAAAAGAAAGAGCGATGTCTCACAACATGCCTGAAGTTGTGGGGCAATAAGTGTACAAACAAGATTTTTGTGGATATGAATGAACTGAACTAGCCTTTTGGGTCTACTGAAAATGACTTGCAAAGTTTTTTGGGAACCATAGCTAAAAATTCAGAATTCGCAACTTTGGATTGCATGGATTGGAGGTTGATTCCAAATGATAAGAAGATAGCAATATTGGAACTTGTTTAGGTACTTATTAATGGTATTTGATTCAATTTATATATTTACCTTAGGAAAGAAAATTAGGTTGACCTTTTCCTTAAATTATTCATTTAGAATAAATTTGAATTTGACATAAAGATGAAGAAATGAATCATAAATTCAATAGCAAAAAAGTCAAGGGATTTTAAAGGCAAGCAAAAGGAAAGCTATTACAACCATGATTGGGCTTTTGAAGAGAAGATGCAACATCATGATCCCCGTGTTTCAGAAGAACAATGGAAGTCTTTGAATGAGTATTGGGATACTAAAAAATTCAAGGTAAATTGAGCTAAATTTGGTACTTTACAGTCAAGTTGATTTCATTGGTATATTTTTAAGTTATATACCTGTATTGTAGGAGCATTCTGCTACTAATAAATCAAATTGGTTGAAATTAAAAATGAACCACACAAGAAGAACCAAAAGTTATGCATGTCTGAAATAAGAAGTATTTCACAAATTTCTTTTGGTTAACATTCTCTATTATATATAATGATAAACATTGTACCTTGGATTGTGTTAGATAGAGAAAGAGAAGGGAAGAAAGGTGACTCGTGCAGAAGTATTTATAACTGCACATAAGAAGAAGGATGGCACACCTATTAATGTTGAAGTTGCAGACAAGATTGTATGACTTGATTTTGTGAAATGGAATTTTACCTTTTATTTTCTCTTATTAAAATATAATACTTTTCTTTCTACTTATTTTTATTGATAATGCTTAGGAACAATTAACTATTGCCATGGAGAAAGGAGAGGAGTTAGAGGATCCTTCCCACATCAATGTGGTTTACACAACCATACTGGTAGTAGGAAAAGCAAAATATCAACATGGATATGGGATAGGAGCATCTATTACGGGTGGAGCACAAATCGAGGAAGACCATTTAAGGAAATAAAATCTTGAACCAAAGTTGGATGCTCAAGACAAAAAGATAGAGGAAATGTTGGCATCACAACGTCAATAAATAAACAGTTTAAAAGAAATGCTACAATCTTTGGCTCGACCAAACATACAAATTAGGAATTCTATTGAGGTACTTTGTGTATGGTTCCTTTACATTCAGTAATAACCCTATTTATTCATGTATCTAGTGCATATAACCCATGTACTCATTTGTAGGAAAGACAAGAAGATAACCCCTTAAGGAAGGAGATATGAACTTCAAAAAGGTAACATTCAAGTGTTGCATCTACTTTTTCTAGAGGATAGGTACAATTTAAGTTCTTATGTTTTCTAATTGACCAAAACCTAGTATATAATCTAAGTTTTATTACTGTAGGAGATTCTGCAGATGTAGAAGTTGCACTTGCTTGTGTAAAGATAATTGATCCAAGTCAATGCATTGGAGGCATCCAAATTGGATCAAAATATATAGGGGTTGCTATTGAGGTTGTAATTGAGGAAGTTGAGCCTTTGATTAGGCCATTCTAACAATATCAAACAATAGGAAATGCTACCGGTTCAATCATTGCATGGTCTAAAAGACTTACTATTCCAAGGTAATGGATAAGTTTAGCAACCATTATAACTTTTTATCCTTCTTAGATTGGTAATTTAAACTATTTCTTAATCTTTTTTCGAGAACTTTTAATAGATGTGGGAACTCAAAGATGAAGAATTGATAAAAGAACATGTTGCCCACATTATCTAGTTTAGATATGGTCTGGAGTCTAGTTTAGCTGTCCTAGCTTTCAAATTTGAATATACTTTTTGCATTTTTCTTGATTGTTATGCTAGTTGTTTTGCTTTGAATTCTAAAAAATGATTATAGGTTATGTGTAATGACTTATATTTTATTGGTGGATATTTTATTAAGGAATGATTTTAGATGGTGGCTGCTAATGATAGGTATGCAAGCTTTCTTTCTCTATAGCATATTATAATAAGAGTTTTCACTATTATAATCACTATTATAATAAGAGCTTTCTGTGATGTCTACAATTATCTAATTATTCCCTACTAAGATGGGCAAATTTTTCTTGTCAAACAAAAAGGATGGGAAAATTTTCCAACAGGCAACATGGTTAAGATGAGATTGTGATGGTGGAATAAGAATCACTTTAGGAATCCTCTTTCTATCTTTAACAACATAATCAGATCGTTGTCAAAATCTATTTACCCAGTTTCACTATGGTATGTGATTGACCATGAAGTCTAGATGCTCTTGGTTGTAATTAAAAATGGATTAGATATAATGGAATTCAACCAGATGAAGAATTAGGAAACTGAAGCACTTTGTTGCTGAGCTCATTGTAATTAGCAACTGAGTAGCATTTTGAATATGGAGTCTTGAGGCTCTTGGAAGAAACGAAGGGCAAGAGCTTAGGAGTTTGTTCCACAGCTTCAACTAGAACATGCAGTTGCATTTGATAGAATGTACACAAGATCTTTTATGACTACTCTTGATATGGTAGGTTGATACCTGGTCAAATTTCTAATTTAATATTTCAATTATTGATCGATCTTTGGAGTGTGGTGTACCAATCTAATGTTTGTTGTGTTGATCAGATCACTAATGGTTCTTATCTATGCTACTGGTGCTGCTTGCTTGCTCATTGCTGCTGCTGCTTGCTTGCCTATGCTGCTGCTACTGCTTGCTTGCCTATGGTGCTGCTACTGCTTGCCTACGCTACTGTTGTCTGCCTGCCTGCTACTACTGCCGCTGCTTGATTGCCTCCTACTATTGCTACTGCTACTTGCTTCACTGCTGCTGCTTACCTGCTATGGGAAGCCATCATTCGATTTGATTTCTGAAGGTATAAGGGGAAATTGCCTCCTCTACTCTTTATATATTGCTTTTGAATGGTCGTTTTGGTATATCATTATATTTTGATAAATTAAAAGGAACTGGAGCATGAAATTTGGAAATTGGGTTTTGGAGTCTTAGAAGAAACAAATGTATAAGCTTCCAGCAAAAGAAAGGGCCAATCAAGCACTATCTTTCTTCCATTTAAACTTTTTGTTTGATATGCTTTTGGTTGCACTTTAGAATATGCTGTCACTTTTGGTAAGTTTGGCCCTCATTTTAAGTTCCCAAGCCATTATGGTTCAGAAACTATATGATCCATTTGTATTATGGTTGATCAGTTCTTGGTCCCGAAAGGACTGCATTACTGCTTCTTCATCAATGTCAAACCTTCCATCAATTTTATCAGTATTAGTTGCTGCTTTCTTCATCAATGTCAAACCTTTCCATCAATTTTCGGAACCAGTGGGAATGGAGGTGTAGCAATCGGACCATTGTATCATATAGTAAATTACAGTTGAAGATTCTGTGTGAGAATTTCTTCTTACCTATGGTTCAATATAAGCTACCTTTCTTTTTTGCCTTAGAATTTATTTTTCGGAGTGGAAGTGAATAGAGGATTCTTACCTTCTTTGAGGATGGGTTCTTTGTAATTGCATAATTCAAGGGGGAGAGCATCAAGACCTTCCTGGGTAGAACTACTTGAACTAGCTTCTGTTGATCCATTATTGCTTTGCATCTTTGTTTGCCTTGGGAGAACAATGTGACCGTCAAATATTCCTGACGTAGGGATATTTTCTAACTGGAAGTTCCATTTTTGGTGCTTCTTTATTACCTAGAAATCTTTTTTACAGTGACAATAGATGGAGCGATCTTATCAGCCTGGAAGATGGGTTCTTCGGATTTGTGCAATTCAAGGGGAAGTGTCAACAGTCTTAAATGCTTGAAAATGTTTTTTTTTGGCAACAAAAACAATCATTTGTTGATTCATTACTTTGTGTCCTTTGGGTTTGGACAATTTAGGTGAGGAGAATCAAGACCCTCATACTAATTTGGACAAAAGCAAGAAAGTTAGTATACACAGGTAGCACTACTTGCATCATTATGTTCTTTTAAAAAAATCATTTCATTATTTATATTTCCTTCTCGAGGGTTCTACTGCAAATCTTGCCTTTTCTGGTTCCTTTTTACATGTCTTTCTTGTCAATGAATGGAGATCCTTCTTTGCACGTAGTGATGCATGTCTCTTGAGAGAATGTCGATTACTTTGGAAGGTGAAAATGTTAAGAAAGATTTTTTTTTGGCTGTCGCGAAGAGGGATGATCATGACGAAGGCCTACTCCATGAAGATTGGTCCAAACTTTGATACCTCTTCTTGTCCTTGTGATCATGTGAGACAACACCAATAGCATAGTTTTTCATGCTCTTTTGCAATGGGGATATGGGATTGTTGTAGTGTGGCTTGGATCGATCTATTATCCTTCTGAAATTTGTGGAGGATATTTGGAGTGGTTCCTTTAGTACGAAAAGGGAGTGGTTGTATGTCTTTTGCAGTGAGCTAAGCAATTTGGTTGTGTAGAAATGGTGTAATTGTTAAGGGAAGGCCAGCTTTTGTTAGTGATATGGGAATGGCCTTTAAGAGGCTCTAAGCATAGTTGTGAAACTAATCATCTTCTTGATTAATGAAGCAAATGGATGGTTGATAAACACACAAGAATTCATGATAAAATGCTTATTTATGATAGTTCCTAGTCTTAGCATTGCATATCATGTAATAAATACAGCATAACATCCATTACATGCCATTTAGGATTGTTTTATATTATGTACATTAATTCTTCCATTTTCTATGGCCAAGAGGCAGTGCGGCATCTTTACGGATATCAAATGAAGAATCTGACCGTACGGATGAATCCAAAGCGACAAACGCAATCTGTCAACGCAAAAATCACCTTGATCAGAGCTCTATAGCACTTTCTAGAAGAAAAAGAAGATGGACAGCCTAGATGGCACCACGTGGTGTCATCCAGGCCACCCCATCTGAGCCATCAAGCTCCAAGCTCACCGCAAGAAGAGATCCTAGCCATTAGATCTCAATCCAATGGCTGAGATGCACGCTCCAGTGGCTGGCTCTTCCCTTCAAAGCGCATCAGCAAAGGCCTCATCTCGATAGTTGGATCGTCATCCAACGGTCGAGATGCGTGACCTAATCATCCTCCATGCGACAATCCATCTTCTTGGCCAAGTGGTGAGACAGCCACTTCACAAAGCGATGGCACAGGTTCGAACTGCAATCCATCTGCGCCTGCTACAATACTAGATGCAATAGGATCTCTCAATCATGATTGAGCGGTCGAGAGTCCTCATGCCGCATCTAATGCCACCCTCTGACATGAGGACGTACACCAGATCACATGCGAACCATCTGGAGTGTGCATTTAAGATGACTAGGAGCCGCACCTGCCATCTAATCCTCGCAATCGCACGAGGTGCCCGTGATTCAAATCAATGAGGTGCGATCTGCATCCGAGTCTCGACCGTATGATCCTTCATCCAATGGTTGCCAACGAAAGTGCCAGCAGTGCGGAGTTCAAATGCGAGCGAGCATGTGCTTCCTCCTTGCAATCTCAAGCATCCATGCTCGATCCAACGGCTAATGGTTGCCGCACCCTACAACAGCTATAGCCGCATTTCCAAGCACCAGCCAAGGTGTGTGAATGTTATAGCAACGTCTTTGGCAGGTCTTTAGTGACGTCTTAAATGTCACTAAAGGCCTGTGAGCGCAAACCACCTCCATTCCACAACTATATAAACACCCCTACACCCTCCATTCTTCTTCATCTCTACCTACTCTACTCCCACCTACTCCTGAGGTCTAGTAGCCTACCAAAGCTCCATTAGAACTTACTCTCAAGCTCCAAAGGCCTCTTATTAGTGTAATGATCCTTTTCCCCACCAAACATTCATCCTTCATCCCACCACCTTCATAAGAAGCCTTGGAGCCGTCCTCCCACCTCCATTCCTATAGAAGATCGCCTCCATCTCATCACCTCCATTCTTGAGCCTCGGCGAAGCATTCCTCTACCCGACATCTTCCTGCATCTCACCTCCTTCATTCGAGCTTCCGCTAAGCACCGTCGTCTCACCGAATAGCCGATTCGGGAGATTTCCTCTCACCCCTATCTCTTTTATGCTTTCATAGATTATTGTACTAAACATTTGTGTGATATATCATAATTGTGTTCCATCTCATTTTGTGAACTTGTCTTTCTTGTCTTTTTATTTCAAAAAAAAAAAGACAAAAATAAGAAAACCCCGAAACACCAAAAAGAAACAAAGCAAAACACGGATTTCAAATAAAGTAAATGTCGCCTCCCTGTGTTCGACCCGGGACTCCCTTGGAGTTTCGGTTATAAATTGTATTTGATAGACGCATTTTGCATGCTACAACGATGGGTTCTCCAAACCCTAATTTTAATTCGCAAACCACACCTAATCATTTTGGCACCATTGCCTGGGAGGCAACGGAATTTACTTTCTTTCTTTCTACGCTTCCTTGCATTTACATATTATTAGCCCCGCTTGTCTCTGATCTACTATCTTGTAGGTACCTTAGCATCGAGATCCAAGTGTGGTAGACTAGAGTAAAGTGCAGGTAGAGTAATCTGTAAGTGCCCCCCACATTCCCCCTCAATAGTTTCATTTCACCACATTCATAAGCAAGACTTAATCTACTTCGGTGTTTGCATAAACCCTAGGATAGAAATTGTTTGTCTTATTTTTCACCTCCACTCATCTTACTTTCGCTTATAAAAAGACACAAAAAGATACGTTTTGTGGGACAAATCAACATACACACTTTACATACCCACATTTGAGGCACATAACCTAACTTGATTTTATCTACTCAATCGGAATTTTGACTTGTGGAACCGTCACATAAAGGAGTAGAAATTAGTCTAGGTTAATCACCTCTGTGTGCCTAATTGGTGGTGCATCTAGTTCACTTGATTGAATTGTTTGGACTGCACCACCTAATTTAAAATAGATTCATTTTGTATCTTGATCGCTCGTGTTTCGCTTGTTTGAAATTGGGGTTAAGAGTAACCCGTCGTCGTAGTTGCAAAACTCGTAATCAAATATAATTTATACTGAAACTCCAAGGGAGTCCTAGGTTGACCATAGGGAGGCGATGTTTACTTTGAAAATCATGCTTCAATTTATTTCTTTTTGGTATTTTAGGTTTTTGTTATTTTTTTTGTTTTTGAAATTAAAAAAGACAAGTAATCACAAGAGAGGGATGGAATTGAATATGATATATTGCATGAATGTCAATTACAATAATCTAGAAAACATAAAAAGGGGGGAAGGTGAGAAGAAATCTCCCGAACTGGCTGTTCGGCGAGATGGCGGTGCTTGGCGGAAGCTCGGACAAAGGAGTTGGGAAGCAAGATGACAGAGGTGAGATTTGGGAGATGTCGGGCAGTGGAAAGCTTCAGCATATCTCTGAAATGGAGGTGAGGAGGTGGAGATGATCTACAACCGGAATGGAGTTAGGAGGACAACTCCTATGAATGGGGATGGGAAGTGGAGGAGTATTTGGTGGGGCAGAGTTTCGTTACAGTAATAAGCTCCTTGGGAGCTTGAGAGGAAGCTCTAATAAAGCATTGGTAGGCTTGCTAGAGCTTGGGAGTAGGTAGGAGTAGAGTAGGTTGAGATGGCTTGGAAGGGAGGGGTGTGGGTCCTTATATAGTGAATGAGAAGAGGCTAGAATAGGCATGGGACCATTAGCAACCTCCAGGACGTTGCTGTAAGTGTCGCTATAGCTAGCTTATGGCCGCTTACGCATGAAGCTAACCTTGTTGGCTTGAGAGTAATTAATGACAGCTGTAAGCATCGCTGTAGGCTAGTGCTAACCAAGCACTCGCCGGTACGTAGCTGGTCCGTGCATCACGTGCCTCTGGCCACGCACGTGTGCTCGCCCGCTGGTGCTGCGCTGGCTATGCACGCACATGCGTGCTTGCGATACGCTACGGCTGGCCAAGCGCGTACGTGCCTCCAATTTCTAATTTGGGGCATCCATGGGTCTCGAACCCACGCCCCTTGATCCACAAAGAGTGCTTAACCACTACATTGTGCTCTCCCTTGAGTTGCAAAGTGGTGTGCGGTGCAGAGGCTTCTCAGCTGTTGGATCAAGATCCAACAGCTGGGAATGAAGGTCACGAAAGATGGAGAGGTGGGAGTGGGTGTTGCTGGCCAATGTTGGAAGGCCCAGATGGCACTATGTGGCGCCATCTGGACCATCCATTCTTCTTTCTTTTGTAGATGGTGCCACGTTGCTTAGATCGAGATGATTCCCGCATTGTCGGATTGCGATCGTTACTCCAGATCCATCCATATGGTTGGATTTTCCATCCGAAACCTGCATGGATGTCGCATTGCCCCTCTGGTCGTTGATCTTCCTCGGACATCATATGATGCTATGGGATTCCGATCTAGATGATTTCAGAGGCGTTAGACTTCGATCGTCATCATGATCAAATCCATACGATCCGATTGTCCATCCAAGGCCCTAAAATATTTCTTCTTCTCTCCTAACCATAAAAAGGACCTTATTAACCCAAAATATATACAACTACTCTAAATGGAGAATGATGCATGCTGTGCAATATTTATAACCTGAAATGCAAATCTAAGCCTAGGAACATGCATGAATAGGCATTTTAACCTAAATAGATGTGTTTACATCATTCCCCCATGCCTATCTTTTGGTAGTCCCTATCAAAATTAAACTACATGCTATGTATAAAAATAGAATTAGGACTCGATCGCTTAGGTCTAAGTCATTTATTTACAATAGAAAATTTCAACTAAGGTCCTAAACAACGAAGACTCAACAGTACCCAGGTGTCTTCCAGAATGTAGACTGCCCAAGTCCTCGCCTTATTTGAAAAGGGAAGATACTTTTTTTTGTTTTTCTTCTTTTTAATTTATTTTGGACTTTTGGAGTTTGAGAGTTTCGAGATAACTTTCTACGACTACCTAACTCACCCAAGACTCAAAAAGGACTCTAAGTGCTATGCATCTAGTGAAAAGAGTGAAAGACTCGCTAGGCGGCTGTTAAAACGAGCTTCGGGTTTCTACGACCCTAGGTGACCTTGCCTAGAGGTTTATCTTTTTGAATAGTAGCTTTCTCCCTACTTCTTTTATTTATAGGGTTAACATAAGGGTGAACACAGTGTATATCTCCCTAGTTTATTCTACTTCCCCGCTTCTTCCCTAAGTGTTTTGGAAATTATTGTGCATTTTTGTGAGCTGAGCTCTGGACAACCAGCCAATGGGTTGTTACCCACAACAACTTGCCAGCCATACTCATGCGATGAAGTGTGGTTTTATTTATTTTTTTTTCTCCTTTTTCTTTTCCTTTCTTTTTTTATTTTCTTCTTTTTCTTTTTTTTCTGAAGTAGGTGGCTTCCCTGATCTAAGATTTACCTAAAGGCAGTACGATGAAAATGGTCTTGTGGCTAGGGTCGGGACAACCAGTTGATGAGCTGCTACCACTGACAACTTGCCAGCCATACCAACCTAGATAGTTCATTAGCTACCCAATTTTCGAAGAAACCGCCAAAAAGTGAGTCAGTGCAAAAAGTGTGTAGATGCTTAGGCATAAAGTCCCCCCAAATCAGAGGACGGGTCGATAAGTCACACACTTATCATCCAAATTTTTTAGCCAAATTAAAATAAAATTACTTGGCGAGGACTTAAGACTAAGTCCACATTTGAGTAGACACCTAGGCTAATTAAGCCCGAAGACCTGAAGAGTCTAAGTGTCTAAGTCCTATCGTATCATTTCCAAAAGTTAATAACTTCCAAATGCCTACGTTCTCTTCTCCTAGGTCTTCTCCTTTTTATCTTTTTAAATTTACAAATTTTTTTTTAAGAAAATTAAAGAAATTCTGCAGACCTAACAAAATAATTTCATAATAAAGTATCCACCCCCCATGCCTAAATGATGCAATGTCATTGTAAAAATAAAGACATGAAAAGGCAGAGTAAATAGAATATCACCTGAATATCGTGAGAAATCTGGTCAGCACCATAGAGAACGTGAAATATAAACACGTGCTAAATTTAATACCTTTAGCTAGGCATAAAATACATACAAGGAAGAAATGGAGAATTCACAAGTGTGGGGAAAAATCAAAATAAAAATATTGATCCTTAGACCCACTAAAAGAATATGTCCACAGATGTGCACCAAGTTATGGTGCAGACCCATGCCCTAGGGTCGAGTGGTTCTAAGGTTCTGGATGAAAATCACCCAGAACCGAAGGATGTTAAGCTTGCAGAGTCGGGCCTGTGGTTTTGTGGTGTGCAACCCAAGACCAAAGTGTCGGACAATGGGTAAAGATGGCTCAATAGGTGTGGATGTCCACTTAATGTTCAGCTCAGAAAAATAATCAGTTATTTCGAGCTTGGGTTGCACGTGAAAGATATCATAAGGATCCTGTTAGAAGATAGGTGGTTTCAGGTCAATAGGTACCCTTAGATCCAAAATCATACTTCCCTCAGAATTAGCCTCCCAGATTTTCATAGCCAAATTCCTATCCTCTAAAATCAAGTGCTCAAGATCCGGGACCACCAAATCATTGTACACCCCATCTAAAGTGCCCAAGTTCAACAATTGCGGCTAAATCAGGATTGACTTGGGCCTAATGATTCCTAAATCAAAATCAATCCCTTTGTGGTGTGGTTGAGGAATGGGGTTATTGATTGAATCTTCTAGTAAATGAGGATTCGAATCCTCGAAGTTAGCCCCAACCAAATCTAAATCTTCAAAGAATGAGCTATCAAATTGTTCATCACATTCCTCAAACTCGTTTGTCTCACTAAAATCATCTTCCTTACGCTTAAGTGAGACTTCACTAAGAGATTCTTCACCCTCAGAGTCAAAGAACTCATGATCCTCATTTATATATGTCTCAAAATCAATTGTCATTTCCAAGTTCAAAGGGACATATTTACCCTCGGTGCCTGGCTCGAGGATCTCGGGTGAATCAATCAGTTTATCCTCTAATGGTTGGTCTAGACCAACCTGATCATCTCCAATCTCAGAATATGTATCCCCCCCGACAGGCACCTAAGTGGGTTCAGACATTGGCTCTGGGTTCATCTTGAGAATCAACCCAAGATTTGATAAGGGTAACCACAAATTTCATCCTCAACCTTGACAATTTCCCAAGAAGAAGCTCACCCAGGTCCCTATCCCTAACACATTGGAGCAAATCCAATAGAGTTCTATTAAGTTCATTAATCATTTTGAGCATAGGATCCAGTGCTATAGTGCATGGTGTTGGCTGAGCTTCTAAAGATTGTATAGTGTTCCTCAAATTAGCCAACACCCTATCCTGGATCTAGTTCACCTGAACCGACTGGTTCGATTCAAGGTTGGGTGGGTTTGGATTCAATCTAAGGGAATCAAGATATCGATGTTCTCGGGTCCCTCCATGATAGTAGGGATGTAGGTATCAAATTTATGGAAGCTCCTAGGTTTAGTAAGGCTCGATCGAACTGTATATCACCAATTGAACAGGAGATCAGAGGGGTGCTTGGGTCTTTTGCCTTAGGTGGGAGTTTGCTCAAAATGACGGAGCTGGCTTCCTTCGACAGTACGATTGGGTTCCTGTCTTTGGTTCACGGCTTACACTTAGGTGTACACATGTCTTTCAGAAATCATGTGTAAGCCGATACGTGGTGTATCGCATCCATCAAGGGGATGTTTATATGGACCTGCTCAAGGAGCTTAACCAGGTCCTCCTTTGGTGCCACAGGTTTGGCTATCCTTTTTCCCTTGGTCAAGGCCTCGGGAAATGGAACCTTAGATGGTTCCACTAGAATGGGTCCAGGTTCTTGATCTAGGATAGAGGTATCCTGTATGACTATCCTAGGGTTTGAGTTTGCATTACCAAGCTGGGAGTAGCTTCGATAAGGTAGGTCCTATGTTGCTTTGCCAATAAGGGTAGTAATAGAATTTAATCCTGCCTGGTTCTGGTTTGGTGTTGGCAAAAGAGGTGATTGCTACCAATAACCTGCGTATGATGTTGAAGCTTCCATCTCATCAGGTGATGGAGCAGAAGGCGCCTGATAAACAAAATGGGCTTTGCCCTGAGTTGGGTTCATAATGCACCTCTAGTTCGGCACGTTATTTGGATTAGGCAGAGGTTGTGAAGGAAGTGCACCAGGCTGGTGGGGATTTTCCATCTAGGCAAGTTGAATGCGAACCTTTGTGATCTTGTCTTTGTGCTATTTTTTCATAGTCGCATTCGTTTACTGAATGTTAGCTAGAGTCTGAAGGATAAGAGTCATTTGATCTGCATGAGTTGGCCCAGATTGATAAGTTGGGTTAGGCCGAGGCTAAGGTAGCTGATATGGATGAGAAGCTTGTGGTCGAGGATGACATTGAGGTCTCTAATTTTGATTGTTCCCTGACCACGTGAAATAAGGATGATTACGCCATCCAGGGTTGTATGTGTCTGAGAATGGATCATTCTGAATGGCATTGAGGTCCTCGCAAGTCTGAGGAGCCTCGGAAAAGTCAGAATATGAGGGTTTAGAGTTTCCCCAACTAGAATAGGTGGGTGATGTAAACATGTTTGCATTGCATAAGATGTCTAATTATGCATGTTCTTAAGCATAGGATTGCATTACATACTATAAATATTCCATTCCATGCATCATCTTGCATTTAGATTAGTTTCAATAAAATGGAGGTTAATTGTCTCCTTTTATGTTCAGGGATAGGGAAACTTTTTATCAGGTCCTCGGATCAAAGATCCAATAGTACATAGGTGATCAGGGCAACGATTGGAGTTCAACGACTCCAAGATCGCCCTAATCAGACATTTGTCGCATCAGATAGAGATCAGGGAACCCTAGAAGATGAAGGGCCAAGAGGTGTGAATTCGCACTTCAAATGACAAATCTGATCGCATGGATGGATTTAGATCGACGATCACAGGCTAACGACGCAAAAATCGACTCAATCCGACAATCGTGGCACCATCTACATCATCCAGAAGATGAACGGCCAAGATGGCACCATGTAGCGCCATCTCGGCTGCCCAATCATCCGCACGCACTCGCTGAAGGCATCTGCATCAACGTTTCCCTGCTGTTGGATCAAGATCCAACGACTGGGATGCATCTGCGCTTAAGTCAAGCGCTCACCCATCCACGCGCGTAGCACAGTGGGCGAGAGCGCTTAACTGAGGCGTAGGCGCGGGTTCGAAACGTAGAGGTAGGCGAGGGGCGTGGGCAAGCAAGTGTGATTGATCACTCGATCGTGATTGAGCGATCATGCATGCACAATAGCGCTCACGTCGTATCGCATGCCCGCGCATGACGCGCCATCACACGCGCGAGCGTGCACTGAGGAGCAAGCGAAGAGGTGAGTTAAGCCATCCGATCTCACGATCGGACAGCCAAGAATTGCAGATCGTGAATGCGCGTTTCACGCATGAGCATGCGAGCAAGCACGCGTGCTCCACCCCACATCGTCCATGATGGGACTTTAGCGACAGTTTTATTCGTCACAAAAGACCCCTTATTTAATGTTTTGAGATTTAAAAGACCAATTTGCCCTCATTCCTTGCAACTATAAAAGGAGGTCCCCTCCGCATGAAATTCTCAACCCTTCCTTCTCTTCTCTCCCTCTCCAAAGCTCAAGAGAAGCTTGTCCCACACCCAGGATGCTTCGATAGGTTTTTCGAAACCAAATACGTTAGTGTAGCAACTCGTAGCTTCAACATTTTGGCACCGTTGCCGGGGAGGCGATGCTATTTGATTTTTTTCACATTTTCCAACTTACAAATCATTTACCTCACTTCTCTCCTTTCTTATTATGATTGCAGGTACTCTTTTGAGACGAGAAAAAGTGGTAGATGGGAGTAAAATGTTGTTGAAGGTTTTGTAAGTTATCCCCCACCTCCCACCCATTAGTTTTCATTTCACCACATAATAACACAAACATCAATCAACCTAGGTATTCTTATAAACTCTAAGGCTAGTTTTATTTGTTTGTTTGACACCCACACTCACCTCAACCTCCACATTTAAAAAGAAAAATTTAAAAAAAGAATCTCATAGAGGTACACAACCTCATCTGATTTTCAAACTCAACCGGTAAACCAACCTTTGGAGCCGGTACACACATCCAAACACATAATTGAGTAGAAATCAGATTAGGTAATCACTTGTGTGCCTAATTAAGTGGTGCAACAAGCCAATTGTTTGAGTTGATTGGGTCGCACCACTTCAATTAAAATCAACTCATCAAGTAGCTACCACTTAGGTTCAACTCTTAGGGATTTACCAGGCACTCCACTTTCTTTTAAGTTTTAAAGGAAAACATCTTCACCTGTGCTTTCAAAACCTAGTGTGCCAACAAAACTTGTTTGAAAATACTTAATGTTGAATCCTAAAAGCTACTAAGCAAGATTTGAACCCTAAAATTCATCGCATCAAAAATAATCTTGCTTGAAAACCACTGGTTGTGCACACACACACACATCAATCAATCATTAAGGGCACAACCCAGATAAAGGGCCCATCACATTCCAAAGCACATTCAAACCTAAGCCTAAATAAAACATAGTAGACGATGGCCTTAAGGATTCGACTCGCTCTTTAGAGCCCAGAACGAGATTATTTTCGATTAGTCTATTTCTACAGTTCAATCTAATGTCTTGCTAGGGGAGCAGAATCAAACGATCGCAGCTGGGGGGTACACTAGGAACCAGAGGCGCAAGCCGAAGGAAGAACCTTCTCCCCAGTCCCTCCTTCTAACTAGTTGGATTGAAGAGACAGAAGTAGATCAAATTGTTCCTTTATCTCAAGATGGGTTGTGGGAGTCTGTAGGTCTTTAGGCTAGCCCACATAAGGACAGGTTTGATTGCTTGTATTGTAGGGTGCCTTTCTTCCTCCCGTTTATCATGAATCCTTCCACATATTATACGCATTCCTGCTCTTTCCCTCCTATTTTGAGTTATCGTCAACATGACGATTATCCTGACTCGTACTGTAATCAACCATCAGTTAGTTGGGATAACTCGGATTGGGGATACAGTTCCAGACTTCCTTGTTTAGGGTCTAACCTTGAACACTATGATTGTGATTTCTATCCTTCTCAGAGCCACATCGATTATAGATCGCCAACCTTTCATGGACAACCTAATTCGATCTACAATCAAGAAGAATACACTGATTCTTACCCATCCTCTGATTACACTGCCCTTAGGTCATCACAACCTTTTGAACAATCTGAAATGACCTATTATTAGGAAGGGTATAACGAATCTCAATTTGTTAATTCCCCTACATTGATCCCAAACTCACCCAACCCTGAACCAATTCATTTGGTTCAAGGTAACCAGGTTCAAGATAAGGTTCTGGCTAACTTGAGGAATATCATACAATCTTTAGAAGTTGAGCCAATACCTTGCACTGATAGATTGGAGCCTCTGATTGAAATGATTGATGATTTGAATAAGTATTTGTTGGATTGGCTTCAGGATGTTAAGGATAAGAAGCCGAGTGAGTTTCTACTTGGGAAGTTAGCGAAATTTAGAATGAGATTTGTGGTTGCTTTAGTTCAGTCATGGGATGATTCCCAGGATGAACTCCCTTCAGGAGAGCCAATGTCAGAACCTGCTCAGGCACCTGTCGGGGGGAACACACGTTACGTGGCCGACCAGATTGAATTAAGGCAACCAATTAAGGATAATCTGATTTCTTCACCTGAGATCTCTGAGTCAGGGTACGAGGAAACGTATGTCTCCATGGATCAGAAAGTGACAAATGATTTTGGGACATACATTAATACGGACCTTGATTTCTTTGATTCTGTTGGTGAAGATTCAATTTGTGAAGTCTCACGCGAGTTTACAGAATATGATTTCTGTGAGACGATTGGGCCTAAGGAATCTGATAGATCATTTGATAGCCCAATAATTGAGAAAACTGATCTTATTGGGGCTCACATTACGGATCTAGAATCGCATTTTCTGGAGGATTCAATCAAATGCCCTGATTGTCAGTTACACCCCATTGAGCTTATCAATGATTCTATTTTTGAGATAACTTAACCCAAGTCAATTCTAATTCAGCCACATCTTTTAGACTTGGAAATTTTAGACGGGGTGATTAATATGCAAGAGGTCCCGAAATTTGACATTCTGAATGAGGAGGATAGGAGCTGGGAAATTTTGATTTGGGAAGCAAATTCTGGAGGAAGTAGAAGACTATGTATAAGGGTTCCATTTCATCTGAAACCATCAAACCAGGACCCTTACGACATCTGTTCTGAGGATAACCAACCAAAGCACACATTCATTGATTATCCTTTGGAGCTTTAATTCTCTGTAACCTGACTCTTTGGTCTTGGGTTTCATCCTCATAAATCGTAAGCCCAACCCCGCTTGCATACTAATTTTAGGTTTTGGGTAATTTTTATCCAAAACCTGAGATATTCTCGATTATGGGGTATGGGTCTGCACCACAATCTGGTCCACATCTGTGGGCATCTGTTGGCAAGTTCGAGGTTTCATCTGTTTATTCTGATTCTGACTTACACTTATGAATTCTTTATTTCTTTTCTTTGTATAGTATGCCTACCTGAAGGCACTAAATTCAACACGTATACAGTTCTTTTTAGTTTTTATCTTGGGGCGGACCTGACATTCACGCAATTCAGGTGCTTTCTACTCTATTCCACTCTGTTTTATGTCTTTTTAATACAATGAGGACATTGCATTAGATAGGAATGGGGGGACAGATATTCATCTCTGAATTTATTCGTCGGCTTTGTAGATTTCTTTTATTTTCTTTTATATATAAAAAAAATAGGAAAGAGAACTTGGGTTTAAGAAAATTTTCAATCATAGGAAATACTATATTATGATCTGAACACAAAGACCCTTCAGGTCTTTGTACTTAATTAGCCCGTATATCCACTAAAATGTGGATTTGCTTTTTGAGTCCTCTCCATCTTAATTCTATTGTAATTGGAGTAAATAAGTTTGGGTGATAAGTACATGACTTATCAACCCGCCCTCTGATTTGACGGAACTTTGAGTTTTAAGCATCTACATACTATCTTTGCACTGACTCATTGTTTGGCGATTTTAATGGAAATTGGGTAGCTAATGAACCTTCTAGGGTGATATAGCTGGCAAGTTATCATGGGTAATAGCCCATAGGTAGGTTGTCCAGAGCCCAGTCACTGGACCTTTCTCTTTTTGCTGCTTTTAGGTAAATCTTAGACCAAGGAAGCCACCTACATAAAAAAAAAGTGAAAAGAAAGTCAACAAGAAAAAAAAAGGGAGAAAAGAAAAAAAAAGAAATAAGCCACACTTCACAGCACAAGTATGGCTGACAAGTTGTGGGTGGTAACAGCTCGTCGACTGGTTGTCCAGAACCCAGCTCAATAAATGCACTGAAAATTCCCAAATCACTTAGAAAGAAGCAGAGAAGTAGAATAAACTGGGGAGATATACACTGGATTCACCTTTGTGTTGACCCTGTAAAAATAAAAGTAGGGAGAAATTTACTGGTTGTAAAGATACACCTTTAGGCAGAATTCCCTTTTTAAGGTCACCCAGAGGTGTAGAAATCTAAAGTCTGTTTTTACTGCCGGTCAATGAGTCTATCACATTCACAATAAGATGCTTATAACTTAGGACTCTCATCAAATCTTAGGTGAGTTGAATGGCCGTAGAAAACCACTCTTAAACCCTAAAACTTGAAAATCCAAAAACAATTAGAAAAAAGGAAAAAGGGAAAAAGAAATTTTTGTTTGAATAAGGCGAGGGCTTGAGACGATCTGCATTTTGGCAGATACCCAGGCACCGTTGTGTCTTTGAAAGTTCAGATCCTAAGTAAATATTTTCTTAATGATTAAAAATAACTCATGCCAAAATAATCCAACCTGATTCCTTTTTAAATAGCACATAGTTTTTGCTAAGGACTAGCAAAAGATAGGCATGGGGGTGTGATGTAAACATGTTTACATTGTATAAGATGTCTATTTATGAATGTTCTTAAGCATAGGATTGCATTACATACTATAAATATTGCATAACATGCATCATCTTGCATTTCGATTAGTTTCAATAAAATGGAGGTTAATTATCTCCTTTTATGTTCAGCGACAGGGCAAACTTTTTATTGGGGAGTCGGATCAAAGATCCAACCGTACAGATGTGATCAGGGTGACAATTGGAGTTCAACGACTCGAAGATCTCCCTAATTAGACATCTGTAGCATCAGATAGAGACCGACGAACCCTAGAAGATCAAGGGCCAAGATGGTGTGAATTCGCACTTCAAATGACGAATCTGACTACACTGATGGATTCGAATCGATGATCGCAGCCTAACGACGTGAAAATCGACTCAATCTTACAACCGTGGCACCATCTACATCATCCAGAAGATGGACGGCCAAGATGGCACCATGTGGCGCCATCTCGGCCACCCAATCATTCACACACACCCGCTGAAGGCATCTGCATCAACATTTACTTAAGTTAAGCACCCGCCCATCTGCACGCATAGTGCAGTTGGCAAGAGCGCTTAACTGAGGCCTAGGCGCAGGTTCGAAATGTAGAGGCAGGCAAGTGGGCGTAGGCGAGCGAGCGAATTGACCGCTCGATCGCGATCGAGTGGTCGCACGCGCGCAATAGTGCTCACACCGTATCGCATGCCCGTGCGTGACGCGCCATCACACGTGCAAGCACGCACTGAGGAGTAGGCAGAGAGGCGAGTTAAGTCATTCGATCTCACGATCGAACAGCCAAGATTTACAGATCGTGAACGCACATTTCACACGTGAGCAAGAACACGCACTCCGCCCCACATCACCCATGATGGGGCTTTAGCGACGATTTTATCCATCACTAGAGACCCCTTATTTAATGTTTTGAGATTTAAAAGACCAATTTGCCCTCATTCCTTGCAACTATAAAAGGAGGCCCCCTCCACATGAAATTCTCTTCTCTCCCGCTCCAAAGCTCAAGAAAAGCTTGTCTCACACCCGGGATGCTTCTTGTGAGATAAAGTAAAATTTTTGTCCCCCTTTCAGAAGCGGATCCCACGACGACGATGACGTGCTGCCACATTCCCGTTCTTCCCGCTTCATCCTCCTTCGTCTTGCTCCATTCCCCTTCGTCCAGGCATCGTCCCATCCGGCTCGTCCTCCAAGCGACCATCGAGGAGGATATCTCCCCATTCCTTTTACTGCTTTCTAGGGTAGATTTATTGCTTTCTAGTGTAAACATTTTCCCGCTTTCTAGTCGTAATGGTTAGTGTAATGAACAATCTTTTCGATGATGAATTCCATGTTCATTCTACATCCCTTTTGGTTTTCGTTTGTAATATTCGCTCTCTCATTCTCTCTGTCTCTCTCTTCTATTTATTGTAAATAGATAGATAGTTTCTAATCAATTATTGTACTTCGTGACAAATAAATAAATGCATATTTTTAAATCAAACGTCTGCCTCCCTGAGTTTGACACAGGATTTCTATTCCGGTATAAATTTTATTTGTTGAACACGAGTTCTTTGCTTTCATACTACAAAAATAAGGTTTTCAAAATCAAATACGTTAGCGTAGCAACTCGTAGCTTCAACAGGGTCCAGAGTTTCCTCCAAAACCAGAATCAGACGGGGGTGGATACAAGTCCATCCCCTGAGAAGATCGATGATAGATGTTATGCACAGCCTGCCTGCCAGAGGGCGATTGTGCGAATGGGTTTTGCGTAGAGGTGGCTCTCTGCAAGTGTCGAGTTAGCTCATCCACCTTCTTCTCAATAATAGAGACCTTGTCCAGATGACTGGCCATCAGTTCCAAGTCGACGGAAGAGGATAGGCCATGCGTCTCATGTGCTCCCTTTGGATTCATCAATGCACTGCCATTCATCCTGTAGAACATGTCCATGGATTCATTATTGATAAAGTTCTCACACATATTCTCAAGAATATCCCACAAGGTGTCTTCGTGTTGACCCATGTTATTTCCTCCGTAGGTCACATTGACAAATAATCGAATATCCTCACAGAGTCCCTAGTAAAAAGACTGGACTTGTTCCTATTTAGGAACTCCGTGGTAGGGGCACTTTCACATGAGATCCAGAAAATGATCCCGTGCCTCGTGAAGTGGTTCTCCTGCTTGTTACATGAAATGTGTGATCTGGTGCCATAAAGCATTTGTCCGACCAACAGGGAAGAACTTTCTCAGAAACTCAGATTGAAGTTCCACCCAGGTGTTGATTGGATGCATTTGGGTTTGGCACCAGTGAGCAGCCTTATCCATGAGAGAGGAGAACATTTTCATGAGTAAGATAATCCGATTTTGAGCTTCTGACCCGAAGGTCTGGGCCAGATGATTGAGTTGCTTGATATGCTGGAAAGGATCCTCGGAATTACGTCCATGGAATTTGGGAATAGCATGAATCATGTTGGGCTTGAGTTCAATATCAGAACCTCCAGTAGGGATTTATACTTAAGGTTCGATTGCCACCACAGTGGGATTGTAGTGATCTCACATCATAGGATGCTGCAATGGGTTTAAAAAGGCTTGGAATAGATCATTGAAGCACTGAAGCTGATTTTCAAGATTGTTTTCTTCTGTTGGTTGCTCCATGATGATGGATAAAGGAGAATTAGGTTCAAATGAATCAGAAGAGATATCAATTGGGTTAGGTTGGTGCACAAACAAGGAGGTCGAGGCTTAGCCTCGACAGGAATGAGTAGCTAATGGAGGCCTCAAGGGTGGTCTTAGAGACCTCCTCCTGAACATGCATCGATGGAGTAGATGAGAGGTAGAATGTGATGGACCCAATCAAGACACCCAAAAAATTTTTGGATGACTCTAGAGGTTCAGGACAGATGATGCCTCTTAGTCAGAAAGTCATCCACCTGAGAATTACCTGGGCAACCAGAGAGGGAGAGTCCTGCAAAGACCCCTACACGGTAGAGCAGCCCTACGAGTTACAGGGTTTCCCCCACCCAAGCTCTCTTATCACTGATGATCCAGGTAGACCAGAATGGGGACTTGACCTCTTAAGTCTTCCAGTTTTTAATTAAGAGCAACGGTGCTTATGATTTCACTTGAACTTTTAAGATGTTTTTTTGTGCAAAGTGACCTAATTTGAAGATTGGTTAACCCAACAAGGTGGGTCAACTTCACCTGTATTGTCCTTTGAGAAATTTGGATCCCTGTTTTAGTGTTCAAATGAGATTAAGAGTTTGATTTTAGGGTTTGGTTGAATAGATCAATTCAATCAAGGCTTAGGCACACATTGTTTGGAAAGATCAATTCTTGATCAAGCAAGTGTGTCTCTAAAACCCTAAATTGGAATCCTTAATTGGCTCTGATTGATCCAATTTTATTTGTCCAAATGTGGTACCTAGTGCTTCAAGCAAGAAGGTGATAGCCCTAGATACCTTAAGGTCTTAAGTAGGTGCACAAATTAGGGTTTGAATGTTCTCTAAATAGAATGTATCAAATCAAGCAACTTGGCGATTAATCTAAGAATATAATGCAAGTAGCCCTAATTAATTTTTCCGTTCTTAGCATTTTCAGAATCAGGGGCTTAGAAGAGGGTAGATGGAGATTACCTACCCCTGGAGTGGTTGATTTGTGGCTGATCTTCTTTCAATGAGTCCCTGAAACAGATCACAATCAAGAGAGATGTAGCAAGTTAGTAAATCTGATATTGCAATCAAGAGATCTAAATTGCACGTTGCTCCCCAGCAACGGCGCCAATATGTTAGTCGAGCGAGATCGATATTTTAAATCGTTGCATTGCAGTATAGTCAAAATCTCATGAAAAATAGATAAAATTTATACTCGAAAAGTCCAAGGTCGTTCGCTGGGAGCAAGTAAGAATTTGATTCTCAAGATTGAAATTTTAGTAATAGAGATGAGAAATTATAATCAAGAATTGACTTAGAATAATGTAGCAATATATCATGTGTCAAAATAGAAAAAGAATGCAGTAAAATGGTGATGTGAATCACCAATTACTCCTTACAATAATAGCAAGTGGAACTGAATAACTATGTATGAAATAAATTCAAATTAGTTGTCTAATGGTAGGATCAAACGTCCTAAACATCTGGATGAACAGTGCTCTACTTTTTCTTTCTCTGATTTCTTTTCCTTCTCCTCTTCAAGCCTTCTTCTTCTACCCATCTTCTCTTCTTCAAGCACAGGGGAAGGGTCTTTAGATTTGGCTAAGTGTTAGCCAATTTCCCAGAGAGTAAAACCCTCCGTTAACCCGAGCAAGCTATCCTCTCTTTCTCTCCTTTGGTCACGCTCTTCTAGAGCCTTGAACAATACCGAGTATATAGGTAATCAGACCAAGAGTGCACCTAGGTTCATGCTCACCGACAGTGGGTGGTGAGCGAGGATTGTATAGCATAGGTGGGTAATTGGACCAAGCCAGATCCACGGGGGCAATGTCGCAGATGAGGCCGAGTGAGGGGTGTGAGGGACCTCACCCCTTGTGTATAAAGCGATAAGCCCGTATCTTAAATTCAATTTATGTCACTGTGGCCACTTTTTCCTATTCATGGTGGGACTATGTTGTCACCCTTTCTTCATGCGCAGCTGCAATGGAAGCTCTCTCAATCGAGGTAGCTACTGAGGGTATCTCCCTCAATTGGAGACCTAGGTGCATGTCTGGGATGAATCCACTTAGCCTGGAGCCAATGCCTGGAGTGAATGCACCCTGGAGTAAGCTTGAAGCTTTCTCGAAGCTTGGTGTTAATGGCGAAGGAGGCTGGTACCTGAAATAACTAATAATGGCGGACCACGGCGAACATGATGAGGGTGTCAGCATTGTGCAAGCGTGGTCTGTGGGTGCTGGCGGAGGCAAACTATGCGTGTGAATGTGGTAGTGTTCGGGGGAGTGTTTCGGCAAGTAATCCCCGCAATTTCTTGAGTAGTTTTACTCGTGTGGATATGGCAGAGGTGTGGGAGGTGGTAGCAGCTCGTTTGGGCATGTGTGGAAGCCACTAGGGCTCGCCGGAGGTATGTCGGTGAGATGGAAGATGAAGTCGCTGACGGCTGTGCGGGGGTCGAAATGAAGTGTTGATGGTACTGTCGTGATGAGGGGAAGTTGATGAGTCATTTGAGAGAGGTAGCGGATGAAGGGGAGAGGAGATACCGCTGGTTACGGTATAACCAGCACCGGAGAAGGAAGCTGCTCCGGTGGGTTGGAAACAGTGAGGAAGACGGCAAAAGGGGTGTCAGCGAGTACGACTCGATGCGGAAGAAGATGAGGAAGATATCTTTGTCGTCAGTATTGCGAACGGAAGAAGAATGGAGGCAAGGAGGGTCGCTGGATGTCGAGGAGCACTTCAGCTGAGAAAGAGGAGAGGAATTAGAGGTGTTTCTGACCGAATTCGAGCGTGGGAAGTTTGGCCTGATCTGAAGGTCTTTTTATTGGCCTTTAGAGATTGCTTTGAGCTTTGCAAGCTTCACTGAAGATAGGATTTTTAGGATACCTTAATCTCTCATGCATTTGCATGAGAGATTGCGAAGGTTTTAAGGCATGGGAATTGGCTCAAAAGGAATGAAATTCCTTGACGAACTTCCCTTTCAAATTTGAAAGGGATTCATCAAGTAATCAAGGAGAACTTGCCAATTTTAGGTCACCAGAGTTTGTAAGAAAAGGATTAATGGCGGCAGGGACCTATTTATGAAAATGATGATAAAGTTATGGGCCTTTTTGTAAAGATTTTGAAAGTTAAGGGCATAAGTGTGATAGAAAAGAATCAGACATGACCAAATTGCAAACTAGGTCAAGACACTCTCATATTAGGCCCAAATTTTGGTACAAACCTAATTTGGACTTAAGGAATCCAATCATGAAGTTGGATTTTGGTTTTGATGTCATTTGTCTAGGTAATTTATGCAAAAACCTAAATTAGGGCAAATGTTAGTCTGAGACTCTATTTTGGGTCAAGACAGGTTCTGATGGTCAAATTGAAGGTAAAAAACCCTAGGGAATAATTTTCTATAAATTTTAGAGAGTTTAGGTGAATTTTATCCTAACCAGAACCATAGTTAATTAAGAGGGTCTATTTTAAGGGTTTTAGAAGTCATTTAATTCTCAAAACACGCGTAAACCCTTTTCTATCTATTCTAACCCACTTGTCAGCCTTTTAAAATCATTTAACCCTTAATTACCCCCTAGGAAAACCCATGGTTGTACTATATTCATGATTTAATGGTAAAATTGCAGCTTTAACCCTGGTTTCTTATCTTTCCCTAAAAATGATTATGCAGTGACTTAGGGTTCTCTAGAGGTTATGTAGGAGCATTTAATGACTTAATCAGGTCATATTGAGCTAGTTATGGCTCATGATGGTGTTCCCATCATTTAGCCTTAAGAATCCACCCTAAGTGGAAAGCTACTTGATGGATCAGTTTTAGATTGAGTGGTGCAGCCCAAACAATTCAAATAACTGGCCTATTGCACCACTTGATTAAGGAACACTAAAAGTCCGAACCTAATCAGATTTCTACTCACTTATTTGTGTGTTGAGTTAAGTGTATCGGGTCCATAGGTTGGAGTCTCGGTTGAGTAGATGAAAATCAAATTAGGTTATGTGCCTTAAAGGTTGGTGTATAAATTATGTATATTGATTCATCCCATTGAAAGTATCTTTTGATTTTTCTTTTTTATAAAATGCGGGGTTGAAATGAGTGGAGGTGGCAAACAAGACAAACAATTCTATCCTAGGGCTTATGCAAGCTCCTAAGTAGATTTGGTCTTGGTTATGAGTGTGGCGAAATGAAACTAGTGGGGGGGAGTGTGGGAGACACTTACAAAGCACTCTACCCGCAGTTTACTCCGATCTACCGCACTTGGATCTCCATGCTAGGGTACCTGCAAGACAATAGATCAAAGATAAGCGAGGTTAGTGCTATCTAAATGTAAAGAAGCGTAGAAAACAATAAAGTAAATTTCCTTGCCTCCCTTGCAACGGCGCCAAAATGATGTCACGTGTTTCGTGTGTTTGAAATCAGGGTTAAGAGTAACCCGTCGTTGTAGTCACAAAACTCGTAATCAAATATAATTTATACCAAAACTCCAAGGGAGTCCCAGGTCGAACACAGGGAGGCGACATTTACTTTGTATGAAAGCCGTGCTTCCATTTGTTTTATTTTGGTGTTTTAGGGTTTTGTTATTTTTTTGTTTATGAAATAAAAAGATGCAAGCAATCACAAGAGAGAGATGTAATCGAATATGATATTTTGTATGAATGTCAATTACAATAATCTAGAAAACATAAAAAGAGGGGGAGTGAGAAGAAATCTCCCGAAGCGGCTGTTCGGTGAGACGACGACACCTGGTGGAAGATCGAACGAAGGAGTTGGGAAGCAAGACGATGGAGGTGAGATGCAGTAGGACATCAGGTAGAGGAAAGCTTCAACGTAGCTCTGGAATGGAGGTGAGAAGGCGGAGATGATCTACTACCAGAATGGAGATGGGAGGACGGCTCCAAGGCGACCTATGAGTGGGGACGGGAAGATGGAGGAGTATTTGATGGGGCAGAGTTTCGTTACAGTAATAGGCACCGTGGGAGCTTGAGAGTAAGCTCTAATAGAGCGTTGGTAGGCTTGCTAGAGCTTGGGAGTAGGTGGGAGTAGAGTAGATAGAGATGGCTTGGAAGGGAGGGGGTGTAGGTCCTTATATAATGGATGAGAAGAGGCTAGAATAGGCATGGGACAATTAGCGACCTTCAGGACTTCGCTGTAAGTGTTGTTGTAGCCAACTCATGTCCGCACACGCACGTAGCTACCCTTGCTGGCATGCGAACAATTAGTGACAGCTGTAAGTGTCGTTGTAGGTCTAGCTCAGGCGTCGCTATAGGCTGGCGCCAACCAAGCAGTCGCCCGCATTATGCATCATGCGCCTTTGGTCACGCTCGCAAGCTCGCGCACTGGCGCTGCGCTAGCTATGCAAGCGCGTGCATGCTTGCGCTATGATGCGGCTGGCCAAGCATGTGCATGCCTCCAATTTATGATTTGGGGCATCCGCGGGTCTCGAACCAGCGCCCCTTGATCCGTAGAAGGTGCTAAGCCACTACGTTGGGCTCTCCCTTGACTCACAAAGAGGCATGAGTTGTGAAGGCTTCTCAGCCATTGGATCAAGAACCAACGGTTGGGAATGAAGGTCATGGATGATGGAGAGGTGGGAGCAGGCATTGCTGTCCAATGTTGGGTGGCCTAGATGGCACCACGTGGCGTCATCTGGGTTGTCCATTCTTCTTTCTTTTGTACAGGGTGTCACGGTCCTTAGATCATGATGATTCCCACAATGCCAGACTACGATCGTCGCTCCGGATCCATCTATATGGTTGGATTTTCCATCCGAAACCCGTATGGATGTCGCATTGCCCCCCTGGCCATTGATCTTCCTTGGATGTCATATGATGCTATGGGACTCCAAGCTACAAGATTTAGACTGCGTTAGACTCCGATCGTCATCCTGATCAGATTTGTACGGTCCGATCATCCATCCAAGGCCCTGAAATAAGTCTTCTTCTCTCCTGACCATAAAAAGGACCTAATTAACCCAAAATATATAGAACTACTCTAAATGCATAATGATGCATGCTATGCAATATTTATAACATGAAATGCAAATCTAAGCCTAGGAACATGCATGAATAGGCATTTTAACCTAAATAGATGTGTTTACATCATAGCTGCCCCATAGGATTCAATTTTTAGGTCAAGCTAGACACTCCATATTTCTTCTTGATTTATAAAGGAAAAACACTTGAACTCGTGATTTCAAATTTTGTTTGCCTCCAGAAAGTTTGGTTGAATAAATTTAATATTTGAATCCTAAAAGATACTAAGCAAGATCTGAATCTTAAAACTCACTTCATCCTTAATAATCTTGCTTGAAAACTTTCTGGTTGTGCACATACACACATTACCAAACAAATCATTAAGGGTACAACCCATTAAGATCCCATCACATTCCAGATGCACCAATATCCTAAGCCTAAGTAAAATTGATTAGACATTGGCCTTAAGGACTAGTTTGCTCGTCGGGATCCAGATTGAGATTGTTCACGATTAACCTGCTTATATTAGTCAATAGGATGTCTAGCTAGGGGAGTAGCGTCAAATGACTACAGTGGGGGGTACACTAGGAACCGGAGGTGCAAGCTAAAGGAAGAAGCTTCTCCCCAGTCCCTCATCTTAACTGGTCAAATTGCCTGGATACAAGTAGAGTAAATCTTCCATAATATTAGGACAGATTCTGAGAGTCTGTAGACCTCTAGGCTACCCAACCTAAGGATAGGCTTGTACTTTTTGTGTTGTAGGGTTCCTTTTCTTCCCCGTCCTTCCGACTTCCTTCCAGTGTATGCTTGGAAGGAGGTCATTGCACCCTAGACTGGAAGGACCTTTAGACCATTCCCGGAGGTGGAGGTTAAGCTATAGCCAAGTAGATCCCATGGCTGATCAACAACCACCTCCCCTGCCCCCGAACCAATAGGAGCTGATTCAGAGGGAGTTGGAAGAATTGCAGTAGATGCAGCAATGGTTCCAACGAATGAATGGTCAAGACACTCAGCTCTTGAAGGATTTCTATGATCCATCAAACTATGGGGAACGTCCCGACGTCATGATTCCCGTCGGAGACATAGAAATCATGCCCCAGGTCTTAAGCTTGATTAAGCATTTCCATGGGCTTTGCTCGGAGGACCCATTCCAGCACTTGGAGGATCTACCCACTTTGGTTCAGACCACTAGAGCAAGGAATGTGAACGAAGAGCAAATGATCATGAGGCTCTTTGCCCACTCTCTTAGAGATAAGGCCGCACAATGGTACCTAACCATTGGAAGGTTGATAGAAACATGGGCTGCTCTTAAGTCAGCTTTCCTGAAGAAATTCTTCCTAATCAAATGGACCAATGCCTTACAATGGGCAATTACCACTTTCGCCTAGTGGCCGGGGGAACCGTTTCATGGTGCCTGGGCGTGATTATAGGAACTTTTGAGGAAGTGTCCACATAACGAGGTGCCAAAATGGCAACTCATGCACATTTTCTATCACGGGTTGGTTGAACAACTCCGTAATCATGTGGACGCCTCCTGTGGAGGTAATTTCCTCAACAGGGATGCAGATAGCACATATGACCTGTTTGAGGAAATGAGCGAGAACTGAATTAATCATGCCTCCATGGATGCATTCAATTAGTCCCAACAACCCAGGTCAAATGCTAATGAGATCCATGATTCTCATTCATTTGACATGGAATTGATTTGTAATAAGCTTGATAAGATGGACTTGGTTGCTAAAAGAATGGAAGAATGGATGTCTGTGAATTCGAGAAACACATCTACACCCACTCAATCCTAGAATTCAGGTTTTCATTCCTCACCAGCTCCCACGGGGCAGGAGTTCGTGAACCAACTTCATTCGGCTCAACCTATGAGCCAGGATTTCTCGAAACCTTATGGGTTCCAAACTGGGGCCTTTGGTCCCAGTTTTTCTGATCCTTCCTTCTCTCCATCCTCGCCCTATGAGGATGTGTATGCAGTGCAAGAGAATGCTAGGTCCAACCTATATTTCAATACTTATAACTTGGGTTGGAGGAACCGCCCTAACTTCTCTTGGAAATGTTAGGGGCAACAAACCCAAACATACCCAGCAACTATGCATCTCAAAGACCTATGGGTCAGGGTCAAGTATACACCTAGTTGCCCCTAAGGTCGGTTACTCAGCCACCTTGGAATGCCCAACAATCTACAGGGTAGGCTGATTTAAACTGGCATATGGTAGTGATGCAAGGGTCCATTCTTCAGCTTATGCAGCAAGTGAAGACATCATTGGACAACTTGCAATTCAGATTTATTGCTAACACCTGACAACCTGGATCTCTACCATCCCAACCCATACCTAATCCGAGCAATGTGCAAAATCAAGGCAATAGAATCCAAGGGTATGAAAATCAAAGGGACCCACACATGCATGCTCAGGTGGTTGAGCAGGGTTCCTCCTCTTCTTCTTCTGGTTACATGACCAACCAAGGCCCTCCAATCTTCACTAACCCACCTCAAGACTCGAACCCTTATGCCTCTGCAAACTCCGTCACCTTAAGAAGTGGAAGGTAGACCCAGGACCCTGAATTACCTTCTAGAAGCCAAAACCCTGGGGAGTTTGAGAGAGAGGAGGAGATTGAAGAAGACAATAAGGCCTAGGGATCAGAAATTGAAAATACCACTCACATCCCATTCCTTGAAGCTCTATTGAAAGCCAGGAAGAAGAAAACCTTTGATAGCAATGAGGAGCTCCTGAATTTATTCAAGAGCATAGAGATCAATATTCCGCTCCTTGAAGCTATTAAGCACATCCCAACTTACGCTAAATTTTTGAAAGAACTATGTACACAAAAGCACAAGCCAAGAGAACCCACTTCGAGGAAGGAGATTCTCTCTGAGCAGGCAAGTTCTGTCATCCTGCATCACCTTCCTCAAAAGAAGAAAGATCCAGGTGCCCCCTTGTTTTCATGCGTAATTGGGGAATACACTTTTGATAAGGCACTATTGGATCTAGGTGCATCCATCAACCTAATCCCAACTTCTCTTTATGAGAGGTTTAGGTTAGGCGAACTTAGGCCAACTTCAGTAGTGCTATGATTAGCAGACCGCTCAGTCACCACACCAAAGGGTGTTATTGAGGATGTAATCATCAAGGTCAAGGATTTCTATTTTCCAGTAGATTTCCTGGTCATTGACATGGATGTACCTAACGATTTGAGGAACACGACCATCATTCTGGCACGTCCATTCCTAGCTACTACCAAGGCCAACATAAACTACGAGAGCGGTACTATGGAGATCCCCTTTGGGGATAGGAAGCTAACTCTTGATATTTTTAAGGAAATAAGAGGATTTAAGGATTGTGGATTCATTGAGGAGCTCAAGGGTCATGATTTTGAGACTTGTATGACGATCAGTGCACTCGAGGACTCCACCAACTTCAGCAAACCCAACCCACAACCCTCCGTGGCAAACTTGCCACATCCTAAAGAGGTTGTTGATTTTGTTCATTCCTAGCCTCTTCCACTGGATCGTCCTGATGAATCTTCATCAGCATTCTCCCTACCTTCTATACTAAACCTACCTCAGCTTGAATTGAAACCATTTCCTAAAAATTTGAAATACGAGATCTTAGGACCTGAGAACACTCACCCACTGATTATTAGTGCTAATTTGACTAAGGAGCAAGAATCGAGGTTGATTAAGGCCCTTAAGAACAATAAGGAGGCAATTGGTTGGACCATCCACGACCTTAGGGGATCGAGCCATCTTATTGTAATCATCGTATTTTCATGGAAGATGGATCCCGCCCTTCTCGTGAAATGCAAAGGAGACTAAACCTGAATATGCGAGAAGTGGTCAAGAAGGAGATAATCAAGTGGCTTAATGCTATAATTATATACCCAATCTTGCATAGTCCGTGGGTTAGCCCAGTTAAGATTGTACCCAAGAAGGCGGGAATAACCGTTACAACTAACGAGAAAGGGGAAACCTTCACCACTCATTTAGCTTCTACTTGGAAAGTCTATATTGACTATAGGAAGCTAAACACAACCACCAAAAAGGATCACTTTCCCTTGCCATTCATTGATCAAATCATAGAAAGGTTAGCTGGGCAAAAGTACTTTTGCTTCCTGGATGGTTATTCAGGATATAACCAAGTCCCTATCCATCCTGAAGACAAGGAAAAGACAACTTTCACCTGTCCCTACGGAACCTTTGCATTCCGTAGAATGTCGTTTGGGCTTTGCAATGCACCCGTGACTTTTCAAAGGTGCATGCTGGCCAGCTTTTCTAACATGGTGGGGGATTGTCTTGAGGTGTTCATGGATGATTTCTCAATTTTCGGATATTCTTTTGAGTCCTTCTTAGCTAACTTGGAATTGATCCTCCAGAGATGCATCAAGACACGGCTGGTTCTTAGCTAGGAAAAGAGCCATTTTATGACTCAGGAAGGCATTGTCCTGGGTCATGTGGTTTATAATCGGGGCATTGAGGTTGATAAGGCTAAGGTGGATGCTATCTCTAGACTTCCCCCACCCACATCCGTAAAAGAGATCCACACTTTCCTTGGATGTAGGTTTTCATAGAAGATTCATCAAGGACATCTCAAAGGTTGCTCGACCCTTGATTTGGATGAATCATGTGGGTTTTTTGCCACAGACACACCGTTCGAGTTTGATGAATCATGTCGTAAGGCATTTGATTTGTTAAAAATGCTAGTCACCTGTGCCCCGGTGTTGTAACCACCAGTCTGGACAACCCCATTTGAGATTATGGCTAACGCATCTGATTATGCCATCGAGGCTGTCTTGGGTCAGAAGATTGAGAAAAAGCCCTCTGTGATATACTACGCTAGTAAGACTCTAGACAAGGCCCAAAGGAACTACACCGTTACTAAAAAAGATTTGATAGTTGTATTTTTCACTTTAGAAAAATTCAAGGCTTATCTTTTATGTTTTTATGTAATCATTTATACCGACCACTCAACCTTGAAACATCTCTTAGCCAAGAAGGATGCCAAGCCATGTCTTATTCATTGGATTATGTTACTTCATGAATTTGATCTTGAAATCAAGGATAAAGCTGGGGCACAAAATGTAGTGGCGGATCACCTCTCAAGAATCTTAATTGATTCTCCTCATCTGGATATCCCTATTTTAGACACTGTTCCAGATGAGACTATCCTTACAATCTTGGGTATCCGAACTCCCTGGTTTGTAGATATTGTCAATTATTTGGCCGTTGGTCAAATCCCCCAAGATTGGACCAAACAACAACGGGATAGACTTGTGTCTGAGGCCTAATATTATTTTTGGGATGATCTCGAGCTATACCGCATCGGTGCAGACTAGATTATTCATCGATGCATCTCAGAAACTGAGTTCCATAGTATACTTAAGTTTTGCCATACATCTATGTGTGGTGGACAATTTTCCAAGAAAAAGAGGGTAGCAAAAATCTTACAATCTGGATTCTATTGGCCGTCATTATTTAAGGATGCTCAGGAATTCTCAAAGTCATGCACCCGATGCCAAACACTTAGGAACATGGCTAAGAGAGATATGATGCCCCTAAACCCAATACTTTCCATCGAAATTTTTTACATTTGGGGCATCGACTTCATGGGAACTTTTCCTCCTTCATTTGGACACTAGTATACTCTGGTCGCTGTTGAATAGTTGTCCAAATTGATTGAGGCAATCCCCACCCAGACCAATGACCACAAGGTGGTCATCGATTTTATGAAGAAGAATATCCTTAGTCGGTTAAGGATTCCTTAGGCGATTATCAATGATGCTGGCACACATTTCACTCATGCCCAGTTTCAGAATTTACTGGGGAAATACGGGGTGAATCATCGAATTTCCACACCCTACCACCCTCAGACGAACGGACAGGCAGTGGTCTCCAATCGTGAGATCAAAAACATTTTGTAGAAAATCGTAAGGCCTGAAAGGAAGGGCTGGACCCAAAACCAAGATGATGCTCTTTGAGCCTATCATACAGCATACAAAATGCCTATTGGTATGCCTCCATTCCATCTGGTGTTTGGTAAGGCGTGTCACTTACCTGTAGAGCTAGAACACCAGGCATTTTGGGCCATCAGGAAATGTAATTTTGACTTAGAGTTGGCTGGGAAGACCAAGAAACTCCAACTTTTTCAGTTGGAGGAGCATAGAAATGATGCCTATGAAAATGTCAGAATCTATAAGGCAAGGACCAAAGCTCTCCATGACTAGATGTTTTCACGTAGGACCTTTGAGCTGAATCAGAAGGTCTGGCTTTTCAATTCTCGACTAAAGCTCTTCCCCGGTAAGCTTAGGTCTAAGTGGGACAACCAATTCATTATTGAGTGGATTTTCCTTAACGAGGCCATCAAAATCTCTGACCCAAAGATGGGTAATTCCTTCAAGGTCAACGGACAACGTCTCAAACCCTTTGTTGACCATGTGCTCCATGAACCCATCTCAGACAAGGTTGCTCTTACCTTTCCCTAACCACCGTGGGCTGATCATTGCCTAGCTGAAGGCACTAAACTCAGCACGTGTAAAGATTGTTCTGAGCTGACCAGAATCTCACAAAAACTAGGTGTTATTCTTCCACTTCTACTCTCGTGCATGCTTTCATTTTTAACAATGAGGACATTGCATTAGCTAAGCATGGGAGGGTTGATATATATTTTATGAAATAATCATTTTGTCAGCCGTAACAGTAATTTCTTGTTATTCTTTAGAAAAAAAGAAAAAGAATTAGGAGATGAGAACTTAGGCATTAGGAGTTGCTAACTTTAGGAATTGATACTTTGTGACCTGAATAGTTAAACTCTTCAAGTCTTCGGGCTTAATTAGCCCAGGTGTCCACTTGAATGTGGACTTAGTCTAGAGTCCTCGCTAATTCAATTTCATATTTAATCTAGTAAATAAATTTGGATGACAAGTACATGACTTATCAACTCACCCTCTAATTTGAGGGGATTTTATGTCTAAGCATCTACACACTATTCGCACTGACTCACTTTCCGATGATTTTTACAGAAATTAGGTAACTAATGAACTATCTAGGGTTGTATGGCTAACAAGTTGTCATGCGTAACAGCCCATTGGTCGGTTGTCCAGAGCCCAGGCACAAGACCATTTTCTTTATACTGCCTTTATGTAAATCTTAGATCAGGGAAGCCTCCTACTAAATGAAAAAAGAGAAAAAGAAAAAGGAGAAAATGAAAAAATAAATAAAATCACACTTCACCACATGAGTATGGCTGGCAAGTTGTCATGGGCAACAACCCATTGGCCGGTTGTCCAGTGCCCAGCTTACAAAAATGCATAATAATTCCCAAAGCACTTAAGGAAGAAGTGGGGAAGTAGAATAAACAAGGGAGATATACACTGGGTTTGCCCTTGTGTTGAGCCCATAAATAAAAGTAGGGTGAAAGCTACCATTCGAAAAGATAAACCGCTAGGCAAGGTCACCTAGGGTCGTAGAAACCCAAAGTCCATTTTAATGGCCACCTAATGAGTCTTTCACTCTTTTCACTAGATGCCTAGCACCTAGAGTCCTTTTCGAGTCCTAGGCAGGTCGAGTAGCCATAAAAAGTTATCCAAGAACTATCAAACTCCAAAAGTACAAAAAAATTAGAAAAGAAGAAAAAGAAATGTGTATTTTCCCCTTTCAAATAAGGTAAGGGCTTGGGCGATCTGCATCCTAGCTGACACCCAGGCACTCTCGAGTTTTTCTAATTGGTCTTGGGGTTGAGATTTTCTAAAGTAATCGACAAATTTTGCCTAAGTAATCGAATCCTAATTCTACTTTTATACATAGCATTTAGGTTACTTTTGCTACGCACTAACAAAAAATAAGCATGGGGGTATATAAACACACATGAATTTATGATAAAATGCTTATTTACGATAGTTCCTAGGCTTAGCATTGCATATCATGTTATAAATACTGCATAACATCCATTGCATGGCATTTAGGATAGCTGTACATTATATACATTAATTCTTCCATTTTCTATGGCCAGGAGGTAGTGCGGCATCTTTATGAGTATTGGATGAAGAATCCGATCATATGAATAAATCCAGAGCTATGATCGCAGTCCGTCAACATGAAAATCACCCTAATCAGAGCTCTGTAGCACTTTCTACAAGAAAAAGAAGACAAACGACCCAAATGGTGCCACGTGGCACCATTGATGCCACCCCATCTGAGCCATCAAGCCCCAAGCTCACCACAAGAAGAGATCCCAGCCGTTGGATCTCAATCCAATGGCTAAGATGCGTGCTCCATCAGCTGGCTCTTACCTCTAAGGCACATCAGCAAAGGCCTCATCTTGACCGTTGGATCTTCATCCAACGGTCGAGACGTGTGACCGCATCATCCTCCACACGACAATCCATCTTCTTAGCCAAATGGTGAGGTAGCCACTTCACAAAGCGATGGCGCAGGTTCAAATCGCAATCCATCCATGCTCGTTGCAGCATTGGATGCAATAGGACAGCTCGATCTTGATTGAGTAGTCGAGAGTCCTCACACCCCATCTAACACCACCCTCTGACGCAAGGATGCATGCTAGATCGCACGTGTGCCATCTGGAGTGTGTATTTAAGATGACCAGGAGCGGCGTTCGCCATCCGATTCTCCCAATTGCGCGAGGCGTGCGCGATTTAAATCAATTAGGTGCAATATACGGGCAACTCTCAACTGTACGATCCTCCATCTAAAGGTTGCCAATGCATCCGCTAGTGGTGAGAAGTTCTAATGTGAGCAAGCTCATGTTTCCTCCTCACGATCTCAGCCATCCATGCCCAATCCAATGACTCATGGTTGCTGCGCCCTACAACAGTTGTAGCCACATTTCCAAATGCCAGGCAAGGCACATGATTGCTACAGTGACATCTCCGGCGGGTCTTTAGCGATGCCTTAAATGTCACTAAAGGCCTATGTGTGCAAACCACCTCCATTCTGCCACTATATAAGCACCCCTACACCCCCCATTCTTCTTCATCTCTACCTACTCTACTCCTACCTACTCCTAAGCTCTAGTAGCCTACCGAAGCTCCATTAGAGCTTACTGTCAAGCTCCAAAGGCCTTTTATTAGTGTAATGATCCTTCATCCCACCGCCTTCATAAAAAGCCTTGGAGCCGTCCTCCCACCTCAATTCCGGTAGAAGATCGCCTCCATCTCCTCACCTGCATTCCAGAGCATCGGTGAAGCATTCCTCTACCCAGTGTCTTCTTGCATCTCACCTCCTTCATCCGAGCTTCCGCCAAGTGTCGTCGTCTCGCTGAACAACCAATTTGGGAGATTTCCTCACCCCTATCTCTTTTATTCTATCATAGATTATTATACTAAACATTTGTGTGATATATCATAGTTGTGTTCCATCTCACTTTGTGAACTTTTCTTGCTTGTCTTTTTATTTCAAGAAAAAACATAAAAATAACAAAAGCCCAAAGAACCAAAAAGAAACAAAATGAAATGCGGATTTCAAACAAAATAAACATCACCTCCCTATGTTCAACCCGAGACTCCGTAGGAGTTTCAATTATAAATTGTATTTGATAGACGTGCTTTGTGAGTTATGACGACGAGTTCTCCAAACCCTAATTTGAATTCACAAACCACACCTCATCAATGGTCATTAACCATACATGACCATCCATTATTCTTATGAAAAGAAAAGGAAAATCTCTATTTGGTGCTCCATTTTTTGAAGGGCAAGTAATTTCTGCATCATTTCAGTTGCTTCCTTCTATTTTGATTCTTATCATATGATTTTTGTCAAAAAGAATGAAGAGTGTACAATGTGAGGAATTTTTTCGATTATTTATTTATTTCTCTTTTTAAAAATGTTTTTCTATTGTGCTTTGATTTTGGAGGTATGGTCTCTTTCTAAGACTTTCCCATGCATATTCGTTAACTGACATGAAGCACACTCATGGTTAGCATTATGTAAACAGAAGCATCCTTAACTTATTCCTACAAATGGACCCCAAACAAGCTAAACAGAAACAAAAATGACCTTGATGTTCACTTCACTGCTCATTCATCTTGGTAGCAATGCAAGGACTCTTTCTTCACTGCATCTTTTTTTCTTCATGATCATTTGAGCTATAGATTGACCATTTTTATGTTTACTTTGCTATATTTTTTACTCATCCCTATGCCACTTGTGATCCACTTTCATTCTATGTTTGGCTCAAAGATTGTGGCATTGAGCTAGTTATGTTTAACTTTGGCAATTGTTGTCACGAACTGTTTTTATTAGAAGCCTACTTTGACTCAAAAAATGTGGTATTTCTATCTGACTTTGGCAGTTGATGTCATGCTCCATTTTTGTTGTAGACCCTAATGTAGGAAAGTACGTGGTTCTACTTGCTTGACCCAATTTTCTAACTGTAGGTTCAATTTTTGGTGCTTCTTTATTGGCTTAGAAATCTTTTTTGCAATGGCAATAGATGAATGTTTTTGTTCAATTGAGGATCCAATTCTGGACCCAATAGTTATCCCTTATGCCAGAACTACCAGCAGTTGCTGCTGCTACTGCTACTGCTGAACCATCTACTTCTACTAGTGCTGTTGAATGGCATGTCACTTCCATGTTCTTTGGGTGTAAGGCCATTATGGTTGTGTCTTGCTCATTTTTCATCCAATTGACTTTTTCTCTCTTCGTGTAAGAGGAATATCAATTTTTCTCACCATGAATATTAATCCTACCATGGTATGCATTTGCAAGCTAAAGGATAGCATTCAGATGGTGCAGGAAACCGTCAAGATCAACCAAATGATCTAGCAGCCAAGAGGCAATCAGTCCAGTTTTAATGTAGCAGTTAAATCTTGAACCATGGTCCTACATTTGAAAAAAGAAAGATCACTAGTTCCTATATTTGAAAAAAATATAGAGAGTTTTATCAGAATGCAACTTGCCTCTTTAAGAGGCGAGTTTTCCCTTAATTAAAGAATGTTTCTACTACTGCTGCTTTCTTAGGCTGCTGGTGCTGCTTGCTTGCCTGCTGCTATTGCTGTTGCTAATTGGAACAAGTTGCAGCAACTTGACTGATGCACATAGGACGCAAGTTATTCCAATTAGCAACTTGTTCAGCTTTTAAGCAACTTGTCTTTTAAGTTAGTGTTCCTGATTGCCCTTAGATACTTGCCTTTTAAGTAGCAAGCATGTTTCCTTAGTAGTTGTTTCCTGAGAATCTGAGTAGCAGCAGCAACTAATGAGCATAAATAACATATAAACATCTCCAACATGCTAGCAGCAGTAGATTACAATATCCATATTACTAAAGAGCAACATGGTAGTTGCAGTAGATTACAATCTGCAGCAGCAACTAAAAAGGCTTCATTGAATGCTTTATTTTGTTATAAGCTATATACATTATCGAAACATGATTTTGGCTGATTTTCTTCACAAGTTGTAGGCATTCTGATGGAGATAGGGAATCTTTATTTCCGAGGTTAATGCATCTAGTTTTGGATGTCTAGAGGGCTACATAAAGCTAAACAAGTATCTTTATCTATATGGACCTGGTCAAGGTGTAGATCGCATAAAAGATGAGCACATTGTAGTATAGCATGAAATACGTCTCGAGCAAATAAATTAATGGAACTGGTGAGTCCCGGTCGATCATAGAGAGGCAGAAAATGCTTCTGATTTCATACTCATGTTCTAAATCTAATTTTTAAATAGCATAAACAATGAATCACAATTGAACATGAATCACATATATCTAACTAAAGAAATTCTAACATAAACATAAACTACTTATGTAACATCACAAGGGTACCACGGGTGGTTTGTAGTGGCCTTTTCAAGAGGTTGGGAAGAGTAGCAACGATTCATCGGGGTGGCCCAACGGATGCTTCAGATGGAGATGCAGAGATAGATGCAGAGAAGATGGGAAGAAGTGAGAGGAGTTGTAGGAGGAAGAAGAAGAAAGTTCACGAATGGCCTTCAAAGGGGACCCTTAGGCCTCTTTTTATAGCTTTTGCGAAGGGCATTAGAGCCCTTAATTCCATGTAAAGGCTTCAGACTAATCAGATCCATTGATCGAGGGATCAATGGTCCTAATTAAGCTTCCAAATCCTTCTTCCATCCACGGTTGATCTGGTGCTGACATGTGGATCTGCATCCGACGACCTCTGCTCACCAGCCGCTCACCACTTCGCCCACATGCCCACCTCTCATCCTCAATCAGCTCCTCAACTCCTAAGGCTTCGAAGTCATCAGATATCTCGATTGGACATCTTAGAAAGCATGTGCAACTCCCTCTAATTCCTAAGGCACACATTATCACGCGTATCTTCATTCGACACTCCTGTGCCTGCCACGCGTCGATGCCTGATCGGCCTGATGAAGATCCAGCGGTCAATTGTGCCTATGCTCGCCGCTCTTCCTAATTTCATGCTAGGCGCTACTCAAACCCACGTCGATTGCTTAGGCATGAAGGTGCTAACCAACATGCTATGGATGACTTTACGTCGAGTTTCCAAATCTTCACACGGCTGTTCTCAGCCGTTGGATGGATATCCAACTGTCGAGATCGTGTCCTCATCTGAGGAAGTGGCTAGAGGTGGGTTGCATGGTTGCATCACGGCTGTTGGATGACAATCAAATGGCCCACGTCTTTCCTACCAAATTGGGGTGCGATAAGGGGTAGCTGCAATGGTACCACATCGAGCCATCATGGCCATCCATCTTATTCACCTTGTATCTAATGATGTAAGCCTCCGATTGAGTTGATTTCTACGACGTTGGACTGCAAATATCGATTCGGATCCATCCATGCGGTTGGATTTGTCATCTGAGGTCAAGATATTCTTCAATTTGCCCCTTTGTTCCTGCTTCTTCTGCAGACTCCTTAGGGTGCTACGGGAGTTTGATTGATGCGCTCTTAGAAGCATTGGACTCCCATCATCATTCCAAACAGATCCATAAGGTTGGATCGATCATCTGCAGCCTAGGATTACCTACAATTATTAATACCTTTCAAATAGCACATTATTATGTATAAAACATATAAATCATCTAGGATGCAAACTACGATGTGTATGCATACAGAATGCCCACGTTAAGATAGGTTCTACCTTAATTCAGGCGAATTAGGGCTTATGATTGCTGCGCAATCATACCCCATGCCTAAACCTTGCTAGTCCATAGCAAGTGCAAGACTAAATGCATTTTATCAAGAGTTTAACTAAAGGTTTATTTATTTTTGTTTCATCCAAAAATTCAGAATCCAGATAACCATGAATATATAATGTTGTAGCTTCTACAATGGATCCAAGCGAAGAGTCGATATACATTTAAAAATTATACTTGTCCCTTAGTAAAATTCTATTGGGATAGGCAAACCTCTTCTCTTGGGGATATAAACTATTCTGTGATTTTAGGCCTAGCTTTTGGCTTAGGTAGAAGATGTCTGAGTTAACTGGATTTGTATTTGGTGCTCACTCTCTTCTAGTACTACATAGAGACTAGTATTTCAGAATATAGATTTCTAGATTATTTAATAAATTAACTTAGAGAAAGGCTGGAAAATTGTGCTCTCTTTAATCTTTTGTACATTTTCTTTTCTCTCTTTCTCTCTTTTTTTCTCTTTTCTTTTTCTTTTTCTTTCTGAGCTCACATCTCATTAGATTTGCAACAGTATTTGCTGGTCTTGCATGGCATCACATTTTAATTAGGTTCTAATAACTCTATGACTAAGTCAGATCCCTCAGCCCGTATTTAGGCGATCAAAAATACAGAGAAAATAGGTTAAGGCAGTATTTGGTGGTTTGTGGGGATGGTAGGTGTTTTTGCCTCAAAACATATTGATTTACATAACTCAAACTTCTTAACATAACACTCTTTTTTTCTTTCAAGAAAATACCACTTTCGTATGCTTTTTTCTTCATATATACTGGAACAATTCCATTACCAACATGACATACGCGAAAAAGCACACAACATACGAACTTTTATTCATGAGTCATTATTTGCAATTTTTGGGGATGACCAAGAGGATCTTAGGTGGCTTATTTGGTGGAAGTGCCTACTCTCGACACCGGGTAGGGAATGGATAGGACGATGTATTTTTGACCTTGACATTAGTACTCTCCTTCAACCGAGGATTCCATAGAGGATGATCGTGACTATCCACCAAAGTCATAGTTTTATCAGAACCCGCTCTCTGTGTTTTTGCCTTATTTGGTGGCTCTTGTACGGAATTTCTCACAGAATTAGTATGCAAGAACTGAGAGCAAAAACTATGCCCAAGTCTAAGTGTCATTATTGAATTATTCAAAATTACAAATTCCTTATACTAGACTTACGGCACCAATAGACTCTCTACTCTCATCTAACACATGTTGTGGTGGATCTACTAGAAGATGGTTCACCTGACTCCCTGATTGCTGTCCAAGGGTTTCGGAGAAGAAGCAATGCTTCTTCTCAACAAACTAGAGATCTCTATCGATTTTCATAGTAGATCCATTGCAAATTCTACATACTAATGTGAGGTTATACTGGATTCTAAGCTTAGGAATCTGCCAAAGAATAAATATTTAATAAAACCTCTTGATAACACAATCTAATCCCCCACTTGTTGGCAGAAAATTTTCAGTTTTTATGGACTACCCCCCATGCCTAAGTGTTTGCAAGTCCTCATGCATGAATAAAAGAAATTGGAATAAGGCAGGGTGTATGTGGATAAAAATCACATACACAATAGAACTGCTTCTGAGTTGTCACTCAGCTCATGCCATTACTGCAATGGCATACACAATATGCAAAACAATATGCGAAAATGAAATATGCTATACATATATGGTATGTATATATGTATACGTGCTGAGTTTAATGCCTCCAGCTGGGCAACTCATCAATCACATGTCCTCAAGAAGATGTATCATTTTGTCAGTAGGAGGAGGTTCCTGGGCAAAGAATGGTTTGAGGCACTAGCCATTCACCATAAAAACATGCCCAGATTTCAGGTCTCTAATTTGGACTGCCCCGTTAGGATACTGGTGGACCACCAGAAACGGCCCAGTCCATTTGGACTTAAGCTTTCCCGCAAAGAATTTGAGTCGGGAGACAAACAACCAGATTTGCTGGTTAGGTGCGAACTCCTTCCTCCGGATGTGTCTATCATGGAAATCCTTTGTCTTGTCTTTGTATATTTTTGCACTTTCATAAGCTTCCCACCTAATCTCCTCTAACTCACTGAGCTGGAGCTTCCTTTCATAACCTCCAGCCTTGAGTTTAAAATTACACTTTTACACTACCCAAAAGGCACAGTGCTCCAACTCCACAGGAAGGTGACAGGCCTTTCCATACACCATGCGGTATGGTTACATTCCAAGCGAGGCATTGTAAGCGGTTTGATATTCCCAGAGTGCATCAATCAACTGATCGGACCAATCCTTCCAATCAGGTCTAACTGTCTTTTGAAGGATAAGCTTGATTTGATGGTTTGATACTTCAGCCTGCTGATTAGCCCATAGTTGTGGGCTATTTAAGTATTTAAGTGCCTACACATTAGGTTAATTCTAACATTTATTTAGTATAAATTAGGATGTAAATAGATTAATTCATAGTTTTAATCTAATTACATAATCCATACATTGCATTCATATCTTAAGTGCATTTAGAATTAGCTTAGAATAGCATTCATCTAATTAGATAACCAATTAGGTATACTGTTTTTATTAACATAGAAGTTGAAGGTCTATACATAAATAACCCTAATATTTTAATAATATTTTCTTTATTCATCTTCTTTCAGAACGGCTGGCTGCCGCTCCAACGCCCGCGTGATGCAGTGAAAGCCATTCAAGGGGGAGCGTATACGGTGGATCTGGTCGGCAGCTAATTTCAAAATTGTTCATGCCACTACAAAAGGAGCACGGAGGCAGCCGAGCAAAAGAAGGCCTCCGCCACCGACTCACCACTGTGCAGAGAGATCCTCTCTCTTCCATCCACACTGCCGGCCTCTACCGTGGCGGCGAGTCTCCACCACCGTGGGCGTGTGGTGTGACAGGCCACACCGCCATCCGGAGCTCGCCCGCATTACCGTGAGCACATCAGCGTGCATCTTCCTCGCCGTCGTCGCAGACCACCACGCAAGCTACTGATCAGCCACCCTCTCAGTAACTTAAGACGTCTGGGAAATTTCCCAGACGTCTGAAGTTACCCGCTCACCTCCACTTCCTCAGCCTGCACTCTCCAACCGGCCACCAAACCGCCTGCGCCCTCCACCGCTCACCGGCTGCTGACCTGCGCACGCCTGCAGATCAGCCCGCGCTCTCCTCCAACGCCTGCAGATCAGCCCACGCTCTCCTCCAACGCCTGCAGACCAGCCTGCAGCATCCTCCAACAGCCTCTGCAGCTACCACCGCCACGCCTCCGCGCGCCAGCGCCCTCCGCAGCCCCTCTGCAGCTTCCACCGCACAGCCATCTGCAAACCACCGCGCAAGCGCCCCCACTGCAGCTTCCACCGCGCGCGCCAGCGCCCGCCTGCAGACCACCGCAGCCACGCCTCCGCGCGCCAGCGCCTTCCGCAGACCCTCCGCGCGCCCACGCACAGCCACCTGCAGAACCGCCAGCAACCGACCTCTGCAGCTACCACCGCAGCCACGCCTCCGCGCGCCAGCGCCCGCCTGCAGACCACCACAGCCACGCCTCCGCGCGCCAGCGCCTTCCGCAGACCCTCCGCGCGCCCACGCACAACCGCCTGCAGCACCTCCGCCGGAGCTCGTCCGGCCACCTCCGGCCGCCGCGCGACTCGCCGTCACCACCGATTCGAAGCCCTTGATCCAAGGGACCTCCGCCGAGCTTCCCGCGCCCAGCCATCGGCTCCTCGTCGCGCAAGACAACGGGGAAAAATTCCCCTATTTTGCTACAGTAAAGCATTGATTAAAATTTACATTTTCTGCCATTGCCAGATTTTATTCATATTCTATTCACTCTGCATTGCGGAAAATATCCTGTAGTTTATCATAATTGCCATTTCAGCATTATTTCTTGCTTAAACCTTAATCTAAAGGCAATCTTGGCTTGGTTCTTGTCCAAATTGACTCCGAACAAACATTTTTAAGTGGCGCGAATTTTAATACATTATTGCCTCCCTGTGGAAACGACCCGCTCCTCTGCGAGTGGTTATTTCTTATTAAAAATTGATTAGTCGATTTTTCCACCACATTAAACTACAAACGACTTAAAAGCGAAAGATCAAACCGGTCAAATGGCGCCGTTGCCGGGGAGGCAACAGACGCAATAATTTCGCCTAATTTTATTTTGATTATTTGTCAATTGCACAGAGATTTGACCATCTATTATTTTCTTTTCTGTGCGAGAAATTTTGTGCAAGAATCAGCCACTGTGAGAGGCGACCCTTGACGTCGCCAGACGAGAAGTGGACAAGCAATTTTGAAAGGAGGAGAAGGACGAGGACGCGACGGACACCACTGTATTTAATCGCTAATTTAATTAGAATAGAATTAAGATTGAAGACTTAATTTTTCATTACAGTTAGTTTGAAACCCTTGTTCTGGGGCATATTTTGAGGGTTTGTTCCCTGATTTTGTTTTGGACCCGTGTTGGTTAATTTTTGGGAGCCTGTTCCCTTTTCTTTAGATTTAGGTTATTTTTTTTTATTATTATTATTTCTTTTATTTGCTTGTGCATAAGTAGTTCTAAAAAAAAATAGAAAAAGAAAAAAAAAACGAGCTGCCTGCTAGAAGCTGCCTGCCCTAGGACGAACCATTTAGGTCTGTATGAGCAGCCTCTAGATTTGCTTTTCTGCATTGCGTGCATTTTTGCATCGAAGATCGCTGGAGGCAAGGTACGCATTCTCTTACTTTGCATCCTATTTTTGATCACGCATTGCATTTGGGATTTAATGCAAAGACCACCTAATCTGTAATGAATAAATCTAACAAGTGGTCACATATTTTCTTTAGAAAAAGGACTAATTAAAGGAAGGACATTTTAAAAACCAAGGATTTCATTTTCAAACTTGGCGTGCGATTCAAAGTTTAAAATCTTTTACGGTGTATGCACACTTATTTCACTTGCACCACGACACGCTTCTAGACACTCCTTAGGTTTGGAAATACTAGGACAAGAGCCCTCCTTTCGTTGGATTCTGAAGTGTTCGGAACTTGAGATCAAAGGTTTTGTAAATCCAAAGAGGGGGATACCCTGTCACGGATTTTTGGGGGTAGTTGAGGAGCACCGTGAAAGCACAGCTTCAAAGGAAGGCTTAGGCCTACTTGCATCCCTCGATCTTCCGTCTTTGGATTTACTTGACCATTTGAGATTTAGGGAAGATTACCTAAGTTCCAACTAGGTTTTTTTAGGCGAGCCGTAGGTTGACAATAGGCGCGTAATTGATTGGGTAACTTGTTTTGTCACCTACAATTTGAATTAAATTCAAAAGCCTAAATTGGGAAAGACCTAAAAGGTCCTTTTTGAATTGTGTCTTACTTGGGGAATTCTGATTGAAGTGTGAGTTAGAATGGACCACATTGATTTTCATCCTTTCACATCTTGCCCACACCCTCACCCCCACTTTGCATCCTTCGATCCCAGACGCCAAGATGGTCCATTCCTTTATGGACATAATGACAATCATTGGGATCCGTTTTACTCCTATTATAGGAGTATTGGCCTAGTTAAGCCCCAAATTAGTGAGCAGAACTCAGGAGCGGGATTTGCTTTACCCAATATCCCACAGACCAAAGAAATACCCAACCCACCCTCCCTGAAAACTTATAATGGTTGGACAAACACTCCTGGGTACTATAAGCCTGAGCTTGACTTCTCTTATGATAAAAATGACCTCTCCTCTTTGAAGATGGAAATACAGAAAATGCAAAATGAAATGAGTGAATTGTTAGGAGAATCTTTGAGAGCAGGCCAACAAGAAAGAGATGAAATTAGCCACCCAATCTGCCCCATTGACGATGACGTACACCCCTCTACAATAGATGCATCTCCCGTGGGAAAGCTACACTTTAAGTTGAAGGGAAATTCTGGGGAAAATAGCTACTTTTCGAGGATCGATTTTGAAACCTCCCCATTAGATGACACTTCCTTGAGAGATCTACACTTTAGGTGGGAGGAAAATACACATGAAAGTAGCTATGCATTGGATGAAGAAAGGTGGCAACCCGAGGAAGACGATGATAAGGTTGAGTATCCACCTGAATTATATTGGAGTCAAAAGAAGGGAATGATGGTACCATTGGAAGACCTCGACCCAGATGATAGTATTTTTGTGACATTTGATGAAGTGGGTCAAAGTCAAGTTGTTAATCCTACCCTCCCTTCTGATCACGATATGGAACTCAAACCCACCCTTAGGGAACCTAACCCTAAAGAAATTGACCTATCTGAGGAGTCTGATGTAACCAATGTAAATAATTTACCTCAGATAGAGCACCCTAGGGGATTTGCTGAGATATTAAATGATTCTAGACCTCGGGTACATGATGAATTGTGTGATGAGGAGGAAGACGAATTATATGAGGAACCTACATTCAAGATTTGGAGTGACACTAAGGGTGATTATGTCTTATTTGAAGAGTTAGCCCCTGAGGATGTCACAAATTTGACCAAATTAGGTTTCCTTGGCACACCCATTGATGATATTTCTCCTCATGATAAAATGATGGAAAATTTGGAAGCAATTTCTAAGATTTATGTGGATTCACATATAGACTCCGGGGAAGATTTGAGTAAAGAACAAAAACCCGGGGATGACATTGATAGGATAATCCCTAGATCTGTTGCTTCCAACCTGCCTTCATTCACTTCGAAGTCACCCTCTGATTCGCTTATATCTGAAAGCGAAATTGTGACTCCTGATGAAGAGCAGGAAGATCCACGTGATGGTGCAAGGAATGCTAGGGATGAAATTGAGGATTTAGAAAGAGTGTTTGGGATGGACACCAAGCTGATTAAACCCAACCTAGATCTTATGGCCATCCCACAACCTCGTAACTTGGACACCCTAGACGATCCTTGCCTTAGAGAATTGCTCATTTTTGTTCTGACTAGGGGGCTTAACAGACCAATATTTTCTGTAATGGAGTATCGGGTATGGATTGATGATTTCTTTAGTCAGTCCATTACCCTGGGGGTTTATCTCTATACCATTCCTTCCCCATTCTTTTTGGAGGATCCTTGTCATCCTACCCCTACCCCTTTGGAGGTTATTTTAACTGTTTATCCTTTAGAACCTCTTCTGGTGACCTGGGAAGATTTCATTCCCATTTTAGTTGGGCGAGCATTTGCTATCGGGATTCATCATCAGCTCGCCAACATCCTAGGTTACCTATTTTCTAGGCCAACTTTGCTTTCCTCATTTTTAGGGCCTATTTCTGCAATTCTTGAACCTGATTTGCAGGTTCTTCGGTTATTCAGCCCAGCTTTGACCCAGGTAATATCCTTCTATGCAATGAGGACATTGCAGATTTTAGGCATGGGGGGGTGTACTTGGGGATATACATAGCATAATTGCATACATTTGTACATATAAAAAAAAAAAAAAAAGTTTTGAGCTTAACTGGCTAAGTCCTGCATTCTTAAGCAAATCAGAACTCTAGCGTAGACTAAATTAATTCTAGGGTCAAACTTTAGAAGCTAAATAAGCTACTAGCTTTAGACCTTTAGGGTCCTTTGTGGACTTAAAAACTTAAGTAGGAGTTAAGTTGCGGACTATTTTTCAAGAGGTTGAGGAAGGGAAGCTAGGGTTTGAGTTAAAAGGTGGGGTAGTACCTGGAGTCTTATTCTACCTTTTTGGTTTACGGGTCCTTGTAACCCAAGCATCCAAATTGTTCACACTTGGTCTGGTAATTAACTTAATTTCTGAAAAGAGATTTGGTTCTCTTAGTTTTCACTTAAGAAAGGCTTGAAAACATATTTTGATTGGAAGAGTTCCCGCCGCAGGAGAGGTCGAGTATATACTCACCTTGAGGATGCGATAGTAACATATTACCTCCTCGGCGCTTGTCTCTTAGGATATCCATCCTACTGGGGGCATGTAAGCGCATTGCGCGGTTCAGGTACCATGGGCAGCCCTATCTCGAAGTGCCGATTGCCATAGGCCTGAATTCGCTTAAGAAATCCATGGGCGATACTATCTCGAAGTGTCGATTGCCAGGAGTTCTTGGGGTCATTATGGGTGGTGCTATCTCGAAGCATCGAAAGCCAGGCACCCTTCGAGGTATGGTAATGGGGACAATGAATCCGACACAGACCGTGTTGATAGCTGATCTGAGGTTAGGCTTAGAAGAATCAAACAAAAAAAAAAAGAGTATATTTATTAAAAAAAAAAAAAAAAAAAATTCCTTTAACTCAAATAACTCGGACCAACGCACAAGCACGGATGCTTTAATATCAGGGATCAATAAACTTTAGGGTAGAGTCAGAAATCAGGGAAACTTGTGCTGGCAACTCGTCTTTAGCCGACCTAGTCTGTAACTTAGCAATTACTTAGGGACCTTGGGTTTAGAACCTGAACTTAATATGCTTCTGAAGGAAGACTAAGTGAGTTGACTAGTCTACTTAGAGTGCTAGGTTTCGCTTAATTTTGCTAGGGACTAGCAAAAACTAGGCATGGGGGTATTTGATTAGCCCATAGTTGTGGGCTATTTAAGTATTTAAGTGCCTACACATTAGGTTAATTCTAACATTTATTTAGTATAAATTAGGATGTAAATAGATTAATTCATAGTTTTAATCTAATTACATAATCCATACATTGCATTCATATCTTAAGTGCATTTAGAATTAGCTTAGAATAGCATTCATCTAATTAGATAACCAATTAGGTATATTGTTTTTATTAACATAGAAGTTGAAGGTCTATACATAAATAACCCTAATATTTTAATAATATTTTCTTTATTCATCTTCTTTCAGAACGGCTGGCTGCCGCTCCAACGCCCGCGTGATGCAGTGAAAGCCATTCAAGGGGGAGCGTATACGGTGGATCTGGTCGGCAGCTAATTTCAAAATTGTTCATGCCACTACAAAAGGAGCACGGAGGCAGCCGAGCAAAAGAAGGCCTCCGCCACCGACTCACCACTGTGCAGAGAGATCCTCTCTCTTCCATCCACACTGCCGGCCTCTACCGTGGCGGCGAGTCTCCACCACCGTGGGCGTGTGGTGTGACAGGCCACACCACCATCCGGAGCTCGCCTGCATTACCGTGAGCACATCAGCGTGCATCTTCCTCGCCGTCGTCGCAGACCACCACGCAAGCTATTGATCAGCCACCCTCTCAGTAACTTAAGACGTCTGGGAAATTTCCCAGACGTCTGAAGTTACCCGCTCACCTCCACTTCCTCAGCCTGCACTCTCCAACCGGCCACCAAACCGCCTGCGCCCTCCACCGCTCACCGGCTGCTGACCTGCGCACGCCTGCAGATCAGCCCGTGCTCTCCTCCAACGCCTGCAGACCAGCCTGCAGCATCCTCCAACAGCCTCTGCAGCTACCACCGCCACGCCTCCGCGCGCCAGCGCCCTCCGCAGCCCCTCTGCAGCTTCCACCGCACAGCCATCTGCAAACCACCGCGCAAGCGCCCCCTCTGCAGCTTCCACCGCGCGCGCCAGCGCCCGCCTGCAGACCACCGCAGCCACGCCTCCGCGTGCCAGCGCCTTCCGCAGACCCTCCGCGCGCCCACGCACAGCCACCTGCAGAACCGCCAGCAACCGACCTCTGCAGCTACCACCGCAGCCACGCCTCCGCGCGCCAGCGCCCGCCTGCAGACCACCGCAGCCACGCCTCCGCGCGCCAGCGCCTTCCGCAGACCCTCCGCGCGCCCACGCACAACCGCCTGCAGCACCTCCGTCGGAGCTCGTCCGGCCACCTCCGGCCGCCGCGTGACTCGCCGTCACCACCGATTCGAAGCCCTTGATCCAAGGGACCTCCGCCGAGCTTCCCGCGCCCAGCCATCAGCTCCTCGTCGCGCAAGACAACGGGGAAAAATTCCCCTGTTTTGCTACAGTAAAGCATTGATTAAAATTTACATTTTCTGCCATTGCCAGATTTTATTCACATTATATTCACTCTGCATTGCGGAAAATATCCTGTAGTTTATCATAATTGCCATTTCAGCATTATTTCTTGCTTAAACCTTAATCTAAAGGCAATCTTGGCTTGGTTCTTGTCCAAATTGACTCCGAACAAACATTTTTAAGTGGCACGAATTTTAATACGTTATTGCCTCCCTGTGGAAACGACCCGCTCCTCTGCGAGTGGTTATTTCTTATTAAAAATTGATTAGTCGATTTTTCCACCACATTAAACTACAAACGACTTAAAAGCGAAAGATCGAACCGGTCACCTGCCGACTGGTTTGTGGGTGATACGGGGTTGCAATGCAGTGCTGCACCCCTGATAAATGCCATTTTATCATCATTCTTTTGCATTAAAACAATCCTAGCTCTTAGGGTTTTGCTTCGCAAATGGGTTTTCGGGGTTGCATTTAGTTATAAATTAGGATAGGCATGCATTACATTTTTCTTATCTTTTTAATGTATTTTTGTGAGTGTTAGGGATGAACAGATATACAGATTCCTAAAACCCTAGTACTCAGGAGGGCAACTGGTGAAGAAGCTCAAACTAGCTGGAACTCAGCTTGATCTAGCTCACCACAATTGGAATCTAGCTCACTTGGACTAGGGTTAGCTCATCTTAACTCCATTCAGCTCATCTCAGCTGAATGGCAACTCATGAGAGCTCATCTTAGCTCACCCTAGCTCAGGTCAGCTCAGATCCAGCTCAACTTAGCTGAGTCTAGCTCATCTCAGCTCCCACTAGTCCACAGGGAGCTCTAGCTTGCTCAGCTGAGTTGATTGGAGTTCACCCCAGCTCAAGTCCAGCTACATCCAGCTCCACTCAACTCCAACCAACTAAAGATGAATTCATCCCAGCTCAGGAAGCTCAAGTCCAGCTCCCAGGGACTCAGCTTAGCTCAACTTAGTTAAGCTAAGCTACCTTAGCTGCCTCAACTAGCTTGATCCTCCCCAGGAACACCAGACCCAACTCACCTCAGCTCATTATTGTAGAAGCCAGCTTACTTTAGCTTGGCTTAGTAGCTAGCAAAGAACTAGCAAGCTAAGCCAGCTAGAGTGGCTCCATGCCACCCCCTTCAGCAGTTGCCAGCTCCATTTTAGCTCCAGACTTCTATCCAGCTCCTCTCTTCAAACCCTAGCTCCCATTGCCTCGTCCTCTACTCCATTACAAGCTAACCTAGCCCAGCCTAGCTAGCATCCAGCTCCTTGGTCATCCTCCACCTTCAACTTAACCCTAGCTAGCTGCACCAACTAAGCTTACCTAGTCCACCTAAGCTACCTAAACCTCTACTCTATTTTGGCGCCAAGATGGACACCTCTTAGCCCCTCAACTACACCCAAGAGACACTTTGTTTTGGTACCAAAATAACCTTCTAGAAGCTCTCCCTTTTGGCACCAAAACACCCCCACATCATGGCCCTACACATAACCCTACAACCTATCCTAGCCATCCACTTAACCCACCCTTCGAGAAGCCTTCATGGTGGCGCCAAAACCAAGGCACCTCTCCATGGTTGGCGCCAACTTTAGATGGCTCTTCACCACCATAACCACCACCTTCACAGCCCCCTACTTGGTGCCAACTCTCCTTAGCCCTAGGATCACCTAACCACCCCCATCTTCCCATCTTAGCCATCCATCTCAAGAGTCACCTTAACCCTCTCATCCTACACTATAAAAAGACCAACACCCACCACCTTACAACCCATCCTTGCCTAGAAAAATACTTCTCATATTCTACCTATAGCTCTCGCCCAAGAGAGAAGAAGAAGAAGAAGATTAAGGGGACACTCTGCCCCCTTGGTGCCTTCCCCTCTTCCCTTCTCTCTTGTGCCCACGCCAGCCAAAGGAGAAGCCAGGCAAGGAATACCTTTGGAGGAGGTCTTGAAGGTGGTCCACACCACCTTGGAGGAGAGCTAAGAGGTGGTCCACGCCACCTTGGAGGAAGGCCTTGCCACGCCCCCTACCTGAGGGTTTGCCAAGGAAACTACACCTTGAAGGATTTTGCGAGAAGGAGGAGCTATTTTTGATTGCGAGAACACCCGCAATTGGAGCAAGAGCCTCGCCATCTTCACCATCATTTTAGAGGATTTTTCCATTTTCATTACATGCATTTTTAATTCTAGTAGTTTAAGCATTCTTCTACTAGATTTTTTGTGTAAAACAATTCCTCAATTTTATACAAGTTGCCTTCATTAGATTATTTTCGTCATGATTGCAATTTAGTTTTCCCTTTTGTGCACTCACTTCCCTTCCTCTCTAATTTCCCTAGGCCTTCATGTGCCTGGGGTGAGCTTAGAAGGAAGGTAGTTCTTGTCACCTAGGGTTACTATTAGGAGTAGTTTGCATTAATTCGAAACCCTTATTATTCCATTTACAAAACAAAAAGAAAAAATGATATATTGAGAAAAAACCAAAAAGAAAGTTGAGATTTATTTTCTAAGCAAGAGAGTTGATTTGCAAGCATATTGCCTCCTTGGATGACCCTAGATACTCCACTATCTAGGTTATAAATTTTAAAAGCGCATGCGATTTCACGTGTTACAATGACTTTAAAAATCTGCTTTTACAAATCACGCGATTTTTTGCATCACTTTTTTGGCGTCGTTGCCTGGGAAAACCACTCAAGATCCCCTGCCTGTTAAAGAAACTCATTTTAATGGAAAACAGATCAACTCTTCCCCATCTTCCTCTCACATTGTTCAGGAACCTATTAATGCAAAGCAGGGAAACCCTACACCATTTCCACAAGCCCTCTATTCTTCAACAAATATGAAAAAGAAGAAATCCGAGCCCACTAATAAGGAATTAATGAATTTATTTGGGCAAGTTGAAATTAACATCCCTCTCCTAGATGCCATAAAATACATCCCTACCTATGCAAAATTCCTAAAAGATTTGTGTACCCCTAAAATGTAGCCCCGAAATTTAGGAAAGGTGATCCTTCCTAAGATAGTCAGCTCAGTTGTGCAGAGTCGACTGCCTCTTAAGAGAAAGATCCAGGCGCCCCCCTGATTCAAGTTATCATTAATGATACTTCTTTTGATCGCTCTTTGTTGGATCTCGGTGCCTCAATCAATCTTATCCCCACAATTGTTTTTGAGGAATTTAAGATTGGTGAATTAAAGCCCGTTGAGGTTACTCTTCAATTAGTTGACCGATCTACAATTAAACCAAGGGGAATTGTTGAGGATGTCCTTGTCTGGGTCAAAAATTATCTATTTACAGTAGACTTTTTAGTCCTGGACATAGAGGTACCGGAAGCATTAAAGTTTGCCCCTATAATTCTTAGGAGACCATTCTTAGCCACCGCCCGTGCAAATATTGATTATGATTTTGGAAAAATAAAGATCATGTGTGGCGGTGAATCTGTAACCCTAGATATTTTCCTAGCTTCTAGGAGGTTCCAAGAACCTGATTTCTTTGATGATTCAAATTCAGAAATAGAAAATATTGTCGAAACTTTGCAGATTTCACATTTAGGTTCCTGTTTTGCCATTAACACGATTCCTTAACAATCTACTTCTTCTCACCCTTCCACCCTAGCCACTCATTCAGCTAACCCTCCAGCTGACCCTTTCACTCTCACCTCACCACTAACACAAAAAGTAGAAATTCTTTCGGAGTCAGGCCCATAATTGGAATTCAAACCTTTGCCCAACTCCCTTAAATATGTCTTCCTCGGTCCAAATTAGACCTTTCCCCTAATTATAAATTCTGGACTTACTAGGGTGCAAAAACACAAACTTCTCCATGTTTTGAGTAAATACAGAAAGGTTATTGGCTGGACCCTTTATGATCTTAAGGGTATTCATCCGTTCTACTGTACACATCGTATATACTTAGAGGACGAGTCTCGCCCCTCCCGCCAACCACAAAGGTGCTTGAACCCTAATATTTAGGAGGTGGTAAAAAAGGAGATTATTAAGTGGCTTGATGCTAATATCATCTACCCCATTTCCGACAGCTCCTGGGTTAGTCCAACACAAGTTGTGCCCAAAAGGCTGGACTAATAGTTGTCACTAATGACAATGGGGAGAATATAGCCACTCAAACCACCACTTCCTGGCACGTGTCTATTGATTACAGAAAATTAAACATCGCCACCAAGAAGGACCATTTTCCGCTCCCCTTTATTGATCAAATCTTGGAGTGCTTAGCTGGATGGGATTTTTACTGTTTTCTGGATGATTATTTCGGCTATAATCAGGTAGCAGTTCATCCTGAGGACCCGGACAAAAAACTTTCACCAGCTCCTTCAGAACCTTTGCTTTCCAAAGAATGCCCTTCGATCTTTGCAATGCACCTGCGACTTTTCAAAGGTGTATGCTTGCAATATTTTCAGACCTGGTAGGTGAAGGTCTTTATGGATGACTTCTCTATTTTTGGAGATTCTTTTTACCATTGTCTCAAGAACCTTGAAAGAACTCTCCAAAAATGCATAGAAGTCAATCTGGCCCTCAGTTGGGAAAGAAGTCATTTCATGGTCAACGAAGGTATTCTCTTGGGCATGTTATTTCAAAACAAGGAATCGTGATAGATAAAGCAAAAATAGATGCTATATCTAAGCTCCTACCGCCCACTACTGTCAAACAGATCAGATCCTTTTTAGGTCATGTGGGTTTCTACTGCAGATTCGTACAAAATTTTCCCCAAATCTCCAAGCCCTTAAGTCAACTGCTTACTAAAGACCAGCCATTTGATTTTAATGATAAATGCCTGGAGAGTTTTCTGAGGTTAAAGAAGGAGGTTACTGAGGCACCAATTTTGCAGGGACCTGATTGGAATAGTCCTTTTGAATTAATGACAGATGCCTCAGATTTTGCTGTGGGGGCCGTTCTAGGGCAAAGAATTGGCAAGAGCCCTGTTGTGATCTATTATGCTAGCAAAACTCTTGATGATGCACAATGGAATTGCACGATTACTGAAAAGGAACTTCTTGCCATTGTATTTGCCTTAGAAAAATTTAGATCTTATCTCTTGGGGTCACATGTCACTGTGTATACCGACCATCAGCACTTAAATATTTGCTAACAAAAAAAGATACGAAACCCCACCTTATCTACTGGATCCTGCTGCTCCAGAAATTTGACCAGGAAATCAAGGATAAGGTGGGATCGCATAATGTAGTGGCCGACCATCTCTCTCGTCTTATGACAAATGACATAATGACCCCACCTAATCAATTCCCCGATGAAAGCATTTTAGCTGCTACTACCCTCCCTTGGTTTGCACCCATCGCAAACTATTTAGCAAAAGAGTGAATCCCCATTGATTGGCCAAAAACAAAATGGGATAAGTTCTTTGCTAATATTAAATACACTATTTTTCGGAGGAGCCCAACCTTTTCCGCATTTGTCCCTATCAAGTCATTCGACGATGTGTCCCTGAATTTGAAATCCATGATATTCTGACACATTGTCATTCAATGGCCTGTGGCGGACATTTTTCGGGCAAGAAAATTGCAGCTAAAATCCTTAATGCGGGATTCTTTTGGCCCAGCTTGCACAAAGATGCTCATAATTTTTTTCAATCCTGTGTGCGTTGCTAGAGCATCGGCAACATGACTCAGAAGGATATGATGCCCCTTAATCCTATTTTAGAGGTTGAAATTTTTGATGTTTGGGGCATCGAATTCATGGGATCATTCATCACCTCTAGTGGGTATTTATATATACTAGTAGTAGTCGACTATGTTTCAAGGTGGATAGAAGCAATACCCACCCGCACTAGTGATCACCATGTGGTTGTCGAATTTCTTAAGAAAAATATTTTCTCAAGATTCGGCATTCCCAAAGCCATTATCAGTGATGGAGGCTCACATTTCACTCATTCACAATTCCATCACCTTCTTTCTAAATATGGGGTTAATCACAAAATTTCCACACCTTATCACCCCCAAAAAAATGGCTAGGCAGAAGTTTCTAACTGGAAAATTAAAAATATTTTACAAAAGATGGTTAGGCCCGACCATAAAGATTGGTCTACCAAATTAGACGACACTTTATGGGCTTACTGTACCGCTTTTAAAACCCCACTCGACATGTCTCCCTTCCATCTGATTTTTGGGAAGGCATGTCATCGCTCGGTAGAACTAGAACATAGGGCTTTTTGGGTAATAAAATAATTAAACATGGATTTATCTGACGCAGGTATCCATCGAAAACTACAATTAACTGAATTTGAAGAATTATGTAATTTTTCCTATGAAAACGTGAGGATTTATAAAGACTGAACAAAGAAATTTCATGATAAATACATTGTTCGGAAACACTTTGACGTTAATCAACACGTTTGGCTTTTTGATGCTAGATTACGTCTTTTTCCTAGCAAATTAAAATCCAAATGGACCGGCCCCTTTATTGTCCACAAAACGTATCCGTATGGCCCTGTTGATCTTTTTGATCCTAAAACTAATACGACATTTCAAGTCAGCAGCCAATGTTTAAAGCCCTATTTTGATCATACCCCGAATCTCCCTTCTGAATCCTTCGATTTCACTAAGCCAGCCACCTTTGATCACTAATGCAAACTACGCCCGGGTGAATGGCATAAAAGATAGCACTAGATGGGAGGTAACCCATCATTTTTCCTACTTTCCTTTTCCCTTTCTTTTTCCAGGTTTTCACCATCCTAAACCCGACTACTCTTCATTAAGGTGATCCCTTTTCCCTCCTAATGCATGAGGACATTGCATATCTTAAGCATGGGGGGGCATTTTTAAAAATTTGATGATCAATTTAGGATTTTCAAAACCTAACAACATGTATTCTTCTTTAGTTATTTTATTTTCCTGCCTGCATACCCAAAAAAATAAAAATGTTGAAAACTTTTTGAGGAAAAATTTTGAAATTGGGACTAAGGTTGAAAAACTCACTTTTGGCGCAATGGGATTCAATCTTTAACAAAGTAGGGATGAGGATGCAGATCTTATCATTAGAATTTTAGGGTCTATTTTTAGACTAGATCGGATATCCTTCTCTAAAATTCCACCTGAACTCATGATAGTTCAGGTGACTTGATCCTCTTTTGTAATATGGAAAATATCTGGCTTAGTTTCTGATTCAAAAACTTACATTTCTTATAGTTCTTGTATCAAATTTCACACACAAAACAACACTAAAAAACAACTAAAAATTAGAAAAACTCCCTTGTTTGGACTTAGTAAAAGTCTGAAACAGATCATTAGAATGAGTTCCCACCACCGAGGAGGAAAATGCCTCCTTTGAGGATGCGATGTCAACAAGTTACTGCCTCAACACTACTCCATGTCTATATTTCATATCTTTAGATGGAGCACTAAAGCGCATTTTAGCAGCTCAAGTGTCTTGGATGATGCTCTACCTATAGTGTCGGAGCAAGAGCTTGAGTTTGCTTGCAGCGCCCGTTTACACCGCATTGCATTTTGGGGTTGTGAGCTCCTGTGTGGTTTCATGGATAGTGTTATTGTTGATGTGGCTTGATCGTGTTTTAACAATCAGTTGCGTTGTAGTATAGGTGATCAAGCATTGCCAACAAATAAAAATTTATTACTCGAAAATCTAAGTATCCGAGGTCGAACACAGGGAGCAATTGGAATTTATTATTAATCTCAAGAATGTAATTGAACACTTACAGTTACTCAAAACTTAATTCAAAATATATATGCATGAGTTTAAAAGTTAATTGTAGCAAAAATAAGGAATTTAGACGTCTGGTCATGGGATCAGACGTCTTAAAAAGATGTTTTCTTCCTTCTCTCGTCTGTTCTCTCTTCTCCTTCTTCTTCTGACTTTCTTTCTCTGATTTTTCTCTTTTTCTTCTGTGACCGTGTACTTCTTCCTTGTTTCTTCTTTGCAGTTCTCTTGCCTTGCTTCTTTCTTCTTATTTTCCTCTATCTTCTGCCTTGCCACTCTTCTACAGTTTCTTTCTCCTTTTCTCTGCTGATCTTCTTCTTCCTTCCTTGGCTCTGCTTACTCTTCTTCGTCTACTTGTCTTTCCTTTTCTTTATTTCTTCTTCCTTCTTCATTTCCTCTTCTCTTTGGCTTCGCCCCTTCCCTCTGCCTTGCCTTTCCTTTTCCTCTGCGGAGCTTCCTTCCTTCTTCTCCTTCGCTTGCAGTGGCTAAGTCCCTACTTACTTCTTTAGTTCCTTCCCTGCACAAACTGAAGAGAGAAAAACCTACCCCTCTACCCACACCTGCGTCTCTCTCTCTCTGTATATCACTCCTTAGCACTCTCTCCCAGAGCTAGGTAATCGGGTTGGGTCGCGCGCCTAGGTCCAGGTCACCGGAGTGGGTGTGGTGCGCGAGGAGTGCTCAGGAGGGTATCGGGTCGGGTCGCCAGATCTACGTGATGAGCTCACGGACAAGGCATGTGTATAGGTGAGGGACCTCACCCCATGTGTTCTCGGAGGAAACCAGACGATAACACAAAATCACTTTAAACTAGTCAACGAGGTTACTACTTACCGAGGTGGGACTATTGTTCCACCGCTCTTTCTCGTGCGCCCGTAGCAGACCGTTCCTCCAATTGCAACAACTGCAGGTCTCGTGGCGCCACTTGCTGGAACAACTGGATGCGCAAGACCTCCCCGAGTTTGCTGGACCTGGAATCTTGGAGCAATGCAACCTGGAACAAGCTTGCAACCTCCTCAAGCCGTCGCTAATGGCGGCTGGAGCTCGAACCCTGCCTGACACAAAAAAGGGCCTTGCAGCTCTATCAAACCATAGGAGCACCTTCGCCGTGTCACGGTGAAGGTGAGGCGGTAGGTGGTAGGCCGCGGGGCGGCCTAGGATGCATGCCTAGGTCACTCTGTGGCCAGACGGATGGGTTAGGTCGGGGGGCGGTTGTGGCGGTGTAGGCAGCCTGTGGATGAGTGGAGGATATTCAGTGGAGTATGGCGGAGGTTATGTGGTGGTTGGCACGACATGTGGGGCTGCAGAATGACGAAGGCATCTCACTAGAGGGTGGCCAGAGATGAGGAAGATGGTGGTGGACAGCGGCGGTCGAGGAGCGTTTGGTGAAATAGGATGAGGGAAATGAAAGAGGGGATAGAGACGAACAGTTCTAAACTAACTAAGTGGACGAAGGGGACAAGAGGGCGGCTGGCAGTACCTGCTGTCGTCGGAGAAGAAGGCATCCAGTTGAGGAAGACGGCGGTGATGATGGAGCTATGGAAGCATGCGCGGGTGCTACGCGACGCAGAGGAGGATGAGGAGGATAGCTCTACCACTGGTATTGTGGCAGAGCGACGAGGAAGAGGAGGGGGGCTCGTCGGAGCTCGCTGGACCACTTAGTCGGAGGAGAAGAAGAGGAAATCGAGGTGGAATTCCAGCCGAGTCAAGCTAAGGAGGTGTGGCCGGAGTTGAGGGTCAATTTATAGGCACTGGTAGGGACTCGTGTGCTTGGAAGACAAGCTTCCAAGCACAGGAATCCTCACCAGAGTAGGATTTCTCGCCAATAATGGTGGAGGTACCTACTTGTAAGAGTGACGAGGAACTTAGGGGGTTTATGCAATGGCTTTCAAAAGATAGGGACCAAAATGTAATTGGGTGTACTAAATTGTAAAGTAGGTCAAGATGACCTCCCATTAGGTCCAAATTTTGGTACAAACCTAATTTGGACCTAAGGAATCCAATGGTGAAGTTGGATTTTAGGTTTTACCACGTTTGACTAGATATTTTGCATAAAAGCCCAAATTAGGTCAATTGATGAGTTACGACACTAATCTTGGTCAAAATAGGTTCCAAAGGTCAAATTGAATGTTCTAAACAGTAGAGAATATTTTTCCATGAATTTTAGATGGTTTACTTGATTTTGATCCTAACCGGGCCCTTGTTGAATTAAGCGGGTCTGTTTTAGGGTTACAAGATGTCATTTAATTCCTGGTTTGCACATAAACCCATTTGTGATTGAGCCAACCCACTTTTTATCTTATTCAGATCATTTGACCTATGTTTTGTCTCTAAGAAATCCTGTTTATGTACTGCAATGGTAAAACTGCAGTTTTAACACTTATTTCATATTTTCTTCTCAGAACACTTATTCCTTCAATTAAGCCTTCTTCTAAGTTATGCTGGAGCTTTTATTCTCTTTATTTGGTCAAAATGAGCTAGTTATGGCTCATGATGAGGCTCTCATCAGCTATCCCAAAGTACTGGTGCCAGAGCTCCCTTGGGGATTGGTAACGGGAATGATGATCCTGACACATCTGTTGTAAGGCTAAGCTAAAAATAAGCATGGGGGAGAAAAAAAAAGTTTTAAACCAAAAGCATGCCCCTATAAATGTTGGCTTTTCACAAGCATGGACACAAGGTTTTAAAGGATATTGTAAGTTGCGAATCAGATTCATGAGCCAGAAAAATCCTAAAAATAGAAATTTCAAGTCATGAATTAACAAGGGGTTAATTTGTGAATTTTCTGGAGGATATATTAATCCCGCTCTGTCTAATTTTTGGATACAAAAACAAGTCCCGATGTTTATCCTTAACAAATCCCATGCCTCCTGTGTTAGATCAACCAAGGTCCCTTAATCATTTTCTCCTCAAAAGTTGAAAAAATTAGATTTCCCAAAAATTTCATTTCATAAATTAAAGTTTTGCTAAGAGACAAGAAAAAGATAAGCATGGGTGTGTGATAAACGCTAGTTTATCATCATTCTTTTGCATTAAAACAATCCTAGCTCTTAAGGTTTTACTTCACAAACGGGTTTTTGGGGTTGCATTTAGTTATAAATTAGGATAGGCATGCATTACATTTTTCTTGTCTTTTTAATGCTTTTTTGTGAGCGTTAGGGATGAACAGATATATAGATCCCCAAAACACTAACACTTAGGAAGGCAACTAGTGAAGAAGAAGCTTAAACTAGCTGGAACTCAGCTTGATCTAGCTTACCACAGTTGGAATCCAGCTCACTTGTACTAGGGTTAGCTCATCCTAACTCCATACAACTCATCTCAACTGAATGGCACCTCAAGAGAGCTCATCTTAGCTCACCCTAGCTCAGGTCAGCTCAGATCCAACTCAACTTAGCTGAGTCTAGCTCATCTCAACTCCCACTAGTCCACAGGGAGCTCTAGCTAGCTCAGCTGAGTTGACTGGAGTTCACCCCAGCTAAGGTCCAGCTATATCCAGCTCCAATCAACTCCAGCCAGCTGAAGATGAATTCATCGCAGCTCAGGAAGCTCAAGTCCAGCTCCCAGGGACTCAGCTTAGCTAAACTTAGTTGAGCTAAGCTACCTTAGCTGCCTCAACCTGCTTGATCCACCCCGAGAATATCAGACCCAGCTCACCTCAGCTCATTATGGTAGAACCCAGCTTACTTTAGCTTGGCTTAGTAGCTAGCAAAGAACTAGCAAGCTAAGCTAGCTAGAGTAGCTCCATGCCACCCCATCAGCAGCTAGCATCCAGCTCCTTGGCCATCCTCCACCTTCAACTTAACCCTAACTAGCTCCACCAACTAAGCTTACCTAGTCCACCTAAGCTACCTAAACCTCTACTCTATTTTGGTGCCAAGACGAACACCTCTTAGCACCTCAACTACACCCAAGAGACACCTTGTTTTGGTGGCAAAATAACCTTCTAGAAGCCATCCCTTTTGTCACCAAAACACCCCCACATCATGGCCCTACACGTAACCCTACAACCAATCTAGCCATCCACCAAAGCCCCCCTTCTAGAAACTTTCATGGTGGCGCCAAAACCAAGGCACCTCTTCATGGTTGGCGCCACCTTTAGGTGGCTCTTCACCACCATAACCACCACCTTCACACCACCCTACTTGGCGCCAACTCTCCTTAGCCCTAGGATCACCTAACCACCCCCATCTTCCCATCTTAGCCATCCATCTCAAGAGTCACCTTAGCCCTCTCACCCTACCCTATAAAAAGACCAACACCCACCACCTTACAACCCATCCTCGACTAGCAAAATACCTCTCTTATTCTACCTATGGTTCACTCCCAAGAGAGAAGAAGAAGAAGATTAAGGGGACACTCTGCCCCCTTGGTGGCTTTCCCTCTTCCCTTCTCTCTTGTGCCCACGCCAGCCAAAGGGGAAGCCAGGCAAGGAAGACCTTTGGAGGAGGTCTTGATGGTGGTCCACGCCACCTTGGAGGAGAGCTAAGCAGTGGTCCATGCCACCTTGGAGGAAGGCCTTGCCACGCCCCCTACTTCAGGGTTTGCCAAGGAAACTACACCTTGAAGGATTTTGCAAGGAGAAGGAGGTGCTCTTTTTGATTGAGGGAACACCTGCAATTGGATCAAGAGCCTCGCCATCTTCACCATCATTTCAGAGGATTTTTGCATTTTAATTACATGCATTTTTTATTCTAGTAGTTTAAGCATTCCTCTACTAGATTTTTTTTGTAAAACAATTCCTTAATTTTATACAAGTTACCTTCATTAGATTATTTTCATCTTGATTGCAATTTAGTTTTCCCTTTTGTGCACTTACTTCCCTTCATCTCTAATTACATTAGGCCTTCACGTGCATAGGGTGAGCTTAGAAGGAAGGTAGTTCTTGTCACCTAGGGTTACTATTAGGAGTAGTTTGCATTAATTCGAAATCCTTGTTATTTCAATTACAAAACAAAAAGAAAAAATGATATATTGAAAAAAAACCAAAAAGAAAGTTGAGATTTATTTTCTATGCAAGAGAGTTGATTTGCAAGCATATTGCCTCCTTGGACGACCCTAGATACCCCACTATCTTGGTTATAAATTTTAAAAGCGCATGCGATTTCACGTGTTACAACAACTTTAGAAACCCACTTTTACAAATCACGCAATTTTTCGCATCAACCTCGTATTTCTTCAATAATGACCTGAAATGGGCATGGATGAAGTGACTTCCCCCAACGCTTATCAGCGTGCGAGGAACTCCGATTCTCCCAAAAATGAATTCCCTGACAAAGGATATAAGAGTCTTATGATCAGCTTGTCTTGCCAGAATAGCTTCTACACACTTTGAGACATAGTCTACTGCTAGGAGTATGTACTCAAAGCCATGCAAGTTCGAGATGGGGCCCACAAAGCCGATGCCCTAGATGTCAAATACTTCTACGACAAGAATGGATTGGAAAGCCATCATGCTCTCCGAGTCATAGAACCGACCGCCTGGCATCGCTTACAGCACTTGGCAAACTCATGTGTATCAATGAAAATGGTTGGCCAGGAAAATCCTGACTATAAAATCATTACAATGGTCTTTCGACCCAAGGAATGACCCCACAAGCATCGTTGTGGAGAAGGATATCACACTAGAGATTTCCGAATCAAGGATGCATCTACAGATGATCTGATTAGCCCCAATGCGAAAGAGCAGTGGGTCATCCCAAAAATAGAATTCGGCCTCTAATATAAATTTAAGTTTTTGATCCTTGGATAATCCCGTAGGTAGCCTGCCTACGATGAGTTATTTTGCTATATCAGCGTACCGAGGAAACTCAACAGAGTTGATGGACAACAGAGCCTCATTCGTAAATCGGTCTGATATCGATGGGGAGTATGGAATATAGTCTGGGTCTAGCCGAGACAAGTGATCCACCACAACATTATGTGCTCCGGCTTTGTTGCGGATCTCGAAATCAAACTCCTGCAAAAGAAGGATCCATCCGATAAGGTGGGGTTTGGCATCCTTATTTGCCAACAAATGCCGGAGGGCAGAATGGTCAGTGTAGATGATAAGTTTGGACCCGAGTAAGTATGACTTGAATTTCTCCAACCCGAATACCACAGCTAGCAATTCTTTCTCAGTGACTTTATAGTTATGCTGAGCCTCGTTTAGCGTTTTTCTAGTATAGTATATTACGAATGGTTGGCGCTCCCAATGCTGGCCAAGAACGGCTCCAACAATAAAGTCGGAGGTGTCACACATCATCTCGAAGTTGAGAGGCTAGTCGGGAGGTTGGAGAATAGGTGCACTTGAAATAGTGCTTCGCAAGGTCTCGAAAGCGCTGAGACACGAGGACTAGAAATCAAAGGGCATGTTGGTTACCAGAAGATTCGTTAATGGATGAGAAATTTTTGAGAAATCTCGAATGAATCTTCGATCAAATCCGACATGCCCTAAGAATGATCTGATTTGCTTGACCAAGCTTGGCAGAGGTAATCACGAAATGATTTTGGACTTAGCTCGGTTGACCTTAAGTCCATTAGTGGAGATCGTATGACCTAGTACGATGCCATCCCTCACCATGAAATGGCTTTTTTCCCATCAAAGTACTAGGTTAACCTCTATACATCTCCTCAGGATCTTTGTAAGGTTATCAAGACAAGATGAAAAATTGTCTCCAAACACAGAGTTGTCCATGATCACTTCTACACAGTCCCTAATCATGTCTAAAAAGATGGACATCATGCATCGCTGAAAAGTAGCTGGTGCATTATAGAGGCCAAAGGGCATTCGCTTAAAAGCGAATGTTTCGAAGGGACACGTAAAAGTCATCTTGTCATGATCTTCTGGGTTGATTGCTACTTGATTGTATCTGGAGTATCCATCCAAAAAGTAGAAGAAACTACGCCCAACCAGCTGTTCTAGAATCTGATAAATAAAGGGTAAAGGAAAATGATCCCATTTGGTAATCGAGTTTAGCTTCCTGTAATCATGCAGATCTGCCAAGAAGTCGTGGAGTAGGTCGGGATGGATTTGTCGAATTCATGTTTTATCACGATGAGTCCTACCTTTTTAGGAACAATTTGAATGGGACTGACTCGCTGGCTATCGGAAATTGGATAGATAATGTCCGCATCTAGCCATTTAATGATCTCCTTCTTGACAACCTCCAACATATTTGGATTTAGGTGCCTCTGAGGTTGTCTCGATGGTCTCACCCCTTCATTTGTGTAGATATGGTGAGTGCAATATGAGGGGTGACTCCCATGGAGATCAACAATGCCCCACCTGATAGCAGCCCAATGTGCTTGTAGAATGGAGATCAATTGGTGTTCCTAGTCTGGAGTCAAGTGAACATTGATAATCACAGGATATGTCCTACTTTCTCCCAGAAGCACATACTTGAGCAATTCTGGTAAGGGCTATAACTCTAGTAGCGAAGGGTGGGGAGAGGGTTTATGCAGTGGAGGATAGGAAACAACAGTGGAAATCTGCTAATCCTGACTAATGGAGAATCCATCTTCAGTGTTCATGTAATCCTATCTTAAGATATCGGTGTTAGATAGGATAGATAGTCAGGATAAGGGGTGTTAGAAGCAGATGAACACCTATGACAACCAGATCCATGGGATGAAATGTGTATGTCATTCATCTCAGTCCCATGTGGATTGTGATCTAAGATCCCTGATAGTGAAGATGAATGTGCCATTGGGTCGCTGTAGAGGAGCCCAATGTTCCCACAAAAAGGTGAGTCTTCATCTTCACCATCATCCTCGATTAAATCGCAATCGTAGTTCCTTGATGCCATGAAAATGTCCAGTCTAAGATTTTCGTTCCTTAGGGCCATCTCCATGCATACTGATGCACAGTCGATGTTTACGTGGGTGGTTGCCAAAAATGGGCGACCTAGAATAATCGGTGCATCATGTAGATTAGGAGGAATAGCCATATCAAGAACAAAAAAAGTCTACTGGAAAGCAGAATCCTTGGACTTTCACGATCACATTTTCAACCACCCCCTCGGTATTTTCACCGATCGGCCAGCCAACTGTATGGTAACCGAGGTGGGCTTTAACTCCCCAAATTGAAATCGATCAAATACTGCTGTGGGAGTTAGGTTGATGGATGACCCCAAAACAAGAAGGGCCTTATCAAAAGGGGAGTCTTGCAAAAAAGTTGGAAACCAGTGGAGTGCCTGGGTCCTTTTTGGGCAGCAAGTCGGCTAAGATAACCGCACTGGCTTCCTTAGATAATACTGCCTGTCGTCCGATTCTCTGTTGTCTCTTCGAAATACAGTAGTCCTTGAAGAACCTAGCAACAGCAAGGATGTGATCTACTACTTCGAGGAGAGGGACCTGAATGTGAACTTCCTTGAACATAGATTTCAGGTCCTCGAAATTCCGCATCTCCTTTTTCCATGCTGAATTTCTCATTAGGGCCATGGGAAAAGGGACAGGAATTTCAGGGTCTAGGGGCTTCTTTCCTTTATCTAATGAAGATGGCTTGTGAGAGGAAGAGGGTTGTAAGCCATCTTGCGGTAAAGCATAGGAAAAATCATTACCCGCTTGCCTAGGTAGCTGGTCCTGTGTAGTCTTTCTGTTCTTTAAGGTGACAACTTTTGCATCAACGTTCTATCCATGAAGTGGCAGAGGAGTGGGTTGGTCTGCATACATAGGGTTTGTCGGCAGAGGTGGCTGACCGAGCCCATAACTAGGTGGTGCGGGAGGTGCTTGCAGAACAGCATGTGCCTGCCCCTATGGTGCTTGGAATCTAGGTGGGGTGCCTTGATTCTGCACATATCTCGGGTTTGGGACAGGTTGGGAGGGCAAAGCTCCCTATGACCTATGCTCCCGCATCATCTGGTTTTGCGTGTTTTGTATGCTCTGTATTTGGTTAGCCATTGCCTTCATTATTTGCAGGTTCTCATGAGTAGATTTCCAAATTGATGCCTGTAATTCCTCCTTCAGAGAATCCAAAGGGTCAGCCCTCTTTGGAGGGTAGTTGGCAGCTTAGTGCAACGGTTGGTAAATAGAACAGGTTTTTTGCTACTGAGACAGGAATGGTTGCTGCCTTGGCTATGTGTTCTGCGCATTCCCGTATTGTCTGGTTTGGTAGTGTGGATCTTGACTCGGTCTCTATGGGTTACCAGACCAGGAGAAATTGGGATACTGGCGCCAACCAGGGTTATACGTTTTAGAATACGGGTTGCCACACTTGTAACCCTGAATAGCATTGACATCTTCGTAGGCCGAAGACGTCTCAGATGTAAATTCATCAAAAGAATATGCACTTGCATTGTCGTGTGGTGCGTAACACTGATTGTACGGTGCCTGATCCACATTGTCCACAGGTTCCTGGTACACAAGATCCTGCGGAGATTGAGAGAAAACATCCCGAGTGAACGGATATGTACGAGCAGAGGGGGCTTGGGATGCTTGAGAGGAGAAGATGGAGTAGTGCTACCAGACGATCTAGATCTCGCCCGCATTAATTCATCGAGCTTCTTATCAAGTAGATCACCTTACCTAACTTTTTGGTGATAATGTCCATGTCGGCTCGTTCAGACTCGACTTGAGCTTCGTGGACACTAGCTCATTGCTGTCCAGGTCGTTGGAACTAGTTCATTGAGGCGGCATTCATCAAGTTCTCTACTAAGGACTTGAATAGTTCAAATGCACTGTTCTCATCCTTTGTGAGGAAATTCCCATTGCTAGATGCATCGGCCAAGTACCAATGTGTGTCATCCAACGCATGGTAAAAAACTTGAGTGAGGTGACATTTGGGTACACCATGGTGTGGGCACTTCCTAAGAAGATCGTGGAATCTATCCCCGGCATCATGCAACTTCTCTCCAGGGCCTTGGGTAATGGTCGTGATCGCGTGCCTAATAGCATTTGTTCGATCGATTAGGAAGAACTTTTGGAGGAATTCGCGATGTAATGCCTCCCAGGCTCCAATTGGCCTCCCGAAAGTATTGAACCAATAAGTGATGCGAAAAATCAAGTGATTTGTAAAATGGGTTTTTAATGTCGTTGTAACACGCTAATTCGCATACGCTTTTAAATTTGTATTCCTAGATAAGGGAGTATCTAGGGTCGTCTAAGGAGGTGGGTTGCTTGCAAATTAACTCTCCTGCTTAGAAAATAAATCTCAACTTTCGTTTTGGTATTTTAAATATGTAATTTTTTTTTGTTTTGAAATGATGAGGGCAAAATGAGAATTGTGATGGGAAGTACTAACACCTATAATTACTCAGCTAAAACTTAAGAGATAGAAAAATTCCACTGCCTAAGCTCACTCTAGGCAAGTGGAGGCCAAGAGTAAACAGGGAGTGGAAGTGAAACAAGTGCTAGAACAAAGGTAACAATTGCAATAAGAAATTAAAAATAAGGCAATTCAATTAATCAGAATTTATGTTCTCTACAAAGACAAGTAGAGGAAAGCTTCTACTAGAAATGAAAAATATAAAAGCAATCAAAGAAACACAAATCCTCTTGCAAAATCTAGTGAACAAGGGAGTCTTCTTGCTCCAAGCCTAGCTACTCCTTGGCTTGAAAAGAGGGTCTCCTTCTTCTCCATTGAAAGCTCCTCCAAGGTGGATGCTTCCACCTTCAATGCTCTCCTCCAAGGGTGGGCGTTCACCACCCTCAAACTTTCCTCCAAGGTGGCGTGGATAACCTTCAAGAACTCCTCCAAAGGTCTTCCTTGCCTGGCTCCTCCTTTGGCTGGCGTGGGCACAAGAGAGAAGGGAAGAGGGGAAGGCACCAAAGGGATAGAATATCCCCTTAATCTTATTCTCCTTCTTCTCTCTTGGGCATGGGCTCTAGGTAGAATATGAGAGGAAATTTTCTAGCCAAGGATAGTTTGAATGGTGGTGGGTAGTGGTCTTTTTATAGGGTAGGATGAGGGGTTAAGGTGACTCTTGAAATGGAAGGCTAAGATGGGAGGATGGAGGTGGTTAGGTTATCCTAGGGTTAAGGATGGTTGGAGCCACCTAAGGGGTGTAAGGGGGTGGTTATGGGTGGCCAAGGGACACCTAAAAGTGGTGCCAACCATGGGGAGGTGCCATGGGTTGGCACCAACTTCTTGGCTTCTAGAAGGGGGGATTATGTGGATGGTGGAGATGGGTTTAAGGGAAGATGTGTTGTGGAGATGAAGGGGGTTTTTGGAGGGAAAAAGTGGCGCCAACAAGGAGGTAGTTAGTGTGGTTTTGGCACCACTTTTTGGTGTCTTTTGGAGGTAGTGGGTAGGCTAGGTTGGCGCCAAGTAGGGGTAGCTTATGTGGAGCTTTAAGGTGGAGCTAGTTGATGGAGTTGTTAGGTAGGGTTTTTAGGTGGTAAAAGCCAAGGAAGCTAGAGCATAGCTAAGCTAAGCTAAGCTAGCTTAGCTAATGGTGGAGTAGAGGAGGATGTGTTGGAGCTAGGGCTTGGAGGGAGGAGCTGGATCTGAAGAATCTGGAGCTGAAGTCGAGCTGGCAGCTGTTGAAGAGGTCAACATGGGGCTACTCTAGCTAGCTTAGCTTGCTAGTTCTTTGCTAGCTACTAAGCCAAGCTAAAGTGAGCTAGCTTCTATTGAATGGAGCTGAGGTGAGATGGGTCTGGTGCTCCCAGGGAGGATTGAGCTGGTTGAGATAGCTAAGGTAGCTTAGCTCAACCAAGTTGAGCTAAGCTGAGTCCCCGGGAGCTGTACTTGAGCTTCCTGAGCTAGGATGAGTTCTTCTTCAGTTGGTTGAAGTTGAGTGGAGCTGGATGTAGCTGGATCTGAGCTGGGGTGAACTCCAGTCAACTCAGTTGATCAAGCTAGAGCTCCCTGTGGACTAGTGGGAGCTGAAATGAGCTAGACTCAACTAGGTTGAGCTGGATTTGAGCTAACCTGAGCTAGGGTGAGCTAAGATGAGCTCTCTTGAGCTGCCATTCAGCTGAGATTAGCTGAATGGAGTTGGGATGAGCTAACCCTAGTCAAAGTGAGCTAGGTTCCAGCTGAGTTGAGCTGGATCAAGCTGAGTTCCAGTTAGTCTGAGCTCCTCCTTCACCATTTGCCTCTTGAGTGCTAGGGTTTTAGGGATCTGTGTATCTGTTCATCCCTAACACTCACAAAAATATATTAAAACAACAAAAGAAAATGCAATGCATGCCTAACCTAGTTAATGCCTAAATGCAGCCCAAAAACCCATTTGGGGAGCAAAACTCTAAGATCTAGGTTTGTTTTAATGCATAAGAATGATGATAAACTGTCGTTTATCACACCCCCATGCTTATATTTTGCTAGTCTCGTAGCAAAACTTTAATTTTTTGGAAATCAAAATTTTTGGAAAATCTAATTTTTTCGACTTTAGAGGAGAAAAGGATTAAGGGACCTTGGTTGATCTAAACAAAGGAGGCATAGGATTTGTTAAGGATAAACATCGAGATTTGTTTTGTATCCAACCGTTGGACAAAACGGGATCAATATGTCCTCTAGAAAATTCACAAATTAACCCCTTGTTAATTCAGATGACTTGAAATTTTTGTTTCTAGGATTTTTCTAGCTCATTAATCTGATTCACAACTTGCAAAATCCTTTAAAACCGTGTGTCCATGCTTGTGAAAAGCGAACATTTATAAGGGCGTGTTAATTATTTTTTTTCTCCCCTATGCTTATTTTTAGCTTAGTCTTATAACAGATGTGTCGGGATCATCATTCCCGTTACCAATCCTCGAGGGGGCTCTGGCTCCAGTACTCCAGGATAGCACTATCCATGACACCACCCAGGAGCTCACAACCCCAAAACACAATGCAGTGTAAAGGGTCGCTCCAAGCAAACTTATGCTCTTGCTCCAACATTATAGGTAGAGCACCGTCCAAAACACTTGAGCTGCTAAAATGTGCTTTAATGCTCCATCTAAAGATATGAAACATAGATATGGAGCAACGCCAAGGCGGTAACATGTTGACATCACATCCTCAAAGGAGGCATTTTCCTCCTTCTTAGCGTTGAGAACTCAAACCAATGATCTGCTTCAGACTTTTACTAAGTCCAAACAAGAGAGTTTTTCAAATTTTTAGTTGTTTTTAAGTGTTGGCTTGTGTGTGAAAATTGACACAAGAAGTTCCTCAGAACATGCAAGTTTTTGAATCAGAAACTAAGCCAAATACTTTCCACATTACAAAATAGGATCAAGTCACCTGAACTATCATGAGTTCAGGTGGAATTTTTAGAGAAGGATATCTTATCTAGTCTAAAATAGACCTAGAAATTCTAATTATCAGATCCACATTCTCATCCCTAGTTTGTTAAAGATTAAATCCCATTGTACCAAAAGTGAGTTTTTCAACCTTAGTCCCAATTTCAAAATTTTTCCCCAAAATGTTTTCAGCATTTATATATATATATATATATATTTGGGTATGCAAGCTGGAAAATAAAATAACTAAAGAAAATGGATGTTTTTAGGTTTTGGAAATCCTAAATCGATCGTCAAATTTAAAAACACCCCCCCATGCTTAAGATATGCAATGTCCTCATGCATTAGGAGGGAAAAGGGATCACCTTAGTGAAGGGCAGTCAATTTTAGGATGGTCAAAACCTAAAAGAAGAAGGAAAAAGGAAAGCAAGAAAAGAAATGATGGGTTACCTCCCATCCAGTGCTATCTTTTACGCCATTTAGCCAGGCATAGTGTGCATTAGTGATCAAAGGTGGCTAGCTTAGTAAAATTAAAGATTTAGATGGAAGATTAGGCGTATGATCAAAATTGGGCTTTAAACATTGGCCGTTGACTTGAAATGTCGAATTAGTTTTTGTATCAAAAAAGATCAATAGCATCGTATGGATATGTTTTATGGACAATAAAGGGGCCGATCCATTTAGATTTTAATTTGCCAGGAAAAACACGTAATCTCGCATCAAAAAGCCAAACGCGTTGATTAACGTCAAAGTGTTTCTGAACAATATGTTTATTGTGAAATTTCTTTGTTCGGTCATTATAAATCCTTGCATTTTCATAGGAAAAATTACGTAATTCTTCCAATTCTGTTAATTGTAATTTTCGATGGACACCAGCATCAGATAAATCCATGTTGACTTGTTTTATTACCCAAAAAGCCCTTTGTTCTAGTTCTACCGGGAGATGGCATGCCTTCCCAAAAATCAGATGGAAGGGAGACATGCCGAGCGCAGTTTTAAATGCAATATGGTAGGCCCATAAAGAATCATCCAATTTGGTGGACCAATCATTACGGTCGGGCCTAACTGTCTTTTGTAAAATATTTTTAATTTCTCGGTTAGAAACTTCAACCTGGCCATTAGTTTGAGGGTGATAAGGTGTGAAAATTTTATGATTCACCCCATATTTAGAAAGAAGGTGACGGAATTGTGAGTGAGTGAAATGTGAACCTCCATCACTAATAATGGCTTTTGGTATGCTGAATCTTGAGAAAATATTTTTCTTAAGAAATTCAGCAACCACACGGTGATCACTAGTGCAGGTGGGTATTGCTTCTATCCATTTTGAAACATAGTCAACTGTGACTAGTATATATAATTACCCACCAGAGTTTATGAATGGTCCCATGACGTCGATGGCCCAAACATCAAAAATTTCAACCTCTAAATTAGGATTGAGGGTCATCATATCCTTCTGAGTCATGTTGCCGATGCTCTGGTAACACACACAAGATCGAACAAAGTTATGAGGATCTTTGTGCAAGATAGGCCAAAAAAATCCCACATTAAGGATTTTAGCTGCAGTTTTCTTGCCTGAAAAATGTCTGCCACATGCCATTGAGTGACAATGTGTCAAAATATCATGGATTTCAGAATCAGGTACACATTGTCAAATGACCTGATTGACACAAATGCGGAAAAGGTCGGGCTCCTCCCAAAAATAGTATTTAATATCAGCAAAGAATTTATCCTATTTTGTTTTTGGCCAATCAGCGGGGATTCATTCTGTTGGTAAATAGTTTGCGATGGGTGCAAACCAAGGGAGGGTCGTAGCAGCCAAAATGCTTTCATCGGGGAACTGATCAAGTGGGGTCATTATGTCATTCATCATAAGACGAGAGAGATGGTCGGCCACTACATTATGCGATCCCGCCTTATCCTTGATTTCCAGGTCAAATTGCTGGAGCAGCAAAATCCAATGGATAAGGTGGGGTTTCACATCTTTCTTTGTCAGCAAATATTTAATTGCTGAGTGGTCGTTATATACAGTGACATGTGACCCCAAAAGATAAGATCAAAATTTTTCTAAGGTAAATACAATGGCATGAAGTTCCTTTTCAGTAACCGTGTAATTCAGTTGTACATCATCAAGAGTTTTGCTAGCATAATAGATCACAACGGGCTTCTTGCCAATTCTTTGCCCTAGAACGGCCCCTACAGCAAAATTTGAGGCATATGTCATTAATTCAAAGGGACTATTCCAATCAAGTTCCTGTAAAATGGGTGCCTCAGTAACCTCTTTCTTCAACCTCAAAAAACTCTCCAAGCACTTATCATTAAAATCAAATGGTTGGTCGTTAGTGAGTAGCTGACTTAAGGGCTTGGAGATTTGGGAAAAATTTTGTTTGAATCGATGGTAGAAACCCACATGACCCAAGAAGGATCTGATCTGTTTGATAGTAGTAGGCAGTGGAAGCTTAGATATAGCATCTATTTTTGCTTTATCGATCATGATTCCTTGTTTTGAAATAACATGGCCCAAGATAATAACTTCCTGGACCATGAAATGACTTTTTTCCCAACTGAGGACCAGATTGATTTCTATGCATTTTTGGAGAGTTCTTTCAAGATTTTTGAGACAATGGTCAAAGGAATCTCCAAAAATAGAGAAGTCATCCATAAAGACTTCTAAGCATTCACCTACCAGGTCTGAAAATATTGCAAGCATACACCTTTGAAAAGTCATAGGTGCATTGCAAAGACCGAGGGACATCCTTCGAAAAGTAAAGGTTCCAAAGGGGCAGGTGAAAGTTGTCTTGCCTTGGTCCTCAGGATGAACCGCTACCTAATTATAGCCGGAATAACTATCCAGAAAACTGTAAAATTCCCGTCCAGCGAACCGCTCCAAGATTTGATCAATAAAGGGGAGTGGGAAATGGTCCTTCTTGGTGGTGGTGTTTAATTTTCTATAATCAATACACACAAGCCAAGAAGAGGCAGTTCAAGTGGCTACATTCTCCCCATTATCATTTGTAACAACTGTTAGTCCAGCCTTTTTGGGCACAACTTGTGTTGGACTAACCTAGAAGCTGTCAGAAATGGGGTAGATGATATCAACATCCAGCCACTTAATAATCTCCTTTTTTACCACCTCCTGCATAATAGGGTTCAAGTGCCTTTGTGGTTTGCGGGAGGGGCGAGAATCGTCCTCTAAATATATACGATGTGTACAATAGGACCGATGAGTACCCTTAAGATCAGAAAGGGTCCAGCCAATAGCTTTTCGATATTTACTCAAAACCTCGAGAAGTTTGTGCTCTTGTGCCCCGGTAAGTCCAGAATTTATAATCAGGGGCAGGGTCTGATTAGGACCCAGGAAGACATATTTAAGGGAGTTGGGCAAAGGTTTTAATTCCAATTGTCGACCCGGCTCCGAAAGAATTTTTGCTTTATGGGTTAGTAGGGAGGTGAGAGTGAAAGGGTTAGCTGGAGAGTTAGCTTAATGTGTGGTTAGGGGAGAAGGGTGAGAAGAGGTGGATTGTTCAGGAACCGTATTGATGGCAAAATAGGAACCTAAATGGGAAATCTGCAAAATTTTCCTCCATAATGTTTTCTACTACTGAATCCGAATCATCAAAGAAATCTAGTTCTTGGAACTGCCTAGAAGCTTGAAAAATGTCTAGGGTTACAGATTCACCACCACACATGATCTTCATCTTTCCAGAATCACAATCAATATTCGTGCGGGCGATGGCTAAGAATGGTCTTCCAAGAATAATGGGGGCAAACTTTAGTGCTTCTGGTACCTCTATGTCTAGGACTAAAAAGTCTATTGCAAATAGACAATTTTTGACCCAGACAAAAACATCCTCCACAATTCCCCTTGGTTTAATTGTAGATCGGTCGGCTAATTTAAAGAGTAACCTCAACAGGCTTTATTTCACTGATCTTAAATTCCTCAAAAATAATTGTGGGGATAAGATTAATTGAGGCACCAAGATCCAACAAAGTGAGATCAAATGAGGTATCATTAATGATAACTTGAATTAGGGGGCACCGGGATCTTTCCTCTTAAGTGGCAGTCGACTCTGCACAACTGAGTTGACTATCTCTGGAAGGATCACCTTTCCTAAATTTCAAAGCTACCCCTTCAGGGTACACAAATCTTTTAGGAATTTTGCATAGGCAGGGGTGTATTTAATGCCATCTAGGAGAGGGATATCAATTTCTACTTGCCCAAATAAATCCATTAATTCCTTCTCAGTGGACTCGAATTTCTTTTTCTTATTTGTTGAAGAGTGGAGGGCTTGTGGAAATGGAGTAGGGTTTCCCTATTTTGCATTAATTGGTTCCTGAACAATATGAGAGGGAGATGGGGAAGAGTTAATCTGTGTTTCATTAAAGTGGGTTTCTTTAATAGGTAGGGGATTTTGAGTGGTTTTCCCATTCCTCAAAGTAACTGCATTTGCAGTCTGGTTGTTTCTAGGATGAGGATGGGAGGCCTGATTGTTATTGAAACCTGGTGGATGCTACGGTGCAGGTCGAATGGGTTGACTGGGATATCCACCTTCGAACTGATTCCTTTGATTATTTGGGATGGGCATGGGTTGGGAAGATAAATTCCCAATAGGTCGATGATCAGGAGTAACCTTAACTTGGTGTTGCAAGTTGATAATCATGTGGGTTACTTCTGTCATCTGAGTCTGCATTCCTTACAGAGTTTTCATGACCTGATTGTTAATATCGTCTTAGGATGGTCCATGTCAATACATAGGTTGCCCATAATTCCTAAAATAGTTTTGTTTGGGAAAAGGAATCGGGTTTGAGCTTTTCCAGGAGTGACTCGGGTTAGTCCTCCAGTTTTGATTGAAAGTGTTGGAGGGGTTTCTAAATTGCTCCTGGAGAGCATAAATATTTTCTATGGTGGGATCAAAAATATTTTAATCAAAATTCCCATTCAATTCCTATGGGAAATCAGTTGACAATTGCTGACCAGCAGGTGTGGCATCAATATTGTGCAGATTTTCTCTTTGGAGAATGTGTGGAGGGTTAGTGTGTGGAGAGTGAATGTGTGGATCTTGTTTATTTGTGAGCTTTTCTTCCATTTTCTTTTGGTGAATTTGTATCTGGTCCAGTTGTTGAGCTAACATATATAGATCATCTTAAGTGACTAGAACAAAGGTGGATTTGGAGTCAATTTCGTCGACTCCGTGTCTGGGGTTTTGTGTTCTGCCAAAAGTGTCCATTGAAGTCATGTTAAATGAGTTTTAACTCATTTCTTCAAAGAGAAGATAGGCACTTTCAGCATCTTTGTTAAGAAAATTGCCCCCACATGAGGCATCCAAAAATCGTTTCAATTGATCTTCTAATCCATGATAGAAGATTTGCACTAACTGCCATTGTGGAATTTCATGGTGGGGACAACTTCTTAGAAGTTCCTGAAATCTTTCCCAGGCTTTGTGGAGGGGTTCACCAATTTTCTGTTGAAAGGTCATTATGGATCTTCTTAATGCATTCATTCGACCGATCGGAAAAAAGTTTTTTAGAAAAGCGCTTTTTAATTGGGGCCAGGTGGTAAAAGGGCGCCCAACTGTTCTAAACCAATGACACTTTGTCTTTAAGAGAGAGAGGAAAAAGTCTCATTAACCACATTTCTTCCTGCACATTGCGGGAACGAGTGGTTTGAGCGAGGACAGTTAATTCCTTAAGATGACAAAAAGGGTCCTCTCTTGGAAGACCATGGAAATGTTTGATAAGGTTTAGAATGGCTGGTTTGATCACGAAATCCCCTTGCGGTATGACCACCCTTAGTCTTTCCTTTTAATTGGAAGGATCATAGAAATCCTTAAGAGGAACGACAGATTGCTGGTGAGGTGGTGGATTTTGCCCTTGGTTAGCTAGGTTCGTGATAGTCCTAGCTAAATCTTCTTGATTTTGTTGTAGTCGAACCAAATGGTCGACCATTAAGGCAAAGGGATTTGGATTTTGAGTTATAATTGGAGGGCCACCTAGCCCTGTTGGAATTTCTAGTTACTCCAAATTAGGGAGGTGAGGGAGGGTAAAGTCAGCTTATGGGTCAGCTGACGGGTTAGAAGTGGAAGCAGAATATTTTTGTCGACTTCCTAGGTTTTCCATTTTTTTAGAAGAGGAGGGAGAAGAAAACAATGATTTTCTGTTGCGGGGGGCGAAATCAGATGGTCCCTCAAGGTGTGGTTTTTGGGATCGTCGCCCGTGCATGCATTGTTTTGGAAGAATTGGAGGGGAGGAGAAGAGAAAGAGATGAGAGAAAGTGTGCAATTCAAACAATCAAAGCTTGACCTAACTTAAGTGTGACTCCCTAAAAAGATAAACCTAAGACTTGGTCTATGTAGGAAATAAGTAATCAATAGTGAATACTCGTTCTATCAACAAATCTAGCCAAGTTGCTTAAGGAGAGGTTTCGGCCCAAACCTTTCCCAGGAAAAACCCCAGGTGCTTGTACAAATCCACGCTTGGTCATTTGACACGGCCCCTCAGCTTGAACACTAGATATAGATGACAGAATTGGTATTAACTAAGGAAAACTTAAGACCTATATAGCAAGCCTAAGTTGATGAAGCCTTAGGGGTCAAGTTGCTACGGATTTTAGTTAGGTCTAAAATACTATAGTGCGCACGGAATGTGGAGGGCATTAATTTGGGTTATTGCCCTGTTATTTCAATTTGTTTTTGTGTGTGTGCAAGAATTGGAGAGTGGTTCCAATTAAAAAGTAAGTTGTCACACAATTTCTTATATTTTTGTCTTTTAGGATTTGAATTAATTAAACGTGTTTTAGGGTTTTTCTTTTTAAATTTTCAAACAAGTTTGAAACTCCACAATCTAAGGAAAAATAAGTTGTATTGGTGATGGTTAATTTCCTTTAATGTGATTCTATAAAAAGAAAGAAAGAAACCCAAAGCCAATTGTTTGTAAGATAGAAAATTAATACCAATGAAATATTTTTAGGCTTTCTGTATTAAGTAGTGGTCCAAACAAGTCTAAAAACAACACTACTTTGAAGAAAATCAAACAAGGATTCCAGAAAAGATTTTTGTAAGATTATAGAAGTTTGTTTGATAATTGTTTTGAATTTTTATTTATACTGGTGTCAAAGTTCAGAAATGATACCCGTGGATATTTTGGACCTTTCAGTATTATCACTAACCTCAGAAAATTTTAGTGATTTTATATGATGTGTAAATTTTCACAAGGATTCCAGAAAGCTATATGTCACAAAAATTGCATGAGTGTAAAAATTCTAAAAATTCACGGACAGTAGCAAAATAGGAAGATTAGAGGGTGTGACCCCTCTATAGTTCATGAATTTTTAAAAATTAAATACAAAGCCAATTGATATGAAATTCAGAACAGATGTTCCTAACTTAATTTGGAAACAGTGTATGAAATTTTATGATTTTAGAAGGTATGTGGTGTTTGGAATTTGTTTTCAAGTCCGGATAGAAATCTGGACCCGAAAAACAGAACACCAATACTTGAAATGGAGTGGTGTTAATAAAACATTCAAGCAAACAATGAATTTTAATGGACACCACTCCACTTAATTAAGATGTTTGGGATCTTCAAAGCCAAGTTTAATATTTTTTGGTAGTTTTAATTAACTATGTCACCAGAAAAGGGAACCAACCTAAAAATCCGTAGGAAGAAAAGGAACTTTGAGCTTTCGTTTCCAAGTTCTCGCTTTCCCGCTGTAGTTCCTACACACACTAGAGAAAAGAGAGGGAAGGCGATGAGATCCACTTCAAGCAAGAGAAAGAAAGATTAAGCAAAGCCATGCCTCCGGCAACGGCTCCAAAAAGTGATGCGAAAAATCACATGATTTATAAAATGGGTTATTAATGTCGTTGTAGCACGCGAATTCGCATACACTTTTAAATTTATATTCCTAGATAGGGGAGTATCTAGGGTCGTCCAAGGAGGCAGGTTGCTTGCAAATCAACTCTCTTGCTTATAAAATAAATCTCAACTTTCTTTTTGGTATTTTAAATATGTAAATTTTTTTTGTTTTGAAATGATGAGGGCAAAATGCGAATTGTGATGGGAAGTACTAACACCTATAATTACTTAGCTAAAACTTAAGAGATTGAAAAAGTCCACTACCTAAGATCACTCTAGGCAAGTGGAGGCCTAGACTAATTAGGGAGTGGAAGTGAAACAAGTGCTAGAACAAAGGTAACAATTGCAATAAAAAATTAAAAAGAAGGTAATTCGATTAATCAGAATTTATGTTCTCTACAAAGACAAGTAGAGGAATGCTTCTGCTAGAAATGGAAAATATAAAAGCAATAAAAGAAACACAAATCCTCTTACAAAATCTTGTGAACAAGGGAGTCTTCTTGCTCCAAGCCTAGCTACTCCTTGGCTTGAAAAGAGGGTCTCCTTCTTCTCCTTCCTTGAAAGCTCCTCCAAGGTGGATGGTTCCACCTTCAATGCTCTCCTCCAAGGGTGGGCATGCACCACCCTCAAGCTTTCCTCCAAGGTGGCATGGACCACCTTCGAGACCTCCTCCAAAGGTCTTCCTTGTCTGGCTCCTTCTTTGGCTGGCGCTGGCACAAGAGAGAAGGGAAGAGGGGAAGGCACCAAAGGGATAGAATATCCCCTTAATCTTATTCTTCTTCTTCTCTCTTGAGCGTGGGCTCTAGGTAGAATATGAGAGGAAATTTTCTAGCCAGGGATGGTTTGAGTGATGGTGGGTAGTGGTCTTTTTATAAGGTTGGATAAGGGGTTAAGGTGACTCTTGAAATGGAAGGCTAAGATGGGAGGATGGAGGTGGTTGGGTGATCCTAGGGTTAAGGATGGTTGGCGCCACCTAAGGGGTATAAGGGGGTGGTTATGGGTGGCCAAGGGACACCTAAAAGTGGCGCCAACCATGGAGAGGTGCCATGGGTTGGCGCCAACTTCATGGCTTCTAGAAGGGGGGATTATGTGGATGGTGGAGATGGGTTTAAGGGAAGATGTGTGGTGGAGATGAAGGGGGTTTTTGGAGGGAAAAAGGTGGCGCCAACAAGGAGGTAGTTAGGGTGGTTTTGGTGCCACTTTATGGTGTCTTTTGGAGGTAGTGGGTAGGCTAGGTTGGCTCCAAGTAGGGTTAGCTTATGTGAAGCCTAGGTGGAGTTAGTTGGTGGAGTTGTTAGGCAGGGTTTTTAGGTCGTAAAAGCCAAGGAAGCTAGAGCATAGCTAAGCTATGCTAAGGTAAGCTAGCTTAGATAATGGTGGAGTAGAGGAGGAGGTGTTGGAGCTAGGGTTTGGAGGGAGGAGCTGAATCTGAAGAATCTAGAGCTGAAGGGAGCTGGCAGCTGCTGAAGAGGTCAACATGGGGCTACTCTAGCTAGCTTAGCTTGCTAGTTCTTGGCTAGCTACTAAGCCAAGCTAAAGTGAGCTAGTTTCTATTGAATGGAGCTGAGGTGAGCTGGGTCTGATGCTCCCGGGGAGGATTGAGCTGGTTGAGACAGCTAAGGTAGCTTAGCTCAACCAAGTTGAGCTAAGCTGAGTCCCGAGGAGCTGGACTTGAGCTTCCTGAGCTAGGATGAGTTCTTCAACTGGCTGGAGTTGAATAGAGCTGGATGTAGCTGGATCTGAGCTAGGGTGAACTCCTATCAACTCAGCTGAGCTAGGTAGAGCTCCCTGTGGACTAGTGGGAACTGAGATGAGCTAGACTCAACTAGGTTTAGCTGGATCTAAGCTGACCTGAGCTAGTGTGAGCTAAGATGTGCTCTCTTGAGCTGCCATTCAGCTGAGATTAGCTGAGTGGAGATGGGATGAGCTAACCGTAGTCCAAGTGAGCTAGGTTCCAGTTGAGGTGAGCTGGAGCAAGCTAAGTTCCAGTTAGTCTGAGCTCCTCCTTCACCATTTGCCTTCTTGAGTGCTAGGGTTTTAGGGATCTGTATATCTGTTCATCCCTAACACACAAAAATATATTAAAACAACAAAAGAAAATGCAATTCATGCCTAACCTAGTTAATGCCTAAATGTAGCCCAAAAACCCATTTGCGGAGCAAAACTCTAAGAGCTAGGTTTATTTTAATGCATAAGAATGATGATAAACTATCATTTATCAATAAGCAGCTTTATCCTTGGGAGAAAAAGGAACATGGCTTCAAGAGAATAATTTTGATATTTACATTCTTGGGTAGAACTGACTCTGCAATCTGACTCAGATCTTCAATGTACTGGAAGGGATGCTCATTTGAGTTTCCATGGAAATGAGTCTGAATCAGACATATGATATTCAGCTTCAACTCCAATGCATCTCCTCTTGTAGGAATCCAGACTTGAGGTGCTATAATTGTTGCCGTTGGATCATAGAAGTCCCGCAGTTGTTCTCCGCGTGGTGGATGCTGCTTCCTGTTGAGTGTTGTGAGAATCCTGTCAATGCTCTGCTCGTATTTCTGTTCTGTTTCCTCGACCCTGGCTTCCAGACAAGCCATTGGGTTCTGATTCTGAAGGTCTTGACGAACTCGAGGACCAGGATTAGCCATCTCAGCTAATCTAGTGGAAGAAGGTTGAGAAGAGAGGTCGGGCTAGAATCACCTTTGCCGCCTTGGGTTCGGCTCTCAAGGTCCCACAAGTTTAGGTCCTAATGACCTTCTCCCTTGCATACACCAACACAAAGGGTTGGTGCAGCTAAGCAGAACAAGGCTAAGGCCTTGTTAATTAGTGTGGTCCTTTAGATCATATGATTGAATTTTTCGTTTAAGCTTGTGTTACTAAAAAAAATTCAGCGAGAGACCAACTGCAAGGAATTCCCACATCTCAGGCTAACCTAGCCAGTTTGGTTACGAGGGGACTACGAGGAAGGTTCTTCCTTTGGCTTTTGCCTCCAGCTTCGTTACCCCACAGCCACAGTCATTTTATGCTACCCCGCAGGCTTAGACACCAGGTTTTGTAGGAGAGGTTGGAACTACTAGGTAGTTTCAAGACAAATGATGGTTATTTGATATATTTTCATGAATTTTTAACTTGTTTCTTCAATTTAGTAGATGGTGGGCTGTCCACAAGGTTACTCGCCTCACCGACTAATTCTTGGGCTCATCAGAGTTCAAGTTAGCCTATGCGGTCCTATTGGCTGATGCACTTCTAAGTTTTTTTCAAATTGAAGACAACAATTCAAATATATACTCTATAGTAATATGGAATCCAAATCATTTGAAACTTAGAAAGAAGATTCCTTTTTCAATAAACTTTTCAGAAAGTATTTTCCCAAAATTTTTACTATTTCAAACAATTAGTTATGAATTTTTAACAAACCAGGGGTCAAATCTGGGATTTAGACCCCATGTTGGTTTTTCTATTGGAAACAATTTCAAATATGCTACAAAAATTTTGTAAAAATATGATAATGAAAGATAATTTGATTATCTTTCAAACCTACAAACAATGAGTAAATCCAATTTGTATGTTGGTCAGAATTGATTTCTAATGTTCATAAAAGCTCTATTTTCAAGCAATCTGACCAGTATGTACTCCACGAATTTTTAAATTTCCATAGACGGAACATCTTTTTGGGAAAGGTGGCGTTGGAAAGAAAATTTGAAAATCTAGTTCCAGGCCAACTTTTAGAATTTTTGGAGCATTAGAAACTTATCTATTGAATTTTAAAGATGACACTTAATTTCTGGCCGAGTTTCTAATAAGAATGTGTGCACCTGATTTTCGCAGCACTCGCTTTGCCTCGATTGCCGCTTCATGTCATTGTACCTGCACACAAAAATACTATGTTACAGATGAAATCAAAAGTCATCATGCCTCCCCGTCAATTGCGCCAATTTGATCGAGGTGTACATCGCGTAAAAGATGATCATGTTGTAGTATAGGGTAAAATACGTCTTGAGCAAATAAATTAATGGAACTGGTGAGTCCCGATCGATCACAGGGAGGCAAAAAATGCTTTTGATTTCATACTCATGTTCAAAATCTAATTTTTAAATAGAAAAGACAATGAATCACAATATATATATCAATCAAAGAGTTTGAACATGAATTGCATACATCTAACTAAACAAATTCTAACATAAACATAAACCACTTATGTAACAGAACAAGGGCACCACGGGATGTTCATGGTGGCCTTCTGGAAAGGTTGGGAAGTGTAGCAACGATTTGTCAGGGTGGCCCAACGGACGCTTCAGACGAAGATGCAGAGACGGATGTAGAAAAGACAGGAAGAAGAAGGGAAAGGAGTTGTAGAAGGAGGAAGAAGAAGAAAGGTCATGAATGGCCTTCAAAGGGGACCCTTATGCCTCTTTTTATAGCTTTTGTGAAGGGCATTTATGGTATTGGAGCCCTTAATTCTGTGCAAAGGCGTCAGATTAATCGGATCCGTTCATCGAGAGATCAACGATCCTGATTAAGCCTTGCAAATCCTTCTTCCATCCATGGTTTGATCTGGTGCTGACACATGGCTCGCTGTGCACCCGTGGATCTGCATCCAATGGCCTCCGCTTCGCCCCCCACTCGCCGCTTCACCCACACGCCTGTCGGTTGCCCTTAATCAACGCCTCAACTCCTAAGGCTTCTCAGTCATTCAATCTCTCGATCGGATGGCTTAAAAAGCATGCGCAGTGCCCTCTCATTCCTAAGGCGCATGTTATCATGTGCGTCTTCATCTGATGCTCCTATGCTCACCACGCATCCATGCTTGATCCGCCCGATGAAGATCCTACGTTCAATTGCGCCTGCGATCACCGCTCTTCCTGATTTTACGCTAGGCACGAGTCGAACCCGCGTCGGTTGCTTAGGCGTGAAGGTGCTAACCAACGTGCTGCAGATGACTTTACGTCAGGTTTCCAAATCCTCGCACGACCTTTCTCAGCCATTGGGTGGATATCCAACAGTTGAGATCACGTCATCATCTGATGAAGCAGTTGGAGGCAAGTGACATGGACGCATCGCAGTCATTAGATGATGATCCAACGGCCCACATCTTTCCTTCCAGATTGGGGCACGGTGAGGGGTGGCCGCCCATCTTCTTCTCCTTGTATCTAATGATGTAGGCCTCTGATTGAGTTGATTTCTGCATCGTTGGACTCGTTGTACTGTGAACATCAATCCGGATCCATTCATGTGGTTGGATTTGTCATCTGAGGTCTGGATATTATTCAATTTTCCCCTTGGTTCCTGCTTCTTTTGCAGACTCCCTAGGGTTCTATGGGAGTCTGATTGATGCGCTCTTGGAAGCGTTGGACTCCTGTCATTATTCCAAATAGATCCATAAGGTTGGATCGGTCATTTGTAGCCCTTGATTACCTGCAATTATTAATACCTCTCAAATAGCACATTATTATGTATAAAACAAATAAATCATCTAGGATGCAAAGTATGATGTGTATGCATGTAGAATGCCCATGTTAAGCTACGTTCTACCTTAATTCAAGTGAATTAGGGCCTATGATTGCATTGCAATCAGGACTCAACTCTTGATATTTTTGTTTTTCATTCTCATCATAATTCCCTTTTCTTCTTTATGTACTCCTCTCTAGTTGTTCGATAGGTGGGCTATCAAGAATACTACGTTGTGATGAGTTTCGAAAATTATTTCCTTCTAGCACCAAAGCTAAGTGCTTTGCTGATGCTAGATTATTCCTCAACACATAAGGATCTGTACTAATAGAAAATACAAAACTAGGTGTAAAAAAAATTTAGATATGTTTGATAAAATAAATATTTCTTATTTGTTAGTTTCCTTTTTGTGTAGCATAGACATAGCTAATGTAAGAGCCGTAAGAAACTTCTTTGATAGTGTGGTGAGCTTATAGGTAATTCTCTCCAAAACAATATTAGCTTCTTCAAGTAGTTTGACCATGGTTTTTATGTAATTAGCTGCAACTGTTATATGTAACTAGTTTCTTCTAATTGACTTTTTCTCTCTTTCCGCATGGAAGAGGAATATCAACTGTTCTCACAAGAATAGAAATTCTACCATGGTATGCATTTACAGGTTGAAGGACAGCATTCAGTTGATGCAGGAAACTGTCAAGATCCACCAAATGATCTAGTAGCCAAGAGGCAAAAGGTATGGTTACGTGCAACAGTCCAGTTTTAATGTTGCTGCTAAATCTTGAACCATGGTCCTACATTTGAGAAAAAAAAGGATCACTTGTTCCTACATTTGAAAAAACTATAGCGGGTTTTACTAGGATGCAACATGCCTCTTTAAGAGGCGAGTTTGCTCTTAATTAAATGATGTTTCTACTACTGCTGCTACTTGCCTATGCTGCTGGTGTGGCTTGCTTAGTAGAAGATGGGGAAGACTACCCCTATCTAGGAACCAGCTTAATATACTGTATTTATTCTAGACAATTCTTTATTTTTGTGTGTGTGTATGTGTTTTTAACTTTTATCTATTTGTTTGTATCATGTTTAATTAGCATGGTATATGCATGAAGCACCAACCACCTCTTCTTCACTTATCCCTTCACCTAAGCTTATTAGAAGAGTGTTGGGGATTGGTCAATCAACTATAGCTTTAAGTTTACATTTTGGAGTAGTATACATAATGCCCTTGCAAATGCTAATACGTTGGGGAAGGCATTCATCATGCTATGGAGCATTTGACTAGAGCGCAATAAGGTCATCTTTCAATGTGATAGATCATTTATTAAGGGAGTTCTTCATCACCTTAATATACTTTGTACACACTAGAGGAGTTCAAGGATATACTTTCAATCTTATGATTTATGCATGGTAAGCTGAATTAGAAATTGACTGTAAGGTTTATCTTCCAAATGTTCTTTGTACATCTGAATTAGTGGAAAGAAATTGTGATTTTGGAGCTTAATGAATATGGAAAACTAGAGCAATTTATTTATTAGCTTATCTTTATACTTAGGATTTTTTCCACACAATGCATTTAGACATTGTTTTCTTATGTCATGTTGTTTTAATATATTGTATTTCTCAACAGAATTGTTATTAGCAGGAAGAAACCCATGCTTGCAGGAGGATTCTAAAAGTGGAAATTGTTTTCCATAGAAATTCTTAAAACTTGCAGCTGATCCTATTCTCATTCATGATCCATTTTCATCTCTATTGTGGATTCTTTTTTCTCTTCCTCTCCCATTTATTTCATCTCTGGAATGTTTGTTGTCTCTGGTGTATCTTTTTCATGCTATTTGCGTGGTCCAGGTAATTGGATTTCTTCTCTTTTGTTTTCTTCCCAGGTGTGGCTTGGAAACAGATATTATTGTCGTTAATTTAGTTTCTTTGCCACCATTTTTTCTACTCTTATGTCAATACATGTTCATAGGTGTTAATTACTTGCTTTGGAAAGTATCAGTTTAATGCATCAACTCTTAGCGAGTGTGCTCTAATTGACATTTGTAAAACAATGGGAAAGTCTGAGCTAGTGCAGCAGCACTTTATGTCTTGCTATATTGATTGTTTTCACAATCTTGAAGTCATGATCTACAAACTCACTATTCCTTATCTTCAGAAATGTGCAATGCTGTGGAAGTTGCTTTAAGTGCCAACCCCAGTACATGGTGTTGACAGACATGGTACAAGTGGACCCAGTACTTATGGAAGTAACCATTCGCATGATGGTAGCTACATTTGGATGACAGAATTTGGGCTAGCCAAATTAGAAAACATGTTCTAGATTTGCTCACTGAATGTCATCTGCAATGATAAGGTAGTTCAAGCCTTGACTTCTGAATGGTCTGAGCACTTCTATCAGTATATTTGCATATGTAAGCAAGCAAATGTCCTATACCACAATTCCTCAGTACCCTTTCAGCTGGTGAAGCTTCGTTCGCTTTATCTGGATCTCTTACAGAGGTTTGCATGGTTCATTCTTTAGAATTCATTATCAGGCTATATGCTAGATAATGAGGAGTTCAAGGATATTAAGGAGTTCTTTAGAATTTTAAGAGGAGTTCAAGGCTATCAACCAAGAGGAGCATATTGCTAATGCCAAATCACATGACCATATTCAACCAAACAAAGATTGCAGGCTACAAAAGGGAAATGGGAAGGAGGCTAACAAGAGGGATGAGTTGCTTATGAAATATATTCAGCAATTGGAAAGTTCGAATTCGACCTATAGAAGATACAATATGTCATGCGCAAACTCATTGTATTTTTATTTTTTGTATATTTTCTTTTCTCTTGTATCACCCTTAAGAGGGGAATATGTACTTTAATGATCTGGGAAGTCAATAAAAGGGACCTTTGTGCATAAGTCCCTATGTTTTATGCTTGCTAAAGGAATGTATTTCTTAGTAATGAGTAAAATTAAATTGTATAGGTATCGTTAAAGTGAATCAACAGTGGCAATTAAATTGCCACTGAAAGTGCCATTAAAGTAAATAATTAGTGAGGATTTAGTCACATAAGAAAGCACCATTAAAGCAAATCAATAGTGGTGATTTAGAGACAAATAATTGCTACTAAATATCAATAGAGGTAATTAAATGACAAAATTAGGTGTCACTAAAGAAATCAATAGTGGCAATTTAGTGATAAAAAAAGGCTATTAAATGAAGTATATAGCGACACTAATAGTATCAATTAAATTGCCACTAATATAAATCAACAGTGGCAAAATAGTGATAAATAAATTACCACTAAAGAAGGTCATTAGTGACAATATTTGTGTCAATTAAAGTGCCGCTAATACGATTGATTTAGTGACGATTGTACAATTGCCGCTAAGCTTTTAGTGATGCCAACGATGGCAGCAATTAAGTGGCAATTATTTTAAGTGGGGCCAATTACATATAGTGGCAAATATAATGCCTATAGTGGCAAATATGAAATGTCACTAAAGGAAATTTTTTGTAGTGAGAGCTTAAAAATTTGATAGTGATAAGTTGTGTATTTGTTTTGCTCCCAGTGAATGACCTTGGATTTCAAAGTAATATCTTTGAGATTATAAATTCTAAATGTGGTTTGAGCACTTTCGACTATATTACAACGCATTCCTATAAATCTTCGATTCATGCTTATCACTTTTTGGCGTCGTGGCCGAGGAGCAACGTGCACCTACCACATCTTTGTGCATATTTTTCTCTCTTCTATTTTCTTTGATTTCTAACCTATTTGTCTCTTATTGGTTGTTTTCAAGCAATCATTTTTACTTAACCCAAGTGACGACAAGGGTAGGGTAAAGCTCAAGTCTACCAGCTTGGATCAACCACTCCATTGACAGGTTGGTTTTCTTCCTTCTTCCCATTCCTTCTTTTACTTGCATATATATAAAAAAAAACTTTGGATTGCAACCTTGCCTTACCTTTCTTAGATAATATCAACTGTGGCAAGAATTTCTTGAATTTATGTGTGCTTACATTTTGAAGAGATTTGTGATTGATTAGAACACACAAATCCCAATTCCTCTGCCTATATATGGATTTTTGTGCTTAATTTGAACACATTGGGTCTTGGTTAGGGAAGATGTCTTTGCTTTCTGCCTACATATTGCAGAAACTTTGCTTTCTAGGAAGATGTCTGATCTGATCTGGGACAGATTAGTGAGAAATATCTGAGGAGCTTCACTACTGCAACAGATAATAGGGTCTTGGTTAGGGAGTGTTGGGATGAGGTGGCTAGCAGATGGACACTGAATGCAGCTGCTGGGCGAGATGGCGAGAGAACTCAAATAGAACAGGCATGGCTACTTGCTGACCTAGCAGCATTCCAGCCGGCAAAAGGCGAGGATGACTACCGGTGGATACACGGTCAGTTCACCTCGGTCAAGGCGTACAAGAGGCTGATGGGGAGCACGTCTGCTGATCCTACACCTACAGATTTTGACTGCAGTAGAATTTGGAAGCTGAGGACTCCGCTCAAGATTAAAATCTTTCTGTGGCTGTGCAGGCTAGATGGACTTGTAACCGGAGACTTATGAAGTAGGAGGCTGGGTGCTTCGTTACAAAGCTGCCCTTGCTGCTGGTTTGACACTGACGGTAGGATACACCTTTTTACCTCGTGCCTGGTGACAGATCATATTTGGAAGGAGGTATGAGAGGAACCATTACCTACTTGGGATGATCTATGGAGGAAATTATTGCTGACAGGGAATCTACAGACGAAGATGGCAGTCGTCATGTGCTGTGTCTGGCGTGCTCATAATGAGTGCCTCTTTAGAGGTGGGTCTTGTAATGTGGAAGCTATTGTGAGGGATTGTTGGGTACATGTGAAAGAGTGGGATGAGTGTCTGTAATGGTCTCCTTTTTGTGATAAATAAGAGTTTTCCGGTCTGCTATCATCCCCGATAGCATTCCTCATCCTTTCAAAAAAAAATTTGAACACATTGGACCATTACTTTCTTGTTTGAGTCCAAGGGTTTTGGAGTGCTAGCACCACCTTTACAATTTTAAAGGAAAATATCTCCCCACATTATGTGCAACCCATGTCCTTATTTGAATCAATCTAAAATTCAAACCCTAAAATCAAGGCTCAAAGATCACTTGAACCCTAAAAATTGAGACTTAATACCTATTTGTTGAACAAAACAGCATGGTTCGAGTGAATTAACCTGGATTTCATCCTTGAACCCATACAATAAGTCATGTGAAGTTGGCTCATATTGTGTACTAATCAACCTTAAACTAGGTCACAAGTGAATTTATCTCTAAATCAAGTGATAACCCAAGGTACATGCATATTTAAGCCTAAAATTGGTAGACTTACGGCTTAACTCACACATTTCTGATCTACTTGGAATCGCAGCGACAAGGAAAGTTGAGTGGGGAAACCCTGTAACCTATAGGGCTGCTTTACCATGTAGGGATCTTTACACTACTCTCCTTTCCCGGTTGCCCAAGTAATTCTCAGGGTGAGTTTTCGATCTAGCCTAGGGTGTGTATTCCAACAGGAGGACCTGACACTGAATTGAAGCCAAATATTATTGGTTTAATCCTCCATTTCCATGGATTAAGCTTTGAAGACCCATTCCAACAAAAACATTTGCCCTAGACCCTTCAGCCAAATAATCAGAACTGGACCACCCTGCTCATGAAGATATTTCCCTTCTCTCTAAAGGATTAGGCTGCCAATGGGTATCAGTCTTTGACTAAGTCGATCAATACATTGGAAGAGTTATAGTCTAAATTTCTCAAGAAATTCTTCCCTGTAGGGTGTACTAATGCCCTAAGGCACCAGATCAAGCATTTCGCACAAAATGCGAGGGAACCTCTTCATGAGGCATGGGATCAATTTCAAGATCTCATGCGAAAATGCCCTCATCATGAAGTACATAGATGGGAACAAGTTCAATATTTTTATCGAGGTCTCCGTAAGGACATTAGACTCTTCATCGATACGGCTTGTGGAGGTGACTCATGGGCGAAGATGAGGATACTGTTTAGGAGATTCTTGAGAACATGTGTGATAACTCCATAAACAATGAGTCTTTGGGTACGTTTGACCAGATGACTACTTGTGCACTGATGAACCCACGAGGAGCACACGAGGCTTAAGACCTATCCTCTTTCGTTGACATGGACTTTGTGGCCAATCGATTGGATAAGGTCTCCGTTATTAAGAAGTTGGATGAATTGACTCACCAACTCCAGAAGGACACCTCTTCTCAGCATAAGCAGAACACGTATGCACATCTGCCCACAAGTGGGAGGCCATACATAATATCCACCACCACTCTAGGATGGATACCTATCCATCCATTTCCTATCGCAATTTTGGAGGAAACTTTGAACCCTCTTAGTCTAATTGGGGGACCTCTGAACCCCAGTTTTATGATTATTCTGGAGTTGTTAAACCTAGTGAGGAACTCTACGCCATCCAGAATGACCCCTATTCCAACTTTTACAACCATTGATGGTGTAATCATGCTAATTTCTCTTAGTCGAGGAATTCTCAAAACTCTAGACCACAATATCAGCCCCAACCACAAAATTTGCACTCATCAGCCGGCTCAACCTAGGCCCAACCCAAATTTTCTAGTGAGGCCTGACAGGGATAATAAAATAAGCATGATTTTGTAGACCCTGCTTGATATGAAAAAGACTAATGCTCTTATGCAGAAGTAGCATAATGCAAAGATGGCATAGATGCGTAATCAGATTGTACAAATGGCTGGGACTCACCAACCTGGTGCACTTCCTTCCCAGCCTCTGCACAACCTAAACAACATGCTGAATAAGAGGCACGTTGGGAACCCAAATCAAGGCTAAGTACAATATGCCTACCAGGCCCCCTCTGCACCTCCAACTCCTGATGGGTCAGAGGCTTCTACTTTATACTCTAGCTATTAGCAACAACCTCCTATCCTGCCAAACCCAAATCCTAATCTAGCAAGTCTAAATGCCATCACTACTCGTAGTGGCAAGACTACTCAAGAGGACCCCCTTACCAAAGCCAACTTGCTCCGAGTAATCCTAATTCAAGGATGGTAACTAAGGGCACACCACTTTCAAACCCAGAGCCTAAACCCATCCTAAACAAATCTAAAGATGTTCCATTTCCTGAGGCATTGACCAAAGGAAGAGAAAATCGAATCCTGTGGCACTCGATGCGGACTTGGTCAAGCTCTTTGAGCAAGTCCAAATTAGCATTCCCCTGATGGATACTATATGCCATTTATTGGCTTACTTGTAATTCTTGAAAAATCTTTGTACACTTAAGTGTAAGTAGCGAAACAAAGACGGGAGTCCAATTGTGCTATCAGAGCATGCTAGCTCTGTAATTTTGGGCAAACTCCCACAAAAATTAAAAGATCTTGTCACTCCCATGATCTCCTACAAGACAACTTAGAGTTTGATCAAGAGTTATTAGATTTAGGTGCATCCATAAACCTAATTCCTACCACCCTACTAGACCATTTTGAGGATACAGTGCTAAAATCGATTGAGATGACACTTCAATTGGTATACAGATCAAACAAGTCATCAAAAGGAATTCTTGAGGATGTACTAGTTAGAGTTTGAAATTTCTATTTTTTGGTGGATTTTATTGTATTAGGTGTGAATACACCTAAAAATCTTAAAGACACACCCATTATTAGAATTAAAATTTGGGGACAAAACTTTAAGGATCCATTTTTTTATGGCCTAGAAAGGAATAAATTGTGGGACAATTGAGGAAGTATGCTACATAGGTATATTAATTGAGGATTCAATTACTATGGATTGCCCAATTTTCCAAGAGTCCCAATCATAAGAGAATTCAGACTCACAAGCTTGGAAGCTTGAAGCTAATTTAGACGAATCCTTAGCTTCCATCCCTTCTTCTGAGTCCAACCTCGAACCCCCACTAACTATTGATAACCCGATAATGGAGTTGAAACCACTCCCCAACCATCTCAAATATGTCTTTTTGGGTTCAAAAAAGTTGTTTCCTATGATTATCAATTCTTGCCTTACTCCCGATTAGGAAACTAGACTAATTTATGTCCTCTTACAATATCGAAAGGCCATTGGTTGGACTCTTGATGATTTACTAGAACAAGTCCCTTTTATTGTACAGCTTCAATTTACATTGAAGAGGGCTCACGACCTTGACAAGAGATGCAATGAAGACTTAACCCAAATCTCCAAGAGGTAGTGAAAAAAAAGATAATCAAGTGACTTGATACAGGTATTATTTACCTCATATCTGATAGCTGCTGGGTGAGTTTGTTGAGACACTCATCATGATCTCTAATTACCCCTAATTAACTACTCTTCCTAGTTAATTAAGTAAGGTTATGAACATATAAGGGTTAATTATAGAATAAGGGATATTTAGTAAAGGACCTTAAAATAAGTTTAAAATGATAATTTATCATTCAATTAAGATTATTAATAATTTAGTTAATAATTGGACTCAAAATCCTATTAATCATTCCCTTAATTAATACGATAAGTAACTTAAACATAATGTATACCTAAGTATATAATAACTTAAGTAATTTTACTTAATCTAATAAATTAACCTAAAAAGGTCAAAATGTAAATTAAAGGTGAAAACATAATATTTACCTTATTTACTAACATATATAAAAAGTTGAAAAAGATCTAAGTTAAAATAAACCTTTAAAACCTGAGTTTACATTTTGGTCCTTTAAACTTATTACAATCGGGTCCTTATTTCTCACACAGGTCCTTAAGTTTTATTACATTTAAGTCCCTTTCCTTCTTCTTCTTCTTCTTCAGCCGAATGAACGGCTAGTGACGGAGAGTCACGCCACCGTTTGATCACCGCCCTACCGACATCACTCTTCTTTGTCAAAGCCCTTGTAGCTTGCGCTCACCACCTCCTCTTCATCCACCGGTCTGGATTAACTGGAAATCCTAATTTCCAGTGGGAGATAACCTCACCATTATCGGAGATGATGCTGGAGGTTAAGCTCCTTCTTCGGCCAGACCCCACCATTCTCTTCGCCGCCAACCACTATAAATTCCCCCTTACCCCTTAGATTTTAGTCAAGTTGGCTCCCTTCCCTCTTCTAACAATGAGCCGACCCAATAGGCTATTCGTCTGCAACTCTGGCAACTTTCCATCTCACTTTCCGACTTCCTCCATCCATTCTGATCAGTCGAGGAGATCCGCCATGGTCTACTGCGTCTCTGACACAGGCATCGACCCAAGGAATCCTCTGCTCCACCTTAAATCCGCTCATCGAAGATCTTTCTTTCACCCTCTGATTTCGTCGTCTGCTATGAACCTTCGGCAGAACCCTATTGACCCCTTCGTCCAGGTAACAGTAGATTAGGAGTAGGAGTTGGAGTAGGAGTAGGTTAGCTTAGTTAGTTAGATAGTTAGATAGATTAGAGCAATTTTAGAATTTCAGTGTCATCTTCTCCGACTTTGGCGAACTCCTTGAGCTTGCCAAAGCCTTAATCTTGTCTTTTTAACTCACTATCCACCTTCCTTTATCTTCCACGACCATTTCTAATCCATTAATCATTAATTGAATCACCTAATCGCTTAGTTCATCTTCCACCTCCACCGACTACTGTCACTGTCCATTGCGACATTAGTCGAGCTAATTCCACCTCCACTAGGTTTATCATCATCTATCCATCACTTATGGACCCTAATCGACACTATAAAACATATAAATATCACATATAACTTAAACACCCAATTTTAATTAAGCTCTTGAGCTCGCTGTCAATGGCGGCTCAGGAGTAGTTCAAATCATTAATTAAATATATATTTAGTATCACAGGCATCTGGTGACTTGTCTCAACCACTCAATTGAGTGAGAGATCAAGTCCCGTGCCTTAACTAACTCAATTTCCATTCAAAATAAATTCACCGTCAAATCCTACATTTAAAGAGATAATGAGGAATTAAATGTGATTCTGAGGTTCCTTGCAACCTCAGAATTCTTTTTAGATTAAAAATGGCAAGTTTAATACATATTTTCTGGACTCACCAGAGCTTCAGCGAGCTCCGACGAGCCACTCTTGAGCTTCAGCCTTTAGAATTTATTGAGAAGCTCCAGATCAATGATTTGTGGATCACTGATTAATTTGCAAATGTTTAATTGAGGATTTAGCCACTGGAGATATAGATAGATCTTCATCTTCTCCAACTCCGACAGAGTTGGAGATGAGTGACAGATAGGTTCTAGTCCTATTTAAGAAGTCTGGAAGCATCATTGTTGATCCTTGGGTTCATTTCTGTGATCCAATCACTGTCACAACTCTTAGATTCCTCTAACGAACAAAGACATTTTGAAGCTCAAGCGGCGAGCCTAAAACCCTAGGAATCTTAGTTAGAACACCTATTAAAGAGATTAAGCAAGTTCTTGAGATTAAAAAGATCTTATTTGGGGCTTTAATTTCTTGGGAGAAGGCTTTTAACAGAAAGTCAAATTTTTGTGCCTTCACAGTCAAACTAAGTCTGATTATGGTGTTCTGAGCTAAAATTGAGGAATTGATAAGATAGAACAGACTCTGAGATTTTGTGGGATGGTTTTAGAGAGATTTAACTAAGCTCAGGTGAATAATTTAGTGAAAATTTGAACCCTAGTAATTTGGGTTATTTTTCAACCCAAACTAATAGCAGTGCCATTTTGTTGAGTTTTGATCATAAATCCTACCCAGATAAGCCTATTACAACCCTTAGAATTTGTTTAAATCAATTAGCAATGTCCTTAAGTGTCTATTGTACATGTCAGAGTTAGAAATTGCTTTCTCTGAAGCTTTCAAAAAAGCCTTGAGCTTCTCTGCTGTTTCTGAAGGTCTTGAGAGCTTAAATCTTACCTCTGCAGATGCTGAATAACCTGTAGAAACTATTCAGACCTTTAAATGAGAGAGAAAAGTCCATCTGAGGACTCTGTAGACATAAAAACCATTTCCAATCAATAAATAACCTGCAGGAACTGTAAATTCCCTTACTCGAAGGGGGTGAGATCAGTGTGACGTAAAAATGCAGAATTAAAATATAACAATCTCACAAAATAGCAATCACACAAAGTACACAATGACTTTTAGGTGGAAACCCAAACCGGGTGAAAACCATCACCTAACCCTCTCGAGTTAGGATTTTCTGATCAACCAAGTTGATCAAATCCACTAACGTACTACTTAAACGAGTGTAGTACAGCCTCAATTACAACAACGCTACAAATGCGAGGGTAGCGTTCCTCAACACCTTCTCTTCACGAGAAGGATTTTGTCCCTCGATGGAGACGGGAATTCGCAAAGAGAATACCCAACATAAGCAAAGTAAAATACAAAAAGCCCTATAGAGCCAACAAAGATATTCTTAACCTAAGCTTCTATAGGAGTTAGGATGCTTCCCTTAGCAAGAAGTGCGTCGACGACGCGGGTGCGTGAACTACGCGACATCGCAACGGTGCTCTCGTGAACTTGGTGGGAGAGCGGGTGCGCAAGTGATTTATGCTCTCGAGATGTAGAACTTAAGCTTGGAGAGCTAGAGCTTGAGCTACTTCTCTTGGACAAAGAAAGATGTGGAAAGTATGCTGCTAAGTGTGTCTTGGTGTGTATTTGAGTGGCAAAGGTTCTCCTCTATTTATAGAGGCCCTAGGAAGGCTTTGGAAGGCCTTGGAAGGCTTCCTTAGTCGTTGGGTGCAAGCTCCAAGAGAATCAGGCTGAATCAGGATTAATCATTACACTGACAGGGTTATCAGACATTTGATCCTAGCATCGGACTGGAAACCCAGTTTAAGATGTCTGGGAACAAAGTCAAACGTCTGATGTAGGCGGGTCTCCTTCCCAACTTGAATCAGATCGAAACAGGGTTCTAGTGGAAGTGCATCGACGACGAATAGGACATCTGGAATGATGTCTGGATGTCTGAAAACCTACTCTTCTGCGGAAATGGATTCCCAAGGGAGTGCAATGGCTATAAAATCTCTAAGAAGAGATTTTGGGTCAGCCGTGGCAAAACGGTCATGTATTAGATGTCTGATACCGGCTAACGGTCATATCCTTCATTGTTTGTTAAGCCAGCCAACGGTCCACTAATTTGACGTCTAGACTAAGGTCTGGACATCTGATTTTATCAGACAGACCTAACTAAGTCTAGCTAAATGTTATCGGACGTCTGAGTCAACAGTCAGACATCTTAAAAGTCAATATCAGATGTCTGATTTTCAGATTAGATGTCTAAAAAGGTTGTTTGAACCCTATTTTGTTTTTCTAAATTCTCTATAGAAAACCTAAGTATCCTAGGGTAGTGTAGGTGTTCCTAGGACTACTTTTTAGGGTTCTTTGAGGCTCCTTAACATGATATTCTAAGAAACAAAAAGAGCAAGGAAAGAAACAAGAATACATAGATTACAAGGAAAGGAAACCTATCATGTTCTTCATTTCCATCCTTCTTCAAGCCGTCGCTCCTCACGAAGCTCATCTATTCTCCATCAAGCTCCTCCAATCCATCCTGGATGCAAGCTCGAACTTCTTTTAACCACGTCTCCATTTGCAATTGACCTAAAATCTAAGACTCCAAGTGCAAATGTTAAATGACACGTGTTTTGTTATCATCAAAATAAACGATCGCAATACTCTAGCACCAACAATCTCCCCCTTTTTGATGATAACAAAATCATAAATAATAACGCAAAAAAATTCTTCCCCTTTTTGACATTATCAAAAAGGTTTAATTGATTTTAAATTACCTATAACTCCCCCTTAAAACATGCACTTTTGTGAAATTCTTTTAACAAGAGTAATGTCCCTCCCTTATTTTGTAACAATAAGATAGCTATTATTTTTCTCCCCCTTACTAAAGGAAATTTAGCTAACTTACATCTCCCCCTTAATAATTGACAATTAGCTCATAATTTTAACTCCCCCTATCTATATGCTAATGATAAAAGGATAGGGTAAAGGGTTTTACCTCACCTACCATGGCCAATAAAATGGCCCAAATGGAGGTGGTGGATGCCACATCGGATGGGGCTCCCATCCGTAGCTTGGAGGCCCTGGAATTGGCGTCGGTCTCCAATCTGGCAGTCGATGTGCGGCGAGTTGTTCAGTTGTTCGTCGTCTCGTCAGTCTTCTTGTTCTCCTCCTTGGTCTACTCCTTGGTTCTCCCAACTCGAGTTGACCAGCCTTGAGCTTGTAGGTCCAATCTCTTGTACTATAGTCACCCTTGAAAACTACAAAACATGATTCCAAATCTTTCTTCGGTATCCAAGTGAGCTTGGATCCGGATCTGTTAGCGGGTTTCCTTGACGGAGAATCTTTCTCAACCTTAGGTCTATATAAGTTATCTACCTTATTTATCAAATTATTTGATTTTTCCCTAAGACATGCAATTTCTTTTTCTATAATATTCATATTAGTCTTTAAATCATAAATTTCTAATTTTAGGCTAGCATTTTCCTCAATTAATTTCGTATTTTCATTGATTAAGTCATCATTTTTAGGACTAGCTTCTACATCCTTAAGTTCTTTTTCTAACCTTTCATTTTCATTTTTAAGAAAACTAAGGTTCTTTTTAATATTTTTATTTTCTACCTTAAGTGATTTACTAACTTCAAGAAGCTCATTAAAAGCATTTTGTAAATCGGTATTTACCTCGTTGTCGAAGTTGCTTCCGCTATTGCTGTCGCTCTCTTCTAAGGCCATGAAACCAAAGCAACCGATTTCATCCTTCACAGACTTTTCTTCTTCCTCTTCCTCCGAGCTTGAGTCATCCCAAGTTTCTTGGAACACCTTCTTCTTAGACTTCTCCTTTTCCTTCTTCTTCTCCTTCTTGAGAAGTGGGCATTTTGGTCGTAGATGCCCTTTCTCATTGCAGTGGTAGCAATGTCTCGGGCTTTCTTTCTTCTCCTTTTCTTTCTTTGATTCCCTACAAAACTTGAAAAACTTTTTAAGTAAAATCTTAAAGTCTTCATCGTTGGAACTTACCTCGCTATCCGATGCAACTCTGAATGCAAGGGTCTTCTTCGGCTTTGGCTCCGGTGTATCCCTCTTCTTCTGATTCAGCTTTGTCTCGTAGGCCATTAGATTGCCTAAGAGATCTTCCATGTTGAGCTCCACTTTGTTCACCTCCTCGATAGCGGTGACTTTCTATTCCCACTCCGGTCCGAGGGAATGAAGAAGCTTCCCTTGAAGCTCCCCCTTGATGAAGGTCTTCCCTAAAGCTTTCAAATTGTTTACTATGAGAGTGAACCTAGTGTTCATCTCACTTAAAGTTTCGTTAGATTTCATGGAAAAAGACTCAAATTCTTGTGAAAGTAAATTGAGCTTAGAAGTTTTTACCTTAGAGGTACCTTCGTGAGTTATCTCGAGTGTGTGCCAAATCTCGTATGCGGTGGCGCACTGTGAGATTCTGTTAAACTCCTCCGAGCTGAGCGCGCAGTAAACGGCGTTCAAGGTCATCGCGTTCAATGAGAGCTCACGAATTTGTTGTTGCGAGTAGCCTCCCACGGGTTTCTCTGGGATCTCAAATGGCATCTCGCACCTGGCCCAAATCGTGAAGTCATTGGCTTGAAGCCGAGTCTTCATCCGCAGCTTCCAGTAGGGGTAGTTGCTCCCATCGAAGAATGGCAGACAGGTCGTGGACTGCCCCTCGGAGATCCAGATTGCAGAACTGCTTCCCTCCATGATCTTCTTACCGGGTGTTACTCCGATCTGCAAGAACCTGCTCTGATACCAATTGTAAATCCCTTACTCGGAGGGGGTGAGATCAGCGTGACGTAAAAATGCAGAATTAAAATATAACAATCTCAAAAAATAGCAATCACACAAAGTACACAATGATTTTCAGGTGGAAACCCAAACCGGGTAAAAACCACCACCTAACCCTCTCGAGTTAGGATTTTTCGATCAACCAATTTGATCAAATCCACCAACGTACTACTTAAATGAGGGTAGTACAGCCTCAATTACAACCACACTACAAATGCGAGGGTAGCGTTCCTCAACCCCTTCTCTTCATGAGAAGGATTTTGTCCCTTGATGGAGATGGGAATTCGCAAAGCGAATACCCAACACACGCAAAGTAAAATACAAAAATAGCCCTATAGAGCCAACAAAGATATTCTTAACCTAAGCTTCTATAGGAGTTAGGATGCTTCCCTTTGCAAGAAGTGCGCCGACGATGCGGATGCGTGAACTACGCGACGGCACATGGTGCTCTCGTGAACTATGGCAAGAGAGCGGGTGCACAAGTGATCGATGCTCTCTAGATGTAGAACTTAAGCTTGGAGAGCTAGAGCTTGAGCTACTTCTCTTGGACACAAAAGATGTGGAAAGTATGTTGCTAAGTGTGTCTTGATGTGTATTTGAGTGGCAAAGGTTCTCCTCTATTTATAGAGGCCCTAGGAAGGCTTCGGAAGGCCTTGGAAGGCTTCCATAGCCGTTGGGTGCAAGCTCCAACAGAATCAAGCCAAAATCAGGATTAATCATTACACTGGTAGGGTTATTAGATGTCTGATCCTGGCATCGGACATCTGAAAACCCTGTTTAAGATGTCTGGGAACAAAGTCAGACGTCTGATGTAGGTGGGTCTCCTTCTTGACTTGAATCAGATCGAAACAGGGTTCTAGTGCAAGTGCATCAAATGAAACACAGGACATGTGAAATGATGTCTGGACTTCTGGAAACCTACTCTTCTGCAGAAATGGATTCCCAAGGGAGTGCAATGGCTATAAAATCTCTGGGAAGAGATTTTGGGTCAGCCGAGGCAAAACAGTCATGTATCAGACGTCTGGGGTCCTCTACGGACGTCTGATACTGGCTAATGGTCATATCCTTCATTATTTGCTAAGCCAGCCAATGTTCCACTAATTTGACGTCTGGCAAAATCATCAGACGTCTCCTAAGACATCTGGACTAAGGTCTAGACGTTTGATTTCATTAGACAAAACTAACTAAGTCAAGCCTAAATGTTATCTAACGTCTGAGTCAACAATCAGACGTGTTAAAAGTCAATATCAGACATCTGATTTTCAGATTAGATGTCTGAAAAGGCTGTTTGAACCCAATTTTGGTTTTCTATGTTCTCTACAAAAGACCTAAGTATCCCAGGGTAGTGCAGGTGTTCCTAGGACTACTTTTTAGGGTTCTTTGAGGCTTATTAACATGATATTCTAAGAAACAAAAAGAGCAAGAAAAGAAACAAGAATACATAGATTATAATGAAAGGAAACCTATCCTGTTCTTCATCTCCTTCCTTCTTCAAGCCATCCTCCTCGTGAAGCTCCTCTATTCTCCGTCAAGCTCCTCCAATCCATCCTGGATTCGAGCTCGAACTTCGTCTAACCATGTCTCCATTTGCAATTGACTTGAAATCTAAGACTTCAAGTGCAAATGTTCAATGACACATGTTTTTTTATCAAAATAAACGATCGCGGTGCTCTAGCACCAACAGGAACCCCTTGATTTCACTCTTCAAATTGAAGAGGAAAACATCCTCTTATCTTTAAATTGACCCTGCAATCCTATAGAGTAACCTTAGAGCTTTCCAGCAATCTTTAAATCACTTGAAATAGAGCTCTGAGTAGGGAGTTATGATCGGTTGAAGTTGGGTCTGGAAGGGGTTAAGATAGTCCCACATCGGTAGTTTCTGAGCGGGTGCCTTGGAATAAAAGCAATTTGTTACATGGGCTTCCCAGTCGTCAAGCGCTAGGTGCAAACTAAGCATTTGAACATCTAACCTATCTGAACATATGTGTGTGTGTGTGAGGGCTTGTGTGCCTACGGGTGTGCGCCCGAGTGGGCATGAGCGAGTGTGTGTCCTAGGAGATGAGGCCTGGGAGGCTGGTTGAGCCGGATTGGCTCGAAACTGTCTCAAATGAAATAAACAACAATTGAACCTAACTGAAATTAGGCGAGGACCAAGTATGGTCTGGTCCCACCCTGGTCTCAGGGTGCTATGTATCCTCGAAAGGACCTCGCCGCAAATAAAATAATTTTTGGTTAAAAAGAAAAAGAAACCCGGTGCAACTTATGGTTCAAAAGAAAGCTTAAGGAAAAGAGGAGCCGCTGAAGGTTAAGGTCAAGCTAAGTGCTAAAGGCTAAGGAAAGAAAGGAGAACAGGCACTACTAAGGGAACTAAGAAACAAGAAGAAGGCTAAGGGGAAGAGAATAAGAGGCAGGAATAGAACAGAAGAAGAGAGGTAAGAAAAGAGCTCGAAAGAGAATAAAAATAAACGAAAGGAAGAGAAAGAAAGACAGAAGAAGAGAGAGGTTGAAGAAGTAAAGAAAGGATATTATTTTTCTTGCATCATTTTAATTTCTTTTTGTTCTTAAATGTTGTAATAAGGCATGTTTTAATAAAAGAACTCTTATTGCCTTAATTTCTTTTGAAATAAAATTCGAAATCTAACTTGTTTTCTTGCTAATAAAGTACATCATTTAAGTAAATGTATTTTTCATATGGAATTTTGTATATTATTTATAGTTTAAATCATTTGACAAAATTCATGCTTTTATAATCAACCTAATTATACCTCCTAAACTTATAAAGAAATAAAAGATAATTGGTGAATTTAGAAAAAAATTATATCTCTCAGTGAACGACTTAGACTCAACCAGTAAAAATTTCTAAAATATTAGATTAATTTGACCCTATACTATACAACCGACACAATTTCGAGTTAACCTAAGTGACTTTTTCTACTCTTAATTAAGTAAAATTAACTTAATTTCTAAGTTGAGAGGAAAGACATGCATTAGAGTCCCATTTAGGTTGTGCCTAAAAAGGTAGGGCTCACCTTGATCACCATTGATTTTAGGGAAACCATCCCTACTTGGATTGCCATTTCATGGAGAATCTACATAGACTACAAGAAATTGAATGCCTCCATGAAGAAAGACCATTTCCCTCTCCCATTTATTTACCAGATTCTGGAAAAGCTAGCAGGAAATCTATTTTTTTGCTTTTTGGATGGTTATTCTAAATATAACCAAGTGGCAATTACTTGAAGATCAAGAGAAGACCAACTTCACCTGCCCCTTGATAAATGCCAGTTTATCACCATTCTTATACCCTAAAACAGATCTTGCTCTTAGGGTCTTAACTCCATAAATAGGTTTTTGAGCTGCATTTTGGCTTTCATTTAGGATAGGCATGTGATGTTGACACATCCATTTAGGTAAAAATGCCTATTTATGCATGTTCCTAGGCTTAGATTTGCATTCCATATTATAAATATTGTATAGCATGCATCATTCTGCATTTAGAGTAATTGTGTATATTTTAGGTTAATTGTGACCTTTTTGTGGTCAGGAGAGAAGAAGATTTATTTCAGAGCCTTGGATTGACGATCCAACCATAAGGATCTGATTAGGATGACGATCGGAGTCCAATGCCTCCAAAATCTCCTTGATCGGAGTCCCGTAGCACCAGATGCAGTCCAAGGAAGATCAATGGCCAAGGGACTAGGTGACATAATTTGGAGCTTCAAACGACAAATTCGTCCACGTGGATGGATTCGAGTCAATGATCGCAGCCCAACGACAAGAAAATCATCTCAGTCTGACCTCTATAGCAGCCCCTACATTAGAAAGAAGATGGGCGGCCCAGGTTGCGCCACATGGTGCAACCCAGGCCGCCCATGAGTACGCACGCACCACCGCGCATGTACAACAGCGTGGGCGCACACATGCATGCAATAGAGAACGTTCAAGGCAGCGGCAGCAGCAGCAGTGTGCACAGGCGTGAGGCACGTAGGTGCATAGCACGCATGCACGCGTGACAAGGGTGCGTGGAGCGCACGCCAGCAGTGCGGCAGTAGAGGCACATGATGCGTGCGCTAGCGGGGGCGAGGGTTGGTGCAGAATCTTCAGTGATGCTTGCGGCGGATCTTTAGTGATGTTTATGACTGTCACTAAATGTCCTGTATACAAATTTGATTCTTTCGTCCACTATAAAGGACACATACCCCTCCCATTCTTCTTCATCTCTTCCTTTCTTCTTGTCACCACCTCCAAGGCTCTAGAGAGAGCTTATCCCAAGCCTAGGTTTCTCCTCTATAGTAGAAAACAAACATTTGTTTTCGCCTCTCATCCCCATTTGTGGAGCATTCCATGGCTATCTTCTCACCTCTCTTCGAGAAGAAGATCCTCACCGGGACTCCGTCCTCCCACGCCCTCCATCCTTCGACTCCGTCCTTGTTCCTCCTATTCCTCACCACCTTACTCCAAGTGATGTCAGAGTGGGTCATCCTCCAAGCGACCGTCGAGGGGGATTTCTATCACCTATCTCTATCTTTATTGCTTTCATAGTATAGATTTCCTGCTTTCCTAGTTGTAAGAAACATTTGATTATAAAATTACATGATTGTTTCTCTCTCTGTCTCTGTCTCTCTCGCTTTTATTTTGCAAGTAGATTAGCTAGAATTCATAGACATAATCTCTTGCTTGCTAAAAATACCAAAAAAAAATTAGAAAAGATAAAAATGACAAAAACAAATAAGAAGCATAACGCGTATTTTCAAAACCAAACGTTTGCCTCCCCGTGGTTGACCTGGGACTCACTTTTTGAGTTTCGGTTATAAATTTTATCTGATCAACAGATTTTCTCGCGAATCGAACTACAACGACAGGTTTTCCAAACTCTGAAACCATTTCGCATGTGAATCCGCCGTTATCATTTTGGCGCCGTTGCCCTAGAGGCAACGCTATTTGGTTTTTTCGCCTTTTCTTGTATTATTTACATATTTGTCTAACCTATCTTTCTTCTTCAATTTATTGTCTTGCAGGAACCCGGCCGAGGAGCCAAAGGCGGTAGATTGGAGTAAAGTGCGGGTAGAGACATTTGTAAGTTTTCCTCCACCACCCCTACCCTAGATTTCATTTCTCCACACTAATAACTCAAACTCAAATCAACCTAGGTGCTTGTCTAAACCCTAGGATAGATCTGATTGTTTGATTGTCACTACCTACATATATTAAAAAAATAATAGAAAAATACTCTTCTATTGTGGGATTTTCTAAACGAGACATACATTAGCACCCACAACTCTCGATTTAAGGTGCACCACTTCACATCGATTCTACCAATTAACCAAAATCTGACCTGTGGATCTGGTACACACTAACTCGACAGTAATAAGTGAGTGGAAATCTGAATAGGTCAAACATTCTTCTGTGCCCTAACTAAGTGGTGCAACAGGCCAATTGATTGAACTATCTGGGCCACACCATTTTAGATAAAAGTGATTCATCAGTAGCTTACCACTTAGGGTTGATTTTTTGGGCCGAAACAGGCACTTCACATTTTTTTTCTGATTTCTAGAGGAATACATCATCACCAATGCTTGTAAAACCTGGAGTGTTCTACTGAACCCTGATTGAATTAACCTAAGGATTAAACCCTAAAAGCTACTAAACAAGGTTAAACCCTAAAAGATACATCATCAAATAACCTTGTTTGAAAACCCTGATTATGCATGCTCACACATTTGAATTGATCATTAAGGGCACAACACATCTAAAGGGCCCATCACACTTCAAGAGCATAATCATCCCAAGCCAAATTAAAACTGAGTAGATGTTGGCCTTAAGGATTGATTCGCTCTTTCGGGCTCAGATTGATATTTTTCTTCTATTAATTTTCTTCTACTGGTCCATCTGATGTCTAGCTGGGGGGTAGCAATAAAAAGTTATCCCGGAACACTCAAACTCCAAAAGTACAAGAAAATTAGAAAAGAAGAAAAATAAAAAAATGTATTTTCCCTTTTCAAATAAGGCGAGGGCTTGGACGGTTTGCATTCTGGCAAGCACCCAGGCACTGTTGAGTTTTTGTAATTAGGTCTTGGGGATGAGATTTTCTAAAGCAATCAACGAATTTTTCCTAAATACTCGAATCCTGACTCTACTTTTATACATAGCATTTAGGTTCATTTTTGCTAGGGACTAGCAAAAAGTAATCATGGGGGTATGATAAGCACATATAAATTCATCATAAAATGCTTATTTATAATAGTTCCTAGGCATAACATTGCATATCATGATATAAATATTGCATAAGCATCCATTGCATTGCATCTAGGATAGTTGTATATTATGCACATTAATTCCATCATTTTACATGGCCAGGAGGCAGTGTGACATCTTTATGGGCCTTGGATGAAGAATCCGACCATACGGATGGATTCAGAGCAACGATTGCAGTCCGTCAACGCTGGAATCACTTAGATATGAGCTCTATAGCACCCTATGCAAGAGGAAGAAGATGGATGGCCCAGATAGTGCCATGTGGCACCATCCAGGCTGCCCCACCTGAGACAAGGAGCCTCCAAGCCCGTTGCAAGATCAGATCCTAGCCGTTGGATCTCAATCCAATGGCTAAGATGTGCACTCCACGGCTGAAGAAGCGCCTCATCAAGCGAGGAGTCACCATAACCGTTGGATCCCCATCCAATGGTCATGGGCGCAGGAGCTTAATTAAAACATGAGACACAAGCCAGCCCCCAGCACAATGGTCTACGCCTCCACTCTCAAAGCGCAGCCATGCGTTCGAGACCCCGCGCGCGGATTTTATCCGCAGAAGCAAACGCGGCAGGAAATGGAGCCGTCTATGGAGGATCGAGTGGCGAAGGAAGTGGCGATGTGGACACACCATAGAGCACAGATGTGGCACGCGGGTGTCGACGCACATCGAGAATGCACCATCAGACGAGTGCGGCATCCGACGGCTGAGGGTGAGGTGCATGATTCAAATTTGACGAAAGGGCGAGATCTTCTCTCGGCCGTTTGATCCTTCATCTGATGGTCAGGATGCTTTCACGCCTGCATGCGCGATGACAGCTGCGGGCGTGGGCAGCTGGCGCGGTCTTTACAACGACAGAAGGGCGAGCCTTTAGTGATGCTTATAGCTATCACTAAATGTCTTGCGCAATGCATGCGCCAGCCTAAGCAATGAAGAGGCATGGATCTTCAACGACAGCTCGAGCAGCTTTTAGTGATGCTTATAGCTATCACTGAATGCCTGTGCATAGGGCTCTCTCCATCCCTCCACTATATAAACACCCCTACACCCCCCATTCCTCTTCATCTCTACCTACTCTACTCCCACCTACTCCCAAGCTCTAGCAAGCCTACCAATGCTCCATTAGAGCTTGTTCTCAAGCTCCCAAGGCTCCTATTAGTATAGTGAACCTCTGCCCCACCAAATACTCCAACTTCCCATCACCCTTCATAGGTCACCTTGGAGACATCCTCCCACCTCCATTTCAGTAGCAAATCATCTTCGTCTTCTCACCTCCATTCTGGAGCCACAACGAAGCTTTCCTCATCCCGACATCCTCCTGCATCTCACCTCCGTCGTCCTACTCCTCACCTCCTTCGTTCGAGCTTCCATCAAGCACCGTCATCTTGCCGAACAGCCGATTTCGTAGATTTCCTCTCACCCCAATCTCTTTTTATGCTTTCATAGTAGATTGTAATAGACATTGAAGTGATATCTATACCATTTTCGTTCAATCTCTATCTTGTGATTTGTTTACTTGTTTTCTTCTTACAAAAATACAAAAAACTAACAAAACCTTAAAATACCAAAAGGAAACAAAACAAAGTGCAGTTTTCAGTTAAAATAAATGTTGCCTCCCTATGTTCGACTCGGGACTCCCTTGGAGTTTCAGTATAAATTTTATCTAATCGATGTGTTTTGTAACTACGACGACGGGTTACTTGTAACCCCAATTTCTAACACATGAAACACGTGCGACCATTTTGGCGTCGTTGCTGGGGAGGCAACAGAATTTACTTTTTTGTTTTCTACGCTTCTTTGCATTTACAAAACACTAACCCTACTTATCTCTGATCTATTGCCTTGCAGGTACCTAGCATGGAGATCCAAGTGCTGTAGATCAGAGTAAAGTGTGGGTAGAGTGTTTTGTAAGTGTCCCCCACACCACCCCCACCTTAGTTTTCATTCCATAACCTAATAATTGAAACCCAAATCAACTTAGGTGCTTTGCATAAACCCTAGGGTAGATTTTGGTTGTTTGATTGTCACTCCACTCACCTCACCCACCCACATATATATATATATATAAAGAATATTCTTCTCTTGTGGGATTTAACTGAAAGCTACACACTTAATACCCACAACTTCTTATCATAAGGCATACAATCACTTTGATTCTACCACTTAACTAGGATCTGACCTGTGGACCTAGTACACTTCAACTCAATACAAATAAGTGAGTAGAAATCTGAATAGGTCAAACCTTCTTTTGTGCCTTAACTAAGTGGTGTAACAGGTCAATTGATTGAGTTGTTTGGGCCGCACCACTCAATCTAAAATTGATCCATCAAGTAGCTTGCCAGTTAGGGTTGATTCTTAGGGCTAAACCAGGCACTCCACATTATTTTTTATTTTTAAAGGAACATATCATCACCAGTGCTTTCAAAACATGGAGTGTTCTACTAAACCTTTATTGAACCAACCTAAGAATTAAACCCTGAAAGCTACTAAACAAGGTTAAATCCTAAAAGACACATCATCAAATAACCTTGTTTGAAAACCCTGGTTGTGCACACACACACATGTTAACTGATCATTAAGGGCACAACCCATCTAAAGGGTCCATCACAATCCAACAGCACGATCATCACAAGCCTAACTAAAACTGAGTAGACGTTGGCCTTAAGGATTGATTCGCTATTCAGGACTCAAACTGAGATTTTTTTCAATTAATATCCTTTTCCTGGTCCATCTGATGTCTAGCTAGGGGAGTAGAATCAAACGACCACGGCTGGGGGTACATTAGGAACCAGAGGCGCAAGCCAAAAGAAGAACTTTCTCCCCAATGCCTCCTTCTAACTGGTTGGATTGACTGGATAAAAGTAGACTAAATCGTTTATAATCTCAAGACGGGTCCTGGGAGTCTATAGGTCTTTAGGCTACCAACATAAGGATGGGTTTGGTTGATTGTACTGTAGGGCACCATTCTCTATTCTATTTTCCCTCCTACTCCATAATGTATCCTTCCACTTCTTACACTCATTTCCCATCCTATCCTCCTACCACCACTTATCCCCAAGATGATTACTATTCCATCTTGACTTGTAATTACCCATCCACTAGCCAGGATGACTTTGATTGGGGATCACAGTCCGTCAACGTGGGAATCACCTTGATCTGAGCTCTATAGCACCCTCAGCAAGAAGAAGATGGATGGCCCAGATGGTGCCACGTGGTGCCATCTAGGCCACCCCACTTGAGCCAAGGAGCCTCCAAGCCCGCCGCAAGATCAGATCCCAGCCGTTGGATCTCAATCCAATGGCTGAGATGTGCACTCAACCGCTGAAGAAGCACCAAATCAAGCGAGGAGTCACCACAACCATTGGATCTCCATCTAACGGTCATGAGCATAGGAGCTTAATTCAAAAATGAGACACAAGACGGCCCTCAACATAGTGATCTGCGCCTCCACACGAGAAACGTGGCCATGCATTTGAGACCTTGCATGAGGATTTTATCTGCTCAAGCGAAGGTGGGAGGAAATGGAGCCGTCGATGGAGGATCGGGAGACAAAGGAAGTTGCTACGTGGACGCACCGTAGAGCATAGATGGGCACGTGGGCGTCGACGCACATCGAGAACATGCCATCTAACGCGCGCAGCATCCAACGGCTAAGGGCGAGGCATGCTATTCAAATTGGTGAAAGGGCGCGATCTTCTCTTAGCAGATTGATCCTTCATTCAACAGTCAAGATGCATCCATGCCTGCGTGCACGATGACAACTACACGCGTGGGCGACGGGTGTGGGCTTTACAACGATAGAATGGCTGTTCTTTAGTAACGCTTATAGCTGTCACTAAATGGCCTGCGTAGTGCATGTGCCATCCCAAGCAATGAAGAGGCGCAATCTTCAGTGACAGCTAGAGCGGCCTTTAGTGATGCTTATAGCTGTCACTGAATGCCTGTGCGTAGGGCTCTCTCCTTCCCACCATTATAAAACACCCCTACACCCCCCATTCCTCTTCATCTCTACCTACTCTACTCCCACCTACTCCCAAGCTCTAGCAAGCCTACTGATAGCGATTTCACGCGGTTTGTTAAATACGTCGTTGTAACACGCAAAATCGATCAACTCTTAAATTTATATCCTAGATAGGGGAGTATATAGGGTCGTCTAAGGAGGCAAAAATTGCAAAATTAATCCTCTTGCTTATAGATAGATCTCAACTTTCTTTTTGATATTTTTCAATATGTAATTTTTTTTTGTATTTTGAAAAGACGAGGGCAAAATGCGAACTGTAACGAAAAGTACTAACACCTACAAATGCTTAACTAAAATTTAAAAGATAGAAATATCTTCTTCCTAAGCTCACTCTAGGCAAGTGGAGGCCTAGAGTAATTAGGAAGAAGAGGTGAAACAAGTGCTAGAACCAAAAGTAATAACTGCAATAAAAAGCTAAAAGAAGGCAATTTGATTGAGTAGAATGAGTGTTCTTTTCAAGGACAAGTAGAGGAAAGCTTCTACTAGAACTTAAACAAATCTAAAAGCAAGAAAAGAAACACAAATCCTCTTGCAACAATGGTGAAGAAGGGCGTCTTCTTGCTCCAAGCCTAGCTGCTCCTTGGCTTGAAAAGAGGGCCTCCTTCTTCTCCTTCCTTGAGAGCTCCTCCAAGGTGGAAGCTACCACCTTTAATGCTCTCTCCAAGGGGTGGGCATGCACCACCCTCAAAAACTCCTCCAAGGTGGTGTGACCACCTTCAAGATCTCCTCCAAGATCTTCCTTGCCTGGCTTCTCCTTTGGCTGGCATGACCCAAGAGAGAAGGGAAGAGGGGAAGGCACCAAGGGGACAGAATATCCCCTTAATCTTCTTCTTCTTCTTCTCTCTTGGACGTGGGCTTATTTGTGGAATATGGGAGTGAAATTGCTAGCCAAGGATGACTTGAATGGTTGTGGGTAGTGGCCTTTTTATAGGGTAGGATGGGGGGTTAAGGAACCCCTTGAAATGGAGGGCTAGGATGGAAGGATAAGGGTGGTTGGTGATCCTATGGCTAGGGTGAGTTGGCGCCACCCCAAGGGGTGTTAAAGGGGGTGGTTATGGTGGTGTTGGTGTCTTTTGGTGGTGGAGAGACACCCCCATGTTGGCGCCAACATGGGGTCTTCTAGAAGGGGGGTTAGGTGGATGGTGGAGATGGATTCAAGGAGGATTGTGTGGTGGAGATGAGGGGGGATTTTGGAGGGAAAAGTGGCGCCATTAAGGGGTGGTTATGGGTAGTTTTTGGTGCCACTTTTAGGTGTCTTTTGGAGGTGGTGGGTAGGTTAAGTTGGTGCCAAGTAGGTTAGCTTATGTGGAGCTTAGGTGGAGCTAGTTGGGTGGAGTTGGTAGGTGGGTTTTTGGGGTGGTACAAGCCAAGGAAGTTGGAGCATAGCTAAGCTAAGCTAAGCTAAGCTAAGCTAAGCTAGCTTAGCTAATGAAGGAGTAGAGGAGAAGGTGTTGGAGCTAGGGTTTGGAGGAAGGAGCTGAGGAGAAGTCTGGAGCTGGAGCTGGAGATGGCTGCTGCTGAAGAGGCTGGCATGGGGCTACTCTAGCTGGCTTAGCTTGCTAGTTCTTTGCTAGTTGCTAAGCCAAGCTAAAGTGAGCTAGCTTCTACCAAAATGAGCTGAGGTGAGCTAGGTCTGGTGCTCCTGGGGAGAATCAAGCTGGTTGAGGCAGCTAAGGTAGCTTAGCTCAACTGAGATGAGCTAAGCTGAATCCCCAGGAGCTGGACTTGAGCTTCCTGAGCTGAGATGAATTCTTCTTCAGCTGGCTGGAGTTGAGTGGAGCTGGATGTAGCTGGATCTGAGCTGGGGTGAACTCCTGTCAAGTCAGCTGAGCTAGCTAGGGCTCCCTATGGACTAGTGGGAGCTGAGATGAGCTAGACTCAGCTAAGTTGAGCTGGATCTGAGCTGACTTGAGCTAGGGTGAGCTAAGGTGAACTCTCTTGAGCTGCCATCCAGCTGGGATTTGCTGAATGGAGCTGGGACGAGCTAACCCTAGTTCAAGTGAGCTAGGTTCCAGCTGTGGTAAGCTGGATCGAGCTGAGTTCCAACTAGTCTGGGCTTCTCCTTCACCATTTGCCTTCTTGAGTGCTAGGGTTTTATGGATCTGTATATCTTTACATCCCTAACACTCACAAAAACATATTAAAAGACAAATAAAAAATGCAATGTATGCCTAACCTAATTTATGCCTAAATGCAGCCCAAAAACCCATTTGCGGAGTAAAATCCTAAGAGCTAGGTTAGTTTTAATGCATAAGAATGATGATAAACTGGCATTTATCACAACCATTAGATAGAACAGGATCAATATATCCTCCAGAAAATTCACAAATTAACCCCTTGTTAATTCAGATGACTTGAAATGTTTATTTTTAGGATTTTTCTGGCTCGTGAATCTGATTCGCAACTTGCAAATTCCTTTAAAACCTTGTGTCTGTGCTTGTGAAAAGCCAACATTTATAAGGACGTGTTATTATTATTATTTTTTTTTTCTCTCCCCCATGCTTATTTTTAGCTTATTCTTACAACAGATGTGTCGGGATCATCATTCCCGTTACCATTCCTCAAGGGGGCTTTGGCGCCAGTACTTCGGGATAGCACTGTCCATGACACCACCCAGGAGCTCACAACCCCAAAACACGATGCGGTGAAAAGGGGCGCTCCAAGCAAACTCAAGCTCTTGCTCCGATGCTACAGGTAGAGCACCGTCCAAGACACTTGAGCTGCTAAAATGCGCTTTAATGCTCCATCTAAAGATATGAAATATAGATATAGAGCAGCGCCGAGGCGGTAACATGTTGACATCGCGTCCTCAAAGAAGGTATTTTCCTTCTTTTCGGCGGTGGGAACTCAAACCAATGATCTGCTTTAGACTTTTACTAAATCCAAACAAGGGATTTTTTGAAATTTTTAGTTGTTTTTAAGTGTTGGCTTGTGTGTGAAAATAGACACAGGAAGTTTCTCGAGAACCGCAAGTTTTCGAGTCAAAAACTAAGTCAAATACTTTCCATATTACAAAATAGGATCAAGTCACCTGAACTATCATTAGTTTAGGAGGAATTTTAGAGAAGGATATCTGATCTAGTCTAAAATAGACCCTGGAATTCTAATGATCAGATCCAAATCCTCATCCTTAGTTTGTTAAAGATTAAATCCCATTGTACCAGAAGTGAATTTTTCGACCTTAGTCCCGATTTCAAAATTTTTCCTCAAAAAGTTTTCAATATATATATATATATATATATTTTTTTTTGGGTATGCAAGCAGGAAATAAATTAAAGAAAATTGCATGTTTTTAGGTTTTGAACATCCTAAATCGATCGTAAAAATTTAAAAACACCCCCCCATGCTTAAGATATGCCATGTCCTCATGCATTAGGAGGGAAAAGGGATCACCTTAGTGATGACGGTCGGGTTTAGGATGAACAAAACCTGGAAAAAGAAGAAAAAAGGAAAGCAAGAAAATGATGGGTTACCTCCCATCCAGTGCTATCTTTTACGCCATTCAGCCGGGCGTGATGTGCACTAGTGATCAAGGGTGGCTGGCTCAGTAAAATTAAAAGATTCAGATGGAATTTTAGGCGTATGGTCAAAATAGGGCTTTAAACGCTGGCCATTGACTTGAAATATCGAATTAGTTTTTGGATCAAAAAGGTCAACAGCGCCGTATGGATATGTTTTATGGACAATAAAGGGGTCGGTCCATTTAGATTTTAATTTGCCAGGAAAAAGACGTAATCTCGCATCGAAAAGCCAAACACGTTGATTAACGTCAAAGTGTTTCCGAACAATATATTTATCGTGAAATTTCTTTGTTCGGTCTTTATAAATCCTCGCATTTTCATAGGAAAAATTATGTAATTCTTCCAATTCAGTTAATTGTAATTTTCTATGGTTACCGACGTCAGATAAATCCATATTAAGTTGTTTTATTGCCCAAAACGCCCTATGTTCTAATTCTACCGGGAGATGGCATGCCTTCCCGAAAACCAGACGGAAGGGAGACATGCCAAGCGGAGTTTTAAAAGCGGTACGGTAGGCCCATAAAGCGTCGTCCAATTTGGTGGACCAATCTTTACGGTCGGGCCTAACCGTCTTTTGTAGAATATTTTTAATTTCCCGGTTAGAAACTTTAGCCTGGCCATTAGTTTGGGGGTGATATGGTGTGGAAATTTTATGATTAACCCCGTATTTAGAAAGGAGGTGACGGAATTGTGAGTGGGTGAAATGTGAGCCTCCGTCACTGATAATGGCTTTTGGTATGCCGAATCTTGAGAAAATATTTTTCTTAAGAAATTCGACAACCACACGGTGATCACTTGTGCGGGTGGGTATTGCTTCTATCCATTTAGAAACATAGTCTACTGCGACTAATATATACAAATACCCACCAGAGTTGATGAACGGTCCCATGAAGTCGATGCCCCAAACATCGAAAATTTCAACCTCTAAAATAGGATTAAGGGGCATCATATCCTTTCGAGTCATGTTGCCGATGCTCTGGCAACGCACACAGGACAGAACGAAGTCATGAGCATCTTTGTGCAAGCTGGGCCAATAAAATCCTGCATTAAGGATTTTAGCTGCAGTTTTCTTGCCCAAAAAATGTCCACCACAGGCCATTGAGTGACAATGTGTTAAGATATCATGGATTTCAGAATCGGGGACACATCGTCGAATGACCTGATCGGCACAAATGCGGAAAAGGTCAGGCTCCTCCCAAAAATAATATTTAATATCAGCAAAGAACTTATCCCGTTTTGTTTTTGGCCAATCAGTGGGGATTTGTTCTGTTGCTAAGTAGTTTGCGATGGGTGCAAACCAAGGGAGGGTTGCAGCAGCTAAAATACTTTCATCAGGGAACTGATCTGGCGGGGTCATTTTGTCATTCGTCATAAGACGAGAGAGATGGTCGGCCACTACATTGTGCAATCCCACCTTATCCTTGATTTCCAGGTCAAATTCCTGGAGCAGCAGAATCCAACGGATAAGGCAGGGTTTCGCATCTTTCTTTGTCAGCAAATATTTAATTGCTGAGTGGTCTGTATAAACAGTGACACGTGACCCCAACAGATAAGATCTAAATTTTTCTAAGGCAAATACAATGGCAAGAAGTTCCTTTTCAGTAATCGTGTAATTCCGTTGTGCATCATCAAGGGTTTTGCTAGCATAATAGATCACAACGGGCTTCTTGCCAATTCTTTGCCCTAGAACGGCCCCTACAGCAAAATCTGAGGCATCTGTCATTAATTCAAAGGGACTATTCCAGTCAGGTCCCTGCAGTATTGGCGCCTCAGTAACCTCTTTCTTCAACCTCAAAAAACTCTCCAGGCACTTATTATTAAAATCAAATGGCTGGTCTTTAGTAAGAAGCTGACTTAAAGGCTTGGAGATTTGGGAAAAGTTTTGTATGAATCGACGATAGAAACCCACATGACCCAAAAAGGATCTGATTTGTTTGACAGTAGTGGGCGGTGGGAGCTTAGATATAGCATCTATTTTTGCTTTATCTACCGCGATTCCTTGTTTAGAAATAACATGGCCCAAGACAATACCTTCTTGGACCATGAAATGACTTTTTCCCAGTTGAGGACCAGATTAACTTCTATACACTTTTGGAGGGTTCTTTCAAGATTTTTGCGGCAATGGTCAAAAGAATCTCCAAAAACAGAGAAGTCATCCATAAAAACTTCTAGACATTCACCTACCAGGTCTGAAAAAATTGCAAGAATGCACCTTTGAAAAGTCGCAGGTGCGTTGCAAAGACCGAAGGGCATTCTTCGGAAAGCAAAGGTTCTGAAGGGGCTGGTGAAAGTTGTTTTGTCCTGGTCCTCAGGATGAACCGCTACTTGATTATAGCCGGAATAACCATCCAAAAAATAGTAAAATTCCCGTCCGGCTAACCGCTCCAAGATTTGATCAATAAAAGGGAGTGGGAAATGATCCTTCTTGGTGGCGGTGTTTAATTTTCGATAATCTATACACACGCGCCAGGAAGAAGCGGTTCGAGTGGCTATATTCTCCCCCTTTTCATTGGTGACAACTGTTAGTCCAGCCTTTTTGGGGACAACTTGAGTTGGACTAACCCAGGAGCTGTCAAAAATGGGGTAGATGATATCAGCATCCAGCCACTTAATAATCTCCTTTTTTACCACCTCCTGCATAATAGGATTCAAGTGCCTTTGTGGTTGGCGAGAGGGGCGAGAATCATCCTCTAAAAATATACGATGCGTACAATAGGACGGATGAATGCCTTTAAGATCAGAAAGGGTCCAGCCAATAGCTTTTCGATATTTACTCAAAACCTGGAGAAGTTTGTGCTCTTGTGCCCCGGTGAGTCCAGAATTTATAATCAGGGGCAGGGTCTGATTTGGACCCAGGAAAACATATTTAAGTGAATCGGGAAAAGGTTTTAATTCCAATTGTAGGCCCGGTTCTGAAAGAGTTTCTGCTTTGTGGGTTAGAGGTGAGGTGAGAGTGAAAGGGTCAGCTGGAATGTTAGCTGGTCGTGTGGTTGAGGTGGAAGTGTGAGAAAAAATAGATTGTTCAGGAACCGTATTTACAGCAAAACAGGAACCTAATTGGGAAATGTGCAATGTTTCCTCCATAATGTTTTCTATTTCTGAATCCGAATCATCAAAGAAATCTAGTTCCTAGAATCGCCAAGAGGCTTGAAAAATGTCTAGGGTTACAGATTCACCGCCACACATGATCTTCATCTTTCCAAAATCACAATCAATATTGGCGCGGGCAGTGGCTAAGAATGGTCTTCCAAGAATAATGGGGGAAACTTAAGTGCTTCAGGTACCTCTATGTCCAGGACTAAAAAGTCTACTGCGAATAGACAATCTTTGACCCGGACAAGAACATCTTCAACAATTCCCCTTGGTTTAATCGTAGATCGGTCGGCTAATTGGAGAGTAACCTCAACAGGTTTCAATTCACCGATCTTAAATTCCTCAAAAATAACTGTGGGGACAAGATTAATTGAGGCACCAAGATCCAACAGAGCGCGATCAAATGAGGTATCATTAATGATAACTTGGATTAGGGGGCGCCGGGATCTTTTCTCTTAAGAGGCAGTCGGCTCTGCACAACTGAGCTGACTGTCTCTGGAAGAATTACCTTTCCTAAATTCTTAGGCTACCTTTTTGGAGTACATAAATCTTTTACGAATTTTGCATAGGCAGGGATATACTTAATGGCATCTAGAATAGGGATATTAATTTCTACTTGCCCAAATAAATCCATTAATTCCTTCTCAGTGGGCTCAGATTTTATTTTTTTCTTTTTTGAAGAGTGGAGGGCTTGTGGAAAAGGGGCAGGGTTGCCTTATTTTGCGTGAATTGGTTCCTGAACAATAGGAGGGGAAGAGTTAATCTGTGTGTCATTAGAGCGGGTTTCTTTAACAGGCAGGGTATTTTGAGTGGTTTTCCCATTCCTCAAGGTAACTGTATTTGCAGTCTGGTTGTTTCTAGGATGAGGACGGGGGGCCTGGCTGTTATTGAAACCCGGCGGATGCTGAGGTGCTGGCTGAATAGGATGACTGTGATATCCACCTTGGAATTGATTCCTTTGATTATTTGGGTTGGGCATGGGTTGGGATGGTAAATTGCCAATAGGTCGATGACCAGGAGTAACCTTAACTTGTTGTTGTAAATTGGTAACCATGCAGGTTACTTCTGTCATTTGAGTCTGCATTCCTTGCAGAGTTTTCATGACCTGATTATTAATATCATCCTGGGATGGTCCGAGTTGACACAAAGGTTGCCCATAATTCCCAAAATAGTTTTGTTTGGGAAAAGGAATCGGATTCGGGTTTTTCCAGGAGTGATTCGGGTTAGTCCTCCAATTTTGATTGGAAATGTTGGAGGGCTTTCTAAATTGCTCCTGGAGAGCATAAATATTTTCTGAGGTGGAATCAAAAATATTTTGGTCAAAATTCCCGATTAAATCTTGCGAGAAATCAGTCGGAAATTGCTGGTCAGCAGATGTGGCTTCGATATTGTGTAGATTCTCTCTTCGGAGAATGTGTGGGGGGTTAGTGTGTGGAGAGTGGATGTGTGGAGCTTGTTTGTTTGTGAGCTTTTCTTCTATTTTCTTTTGGTGAATTTGCATCAGGTCCAGTCGTTGAGCTAACATATATAAATCATCTTGTGTGACTGGAACAGAGGTGGTTTTGGAGTCAATTTCATGGACTCCGTGTCTGGGGTTTTGTGATCTGCCAAAAGTGTCCATTGAAGTCATGTTAAATGAGTTTTCACTCATTTCTTCAAAGAGAAGATAGGCACTTTCGGCGTCTTTGTTAAGAAAATTGCCCTCACATGAGGCATCCACAAATCGTTTTAATTGATCTTCTAATCCATGATAGAAGATCTGCACTAGCTGCCATTGTGGAATTTCATGGTGGGGACAACTTCTTAGAAGTTCCTGAAATCTTTCCCAGGCTTCATGGAGGGGTTCACCAATTTTTTGTTGAAAGGTCGTTATAGATCTTCTTAATGCATTTGTTCGACCGATCGGAAAAATTTTTTTAGGAAAAGCACTTTTTAATTGGGGCCGGGTGGTAATAGGACGCCCAACTATTCTAAACCAATGTGATGCTTTGTCTTTGAGAGAGAGAGGAAAGAGTCTCATTAACCACATGTCTTCCTGCACATTGCGGGAACAAGTGGTTTATGCGAGGACAGTTAATTCCTCGAGATGACAAAAAGGGTCCTTTCTTGGAAGACCATGAAAATGCTTGATAAGGTTTAGAATAGCGGGTTTGATTTTGAAATCCCCTTGTGGTATGACCACCCCTGGTCTTTCCTCATAATTGGAAGGATCATAGAAATCCTTAAGAGGAACGACAGGCTGTTGGCGAGGTGGTGGATTTTGTCCTTGATTAGCTAGGTTCGTGACAGTCCTAGCTAGATCTTCTTGATTTTGTTGTAGTCGAGCCAAATGGTCGACCATTAATGCAAAGGGATTTGTATTATGGGTTATAATTGGAGGGCCACCTGGCCCTGCTGGTATTTCTGGTTGCTCCAAGTTAGGAAGGTGAGGGAGGGTGGAGTCAGCTTGTGGGTCGGCTGACGAGTTAGAAGTGGAAGCAAAATTTTTTTTGACGGCTTCCTGGGTTTTCCATTTTTTTAGAAGACGAGGGGGAAGAAAACAATGATTTCTTGCTGCGAGGGGCAAAATCAGATGGTCCCTCGAGGTGTGGCTTTTGGGACCGTCGCCCGTGCATGCACTACTTGGAAGACTTGGAGGGGAGGAGAAGAGATAGAGATGAGAGAAAAGTGTGCAAATCAAACAAACAAACTAGACCTAACTTAAATGTGACTCCCTAATAATAACCTAAGCAAGAGAAGGGGATGAGATCCACTTCAAGCAAGAGAAAATGATTTAATGCAAAGCCGTGCCTCCCCGGCAACGGCGCCAAAAAGTGATAGCGATTTCACGCGGTTTGTTAAATACATCGTTGTAACGCACAAAATCGATCAACTCTTAAATTTATATCCTAGATAGGAGAGTATCTAGGGTCATCCAAGGAGGAAAAAATTGCAAAATTAATCCTCTTTCTTACAGAAAGATCTCAACTTTCCTTTTGATATTTTTCAATATGTAATTTTTTTTTGTATTTTGAAAAGACGAGGGCAAAATGTGAATTGTAACGAAAAGTACTAACACCTACAAATGCTTAACTAAAATTTAAAAGATAGAAATATCTTCTTCCTAAGCTCACTCTAGGCAAGTGGAGTCCTAGAGTAATTAGGAAGAAGAGGTGAAACAAGTGCTAGAACCAAAAGTAACAACTGCAATAAAAAGCTAAAAGAAGGCAATTTGATTGAGTAGAATGAGTGTTCTTTTCAAGGACAAGTAGAGGAATGCTTCTACTAGAACTTAAACAAATCTAAAAGCAAGAAAGGAAACACAAATCCTCTTGCAACAATCGTGAAGAAGGGCGTCTTCTTGCTCCAAGCCTAGCTGCTCCTTGGCTTGAAAAGAGGGCCTCCTTCTTCTCCTTCCTTGAGAGCTCCTCCAAGGTGGAGGCTACCACCTTTAATGCTCTCTCCAAGGGGTGGGTGTGCACCACCCTCAAAAACTCCTCCAAGGTGGTGTGACCACCTTCAAGATCTCCTCCAAGATCTTCCTTGCCTGGCTTCTCCTTTGGTTGGCGTGACCCAAGAGAGAAGGGAAGAGGGGAAGGCACCAAGGGGACAGAATATCCCCTTAATCTTCTTCTTCTTCTTCTCTCTTGGAAGTGGGCTTCTTGGTGGAATATGAGAGTGAAATTGCTAGCCAAGGATGACTTGAATGGTGGTGGGTAGTGGTCTTTTTATAGGGTAGGATGGGGGGTTAAGGTACCCCTTGAAATGGAGGGCTAGGATGGAAGCATAAGGGTGGTTGGTGATCCTATGGCTAGGGTGAGTTGGCGCCACCCCAACGGGTGTTAAAGGGGGTGGTTATGGTGGTGTTGGTGTCTTTTGGTGGTGGAGAGACACCCCCATGTTGGCGCCAACATGGGGTCTTCTAGAAGGGGGGTTAGGTGGATGGTGGAGATGGATTCAAGGAGGATTGTGTGGTGGAGATGAGGGGGGATTTTGGAGGGAAAAGTGGCGCCATTAAGGGGTGGTTATGGGTAGTTTTTGGTGCCACTTTTAGGTGTCTTTTGGAGGTGGTGGGTAGGTTAGGTTGGTGCCAAGTAGGTTAGCTTATGTGGAGCTTAGGTGGAGCTAGTTGGGTGGAGTTGGTAGGTGGGTTTTTGGGGTGGTACAAGCCAAGGAATTTGGAGCATAGCTAAGCTAAGCTAAGCTAAGCTAAGCTAAGCTAAGCTAAGCTAAGCTAAGCTAAGGTAGCTTAGCTAATGGAGGAGTAGAGGAGAAGGTGTTGGAGCTAGGGTTTGGAGGAAGGAGCTGAGAAGTCTGGAGCTGGAGCTGGAGCTGGAGGCTGCTGAAGAGGCTGGCATGGGGCTACTCTAGCTGGCTTAGCTTGCTAGTTCTTTGCTAGTTGCTAAGCCAAGCTAAAGTGAGCTAGCTTCTACCAAAATGAGCTGAGGTGAGCTAGGTCTAGTGCTCCCGGGGAGAATCAAGCTGGTTGAGGCAGCTAAGTTATGTTAGCTCAACTGAGATGAGCTAAGCTGAATCCCCAGGAGCTGGACTTGAGCTTCCTGAGCTGAGATGAATTCTTCTTCAGCTGGCTGGAGTTGAGTGGAGCTGGATGTAGCTGGATCTGAGCTGGGGTGAACTCCTGTCAAGTCAGCTGAGCTAGCTAGAGCTCCCTGTGGACTAGTGGGAGCTGAGATGAGCTAGACTCAGCTAAGTTGAGCTGGATCTGAGCTGACTTGAGCTAGGGTGAGCTAAGGTGAACTCTCTTGAGCTGCCATCCAGCTGGGATTAGCTGAATGGAGCTGGGACGAGCTAACCCTAGTTCAAGTGAGCTAGGTTCCGGCTGTGGTGAGCTGGATCGAGCTAAGTTCCAACTAGTCTGGGCTTCTCCTTCACCATTTGCCTTCTTGAGTGCTAGGGTTTTAAGGATCTGTATATCTGTACATCCCTAACACTCACAAAAACATATTAAAAGACAAATAAAAAATGCAATGTATGCCTAACCTAATTTATGCCTAAATGCAGCCCAAAAACCCGTTTGCGGAGTAAAATCCTAAGAGCTAGGTTAGTTTTAATGCATAAGAATGATGATAAACTGGCGTTTATCACCTACCAATGCTCCATTAGAGCTTGTTCTCAAGCTCCCAAGGCTCCTATTAGTATAGCGAACCTCTGCCCCACCAAATACTCCTCCAACTTCCCATCCCCCTTCATAGGTTGCCTTGGAGCCGTCCTCCCACCACCATTCCAGTAGCAGATCATCTCCGTCATCTCACCTCCATTCCAAAGCCACGCCGAAGCTTTCCTCAACCCGACGTCCTCCTACATCTCACCTCCATCATCCCTCTCCACACCTCCTTTGTCCGAGCTTCTGCTAGATGCCGTCGTCTTGCCGAACAGCCGATTCAAGAGATTTCCTCTCACCCCCCTCTCTTTTTATGCTTTCATAGTAGATTGTAATAGACAATGAAGTGATATCTATACCATTTTCATTCCATCTCTATCTTGTGATTCGCTTGCTTATTCTCTTCTTACAAAAATACAAAAAAATAACAAAACCTTAAAATACCAAAAGGAAACAAAACGAAGTGCAGTTTTCAGTTAAAATAAATGTTGCCTCCTTGTGTTCGACCTGGGACTCCACTAGAGTTTCAGTATAAATTTTATCTGATCGACCTGTTTTGCAACTACAATGATGGGTTACTTGTAACCCTAATTTCTGACATGCGAAACATGTGCGACCACCCGACTTAACTTATGACTACCCATCTCCTAGTTGGGACAACTTTGATTGGGGATAGCAATCCGGACCTCAGTGTCCAGGGCCTAACGAAGACAAGGTGTTGGCTAACTTGAGGAATACTATCCAATCTTTAGAGGCTCAGCCAACACCATGTATTGAAGCAGTGGAGCCTATAATGAAAATGATTAATGAGATGATTTGCTCTTTATTGGATTTGCTCCAACATGTCAGGGATAGGGTTTGGGTGAGTTTCTACTTAGGAAATTGTCGAGATTGAAGAAGAAATTCATGGTTGCCCTAGTCCAGTCTTGGGATGATTCACATGATGAACCCCCTTGAGGAGAGCCAATGTCTGAACCCGCTCAAGCACCTATCGGGGGGGATACATTTTCTTAGACAGGGGATGACCTGGTTGGTCTAGAGTAACCAATTCAGGATGAACCAATTATTTCACCCGAGATCCCCGAGCCAGGGAATGACGAAAAATATGTCTCCATGGACCATGAAATGACATATGATTTTAAGACATATATAAATGAGTATCAAGAATTCTTTGACTCTGAGGGTGAAAAATCTTTAAGTGAAGTCTCACTTAAGCTTAAGGAAAAGGATTTTAGTGAGACAAACGGACCTAAGGAGCATGATGAACCTTTTGATAGCATGATTATTGAATATTATGATCATGTCGGGGCTAACTTGGACGATCTGAATCCTGATGATTCAATCAGTAGCCCCACTACTCAGCAACACCCTGAAGAGTTGAATTATAATATTTTTGCGATTACCAGACCCAAGTCAATCCTGATTTAGCCACAATTGTTGGACTTGGGTATTTTGGATTGGGTGTACAATGATCTGGAGGTCCATGAAACCTTGATCTTAGCGGAAAAGAAGGTTGGAAAAAAAAATCTGGGAAGCTACTTTTGAGGGAACTACGATTTTGGATCTAAGGGTACTTATTGACCTGAAACCACCTACTTTTTACCAGGACCCTTATGATACCTTTGATGTGTGACCCAAGCTTAGAATAACTGATTATTTTTCTAAGCTAAATGTTAAGTGGACATCTGAACCTAGTGAACCAAATCTACCTTCTTTCTGACACTTTAGTCTTGGGTTGCACACCACAAAACCACAGATCCTGCTCCATAAGCACAATAATCTTCGATTCTGGGTGATTTTAATCAAGAACCTTAGAACCACTCGACCCTAGGGCATGAGTTCGCACCACAACTTGGTCCACATCTGTGGACATCTTCTGTTAGTGGATTTGAGGATCAATATTTTTATTCTGATTCTGACCTGCACTTGTGAATTCTCCATTTCTTCCTTGTATGTATTTTATGCCTAGCTAAAGGCATTAAACCAAGCGCGTGACTATACTCCCTTCTCTCTGCAAAGCTAATGGGATTTTCACAAAATTCAGGTGATATTCTGTTTACTCTGCCCTTTTCATGTCTTTATTTTTACAATGAAGGCATTGCATCATTTAGGCATAGAGGGGATAATTAATTCCTAAAATCATTTTGTTAACTCCATAGAATTTCTTTTAGTTTCTTAAGAAAAATGAAATTCAAAAAGAAAAAAAAAGAAATTAGGAGAAGAGAACTTAGGCATTTGTAAGTTATTAACTTTAGGAAACGATACGATAGGACCTAAACACTTAAACTCTTTAGGTCTTCGGCCTTAGTTAGCTCGGGTGTCCACTCAAATGTGGACTTAGTCTTGAGTCCTTGCCAAGTAATTTTACTTTAATTTGGTGAATAAATTGGGATAATAAGTACACGACTTATCAACCCACCCTATGATTTGAGAGGATTTTAAGTCTAAGCATCTACACACTATTTGCACTGACTCACTTTCTGGCTATTTTTACAAAAATTGGGTAGCTAATGAACTGTCTAGGGTGGTATGGCTAGCAAGTTGTCATTGGTAACAGCTCATCAGCTTGTTGTCTAGAACCCAGCCACACGACCATTCTCTTCATACTGCCTTTAGGTAAATCTTAGATCAGGGAAGCCACCTACTTAGAAAAAAAAATGTACCCAAAAGAAAAGAAAAAAGAGAAAATAAAAAAATAAAACCACACTTCACTACACGAGTATGGCTGACAAGTTGCCATGGGTAACAACCCATTGGCCAGTTGTCCAGATCCCAGCTCAAAAAAACACACAAATAATTCCCAAAACACTTAGAGAAGAAGCGAGGAAGTAGAATAAACCAGGGAGATATACATTGGGCTTGCCCTTGTGTTAACCCCATAAAAAAAAACTAGGGAGAAAGCTACCGATTGGAAAGATAAATCTCTAGGTAGAAATCTTTAAGGTCACCTAAGGTCGTAGAAACCTGAAGTCCATTTTAATGGTCGACTAGTGAGTCTATCACCCTTTCACAAGATGTTTAGCACTAAGAGTCCTTTTCGAGTCTTTGGTGGGTTAGGTAGTTGTAAAAAGTTATCCAGAAACACTCAAACTCCAAAAGTCCAAAAAAATTAGAAAAGAAGAAAAAAACAAAAAAATGTATCTTCCCTTTTCAAATAAGGCGAGGACTTGGACGGTCTGCATTCCAGTAGACACCCGGGTGCTGTTGAGTTTTCATAGTTTAGGACCTTAGTTGAAATATTCTAATGTCAATAAATGACTTAGGCCTAAACGATCGAGTCCTAATTCTATTTTTATACATAGCATGTAGTTTAATTTTACTAGGGACTAGCAAAAGATAGGCATGGGGGTATGATGTAGACACATTCATTTAGGTTAAAATCCCTATTTATGCATGTTCCAAGGCTTAGATTTGCATTCCATATTATAAATATTGCATAGCATGCATGATTCTGCATTTAGAGTAGTTGTGTATATTTAAGGTTAATTGCATCCTTTTTGTGGTTAGGAGAGAAGGAGATTTATTTTGGAGCCTCAGATTGACAATCCGACCATATGAATCTGATCAGGACAATGATCAGAGTCCAACGCCTCTGAAATCTCCTTGATCGGAGTCCCATAGCACCAATGCAGTCCGAGAAAGATCAACGGCCAAGGGACTAGGTGACATAATTAGGAGCTTCAAACGACAAATTTGACCACGCGGATGGATTTGGGTCGACGATTGCTACCCAACGGTGCAAAAATCGAATCAATCCGACCTCTATAGTAGCCCCTACAACAGAAAGAAGATGGACGGCCCAAGTTGCGCCACGAGGCGCAACCCAGGCCACCCATATGCGCACGCACGAGCCACTGCACACGCAGAGGCCTACACTCACTGAAGCGCAGTGGCGCGCACAGCAGCGAAGCGCGCAAGGCAATGCAACGTGCAAGCACAGCAGCGTAGTGCGCAAGGTAGCAGCAACAACAGCAACAACGCACACAAGCGTGAGGGGCGCGACAAGGGTGCGTGGAGCACGGGATCTTCAGCGACGTTTGTGGTGGTTTTTCAGCAACAATTATGATCGTCACTAAATGTACTATATATGAATTTGATTCTTTCCTCAACTTTAAAAGGACCCCTACCCCTCCCATTCTTCTTCATCTCTTCCTTTCTTCTCCTCACCACCTCCAAGGCTCTAAAGAGAGCTTCTCCCAAGCCCGGGATGCTCCTCTAGAGTGGAAAATGAACATTTGTTCCTACCTCTCATCCCCATTCGTGGAGTATCCTGTGGTCGTCTTCTCACCTCCCTTCGGGAAGAAGATCCTCGCAGTGACACTGTCTTGCCTCGCCCTCCGTCCTCCAGATCCATCCTCATTCGTCTTACTCCTCACCACCTTCCTCCAGGCGATGTCGGAGTGAGTCATCCTCCAAGTGACTATCGATGGGGATTTCTGTCGCCTATCTCTCCCTTTATTGCTTTCGTAATATAGATTTCTCGCTTTCCTAGTTGTAAGAAACATTTGATTATAAAAATACATGATTGTTTCTCTCTCTGTCTCTGTCCCTCTCTCTCATTTATTTTGCAAGTAGATTAGCTAAAATTCATCGATCTGATCTCTTGCTTGCTAAAAATACCAAAAAAAATTAGAAAAGATAAAAGCAACAAAAACAAACAAAAAGCAAAACTTGGATTTTCTAAACCAAATGTTAACCTCCCCACGTTCGACCCAAGACTTACTTTTTGAGCTTTGGTTGTAAATTTTATCTGATCGATGAATTTTCTCGTGAATCGAACTTGGACGACAAGTTTTCCATACTCCGAACCTTTCATTATGAATCTCCACCGTTATCAGTAAGCATTGCATTTTATTGTATTTTTTATGCATTTACTTGAGTGCCAGGGATAGGCAAAAAGTTAGATCCTGCAAACCTTAGCACTTAGGAAGGCAGAAAATGAAGGAGAAGCTCATATCAGCTATATCCCAGCTAGATTGAAGCTCCTTCTTATAGGATCAACTCATCCTTAGCTTGATTCGACTCTCTTAACTGAATGGTAGATTAAGTTAGTTCACCTCAGCTCCATTCAACTTACCTCAGCTAGATGCAGCTCAAACAATCTCAAGACAATTGATCTCAACTCCATCCTAGCTTTTCCAGCTCAAAACAATTCACTAGAAGCTCTACTTGAGAAGGACTAGCTATTGCCATCAACTAGCTAAGCCTAGTTAGCTGAAGAAGACCTCAGCCAGCTAGGCCAGCTTAAGTCCAGCTCCTGGAGACTTAACTCAGCTCAACTTGGTTGAGCTTAGCTACTTGACTTAAGCTAGCTACCCCAACTTGCTAGGTAATCTCTACGAAGACCAGACCTAGCTCACCTCAGCTTAGAATAAAAGAAAGCCAGCTCAGATTAGCTTGGCTTAGCTACTAGCAAAGAACTAGCTAGCTAACCTGGCTATTGAGCTCCACTTTAGCCCCTTCAGCAGCCTTTACCTTCAGTGCAGCTCAAATGCAGCTCCTCCTCAGCTCGTCCTCTCAAACCCTAGCTCTACCTCCCCTCTCCACTACTTATCTACTGGCTAGGCTAGCTTAGCTAGCCTAGCTTAGCTAGTCCACCTCCCAAGCCAGTGAAACCTAACCCTAAACTACACCTAACTAGCTCCACCAAACAAGCCTTCCTATAGTCCACCTAAGCTTCCTTATTCCTACTTTATCTTAGCCCCACCTCAACCACACCCCTTCACACCACCACCACCACCAAAAGCCACCGATATGTGGCACCAAAAACACTCCTAACCACCCCCATTTTGGTGCCACATTTTCCCTTTAAAATTCCCACCATCTTAACTGGTAAACACACAGGGATTCATGATAAATTGCTTATTTATGATAGTTCCTAGGCTTAGCATTGCATATCATATTATAAATATTGCATAACATCCATTGCATGCCATTTAGGATAGATGTATGTTTTGTACATTAATTCCTTCATTTTATATGGCCAGGAGGCAATGCGACGTCCTTATGGACTTCGAATGAAAAGTCCAACCGTACGGATGGATCCAGAGCGACGATCGCAGTTCGACAACATAGAAATCTCCTCAATCCGAGCATCGTGGCATCCTCTACAAGCAATGAAGGGTGGACGGTCCAGATGATGCAACATGGCACCATCTGGAGCGCCTAAAGCCACCGGCACATCTCCAAAGGCTGCCCTCACCGTGTGGGCACAACTCTTCTTCGCATCACACCCATAGGTGTGGCGCAGCGGTGAGGTCAAGCACTCTCATAGAGCGGGCGCGAGATCGAGCCGCGATTCGTCGCACCTCGCTACAGTGTCAAACGCAATAGGGCCACTCGATCGCAATCGGGCGGTTGAGGTTCCCCACACGTGATCCAACGTCGCCTGCTGACATAAAGGAGCACTCCAAATCACGCGCATGCCATCTAGGGCATGCATTTAGGTCGCCCGCGTGTAGCGTCTGCCGTCTGATCTCCTCAATCGCACGAGGCACGTGATTCAAATCAACGCGCGCGCGATCTACATCCGCATCTCGACCTTGCGATGCAGCATCCAAGGGCGACAGCGCATGCACCAGCGATTCAAAATTCAAACATTAGCAGGAGCACACTCTGTTCTCGCAATCATAGCCATCCGCGCTTGATCAAACGGTTGACGATTGCCACGCCTTTAACAACTGTGAGTGTGAGCGTTGGGTGTGGGCTTTACAACGATAGATGGGTGGGCCTTTAGTGACACTTGCAGCTATCACTAAATGGCCTGTGTAGTGTGTGCGTCAGCCCAAGCGATGAAGAGGTGTGGATCATCAGTGACAGCTCGAGTGGCCTTTAATGATGCTTACAGCTATCACTAAATGCCTGTGCGCGGGACTCTCTCCTTCCCTCCACTATATAAACACCCCTACACCCCCCATTCCTCTTCATCTCTACCTACTCTACTCCCACCTACTCCCAAGCTCTAATAAGCCTACCAATGCTCCATTAGAGCTTGTTCTCAAGCTCCCAAGGCTCCTATTAGCATAGCGAACCTCTGCCTCACCAAATATTCATCCCTCTTCCCATCCCCATTCATAGGTCTCCTTGGAGCCGTCCTCCCATCTCCATTCCGGTAGCAGATCATCTCTGCCTTCTCACCTCCATTCCAGAGCTACGCCGAAGCTTTCCTCTACCCGACATCCTCCTGCATCTCACCTCTTTCATCCTACTCCTCATCTTCTTCGTTCGAGCTTCTGCCAGGCACCGTCGTCTCGCCGAACAGCCAATTCGGGAGAGTTCCTCTCACCTCTTTTTATTTTTATGCTTTCGTAGATTATTGTAATAGGCATTAATGCAATACATCACATTTGATTCCATCTCTATCTTGTGATTGCTTGTCTTTTATTTCAAAAATAAAAAAAATAACAAAACCCTAAAATACCAAAAATAAACAAAATAAAGTGCGATTTTCAGTAAAAGTAAACGTCGCCTCCCTGTGTTCGACCCGGGTCTCTCTTGGAGTTCCGGTATAAATTTTATTTGACCATGAGTTTTGCAACTACGACGACGAATTACTTGTAACCCCGATTTCTAACTCGCGAAACTCATGCAATCATTTTGGCACTGTTGCCGGGGAGGCAATGGAATTTACTTTATTGTTTATTACGCTTCTTTGCATTTACATAGCACTAATCCCACTTGTCTTTGATCTACTGTCTCGCAGGTACCCTAGCATGGAGATCCAAGTGCGGTAGACCAGAGTAAAGTTCGGGTAGAGTACTCTGTAACTGTCCCCCACATTCCCCACCACTAGTTCATTTCACCACACTCATAACCAAGACCTAATCTACTTAGGTGTTTGCATAAACCATAGGATAGAATTGTTTGTCTTGTTTGCCACCTTCATCCATCTCACCCCCGCAGTTAAAAAAAAAATAGAGAGATACTTTTTGTGGGTCGAATCAATATACACACTCTATACACCAACATTTGAGGAACATAATCAGACTTGATTTTCATCTACTAAACTGGGCTTCCGACCTGTGGACTCGGTACACAAATTCAACACATAAAAGAGTAGAAATCAAATTAGGTTAATCACCTTTTTGTGTGCCTTAATCAGTGGTGCATTTGAGCTAATTGATTGAATTGTTTGGGCCGTACCACCTAATCTAAAAGATGTTCATTTTCTAGTTGCCCCATAGGATTCAATAACTAGCTCAAGCCAGGCACTCCATATTTTTCTTGATTTCTAAAGGAAAATACTTGAACTTGTGTTTTCAAAAACAAACTTGGTTTGCCTTACAAAACTTGGTTGAAAACACCTAATACTTGATTCTTAAAAGCTATTAAGCAAGATTCGAACCCTAAAACTAACCTTACCATTAATAATCTTACTTGAAAAACTCGTGGTTGTGCACATTCTTACATTCTCAAACAAATCATTAACGGCACAACCCATTAAGGGCCCATCACATTCCAGAGCACCAATTTCCCAAGCCTAAATTAAATAATTAGACGTTGGCCCTAAGGATTCATTTGCTCATCGGGATCCAGATTGAGATTATTCATGATTAACCTACTTATACTAGTCAATCTGATGTCTAGCTAGGGGAGTAGCGTCAAACGACAGCAGCTGGGGGGTACACTAGGAACCGGAGGCGCAAGCCAAAGGAAGAACCTTCTCCCCAGTCCCCCCTTCTAACTGGTCAGATTGCCTGGACATAAGTAGAGTAAATCATCCATAATCTTAGGACAGATTCTGAGAGTCAGCAGACCTTAGGCTACCCCATCTAAGGACAGGCTTGTATTCTTATGCTGCAGGGTTCCCTCTTTTTCCCATCCTTCCAACTTCCTTCCAGTGTATGCTTGGGTGGAGGTCATTGAACCCTAGATTGGAAGGACCTTTAGACCATTTTAGGAGGTAGAGGCTAAGCTATAGCCAAGCAAGTCCCATGGCTGATCAACAACCACCTCCCCTGCCCTCGAACCAACAGGAGCTGATTCAGAGGCAGTTGGAAGAATTGCAGCAGATGCAGCAATGGTTTCAACGTATGCATGGTCAGGGTGCTCGACCCTTGAAGAATTTCTACGATCCTTCAAACTATGGGGAACATCCTAGCATCATGATTCCCGTCGGAGACAAAGAAATCAAGCCCTAAGTCTTAAGTTTGATTAAGCATTTCCATGGGCTTGGCTTGGAGGACCCATTCTAGCACTTGGAGGATCTAACCACTTTGGTTCAGACCACTAGAGCAAGGAATGTGAACGAAGAGCAAATGATCATGAGGCTTTTCCCCCACTCTCTCAGGGATAAGGCCGCACATTGGTATCGAACTATAGGAAGGCCGATTGAAACTTGGGTTGCTCTTATGTCGACTTTCTTGAAGAAATTCTTCCCTATCGGAAGGACCAATGCCTTGCGACGGGCGATTACCACTTTCGCCTAGCGGCCGGGGGAACCATTTCATGGTGCCTGGGAGCGATTCCAGGAACTTTTGAGGAAGTGTCCACACCACGAGGTGCCGAAATGGCAACTCATGTAGATTTTCTATATGGGTTGGTTAAGAAACTCTGTAATCACGTGGATGCTCCTGCAGAGGCAATTTCCTCAACAGGGATGCAGATAGCGCATACGACCTATTTGAGGAAATGAGTGAGAACTCAATTAATCAAGCCTCCATGGATGCATTCAACCGGTCCCAACAACCTAGGTCAAGTGCTAATGAGATCCTAAATTCTCATTCATTTGACATGGAATTAATTTGTAATAAACTAGATAAAATGGACTTGGTTGTTAAAAAAATGGAAGAATGGATGTCTGGGAATTCTAGAAACACTTCTATACCCACTCAATCCTAGAATTCGGGATTCCATTCCTCACGAGCTCCCACGGGGTGAGAATTCGTTCACCAACTCGATTTGGCTCAACCTGTGAGCCAAGATTTATCGGAACCTTATGGGTTCCAAAATGGGACCTTTGATCCTAGTTTCTCTAATCCTTCCTTTTCTCCATTCTCATCTTATGAGGATGCATATGCAATGCAGGAGAATGTTAGGTCCAATCCATATTCGAACACTTATAACTCGAGATGGAGGAACCACCCTAATTTCTCCTGGAAAGATCGAGGGCAACAGACCCAATCTCAACCCAGCAACTATGCATCTCAAAAACCTATGGGTCAGGGTCAAGTATACACCCAGTTGCCCCCGAGATCGGTCACTCAGCCATCTTGGAATGCCCAACAATCCGTAGGAAAGGTTGATTTAAACTGGCAGATGTTAGAAATGCAAGGGTCCATGCTTGAGCTTATGCAACAAATGAAGACATCATTGGATAACTTGCAATCCAGGTTAAATGCTAACACCCAACAACTCAGATCTCTACCATCCCAACCTATACCCAACACGTGCAATGTGCAAAATCAGGGCAATAGAGCCCAAGGGTACGAGAATCAAAGGGACTCACACGCACATGCTTAGTTGGTTGAGCAGGGTCCCTCTTCTTCTTCTAGTTACATGACTAACCAAGGACCTCCAATCTTCACTAGCCCACCTCAAGACCCAAACCCATATGCCTCTGCAAACTTTGCCACCTTAAGAAGTGGAAAGCAAACCTGAGATCCTAAATTTCCTTCTAGATGCCAAAACCCTGCGGAGCTTGAGAGAGAAGAGGAGATTGAAGAAGACAATAAGACCCAGGGAACAAAAATTAAAAATTCCACCCATATCCCGTTCCCTGAGGCCCTATTGAAAACCAAGAAGAATGCCCAAGATAGCAACGAGGAGCTTCTGGATTTATTCAAGAGAGTAGAGATCAATATTCCACTCCTTGATGCTATTAAGCACATCCCGGCTTATGCTAAATTTTTTTAAAGAACTATGTACCCAAAAGTGTAAATCGAGAGAATCTACTCCGAGGAAGGTGATTCTCTCTGAGCCAGCAAGTTCTATGATCCTGCATCACCTTCCTCAAAAGAAGAAAGATCTAGGTGCCCCTTTGATCTCATGCATTATTGGGGAATACAATTTTGATAGGGCACTATTGGATCTAGGTGCATCCATCAACCTAATCCCGACTTCTCTTCATGAGAGGTTTGGGTTAGGTGAACTCAAGCCAAACTCAGTAATGCTACAATTAGCAGACCGATCGGTCACCACACCGAGAGGCGTTATTGAGGATGTAATTGTCAAGGTCAAGGATTTCTATTTTCTTGTAGATTTCCACATCCTTGACATGGATGTACCTAATGATTTGAGGAACATGCCCATCATTATGGGGCATCCATTTCTAGCTACCACCAAGGCCAACATAAACTATTAAAGCGATAGTATGGAGATCGCCTTTGGGGATAAGAAATTAACTCTGGATATTTTTAAGGTGATAGGAGGATTTAAGGATTATGGATTCATTGAGGAGCTCGAGGATCAGGATCTCGAGACTTGTATGACAATCGGTGCACTCGAGGTCTCCACCAGCTTTAGTGAACCCAACCCACAACCCTCCATGGTAGACCTGCCACATCCTGAAGAGGCTATTGATTTTGTTCATTCCCAGCCTCTTCCACTGGATCATCCTAATGAACCTTCATCAGCATCCTCCCTGCCTTCTATTCTAAACCCACCCCAGCTGGAATTAAAACCATTTCACAATAATTTGAAATATTAGTTCTTAGGACCTGAAAACACACTCCCTGAGATTATTAGTGCTGATTTGACTAAGGAGCAAGAATCGAGGTCAATTAAGGTCCTTAAGAACAACAAGGAGGCAATTGGTTGGACCATCCGTGACCTTAGGGGGATAAAGCCATCTTATTGTAATCATCATATTTTCATTGAAGATGGATCCCTCCCTTCTCGTGAAATGCAAAGGAGACTAAACCCAAATATGCAAGAAGTATTCAAGAAGGAGATAATAAAGTGGCTCAATGCTAGGATTATTTACCCAACCTCAAATAGTCCATGGGTTAGCCCCATTCAGATTATACCCAAGAAGGCAGGAATAACTGTTACGACTAATGAGAAAGGGGAAACCTTCACCACTCATTCAGCTTCTGCTTGGAGAGTCTATATTGACTATAGGAAGCTGGACACAGCCACTAAAAAGGATCACCTTCCCTTGCCATTCATCGATCAAATCCTCGAAAGGTTAGCTGGGAAAAAATATTTTTGCATCATGGATGGTTATTTGGGATATAACCAAGTCCCTATCCATCCCGAAGAACAGGAAAAGACAACTTTCACATGTCCCTACGGAACCTTTGCATTCCAAAGAATGCCATTTGGGCTTTGCAATGCACCTGCGACTTTTCAAAGATGCATGCTGATGGGAACACCATCATGAGCCCAAACTAGCTCATTTTGACCCAGAAAAGAAAACAAAAGCTCCTACACAACCAACTGGAGGTCTTAACTCAATGAATAATCAGTCAGAGAGAAAAGTAAGAAATAAGGGGTAAAATTGCAATTTTACCATTGCAGTGCAACAACAGGTTTTCACATGGACCAAACACAAGTCAAATGATCTTAACAAGATAAAAAGTGGGTTAGTTCAAACATAAAAGGGTTCATGTGAAATCTAGGAATTAAATGACTTCTTGTAACCCTAAAATAGACCCACTTAATTTAACAAGGTTCTGGGTAAGATAAAATTTACCTAAACCCTCTAAAATTCATGAAAAAATATTCTCTAGGGTTTAGAACCTTCAATTTTTCCCTTAGAACCTATTTTGACCTAAATTAGGGTCTCAGTCAAATGTTTGCCCTAAATTAGGTTTTTATGTAAATTACCCAGTCAAACATGGTAAAACCTAAAATCCAACTTTACCATTGGATTCCTTAGGTATAAATTAGGTTTGTACCAAAATTTGGACCTAAGGGGAATTCACCTTCACCTACTTTGCAAATAGGTCCAGCCTAAATACATTTCTACCCGTAACTTTTGAAAATTGCTACAGAAACCCCCCTAACTTCCTCGTCATTCTTTGCAGTTAGGTCCCTCCACCATTACAACAGAGGAAATCCTACTCCGGCGAGGAATCAAGAGAAAGAACTGCCTGATTCCTCAGAGAATCCCTTCCAAATTTGAAAGGGAGATTCTCTGAGAAATCTAATCTCATGTGAACCCATTATCAAGCCCTGATTTCTACCAAATCTCTCATGCAAACACATGAGAGGTTTGGGTCAATCTGACCTTCCACCTCCAGTGACATGACCATGCTTGGAAGCTTGGCCTCCAAGCACAAGACCTCCTACCAGGGCTTATAAAAGCCTCCCTAGATCATTCCGCACCTCCGAAGCTTGCAATTAGCCTGAGATACCCGTAATTCATCTCTTCCCCCTCAGGTCAACCACACAACAAGCTTCAGAGACTCTTCTCCCTCTCTCTCGTCGCTCTACCACAATACCTGTGGCAGAGTTCTCTTTATCCTCATCGTCCGCGTCACGTCACACCAGCCGACGTCTCTACAACCCCCTTATCGTCGCCGTCCTCCTCCCACTGGGTCTTTCGTCTCCGGTGGAAGCAAACATGAGTCGGCCGCCATCCCTGCCCCCTTCATCCTTAGATTATGTCAGATTATTCCTCTCTCCCTCATCTTCTTATTCCCTCTCTTTATTTCTTGAACTATCTCTCGATGCTCACAAACCACCTCCACCTTCTCCACCTCCAGCCAGACCTCCGGCGAGGTGTTCCCGCCGCTCCACGCCTCCATTCACCTTGCCAACTACCTTACGAGCACTGCCACACCTCACTGACCCTAAACCCTCATTCCATTCACCGTGCCACGCACCCAAACCACCCCCCGAACACACCCACTCACAAGACCAAAGTACTCCCTAGATCCGCCATTACAGCCGCTCCCACACCAAGCCGACCATCGCCACCTATTCACCGTGCCCTAGCGAAGCTCCCTGGGTTCTTTGATGTGGCCGCAAGGCTATTTTGGTGTGTTCAGGTATCCAGTCGTCGACCGCCATTACTGACGACCTTGAAGCAAGCTTCGAGCGGTCCCAGGCTTTGCGCTGCTCCAGGCGTAAGTCCCAGGAGACGCGGATTTGAGGTGCTAGTGTGTCTAGGCTACCAATTGGAGTCGATAGTTCCTGCAGCCTCACCAATCAAGCCCACCATCTTCTGCTGTACGCACAAGAGGAAGGTGGGACGTTTAGTCCCACCTCGGAAGTGGGTGAGTGGGCATATGCACATAAGTTGTTTTTGTGCATATGCCTTATCGCCTTAGTTACCATGAGGTGAGGTCCCACTCACCCTTCACACGCCTCGTCCATGACCTTACCTTCGCAGACCTGGCCTAACTCATTTACTCGAGCCTACACTCCTCGCCCACCACCGCAAGCCAGTGGGCCTAGTCCCAGGCACGTACCCGATCCAATTACCCGAGACGGTGGCTCTGGGAGAGCGAACCTAAGAGAGAAAGAGGAGAAGAGAGAGTGCATAGGTAGGGGTAGGTTTTGCTCTTGCAGGGAATGGAGAAGAAGAAGAAGCCAAGGGTGAAGCCAAGGAAGAAGAAGGAGGAAGCTGAAGAGGAAGCTAAGGAAAAGAAGCGAAGGCAGAAATTAGAAGAGAGCTGAAGAGGAAAAGAGTCGTAGAGTATCTAAGGGAAGAGGAAGAAGAGAGGAAGAAGAAAGAAGCTGAAACTCGCAAGGCTAAGACCAGAGAAGAAGAAAGAGAAGAAAGAAGGAAGAAAAAGCCAAGGCAGGAAGGAATAGAAGAAGGAAGGAAGAAGAAGACAGAGAAGGTAAATTAAAGAGAAGACAAAGAGAAGAAAGAATCAAAGCCAGAGAAAGGAAGAAGAAGAAAGATTGCAAGAAAAATCAGAGAAAGAAAAAGAAAAATCAGAAGAAAGCACTGTAGCATATGATTTTAAGACGTCTGATTTTATAATCTAACATCCAATTCTTCATAAGTCCTCATTTACATTTTTTGCTACATTCTATTATCCATATACTCATGCTTTACATTTTTCATTAGATTTTTTAGTAATATTATGTGTTCAAATTGCATTCACTGAGTTCAGTGCATGAATTCCATTTGCTCCCTGTATTCAACCTCGGACTTAAACTTCAAGTAATAAAATTCATTTGTTTTCAAAGAGATTATGACTATATTACAATGCTTTATTTTAAAACCCGATTTCGCCTTGTCAACTCATGCTGGCCATCTTTTCTGACATGGTGGGAGATTGTCTTGAGGTGTTGATGGATGATTTCTCTATTTTCAGAGATTCTTTTGAGTCTTGCCTGGCTAACTTGGAATTGATCCTCCAGAGATGCATCAAAACACGGCTGGTCCATAGCTGGGAAAAGAGCCACTTTATGACTCAAGAAGGCATTGTCCTGGGTCATGTGGTCTCTAGTCGAGGTATTGAAGTTGATAGAGCTAAGGTGGATGCTATCTCTAGACTTCCTCCACCCACATCCGTAAAACAGATCCGCTCTTTCCTTAGGCATGTGGGTTTTTACAGAAGATTCATTATGGATTTCTTGAAGGTTGCTCAGCCCTTGAGTAACCTTCTAGCCAAAGACACGCCGTTCGAGTTTGGTGAATCATGTCGTGACACATTTGATTTATTGAAAACGATAGTCAATTGTGCCCCAATGTTGCAACCACCGGTCTGGACAGCCCCATTTGAGATTATGGCTAACGCATTTGATTATGCCTTCAGGGCTGTCTTGGGTCAAAAGATTGAGAAAAAGCCCTCTATGATTTTCTATGCTAGCAAGACTCTGGACGAGGCCCAAAGGAACTACACCATTACTGGAAAAAAATTGCTAGCCGTAGTTTTCTCTTTAGAAAAATTCCGGGCTTATCTGTTAGGTTCTCGTGTCATCATCTGTATCGACCACTCGGCCTTGAAACATCTCTTGGCCAAAAAGGATGCCAAACCCTAGTTTATTCGCTGGATTCTACTGCTTCAAGAATTCGATCTTGAAATCAGGGATAAAGCCAGGGCACAAAATGTAGTGGCGGATCACCTCTCAAGAATCCTAATTGATTCTCCTCATCTGGATGTCCCGATCTCTGATACTTTTCTGGATGAGACTATCCTCACTGTCTCAGGTATTCGAACCCGCTAGTTTGCAGATATTGTCAATTATTTGGCCATTGGTCAAATCGCCCAGGATTGGACCAAACAACAATAGGATAGACTTGTGTCTGAGGCTAAATATTATTCTTAGGATGATCCCGAGCTGTACCACATCAACATAGACCAGATTATTCATCGACGCATCTCGGAAATTGAGTTCCATAGCATACTCGAGTTCTGCCGCACATCTGCATGTGGTGGACACTTTTCCAGGAAAAAAATGGCCACAAAAATTTTGCAATCCAGATTTTACTGGTCGTCATTATTTAAGGATGCCCAGGATTTCTCAAAGTCATGCACCCGATGGTAGGCACTCGGGAACATGGCTAAGACAGATATGATGCCCCTAAACCCAATTCTTTCCATCGAAATTTTTGACATCTGCGGCATCGACTTTATGGGACCCTTCCCTCCTTCATTTGGACACCAGTATATTCTCATCGCTGTTGATTATGTGTTGATCTAAACACATCTATTTAGGTTAAAATGCCTATTCATGCATGTTCCTAGGCTTACATTTGCATTTCATGTTATATATATTGCATAGCATGCATCATTTTGCATTTAGAGTAGTTGTATATAATTTAGGATAATTGCAACCTTTTTGTGGTCAGGAGAGAAGCTATTTATTTTGGATCCATGGATTGATGATCCGATCATATGGATCTGATCAAGACGACAGTCGGAGTCCAACACCTCTGAAATCACCTTGATCGGAGTGCTGTAGCACCATGTGCAATCCAAGGAAGATCAACGGCCGACGGACTAGGTGACACAATCTAGAGCATTAAATGACAAATCTGACTGCACTAATGGATTTGGGTCGACGATCACAGCCCAACGGCACAAAAATCGACTCAATCTGACCTCTGTAGCATCTCCAACAAAGGAAAGAAGATGGACGACCCAGATTGCTCCACGTGGCGCAACCCAGGCCACCCATGCGCACGCATGAGCCACCGCATGTGCACAGTAGTGCCGGTGCACGCGCACGCGCGGAGACACACACCCACAAGTGTAGCGGCGCATGCAGTAGCGTAGCGCGCACGTGGAGGTAGCGGCGCGTATCGCGCGTGCGCGCGTGACACAGGCATGAGGAGCACGAGCCAGCGCAGCGGCAGGTGGGCGCATGGGCTGTCTTCAGCAATGTTTGCAGCGGATCTTCAGCGACGTTTATGACCGTCTCTAAATGTCCTATATACGAATTTGATTCTTTCCTCCACTATAAAAGGACCCCTACCCCTCCCATTTTTCTTCATCTCTTCCTTTCTTCCTCTTACCACCTCCAAGGCTCCAGAGAGAGCTTGTCCCAAGCCTAGGATGCTCCTATAGAATAGAAAATCAAATACTTTTCCCTCCCCTTATCCCCATTCGTGGAGCATCCCGTCACCGTCCTCTCATCACCTATCGAGAAGAAGATCCTCGCTGCGACGTCATCCTACCCCATCCTCCGTCCTCCGGCTCCGTCCTCCTTCATCCTGCTCCTCACCACCTTCCTCTAGGCAATGTCAGAGTGAGTCATCCTCCGAGCGACCATCGAGGGGGATTTCTCTTACCTCTTTCTATCCTTTTACGCTTTCGTAGTGTAGTTTTCTTGCTTTCGTAGTTGTAACAAACAATTCTTGATAAATAGATGATTGTTTCTATCTCTCTCCCTCTCTCTCTTATATTTTTGCAAGTAGATAAAGTTTTCATCAACCTAATCTCTTGCTTGCTAAAAGTTCCAAAAAAATTAGAAAAGACAAAAATGAAATAAACAAGTAAAAGTGAAGTGCGGATTTCATAAAACCAAACGTTTTTCTCCCCGTGTTCGACCATGGACTCACTTTTCGAGTTTTGGCATAAATTTTATTTGACCACACATTTTGAAACTACGACAATGGGTTACTTGTAACCTTGATTTCAAACTCGCGAAACATGTGCTATCATTTTGGCGTCGTTGCTAGGGAGGAAATGCTCTTTAGTTTTTTTTTTCTTTTTCGTGTTTTTCCTCCTTACCTAACTTTTATCTCACTTTTTCTCTGATTTTACTGTGATTGCAGGTACTCATCCGAGGAGGGCCAAAGCAGTTAGATCAGAGAAAAGTGCAAATGAAGGTTCTATAAGTTTCCCCCCACTTCCCTACCCACTAGTTCATTTCACCACACTAAAAACTCAACCCAAATCAACTTAGGTGCTTTTTATAAACCCTAGGATAGGTTTGGCTATTTGTTTGCCACCTCCACTCATCTCACCCCCGCACATATATAAAAAAAAAATACTCTTCGCTTGTGGGATTTTCTGAAAGCTACACACTTAACACCCAAACCTTCTCACCCTAAGGTGCACAATCACATCGATTCTACCATTTAACCGAGATCTGACCTGTGGACCCAGTACACTTAACTCAACACACAAATAAGTGAGTAGAAATTTGAATAGGTCAAACATTTCTGTGTGCCTTAACTAAGTGGTGCAATAGGCCAATTTCTTGAACTGTTTGGGCCGCACCACTCAAAATAAAAGTGATTCAATAAGTAGCTTGCCACTTAGGGATAATTCTTAGGGTTGAAACAGGCACACCACATTTTTTCTCTGATTTCTAAAGGAACATATCATCACCCGTGCTTTCAAAACTTGGAGTGTTCTACTAAACCTTGATTGAACCAACCAAAGAATTAAACCCTAAAATCTACATCATCAAATAACCTTGTTTGAAAACCTTGGTTGTGCACGCTGACACATTTTAACTGATCATTAAGGGCACAACCCATTTAAGGGCCCATCACATTCCAAGAGCACGATCATCCCAAGCCTAACTAAAACTGAGTAGATGTTGGCCTTAAGGATTGATTCACTCTACGGGGCTCAAACTGAGATTTTTTTTGATTAATCTCCTTCTGTTGGTCCATCTGATGTCAAGCTAGGGGAGTAGCATCAAACGACCATGGCTAGGGGCTACATTAAGAATCGGAGGTGTAAGCCAAAGGAAGAACCTTCTCCCCAGTCCCTCCTTTTAACTGGTTGGATTGACCGGATAAAAGTAGACTAAATTGTTTATAATCTCAAGACGGGTCCTGGGAGTCTATAGGTCTTTACACTACCCACATAAGGACAAGTTTGGTTGATTGTACTACAGGGCACCTTTCTCTTTTCTGTTTTCCCTCCTACTCCACAATGTATCCTTCCACATCTTTCACACATTTCCAATCCTACCCTCCCACCAACACGTATCCTCAAGATGATTACTATCCCGACTCAACTTATGATTACCTGTCCACTAGCCAGGATAACTTTGATTGGGGATATGAATCTGGACCTCAATGTCCAGGGCCTAACCCTGGACAACAAGACTATGATTGCTATCCTTCTCAAACCTACAATGATTATGGATCTCCATCCTTTGATCAGAAAACCAACCCGATCTACAATCAGGAAGGATATAATGATTATAACACATACCCTCCCTAGTATTCCACTGAATATAGGTCATCACCAACCTTTAAACAACCTGTAATGACCTACTATCAAGGAGGGACCCGAGAACCTCGACATTTTTACTCCCTTAGATTTAACCCAAACCCACCCAAACCTGAACTGAACCAGCCGGTTCAGGTGAACCAGATCCAAGATATGGTGTTGGCTAATTTAAGGAACACTATACAATCTTTAGAAGCTTAGCCAACACCATGCACTGAAGCACTAGAGCCTATGATCAAAATGATTGATGAACTTAATAGTTCTCTATTGGATTTGCTCCAAAGTGTTAAGGATAGGGACCTAGGTGAGTTTCTTCTTGGGAAATTATCGAGGTTGAGGATGAAATTTGTGGTTGCCCTAGTCAAATCTTTGGATGATTCTCAAGATGAACCCCCTTCAGGAGAGCCAATGTTAGAACCTGCTCAGGCACCTATCGGGGGGGATACATTTTCTGAAATCGGGGATGACCAGGTTGGGCTAGAGTAACCCATTGAGGATGAATCGATTGATTCACTTGAGATCCCCAAGCTAGGGAGCGAGGAAAAATATGTCTCCTTGAACTAGGAAATGATAATCGATTTTGAGACATATATAAATGAGGATCATGAATTCTTTGATTCTGAGGGTTAAGAATCTTTTGGGGAAGTCTCGGAAGGGGATTCTAGTGAAACAATCGAGCTCGAGGAGTACAATGAACTATTTGATAGCTCGATCATTGAAGATTATGATCATGTTTGGGCTAACTTGGACGATTCAAATCCTGATGATTCAATCAGCAGCCCTATTCCTCAAACACACCCTAAAGAATTGAATGATGTTATTTTTGAGATCACCAAACCCAAGTCAATCCTGATTTAGCCATAATTGTTGGACTTGGGTACTTTAGATGGGGTATACAATGATTTGACGGTCCGGTAAACATTGATTTCGGAGGATAGGAAGTTGGAATTAAAAATCTAGGAAGCTAATTCTGAGGGAACTTCGATTTTGGATCTAAGGGTTCCTATTGACCTGAAACCACCTACTTTCTACCAGGACCCTTACGATATCTTTCACATGCAACCCAAGCTCAAAATAATTGATTATTTTTCTGAGCTAGATGTTAAGTGGACAACCGTACCTATTAAACCATCTTTACCCGTTGTCCGACACTTTGGTCTTGGGTTGCACAGAACTAAACTGTAGGCCCGATCCCGCAAACACAACAACCTTCGATTCTGGGTGATTTTCATCCAGAACCTGAGAGCCACTTGACCCTAGGACATGGGTTTGCATCATAATCTGGTCCACATCTATGGACATTTTATGTTGGCAGGTTTGAGAATCAATATTTTTATTTTGATTATGACCCACACTTTTGAATTCTCAATTTCTTCCTTGTATGTATTTTATGCCTAGCTGACGGCATTAAGTTTAGCGCGTGTTTATATTTTACATTCTCTATTGAGCTGACCGAATTTTCACAACACTCAGGTGATCTTCTGTTTACTCCACCCTTTTCATGTCTTTAATTTTAAAATGAGGACATTGCATCATTTAGGCATGGGGGGATGGATACTTAATCCTGAAATCATTTTGTTAACTCCATAGAATTTCTTTTAGTTTCTTTAAAAAAAAATCAAAATTCAAAAAGATAAAAAAAAAGAATTAGGAGAAGAAAACTTAAGCATTTGGAAGTTATTAACTTTAGGAAATGATACGATAGGACCCGAATACTTAAACTCTTCAGGTCTTTGGGCTTAATTAGCCCGGGTGTCCACTCAAATGTGGACTTAGTCTCGAATCCTCGCCAATTCAAATTCATTTTTAATTTGGCTAATAAATTGGGATGAAAAGTATGCGACTTATCAACCTACCCTCTGATTTGGGGGGACTTTAAGCCTAAGCATCAACACACATTTTTTGCACTGACTCACTTTGCAGTGGTTTCCTCGAAAATTGGGTAGCTAATGAACTATCTAGGGTGGTATGGCTGGCAAGTTGTCTGTGGTAACAACTCATCGGCCGATTGTCCAGAACCTAGCCACAAGACCATTTTTGTCGTACTGCCTTTAGGTAAATCTTAGAGTAGGAAAGCCACCTACTTTAAAAAAAATAAATAAATAAAATAAAATAAAAGAAAATAAAAAAAGAACAAAAAAATGAGAAAAAAAATATATAAAACCACACTTCACCGCTGAGTATGGCTGGCAAGTTGTCGGTGGTAACAGCTCATCGACCGATTGTCCAGAACCCAGCTCACAAAAAAATGTACAATAATTCCCAAAACACTTAAGGAAGAAGCGAGGAAGTAGAATAAACTGGGGCGATATACACTGGGTTCACCCTTGTGCTGACACCATAAATAAAAGTAGGGAAAAAGCTACCGATAGAAAAGATAGACCTCTAGGCAAGGTCCCCTAAGGTCGTAGAAGCCTGAAGTCCATTTTAACAGCCACCTAGTGAGTCTTTCACTATTTTCGCAAGATGCTTAACACTTAAGTGTCCTTTTCAAGTCCTGGGCAAGTCAGATAGCCATAGAAAGTTATCCCGGAACTCTCAAATGGCAAAAGTACAAAAAAAAATAGAAAAGAAGAAAAATAATAAAAAAATGTATCTTCCCTTTTCAAATATGGCGAGGACTTCAGCGATCTGCATTCTAGTAGGCACCCGGGTACTATTGAGTTTTTGTTATTTTGGACCTTAGTTGAAATTTTCTATTGCTAATAAACGACTTAAGCCTAAGCGATCTAATCCTAATTTTGATTTTATACTTACCATGTAGCATAATTTTGCTAGGGACTAGCAAAAGATAGGCATGGGGGTATGACGTAAACACATCTATTTAGGTTAAAATGCTTATTCATGCATGTTCCTAGGCTTAGATTTGCATTTCATGTTATAAATATTACATAGCATGCATCATTCTACATTAAGAATAGTTGTATATAATTTAGGTTAATTGAGTCCTTTCTCTGGTTAGGAGAGAAGGATATTTATTCAGAGCCTCAGATTGACGATACAACCGTACGGATCTGTAGTAGGCACCCGGGTACTATTGAGTTTTTGTTATTTTGGACCTTAGTTGAAATTTTCTATTGCTAATAAACGACTTAAGCCTAAGCGATCTAATCCTAATTTTGATTTTATACTTACCATGTAGCATAATTTTGCTAGGGACTAGCAAAAGATAGGCATGGGGGTATGACGTAAACACATCTATTTAGGTTAAAATGCTTATTCATGCATGTTCCTAGGCTTAGATTTGCATTTCATGTTATAAATATTACATAGCATGCATCATTCTACATTAAGAATAGTTGTATATAATTTAGGTTAATTGAGTCCTTTCTCTGGTTAGGAGAGAAGGATATTTATTCAGAGCCTCAGATTGACGATACAACCGTACGGATCTGATCAAGACGACGATCGGAGTCCAACGCCTCCAACATCACCTCTATCAGAGTCCCGTAGCACCATATGTAATCCAAGGAAGATCAATGGTCGAGGGACTAGGTGATGCAATCTAGAGCATCAAATGAAAAATCTGACCGCACGGATGGATTCGGGTCAACGATCGCAGCCCAACAACACGAAAATCAACTCAATCTGACCTCTATAGCATCCCCTACAAAGGAAAGAAGATGGACGGCCCACATTGCACCATGTGACGCAACCCAAGCCACCCATGCGCACGTATGCGCCACCACACACACACAGCAGAGTGGGTGCGCACGCGCACGTGGAGGCATGCACGTGCAAGCATAGCGGCACGCGTAGCAACACAGCGTGTGTGCAGAGGCAGCGACACGTATCGCATGTGCACGCATGACAGGGGAGCACGAAGCGGCACTAGTGCAGCAGTGGGTGGGAGCGTGGGCTGTCTTCGGTGACATTTGCAGTGGATCTTCAACGATGTTTATGACCGACACTAAATGTCCTATATACGAATTTGATTCTTTCCTCCACTATAAAAGGACCCCTACCCCTCCCATTTTTCTTCATCTCTTCCTTTCTTCCTCTCACCACCTCCAAGGCACTAGAGAGAGCTTGTCCCAATCCCGAGATGCTCCTCTAGAGTAGAAAATCAAATAGTTTTCCCTCCCCTCATCCCCATTCATGGAGCATCCCATCGCCGTCCTCTCACCACCCTTCGGGAAGAAGATCCTCGTCGCGACGCCGTCCTGCCCCATCCTACGTCCTTTGACTCCATCCTCCTTCATCCTGCTCCTCACCACCGTCCTCCAGGTGAGTCATCCTCTGAGAAACCATCGTGGGGGATTTCTCTCACCTCTTTTTATCTTTTTGCACTTTCGTAGTGTAGCTTTCCTGCTTTCATAGTTGTAACAAACAATTCTTGATAAATAGATGATTGTTTCTCTCTCTCTCCCTCTCCCTCTTATATTTTTCCAAGTAGATAAAGTTTTCATCAACTTACTCTCTTACTTGTTAAAAATACCAAAAAAATTAGAAAAGACAAAAATGAAATAAACAAATAAAAGTGAAGTGCGGATTTCAAAAAACCAAATGTTTGCCTCGTGTTCGACTCGAGACTCACTTTTCGAGTTTTAGTATAGATTTTATTTGATCACGCATTTTGCAACTACGATGATGATTAGCCCATAGTTGTGGGCTATTTAAGTATTTAAGTGCCTACACATTAGGTTAATTCTAACATTTATTTAGTATAAATTAGGATGTAAATAGATTAATTCATAGTTTTAATCTAATTACATAATCCATACATTGCATTCATATCTTAAGTGCATTTAGAATTAGCTTAAAATAGCATTCATCTAATTAGATAACCAATTAGGTATATTATTAACATAGAAGTTGAGGGTCTATACATAAATAACCCTAATATTTTAATAATATTTTCTTTATTCGTCTTCTTTCAGAACGGCCGGCTGCCGCTCCAACGCCCGGGTGATGCAGTGAAGGAGCCATTCAAGGGGGAGCGGATACGGTGGACTGGTCGGCCGCTGATTTCAAATTTGTTCAGGCCACTACAAAAGGAGCACTGAGGCAGCCGAGTTCAGGAGGCCTCCGCCACCGACCCACCACTGTGCAGAGGGAACCTCTCTCTTCCACTACACACTGCCGGCCTCTACCGTGGCGGCGAGTCTCCACCACCGTGGGCGTGTGGTGTGACAGGCCACACCACCATCCGGAGCTCGCCTGCATTACCGTGAGCACCTTAGCGTGCAACTCCCTCGCCGTCGTCGCAGACCACCACCACCGAGCTACTGATCAGCCACCCTCTCAGTAACTTAAGACGTCTGGGAAATTTCCCAGACGTCTGAAGTTACCCTCTCACCTCCACTTCCTCAGCCTGCACTCTCCAATCGGCCACCAGACCGCCTGCACCCTCCACCGCTCACCGGCTGCAGACCTGCGCACGCCTGCAGATCAGCCCGCGCTCTCCTCCAACGCCTGCAGACCAGCCTGCAGCATCCTCCAACAGCCGCCTCCAGCTTCCACCGCACACGCCAACCGCCTGCAGACCACCGCGCAAGCGCCCTCCTGCAGACCACCGCCCACGCACAACCGCGCCAGCGCCCTCCTGCAGACCCTCCGCGTGCCCACGCACAACCGCCTGCAGACCGCCCAACCGACCACTGCCCACGGTAGCGGCAGCAGCCACCCCAGCAGCAGGCGGCGGACTTCACGCCAACAGGCTGCGCAAGCTGCCGGCTGCAGCACCTCCGCCGAAGCTCGTCCGGCCACCTCCGACCGCCGCGCGACTCGCCGCCACCACCGATTCGAAGCCCTTGATCCAAGGGACCTCCTCCGAGCTTCCCGCGCCCGGCCATCGGCTCCTCGTCGCGCAAGACAACAGGGAAAAATTCCCCTGTTTTGCTACAGTAAAACGTTAATTAAAATTTACATTTTCTGCCATTGCCACATTTTAATCATATTCTATTCACTCTGCATTGCAGAAAATATCCTGTAGTTTCTCATAATTGCCATTTCAGCATTGTTTCTTGCTTAAACCTTAATCTAAAGGCAATCTTGGCTTGGTTCTTGTCCAAATTGACTACGAACAAACATTTTTAAGTAGCGCGAATTTTAATACGTTATTGCCTCCCTGTGGATACGACCCGCTCCTCTGCGAGTGGTTATTTCTTATTAAAAATTGATTAGTCGATTTTTCCACCACATTAAACTACAAACGACTTAAAAGCGAAAGATCGACCGGTCAAATGGCGCCATTGCCGGGGAGGCAACAGATGCAATAATTTTGCCTAATTTTATTTTGAATATTTGTCAATTGCACAGAGATTTGACCATTCATTATTTTCTTTTCTGTGCTACAAAATTTTGTGCAAGAATCAGCCACTGTGAGAGGCGACCCTTGACATCGCCAGACGAGAAGTGGACAAGCAATTTTTAAGCGGAGGAGAAGGATGAGGATGCGACGGACACCATTGTTTTTAATCACTAGCTTAATTAGAATAGAATTAACATTGTAGACTTAATTTTTCATTACAGTTAGTTTGAAACCCTTGTTCTGGGGTAAATTTTGAGGGGTTTGTTCCCCGATTTTGTTTTGGACCCGTGTTGGGTAATTTTTGGGAGCCTGTTCCCTTTTCTTTAGATTTAGGTTTATTATTATTATTTTTTTTATTATTACTTTTATTTGCTTGTGCATAAGTAGTTCTAAAAAAAAATAGAAAAAGAAAAAAAAAATGAGCTTCCTGCTAGAAGTTGCCTGCCCTAGGACGAACCATTTAGGTCTGTATGAGCAGCCTCTAGATTTTCTTTTCTGCATTGCGTGCATTTTTGCATCGAAGATCGCTGGAGGCAAGGTACGCATTCTCTTACTTTGCATCCTATTTTTGATCACGCATTGCATTTGGGATTTAATGCGAATACCACCTAATCTGTACTGAATAAATCTAACAAGTGGTCACATATTTTTTTTAGAAAAAGGACTAATTAAAGGAAGGACATTTTAAAAACCAAGGATTTCATTTTCAAACTTGGCGTGCGATTCAAAGTTCAAAATCTTTTACGGTGTATGCACACTTATTTCACTTGCACCACGGCACGCTTCTAGACACTCCTTAGGTTTGGAAATACTAGGACAAGAGCCCTCCTTTCGTTGGATTTTGAAGTGTTCGGAACTTGAGATCAAAGGTTTTGTAAATCCAAAGAGGGGGATACCCTGTCACGGATTTTTGGGGATAGTTGAGGAGCACCGCGAAAGCACAGCTTCAAAGGAAGGCTTAGGCCTACTTGCATCCCTCGATCTTCCGTCTTTGGATTTACTTGACCATTTGAGATTTAGGGAAGAACACCTAAGCTCCAACTAGGTCTTTTTAGGCGAGCCGTAGGTCGACAATAGGCGCGTAAATTGATTGAACAAATTGTATTGTCACCTGCAATCTAACTTAAAATCAAAAGCCTAAATTGGGAAAGACCTAAAAGGTCCTTTTTGAATTGTGTCTTGCTTGGGGAATTCTGATTGAAGTGTGAGTTAGAATGGACCACATTGATTTTCATCCTTTCACATCTTGCCCACACCCTCACCCCCACTTTGCATCCTTCGATCCCAGACGTCAAGATGGTCCATTCCTTGATGGACATAATGACAATCATTGGGATCCGTTTTACTCCTATTATAGGAGTATTGGCCTAGTTAAGCCCCAAATTAGTGAGCAGAACTCAGGAGAGGGATTTGCTTTGCCCAATATCCCACATACCAAAGAAATACCCAACCCACCCTCCCTGAAAACTTATAATGGTTGGACAAACACTCCTGGGTACTATAAGCCTGAGCCTGACTTCTCTTATTATAGAAATGACCTCTCCTCTTTGAAGATGGAAATACAGAAAATGCAAAATGAAATGAGTGAATTGTTAGGAGAATCTTTGAGAGCAGGCCAACAAGAAAGAGATGAAATTAGCCACCCAATCTGCCCCATTGACGATGACGTACACCCCTCTACAATAGATGCATCTCCCGTGGAAAGCTACACTTTAAGTTGAAGGGAAATTCTGGGGAGAATAGCTACTTTTCGAGGATCGATTTTGAAACCTCCCCATTAGATGACACTTCCTTGAGAGATCTACACTTTAGGTGGGAGGAAAAAAACACATGAAAGTAGCTATGCATTGGATGAAGAATGGTGGCAACCCGAGGAAGATGATGATAAGGTTGAGTATCCACCTGATTTATATTGGAGTCAAAAGAAGGGAATAATGGTACCATTGGAAGACCTCGACCCAGATGATAGTATTTTCGTGACATTTGATGAAGTGGGTCAAAGTCAAGTTGTTAATCCTACCCTCCCTTCTGATCATGATATGGAACTCAAACCCACCCTTAAGGAACCTAACCCTAAAGAAATTGACCTATCTGAGGAGTCTGATGTAACCAATGTAAATAATTTACCTCAGATAGAGCACCCTAGGGGATCTGCTGAGATATTAAATGATTCTAGACCTCGAGTACATGATGAATTGTGTGATGAGGAGGAAGATGAATTATATGAGGAACCTACATTCAAGATTTGGAGTGACACTAAGGGTGATTATTTATTATTTGAAGAGTTAGCCCCTGAGGATGTCACAAATTTGACCAAATTAGGTTTCCTTGGCACACCCATTGATGATATTTCTCCTCATGATAAAATGATGGAAAATTTGGAAGCAATTTCTAAGATTTATGTGGATTCACATATAGACTCCGGGGAAGATTTGAGTAAAGAACAAAAACCTGGGGATGACATTGATAGGATAATCCCTAAATCTGTTGCTTCCAACCTGCCTTCATTCACTTCGAAGTCACCCTTTGATTCGCTTATATCTGAAAGCGAAATTGTGACTCCTGATGAAGAGCAGGAAGATCCACGTGATGGTGCAAGGAATGCTAGGGATGAAATCGAGGATTTAGAAAGAATGTTTGGGATGGACACCAAGCTGATTAAACCCAACCTAGATCTTATGGCCATCCCACAACCTCGTAACTTGGACACCCTAGACGATCCTTGCCTTAGAGAATTGCTCATTTTTGTTCTGACTAGGGGGCTTAACAGACCAATATTTTCTGTAATGGAGTATCGGGTATGGATTGATGATTTCTTTAGTCAGTCCATTACCCTGGGGGTTTATCTCTATACCATTCCTTCCCCATTCTTTTTGGAGGATCCTTGTCATCCTACCCCTACCCCTTTGGAGGTTATTTTAAATGTTTATCCTTTAGAACCTCTTCTGGTGACCTGGGAAGATTTCATTCCCATTTTAGTTGGGCGAGCATTTGCTATCGGGATTCATCATCAGCTCGCCAACATCCTAGGTTACTTATTTTCTAGGCCAACTTTGCTTTGCTCATTTTTAGGGCCTATTTCTGCAATTCTTGAACCTGATTTGCAGGTTCTTCGGCTATTCAGCCTAGCTTTGACCCAGGTAATATCCTTCTATGCAATGAGGACATTGCAGATTTTAGGCATGGGGGGGTGTACTTGGGGATATACATAGCATATTTGCATACATTTGTACATATAAAAAAAAAAAAAGTTTTGAGCTTAACTGGCTAAGTCCTGCATTCTTAAGCAAATCAGAACTCTAGCGTAGACTAAATTAATTCTAGGGTCAAACTTTAGAAGCTAAATAAGCTACTAGCTTTAGACCTTTAGGGTCCTTTGTGGACTTAAAAACTTAAGTAGGAGTTAAGTTGCGGACCATTCTTCAAGAGGTTGAGGAGGGGAAGCTAGGGTTTGAGTTAAAAGGTGGGGTAGTACCTGGAGTCTTATTCTACCTTTTGGTTTACGGGTCCTGGTAACCCAAGCATCCAAATTTTTCACACTTGGTCTGGTAATTAACTTAATTTCTGAAAAGAGATTTGGTTCTCTTAGTTTTGACTTAAGAGAGGCTTGAAAACACATTTTGATTGGAAGAGTTCCCGCCGCAGGAGAGGTCGAGTATATACTCACCTTGAGGATGCGATGGTAACATATTACCTCCTCGGCGCTTGTCTCTTAGGATATCCATCCTACTGGGGGCATGTAAGCGCATTGCGCAGTTCAGGTACCATGGGCGGCCCTATCTCGAAGTGCCGATTGCCATAGGCCTGAATTCGCTTAAGAAATCCATGGGCGATACTATCTCGAAGTGTCGATTGCCAGGAGTTCTTGGGGTCGTTATGGGCGGTGCTATCTCGAAGCATCGAAAGCCAGGCACCCTTCGAGGTATGGTAATGGGGACAATGAATCCGACACAGACCGTGTTGATAGCTGATCTGAGGTTAGACTTAGAAGAATCAAACAAAAAAAAAAGTATATATATTAAAAAAAAAAAAAAAATTCCTTTAACTCAAATAACTCGGACCAATGCAAAAGCACGGATGCTTTAATCTCAGGGATCAATAAACTTTAGGGTAGAGTCAGAAATCAAGGAAACTTGTGCTTGCAACTCGTCTTTAGCCGACCTAGTCTGTAACTTAGCAACTACTTAGGAACCTTGGGTTTAGAACCTAAACTTAATATGCTTCTGAAGGAAGACTAAGTGAGTTGACTAGTCTACTTAGAGTGCTAGGTTTCGCTTAATTTTGCTAGGGACTAGCAAAAACTAGGCATGGGGGTATTTGATTAGCCCATAGTTGTGGGCTATTTAAGTATTTAAGTGCCTACACATTAGGTTAATTCTAACATTTATTTAGTATAAATTAGGATGTAAATAGATTAATTCATAGTTTTAATCTAATTACATAATCCATACATTGCATTCATATCTTAAGTGCATTTAGAATTAGCTTAAAATAGCATTCATCTAATTAGATAACCAATTAGGTATATTATTAACATAGAAGTTGAGGGTCTATACATAAATAACCCTAATATTTTAATAATATTTTCTTTATTCGTCTTCTTTCAGAACGGCCGGCTGCCGCTCCAACGCCCGGGTGATGCAGTGAAGGAGCCATTCAAGGGGGAGCGGATACGGTGGATCTGGTCGGCCGCTGATTTCAAATTTGTTCAGGCCACTACAAAAGGAGCACTGAGGCAGCCGAGTTCAGGAGGCCTCCGCCACCGACCCACCACTGTGCAGAGAGAACCTCTCTCTTCCACTACACACTGCTGGACTCTACCGTGGCGGCGAGTCTCCACCACCGTGGGCGTGTGGTGTGACAGGCCACACCGCCATCCGGAGCTCGCCCGCATTACCGTGAGCACCTTAGCGTGCAACTCCCTCGCCGTCGTCGCAGACCACCACCACCGAGCTACTGATCAGCCACCCTCTCAGTAACTTAAGACGTCTAGGAAATTTCCCAGACGTCTGAAGTTACCCGCTCACTTCACCGCACACGCCTGAAGTCGCCTGCAGACCCCTTCCTGCACCTGCAGAACCTTCAGCGCACCCACGTCCGTCAACCTTCAGCTCAAACGCGCCTCAACTCTCCAACAGCCACGCCTCCGCTCAATAGCCTGCAGAACCTTCAGCGCACCCACGCCTGCGCCCTCCACCGCCCACGCACAACCGCCTGCAGTCCACGCCGTTCACCACTGCGCCTGCAGAACCGCCAGCAACCGACCTCTGCAGACCCTCTGCCCACGCCAGCTTCCACCGCACACGCCAACCGCAGCTACCACTGCGCAAGCTGCCGGCTGCAGCACCTCCGCCGAAGCTCGTCCGGCCACCTCCGACCGCCGCACGACTCGCCGCCACCACCGATTCGAAGCCCTTGATCCAAGGGACCTCCTCCGAGCTTCCCGCGCCCGGCCATCGGCTCCTCGTCGCGCAAGACAACGGGGAAAAATTCCCCTATTTTGCTACAGTAAAACGTTAATTAAAATTTACATTTTCTGCCATTGCCACATTTTAATCATATTCTATTCACTCTGCATTGCGGAAAATATCCTGTAGTTTCTCATAATTGCCATTTCAGCATTGTTTCTTGCTTAAACCTTAATCCAAAGGCAATCTTGGCTTGGTTCTTGTCCAAATTGACTCCGAACAAACATTTTTAAGTGGCGCGAATTTTAATACGTTATTGCCTCCCTGTGGATATGACCCGCTCCTCTGCGAGTGGTTATTTCTTATTAAAAATTGATTAGTCGATTTTTCCACCACATTAAACTACAAACGACTTAAAAGCGAAAGATCGACCGGTCAAACTCTACCGTGGCGGCGAGTCTCCACCACCGTGGGCGTGTGGTGTGACAGGCCACACCGCCATCCGGAGCTCGCCTGCATTACCGTGAGCACCTTAGCGTGCAACTCCCTCGCCGTCGTCGCAGACCACCACCACCGAGCTACTGATCAGCCACCCTCTCAGTAACTTAAGACGTCTGGGAAATTTCCCAGACGTCTGAAGTTACCCGCTCACCTCCACTTCCTCAGCCTGCACTCACCAGACCGCCTGCACCCTCCACCGCTCACCGGCTGCAGACCTGCGCACGCCTGCAGATCAGCCCGCGCTCTCCTCCAACGCCTGCAGACCAGCCTGCAGCATCCTCCAACAGCCGCCTCCAGCTTCCACCGCACACGCCAACCGCCTGCAGACCACCGCGCAAGCGCCCTCCTGCAGACCACCGCCCACGCACAACCGCACCAGCGCCCTCCTGCAGACCCTCCGCGCGCCCACGCACAACCGCCTGCAGACCGCCCAACCGACCACCGCCCACGGCAGCGGCAGCAGCCACCCCAGCAGCAGGCGGCGGACTTCACGCCAACAGGCTGCGCAAGCTGCCGGCTGCAGCAACTCCGCCGAAGCTCGTCCGGCCACCTCCGACCGCCGCGCGACTCGCCGCCACCACCGATTTGAAGCCCTTTATCCAAGGGACCTCCTCCGAGCTTCCCGCGCCCGGCCATCGGCTCCTCGTCGCATAAGACAACGGGGAAAAATTCCCCTGTTTTGCTATAGTAAAACGTTAATTAAAATTTACATTTTCTGCCAATGCCACATTTTAATCATATTCTATTCACTCTGCATTGCGGAAAATATCCTGTAGTTTCTCATAATTGCCATTTCAGCATTGTTTCTTGCTTAAACCTTAATCTAAAGGCAATCTTGGCTTGGTTCTTGTCCAAATTGACTACGAACAAACATTTTTAAGTAGCGTGAATTTTAATACGTTATTGCCTCCCTGTGGATACGACCCGCTCCTCTGCGACTGGTTATTTCTTATTAAAAATTGATTAGTCGATTTTTCCACCACATTAAACTACAAACGACTTAAAAGCGAAAGATCGACCGGTCAGATGACAGGTTACTTGTAACCCTGATTTTGAACTCATGAAACACGTACAATCACGTGTCCAATTGGATTGAGATAATTCCCACTCGGACCAATGGCCACAAGGTGGTCATCGATTTTGAGAAGAAAAATATCTTCAGTCAATTCGAGGTTCCTAGGGCAATTATCAGTGATGGTGGCACACATTTCACTCATGCCCAGTTTTGGAATTTACTGGGGAAATACAGGGTGAATCATCGGATTTCCACGCCTTACCACCCTCAGACGAACGGATAGGCCGAGGTCTCCAATCGGGAGATTAAGAACATTTTGCAGAAAATCGTTAGGCCTGATAGGAAAGATTGGACCCAAAAGCTAGATGATACTCTTTGGGCTTACCGTATGATGTACAAAACACCTATCGGTATGTCTCCATTTCGTCTGGTGTTTGGTAAGGCGTGTCACTTACCTGTAGAACTTGAACATCGGGCAATTTGGGCCATCAAGAAATGTAATGTGGACCTTGAGTTGGTTGGGAAAACATGGAAAATCCAACTATCGGAGTTGGAGGAGCTTTGAAATTATGCTTATGAAAATGCCAGAATTTATAAGGCAAGGACCAAAGCTCTCCATGACCAGATGATTTCATGTAAAAGCTTTAAGCCGAACCCGAAAGTCTGGGCTTTGGATTCTCGATTGAAGATTTTCCCTAGAAAACTAATGTCTAAGTGGGACGGCCCATTCGTTATTGAGTGGATTTTCCCTAACGGGGCCGTCGAAATCTCTGACCCAAAGACAGGTAATATTTTCAAGGTCAACAGATAGCTTCTCAAACCATTTGTTGATCATGTGCTCCCTGAACCCGTCTCGGACAAGGTTGCTCTTACCTTGCCTTAACCACCGTAGGCTGATCATCGCCCAGCTGAAGGCACTAAACTTAGCACATGTAAAGACTGTTCCAAGCTAACCAGAGTCTCATGGAAAGCAGGTGCTATTCTTCCACTTCTACTCTCCTGCATGCTTTCATTTTGAACAATGAGGACATTGAAATAGATAAGCATGGGGGGATGGAAATATCTTGTAATCATTTTGTCAGCTGTAACAGTAATTTCCTACTTTCTTTTATTCCATTTAAAAAATAATAATAATAACAATAATATATAAAAATAAAAAAAAATTAGAATTAGGAGACGAGAACTTAGGCAATATGAGTTGCAAACTTTAGGAATTGATACTTTGAGACCTTAACACTTCGACTCTTCTGGTCTTTGGGCTTAATTAGCCCGAGTGTCCACTCAAATGTTGACTTAGTCTCGAGTCCTCGCCAATTAAAATTCATTTTGAATTTAGCTAATAATTTGGGATGATAAGTATGCGACTTATCAACCCGCCCTCTGATTTGGGGGGACTTTAAGCCAAAGCATCCACACACATTTTTTTGCACTGACTCACTTTTCAGCGGTTTCTTCAGAAATTGGGTAGCTAATGAACTATCTAAGGTGGTATGGCTGGCAAGCTGTCAGTGGTAATAGCTCATTGGCCCGGTTGTCAAAAACCCAGTCACAAGACCATTTTCATTATACTGCCATTAGGTAAATCTTAGATCAGGGAAGCCACCTACTTAAAAAAAAAAAAAGAAAAAAATAGAAAAAGGAGAAAATAAAAAATAAAACCACACTTCACTGCATTAGTATGGCTGGCAAGTTGTCGGTGGTAACAACTTATCGGCCTATTATCTAGAACCCAGCTCACAAAAAAAAATGCACAATAATTCCCAAAACACTTAGGGAAGAAGTGGGGAAGTAGAATAAACCGAGGAGATTGTTTGCACCTCAAAACACGCCTATAAGGACGCCTTCTTATGCTATTTTCTAGCATTAACTATGTATATTATAATCCTATAGTCGCATCTGTAAAAATACTTGCATTCATGCATTTAATTAAGAGGAGGGAAGATTGAAATAAATGACTTCATAATTCACTTTTTTCCTCGAGTGCATATTTGCAAAAATTCCCTTCTCTATTTTTATTTCCTCTTGATTTCTATTTTTTTCTCCCGCTGCTGCAACTTCTTCTCCGCTGCCTCTCCCTGCCGTCCTTCCCGCTGCTGCAACTTCCCGCGCCCTCTCCCTACCCAAGCCATTCCCTGCGGCTGCCATTCCTCCCATTCCCCGCATGCTGCATGACCATGCTCTCTTCTTCTATAAGAAGCCACGGGTTCTTCTTCTTCAGGTGGCTGGCGGCAGCAAGAAAGAAACACCACCAGCAGGCCGCCACCTTCCTCTCCTCCCTCTCCCCTCCATACGTCGGTCCTCCTCCGAGGAGAAACCCGGCGGGCAGGAGCTCACTGTGGTGCACACCACCACAGTGAGACCATCACCGCCCAGCTCTTCAAAGAGCCGGTGGGCGTGGTGGCTCTCTGTTTTCATTTGTTTTTCGTTCTCGCACTTCTAGCCATTGCTGCCGCTTCAAAGTCTGAAGCTTGAAGCAGCAGCAGCAGCTAAGCGGAAGCAGCAGCAGCAGCAGCTAAGCGGAAGCAGCAGTAGCAGCTAAGCAGCAGCAGCAGCGGCAGCGGCCCCCGCAGCTTCCGCGAGCGTCTGTAAGCGCCCCAGCCACTCCGCGCGCGCCTGCAGGCTCGTTCCCCGCCTCCGTCTCCGTTCTGTCCACGCCACAGTTGCAGCCGCAGCAGGCCGCTGCGCGCACTGCAGCGGCCGGCTACGGCCTCGCGCCGACCCCCGCGACCCTCCGCGACCACTGCAGAACCTCCCCTCGCACCTCCGCGACCTTCCCCGCAGGCGCTCAGCTCTCCGCGCGCGCCTGCAGGGCACTTCCCCGTCTCCGCCTCTGCTCTGTCGCCTCTGCAATTCCACCCGCGACAGGCCGCTGCGTGCCTCTGCAGCGGCCGGCCAAGCGTCTCCCCGCCCCCCTGCGGCACCTGCAAGCTCCACTCGTGCCTGCAGGTGCCCTCGCCCTCCAGCCTCGCGCGCTCTGTCGCGAGTTCTTGGTGCACGCAACTGGCAGACGCAGGTCTCCTCCTGCGCGAATACGCGCCCACGACCATCAGACGACGGCCTTCGACTGCAGACGACTTAAAACGTGCTCCCTCGCCTCCTGCAGTGCGGCTGCCTCCGTTCTCTCCTCTCCTGCCAGCTCTCTCCTGCTCTCTCTCTCCCATTCTCTCTCTCTCTCTCTCTCACTCTCTCTCACAACACTTTCTCACACACTACACCGACGCACACAGACATCTACACTCACACTTTCACACACACACACACACACACCTATACTATAAATATCTATATACTTATACTTATATATATATATACATACATATATACATATATATATCTATATAACTATATACATATATCTACATATCTAGATACATATACCCATATACATATATTATTATTATACATATATATACATATATATATATACATCTATATTGTATTATACATACACACATATACATATATATATATACCTATACATATAGATATATTTACTTATATACATACATATATATATTTTCACAATATTTACCATACGTTGTATCGCGGGAATATTTGGACCAGTTGCTGATATTCCCCGATACACACATACAAAAAGCGTGGTTACATACATCATCCACCATCCATCCCACACTCCACGCGGCACCCAGACCTGTTGGTTGCGTCTCTCTAGACGTCGGCTGACTCGACATAGTGCTACACTCCATCGTCACCTCCACCCCCACCCCTTTATATATATACTACATATAAATATATATCTATAGCTACTATATTTACTTTCTATCTGATAGCTTCCTTAGTAAAAAGATAAAAAAAAAAGAGGTATAAAAGTGAAAAGATAATCTTTGATTTGCAGGTACCCCATCTTGCAAGTAGCAAGACGTGTTTTGAAACTCTGTTTTGGCTAAAAGCCAAGGACACAATTTTGAGGGTGTGCCTCAAGAACAAGGATTACCAGAAAAAAAAACCTAAATAAGAAAAATACCAAAAACAGAATAAACGAACGGAAGAGACGCGTTTTAAGGAAAACGTAGAAACTCGACTTGAACCCCACTTCCCTGAGTTCGACCCTGGGCTTAAAAGTGACAAGATAAAATCAATTAGGCCAGGTTAAAAATTTTGTAAAGAGATGGTTAGGTCTGAATTAGGTTAACCACTATACACATTTCAACGATAAAAATATCATATTAATAACCTATCCAGGCCGACCATCAGAGATATACACTGGGTTCACCCTTGTGTTGACCCCATAAATAAATGTTGTAGGGAGAAAGATACTGTTAGAAAAGATAAACCTCTAGGCAGGGTCCCCTAGGGTCGTAGAAACCTGAAGTCCATTTTAACAGCCGTCTAGTGAGTCTTTCACTATTTTAACAAGATGCTTAGCACTTAGAGTCCTTTTCGAGTCTTGGGCGGGTCGGGTAGCCGTAAGAAGTTATCCCGAAACTCTCAAACTCCAAAATTACAAAAAAACTAGGAAAGAAGAAAAACAAGAAAAAAAATTTTGTATCTTCTCTTCTCAAATAAGGCGAGGGCTTGGACGGTCCGCATTCTAGCAGGCACCCGGGCACTGTGGAGTTTTTGTAAGTAGGTCTTCAGGTTGAGATTTTCTTAAGCAATCAACAAATTTTTCCTAAATACTCGAAGCCTGATTCTACTTTTATACATAGCATTTAGGTTAATTTTGCTAGGGATTTGCAAAAAGTAAGCATGTGGGTATGATAAACACACATGGATTCATGATACGTTGCTTATTTATGATAGTTCCTAGGCTTAGCATTGCATATCATATTATAAATATTGCATGTCATTTAGGATAGATGTATGTTTTGTACATTAATTCCTTCATTTTATATGGACAGGAGGCAATGCGACGTCCTTACGAACTTCAGATGAAAAATCCGACCATACGGATGGATCCGGACTGACGATCACAGTCTGACAACATAGAAATTGATAAACGCCAGTTTATCATCATTCTTATGCATTAAAACAAACCTTGCTCTTAGGATTTTACTCCACAAATGGGTTTTTAGGCTGCATTTAGGCATAAATTAGGTTAGGCATGCAATGCATTTTTTTATTGTCTTTCTGATATGTTTTTGTGAGTGTTAGGGATGAACATATATACAGATCCATAAAACCCTAGCACTCAAGAAGGCAAATTGTGAAGGAGAAGCTCAGACTAGCTGGAACTTAGCTTGATCCAGCTCACCACAGCTGGAACCTAGCTCACTTGAATTAGGGTTAGCTCATCCTAGCTCCATGTAGCTAATCTTAGCTAAATGGCAGCTTAAGAGAGTTCATCTTAGCTCACCCTAGCTCAAGTCAGCTCAGACCCAGCTGAAGTTAGCTGAGTCTAGCTCATCTCAGCTCCCACTAGCCCACAGGGAGCTCTAGCTAGCTCAGCTGAGTTGACGGGAGTTCACCCCAGCTCAGACCCAGCTACATCCAGCTCCACTCAACTCCAGCCAGCTGAAGAACTCATCTCAGCTCAGGAAGCTCAAGTCCAGCTCCCAGGGATTCATCTTAGCTCAACTGAGTTGAGCTAAGCTACCTTAACTACCTCAACCAGCTTGATCCTCCCTGGGAGCAGCAGACCCAGCTCACCTCAGCTCATTATGGTAGAAGCCAGCTCACTTTTGCTTGGCTTAGTAGCTAGCAAAGAACTAGCAAGCTAAGCCAGCTAAAGTAGCTCCATGCCAGCCTCTTCAGCAGTTGCTAGCTCCACTTCCAGCTCCAGACTTCTCCGCCTCAGCTCCTCTCTTCAAACCCTAGCTCCAATACCTCCTCCTTTACTCCATAGCTAGCTAAGCTAGCTTAGCTTAGCTTAGGTTAGCTAGCAACCAGCTCCTTGGCCATCCACCACCTTCAATTCAACCTTAGCTAGCTCCACCAACTTAAGCCCTACCTAAGCTAGCTATCCTACTCAAGTTGGCGCCACCTCCTAGTCACCTCTTCACCCCATCATCACCACCAAAAGGCACCAATTTTGGTGCCAAAACCTAACCCTAACTACCCCTCTTTTTGGCACCAACATCCACCCCCACATCCACCATACACCTAACCTTACAACCCATCCTAGCCACCCACCTACCCCTCCTTCTAGAACCCTTCTTGGCACCACCTAAGACCCTCTTCTAGAAGCCATTTTGGTGCCAACATCAAGGGGTGCCACCACCCATAACCAGCCCCTAGGTGCCCCTTGGGTTGGCACCAATTGTCCTTAGCCATAGGATCCCCAACCACCTCCATCTCTCCATCTTAGCCCTCCATTCCAAGAGTCACCTTAGCCCCCTTCCTACTCTATAAAAACCCACCACCTACCACCATTTGGGAGCATCCTCCATTAGTGTATTTTGCTACCTATACCACCTACACCTACGGCCAAGAAGGAGTAGAGAAGAAGATTAAAGGGGCACATCACCAGCCCTTTTGGTGCCTTCTTCTCCCCACTCTCTTGAACTTGGGCCACGCCAAGGAGGAGGACTTTTCTACTTCATGGAGGATGGCCAGGCAAAGGAGAAGGACCTAGGGTGGACGTCCACCCTTGGAGAGAAGCTTAGGGCACGCCCCCTTAGGGCTTGCCTTGGAGGACATCACCTTGGCGGAGCATAGCAAGGAAGGAGTTGGAGGACTCTTTTCAAGCTTGGGAGCTACCAAGCTTGGAGCAAGAAGCCCTCTTCTTCACCATCTATCTAGAGGATTTGTGTTTGCTTTTATTTATTGCAATTTTTCTAGTAGTAGAAGCATTTCTCTACTAGGCCTTTTTGTAAAACACTTTTTCATTAATCTAGTTGCCTTCTTTGCAATTTCTTTATTTGCATTTCTAATTGCTTTGTTTTTAGCATTCTTCACTCCCTCTCCCTAATTATTCTAGGCCTCCACTTGCCTAGAGTGAGCCTAGGGAGAGGCTCTACTTGCCACTTTAGAAGTAGTATATTGAGTTGAAGTGTAAGTCACTTTCCCGTCACAATTTCGCATGTTGCCTTAATTTCAAAAACATAAAAATGATATATCGAAAAAGACCAAAAAGAAAGTTGAGATCTATTTTGTAAGCAAGAGAATCAATTTTGCAAACATTTGGCCTCCTTGGACAACCCTAGATACCCCACTATCTAGGATATAAATTTAAAAGTGAAAGCGGATTTACACGTTGCAACTACGTAATTAACAAACCACGTAAAATCCATATCAGAAATCACCTCAATCCGAGCACCATGGCATCCTTTGCAAGCAATGAAGGGTGGACGATCTAGATGCTGCCACATGGCACCATCTGGAGTGCCTAAAGTAGCCTGCACCTCTCCAAAGGCCACCCTATCGAGTGATCTCAGCCGTTGGATGAAGATCCAACAGTTGAGAGGCCGCCCTCACCGCGTGGGCACAACTCTTCTTCTCATCACACCCACAGGTGTGGCGTAGCGATGAGGTCAATCGCTCTCAAAGAGCGGGCACGAGATCTAGCCGCGATTCATCGCGCCCCGCTATAGTGTCAAACGCAATAGGGCCGCCCAATCGTAATCGAGCAGTCGAGGTTCCCCACGCGTGATCCAACGTCACCTGCCGACGCGAAGGCACATGCTAGATCACACGCATGCCATCTAGGGCATGCATTTAAGTCGCTCACGTGCAGCGCCCGCCATCCAATCTCCTCAATCGCGCGAGGAGTGCGATTGAGGAGATTGGATGGCGGGCGCTGCACGTGAGCGATTCAAATCAACGCGTGCGTGATCTGCGGGTGCGTCTCGACCATGCGATGCAGCATCCAATGGCGGCCAGTGCATGCACCAGCGATTGGAAATTCAAATGCTGGTAGGCACACACTCTCCTCTTGCAATCATAGGCGTCCGCGCCTGATCCAACGGTTAATGACTGTCATGCCTTTAACAGCTGCGAGCATGAGCATTGGATGCAAGCTTTACAACAATAGAAGAGCGAGCCTTTAGTGACACTTGCAGCTGCCACTAAATGGCCTACACAGTGCATGCGCAAGCCCAAGCAATGAAGAGGCATGGATCTTTAGCGACAACTCGAGAAACCTTTAGTGACGCTTATAGTTGTCACTGAATGCCTAGTACGGGACTCTCTCCTTCCCTTCACTATATAAACACCCCTACACCCCCCATTCCTCTTCATGTCTACCTACTCTACTCCCACCTACTCCCAAGCTCTAGCAAGACTACCAACACTCCATTAGAGCTTGTTCTCAAGCGCCCAAGGCTCCTATTAGTGTTGTAAACCTCTACCTCACCAAATATTCATCCCTCTTCCTATCCCCATTCGCAGGTCGCCTCGGGGCTGTCCCCCCATCTCCATTCTGGTAGCAGATCATCTCTGTCTTCTCACCTCCATTCCATAGCCACGCCGAAGCTTTCCTCTACCAGATGTCCTCCAGCATCTCTCCTCTGTCGTCCCGCTCCTCACCTCTTTCATTCGAGCTTCTGCTAAGCGCCATTGTCTCATCGAACAGCCGATTCGGGAGATTTCCTCTCACCTCCCTCTCTTTTTATGCTTTCGTAAATTATTGTAATAGGCATTAATGCAATACATCACATTTGATCCCATCTCTATCTTGTGATTGCTTGTCTTTTATTTCAAAAACAAAAAAATATAACAAAACCCTAAAATACCAAAAACAAACAAAACGAAGTGTAGTTTTCAGTTAAAGTAAACATCGACTCCCTGTGTTCGACCCGGGACTCCCTTGGAGTTTTGATATAAATTTTATTTGACCACAAGTTTTGCAACTACGACGGCGGGTTACTTGTACCCTGATTTCTAACTCGCGAAACCCGTGCGATCATTAACCCTACACATACCCCTTCAATCCATCTCCACCATACACCTAACCCCCTTCTAGAACCTACCCTATTTGGTACCAAAATAAGGTGAATGACCACCATCTTGGACATCCACCATGGGGTGGTTCCTCCCCTCAACTACCCCCCTCCCAACTTTTCTCTTGGCACCAACATATCTCTCTACTTAGATCACCTAACTATCTCCACCATCCAATCCTAACCCTACATCCACAAGCCACTCCAGCTAACCCTCTTCCTTCCTATATGTATCCCATCTAACTATACATTAGGATCATCCTCCCTTAGTCTAATTTCCATCCATATCCACCTGCATCTAAGGCCAAGGTAGAAGAGAAGAAGATGAAGGAGCCAACCTACCCACTCCCTTGATGCCTTCTTCCTCTCTCTTCCTCTCCCTTGTGCCACTCCAACGTGGAGGAGCTCTTCAGCCAAGGTGGACGGCTAGGCATTCAGGAGTATCTAGGGTAGATGTTCACCCTTGGAGGAGCACTTTGGAGGAGAACCACTTGAAGGAAGGAGCAAGGAAACATCTTCTTCAAGCTCGGGAGTTACCGAGTTTGGAGTGAAGATTATTCCAAGTTTCGACCGAAGGATTACCTTCTCTCTCCTTTATCTTTTACTTTATCTTTTGTATTAGCTAGTGGTTTACTATTTTCGTAAGAAGCATTTCTCTACATGTACTCCATTTGCTAGTAATACAGAGCACTTCTATTGCCTTCCAATTTTTTGCTTTCCACTTAGTATGCTTTCTTGTTATCTTTGTAGTGCATCACACTCTCTTCTAATTTCCCTAGGCACACTTGCCTAGGGTGAGCTTATTGTCACTTAGGCATAGATTTCGCGTAGTTCGTCTCCACTTTCAAGTGCCTGTTATTTTTGAAAGCCCTAAAAAAACAATAAAATTGAAAATACAAAACAATAAGTGTGGATTTGAGAGGCGAGAGAGAGAATCATTTCATGTGACTGGCAAATTGGCCTCCTGGACAACCCTAGATATTCATCCCATCTAGGTTTTAAAAATTTAAGAGTTGATCGATTTTACACGTTTCAACGACTAAAACCTGCATTTTTCAAACCCTATAAAATCTATATCAGTTTTTGGCGATGTTGCCAAGGAGGTACAGCTTAGCCACATCTCTAATCTCTCTCTTGCTCTATTAGATCTTCACAAAATTTTGTTTCTTTTGAATTCAGGCACGAATTAGGAGCGGACGTGGGATTTAGAGCACTTGGAGCAGAAGCTTCAAGTTTCTTTTTGTCCTATGTATTTCAGGTAAGCACCCTAGGCCATTTCTATTCAAAAATAGAAGAACAAATCTCATTACATTCTTTAAGAAATAAGAAAAAGTAAATATAAGAAAAATTAAGGGTGGTGGAACCCTAAAATTCATTGTATTACTTGTTTGCTTCACTTTTTCACCACCTTTGCCTTATTGGTGTTTGATTTTGAAAATCCTAGCTTTTGTCTTGATTTTCAAAAATTAGGTTCAGGCACATAGGGAAACTTCCCAGACGTCTTAACTGGAGAGGGAGATAATGGTGTAGGGCACAGCTGCTTGCCGTGCGTGGATGGCAGTGGCTACAGTGATGGGGGTGGTGGGTTTGTTGAGGTCTCCAAACAGAGTAACGAAGATGAAGATGAATAGTATCATGCAAAAGAAATGAAAAGAGAGAATAGAGAGAAAGAGGAAAGAATTTCTTCTTGTGGCCAATGAGGCACACGCTCATGGTAAGTGGTTGAGCTCGCCGGCTTGGAGCGGTGGCCCATCACTCCACTAGCCCACGGTGTGGCGAGGCTCGGCCGTGGAGACCACAGTGATGGGCGGATGCACGGTGATGGTGTGGGTGACATCTCCCTTTGTACAGCAGCAGCTCTCTTGTTTTATAATTATAGCAGTAAATTCAAATACCATCCTTCAATGGTATTGAATGGCCTTCAATGGAGGCCAACCCGTCCTCCGTCAATACAATAAAATATATGAAATGAATTAATGCATATTTTATGCATGCACCCCTAATAAAAACTAATACCTATTTCTAATACATGTATGAAACCTACTTCTAATGCATGCTATTTGCATTTACTTTTCATGTATGAACCATGCATATTAGTTTATAATGCATGCATGCAAAAGTTGTAAATGATATGAATCTATTGCCAACAAGCAAATATATATAAACTACATTATTTACAACCTAATGCATGCTATTTATATGTTAATATTACTCTAATTTCTAGGCATTTAACTAATTAGCCCACAAATATGGGCTCATCAAATGCCCCTATGCCTAGTTTTTGCTAGTCCCTAGCAAATTTAAGCAATAATCCAGCTCTCCAAGTAGACTAGCCAGCCCAATCGATCTTCCTTTAGAAACATGTTAAGTTCAGACTTTAGACCTAAGGTTCACAAGTAGTTGCTAAGTTACAAACTAGGTCGTCTAAGGACAAGTTGCAGGCACAGGTTTCCTTGATTTCTAGCTCTACCCTAGAGTTTATTGGTCTGATAGATTAAAGCATCCGTGCATGTGCATTGGTCAAAATTATTTGAGGTTGGTTTGATTGCCAACCTAGAAAGAGAGAAAGAAAGAGTTTTTTCTTTTTGGTAGTAAATATATTTTTGTTTGATTCCTCTAAGTCTGACCTTGGATCTACTAACAACATAGTCAGTGTTGGATTCACTGTCCCCATCACCAAACCTCAAAGGGTGCCTGGCTTTCGATGCTTTGAGATAACACTGCCCATAGCGACCCTAAGAACTCCTGGCAATTGACACTTCGAGATAATATCACCCATGGATTTCTTTAGCGAATTTAGGCTTGTAGCAATCAACACTTCGAGATAGGGCCACCCATGGTACCTGAACCACACGATGCGCTTACATGCCCCCAGTAGGATGGACATCCTAAGAGACAAGCGCCGAGGAGGTGACATGTTACCATCGTATCCTTAAGGTGAAAATATACTCCACCTCTCCTGCAGCAGGAACTCTTCCAATCAAATTGTGTTTTCCAGCTTCTCCTAAGTCAGAACTAAGAGAACCAAATTTTCTTCATGAAATGAATTAGGGTGATCACTATTTACACAAGACCAAGTGTGTGAAATGTGGATGCTTAGGTTACGAGGAACCATAAACCAAAAGGTAGAAAAAGACACCAGTTACTACCCAAGCTTTAACTCAATCCCTAGCTTTCCTTCCTCAACCTCTACAGGAATGGCTCGCAACTTAACTCCTACTTATGTTTTTAAGTCCACAAAGGACCCTAAGGGTCTAAAGCTAATAGCTCAACTTAGCTTCTAAAGTCTGACACCTAGAGTCAACTTAGTCTAACCTACAGTTCTGGTCTTATGCCTAAGAATGCCAGGCTTAGCCAGTTAAGCTTAATACTAAAAAAAAAAAAAAATTATTTTTTCTCTTTTTTTTTTAAATCAATGCAAATGTATGCAATGCAGAATGCTTTAACTAAATGCATGAATGCACTATCTATAAATGCTATGTATATCCCCAAGTACACCCCCCCATGCCTAAAATTTACAATGTCCCCATTACATAGAAGGATAACCTGGGTCAGAGATGGGTTGCCATTCTTTTGTTGGCAGCCGAGTAGCCAAAGAACCTGCAAGTCAGGTTCCAAAACCAAAGAAATAGGCCCTAAAAATGAGCAAAGTAATGCTGGCCTAGAAAACAAGTAACCTAGGATGTTGGTGAGCTGATAATGAATCTCGATAGCAAATGCTCACCCAACCATGTTGGAAATGAAATCGTCCCAGGTCTCCGAAGGTGGTTCTAAAGGATAGAAGGGAATAACAACATCCATAGGGGTAGGGGGAGGATGAAAAAGATCCTCCAGAAGGAATGGGGAAGGAATGGTGCAGAAATAAACCCCCAGGGTGATGGACTGACCATAGAAAGCATTAATCCTTACCCGGTACCCCGTCACAAGAGATATTGGTCTATTAAGCCCCCCGGTCAAAACAGTAGTGAGCATGACTTTAAGCCAGGGATTGTCTAAGGTGTCTAAGTTTTGAGGTTGTGGGATGGCCATAAGATCTAGGTTGGGTCTAATTGGCTTAGTGTCCATTCCTAACAACCTTCCTAATTCCAATCAATAACATCCCTAGCATCCCTTGTACTATCATAAGTATCTTCCTGCACTTCATCAGTGATCATTTCAAGGTATGGAGTTAAAATTTTGCCTTCAGACATAGGCAAATTAGAGGGAGACTCCGAATCAAATGAAGGCAGGTTGGAAGCAATAGGTCTAGGGATTATCCTATCAATGTCATCCTCGGGTTCTTGTTCTTTACTCAAATCCTCCCTGGAGTCTATATGTGAATCCACATTATTCTTAGAAGCTGCTTCTAAATTTTCCATTATTTCATCATGAGGAGAGATATCATCAATGGGTGTGCTAAGGAAACCTAATTTGGTCAACTTTCTGACATCCTCGGGGGCTAATTCTTCAAATAAGACATAATCACCCATAGTATCACTCCAAATCTTGAATGTAGGTTCCTCATATAATTCATCCTTCTCCTCATCATACGATTCATCTTGTATCCGAGGTCTAGAATCATCTAAAATCTCAGCAGATCCCCTAGGGCACTCTATCTGGGGTAAATGGTTCACACTAGTAACATCAAACTCCTCAGATAGGTCAATTTCTTCAGGATTAGGTTCCCTAAGGGTGTGCTTGAGTTCCATCTCATGATCAGAAGGGAGGGTGGGATTAACAACTTGACTTCGGCCCACTTCATCAAATGTGACGAAAATACTATCATCTAGGTCGAGGTCTTCCAATGGTACCACCATTCCCTTCTTTTGGCTCCAATATAATTCAGGTGGATACTCAACCTGATCATCATCTTCCTCAAGTTGTCACCTTTCTTCATCCAATGCATAGCTACTTTCATATGTATCCTCCTCCCACTTAAGGCGTGGACCTCTCAAAGAAGTATCATCTAGCAGGGAGGTTTCAAAATCAATCCTCAAAAAGTAGTTATTTTCCCTTACATAATCCCCAAAATTCCCCTCCAACTTAGGGTGTGGCTCTCCCACAGGATATGCATCTAGCATAAAGGGGAGCACTTCATCCTCAATGGGGTAGATTGGGTGGCTAATTGCTTGTTTTTCTTGTTGGCCTGGTCTCGAAGATTCTCCTAATAATTCAATCATTTTGTCTTGCATTTTCTGTATTTCCATCTTTAAGGAGGAGAGGTCATCATTTCTATCAGGAGAGAAATCAGGCTCAAGCTTATAGTACCTAGGAGTTTCTATCCAACCATTATAATCATTCAGGGAGGGTAGGCTGGGTATTTCTATGATGTGTGGGATATTAGGTAAGGCAAATCCTTCTCCTAGGTTCTGCTCACTGATTTGGGGCTTAACTAGGCCAATGCTCCTATAATAGGAGTAAAAGGGATCCCAATGATTATCATTATGTCCATCAAAGGATGGACCATCTTGGCGTATGGGATCAAATATCGCAGAGTGGGGGTAAGGGTGTGGGCAAGATGTGAATGGATGAATGTCAGCGTGGTCCATTCTAACTCACACCACAATTAGATTCCCCAAGCAAACACAAATCAGAGGACTTTTCAAGTCTTTAATCAGTTAGGCTTTTGAGATTTTAAGTCCACTTGTAGGTGCCAAATCAAGTTATCTAAATAGTTACGCACCTACTTGGTGACCTACGATATGCCTAAGAAAACCTAATTGGGACTTAGGTGATCCTCCCTAAAGCCCAAAATGTTTAGTCACTACCAAACACGGCAAAGAGGGATGCAAGTAGGGTCAAACCCTTCCTTTGAAGCGTTGCTTTCACAGTGCTTCTTGACTACCCTCAATCCGCAAGGTTTGGAGGCAACTTTACCTCTGAACTAAAGTTCAGTCGCTTTAAACCCCAGCAATAGGAGGCTCTACTCCTAGTGGTTCCAAACCTAAGGAGTGTCTAAACGCGTGCCGTGGTGCAAGAGGTATAAGTGTTCATACACCGTAAAAATTTTGAGTTTGAATTTTTAACCACAGCACAATGTCTCAATTCAAGTCCTTGGTTTTTGTAATGTTCCTCCTTTAGTTAAAGTCCTTTTTTAGAAAATGTGACCACTTGTTAATTCTTTCAAAAAAAATTTAGGCGGTCTTGTCTTTAAATTCAAATGCAAATGCATGAACAATATATGGATGCAAAGTAAAAGAGAACGTACCTTGCCTCCCACAATCTTCAATGAGATGCACGCAAATGCAAGCAAAATAAAATCTAGAGGCTTCTCATTCAATCCTAAATGATTCTACCTAGGGGCAAGCAGCTTCTAGCAAGCACCTCATGTTTTTTTTTTATTTTTAATTTTTATATATATCTACTTATGCACAAATAATGAAAAGGATAAACAACCACAAAATTAAACAAAAACCTAGATCTAAAGAAAAGGGAACATACTCATGAAAAATTACCCAACACAGGCCTAAAAGAAAGTCGGGGAACAAAGCCCTAAAATATACCCAAAATAAGGGTTTTCCAAATGAATGTACTGAACTAAAGAGAAGAAAGAAAACATAAAAACTATCTACAGCTAAATGGATGAGATGAAGATGTGGTCCACTGGATATCTCCTCCAGTAGTGGAAACAAGGTCAACCAAGGCATTGCTGAGGTAGGCGTGATGCTCCTTCTCCCAGTGTTGCAACTCCACCGACAATGTTAAGGATCACCTGATCTTTGAGGCTGGTGTGACAAGACATCTCCAAATACGTGTACCTCACACCAACCAGATAATCGAATTGAAATATGCCTCAAATAAAATGTGAACAAATAATTAAATAAATACAAGTCTAATAGGCTTGTTGCCTCCCCAACAACGACACCATTTGACGAGTCGATTTTCGCTTTCGAAAATGATGATTAAGATGATTTGTCGTTGTATTTCTAAGTGGTGGAAATTTGACTAATAAAAATAATTAAAATAACCACTCAATTAGGAGCGGGTCTTATCCACAGGGAGACAATGACCTATTTAAACTTAAACAGGTTAAAAACAGATGTTCATAATTAATTTCATCAAGAAACCGAATCAAAATCGCTTTTCAATTGAGATAATAAGACATTATCATTCTAATATTACATTTATGCAGAATAAGAGGGATATGCTCATAAATATGCCACAATAAGGTATTCAATAAATCAAAAATATGTCTTCAGCAATGGCATATAATCGCAAATACTAATGTGTGGAAATAGAGGAAAAATCCTCTTTCTTCGCCACGCATTGGAGGAAGTACGACGGCCGGAGATGCTCCGGGAGAAGGTTGAGGATGCGGAGAAGAACCCGATGGCAGTGGTTGCACAGCGAAGGGAGGCTAGAGCTCACCGATCGGAGAGGAGGAGCTTGCTGGCGGTGGGTGTCTACATGCTCGCCCGTGGGTAGCGGGAGGAGCTGCTAGACATGTGGACGGCCTCATGAGGATGAGGTGAGTCCACTAACATCGTCAGCGTTTTGAACAGTGTCTTGGAGTGACGGCTACGTGGAAGGGGGCAGTGCCAATGATGGGTTCTTCACCCCTGCTGACAAAGAAGAAGGAGAGGAGGAAGTTGGGGGTGGCATTGGCTGCTACAATGGCGCCGAGCACGCAGCAATAGCGCAAGCGTGTGCTGCATGCGCATGAGGCGAGGGCGTCAATAAGGATGGTGAGGCACGGTGGCGGTGGGCAGTGCTCACGCATTGGTGCTGGAGGTGGCTACTACTACTGCTGCTAGTCGTGCGAAGATGGCAGCGTTCTCGGATGAGTATGTAGGCCGAAGGCCAGGAGGCACGCTTCGGGTGCACATGTTGCTGCAACTGCAGTTGCTACATGAGCGCATGGAGGAGATGGCCTTGTGCTGTAGGCGAAGGCTGCTTGCTGCTGCAGATGTGGCGTGCTCTATAGCGTGCGGGCGTAGGTGCATCAAGGGATTGATGAGGGGCTTCAGACGTCCGGGAAGTTAACTGGTGGGGGAGATGAAGGTGCAGGGCACAGTTGCTTGCCGTGCATGGATGGCAGTGGCTACGGTGATGGGGTGGTTGGTTTGTTGAGGTCTGCAAACTGAGTAACGAAGATGAAGTTGAATAGTATCATGAAAAAGAAAAGGAAAGGGAGAATAGAGAGAAAGAAGAAAGAAGTTCTTTGCATGGCCGATGAGGCACACCCTCACAGTAAGTGGCCGAGCTCGCCGGCTTGGCACGACGGCCTGTCACTCCGCTAGCCCACGATGTGGCGAGGCTCGACCGTGGAGACCACAGTGATGGGCAGATGCACGGTGATGGGGCGGGCAGCATCTCCCTTTGCACAGCAGCAGCTCTCTTCTTTTATAATTGTAGTAGTAACTTCAAATACCGTCCTTCAATGGTATTGAATGGCCTTCAATGGTAGCCAACCCATCCTCCGTCAATACAATAAAATATATGAAAATGAATTATTGCATATTTTATGCATGCACCCTTAATAAAAACTAATTCCTATTTCTAATACATGTATGCAACCTGCTTCTAATGCATGCTATTTGTATTTTGCATTTCCTTTTAATGTATGAACCATGCAGGTTAGTTTATAATGCATGCATGCAAAAGTTGTAAATAATGTGAATGTAATGGCTACAAGAAAATATATATAAACTACATTATTTACATCCTAAAGCATGCTATTTATATGTTAATATTACTCTAATGTCTAGGCATTTAAGTAACTAATTAGCCAACAAATGTGGGCTCATTAGTTACAAATCGGAATAATCAGATTAGAGTTACTCTGACCTAGAACCAGCAGGACATTTACCATCCTAGCCCATACCCAACCCTGTCAATCATAGGAACTAATATCAGGGCGAAAATCAAAATCATAACCATACTAATCAACCTCCCATCAACTCAACACCACAGGACCCACTAGGTTTCCATCAACAACAGGCCCTCTAACATCCTCCAAGGTATAACCAAACTACGAATGTAGTTACATTGAGGACTGGGAAAACCAACACTAATCCTGGGCATTCACAACAGCATAATGAAACCCACTCTCAACCTATGCAAGTTGACTCTCACCCCTCTACTCATGAAGAAAAAGATAGAAAAATCACAAGATTCAAATCCTATTCCTTACCCTCAAGCACTGCTATCCAATCCTTCTAAGAAAAAGAAATCTGAGCCCTTTCACCAAGATCTTATGGATTTATTCGGGCAAGTCGAGATAAGCATCCCCTTCCTAAATGCCATCAAGTAAATCCTTGCCTATGATAAACTTTTGAAAGAAAAAGAAATGTGTACTCCAAAGTGGCAGGCTAAGAATCTAGGATGGGTGGTCCTTTCTGACACAATAAGCTCAGTTGTACAGAGCAAGCTACCTCTTAAGAAAAGAACCTGAGTGCACCACTCATTTCGGTTGTCATCAATGACACCACATTTGATTGCACCCTTCTAGATTTAGGTGCCTCTATATATCTCATCCCCAAGGTCTTATTCGAGGAATTTCAATTCGATTAATTAAAACCTATTGAGGTTCAATTCCAATTGGCAGATCTATCTTCCATTAAACTGCAAGGAATTGTCAAGGACCAGAATTGTCTATTTCTAGTTGATTTTCTGGTCCTTGACATAGAGGTACCTGAGGCACTCAAAAATGCCCCTATTACCCTTGGAAGACCTTTTCTGGCTACCGCAAAGGCTAATACCAACTATCATTCAGGAAAAATGGATATAACTTGCAGTGACCAGACTATCTCTTTAGATATTTTCAAAGCTTCCAAGAGCTCCCTTGATCATGAATTTTTTGAGGACTCTGATGATGAAATGGAAGTAGTAATTGAGGAATCTATGATGATCCATTCCTGTTCTTCTTTGACCACCATTGAACTAGATTTTATTGATTCAGATTGTGAATATGATTATGTGGTCAAAGACATTTCAAATCAATTAGGGTTTGACCTTTACTCTTTAAATCTTCCTGATTTTCCACCAGACCGACCGACACTAACTTCACCAACCCTTCATTACACCGACTTCTCTCCCACTCCCTTTCCCTTGGACCTACCATCAGACCTGCTCGAGTATGGTATTTATCATGAATTAAAACCATGCCCAGACTTGGGTCATTATTCCATTTTTCCATCTCATTTTGATCCCTATATTTTTACCAATCATCTTTTAGGGGATCCTGAGGAAGACCATTTTCATGAAGGCATTCATGTGTCTAATTTTCTACATGTATCTATTTTCTCGTGCATCACTTCACGCTCGGCTGCATGGCATAAAAGATAGCACTGGATGGGAAATAACCCATCATTTTTACTGCTTTCCTTTTATCTTTCTTTTCCCAGGTTTTGCCCATCTTGAACCTGACCGCTTATCACTAAGGTGCTTTCTTTCCCTCCTAATGCATGAGGATAATGCATATCATAAGAATGGAGGGGTGTTTCTAAAATTTTGACAATCAATTCAAGATTTTCAAAACCTAAAAATATTTAATTTTCTTTTACATGCAACTTCACAATAGAAAAATTATAAAACTTTTTGAGGCAAATTTTGAAAATCAGGACTAAGGTTGAAATTTTCATTTTAAGGTACAATGAGATTTAAACTTTGACAAACTAGGGATTAGAATTCAGATCCAAATTTTAGAACTTCTAGATCTATTCTTAGTACTAAATCAAGATCTTTCTATAAATTCTACCTAAATTCATGATGAGTCAAGCAACTTGATCTCTTTTTGTTACTTGGAAATTACTTGGCTTAGTTTCCGATGCAAAAACTTGCATCTCTTGCAAAATTCTTGTGTCAAAATTCACACACAATGCCAAAAAAATAAAAATAATAATAATAAATAATATTTAGAAAAAATATAAAAACCCTTTGTTTAGTCTTAGTGAAATATGAGGCAAATGATTAGTTTGAGTTCCCACCGTCAAGAAGGAGGAAAATCCCTCCTTTGAGGATGCAATGTCAACATGTTACCGCCTCGACACTACCCTATATCTATATTTCATATCTTTTGACAAACCATTAAGTCACATTTTGCAGCTCAAGTGTCTTGGACGATGCTCTACCTATAGCGTCGGAGAAAGAGCTTGAGTTTGCTTGGAGTGCCCCTTTACACTGCATTGTATTTTGGGGCTGTGAGCTCCTAGGTGATGACTTAGACAGCACTATCTCGAAGTGCTGGTGCAAGAGCCCCCTTGAGGATTGGTAACGGAAATGATGATCCCGACACATCTGTTGTAGGATTAAGCTAGGAATAAGCATGGAGGAGACAAAAAAAAAGTTTCAAAAACACAACCTTATAAATGTTGGTGTTCAAAAAGCACTAAAATAAGGTTTTAAAAATTATGCAAGTTGTATTCAACAGCCAAGAAAATCACAACAAGAAATTAATTTCAAGAAATATGAATTAACAAGGAGATAACTTGTGAATTTCTGATGGATACATTGATCCTGATTCATCTAATTTGTGGATCTAAAAATGAATCCCGATGTTTTATCAATTACAAAATCTCATGTCTTTCATGTTTTTAATCAACAAAAGTCCCATGATCTTCTCCACAAAAGTAAAAAAAATTAGTCTTTCCCAAAAATCCATTTTGTGAAAATAGTTTTGCTAAGAGTCTAATAAAAGATAAGCATGGGGGTGTGATAAACGCAAGTTTATCATCACTCTTATGCCCTAAAACAATTCTAGTGTTTAGGCTTTTAACTCCGCAACTGGGTTTTCGGCATGCATTTAGGCATTCACTTAGAATAGGCATGCATTGCATTTTATTGTATTTTTGATGCATTTACTTGAGTGTCAGGGACAGCTAGAAAGTCAGATCCCTCAAACCTTGGCACTCAGGAAGGAAAAAGATGAAGGAAAACCTCATATCAACTGGATCTCAGCTAGATCCAACTCATCCCAACTGGATCCTAGCTCCTTGTAGTTGGATCAACTCATCCTTAGCTCCATTCAACTCTCTCAACTGAATGGTAGCTCAAGCTAGTTCACCTCAGCTCCATTCAGCTGACCTCAGCAAGATGGTAGCTCAAACTAGATTTAGACAGTTGATCTTAGCTCCATTCTAGCTCCCCTAGTTCAAAACAGTTCACTGGAAGATCTACATGACTAGGACTAGCTATTGCCACCAACTAGCTAAGCCTAGTCAGCTGAAGAAGACCTCAACCAGCTCAAGCCAGCTCAAGTCCAGCTTCCAGAGACTCAACTTAGCTTATCATGGTTGAGCTTAGCTACTTGACCTAAGCTATCTACCTCGACTAGCTAGGTACTCACTGGGAAGACCAGACCCAGCTCACCTTAGCTCAGAATAGAAGAAAGCTAGCTCAGATTAGCTTGGCTTAGCTATTAGCAAAGAACTAAGTATCTAAGCTAGCTACTGAGCTCCACTTCAACCCCAGCTTCAGTGCAACTTAGATGCAGCTCCTCCTTAGTGCATCCTCTCAAAACCCTAGCTATACCTCCTCTCTCCACTACTTATCTACTAGTTATTCTTTCTTAGATAAGTTAGCCTAGTTAGTCCACCTCCTTGGCCACCAAAACCTAACCCTAAACTCCACCTAAATAGCTCCACCAAATAGGCCTACCTATAGTCCACCTAAGCTTCCGAATTCCTACTACATCTTGGCACCACCTCAACCATGCCCCTTCACACCACCACAACCACCACTAAAAGCCACCAATATGTGGTACCAAAAACACTCCTAACCATCCCATTTTGGCACCACAGTTTCCCTCCAAAACTTCCCCATCTTAACCCTACACATACCCCTTCAATCCATTTGCACCATACACCTAACCCCCATTCTAGAACCTACCCTATTTGGCACCAAAATATAGTGGATAACCACCATCTTAGACATCCACCAAGGGGTGATTCCTCCCCTTAACTACCCCCTCCCAACTCGTCACTTGCTGCCAAAATATCTCGCCCCTTTGATCACCTAACTGCCTCCACCATCCAGTACTAACCCTACATCAAAAAGGCAACCCACCCAACCCTCTCCCTTCCTATATATATCCCATCTAACTACCACAATAGGATCATCCTCCCTTAGTCTAATTTCCATCCATATCCACCTACATCTAAGGCCAAGGAATAAGAAGAAGAGAAGAAGATCAAGGAGGCAACTGATAAATGCCAGTTTATCATCATTCTTATGCATTAAAGCAAACCTAGCTCTTAGGATTTTGATCTGCAAATGGGTTTTTTGGTTGCATTTAGGCATAAATTAGGTTAGGCATACATTGCATTTGTTATTTTATTTTTTGATGTGTTTCTTGGAGTGTTAGGGATAAGCAGAAAGTCAGATCCCTATAACCCTAGCACTCGGGAAGGCAACTGATGAAGAGAAAGCTCAATTAGGCTAGGACTCAACTAATTCCAACTAATCATGGCTGGATACCAGCTCCCTTGGACTAGAGTTAGCTCCATTCAGCTCACCTTAGCTGAATGGTAGCTCAAGAGAGCTCATCTTAGCTCACCCTAGCTCAGGTCAGGTCAGATCCAACTCAACTTAGCTGAGTCAAGCTCATCTCAGCTCCTATTAGTTCACAGGAAGCTCTAGCTAGCTCAACTGAGTTGACTTGAGTGCACCTCAGCTCAGATCCAGCTCAACTTAGTTGAGTCTATCTCATCTTAGCTCCTACCAGTTCACTAGGAGCTCTAGCTAGCTCAACTGAGTTGACTTGAGTCCACCTCAGCTCAAGCTTAGCTCACCTCAATTCTAGCCAGCTCACAATAGCTAGACTCTAAACTAACTGAGCTACTACTTGCCAACTAGTAGCTTAGCTAGCTCTAGAGTTCTCATCAGAAGCAGTTCCAGCTCAACCTAGCTCCAGCTAGGTTAGAGCCAACTAAACTGAGCTCAACTACCCAAGCTTGGCTAAGAACTAAGTAGCTAAGCTCAGTAGTTGAGCTACCCTTAAAGCTGCCTCAGCAGTCCCAGCTCCAGAGTACCTAATACCAGCTCCAAAATACTCATCTTCAGCTCTCCTCCATAAAACCCTAATTCCTCCACCTCCACTCTACTAGCTAAGCTGCTTAGCTAAACCCTTAGCTCCACTAAAAAATGCCATGGCTGTCCACTTCTCCACCATAACTCTAACCAACCCTAACCTAACCCAACCTTTTTTCGGCGCCAACCCACACCAACCACCACCAATCACACCCCTTCAAGTTGGTGCCAAAAACACCACATGCACCCCTTCCTTTTGGCGCCAACTTCCCCTTAAATCCAAACCCTACTCATCACCACCTAAAGCCATCCCTACCATCCACCTAACCAATTCTAGAAACCTACACTTGGTGCCAACCTTAACCCCCCTTAACTACCCTTAACCACACCCTAGCTGGTGCCAAAACACATCACCCACACCCCCTCATTTTGGTGCCACCTATATCTACCCTTAATCCCATAACCACCACCAAATAAAGCCATCTCAACCCTTCCTAAAACCCATGCCACCTAACCCACCTAAACCCCCCTTTAGTTGGAGCCAAAACACCTAACCACACCTCCACACATCCCAATAATTGGTGCCAACTGAACATAGCCATCCATCTCCTAACTACCACCCTATGATCTAATCCTAGCCCTACAACACACCTAACTAAACCTTTAACCCTAGCAACCACATAGAGTTGGCGCCAAACACCAAGTGCCCTTCCATTTTGGGGCCAACAACCCTAGCCCTTGGATCCTATAACCACCATCTAACCCCCATCATAGCCGTCCATCCTATAACTAACCCTACCCCCCTCCTACTATAAAAATCCCCTACCACCACCATTAATATCCAACCTTGGCTACACTTTTTCTACCCATATTTCCACCTACATAGAAGGTCAACAGAAGAAGAAGAAGAAGAGTAAGGGGATACTCTTTCCCCTTGGTGCCTTCCCCTCTTCTCTTCTCTCTTGTGCCCACACCAGCTAAGTGAGGAAGCCAGGCATTGGAGGACAACATAGGGTACACGCCTACCATAGGAAGAGGAGGATTTATGGGTGGTACACAGTCACCCTTGGAGGAAGAAAGGGTGGTGCACACCCACCCATGAAGGAGATCTTTGAAGGTGGTAGCTTCCAACTTGGAGGAGCCAAGGCACGCCCACCCTAGGGCTTGCTAAAAGGAGGAGACCTCAACTTGATGGAGCTGTCAAAGAGTAGTTAAAGAAGTTCTTTTCAAGCCCAGAAGCTACCAGGCTTGGAGCAAGGGCTTCACCGTCTTCAGTATCTTCATCAATCAGGACTTTTATTTCGCTTGTTTTATATTTTCATTGTTGTTATAAGCTTTCCTATACTATTGTAGAACAAAAGTCTGATTTTCTTATAAAATTGCTTTCCTAATTTAGTGCATTTTATTCTCTACTTTGGTTTTGTTTTAGGACTTTCACATCCTCTTCCCAATTATCCTAGGCCTTCACTTGCCTAGGGTGAGCTTGGGAAGAGGTTACTTTGCCACCTAGTTGCTAAAATAGGTTTTATCTTTCCCGCCACCAACTTTGTATTGCCTTGTTAAAACAAAAACCCTAAAAATTATATATTCGAAAAAGAACAAAAAGAAAGTTGAGTTGTATTTTAGAGCGAGAGATTGATTTTTGCAAAACACCGCCTCCTTGGATGTCCTTAGATACTCCCCTATCTAGGTTAGAAATTTAAAAGTGAATCCGTTTTTGTGTGTTGCAGCGACTTAAAACACTAAATTAACAAACAACGCAAAAATGCGATCACTTTTTGGCGTCGTTGCCGGAGAGGCACAGGTTTGCTTAATCAATTTTTCGCTTGCTTTAAGTGGATCTCATCCCCTTCTCTTTCATTTCTCTTGTGTTCGTAGGTATCGCAGGAAGCGGGAATTTGGAAGCGAAAGCTCAAAAGTTCCTTTTCTTCCTATGATTTCAGGTTGGTTCTCCCTTTCTTATCACATTTACCCTTAAAAACTATCAAAAAATATTAAACTTGACTTTCAGGACCTTAAATATCTCAATTAAGTGGAGTCGAGAAATTTAAAATCCATTGTTTGCTTGTATGCTTCATTAAACACTACTTCACTTCAAGTGTTAGTGTTATGTTTTTCAAGTCCAAATTTCTATCCGAACTTGAAAAACAAATTCCCGACCCCACAGGCTTTCTAAAATCAAAAAATTTCACCTAGTGATTCCAATTCAAGTAAAGAACATTGTTACTAAATTTTAGAGTAATTATATTTGTACTTAAATTTTAAAAATTCGTGGACTACATAGGGGTCACACCCTCTAATCTTTCTATTTTGCTTCTGTCCGTAAATTTTTAGAATTTTTGTACTCTTCTAATTTTTGTTAAATTTAGCTTTCTGGAATGCAGTAGAAATTTTACACATCATATAAAATCACCAAAATTTTTTGAGCTCAGTGGTGATACTAAAATATCCAAAATACCCACCGATATCATTTCTATACTTTCACACCAGCACAAATAAAAATTCAAAACAAACATCAAACAAATTCGTAAAATCTAAAAAAAATCTTTTCTGGAATCCTTGTTTGATTTACCATAATGTAGTAGTGCTGTTTGATCTGTTTGGACCACAATGTAATATAGAAAGCCCAAAATAGATCCATTGGTAGTTAAATTTCTGTCCTAGGATCAATTGGATTAGGGTTTCTTTTTCATTTTTTAAGACAAACCCCTAAAAGGAAATTGATCTCAACTCACACAACTTGATTTCCTCTTGTTTGTCAAATCTCAAAACTTGTTTGAAGTCTTAAGAAAGGAAACCCTAAAATGCCTTAATTTAAAGCAAATCCTAAAAGATAGAAATACTTAAAATTGTGTGAGAACTTGTTTGAAATTGGAACCACTTTCCAATTCCTACACACATACAAAAAAATTGAAATAAGAGGGCAACAACTCAATCAATGCCCTCCACCTTCCGTGTGCACTTTAGTATCCTAAACCTAATTAAAATCTGTAGCAACCTAACCTCTAAGGTTTCATCAACTTTGGCTTGCTATCTAGGTCTAAAGTTTTCTTTAGTTAATATCAATTCTATCATCTATATCTAGTGTTCAGGCTGAGAGGCCGTGTCAAACGACTAGGCGCGAGTTTGTACAAGCACCTGGGGATTTTCCTGGGAAATGCTTGGGCCCAAACCTCCCCTTAAACAACTTGGCTATATTTGTTGATAGAACAGGTATTCACTAGTGATTGCTTATTTCCTAGGTAAACCAAGTCTTAGGTTATTTTTAGGGAGTAACAATTAAGTTAGGTCTAGAATTTGTTGTTTAAATTAAACACTTTCTTTCGTCTCTCTCTCTTCTCCTCCCTTCCAATTCTTCCAAAAAAAGTGCATTCACGGGCGAAGGTCCCAAAAACCACATCTTGAGGGACCATCTAATTTTGCCCCTTGCACCAGAAAATCTTTGTTTTATTCTTCCTCTTCTAAAAATATGGAAAACCCAGGAAACCGACAAAAAAAAAATTGCTTCCACTTTTAACCTGCCAGCCGACCCACAAGCTGACTTCCCCATCCCTAACCTCCCTCATCTAGAGCAACCAGAAATTCCTGCAGGGCCAGGTGGCCCACAAATCCAAACTCAAAATACAAACCCCTCTGCCTTTATGGTCGACCATTTGGTTCGGCTATAACAAAACCAAGAGAATTTGGCTAGGACTGTGACAAACCTAGCCAACCAAGGGCAAAACCCACCACCCAGCCAGCAACCTGTCAATCCTCTTAAGGATTTTTATGATCCTTCCAACTATGAGGAAAGACCCAGGGTGGTCATACCACAAGGGGATTTTGAGATCAAAACATCTATTCTGGACCTGATCAAGCATTTCCATGGTCTTCCAAGAGAGGACCCTTTTTATCATCTCTGGGAATTAACTGTCCTCTCTCAAACCACTCATTCCCGCAATGTGCAAGAAGACATGTGGTTGATGAGACTTTTTCCTCTCTCTTTAGAAGATAAAGCTTCACACTGGTTTAGAATGGTTGGGCACCCGATCACCACCTGGCCCCAATTAAAGAGCACATTTCTAAAAAAACTTTTTCCGATTGGTCGAACTAACGCTTTAAGAAGATCCATAACGACCTTTCAACAAAAAATTAGTGAACCCCTCCATGATACTTGGGAAAGATTCTAAGAACTTTTATGAAGTTGTCCCTACCATGAAATTCCTCAATGGCAGTTAGTGCAAATCTTCTATCATGGATTAGAAGATCAATTGAAGCGATTTGTGGATGCCTCATGTGGGGACAATTTGCAAAATAAAGATGACAAAAGTCCCTATCTCCTCTTTGAAGAAATGAGTGAAAACTCATTTAATATGACTTCAATGGACACTTTTGGTAGAACTCAAAACCCCAAACACAGAGTCAATGAAATTAACTACAAATCCACCTCTGTTCCAGTCACTCAGGATGATCTATATATGTTAGCTCAATGACTTGACCAGATGCAAATTCACCAGAAAAGGATGGAAGAAAAGCTCACTCACAAACATGCTCCACACCTTAATTCTCCACACTTCAACTCTTCACACACTAACACTCCACAACTTCTCCGAAGAGAAAATATACAAAACATTGATGCCACACCTGCTGGTCAGCAGTTTTCTACTGATTTTCCATAAGATTTGACTGGGAATTTTGATTATCTGAATCAGAATATTATTGATCCCACCAAGGAAAATATTTATGCTCTCGAGGAGCAATTTGGAAACCCCTCCAACACGTATAATCAAAACTGGAGGACCAACTTGAATCACTCCTGGAAAGCCTCGAACCCGATTTCATTTCCCAAACAAAATCACTTTAGGAATTATGGGCAACCTGCATATCAACCTAGACCATCCCAGGACGATATCAATACCTAGGTCATGAAAACTCTACAAGGTATGTAGAACCAAATGACAAAAGTAACCCGCATGATTACCAACTTGCAACACCAAGTTAAGCTTACTCCTGATCATCGACCTGTTGGGAATTTACATTCCCAACCCATGCCCAACCTGAATAATCAACGGAATCAGTTCCAAGGTGGATATCCCAGTCAACCCATTCAACCAGCACCTCAGCATCCCTCAGGTTTCAATAACAGTCAAGCTTCCCGTCCTCATCCTAGAAAAAACCAGACTGCAAATGCAGTTACTTTGAGGAATGGGAAAACCACTCAAGACCCCCTTCCTGTTAAAGAAACTCATTTCAATGAAAAATAGATCAACTCTTCCCCATCTTCCTCTAACACTGTTCAGGAACCTAATAATGCAAAATAGGAAAACCCTACACCATTTCCACAAGCCCTCCATTCTTCACAAAATAAGAAAAAGAAGAAATCTGAGCCCACTGATAAGGAATTGATGGATTTATTTGGGCAAGTTGAAATTAACATCCCTCTCCTAGATGCCATAAAATGCATCCCTACCTATGCAAAATTTCTAAAGGACTTATGTACCCCAAAAAGGCAGCCCAGAAATTTACGAAAGGTGATCCTTCCCGAGACAATCAACTCATTGTGTAGAGTCGACTGCCTCTTAAGAGAAAAGATCCAGGTGCTCCCCTGATTCAAGTAATCATTAATGATACTTCTTTTGATCGCACCTTATTGGATCTCGGTGCCTCAATTAATATTATCCCCACAATTATTTTTGAGAAATTTAAGATTGGTGAATTAAAGCCTATTGTGGTTACTCTTCAATTAGTAAACCGATCTACAATTAAACCAAGGGGAATTGTTGAGGATGTCCTTGTCCAAGTTAAAAATTATCTATTTACTGTAGACTTTTTAGTCCTGGACATAGAGGTACCAGAGATTCAAAGTTTGCCCTTATAATTCCTGGAAGACCATTCTTAGCCCCGCCTGCACAAATATTGATTGTGATTCTGGCAAAATGAAGATCCTGTGTGGCGGTGAATCTATAACCCTAGATATTTTCCAAGCTTTTAGGAGTTTCCAAGAACCTGATTTCTTTTATGACTAGGATTTAGAAATGGAAAATATAGTGGAGGAAACTTTGCAGATTTCACATTTGGGTTCTTGTTTTTCCATTAACACAGCTCCTGAACAATCCACTTCATTCCACCCCCACACCCTAGCCGTACATTCAGCTAACACTCTAGCTGACCCTTTCACTCTCACTTCACCACTAACATAGAAAACAGAAATTCTTTCAGAGCCAGGCCCACAACTGGAGTTAAAACCTTTACCTACCTCTCTTAAATATGTTTCCCTGGGTCCAAATTAGACCCTGCCCCTGATTATAAATTCTAGACTTACTGGGGCACAAGAACACAAACTTCTCAAGGTTTTGGGAAAATATAAAAAGCTATTGGCTGGGCCCTTTCTGATCTTAAGGGTATTCATCCGTCCTACTGTACGCATCATATATATCTAGAGGATGATTCTCACCCTTCCACCAACCACAAAGGTGCTTCAACCCTAATATGTTGGAGGTGGTAAAAAAAAATTATTAAGTGGCTTGATGCAAATATCATCTACCCCATTTCTGACAGCTCCTGGGTTAATCCAACACAAGTAGTGCCCAAAAAGGCTGGACTAACAGTTGTCACCAGTGAAAATGGGGAGAATATAGCCACTCAAACCACCTCTTCTTGGCATGTGTGTATTGATTACAGAAAATTAAACTCTGCCACCAAGAATGACCATTTTCCGCTCCCCTTTATTAATCAAATCTTGGAGCAATTAGCCTAATGGAACTTTTACTATTTTCTTGATGGTTATTCCAGCTATAATCACGTAGCGGTTCATCCTGAGGACCAGGAAAAAATAACTTTCACTTGCCCCTTCAGAACCTTTGTTTTCCAAAGAATGCCCTTCGATCTTTGCAACGCACCTGCGACTTTTCAAAGGTGTATGATTGCAATATTTTCAGACCTAGTAGGTGAATGTTTAGAAGTCTTTATGGATGACTTCTCAATTTTTGGATATTCTTTTAACCATTGTCTTAAAAACCTTGAAAGAACTCTGAAAAAATGCATAGAAGTCAATCTGGTCCTCAGTTAGGAAAAAAGTCATTTCATGGTCCAGGAAGGTATTGTTGTAGGCCATGTTATATCAAAACAAGGAATTGTGGTAGATAAAGCAAAAATAGATGCTCTATCGAAGCTCCCACCACCCACAACTGTAAAACAGATCAAATCCTTTTTGAGCCATGTGGGTTTCTACCGTAGATTCATACAAAATTTTTCCTAAATCTCCAAGCCCTTAAGTCAGCTTCTTAGTAAAGACCAACCATTCGATTTCAATGATAAATGCCTGGAGAGTTTTTTGAGGTTGAAGAAGGAACTTATCGAGGCACCAATTTTGCAGGGACCTAATTGGAATAGTCCCTTTGAATTAATGACGGATGCCACAAATTTTGTTTTGGGGTCATTTTAGGGCAAAGAATTGACAAGAAGCCCATTGTGATCTATTATGCTAGCAAAACTCTTGATGATGCACAACGGAATTACACGGTTACTGAAAAAGAACTTCTTGCCAATGTATTTACCCTAGAAAAATTTAGATCTTATCTTTTAGGGTCACATGTCAATGTATATACCGATCACTCGACACTTATATATTTGCTGATAAGAAAAGACGTGAAACCCTGCCTTATCCGTTGGATCCTACTGCTCCAGGAATTTGACTTGGCAATCAAGGATAAGGCGAGATTGCAAAATGTAGTGGCCGACCATCTCTCTCGTCTTATGACGAATGACATAATGACCCCCCCTGATCAATTCCCTGATGAAAGCATTTTAGCTGCCACCACCCTCACTTGGTTTACACCCATCGCAAATTATTTAGCAATAGAACGAATCCCCACTGATTGGCCAAAAGCAAAAAGGGATAAGTTCTTTGCTAATATTAAATACTATTTTTGGGAGGAGCCCAACCTTTTCTGCATTTATGCTAATCAAGTCATTAGACGTGTCCCTGATTCAGAAATCCATGATATTCAGACACATTGTCATTCAATGGACTGTGGGGGACATTTTTCAGGCAAGAAAATTGCAACTAAAATCCTTAATGCGAAATTCTTTTGGCCCAACTTGTACAAAGATGCTCATAATTTTGTTCGATCCTGCGTGCGCTGCCAGAGCATTGGCAACATGACTTGGAAGGATATGATGCCCCTTAATCCTATTTTGAAGGTTGAAATTTTTGATGTATGGGGCATCAACTTCATGGGACTATTCATCAACTCTGGTGGGTATTTGTATATACTGGTTGCAATCGACTATGTTTCTAAATGAATTGAAGCAATACCCACCTGCACCAATGATCACTATGTGGTTGTCAAATTCATTAAGAAAAATATTTTCTCAATATTCGGCATTCCAAATACCATTATCAGTGACGGAGGCTCACACTTCACTGACTCACAATTCCATCACCATCTTTCTAAATATGGGATTAATAACAAAATTGCCACACCTTATCATCCCCAAACAAATGGTCAAGCAGAAGTTTCTAACCAGGAAATCAAAAATATTTTACAAAAGATAGTTAGGCTCGATCGTAAAGACTGGTCCACCAAATTGGACGATGCTTCATGGGCCTATAGTATCGCTTTCAAAACCCCACTTGGCATGTCTCCCTTCCGTCTAATTTTTTGGAAGGCATGCCATCTCTAGATAGAACTTGAGCATAGGGCTTTTTGGGCAATAAAGCAATTAAATATGGACTTACCTGATATCGATATCCACAAAAAATTACAATCAACTGAATTGAAGAATTACATAATTTTTCATATGAAAACGGCCCGATTTATAAAGATCAAACAAAGGAATTTCATGATAAATACATTGTTCGGAAACATTTTGACGTTGATCAATGCGTTTGGCTTTTTGATGCACGATTATGTATTTTTTCTGGAACGTTGAAATCAAAATGGACCAGCCCCATTATCATCCTAAAAACATATCCGTACGGTGATGTTAATCCTTTTAATCCTAAAACTAATATGACTTTTCAAGTCAACGGCCAACATTTAAAGCCCTATTTTGATCATGCCCCAAATCTTCTGTCTGAATCTTTCGATTTCACCAAACCAACCACAGCTGATCATTGATGCACACTACGCCCGACTGAATAGGCGTAAAAGATAGCACTTGATGGGAGCTAACCCATCATTTTTCCTACTTTCCTTCTCTTTTCTTTTTCCAGGATTTTACCATCCTAAACCTGAATGCCCTTCACTAAGCTGATCCCTTTTCCCTCCTAATGCATGAAGACATTGCATATCATAAGCATGGGGGTTGTTTTTAAAATTTTGACGATCAATTTAGGATTTTCAAAACCTACAAACATGCATTTTTCTTTTGTCATTTTGTTTTTCTGCTGGCATACCCAAAAAAATGAAAATGTCAAAAACTTTTTAAAGAAAATTTTGAAATCAGGACCAAGGTTGAAAACTCACTTTTGGTACAATGGGATTTCATCTTTAACTAACTATGGATGAGGATACGGATCTGATCATTAGAATTTTAGGGCCTATTTTTAGACTAGATCAGATATCCTTCTCTAAAATTCCACCTGAACTCATGATAGTTCAGGTGAGTTGATCCTCTTTTATACTATGGAAAGTATCTGGCTTAGTTTCTGATTCAAAAACTTACATTTCTTGCGGAACTTCCTGTGTCAAATTTCACACACAAGCCAATACCATGAAAACTACTAAAAATTAGAAAAACCCCTTGTTTGGCCTTAGTGAAAGTTTGAAGCAGATCATTGGTTTGAGTTCCCACCACCGAGAAGGAGGAAAATGCCTCCTTTAAGGATGTGATGTCAACATGTTACCATCTCGACGCTGCTCCATATCTATATTTCATATCTTTAGATGGAGCATTAAAGTGCATTTTTGTAGCTCAAGTGTCTTCGATGGTGCTTTACCTATAGTGTCAAAGCAAGAGCTTGAGTTTGCTTGGAGCGCCCCTTTACACCGCATTGTGTTTTGGGGTTGTGATCTCTTGGGTGTTGTCATGGACAGTGCTATCTCGAAGTACTGGTGCCAGAGCCCCTTCGAGGTTTGGTAATGAGAATGACGATCTCGACACATCTATTGTAAGACTAAGCTAAAAATAAGCATGGTGGAGAAAAAAAATGTTTTAAACCAAAAACACGCCCTTATGAGTGTTGGCTTTTCACAAGCACAGACATAAAGTTGCAAAGGTTATTACAAGTTGCATATCAGATTCAAGAGCCAGAAAAATCCTAAAAATTTCAAGTCATCTGAATTAACAAGGGGTTAATCTGTGAATTTTTTGAAGGATATATTGATCCCATTTTTGTCTAATTTTTTAATCCGAAAATAAATCCCGATGTTTATCCTTAACAAATCCCGTACCTCCTGCATTTGGATCATCCTATGTCCTGTAATCTCTTTCACCTCAAAAGTCGAAAAAAGTAGATTTCCCAAAAATTTCATTTTGTAAAATTAAAGTTTTGCTGAGAGACTACCAGTTTATTATCATTCTTATGCATTAAAACAAACCTAGGTCATAGGATTTTGATCCGCAAACAGGTTTTTGGGTTGTATTTAGGCATAAATTAGGTTAGGCATGCATTGCATTTGTTATTTTATTTTTTGATGTGTTTCTTGGAGTGTTAGGGATTAGCAAAAGGTCAAGTTCCTAGAATCCTAGAACTCGAGAAGGTAACTGATGAAGTGGAAGCTCAATTAGGCTAAGAGTCAGCTAATTCCAGCTCATCATGGTTGGATACTAGCTCCCATGGACTAGGGTTAGCTCCATCCAGCTCCATTCAGCTCACCTTAGCTGAACGATAGCTCAAGAGAGCTCATCTTAAATCACCCTAGCTCAAGTCAGGTCAGATCTAGCTCAACTCAGTTGAGTCTAGCTCATCTCAGCTCCAATTAATTCACAGGGAGCTCTAGCTAGCTCAATTGAGTTGACTAGAGTGCACCTCAGCTCAGATCTAGCTCAACTTAGTTGAGTCTAGCTTATCTTAGCTCCTACCAGTTCACCAGGAGCTCTAGCTAGCTCATCTAAGTTAACTTGAGTCCACCATAGCTCAAGCTCAGCTCACCTAACTTAGTTCACAATAGCTAGACTCTAAGCTAGCTGAGCTACTACTTGTCAACTAGTAGCTTAGTTTGATCTGGAGTTCTCATCAGAGGCAATTCCAGCTCAACCTAGCTCCAGCTAGGTTAGGGCCAACTCAACTGAGCTCAACTACCTAAGCTTGGCAACTTGCTTAAGAACGAAGTAGCTAGGCTCAGTAGTTGAGCTCCCCTTTAAGCTACCTTAGCAATCCTAGCACCAAAGTACCTAATCCAGCTCCAGAATACTCTTCTTCAGCTCTCCTCCATAAAACCCTAATTCCTCCACCTCCACTCTACTAGCTAAGCAAGCTTAGCTAGCTTAGTTAAACCCTTAGCTCAACTAAAAAATGCCATGTCCATCCACTTCTCCACCATAACCCTAACCAACCCTAACCTAACCCAACCTTTATTTGGTGCCAACCCACACCAACCACCACCACTCACACCCATTCCTTTTGGTGCCAACTTTCCCTTAAATCCTAACCCTACACATCACCACCTAAAGCCATCCCTACCACCCACCTAACCCCTTCTAGAAACCTACACTTGGAGCCAGCCTTAACCCCCCTTAACTACCCTAAACCACACCTTGGTTAGCGTCAAAATACATCACCCACACCCCCTCATTTTGGCGCCACCTATATCTACCCTTAATCCCATAATTACGACCAAATAAAGCCATCCCAACCCTTCCTAAAACCCATGCCACGTAACCCACCTAAACCCCCCTTTAGTTGATGCCAAAACACCTAACCACACCTCCACACATCCCTATAATTGGCGCCGGCTAAACATAGCCATCCATCTCCTAACTCCACCCTATGATCTAATCCTAGCCCTACAACACACTTAACTAAACCTTTAACCCTAGCAACCTCCTAGAGTTGTCGACAACCACCAAGTGCCCTTCCATTTTGGTGCCAACAACCCTAGCCCTAGGATCTTATAACCACCATCTAACCCCCATCATAGCCATCCATCCTATAACTAACCCTACCCCCCTCCTACTCCTATAAAAACCCACTACCACCACCATTAAAATCCAACCTTGGCTACATTTTTTCTACCCATGTTTCCACATACATAGAATGTCAACAGAAGAAGAAGAAGAAGATTAAGGGGATACTCTGTCCCCTTGGTGCCTTCCCCTCTTCTCTTCTCTTCTCTCTTGTGCCCACGCCAGCCAAGGGAGGAAGTCAGGCATTGGAGGACAACCTAGGGTACATGCCTACCCTAGGAAGAGGAGGATTTGAGGGTGGTACACCACCACCCTTAGAGGGAGAAAGGGTGGTGCACACCCACCCTTGAAGGAGATCTTTGAAAGTGGTAGCTTCCACCTTGGAGGAGCCAAGGCACTCCCACCCTAGGGCTTGCCAAAAGGAGGAGACATCAACTTGAAGTAGCTTTTAAATAGGAGTTAGAGAAGTTCTTTTCAAGCCTGGGAGCTACCAGGCTTTGTTACAACCTGGTTCCCGAATCCCCTACAGGACACGAGACCGGCCCGACTCGATTGATCCCAAGACCCAGTCGTCCAACAAGAAATAACCAAAAAGCAGGAAAGTAAACCACATTCACTATGCTATGTAACTAACAGTAAAAAGAGTACAAGCAGTAAGGAAAGAAAAGCTGGTAACAGTACATATTACCACCACAATAGTAAAATTGAAACAAGGTACAGAACATAAAGGTAACAAGAGTTTGAAACTCACTACAACAGAAAGTACTACAACAAGAAGGCTACTGCTACTAGGCTCTACTGGGCATAACACCCTCTACAGACGAAAACTCAAGCTGCTCAACACCTGGACCTAAAAAGGGTTATGAGTTACAAAGTCAATGAATGCTGAGTAGAGTGGCAACCAACTAACTAAAGTAGTAAAGCTGACAGGTAAACTATATATTCCAATTTCTTTATTTTACAATTTATGCATTTTCACCCATTGGTTTATTCTTTTCAGATCACTTTCTTGATCTTGAATGGTCCTCGTGGGAACGATCTTGATTGCAGTCTTTTCTAAAGAGTAGAAGTCGCACGTGGTGCTCTCCTGGCTGAGAGAGTCCCCTGTGGTGGTCCTACACCCAGTCAACCACCCCAAGGTCACGAACAGACGTAACAGTAACTATGGTACACGCGATAAGCTCACGGGTAGCTACCCCACACTGGCACATAGCCAGTCGTTTCCGTTAATGGGTACGCCCAAAGTACAGCACGGAACAGTATAGGGCCTAGCCCTCTCAGTAACAAGGGTCTAGCCCCTCAGAACCAAACAGGGGTCTCGCCCCTCCACTGTCCGCGCACCCTTGTCTGACTACCCTGGTTTGCCCAGTGGGCCTAACAAGTTGGTGTAGGGTGGCTAGCTGAACCCTGGGCCCCGTGGGTGGCTAGCTCTCTCCCTACACTAGTAGCTCTCCCTGGTACAGTGTACGCGAGGGCCAAAAAGTTGGTGCAGAGTGGCCAATCCTAACCCCGAGTCTCAACCCAAGGGCAGCTAGCTCTGCTCTACCCTAAACAGGGGACAGTCACTCTCCTTGGTACCACGTACTCAAGGGCCAGCACACTTCCCCACTCACATTTCGAGATCCATTCCATTTATTTCCAGGATCTCTACTCCTAATTCCCATAGGGTTCATTCTCATATTTCTTAGGCCATTCCATACCAGGTTTCCTTATTCACATTTCCATTCTCAGGTTATACACATGCAGCTCGTATTTCTATCATTCACATTTCCATTCTCAGGTTATACACATGCAACTCATATTTCTATCAATTAACGTAAACAACAAGTAATTCATATTTCATAGGCAACTCTTGTTCATTAATAGGCAGTTGTTATCGTTTCTATTTATTCATTCAAGACTGCAAATCAAACACGCATACAGACATTTCAAGTAACTTCTCATCAAAGGATTCATGCCATATCCTAGGTTCTACTTATTCAGTCCACATATGCATTCAAGTTTATACTTAAATTAGGGAAAGCCACTCTACCAGACAACCCAGGAGTATTAGGGGCTTGATCTATAGGCTCACGTGCCTCAACAAGCCTCGAACCTACAACGGAACAAAGTCATATAACAAGGAATAATCACCATAGAACATTCAAAATACTATAAAAGGCCTTTTAACAAGTAGAGGAACTCTCAATGAAAACACCGATAACTTAGTTGCGTAAGACAGACCTCAAACGGACCCTAAACAGGTCAAAAATAGGGTTACAAACCCAAATCAGATGTCTGGCGCAAGGTTAGACGTCTTAAAAGTAAATAGAAATGCACCTCAGGTTCTACGTTGACCTCAGATGTCCAGGACGTCCTCTAGACCATCTGGACCCAGCTCCAGACATTCGACCTCCTCTCCAGACATCTGGGAGTGCTTCTAGCCGTATTGCAAGCTGTCCAGATGTCTTAAACGTGTGGGAGGGAGTGCCCCGTGCCTTCACGAAGCAATCCTTGCATGCGACAGAAAATCTCCCACAATTAGCCATGCAAAGCATAGCTGCGGAGCGGCCTGCATGGCCATATCCGCAAAAGGAAATGTACCTTCATGAAGATCTACCTTCAGATGTCTGGTGTCATCACCAGACGTCCACTCCATCATCAGGACGTCACTCCAAACATCTAATTCTGGGAAAATCCCAGAACTAGAACCCCTTCCTACTCTCCTCTGCCGTACACAGCCGCGTCCTCCCCTCCTCTCCTGCAGCTCCAGCTACAGCAATGTCGACGATGACTCCCCCGACGCTCTCCTCCTCCCACACATGTCGCTCCAGCCGTGAGCCCTCCGGTGAGCTCTCATGAGCTCGCGAGCTCAAGCTCTCCCTTCTCTCCTCACGCTGCCACTCCTCCTCATCGCCGCTCTCGCGCTCTCTCTCCCTCGCATGCTCGCTCCTCTCGCTAGGGTCAAGAGGAAGGGAAGGAGGTGCCATCTGGGTGAAGTGAGGAAGAAAGAAGAGGGGAAGGGGGCCTTTTATAAGTCTCGCTAGGGTTGGGAAGAAGGAGAGAGGAGGGAAAAAGAGAGAAGGAGGGTACTGTCTGCGCGCAGCACGCACGCAGACATGAAGCTCGTACCCAAAAATTTTGATTTCCAGATATCTGGGAAGTGGTCCAGATGTCTAACCAGACGTCTGACCAACAATCCAAATGTCTTAAAAGGCTCAGGACAGAACGGGTCTTTACATCATAACAAACTTAAAGGAAGTTTCATCCTCGAAACTTGAGCTAGCTAGGGTGTGGAAAAAGAACTATATACGCATAACAAACTTAAAGAGGACCGAAGCCGATCTAAAAAGACAAACCCTCAAAAAGCTATAGGTACCACTGTCGAATTGCCGCCTCAGGCTCCCAGGTAGCCTCCTCGTACCTCTGGCTCCTCCACAAGACCTTCACCAGGGGTACCTGCTTCCATCTCAAACTTCGGACATCTCTATCTAGTATCTGTACTAGTCGCTCAGGGTAGGTCAGGTCGTCACCCACCTCAACACTCTCGTGGCCCAGAACGTGACTGGGATCGGCGACGTACTTCCTGAGGTTGGACACGTGGAACATGTCGTGCACACCGAAAAGCTAGGGAGGAAGGGCAAGCCTGTAAGCAACGGGTCCTACCCGCTCCAAGACCTCAAAGGGCCCCACAAACCTCGGCGCAAGCTTCCCTTTCACCCCAAACTACTGCAGGCCCTTCATTGGCGAAACGTGAAGAAAGACGTGATCCCCAACCTCGAACTGCACCTCTCTGCACTTCCGATCGGCATAACTCTTCTGTTTGCTCCTAACAGTGCAAAGTTGTCTATGAATCTGCTCAATCACCTTCTAACTCTATTGGATAAGCCTAGGGCCAACCTCCCACTTGGTCCCCACCTCAACCCAACTCAAGGGCGCAATACACCTCCATTCGTACAGAGCCTCGTAGGGTGCCATGCCGATACTCGAGTGATAACTGTTATTATATGCAAACTCTGCCAGGGGCAAGTGCTCCTCCCAAGAGCCCCTCCAATCTATTACACAGGCACGTAAAAGGTCCTCCAGTGTCTGTATCATGCGCTCTGACTCTCCATCCGTCTGGGGGTGGTACGCTGTACTGAACCTTAGCCGTGTCCCCAAAGCCTGCTGAAACTCAGCCCAAAATAGGGAAGTAAAATGGGTATCCCTGTTGGATACAATCTCATGCAAAACTTTGTGCAGACGTACCACGTCATGAATATACCTCTCTGCCAACTGCGCTGGTCTCGAGGTGACTCGAATCGGCAAGAAACGTGTCGTCTTCGTCAATCTGTCTACAATCACCTAAACTGCGTCGTGTCCTCGCTGGGTAACAGGTAAGCCCACCACCAAGTCCATGGTGATGCTCTCCCACTTCCACTCTAGCATAGGAAATGGCTGCAACTGCCCTGCAGACCTCTAATGCTCGGCCTTCACCTACTGGCACACCAAACACTGCTGCACGAACTCACCTACATCCCACTTCATCCCTCTCCACCAAAAGTCACATCTTAGATCATGGTACATCTTCGCATTCCCAGAATGTATGGTGAACCTGGACCCGTGTGCCTCAGTCAGGAGCTCTCTCAACAACTCCCCGTCACTGGGAACGCACAAACGTCCCCTCATGCGCAGTACCTCGTCTAAAAAAGAGAAGTCTCCTAGGTCGCCCGACAGTACTCTATCTCTCAACAATAGCAGATATGGATTTGTCATCTGTCCTATGATGATGCAGTCTATTAGCTCTAGTCTCGTCTGTCGTGTCACAGTCACTACCCCACAATGCCCCCATAACTCTAAGGGTTGCCAATTGCCCAACTCCTCCATTAGTCTCCAACTCTGTGCCTGTAAGCTGGCCAAGTGGGCGGGCACCTTCTGGCTCAAGGCATCAACCACCACATTGGCCTTCCCCGGATGGTAGGAGATGCTACAGTCATAGTCCTTCAGGAGCTCTAACCAACGTCTCCGTCTCATGTTAAGCTCCTTCTGATCAAACAAATACCTAAGGCTCTTATGATCCATGAATATCTCAAAAGTCTCACCGTAAAGGTAGTGCCTCCATGTCTTCAGCACAAAGACAACAGCTGCCGGCTCTAAGTCATCAGTAGGTTAGCTATGCTCATGGGGCTTCAATTGCCGCGAAGCGTAAGCGACAATGTGACCCCGCTGCATGAGCACACCCCCTAACCCCTGCAATGAAGCGTCCATGTAGACAACAAAACCACCGCTGCTATCTGGGATGGTGAGCATAGGAGTCGAAGTCAGCCTCTCCTTCAACTCCTAAAAACACATCTCACAAGTGTCTGTCCAAGAAAAGGGCACGTCCTTCTGGGTCGACTGAGTCATAGGACGTGCAATCTGCAAGAAACCCCAATAAACTGTCGGTAGTAACCTGCCAGTCCCAAGAAACTGCGGATCTCTGTCACTGTACGTGGCCTCTCGCACCTGAGTACTGCCTCTACCTTGGCTAGATCCACAGCCAAGCCATCCCCTGAAATCACATGGCCCAAGAAGGTCACCTGCCTCAACCAAAACTCGCACTTGCTGTATTTGGCATACAGCCTGCATCGTCTCAATGTGTCCAGAACCATCCACAAGTGTTGTCCGTGCTGCGCCTAATCCCGTAAGTAAATGAGCACATCATCAATAAATACCACCACAAACTGATCCAGATACAGTCTGAACACCCGGTTCATCAAATCCATGATGGCAGCGGGGGAGTTGGTCAGCCTAAACAGCATGACCAAAAACTCATAGTGTCCATACCGAGTGCGAAAAGCTGTCTTGGAGACGTCGGTCTCCTTGATCCTCAACTGATGGTAGCCCGATCTCAGATCTATCTTGGAGAATATTGTGGCATCTCACAATTGGTCAAACAAATTGTCAATCCTCAGTAGCGGATACCTGTTCTTCATGGTGACCCTATTCAGCTGTCTATAGTCAACACAAAGGCATAGGGTTCCACCTTCTTCTTCACAAATAACATCGGAGCTCCCCACGGGGATGCACTGGGCCTCACAAAGCCCTTCTCCAACAGGTCCTGCAACTGGGACTTGAGCTCTCACAGCTCAAGTGGTGCCATCCTATATGGTGTTGTAGAAATGGGGCTGGTCCCCGGTACCAGTGAGATCTCAAACTCAATCACACGCTCAGGCGGTAGTCCTGGCAGCTCCTCGGAAAACATGTCGGGGTACTCTCTGACCACCGGGATGCTCTAAAAGTCTGCCACGGGGCTGGGCTCTGCCACTACACAAGCCAGGAAGCCCTCACACCCCTGGCCCAAAAGTCTCGCTGCTTGAAGTGTAGAATGCACCTAAAACCTCTGTCCACTAGTTGTCCATGAAACTAAAAGGAAGGCATCTCCAGTATAGAGAAGACGATCTTCCTCTCAAAATAGTCCACCAACGTGTGGTAAGCGGACAGCCAATCCATCCCCAGAATCACGCCAAAGTCCTCCATAGGTATCATGATTAGGTCAGCGGGGAGGCTGTGTCCCCCAATAATGACCTTATAGCCTGTGTAGACCACCTCAGCTACAAACAGCTGACCACCCGAACCTCTGATCACAAATGAATCTCTAGCAACACACAGTCCTGTCCCAAACTAACAGCAAAACTCGCAACAACAAATGAGTGCATGGCACCAGAATCAAAAAGTACGTAAACTAACCTACCGGAAACTATAACCATACCTTCCACCACTGATCCTGATGCCCTGGTGTCTCTGTGTGTCAGGGCGTTGATACGCCCCTCAACTCTCGGTGTAGAAGAAGTAGCCACACTCTATGTCAGATGGGTAGCCGCTGGCCAATACCCTCCCCACGACTACTGTCCTCCCCCACGCACCTAGGAACCACGGCCACCTGCTCGGCCTCCAATGCTCAGTGTGGGGAGCATCTGCTGTGCTCCGACCCTAGATGGGCAGTCCCTCCTGATGTGGCCCAGCTGGCCACACTGGAAGCAGAGGGGGACTCGACTCCCTCTCTAGGTAGGTCCCTACTAACGGCTAGGCAGGGGTCCAGTGTTGACAGCTTGCCCCTGTCAGGGGCCCACAAAGGCCACTGACGGCCCCACAAAGCAAGACGGCTCTCCCATGGGCGCCGCGTGCCTCCTCTCTCGTCGGCCCTGTGAGTACTCTGGCTGGTAGGGCCTCTTCCGTCTGCTGTCAGTGTCACGTGCGACCAGGTTGGTCTCTTAATACATGATAGCTGCCTCCACTACTCTCGAGAATGTGGGCAGCTTCAGGGGTTCGACATACCCCCGAATGGCCGCCAGTGAACCTCCACAGGCGCTCCTCCTTTGTTGCCACAGCTGTCACAGCAAAACTTGACAACTCCAGGAAGTGCGTGTAGTACGTGCTAACAGTCATTGTCTCCTGGCGGAGAGTGTGGAACTCCCACCTCCTCTGGTCCTGCCACGTCTGCGGGAGGTACTGCTCGCAGAAGAGGGTCACAAACTGGTACCACGTCAGCTCTGCCCTCCCTGGCCTCTGACTGCCCTCCACCACCTATGTGCCGTGCTATCCATCTGGTACATGGCAAAGGCCACATGATGTAAACATGTTTACATTACATAAGATATCTATTTATGCATGTTCTTAAGCATAGAATTGCATTGCATATTATAAATATTTCATAACATGCATCATCTCGCATTTAGATTAGTTTCAATAAAATGGAGGTTAATTGTCTCCTTTTATGTTCAGGGACATGGAAAAATTTTATCGGGGCTTCGAATCAAAGATTCAACCGTACAGATGTGATCAAGGCAACGATTGGAGTTCAACGACTACAAAATTGCCCTAACCAAACACCTGTATCATCAGATAGAGATCGAGGAACCCTAGAAGATCAAGGGCCAAGATGGTGTGAATCTGCTCTTCAAACGACAAATCCGACCGCATGGATGGATACGGATCAACGATCGCAGCCTAACAGTGTGAAAATCGACTTAATCCAAACCCGTGGCACTATCTACATCAAACAGAAGATGGACGGCCAAGATGGTGCCACGTGGAGCCATCTCGGCTGCCCAACCATCCGCACGCACACACTGAAGGCATCCACATCAATGTTTCCCTGCCATTGGATCAAGATCCAATGGCTGGGACGCATCCGCGCTTAAGCGCCCGCCCATCCGCGCACATAGCATAGTGGGCAAGAGCGCTTAAGTGAGGCGCAGTCACAGGTTCGAAACACAGGAGGTGGGCGAGCAAGCACGACGAATGTCGGATCACGATCTAGCAGTCGTGAGCACTCAATAGCGCCCACGTGCTATCGCACGCCTACGCCTCACGCGAGATTGCACGTAGGCGTTGCACTCAGAGGAGGCAGGCAGAGGGGCGAATTAAGCTGTCCGATCTCACAATCAAATGTCTAAGATCGGCAGAACGTGGGAAGGCGTTGAGCGAGAGGAGGCGAGTGGGTGCGTGAGCGGCCACCCCACTACGCCCATGATGGGGCTTTAGCGACGGTTTTATCCGTCACTAAAGGACCCTGATTTAATGTTTTTCAAATTAAAATGACCAAATTGGCCTAACTCCTTGCAACTATAAAAGGAGACCCCTTCCATATGAAATTCTCATCCCTTCCTTCTCTCCTCTACCTCTCCAAAGCTCAAGAGAAGCTTGTCCCACACCCGAGATGCTCCTCGTGAGATAAAGTCAAATTTTCGCTCTCATTTCGGAAGCGGATCTTGCAACGACGACGACGTGCTGCCCCATTCTCGTTCCTCCTGACTCGACCTCCTTCCCGCTCAGTCTTCCTTCATCCAGGCAGCGTCTCATCAGGCTTGTCCTCCAAGAGATCATCAAGGAGGATAACTTCTCTCTCCCATTCTTCTTTAAAACTTTCTAAAGTAAAATTTTCCTGCTTTCTAATGCTTCTAATTTCCCACTTTCCAGTGTAATTCTTCCTTGGTTTCATTGTATAGAAATTTTGAAATATTGAGTGCATGTTTTCTCTCTCTCTCTCCTATTTTGATTGATTGCTTCATTGTAATTACGTCGCTTCACTTTTCAACAAAAACTCAAAAAATATATATATAATTGCGAATATAAATCAATGTAGCCTCCCTAAGTTCGACGCAGGATATCTATTCCAGTATAAATTTTATTTGTTGAACACGAGTTCTTCGCTTTCATACTACGACGACAGATTTTTCAAAACCAAATACATTAGCGTAGCAACTTGTACCTTCAACATTTTGGCGTTGTTGCCGGGGAGGCAACGATTTCCAATCTTCTTTTAGCATTTCATGCACTTTATTGTTTTCTAACTTGCTTTCTCTTGTGTCTATTGTTTTGCAGAGACCTCAATCAGGGAATCATCAAGCGGTAGACCGGAGTAAAGTGCAGTTGAAGACAACTATAAGTGCTCCCCATTCTTCCCCCCTCCATGGATTTCATTTGCCACATTAAATCCAAATTCCAATTAACCTAGGTGTTTCATAAATCCTAGGAACAGTTTGGTTATTTGGATTCTCACTCACATTCATTCCACCCTCATTTATAAAAAACAACAAAAAGATAATCTTGGGGGGCAATTTTCAACAAACACACAATGTACACCCACATTCAAGGCACTTAACCTAATTGATTTGTTTCTACTCAACCGGGTTCTAATCTGTGGAAGTGGTACACACAAAGTAACACATAAAAGAGTAGAAATCATTCTAGGTTAACCATCTTTGTGTGCCTAACTTAGTGGTGCATTTGTGGCTAGCTATTTGAGTTGTTTGGGCCGCACCACTCTACTTAAAATCAACTCATCAAATAGCTCCTCCTTAGGGTTTTCAATCTAGGTCTATTCCAGGCACTCCACTTTCTTTCTGGTTTTAAAGGAAAGCAATCTTCACCCGTGTTTGACAACCTGGTTTGCCTCAAAACTTAATTTCAATCAACCTAATTTGAAACCCTAAAAGCTACTTAAGCAAGTTTTGAACATTAAAATCCACGCATCACAAATAATCTTACTTGAAAACCCTGGTTGTGCATGCAATTACACAATTCTCAATCAATCATTAAGGGCACAACCCATTTTAAGGGCCCATCACATTCCATAAGCACCACAATCTCGGGCCTTAATAAAATTGAGTAGACGTTGACCTTAAGGTCTGATTCGCTCTTCAGGGCCTAGTCTAAGATTGTCTTTAATTAACCTATTTGTACTGATTAATCTGATGTCTAGCTAGGGGAATAGCGTTAAACGACCGCGGCTAGGGGGTACACTAGGAACTGGAGGTGAAAGCTGAAGGAAGAACCTTCTCCCCAGTCCCTCCTTCTAATTGGCTGGATTGAGCAGACGCAAGTAGAGTAAATCATTTACAATCTTAAGGTAGGTTTTGGGAGTCAGTAGATCCTTAAGCTACCCCATTTAAGGACAGCCTTGTTTTGTTGTGCTGCAGGGTCCCTATCCCCAATCCTTCCGACCTTCTTCTAGTTTATGCTAGGAAGACGGTCATTGAATCCCCGATTGGAAGGACCACTAGAGTATTATAGGAGGTGCAAATTGGATTTTGGTCAAATTGATCCCATGGCTGACCAACAGCCTCCTCTCCCTAGAAATCCACAGGAAGAATTCCGAAGGCAACTGGAACAAATGTAGAGAATGCAGGAATGGTTCCAGAGAATGCAGGGTGCTTAGCCCTTGAAGGATTTTTATGATCCTTCAAATTACGGGGAACGTTCCGGTGTCCATATTAGAGCTGGTGATGTAGAAATCAAGCCCCAGGTGTTAAGCCTTATCAAACATTATCATGGGCTTGGCTCCGAGGATCCATTTCAGTACTTGAAGGACTTGACCACTTTGGTCCAGACCACCAAGGCACGAAATGTAAACAAGGAGCAAATGATCATGAGGCTCTTCCCCCACTCTCTTAAGGATAAGGCCAGGCATTGGTACAGGACAATAGGAAGACCAAGTGCAACTTGGAATGAGCTGAAATTGACCTTTCTGAAGAAATTCTTCCCAGTTAGACGTACGAATGCCTTGAGATGGGCAATCACTACCTTTACCCAGCGGCCGGGGGAGCAGTTTCATGTGGCCTGGGAGCGATTCCAGGACCTATTGTAGTGGTGTCCACACCACGAGGTGCCAAAATGGCAACTCGTGCAGATCTTTTATCATGGGTAGACTGAGCAACTCAGAAATCATGTGGATGCTTCTTGTGGAGGCAATTTCCTCAATAAAGATGCAGATAGTGCATACGATTTATCTGAGGAAATGAGCAAAAATTCAATCAATCATGCCTCCATGACATTTAATCGGTCTCAGCAGCCCAAATCAAATGTCAATGAAGTCTATGACTCTCATTCATTTGATATGGAATTGATTTGTAACAAACTTGATAAGGAGGACTTGGTTGCTAAGAGAATGGAAGAGTGGATGGTTGGAAATTCTATGAACAACTCTCGATCCACTCAATCCCAAAATTCGGGATTCCATTCTTCATGAGCTCCTTCTGGACAGGAGTTCGTAAATCAACTTGATGCGGCTCAACCTGTGAGTCAGCATTTTTCGGAACCCCATGGGTTCCAAACTAGGGCCTTTGATCCCAGTTTTTCTGATCCTTTCGTTTCTTTCTCTCCATCCTCACCCTATGAGGATGTTTGTGTTGTACAAGAGAATGTTAGATCCAACCCTTACTCTAATGCTTATAATTCGGGTTGGAGAAACCACCCTAACTTCTCTTGGAAAAATTTGGGGCAACAAACCCAATTTCGACTTGGCAACTATGCTTCGCAACGACCAATGGGTCAGGGTCATGTATATACTCAGTTGCCTCCAAATCAGGTCAATCAGCCAACTTGGAATGCCCGTCAACCCGCAGGGCAAGCTGATTTGAACCGACAAATGGTAGAGATGCAAGGATCCATGCTCCAGCTCATGTAGCAAATGAAAACCTCACTGGACAACTTGTAGTTTGGGCTCATTGCTAACTCTCGTCAACTCGGATCTCTACCATCCCAACCCATACCCAACCCACGAAATATTCTAAATCTGGGCAACCAAGCCCATGGGTATGAAAATCGGAGGGACCCACACGCACATGCTCAGGTGGTTGAGTAGGGTTCTTCCTCTTCTTCTTCTTTTGCAAATCAATATTTTCTGGCTAATCAAGCCCCTCCAATCTTTCCTAACCCTCCCCAAGATCCAAACTCTTACGCATCTACAAATTCTATCACCTTGAGGAGTCGTAAGCAGACTCAGGTTCCACAACCACACTGTTCTGATCTACTGAATCCTGAAGAACCTGAGAAGAGAGAGGAGAATTCTGGAGGAGAAATCAAGGCTCAGGAACTTGATTCCAAAGATCTGACTCATGTTTCTTTTCCTGAAGCCTTGATCAAATCAAAGAAGTCTTTTGATAGCAATGAGGAGGTTCTGAATCTATTTAAGAATGTTGAGATCAATATCCCGCTCCTTGATGCTATCAAGCACATACCGGCTTACGCGAGACTTTTAAAGGATTTATATACACAAAAGCGTAAGTCGAGAGAATTTGTTCTGAGGAAGGTGGTACTCTCTGAGCAGGCTAGTTCTGTTATCCTGCACCACCTCCCTTAGAAAAAGAGAGATCCAGGTGCTCTGTTGATTTCTTGTGTCATCGGAGATTACACATTTGATAGAGCACTTTTGGATCTGGGTGCATCCATCAACTTAATTCCGACTTCTCTTTACAAGAAGTTTGGATTAAGTGAACTTCGGCCAACTTCAGTAATGCTACAACTAGCGGACCGCTCGGTCACAAATCTGCGAGGCATTATTGAAGAAGTTATAGTTAAGGTAAAGGATTTCTATTTTCTCGTAGATTTCCTTGTCCTTGACATGGATGTACCTGAAAATCTGAGGAACTGGGGCATCCGTTCCTGGCTACCGCTAAGGCCAACATTAATTGTGAAAGTGGTAGCATGGAAATCGCCTTTGGGGATCAACGAATAAAATTGGATATTTTTAAGGCGATTAATAAATTTAAGGATTGTGGATTTATTGAGGAATGGTCAGGCGTGTTTCACGTGTTAGAAATGGAGGTTACAAGTAACCTATCGTCGTAGTTGCAAAACACGTCGATCAAATAAAATTTATACAAAAACTCCAAGGGAGTCCCGGGTCGAACACAGGGAGGCGACGTTTACTTTATTGAAAACCGCACTTCGATTCATTTCTTTTTGGTATTTTAGGGTTTTATTTTTTTGTATTTTTGAAATAAAAGACAAGTAAATGAATCACAAGATAGAGATGTGGAATGAAAATGGTATATATATCAATCCAATATCTATTACAATCTACTATGAAAGCATAAAAAGAGAGGGAGGTGAGAGGAAATCTCCTGAATCAGCTGTTTAGTGAGACGATGGTGCTTGGTGGAAGCTCGGACAAAGAAGGTGAGGAGTGGGATGACGAAGGTGAGATGCCGGAGGACGTCGGGTTGAGGAAAGCTTCGGCGTAGCTCCGGAATGGAGGTGAGAAGACAGACTTGATCTACTACCGGAATGGAGGTGGGAGGACGGCTCCAAGGTGACCTATGAAGGGAGATGGGAAGTTGGAGGAGTATTTGGTGGGGCAGAGGTTCACTACACTAATAGGCACCTTGGGAGCTTGAGAACAAGCACTAATGGAGCATTGGTAGGCTTGCTAAAGCTTGGGAGTAGGTGGGAGTAGAGTAGGTAGAGATGCCTTGGAAGCGAGGGGGTGTAGGTCCTTTTATAGTGGTGGAGAAGAGGCAAAAATCGTATCTGGGTCTTTACTGACATCCACAAACGTCGCTGTAGCTGCCGCTGAAGATCCGCCTATCAAATCCTCTTGCTGGCGTGCGTAGACCATTAGTGACAACTGCAAGCGTCACTAAAGGTGCATTGCTGAAGATCCGCACCCGCCCCGCTGGCACCCACCCCGCTGGTGCTGCGTGCTTCACATGCCCTTGCTCCCCGCACCTTGCGCGTGCGCGCAGAATGCGCTGCGCTGCATGCGGCCGCGGCTGCACGCGTGTGCTGCTGCGTTGGCTGGCATTGGGCGGCCTGGTTGGCACCACGTGGTGGCACCTACGCTGTCCATTCTTCTTTCTTTTGTATAGGGTCCCACGGTGCTCAGATCAGGATGATTCTCATGAAGTCAGACTGCGATTGTCGCTTTGGATCCGTTCGTACATTCGAATTTTCCATTCGAAACCCGTATGGATGTCGCATTGCCCCCTGGCCATTGATCTTCCTCGGGCTTCATGTGATGTTACGGGACTCCGATCTGGATGATTTCAGAGGCGTTAGACTCCAATCGTCGTATTAATCAAATCCGTACGGTCCGATCGTCCATCCGAGGCCCTGAAATAAATCCTCTCCTCTCTTGACCATGAAAAGAACCTAATTAACCCAAAATATATACAACTACTCTAAATGCACAGTGATGCATGTGATGCAATATTTATAACATGAAATGCAAATCTAAGCCTAGGAACATGCATGAATAGGCATTTTACCCTTAATAAATGTGTTTACATCATACCCCCATGGCTATCTTTTGCTAGTCCCAAGCAAAATTAAACTACATGCTATGTATAAAATCAAAATTAGGATTAGATCTCTTAGGCCAAAGTTGTTTATTAACAATAGAAAACTTCAACTAAGGTCCTAAACTACGAAAACTCAATAGTACCCGAGTGTCTACCAGAATGCAGACCGCCCAAGTTCTCGCCTTATTTGAGAAGGGAAGATATATTTTTTTCATTTTTCTTCTTTTCTAATTTTTTTATACTTTTGGAGTTTGAGAATTCCGGGATAACTTTTTACGGCTACCCGACCCGCCCAAGACACAAAAAGGACTCTAAGTACTAAGCATCTTTGTGAAAAGGTGATAGACTCACAAAACGGTCGTTAAGACGGACTTCGGGTTTCTACGACCCTAGGTGACCTTGCCTAAAGGTTTATCTTTACGATCGGTAGCTTCTCCCTACTTCTTTTATTTATGGGGTCATCACAAGGGGGAACCCAGTGTATATCTCCTCGGTTTATTCTACTTCCCTGCTTCTTCCATAAGTGTTTTGGGAATTATTGTGCATTTTTTTTATGAGATGGGTTCTAGACAACCAGCCGATGAGCTATTACCACCAACAACTTACCAGCCATACTCATGCAGTGACGTGTGGTTTTATTTATTTTTTTATTTTCTCCTTTTCTTTTTCTCTTTTTTTTTTTAAGTAGGTGGCTTCCCTGATCTAAGATTTTCCTAAAGGCAGTACAACAAAAATGGTCTTGTGGCAGGGCTCTGGACAACCGACCGATGAGCTATTACCACCAACAACTTACCAGCCATACCATCCAAGTCGGTCCATTGGCAACCCAATTTCCATAAAAATTGTTGGAAAGTGAGTCAGTGCAAAATAATGTGTGTAGATGCTTAGGCTTAAAGTCCTCCCAAATCAGAGGTTGGGTTGATAAGTCGCATACTTATCATCCCAAATTATTTACCAAATTAAAATAAATTTTTAATTGGCAAGGACTCGAGACTAAATCCACATTCGAGTGGACACCTTGGCTAATTAAGCCCGAAGACCTGAAGAGTCTAAGTGTTTAGGTCCTCTCGTATCATTTCCTAAAGTTAATAACTTCCAAATGCCTAAGTTATCTTTTCCTAATTTCTTTATTATTTTATATTTTTTTCATTTTTTTTTAATTTTATAAGAAACTAAAAGAAATTCTACGGAGTTGACATAATGATTTCAGAAATTGATTATCCACCCCCCCATTCCTAAATGATGCAATGTCCTCATTGTAAAAATAAAGACATGAAATGGGAAAAGTAAATAGAACATCACCTGAGTGTCGTGAAAATCCGGTCAGCTCCGCAGAGAGAAGAGTGTATACACACATGCTAAGTTTAATGCCTTCAACTAGGCATAACATACATACAAAGAAGAAATTGAGAATTCACAAGTGCGGGTCAGAATCAAAATAAAAATATTGATCCTAAAGCCTGCCAACAGAATATGTCCACAGACATGGACCACAGAGTCGAGTGGTTTTCGTTCTGGATGAAAATCACCCAGAACTGAAGGTTATTGTGTTTGCGGGGCCGGGCCTGTGGTTTAGTGGAGTGCAACCCAAGACCAAAGTATCGAACAATGGGTAAAGATTGTTCAATAGGTGTGGTTGTCCACTTAACATCTAGCTCAGAAAAATAATCAGTTATTTCGAGCTTGGGTTGCACGTGAAAGATATCGTAAGGGTCCTGGTAGAAAGTAGGTTGTTTTAGGTCAATAGGTACCCTTAGATCCAAAATTAAACTTCCCTCAGAATTAGCCTCCTAAATTTTTATTTCAACAATTCTATCCTCAAACATCAGGTGCTTAGGCTTCGAGACCTCTAGCATATTATTCACCCCATATGATTCTCCCAAGTCCAAAAATCATGGCTGAATCAAGATTGACTTGGGAACAAAGATCTCATAAGTCAGCTCTTCGGGGTGCAGATGAGGACTGGGGTCACTGATTGAATCATCAAAATTCGGATCCTCCAAGTTAACCCCAATCGAATCCAAATATTCAATGAATGGGCTATCAAATGGTTCATCAGATTTCTCATGCTCATTTGTCTCACTAAAATCATTTTCCTTATGTTCAAGGGAGACTTCACCTAAAGATTCTTCACCCTCAAAGTCAAAGAATTGATGATCCTCATTTATATATGTCTCAAAATCATAAATCATTTCTTGATCCAAGGAGACATAATTTCTTCGTTTCCTGACTTGGGGATCTCGGGTGAATCAATCGATTCATCCTCAAACGGTTGCTCTAGCCTAACCTGATCATCCTCGATCTCAGAAAATGTACCCCCCTCGATAGGCGCCTGAGCTGGTTCAGACATTGGCTCTCCTAAAGGGGGTTCATCTTGAGAATCATCCCAAGATTTGACTAGTGCAACCACAAATTTCATTCTCAACCTCGATAATTTCCCAAGAAGAAACTCACCCAAGTCCTTCTCCCTAACACTTTGGAGCAAATCTAATAGAGAACTATTAAGTTCATCAATCATTTTGATCATAGGCTCTAGTGCTTCAATGCATGGTGTTGGCTGAGCTTCTAAAGATTGTATAGTGTTCCTCAAATTAGCCAACACCCTATCCTGGATCTGGTTCACCTGAACCGACTAGTTCGGTTCAGCTTTGGGTGGGTTCAGGTTAAATCTAGGGGAGTCAAGATGTTTAGGTTCTCGGGTCCCTCCTTGAAAGTAAGCCATTCTAGGTTATTCAAAGGATGGTAGCAACCTATATTTAGTGGAATACTGGGGAGGGTAGGTGTTATAATCATGATATCCTTCCTGATTGTAGATCAGGTTGGTTTGGTCATCAAAGGATAAGATTTATAATCATTGTAGCTCTAAGAAGGATAATAATCATAGTCTTGTTGTCCAAGATTAGGCCCTGGACACTGAGGTCTGGATTCATATCCCCAATCAAAGTCATCCCGGCTAGTGGATGGGTAATTACAAGTCAAGTCGGGAAAGTAATCATCTTGGGGATAAGTGGTGGTAGGAGGATAGGATGTGAAATGTGTGTAGGATGTGGAAGGGTACATGGTGAAGTAAGGAGGGAATCAGAAGAGAAAGGAGCCCTGCAATACAAAAATGCAAGCCTGTCCTTAGTTTGGGTAGACTAAAGGTCTACAGACTCTCAGAATCCATCCTAAGATTATAGGCGATTTACTCTACTTATGTCCAGGCAATCCAACTACTTAGAAGGAGGAACTGGGGAGAAGGTTCTTCCTTTGGCTTGCACCTCCGGTTCCTAGTGTACCCCCCAGCCGCGGTCGTTTGACGCTACTCCCCTAGCTAGACATCAAATTGATTAGTATAAGCAGGTTAATCATGAACAATCTCAATCTGGATCCCGACGAGCGAACCAGTCCTTAGGGCCAACGTCTAATCAATTTTAGTTAGGCTTGGAACAATGGTGCTTCAGGAATGTGATGGGCCCTTTAGATGGGTTGTGCCCTTAATGATCAGTTAAAATGTGTGTGCGTGCACAACTAGGGTTCTCAAACAAGGTTATTTGATGATGTGTCTTTTAGGGTTCAACCTTGTTTAGTAGCTTTCAGGGTTTAATTCTTAGGTTGGTTCAATCAAGGTTTAGTAGAACACTCCAAGTTTTGAAAGCACGGGTGATGATATGTTCCTTTAAAAATCAAAAATAATGTGGAGTGCCTGGTTCAACCCTAAGAATCAACCCTAAGTGGCAAGCTACTTGATGGATTAGTTTTAGATTGAGTGGTACGGCCCAAACAGCTCAATCAATTAGCCTATTGCACCACTTAGTTTAGGTACACAAGAATGCTTAACCTATTTAGATTTCTACTCACTTATTTGTGTGTTGGATTAAGTATACCAGGTCCACAGGTTAGATCCCAGTTAAGTGGTAGAATTGATGTGATTGTGCACCTTAGGGTAAGAAGTTGTGGGTGTTAAGTGTGTAGCTTACAGAAAATCCCACAATCAGATAACACTTTTTTTATTTTTTTAGTTTTATTTATGTGGATGGCAAGGTGAGTGGAGGTGGCAAACAAACAATCAAATCTATCCTAGGGTTCATAAAAAGAACCTAAGTTGATTTAGGTTGAGTTATTCGGTTATGGAATGAAAACCAAGGTGGGGGTGGTGTGGGGGACACTTACAAAACACTCTACCGGCACTTTACTCTGGTCTACCACACTTGGATCTCCATGCTAGGGTACCTGAAAGACAGTAGATCAAAGACAAGTAGGGTTAATGCTATGTAAATGCAAAGAAATGCAATAAACAATAAAGTAAATTCCGTTGCCTCCCTGACAACGGTGCCAAAATGGTCGGCGTGTTTCACGTGTTAGAAATTGAGGTTACAAGTAACCTATCATCGTAGTTGCAAAACACGTCGATCAAATAAAATTTATACCGAAACTCCAAGGGAATCCCGGGTCGAACACAGGGAGGCAACGTTTACTTTATTGAAAACCACACTTCGATTCGTTTCTTTTTGGTATTTTTGGGTTTTGTTATTTTTTTTGTGTTTTTTAAATAAAAGACAAGCAAATGAATCATAAGATAGAGATGTGGAATGAAAATCGTATATATATCAATCCAATGTCTATTACAATCTACTATGAAAGCATAAAAAGAAAGGGAGGTGAGAGGAAATCTCCCGAATTGGCTGTTCCATGAGACGACGACACCTGGTGGAAGCTCAGACAAAGGAGGTGAGGAGCGGGATGACGGAGGTGAGATGCTGGAGGACTTCGGGTAGAGGAAAGCTTCGGCGTAGCTTCGGAATGGAGGTAAGAAGACGAAGTTGATCTGCTATGGGAATGGAGGTGGGAGGACGGCTCCAAGGTGACCTATGAAGGGAGATGGGAAGTTGGAGGAGTATTTGGTGGGGCATAGGTTCGCTACACTAATAGGCACCTTGGGAGCTTGAGAACAAGCACTAATGGAGTGTTGGTAGGCTTGCTAGAGCTTGGGAGTAGGTGGGAGTAGAGTAGGTAGAGATGCCTTGGAAGGGAGGGGGTGTAGGTCCTTTTATAGGAGTGGAGAAGAGGCAAAAATCGTATCTGGGTCTTTACTGACGTCCACAAACGTTGTTGCAGTTGTCGCTGAAGATCCGCCCTTTAATTGTTCTTGCTGGTGCACACGGGCCTTTAGTGACATCCATAAACATCCCTATAGCTGTCGCTGAAGATCCGCCTATCAAATCCTCTTGCTGGTGTGCGCAGAACATTACTGACAGCTGCAAGCGTCACTAAAGGTGCGTCGCTGAAGATCTGCGCCCACCCCGCTCGCACCCGCCCCGCTGGCGCGCTCCGCGAGTGCTGTGCGCTTCACGCGCCCTTACTCCCCGAACCTTGTGCGCAGTGCGCTGCGTGCGGCCGCAGCTGTGTACGTGCGTTGTGCGCGACTGCAGCTGTGCACGTGTGATGCTGCTGCTAGCTGGCATTGGACGGCCTGCATGGCGTCACGTGGCAGCACCTGGGCTGTCCATTCTTGTTTCTTTTGTAGAGGGTGCCACGGTGATCAGATCGGGATGATTCTCGCGATGCCGGACTGTGATCGTCGCTCTGGATCCATCTGTATGGTCAGATTTTCCATCTGAAACCTGTATGGATGTCACATTGCCCCCCTCGCCGTTGATCTTCCTCGGGCTTCATGTGATGTTACGGGACTCCGATCTGGACGATTTCAGAGTCGTTAGACTCCGATCGTCATATTAATTAGATCTGTACGATCTAATCATCCATCTGAGGCCCTGAAATAAATCCTCTCCTCTCCTGACCATAAAAAGAACCTAATTAACCCAAAATATATACTACTCTGAATGCACAATGATGCATGTTATGCAATATTTATTACATGAAATGCAAATCTAAGCCTAGGAACATGCATGAATAGACATTTTACCCTTAATAAATGTGTTTACATCAAGGAACTTGAGGAGGATAATGAAAACATTGAAACTTGTTTGATGGTTTCTTCAATTGAAAGTTCCTCCTTTGTTGACGAATTCGACTCGCAACCCTCTATGGAAAACCTGCCATCTTCTAAAGAGGTTATTGATTTTGTTCACTCACAACCTCTTCCCCTTGTTGAGTCTTCAACATCGTCCTTACCATCAATCATCAAGCCGCCCCAGCTTGAACTAAAACCATTGCCTGAGAATTTGAAATATCAATTTTTAGGACCTCAGAAGACGCTCCCTGTGATTATCAATGCTAAATTAACAAAGGAGCAAGAGATTAAATTGATCCAGGTCCTGAAGGAACATAAGGATGCAATTGGTTGGACCATTCATGACCTCAGGGGGATCAAGCCATCTTACTGCAATCATAGAATATTCTTGGAAGATGGATCCCACCCTTCTCGCCGGATGCAGAGGAGATTAAATCCAAATATTCGAGAAGTGGTCAAAAAGGAAATCATCAAGTGGCTCGATGCAGGAATTATTTATCCAATCTCTGATAGTCCCTGGGTAAGTCCTGTGCATATTATTCTGAAGAAAGTCAGGATTACCGTTGTGACTAATGAGAGAGGAGAATCTGTCACAACCTGTTCAGCTTCCTTTTGGAGGGTTTGTATTGATTATAGGAAGTTGAACACATCCACTAAAAAGGATCATTTTCCCCTGCCTTTCATCGATCAAATCTTGGAAAGACTAGCTGGATAGAAGTACTTCTATTTTCTTCATGGCTTCTTAGAATACAACCAAGTTCCTATCCATCCTGAGGATCAGGAAAAAACTACTTTCACCAGTCCCTATGGAACCTTTGCTTTCTGTAGGATGCCTTTCGATTTATGCAATGCACCTGCGACTTTTCAAAGGTGTATGCTAGCCATATTTTCTGACATGGTGGGAGAGTTTATGGAAGTCTTCATGGACGATTTCTCTATTTTTGGAGAATCGTTTGACTCTTGTTTGGCTAATCTGGAAATGATTCTTAAGCGATGTATCAAAACACAATTGGTCCTTAGCTAGGAAAAGAGTCATTTCATGACCCAAGAAGGCATCATCTTGGGCCATGTAATCTCTGAACAGGGAATCAAAGTGGATAAAGCTAAGGTTGATACTATCGCTAAACTTCCTCCTCCCTCATCTGTTAAACAAATACGATCATTTCTTGGTCATGTAGGATTCTATCGAAGATTCATCAAGGATTTCTCGAAGGTTGCTCATCCCTTGAGCAATCTTCTTGTCAAAGAAACGCCATTTGTTTTCGATGAATCATGTCGAAAGGCATTTGATTTCCTGAAAATGGCAGTCACCTGTGCTCTAATGTTGCAACCACCAATTTAGACAGCCCCTTTTGAGATCATGATCGACACTTCTGATTACGCAGTCGAGGCTGTCTTGGGTCAAAAATTTGATAGAAAGCCCTCTGTTATCTACTACACTAGTAAAACTCTGGATGAAGCCCAGAGGAATTACACTGTTACTGAAAAGGAATTACTAGCTGTAGTGTTCGCTATGGAAAAATTCAGGGCCTATCTCTTAGGGTGTCATGTTATCATCTATACCAACCACTCGGCCTTGAGACATCTCTTGGCCAAAAAGGATGCCAAACCCCAGCTTATTCGTTGGATTCTTCTGCTTCAAGAATTTGATCTTGAAATCAAGGATAAAATCAGGATACAAAATGTGGTGGCAGATCATTTGTTGAGACTCCTAGATGACTCTTCTCATCCGGAGATCCTGATTGTTAACACTTTTCCGGACGAAGCTATTCTTACAGTTTCAGGTGTCCACACCACGTGGTTTGTTGACATTGTTAACTATTTGGCCGTTGGTCAAATCCCCCAGGATTGGACCAAGCAATAATGGGATAGACTCAAATCTGAGGCCAAATACTACTTCTGGGAGGACCCTGAACTGTACCGCATCGGCTCTGATCAGATTATTCGCCGATGTGTACCAGAGAATGAATTCAACGGTATTCTCAAGTTCTGCCATGCATCTGCGTGGTGGACATTTCTCCAGGAAAAAGACGGCTGCAAAAATCTTGTAATCTGGCTTCTATTGGCCATCTTTATTTAAGGATGCCCAGAATTTCTCAAGGTCATGTTCCCGATGCCAGGCACTCGGGAGCATAACTAAGAGAGATATGATGCCCCTAAACCCAATTCTTCCTATCGAAACTTTTGATGTTTGAGGTATCGATTCATGGGACCCTTTCTCCCTTCATTTTGACATCAGAACATTCTTGTTGCTATTGATTATGTGTCCAAATAGATTGAGGCGATTCCCACCCGAACCAATGACCACAAGGTGGTCATCGATTTTGTCAAGAAAAATATCTTCGGTAGGTTCGGGATTCAGAGGGCCATCATCAGTGACGATGGCACTCATTTTGCTAATGCCCAATTCCGGAATTTGTTGGCCAAATACGGGGTTAATCACCAAATTTCCACACCTTACCATCTCCAGACGAATGGACAAGCCGAGATCTCCAATCAGGAGATCAAGAACATTCTACAGAAAACGGTAGGCTAGATCGCAAGGACTGGACTCAAAAGCTTGAGGACACTCTTTGGGCCTATCATACGACGTATAAAATGCCCATCGACATGTCTCCATTTCGTTTGGTGTATGGAAAGACATGCCATCTACCTGTAGAGATTGAACACAGGGCATTCTGGGCAATCAAACAATGCAATTTAGATCTGAATTTAGATGGGAAGACCAAGAAACTCCAACTTTCTGAGTTGGAGGAGCTTCGAAATGATGCATACAAGAATGACAAGATCTACAAGGCTCAGACCAAAGCTTTACATGATCAATTGATTTCCCGCAAGAGCTTTGAACCGAACCAGAAGCTCTGGTTATTTGATTCTAGACTTAAGGTCTTTCCTGGCAAACTTAGATCTAAATGGAATGGCCCATTCATAATTGACCAGATTTTTCCAAATGGAGCCATTCAGATTTTTGACCCAAAGACGGGTAACACATTTAAAGTCAATGGTCAATGTCTGAAGCCTGTTGTTGACCGTACTCTTCCAGAACCCATCTCTGACACGGTTGCTCTAGCCATTCTGTGACTTCTTTGGCTGGACTTCGCCAAGCTGACGGCATTAAACTCAGCAGTTGTACATATGACACAAAGCTGACACGAGCTTCATATTCAGGTGACATCCTTCATACTCTACCCTTTCTTTCATGTCTCTTTCTCAATGTGGACATTGCATCAGCTAGGCATGGGGGGGTGGATTCATTTTTTAATCATTTGGTCAGCTTTGTGAAATTCATGTAAATTGCTTTTCTCTTATTTATACATAAAAAAAAAGAAAAAAGAAAAAAAAGTGAATTAGGAAGGAATAGTTGGACATTAGGACTTTTCAATATGAGAAAATATTACATTAGGATATGAACACAAAGACCCTTCAGGCCTTTGGACTTAATCGGCCCATGTATCCACTAAAATGTGGATTTGTTTTTCGAGTCCTCGACAACCTTAATTCTATTGTAATTTAAGTAAATAAGTTTAGGTGATAAGTACACTACTTACCAACCTGCCCTCTGATTTGAGGGAACTTTGAGTTTTAAGCATCTACACACTTTCTTTGCACTGACTTGTTGTTCGGCAATTTTAACAAAAATTGGGTAGCTAATGAACCTTCGAGGGTGATATGGCTGGCAAGTTATTGTGGGTAATAGCCCATAGGTAGGTTGTCCAGAGCCTAGTCACTGGGCCATTCTCTTTTTGCTGCCTTTAGGTAAATCTTAGACCAGGGAAGCCACCTACTTAAAAAAAAAGAGAAAAAGAAAGTCAAAAAGAAAAGAAAAGAAAAAAATAGAGAGAAAAAGAGAAAAGAAAAAAAAAGAAATAAGCCACACTTCGCCGCATGAGTATAGCTGGCAAGTTGTCGATGGTAACAGCTCATCGACCGATTGTCCAAAACCCAGCTCAATAAATGCACTAAAAATTCCCAAAACACTTAGGAAGAAGCGGACAAGTAGAATGAACCAGGGAGATATACACTGAATTCACCCTTGTGCTGACCCGGAAAAAATAAAAGTAGGGAGAAAGCTACCGGTTGTGAAGATACACCTTTAGGCAAAATTCTCTTTTTAAGGTCACCTAGAGGTGTAGAAACCCGAAGTCCATTTTAACTGCCGATCAATGAGTCTATCACATTCACAATAAGATGCTTAGATCTTAGGGTTCTCATCAAATCTTGGGAGAGTTGAATGGCCATAGAAAGCCACTCTTAAATCCTAAAACTTGAAAATCCAAAAAAAAAAATTAGAAAAGAGTAAAAAGAAAAAAAGAAATTTTTCTTTGAATAAGGCGAGGGTTTGAGGCGGTCTGCGTTTTGGCAGATACTCGGGCACTGTTGTGTCTTTGAAAGTTCAAATCCTAAGTAAACATTTTTTTAATGATTGAAAATAACTCATGTCCAAATAATTTAACCTAATTCTTTAATAAATAGCATATAGTTTTTGCTAGGGACTAGCAAAAGATAGGCATGGGGGTGTGATGTAAACATGTTTACATTACATAAGATGTCTATTTATGCATGTTCTTAAACATAGAATTGCATTGTATATTATAAATATTGAATAACATGCATCATCTTACATTTAGATTAGTTTCAATAAAATGGAGGTTAATTGTCTCCTTTTATGTTCAGGGATAGGGAAAATTTTTATCGAGGCCTCGGATCAAAGATCCAACTGTACAAATGTGATCAAGGCGACGATTAGAGTTCAATGACTCTAAGATTGCCCTAATCAGACACTTGTAGCATCAGATAGAGACCAAGGAACCCTAGAAGATCAAGGACCAAGATGGTGTGAATCCACACTTCAAACAACAAATCCAACCACAAAGATGGATTCGGATCAACGATCATAGCCTAACACTGCAAAAATCGACTTAATCCGACACTCGTGGCACTATCTACACCAACCAGAAGATGGACGGCCAAGATGGTGCCACATGGCTCCATCTCGACCGTCCAACCATCTGCACGCACCCACTGAAGGCATCCTCATCAACATTTCCCAGTCGTTGGATCAAGATCCAACGGCTGGGACGCATCCGTGCTTAAGTTAAGCACCCACCCATCCGCACGCGTAGCGTAGTGGGCGAGAGCGCTTAAGTGAGGCGTAGGCACAAGTTTGAAACGTAGGAGGCAGGCGAGCGGGCGCGGGCGAGCGTCGGATCACGATCAAGCGGTCGTGAGCGCTCAATAGCATCCACGCACTATCACACACCCGCACCTCACGCGAGATCGCATGCGGGCATTGCGCGCAGAGGAGGCGGGCGGAGGGGTGAGTTAAGCCATCCGATCTCACGATCAGATGGCTAAGATCGGTAGAACATGGGAAGGCATTGAGCAAGAGGAGGGGAGCGGGAGCGCGAGCGGCCGCCCCACTACTCCCACGATGGGGCTTTAGCGACGATTTTATCCGTCACTAAAGACCCCTGATTTAATGTTTTTCAAACTAAAGTGACTAAATTTCCCTAACTCCTTGCAACTATAAAAGGAGCCCACCTCCACACAAAATTCTCATACCTTCTCTCCTCTACCTTTCTAAAGCTTAAGAGAAGCTTGTCCCACACCCGGGATGCTCCTCGCGAGATAAAGTCAAATTTTCTCTCTTATTTCGGAAGCGGATCCCACGACGACGACGACATGCTGCCCTGTTCTCGTACCTCCTGCCTCGACCTCCTTCTTCCCACTCCATCTTCCTTCATCTAGGCGACATCTCATCCGGCTCGTCCTCCAAGCGATCGTCAAGGAGGATAGTTTCTCTCTCCCATTCTTCTTTACAGCTTTCTAGAGTAGAATTTTCCTGCTTTCTAGTGTAGCTGATTTCCCACTTTCTAGTGTAATTCTTCTTTGGTTTCACTGTATAAACATTTTGAAATATTGAGTGCATGTTTTCCCTCTCTCTCTCTCCCATTTTTATTGATTGCTTCATTGTAATTACGTTGCTTCGCTTTTCAACAAAAACTCAAAAAATATATATATAATTGCAAATATAGATCAACATAGCCACCCTGAGTTCGACCGGGGATATCTATTCCGGTACAAATTTCATTTGTTGAACACGAGTTCTTCGCTTTCATACTACGACGGCAAGTTTTTCAAAACAAATATGTTAGCGTAGCAACTTGTAGCTTCAACACCACGCAGCACTCTGCAGGGGGTGGAGGGTGTCAAACACCTTCTCGATCTACTTGAGCCAGTACTATACCTCAGACGGGTCCACATCCCCCTTGAAGGAGGGGAGCTTCAGCTTTCGAAACTGTCTGAAAAGCTCATAGTGCAGCTGCAGTGGGGGAACGGCATGCCTCCAGGCAGGGATGGCTCGTGCTCAAAAGTGTCAGAGTTCGGTGGGGGTGATGGAGGACCATCCCCTCCCCCATGTCCAACATTGCGTCGGTCTCGTGGTCCCACTGAGGACTCCCCCTCCACGTCCCCAAGGAGCGATGCTCGTGGAGGTGGGTGGAGCTCCTCTCGTACTATATCTCGTATCAACTACGCGAGGTCCTGGGCCTGGACACCTTGGAGGAGTGGCTGGTCAACAGATGCCTCAGGCTCGACACACCCGCCCCACATACCTCATCCACGGCCGCATCCGCGGCCCTCCTCAAGGACTCCACGTTAAGGCAGCACCTACAAGGAGACGGAGAAACAGAATAAAAAAGTCAACTCTAACAGACTTCAGCAAAAGACACTCAACAGATGTCAAGCGGTACGTTGTGATGGTTACACTAGTTACATGCACGTGAATTGGTTATTCTCAAGCTAGTTATTCATTTCTCGTGATGACCTTGCTCTGATACCATCTTATTACGACTCGGTTCCCGAATCCCTTAAAGAACATGAGACCGGCCTGACTCAACTGATCCCAAGACCTAGTTGTCAAACAAGAAACAACCAAAAAGCAAGAAAGTAAACCACATTCACTATGCTATGTAACTAACAGTAGAAAGAGTACAAGCAGTAAGGAAAGAAAAGCTGCTAACAGTACATATTACCACCACAACAATAAAACTGAAACGAGGTGCAGAATGTAAAGGTAACAAGAGTCTGAAACTCACTACAACAGAAAGTACTACAACAAGAAGGCTACTGCTGCTGGGCTCTACTAGGCCCAGCACCCTCTGCAGCAGGAGACTCGGGCTGCTCAACACCTGGACCTGAAAAAGGTTATGAGTAACAAAGTCGGCGAACGCTGAGTAGAGTGGCAACCAACTAACTAAAGCAGTAAAGCTAACAGGTAAACTATATATTCCAATTTCTTTATTTTACAAGTTATTCCCTTTCACCCATTGGTTTATTCTTTTCAGATTTCTTTCTTGATCTCGAATGTTCCTCATGGGAACGATCTTGATTGCAGACTTTTCCGAACAGTAGAAGTCACACGTGGTGCTCTCCTGGTCGAGAGAGTCCCCCTTGGTGGTCCTACACCCAGTTAACCACCCCAAGGTCATGAACAGACGTAACGGTGACTACAGCACACGCGATAAGCGCGCGGGTAGCTACCCTGCACTGGCACGCGGTCAGTCGTTTCGGCTAATGGGTACGCTCAAAGTACAACACGGAATAGTATAGGGCCTAACCCTCTCAGTAACAGGGGTCTAGCTCCTCAGAACCAAATAGGGGTCTCGCCCCTCCACAGTCCGCACACCCTCGTCTGACTACCCTGGTTTGGCCAATGGACCTAACAAGTCGGTGTAGGCTGGCTAGCTGAACCCCGGGCCCCGTGGGGTGGCTAGCTCTCTCCCTACACTAGTAGCTCTACCCGGTACAGTGTACGTAAGGGCCAAAAAGTCGGTGCAAAGTGGCCAATCCTAACCCCGAGTCCCAACCCAAGGGTGGCTAGCTCTGCACTACACTAAACAGGGGACAGTCGCTCTCCTTGGTACCATGTACTCAAGGGCCAGCACACTTCCCCACTCACATTTCCAGATCCATTCCACTTATTTCTAGGAGCTCTACTCCTAATTCCCCATAGGGTTCATGCTCATATTTCTCAGGCCATTCCATACCAGGTTTCCTTATTCACATTTCCATTCTCAAGTTATACACATGCAACTCGTATTTCTATCATTCACATTTTCATTCTCAGGTTATACACATGCAGCTCATATTTCTATCAATTAACGTAAACAACAGGTAATTCATATTTCACAGGCAACTCTTGTTCATTAATAGGCACTTGTTATTGTTTCTATTTATTCATTCAAGACTGCAAATCAAACACACATACAGACATTTCAAGTAACTTCTTGTCCTAGGATTCATGCAATATCCTAGGTTATAGTTATTCAGTCCACATATGTATTTAGGTTTATAATTCAATTAGGGAAAGCCACTCTACCAGACAACCCAGGAGTATTGGGGGCTTGATCGGCAGGCTCACGTGCCTCAGCAAGCCTCGAACCCACAACGGAATGAAGTCTTATAAAAAGGGAAAATCACCACAGAACATTCAGAATAGTATAAAATGCCTTCTAACAAGTAGAGGAACTCTCAAGGAAAACACCGATAACTTGGTTGCGTAAAACTGACCTCAAACAGACCCTAAACGGGTCAAAAATAGGGTTACAGACCCAAATCAAACGTCTGGCACAAGGTCCAAATGTCTTAAAAGTAAACAGAAATGTACCTCAGGTTCTGCATCGACCTTAGACATCCAGGACCTCCTCTAAACTGTCTGGACCCAGCTCTAGATGTCCGACCTCCTCTCTGGACATCTAGGAGTGCTTCCAGCCATCGGGCAAGCTATCTAGACGTCTGACATGCATGAGAGAACGTGTCTCGCACCTTCCTGAAGCAATCCTTACACTCGACAGCAAATCTCCCATAATTTTCCATGCAAAATGTAGCTGCAGAGCGACCTGCATGGCCGTATCTGCAAAAGGAAACGTACCTTCACGAAGATCTGCCTTCAGACGTCTAATGTCGTCACCAGACGTCCACTCCATCGTCTGGACATCACTCTAGACGTCTGATTCTGGGAAAATCCCAGAACCAGAATGCTTCCTGCTCTCCTCCGCCACATACAGCCACGACCTCGCCTCCTCACCTACAGCTTCGGCTGCAGTAATGTCGGGGACGACTCCCCCGACACTCTCCTCCTCCCGCACACGCCTCTTCGGCCGTGCACCCTCCAGTAGGCTCTCATGAGCTCGTGAGCTCAAGCTCTCTCTCCTCTCCTCACACCGCCACTCCTCGTTGCCACTCTCGTGCTTTCTCTCTCTCACGCGCTCGCTCCTCTCTCTGGGGTGGAGAGGAAGGGAAGGAGGTGCCAGCTGGGTGAAGTGAGGAAGAAAGAGGAGGGGAAGGGGGCCTTTTATAAGGCTCGCTAGGGTTGGGAAGAAGGAGAGAGGAGGGAGAAAAAGAGGAGGGTACTGTCTGCATGCAGCACACGTGCAGACGCGAAGCTCGTACCCAAAAATTTTGATTTCTAGACGTCTGGGAAGTGGTCCAAATGTCTGACCGACAGTCCAGATGTCTTAAAAGGCTCAAGACAGAACGGGTCTTTACAGGCTTTGAGTAAGGGCTTCACCTTCTTCACTATCTTCATCAATCAAGACTCTTGTTTTATATTTTCATTGTTGCTATAAGCTTTCCTCTACTAATGTAGAACAAAAGTATGATTTTCTTATAAAGTTGCTTTCCTAATTTAGTGCATTTCATTCTCTACTTTGGTTTTGTTTTAGAACTTTCACACCCTCTTCCCAATTATCCTAGGCCTTCACTTGCCTAGGGTGAGCTTGGGAAGAGGTTACTTTGCCACCTAGTTGCTAAAATAGGTTTTGTCTTTTCCGCCACCAACATTGTATTGCATTGTTAAATGAAAAAATCCTAAAAATTATATATTCGAAAAAGAACAAAAAGAAAGTTGAGTTTCATTTTCGAGCACGAGATTGATTTTCACCTCCTTGGACAACCCTAGATACTCACCTATCTAGGTTAGAAATTTAAAAGTGAATCCATTTTTGTGTGTTGCAATGACTTAAAACCCTTAATTAACAAACCATGCAAAAATGCGATCACTTTTTGGCACCGTTGCCAAGGAAGCATGACTTTGCTTAATCAATTTTTCTCTTGCTCGAAGTGGATCTCATCTCCTCTTTATTTTCTCTTGTGTGTGCAGGTATTGCAATAAGGAAGTGGGAATTTGGAAGCAAGAGCTCAAAAGTTCCTTTTCTTCCCATGATTTTAGGTTGGTTCTCCCTTTCTTGTCACATTTATCCTTAAAAATTATCAAAAAAATAATAAACTTGCTTTCAGGACCTTAAGTATCTTAATTAAGTGGAGTGGTGAAATTTAAAATCCATTGTTTACTTGTATGCTTCGTTAAACACCACATCACTTCAAGTGTTGGTGTTTTGTTTTTCAATTCCAGATTTCTGTCCAGACTTGAAAAATCAATTCCCGACACCACAACCCTCCTAAAATCATAAAATTTCACCCAGTCATAAAGAACATTTTTTATAAATTTGAGAGTAATTATATTTGTACTTCAATTTTAAAAATTCATGGACTACATAGGGGTCACACCCTTTAATCTTCCTATTTTGCTGTTGTTCACAAATTTTTAGAATTTTGTACTCATACAATTTTTGTAAAATTTAGTTTTCTGGAATCCTTGGGAAATTCTACAAATCATATAAAATAACCAAAATTTTTTGAGGTCGGTGGTGATACTGAAATGACCAAAATACCCACGGGTATCATTTTTTGACTTTCACACCAGCACAAATAAAAATTCAAAACAAATATCAAACAAATTCCTAAAATCTTAAAAAAATCTTTTCTGGAATCCTTGTTTGATTTGCCATAAAGTAGTAGTGTTGTTTGATCATTTTGGACCACTACTTAATACAGAAAGCCCAAAAAAGATCCATTGGTAGTTAAATTTCTGTCTTAGGATCAATTAGATTAGGGTTTCTTTTTCATTTTTAGAGACAAACCACTAAAAGGAAATTGATCACAACTCATACAACTTTATTTCCTTTTGTTTGTGGAATCTCAAAACTTATTTGAAGTCTTAAGAAAGGAAACCCTAAAATGCATTAATTTAAAGCAAATCCTAAAAGACAGAAATACTTAAAATTGTATAAGAACTTGTTTGAAATTGGAACCACTTTCCAATTCTTGCTCACACAAAAAAAAATTGAAATAACAGGGAAATAACCTAATAAATGCCCTCAACATTCCGTGTGCACTTTACTATCCTAGACCTAATTAAAATCTATAGCAACTTGGCCATTAAGGTTTCATCAACTTAGGCTTGCTATCTAGGTCTTAAGTTTTCTTCAGTTAATATCAATTCCGTCATCTATATCTGGTGTTCAGGCTAAGGGGCCATGTCAAACGACCAAACGTAGGTTTATACAAGCACCTGGGGATTTTCCTAGGAAATTCTTGGGCCTAAACCTCCCCTTAAATAACTTGGCAAGATTTGTTGACAGAACGGGTATTCACTAGTGATTATTTATTTCCTAGGTAGAACAAGTCTTAGGTTATTTTTAGGGAGTCACAATTAAGTTAGGTCTAGAATTTATTGTTTGAATTGCACACTTTCTCTCCTCTCTCTCTCTCTTCTCCTCCCCTCCAATTCTTCCAAAAAAAAGCACATGCACTGGCGAAGGTCCCAAAAACCACATCTTGAGGGACCATCTGATTTTGCCCCCCGCACCAGAAACTTTGTTTTCTAATCCTTCCTCTTCTAAAAATATGGAAAACCCAGGAAATCGACAAAAAAGTGTGCGCGTGAGGAGGAATCAGAGCTGCACGATCAAAGATCGACAACATAGCAGCTGCTACGTGTTGCCACCAGAGCAAATCCGAGTGTTTGAGGCGCAAATAATGGTATTTTGAGGCCAAATCAAAGCCATTGATCTTCCGATCAACGGATCTGATCAAATAAGAGTTGCTACATGAGATTAAGGCCTCAAATACCCTTTTTTCCCTCCGTCAAAACTATAAAAGAAGACCTAGAGCCCCCCAGTTGAAGCATCTCTCTCTCTCCCATCAACTCCAGATCTCTTCTACCGTCTTCTCTACAATTCTTTGTCCCTCTGCAACTCCGCTCCGACTTTCATCCCAACACTCTGAATCTGAGGTGCTACCGCACCTCGCACAAGCATCCCATAAGTGGAGTCATTTTTCTGCCAGTTTCTTCCCTTTCTCTCTCTCTCTCTTTCTATCTATCTATCTATCTCTATTAGCATTTTCTACTATGAAAAACTTTATCTAATTGTAAAAAAATTTTGATTCTCTGGGTATCTGTTTTCTACATATATACATGTATATATATATATCTGGTTAGAATTAGTTTTAGTAGAATGCTTCTACATAAATTGAGATTGCCTCCCTAACCTGGTACTCACTGGAGTTTTATAAATTTATTTGTCGACGTGTTTTCGCACTATACTACAACTAAATAACTTTTAAAATGCGAATTACATGCTGAACAAGATTGTTAATATCTCTGTTTTGATGAAACAAAATTATGTTTTAATGTGAACTAATCTTCCAAGATCATGCTTGTAGAAATCAAGTCAATTATTCTTTGCATGGATCAAAGTGAATATTATCTTTAGTCAATGTAATTCTTTTATATTTCTTGAGTCTAAAATTAACCTCAAGATTAAAGAAAAACCTTTTTAAATTGTAAAATAAACATCTAGATAGTATTGATCAACCAAAATATTGCAATTGATCGATCAAAATAAGAATATTGATCGACCAAATTAGCCTAACAATTAGATTTGATTTTCTCACAATTGATCAACCAAATAAGTAAATTGATCGATCAAAATGAAGATTGATGGACCAATTAAGTAAATTGACCGATCAAAATGAAAATTGATCGACCAATTTTGTTCGAATGATTTTCTCTAACATTCTAAAAATGCTCTGTTTTCACCTACATAGGGCACCACAACCCTCATTTCAAAACACACATTGAAAAAGATTTCAAAGAGAAAAAACACTTCTACTTCAATTCTTCCTCGTGCTTTCATGCTCATTCTTCTACGCTTTACAAGACCACGTCGCTCTGCGCTTCTAAAAAAGAAATGCGGTTTGCATATTTTAATTCCTTGAGGTTCCATAAGATTCTATTGTATTTATCTTTATCGATTGCATTGATTACAGATCCCAAGTTGTTGGGAAAGATCCATTGTTATTGTTGTTGTGCTTCTCTTTAGGTTGTAAAGAGAAGCGGTTTGTAAGAGGTTGTGCCACCCTCGTTGAAGTGGTACATTAGTGGATTGACTAGCGGTGCCTAGTCGGGAAAATCCTTAGTTGGGAGGCATAGGTTGTGGTTTTTACCCGTAGGGGTTTCCACTATAAATCTTTGTGTATATTGTGGGATTGCTTTTTTTTGTGCCATATTTTTTATTACAATCGATATCATGTGTTTGTGGACAAGTAAGATCCACAAGCACCTCTCACGTCTGTCTTCCTCTCTTCATCACGCATCTTTCCAGCCAAAGAAATGGCATCTTCAACCTCATCTTCGTCACCGACACCTCACCGAACTTCATCATCTTCTTCGCATTCGGTCAATCAACAATGGATGCTACTGCCTCTCTCACTCCTAATCCCACTCAACCTCTTCCTCTCCCTCCCCACTTCATTACTACCTACTTAGACTCTAGGATTCACTACCACTTCACCCTTAATGCCTTCATCTTCCCCACACTCAGCACGAGCTCCAGCGAGCTTGCACCGGTGCTATACTCACCCAATCACAAAGCCACCACCACTGTGACCTTACAGTCACTTGCACAAGCAAAACCCCTCAACTAATTGAGAGCTTCGGTCAATCGCCTGCTCTATCAAACACACCCATACTCTCCATCCACATCTACCTCCATCCGACCTCACAAACCACGAAACTCCTTTGCATCATAGCACTACACTCACCTCGATATGACAAAGTTTCTAAATGCATTTGATTGGGTCGTGAGGCTATCATTCTTGTTTCAGGTTCTCACCAGAGTGTCATCGCTGACACCATTTTCTTTGACTTCACCCACAGTTCTCTAACCATCTCCTGCCACACTACAACTTCCAAAACCTACGGAAGTCATCCAAGAAGTCTTCCAAGTCTTCAATTGAGCATAGCAATAGCAGTTGTAGCTCCAATTGTCACAGGTTCTTCGACTGTAGCACGCGAGCTTTGCACAAAAGAAAAGAAGGGACTTCAATCCCACCTCTAAAAGTCTGCAACACGTGAAGGTGAATAAAGGCAATTCATGCCCACAGCTGATCACCTCCAAATGCACGGGTTGAGGTCCCATATCTCCCCATGCACCACGCATGTGCCCTCGCACACGGATCACGCCACGCGAGTCAAGGTTTGGATCTGTTTACCTAGAAATCTAGGTTGGACTTGGTTCTCAAAGAGACAAAGTTGATGATAAAGGGGGAGGGTTTTGCACCTTGGGATTCATGCCTAATGGGAACACCATCATGAGCCATAACTAGCTCATTTTGACCCAATTAAGTCCATAAATGCTCCTACATAAACGCCAGAGGGTCACAAGTCATTGCATATTTATTATGAAAGAAAATAAGAAACTAGGGCTAAAACTACAATTTTACCAGCTCATAATGAATGCAGTACAACCATGGGTTTTTCCAGGGGTTGAATGAAGGTCAATTGGTCTTAAAAAGATAACAAGTGGGATATGACAGACAGAAAAGGGTTTCACGTGTTATGAGAATTAATGACTTTTTTTTTGAATCAGTGAGGATTGCTATCATAAATCGATAACGATCCGGAGGGTATTGTCTTGCAAATCAAAAGAGTATTATAAAAAAGTTGCCCAACTATGTATGAGAGACCAACATTCCTTTACAACATTCTCACATCTCACTGGTCTCCCCTGAAACAACTTATCATTCCGCGCCCTCCACACACACCACAGAACGGCTGCCATAGCCCCCAATGGTCGAACAGGGTTGATGAACCTCTGCCACATAGCATCCCAAGGAGGGAGGGGTTCTAAGCACACCAACCTCCAGATTTTATTCGTGACCAAGCAAGAGGAGAAGATGTGTGTTGCACTATCAGAGTGTAATCCACATAGGGGGAAGGCATTCAGATCAATCCCCATCCTTCTGTGCCTAAGATTGCCAGTGATCAACCCTTCCTATCTGTAAAGCCACAGGAAAATCTGGACCTTCAGGGGAATTCTCAAAAGCCAAATCTTTCTGTCGATAAGATCCCATTCCACCTCGTTATTAGACCTAATAATTTTTTCATATGCCTGCTTCACTAGGAAAATACCCTGCCAGCAGTATGTGTCCTTCACATCTGTCATAAGATACAGCTGCTGCAGATTCTCCATCAGTTTCTACCTCTCCTCCTAAAGTCGAGTGCCCGGCCTGCACTATTGTAGCCCTTCCAGCCGCCAGCAACCTTCAGCCTGGGACCACAGACTGCTAATTGTGGCATCTTTATCAGCAGCAGCACCATACACCCTCGGGAAGGTCTCTTTCAGCAGGCCCAATTCAGACCACCTCTCATTCCATAAGCTAAAACATCTGCCATCTCCAAGCATAGGTTGTAGTAGATGCCAGTATCAGGTGATTGCAGAAATCACTGATCGCCAAAAGGGGGAAGGCCTTTTCGACTGAAGCCTTTGCAGACAACTATTGGATCCCCCATAGCTATCCCTGATCAGATCATCCATCAGCCCCTCCTTGCAATCCAAAATTCTGATGGCCCATTTCAGCAGTAGGGCCTCATTGAACTCTTTTAATGCTTTAATTCCCAACCCCCCAGCCTCCTTTGGTCTGCAGATAGTGTTCCATCTAATGGGCTGCATGAACCTGCCCTCATGTCCTGCTCCTTTCTAGAAGAATCTCTTCCTCATAATATCCAATCTCTTCCAGATGCATTTAGGGGCCTTAAATATGCTGAAGTAAAAGACTGGTATGGCAGTAATAACCGAGTTGAACAAAATCAGTCTCCCACCCTTAGATAGGAATTTACTACTCCACCCTTTTAGCTTTCCAGCCACCTTCTCGAACAGGACATTCTAATCTGATCTTTTCAGTTTTGTAGCCTTTAAAGTTAATCCAAGGTATCTCAGAGGCAATTTAGTACAAGGTGAGCCCAGTGTACCCTCCAATACCATCTGCTCCTGTTCATTCATACCAAAATAGATCAAAACAGACTTGTCCTTATTCAAACATAAACCTGAAATATCACCGAAGATCTTCACCAATAAATCCCAAAGCATGTGCCTCAGACTTGGACCCTTCCACGAAGAACACAGTGTCATCTGCATATTGTAAAATGGGGGCCAAATGTCTCCTATTTGATAGCAAGTACCCTTTAATTATACCCACCTCTACCAATTTGCAAGCATACCTTGCAAGCCCATCTACCGCAAGGTTAAAAACCAGTGAGGTGAGGGGACACCCTTGTCTAACCCCACACTGAGGCTGGATTCAGGCTCCACATGGCTTCCCATTGATCAAAGGAGAAAATGAAGCAGTGGTGATACAGCATTTCATCCATTGAATCCAAAGGGGGGGAAGCCTCTTCTTCTAAACACCTCCCAAAGATACAGCCAGGAAATTGAGTCATAGGCTTTATGGAAATCTACTTTCCACAAGAAGGCCCTGCATTTCCTCTGGTGCCAACCATTAACCATTTCCTGAGCCAAAATAAAGGACTCCTGAAGTGATCTGTTGGGCAAGAAAGCAGCCTGTATCAGATGAATCAGGTCTTGTAGAACAATTCTTAGCCTGTTAGCCAAGACCTTGCTGATGATAAGATAGATGGAGTTTGAAAGGGCAATCGGCCTGAAATCTGAAAATTGTTCTGCTCCCATTGATTTAGGAAAGAGGAAAAGATATGACTTGTTAATCCTCTCGAAACTAGCATTACCCACCTCAAATTCTCTGATAACATCCATCACCTCCTTACACACCACACTCCACATCTCTTTGTAAAAGAAAACTTGTATTCCATCCGAACCTGGGGAGCCTTCCGCATTTAATTCTCTGATTGCTTGTAAGGTTTCCTATTCTGTAATTTGTGCAGTCAGTTGCTCGACTTGTTCGCTTGTCACCCTGGGACCATTGTCTCCTGCCATTCTCCATTTCCCCTTCCTAGATGCCTGAGAAGCTTCCCTGAAATATTTGATGGCTTCAGATTTAATCTCCTGATTAAAGGAGACCCTATGTCCATCACAAAGAATAGAGGAAATGAAGCTAAACCGCCTCCAAGAGCTAGTTGCAAGGTGGAGAATTTTCGTATTGGCATCCCCTCCTTAAGCCATAACTACTTGGATCTCTCCCTCCAATCGATTTCCTGTTTAAGGTCTTCATCCAGTACCACACCTTGCCACATTTTCCTGTCAGCCTGTTCATCTTCAGACAGAGGGCCAGCAGCTTCCTTGGAGTCCAGCTCCTGGATTCTACTAGGAGCTTCCCTTCTCCTTTGTTCCCTCACCAAGGTAACAGCAGATCCATATTCTTTTAAGATCGCACACAATCCAGCCAGCTTAGTTGATAATCTGACAGTAGCAGACCCCTGTACCTTTCTAGCTCTCCACCAAGAACAGATCATCTGGTAAAAACCTGATTCAGTCAGCCATGACCTTTTCAGTTTGAAATAGGTGCCAACTAGAGTTTCTTCCCCACTGTCCCATACCAGGAGGTATGATCAGAGAAAGGTCGGCTCAACCCATTCGCAGTCGACAATTGGAATCTGACAAGGATGTCCACATTCCCAAAAAATCTATCAAGCCTGGAAGCTAGCCCATTTCCATTACGCCAAGTAAATTCCACACCAGAGGATGGATATTCACTCAACTGCAAAGACTGAATCGTCATCTGAAATCCAATAGCCGAGCTGTCTGTGCTGGCAATAGGCCTATCAGCCCCTGTTAACCAACAATTAAAATCTCCTCCCATCAGCCACATTTCCCCCTGCACCAACTCAGCTACTGTGGACCACTCCTCCCACAACTCCTACCTAGCAGAGGCAGTACAAGGTCCATAAACCCCAGTAATCTAGATACACTCCTGCCCCTGTTGAATCTAAAACTTGCATGTTAGCATATGTCTGGCTTTGTGAACTTCCAAGCACTGAGCCCACCTCTTCCTCCACCAGATAGCAATGCCCCCCGACCTCCCATGCACATCAATCTGTACACATTCATTCATCCCTACAGCTAACAAGTCAGACCAAAGTCTATTAGAATTACTTTCAATGTGTGTCTCTTGAATGAGCGCACATTCAATTCCCCATTCTCTCAAGTATCTCATCAGAGATGCCCTCCGGCATTTGTCGCGCAACCCACGACGTTCCAAGTGAGGATTCTCATCACTCCCCATTAGAACCCTCCCTCCTGAGGGTCTAGCAACTACACACTTGCATAACTTTGGCAACTTCATCTTCATCCATCAGAATAATAGCCTTTGATTTTCTTTGTCGAAGGCTGTATGGTGATCTCCCCTTATTGATCTTTGTGCATGATCCCCCTTCACATTCAGGATCTTCCTTCCCCTGCAAGACCTGTTTGCCCTTCAGAGATTCAGGCTGCATATCAAGGTTCCCCTGCTCCTGAGTCTCCCTACCACATGACAGCACATCCCCTGCCATCGTGGTTGACGGTCCTGCCAATTCTCCGCCACCCAATTCCTCCATTTCCTCATTCTGAAGCATCCTCGTCTCCCCATCACACAAGTCCTTACACGTCTCGGCAGCCAGGGATTTATCGCCATGAACCATGTGCAGCTCCTGAGCAGTCGCCTCCTCATCAGCTGTAGGTTCAGATGACTTAAGCTGCTTTGCTACATCATCCCCCACCAGGAACCTTAGGCTCAACATCCAGGAACTTCCACCACATCTCAAAATCAGACGATCAGGTATAGAGCTAGCAATGAAGACAACGACCCTCACACTCAGTAGATGTCCATTCCCCTCAAGCAGTCCGACGACCGCGTCTTCAGCCACAGATGCAAAGCCTGAGATCATTGATGACACAACCTCCTTCATTCTCAGATGCAGAGGAAGTCCCTCAATCTCAAGATTTCCAGACCTAATTCCCATTCTCTGTGGTGGTCTCTCCGATAGGGCCCCATCTAAAGGAGAAACCAGCCTCCAAATCATAGTGACGTCGTCGTTACATGATGTATGAAATCGCAATTTCTCAACATCCCCCACACCCAAACCAAAGAGCACAAAAAGTGTACTTGACAGAAAAGATATCTGCCAGGAATCAGTCGAGAGGGACAAAGAGGTTACCAGGGCACAAACATTCTCCGCCGTCAGTCTTCCAGTCATAACCTCCCCAACTAGAGCTTCACGCAAGGCCATCTCCTCGGCCTTGATGCTCGCTGTCATAGGAACCTCCACATCCACCATAAGCCCTCCCGAGTTGCACAGAAGTAGGGGCAGAGGCGGCATCCGCCTAGCCCTAGAATTCAAATTTCCAGAGCGTGAGAAATGGCGATAACTCATCTGCCCCCCCAAACCCCTACACGAATCCCTTTTGTGGCCGAATCCCCCACACCCCAAACACACCACAGGAGATCGACAGGTGGCCGCCAAGTGTTCCCGCCGTCAGCATCGAAAGCAAACAGTTTTGCCAGTTAGCTTTGTTCCTCTTCTCTCAGACCACCTCGCCTCCATCCCCCTTTGGCCGTATGCGTCAGAGTTCCCCCGTTCCATCCTCCTCCATCCTTTCGACCTCCAAGTATGCCACCCCTCACCCTCCCTAATCCCACTAGCCGTCGCACCTAAACCGTCGGCCATCGGGATCAACATTCTTTCCCTCCGATAGAGTATTGAATATTGGTTCAGAATTAATGACTTTTAAAATCCTAAAAACAGATCTGCTTAATTAACTGAGGTTCTGATCAGGATAAAATTAACCTAAACCCTCTAAAATTCATAGAAAAATATTCTATAGGGTTTAAAACTTTCAATTTGACCATTAGAATCCGTTTTGACCCAAAAAAGAACCATGGATAGACATTTGCCCTAATTTGGGTTTTTGCATAAATTATCCATCAAACATGGTCAAAACTAAAATTTGACTTCGCCATTAGATTCCTTAGGTCTAAATTAGATTTTTACCAAAATTGGGATCCAAGATGAATTTGTCTTGACCTAGTTTACAAATTGGTCCTATCTAATTTCATTTCTACCCTTAACTTTCAAAATCGTTGCGAACAGACCCCTAACTTTGTCTTCATTCTCACAGAAAGGTCCCTACCACCATTAATCCAATTCCTACTTGCTCTAGCGACCTTAAAATGGAAAGAACTTTCTGATTTCTTGACGAATCCCTTTCAAATTTGAAAGGGAAGTTCGTCATGAAATTCCCTTCCTTTTGAACCCAATCCTAATCCCTAGAACTTACCCAATCTCTCATGCGAACGCATGAGAGATTTGGGTCTCAAGAAATTCCCCAATCTGGTGGCCTTTCCAAGCTTGCAAAGTTTGCTTCCCAAGCTCTAACTGACCTCTGATGACCTATAAAAGACTTCCCAGATCACAACGAACTTCTCAAGCTTGAATTCTAACTGTGAAAACCCCTTTTCCTCCTTCCTCTTCCGACCGCAAAGCTCCACAAGCTTCGGCGACTTCTCCCAACCTCTCTCATAATCTGACCACAAAACCAGTGGCCAGATTCTCTTTCTCTCTCTCATCCACTCTTGGCCATACCAGCAGGAGCCCTTCTACCACCATCGTCATCGCCATCTCCCTCATCAGAGAACCTCTCATCCACGGTGCCAACCAACCACAGCCGACGCCGCCCTACCCCTTTCATCCTTAGATTAGGTTCCAACGTTCCCTGTCCTTCCCTCCTTTTTCCCTACTTCTATCCCTCAAAGCAACTGCCGACCACACATCTCCCCCTCCGTCTTCTTCCGCTCCAGCGAAGCTCTGGCAACGCCCAACCGCCGCTCCACTGCATGAATCACACCACTATCACCTCCATAAGCTTCACCGTGATCTACTTTCTAAAACCCCTCTTTCCATTCGCTTTATCGACAACCCAAACTCCTTGCCGAACACACCCACTGTCGCATTCCTCCTACGACTTTCGCAAGCCACCATACACATCCATACATCACAAAACCACCGTGAAAGAACTTGCCGTGTTCCGACGATCATCTTAAGTGTTTTTAATGTGGCCGTAAGGCCGTTTTACTTGTTTGCAGGGTTCTTCCTCCGGCCGCCATTAACGAGCTTATCCAACAATCGTTGGAGCAAGTTCATTAAGGCACTGCTCCAGGTACCTATCCCAGCCGAAGTGGATTCTCTCCAGGAGTGCAAGTGGACCAGCAATTGTGAGTGTCGACCACATATTTGACCAAAATCGCAAGAAGCTGCTGTCGCTGTTGCGCGAAAGAGATGTGGGATTAATCCCACATCGAAAACAGACGAAGCAACAGAGGCGCATAAGTTGAATTCCTGCTATAGCCTTATCGCCTCAGTAGCACAGGGTGAGGTCCCCTTGATAACGAAAATACGCGGTTTGTTAATTAGGTCGTTGTAACGCGTAAATCCGCTTTCGCTCTTAAATTTATAATCCTGGATAGGGAAGTATCTAGGGTCGTCCAAGGAGGCAATATGGTTGCAAAATTGATTCTCTTGCTAGGAATATAAATCTCAACTTTCTTTTTTGTATTTTTTTTTCAATATATCATTTTTTTGTTTTTAAGCTAAGGCAACATGCGAACTGATGGTGGGAAAAGTGATTTACACTTCAATTTTAATACTACTTCTATGTGGCAAGTAGAGCCTCTCCCTAAGCTCACTCTAGGCAAGTGGAGGCCTAGAATAATTAGAGAGAGGGAGTGAAGAATGCTAAAAACAAGCAAATAGAAATGCAAACAAGAAAACTTGCAAAGAAGGCAACTTGATAACTGAAAAAGTGTTTTACAAAAAGGCCTAGTAGAGGAAAGCTTCTACTACTATAAAAATGCAATTAAGAAGAGAAAACACAAATCCTCTAGATAGATGGTGAAGAAGAGGGCTTCTTGCTCCAAGGTTGGTAGCTCCCAATCTTGAAAAGAGTCCTTCAACTCCTTCCTTACAGTGCTCCGCCAAGGTGATGTCCTCCAAGGCAAGCCCTAGGGGGGGCGTGCCCTAAGTTTCTCTCCAAGGGTGGACGTCCACCCTAAGTCCTCCTTTTCCTGGCCGTCCTCGTTGAAGTGGAAGAGTCCTCCTCCTTGGCGTGGCTCAAGTTGAAGAGAGTGGGGAGAAGAAGGCACCAAAGGGGCTGGTAATGTGCCCCTTTAATCTCCTTCTCTACTCCTTCTTCTTGGCCGTAGGTATAGGTGGTTTAGGTAGAAAAATATACTAAGGGAGGATGCCCCAAAATGGTGGTAGGTGGTGGCTTTTTATAGAATAGGATGGGGGGTTAAGGTGCCCTTGAAATGGAGGGCTAGGATGGAAGGATGAGGGTGGTTGGTGATCCTATGGCTAGGGTGAGTTGGCGCCAACCCAAGGGGTGTTAAAGGGGGTGGTTATGGTGGTGTTGGTGTCTTTTGGTGGTGGAGAGACAACCCCATGTTGGCGCCAACATGGGGTCTTCTAGATGGGGAGTTAGGTGTATGGTGGAGATGGATTCAAGGGGGATTGTGTGGTGGAGATGAGTGGGGATTTTGGAGGGAACAGTGGCGCCATTAAGGGTTGGTTATGGGTATTTTTTGGCGCCACTTTTAGGTGTCTTTTGGAGGTAGTGGGTAGGTTAGGTTGGTGCCAAGTAGGTTAGCTTATGTGGAGCTTAGGTGGAGCTAGTTGGGTGGAGTTGGTAGGTGGGTTTTTGGGGTGGTACAAGCCAAGGAAGTTGGAGCACAGTTAAGCTAAGCTAAGCTAAGCTAGCTTAGGTAATGGAGGAGTAGAGGAGAAGGTGTTGGAGCTAGGGTTTGGAGGAAGGAGCTGAGGAGAAGAAGTCTGGAACTGGAGCTGGAGCTGGCTGCTGGCTGCTGCTGAAGAGGCTAGCATGGGGCTACTCTAGCTGGCTTAGCTTGCTAGTTCTTTGCTAGTTGCTAAGCCAAGCTAAAGTGAGCTAGCTTCTACCAAACTGAGCTAAGGTGAGCTAGGTCTGATGCTCCTGGGGAGAATCAAGCTGGTTGAGGTAGCTAAGGTAGCTTAGCTAAACTGAGATGAGCTAAGCTGAGTCCCTGGGAGCTGGACTTGAGCTTCCTGAGCTGAGATGAATTCTTCTTCAGCTGGCTGGAGTTGAGTGGAGATGGATGTAGCTGGATCTGAGCTGGGGTGAACTCCTGTCAACTCAGCTGAGCTAGCTAGAGCTCCCTGTGAACTAGTGGGAGCTGAGATGAGCTAGACTCAGCTAAGTTGAGCTGGACGTGAGTTGACTTGAGCTAGGGTGCCCTAACGTGAACTCTCTTGAGCTGCCATCCAGCTGAGATTAGCTAAATGGAGCTGGGATGAGCTAACCCTAGTTCAAGTAAGCTAGGTTTCAGCTGTGGTGAGCTGGATCAAGCTGGGTTCCAGCTAGTCTGGGCTTCTCCTTCACCATTTGCCTTCTTGAGTGCTAGGGTTTTAGGGATTTGTGCATCTGTACATCCCTAACACTCACAAAAACACATTAAAACGACAATAAAAAATGCAATGCATGCCTATCCTAATTTATGCCTAAATGCAGCCGAAAAAACCATTTGCGGAGTAAAATCCTAAGAGCTAGGTTAGTTTTAATGCATAAGAATGATGATAAACTGGCGTTTATCACACCCCCATGCTTATCTTTTGCTAGTCTCTTAGCAAAACTTTAATTTTTTTGGAAAACTGAATTTTTGGGAAATCTAATTTTTTGACTTTTGAGGAGAAAAAGAGATTAAGGGACCTTGGTAGATTAAAACACAAGAGGTACGGGATTTGTTGAAGATAAACATCAAGATTTATTTTTGGATCCAACCATTAGACAGAACGGGATCAATATATCCTCCATAAAATTCACAAATTAACCCCTTGTTAATTCAAATGACTTGAAATGTTTATTTTTAGGATTTTTCTGGCTCGTGAATCTGATTCGCAACTTGCAAATTCCTTTGAAACCTTGTGTCTGTGCTTGTGAAAAGCCAACATTTATAAGGACGTATTATTATTATTTTTTTTTTTTCTCCCCCATGCTTATTTTTAGCTTAGTCTTACAACAGATGTGTCGGGATCATCATTCCTGTTACCATTCCTCGAGGGGGCTCTGGCGCCAGAACTTCGGGATAGCACTGTCCATGACACCACCTAGGAGCTCACAACCCCAAAACACGATGCGATGAAAAGGGGCGCTCCAAGCAAACTCAAGCTCTTGCTCCGACGCTATAGGTAGAGCACCGTCCAAGACACTTGAGCTGCTGGAATGCGCTTTAATGATCCGTCTAAAGATATGACATATAGATATAGAGCAGTGCCGAGGTGGTAACATGTTGACATCGCGTCCTCAAAGAAGGTATTTTCCTTCTCGGCAGTGGGAACTCAAACCAATGATCTGCTTCAGACTTTTACTAAATCCAAACAAGGGAGCTTTTCAAATTTTTAGTTATTTTTAAGTGTTGGCTTGTGTGTGAAAATTGACACAAGAAGTTTCTTGAGACCCGCAAGTTTTTGAATCAGAAACTAAGTCAAATACTTTCCATATTGCAAAATAGGATCAAGTCACCTGAACTATCATGAGTTCAGGTGGAATTTTAGAGAAGGATATCTGATCTAGTCTAAAATAAACCCTGGAATTCTAATGATCAGATCCATATCCTCATCCTTACTTTGTTAAAGGTTAAATCCCATTTTACCAGAAGTAAAATTTTCTACCTTAGTCCCGATTTCAAAATTTTTTCCTTAAAAAGTTTTCAACATTTTTTTTTTTTTTTATTTTTTATTTTTTATTTTTTATTTTTTGGGTATGCAAGCAGGAAATAAATTAAAGAAAATTGCATGTTTTTAGGTTTTGAACGTCCTAAATCGATCGTAAAAATTAAAAAACACCCCCCATGCTTAAGATATGCCATGTCCTCATGCATTAGGAGGGAAAAGGGATCACCTTAGTGAAGAACGGTCGGGTTTAGGATGAACAAAACCTGGAAAAAGAAGAAACAAGGAAAGCAAGAAAAGATGATGAGTTACCTCCCATCCAGTGCTATCTTTTACGCCATTCAGCCGGGCGTGAAGGTATGCACAGAAGATGAAAAATCATGTAAATAATTGGACACTTGGATGCCCGCAAAAAAGGTGTCTTCGTCTAGATCCCCAGAAAATTGATTAGAAATAATATTGCGATCAAAGTGAGATGGAAATTGATAAGTGTGGCCCGAGTCTGGCCATGGTTTTAATTCAGGTTGGGTGCCAAACTCGGGCGGGGTTGGTGGCAGGTTCGTAAGAAAGGGGTCGGGGAAGGAATGGTGAGTTAGTGTGGAAAAATTAGGTGTGTGAATAGTGGGTGGGTTAGGGGAGTTATCAGGAATAAATTTGGAGTCAAGACAAGTTTCCGGATCACAGATTTCGCCGACCACTGAGTCTGAATCAGAGTCCTCAAAAAAATTGTGGTCGGTAAGGGTATCTATTAACATTGTCTCCTCCACCATATTGGAAATTTCAGTATCTAAGTCCTCAAAGAAGTTATCATCATGGAATCTCATGGAGGATTTAAAAATATCTAAAGTGATAGTTTGGCCTGCACAGGTGATATCCATTTTGCCTGTGGGGCAATTGATATTTGCCTTTGTAGTGGCCAAAAAGGGGCATCCAAGGATTATCGGGGAGTCCAGTAATGATTCGGGTGACTCAATGTCAAGAACCAGAAAGTCTACAGGGAAGACACAATTCTGGACCTTGACTAATACATCCTCGACAATCCCATGAGGTTTGATTGTAGATCGGTCGGCTAATTGCAGGGTAACCTCGACGGGTTTTAATTCACCGATATGAAATTCTTCGAATAAACTCGTGGGAATAATATTTACTGAGGCACCAAGATCAAGGAGGGCGCGATTAAATGTAGTGTCATCAATAATTACAGAAATTAAAGGCGCCCTGGATCTTTCATCTTAGGAGGCAGCTTACTCTGTATGACAGAGCTTACTGTCTCCGAAAGATGCACCTGTCCCAGATTTTTGCCCTGCCTTTTAGGAGTACAAATCTCCTTCAAAAATTTAGCATAGGCAGGTATATATTTGATGGCATCTAGGAGAGGAATATTGATATGAACTTGCCCAAATAGCTCCATGAGTTCTTCTATAGTGGGCTCAAATTTCTTTTTTTTGTTGGTGGTGGGGTAGAGAGCTTGTGGGAAAGGGACAGGAATCTTGTCTTGAGATTTTTGTATTTCTTTTTCTTCCTGATGGGGAGGTGGGGAGTCAATTTGCATTGGTATTTCACCAGGTTGGTGTGAAGGCCCGGGGTCAGTGGTGGTTTTCCCACTCCTCAAAGTTACTGCATGTGCAGTCAGATTATTAATTGGAGGAGGTGGGGGGGCATGTGATTGCTGAAACCTGGGAGGCTGCTGAGGTGGTGCATTAGGGGGAGGCTGATTCGGATAGTGTGGAGTTCTTCCTGTATAATGGTTTCCTTGGTGATTAGGGTTGGGCATGGGTTGGGACGGAAGATGTCCTGCAGGTCTTTGCATGGGAGTACCCCAATCTAATTATTCAGATTTGTGATGGTGCGGGTTACTTCCGTCATTTTTGTTTGCATATCCTGCAGGGTTTGCATCATCTGGGCATTGATGTCTTGTTGGGATGGCCCAGGATGGAAGTTTGGATTCGACCCATACACGTTAAATTGATGTGATTGGGAGGAAACTTGATTATTCCAGGAGTAGTTCGGGTAATTTTTCCAATTGGAAGAATTTTTAAAGGGCTCCTGGATGGCAGAAATATTTTGAGTGGGGTTAAGATCGGGATAGTTGTAATTCCCCAGTGAATCATAGGCAACCTCAGAATAATCAGCAGGAGTAGTGTTGAGATTGTGCAAACTTTCTCTTCGTGGAAAGTTAGGTTGGGTTAGATGTGGGTGTGGAGCTTGAGTTGATCTGGCCAGTCTTTCCTCAATTTTCTTTTGATTAATATGCATCTGGTCGAGCTTTTGAGCGATCAATTGAAGATCGTCTTGGGTGACAGGGATAGATTGAGTGACTATTTCATGAACACCGAACTGCAGGTTTTGGGTTCTGCAAAATGTGTTCATGGAAGCTTAATTAAATGAGTTTTCACTCATTTCTTCGAACAGGTCATAGGCACTTTCTGCATCTTTATTTAAGAAGTTGCCACCACACGAGGCATCGACAAAATGTCGGATTTGATCTTCTAATCCATGATAGAAGATTTGCACGAGCTGCCATAAAAGAATCTCGTGGTGCGGGCAACTTCTTAAAAGGTCTTGAAATCTTTCCCAAGAATCATGGAAAGTTTCACCAGATTTTTGGTGAAAGGTCGTAATAGATCTTCGTAAGGAATTGGTACGACCTATGGGAAAGAATTTCTTGAGGAAGGCACTCTTGAGTTGAGGCCATGTTGTGATGGGTTGGCCAATGGTCCTAAACCAATAAGCGGCCTTATCTTTAAGAGATAATGGAAAAAGTCGCATCAGCCATATGTCTTCTTGCACATTTCGGGAACGGGTTGTCTGTGCAAGAAGAGTTAGCTCTTCAAGGTGGCTGAAAGGGTCTTCCCTAGGAAGGCCATGAAAGTTTTTAATTAGGTTCAGGACCGCAGGCTTGATCTCAAAGTCCCCCTCTGGTATGACCACCCCTGGTCGTTCCTCATAATAAGACGGATCATAGAAATCTTTTAGAGGAACAACAGGCTGCTAACGGGGTGGTGGGTTTGGCCTTGGATTGGCTAGGTTTTGGATGTTCCTAGTCAATGTTTGTTGATTGGAATTTAATTTATTAATCTGATCGGCCATCAACTTTAAAAGATCAGGTAGGGGGTCTTGATGTTGTGTGTGGGGCAACTCAAGATTAGGGAGCTCCAAGTGTGGGAAGTTACTAGTGGTTGGGTTTTGGGTGGAAGGGCTAGAATTAGGGTTAGTGGTGGGGTTAGAGGTGGACGTGGAAGGGTCAGTGGACCTATTTTGTTGTGTTTCCATTTTTTCAGGAGAAGAAGACAGAAAAAGTGGTCTTTTTGCGTGGGGGGCGAAATCAAATGGTCTTTCCAAGTGCGGATTTTGAGACCGTCGCCCGTGCATAAAATGGAAGAATGGGAGGGGAGGAGAAGAGAAAGAGATGAGAGAAAGTGTGCAATTCAAACAAATAAAACTAGACCTAACTTAAATGTGACTCCCTAATAACAACCTAAGACTTGGACTATATAGGAAATAAGTAGCCAATAGTGAATACCCGTTCTATCAACAAATCTAGCCAAGTTGCTTAAGGGGAGGTTTCGGCCCAAACGTTTCCCAGGGAAAACCCCAGGTGCTTGTACAAACCTGCGCCTGGTCGTTTGACACAGCCCCTCAGCCTGAACACCAGATATAGATGACAGAATTGATACTAACTAAGGAAAACTTAAGACCTAAATAGCAAGCCTAAGTTGATAAAGCCTTAGGGGTCAAGTTGCTACAAGTTTTAATTAGGTCTAGGATGCTATAGTGCACACGGAATGTGGAGGGCGTTTATTGGGTTGTTGCCCTGTTATTTGATTTTTTTGTGTGTGTGCAGGAATTGGAGAGTGGCTCCAATGAAAATCAAGTTGTCACACAATTTTCTTGTATTTATGTCTTTTAGGATTCAATTTAATTAAATGTGTTTTAGGGTTTTTCTAATTAAATTTTCAAACAAGTTTGAAAATTCACAATCAAAGGAAAACAAGTTGTATGGGTGATTGTATATTTCCTTTTATTTGAGTCTGTAAAAAGAAAGAAGAAACCCTAAGCCAATTATCCCTAAGACATAAATTTTACTACCAATGAATTAATTTTAGGCTTTCATAATTAAGTAGTGGTCCAAACAAGTCAAACAACACTACTAATTTGAATAAAATCAAACAAGGATTCCAAAAAAGATTTTTGTAAGATTTTAAGAATTTTTTTGATAATTATTCTAAATTTTTAATTGTACTGGTGTCAAAGTCCAAAAATGATACTCATGGGTATTATGGACTTTTTCGTATTACCACTGACCTCATAAAATTTTTGTGATTTTATATGATGTGTAAAATTCCACAAGGATTCCAGAAAGCTAAATTTCACAAAAATTGGATGAGTATAAAAATTCTAAAAATTCACGGATAGTAGCAAAATAGGAAGATTAAAGGGTATGACCCCTCTGTAATCCACGAATTTTTAAAAATTAAATACAAATCCAATTGATCTGAAATTTGGAAAAGATGTTTCGAACTTAATTGAAATCACTCTATGAAATTTTATGATTTTAGGAGGCCTGTGATGTTAGGAATCGATTTTTTAAGTCTGGATAGAAATCTGGACCCGAAAAACAGAACACCAATACTTGCAATGGAGTGGTGTTAAAGAAGCATACAAGCAAACAATGGATTTTATAATGCACCACTCCACTTAATTAAGTTTTTCGGGATCCTGAAAGCCAAGTTTAATATATTTTTGGTAGTTTTAATTAATTATGTGACCAGAAAGAGGAACCAACCTGAATTTCGCAGGAAGAAAAGGAACTTTGAGCTCTCGCTTCCAGATTCCCGCCTTCCCGCTGTAGTTCCTGCACACACAAAAGAAAGAAAGAAGAAGGGGATGAGATCCACTTCAAGCAAGAGAAAATGAGTTAATGCAAAGCCATGCCTCCCCGGCAACCGCGCCAAAAAGTGATAACGAAACTACGCGGTTTGTTAATTAGGTCGTTGTAACGCGTAAATCCGCTTTCGCTCTTAAATTTATAATCCTAGATAGGGAAGTATCTAGGGTCGCCCAAGGAGGCAATCTGGTTGCAAAATTGATTCTCTTGCTAGGGATATAAATCTCAACTTTCTTTTTGGTATTTTTTTTTCAATATATCATTTTTTTGTTCTTAAGTTAAGGCAACATGCGAACTGATGGCGGGAAAAGTGATTTACACTTCAATTTAAATACTACTTCTATGTGGCAAGTAGAGCCTCTCCCTAAGCTCACTCTAGGCAAGTGGAGGCCTAGAATAATTAGAGAGAGGGAGTGAAGAATGCTAAAACCAAGCAAATAGAAATGCAAACAAGAAAACTTGCAAAGAAGGCAACTTGATAACTGAAAAAGTATTTTACAAAAAGGCCTAGTAGAGGAAAGCTTCTACTACTATAAAAATGCAATTAAGAAGAGAAAACACAAATCCTCTAGATAGATGGTGAAGAAGAGGGCTTCTTGCTCCAAGGTTGGTAGCTCCCAATCTTGAAAAGAGTCCTTCAACTCCTTCCTTGCAGTGCTCCGCCAAGGTGATGTCCTCCAAGGCAAGCCCTAGGGGGGGCGTGCCCTAAGTTTCTCTCCAAGGGTGGACGTCCACCCTAAGTCCTTCTCCTTTTCCTGGCCGTCCTCGTTGAAGTGGAAGAGTCCTCCTCCTTGCCGTGGCTCAAGTTGAAGAGAGTGGGGAGAAGAAGGCACCAAAGGGCCTGGTAATGTGCCCCTTTAATCTCCTTCTCTACTCCTTCTTCTTGGCCGTAGGTATAGGTGGTTTAGGTAGAAAAATATGCTAAGGGAGGATGCCCAGAAATGGTGGTAGGCGGTGGCTTTTTATAGAATAGGATGGGGGGTTAAGGTGCCCCTTGAATTGGAGGGCTCGGATGGAAGGATGAGGGTGGTTGGTGATCCTATGGCTAGGGTGAGTTAGCGCCAACCCAAGGGGTGTTAAAGGGGGTGGTTATGGTGGTGTTGGTGTCTTTTGGTGGTGGAGAGACACCCCCATGTTGGCGCCAACATGGGGTCTTCTAGAAGGGGAGTTAGGTGGATGGTGGAGATGGATTCAGGGGGGATTGTGTGGTGGAGACGAGGGGGGATTTTGGAGGGAGAAATGGCGCCATTAAGGGGTGGTTATGGGTAGTTTTTGGCGCCACTTTTAGGTGTCTTTTGGAGGTGGTGGGTAGGTTAGGTTGGTGCCAAGTAGGTTAGCTTATGTGGAGCTTAGGTGGAGCTAGTTGGGTGGAGTTGGTAGGTGGGTTTTTGGGGTGGTACAAGCCAAGGAAGTTGGCGCATAGTTAAGCTAAGCTAAGCTAAGGTAGCTTAGCTAATGGAGTAGAGGAGAAGGTGTTGGAGCTAGGGTTTGGAGGAAGGAGCTGAGGAGAAGAAGTCTGGAGCTGGAGATGGAGCTGGCTGCTGGCTGCTGCTGAAGAGGCTGGCATGGGGCTACTCTATCTGGCTTAGCTTGCTAGTTCTTTGCTAGTTGCTAAGCCAAGCTAAAGTGAGCTAGCTTCTACCAAAATGAGCTGAGGTGAGCTAGGTCTGGTGCTCCTGGGGAGAATCAAGCTGGTTGAGGTAGCTAAGGTACCTTAGCTCAACTGAGATGAGCTAAGCTGAGTCCCTGGGAGCTGGACTTGAGCTTCCTGAGCTGAGATGAATTCTTCTTCAGCTGGCTGGAGTTGAGTGGAGCTGGATGTAGCTAGATTTGAGCTGGGGTGAACTCCTGTCAACTCAACTGAGCTAGCTAGAGCTCCCTGTGAACTAGTGGGAGCTGAGATGAGCTAGACTCAGCTAAGTTGAGCTGGACCTGAGCTGACTTGAGCTAGGGTGAGCTAAGGTGAACTCTCTTGAGCTGCCATCCAGCTGAGATTAGCTAAATGGAGTTAGGATGAGCTAACCCTAGTTCAAGTAAGCTAGGTTTCAGCTGTGGTGAGCTGGATCAAGCTGGGTTCCAGCTAGTCTGGGCTTCTCCTTCACCATTTGCCTTCTTGAGTGCTAGGGTTTTAGGGATCTGTGCATCTGTACATCCCTAACACTCACAAAAACACATTAAAATGACAATAAAAAATGCAATGCGTGCCTATCCTAATTTATGCCTAAATGCAACCCAAAAAATCGTTTGCGGAGTAAAATCCTAAGAGCTAGGTTAGTTTTAATGCATAAGAATGATGATAAACTGGCGTTTATCACCCCTCACACGTGCCCACGCACACCCTCTACTGTGGCCACACCACGCGGGTCTAGCCTTTAAACCGATTACCCGTATAGCTGCCTGATTTGAGAGAGAAGAGGAGGAATAAGAGAGAGAAAGAGATTGGGGGTTAGGGGGTTTTGCTCTTTGTGACACTTAGTCACTAGCGTTCAAACATTTTGGCATTGTTGCCAGGGAGCAACAAGTAATTTAGAACTCTTGATTGCAATTCCTCATTCAGATTCTAACTTGCTATATCTCTTTTGCTGTGGTTGTTTCAGGGAGAAGATACATTCAAGGAAGATCAACTGCACCATAAGCACACCAAGGGCAGGTAAGTTCTAACTCTCTCTCTTAAGCCCCTCATTCTGAAAAAGATAAAAGGAAAAAATCAATTTGGGCTACTTGCATTCTTTCCATAGATAATTCATCAAGTTGCCTGAATTGATACATTTTTATTTGACAATAAATCTTGATTTGTGCACTCACTTAAAGCTTAAGGTATCTAGCACTATCACATTCTTGTGTGAGCCCTAGGTACCACATTTGGACAAATTAAAGTGGACCAAACTAGAGCCAATTGAGGATTTCAATTTAGGGTTTTTAGAGACACTTGCTTAATCAAGAAATCATTTTCCCAAACAATGTCTGCCTACACCTTGATTGAACTAATCTATTCAAGCAAAACCCTAGAACTCAGGCTTTTAAAGTCATTTGAACACCAAAAAAAGGACCTAAATTTTCAAGGACAATACAAGTGAAGTTGACCCACCTTATTTAGGTCAACCAATCTGCAAATTAGGTCACTCTTGCACTCAACACATCTTAAAGTTCAAGTGAAATTCTAAGCACCCTTGCTCTTAATTAAAACTGATACACTTAAGAGGTCAAGTCCCCATTCTGGTCTACCTAGAACATCAGTGACAAGAGAGTTCAGGTGGGGGAAACCCTGTAACCCATGGGGGTGCTCTACTATGTAGGGGTCTCTGCGGGACTCTCCCTCTCTGGCTACCCAGGTAATTCTCAGGTGAACGGCTTTCTGACTAAGGGGTATCATCTGCCCCGAACCTCTATAGTCATCCAAAATTTTTGGATGTCTTGATTGGGTCCATCACATTCTACCTATCATCTACTCCATCTGTGCATGTTCGGGAGGAGGTCTCTAAGACCATCCTTGAGGCCTCCTTTAGTCACTCATTCACGTCGAGGCCAAGCCTCAACCTCCCTGTTTGTGCAACAACCTAATCTTATTGATATCTCTTCTAAGTCATCTGAACCTGATTCTCCTTCATCCATCATCATGGCACAACCCGCAGAAGAAAATAATCTCAAAAATCAACTCCAGTGCCTCAATGATCTATTCCAAGCCTTTGTGAACCCACCACAGCATCCAATGATGTGAGATCACTACAATCCCACTGCAGTAGCAATCGAACCCCGAGTACAAATCCCCACTGGAGGTCCTGACACTGAATTCGGGCCCAACATGATTCATGCCATTCCCAAATTCCATGGGAGTAATTCTGAAGATCCTTTCCAGCATATCAAACAACTCAAGCATCTTGCCCAGACCTTCAGGTCAGAAGAGCAAAATTGGGATATTCTACTCATGAAAATGTTCTCTTTCTCTCTTATGGATAAACCTGCTCACTGGTACCAAACCAAAATGCATCTGATCAACACCTGCGCGGAACTTCAATCTGAGTTTCTGAGAAAGTTCTTCCCTGTAGGCCAGACAAATGCTTTACAGCACCAGATCACACATTTCACACAACAAGCAGGAGAACCACTTCACAAGGCATGGGATCATTTTCTGGATCTCATGCGAAAGTGCCCCCATCATGGAGTTCCTAAATGGGAACAAGTCCAGTCGTTTTACTAGGTACTCCGTGAGGACATTAGGTTATTCGTCAATGCAACTTGCGAAGGAAACATCATGGGTCAACACGAAGACACCGTGTGGGAGATTCTCGATAATATGTGCGAGAACTCCATCAATAATGAATCCATGGGCATGTTCGACCAGACGAATGCTCGTGCATTGACGAATCCAAAGGGAGCACATGAGACGCAAGGCCTGTCCTCTTTTGTCGACTTGGAACTGATGGCCAGTCATTTGGATAAGGTCTTTATTATTGACAAGAAGGTGGATGAGCAAACTCGACATCTGCAGTGAGCCACCTCTGCGTAGAACCTGTACACACAACCACCCTTTGGAAGGGAGGCTGTGCACAACATCTGTCACTGACCTTCTCAGGGGATGGACCCCTGTCCACCCCCATCTGATTCTGGCTACAGAGGAAACTCTGGATCCGCTACTCTAGTTAGGGGAACTCTGAACCCTCATATTTTGATTTTCCTGAGGTCCCTCAGACCTGCGAGGACCTCAATGCCATTCAGAATGATCCATTCTCAAACACCTACAACCCTGGATGGCGTGATCATCCCAACTTCATGTGGTTAGGAAATAATAAAAATCAGAGACCTCAATATCCTCCCCGACCACAAGCTCCTCGTCCATATCAGCCGCCTCAACCTCAGCCTAACCCAACTTATCAATCTGGGTCGACTCAAACAGATCAAATGACTCTTATCCTTCAGACTCTAGCTGACATTCAGAAGATGAATGCGGCTATGCAAAAATAGCACAGAAACGAGATCACAAAGGTTCGCAATCAACTTGCCCAAATGGCAAATCCCCACCAACCTGGTGCACTTCCTTCACAACCTCTGCCTAATCCAAATAACGTGCCGAATCAAAGAAGCATTATGAACCCAAATTCGGGCCAAGCTCACTTTGTTTATCAAGCCCCTTCTACTCCATCACCTGATGGGATGGAGGCTTCGACATCATATACAGGTTACCAGCAGCAAGCACCTCTTCTACCGACTCCAAATCAAAACTAGGTAGGATTAAATTCTGTTACTATCCGCACTAGCAAAACAACACAAGACCCACCTTATCCAAACCAAACCAAGCCTAGTAATACAAACCAAAACCCAAGGATAGTTATCCAGGACACCTCTATCTCATATCAAGAACATGGACCCATTCTAGAGGAACCACCTAAGGTTCCATTTCCTAAGGCCTTGACCAAGGGAAAGAGGAAAACCAAAACCATGGCACCCGAGGAGGACCTGGTTAAGCTCTTTGAGTAGGTCCATATAAACATCCCCTTGATGGATGCGATACGCCACATACCGGCTTATGCATGATTTTTGAAAGACGTATGTATACCAAAGCGTAAGCCGCGAACCAAAGACAGGAATCTGATTGTACTGTCAGAGCAAGCCAGCTCTGTCATTTTAAGAAAACTCCCACCTAAGGCAAAAGACCCCGGCACCTCTTTGATCTCCTGTGAAATCAGTGATATACGGTTTGACTGAGCTTTATTAGACTTAAGAGCCTCCATAAATTTGATGCCCAGATCCTTGCTAGACTACTTCGAGGAATTTGAACTTAAACCAACTAAAATGACTTTACAACTAGCAAATCGATCAATTAAGTCACCAAAAGAAATTCTTGAGGATGTCATAGTTAGGGTGCATGATTTCTATTTCCTAGTGGATTTCATCGTTTTGGACATGATGCTCCTGAGAAAGTGAAGAATACACCGATCATATTAGGCAGACCCTTTCTGGCCACTACTAGGGCCAATATCAATTGTGAGGGCCAAATCGAATTGAAATTTGGGAGCAAGACACTAAAGATCGACATCTTTAAGGCCCAACAAGGAATTAATTGTGGAGTCATAGAACAAATTTGCGATATTGAAGCAGTGGTTGACTACTTCATAGAGAACCTGATTATTTCTGATCAACCAGAAGAGGATCAAAACCTGTAATTAGAGGAGCCCGAACTCAACCTAGACACACCCATATCTCTTTCCTTTGCTCCTGACACCCATCCGGAATTACCTGCTACTGCTAAAAACCCAATTTTAGAATTAAAGCCTCTTCCCGATCATCTCAAGTATGTCTTTTTGGGTTCCAATTAGACATTTCCTATGATTATCAACTCCCGACTCACACCTAATAAAGAAACACGCCTGATTTTTGTTCTCTAGCAACATCGAAGAACCATTGGATGGACTCTCAACGATCTCACCAGTATCAGCCTCTCATACTGCACACACCACATCTACACTGAAGAGGGCTCACGACCATCCCGTGAAATGCAGAGGTGCCTGATTCCCAATCTGCAGGATGTAGTGAAAAAGGAGATTATCAAGTGGTTAGATGCAGGGATTATCTACCCAATCTCCAACAGTCGATGGGTGAGTCCAATCCTAGTTGTGCCTAAAAAGGCAGGGCTCACTGTCATCACGACTGAAACCGGAGAAGCCATACCAACCCGTATAGCAAACTCATGGAGGGTCTGCATTGATTACAGAAGACTCAATTCCTCCATGAAGAAGGATCATTTCCCACTACCGTTCATTGATCAGATTCTCGAGAAACTAGCGGGAAATCTATTCTTCTGCTTTCTGGACAGGTACTCCAGTTACAACCAAGTCGCAATTCATCCAAAGGACCAAGAAAAGACCACCTTCACCTGCCCCTTCGAAACTTACACATTCCGAAGGATGCCGTTAGGTCTCTGTAATGCACCCACTACTTTTCAGCGGTGCATGCTTGCCATATTCTCAAATACGGTAGGTGAGTACCTTGAGGTCTTCATGGACAACTTCTCGGTATTTGGTGAATCATTTGATGATTGCCTCCTGCACTTGGTCCAGATCCTCAGGCGGTGCATCGACGTGAACTTGGTTCTTTCCTGGGAAAAGAGCCACTTCATGGTACCTGAGGGAATAGTCTTGAGACATCTTATCTCTAAAAAGGGCATCCAGGTTGATCGAGCCAAGGTGAATTTGATTTCCAAACTCCCTATTCCTAGCTCAGTCAAAGACATCCGATCTTTCCTTGGCACATCAATTTTTACCGTCGATTGGTCGTTAACTTTCTCAACACATTTAATTAAGTTAATTATTTTTAATTATGTGCAAAAGAAAGTAACTTAAGTCAACTTGAATTTATGTCAATTGAGTAGTATAAGGTCAAGTTAACCTAACATTTTAGATTTTAGTTCTTTTTAACTGGTTGAGTCCAAGTCGTTCGCTAGGAGGCATAACTTAGTTTGAATTCACCACTAAATCCTAAGCTACTTATGAGAATTATAATTAAATTTGCTTTAAGAATATGAATCTTGCTTAAGGATTTCCAATTGAAAACATGCAAAATTCCATAAGGAAAACATATTTACACATGTGATTTGCTATTACAAACAAGTAAACATGTTTATTTCTTTAATTTCTTCCTATTTACAAGAGATTAAGGCAAGAAAAAGAAATTCCAATGAATACAAGTAACTTATTACATCAATTAAGCTTAAAAAGAAATTGTATTTGAGTAAAAATTACAAAAAGAAATTCCATTCTTTCTTCTTAATCTTCAGCCTCAATCCTTCTTCTCTTCTTCTTTTACCTTTCTTTCTCTCTCTTTTCTCTTTTTACCTTTCTCTTAACATTTCTGTCTCGAGCTCTTCACTTAACATCTCTTCTTCTCTTTCTTTTCTTTCTTCTTATCATTTTCATTTCTTTTTCCTGTTTACCTTTGCTTTGCTTTTCTCTTTTATTTTATTCTATTCAACCCAACAAGCTGTCCTCTTCTCCTTCTTTTCCTTTGCAACAGAGCTAAACCAAACAAATTTGAACCCAAGATCTGAACCAAAAATTTAGTTTTATGGTTGGTGGCCTAGACCAGTCGGGGATACACAGCACCCCTCTCAGGGTGGGACTAGACCCTACTGGGTCTGAGCCTAGTTTTTATTCGGTTGGGTTTATTTCCAGTTCAGCATAGTCTCCAGCCTCTCCAACCCATGGCCTCCTAGGCCCACATGCACACACCCTCACAGGCCCACACTCGGATGCCCTCACGAGCGCACACACACCCGGGCACACACACCACACTCACCCACACACACACACATATGCTCATTGTGCACCAAGCACTGATGACCGATAAAGCCCATACACATTTTACTTTTATTCACAGGCACGTGCTTCTCCTTTGCCGATGTGGGACTATCTCTTCCCCTTCCAGGATAAGACTCAATCGAAAACTCTGATCGCATCAGAGCTCCAAATCGAGCAAATAAGGGCTCGTTGGAAAGCTCAAAAGGTGCTCTACAAGTTTGCAACATCAATTTGATGCTCAGAAAAGATTTTTCCCTTTGATTTGAAGGGTGAAAGTTGAATGTTTTCACCGCTAATTTGGCTTGCAGAGGTGAACCTCAGGTCTAAAGACTTGCAGCAATCCTGCTGACCTCCAAATGAGGTCCTGACTAGGTTTAGAAGATATTTCCGCATCTACTGGTGAAGGAAAGGGACTCTGAGGAGCTTCAGGAAGGCCAAGAAGCTTAAGAGCTTTGCTAAGGAGCTTCAAAGCTCCATTTCAAATTCTATTCAGCTTGACAGAAAGCTAAAGGTCATTTTCATCAGATCAAACAACTTCTGAAGGTTGTTAAAAGTCTACTGGGCAGTGTTCACAATTGAAATTCATTAGAATGGCACTGAAAGCAGTTTTGGGTTCAAATGAACCCAAACTGAATAGCAATCGAATTCATGTAAAATCCTAACTTAAACTCATCCAAATCAAATTTAAATCATATAAAATCATTCTAGAAATCATTTCAACCCATCAATTCCCCTAATTGATGAGTGAATCATCAATTTTGACCTGAGTTTGACCATTACTCCTCAAAACTTGACTTTCTTCATTAGGTTATCTCAGATGAAATTAATACCTTAATTCAATTCTATTTCACCTCAGGAATAGATTCAGATTCTCATAAGGAAGTTTCAACTAGGATTTCTAGGGTTTCAGGCCTGTCGCCTAAGATCCTAAGTGAGTTTGTTCGATAGAACAAACTAAGGCCTATCTAAGTGATTGATCTATTGGATTGATCTTAGGGAATCCTTCTGATGCTTCTTGACCTTTAAAATTAGGCTTAACCCTAACCAACAGTCATCTCCAACTCTACCGGAGTTGGAGAAGATAGAGGTTGTTTGTAATCGTAGAGTGCATTTTTGATAAGAAAATGCATCGTAGTATAGTGTGTAATATGATCAAACAAAATTATTTATAAAAAGATAACGAGACTTTGAGTCCCGGTGGTTCGTCTCTAGGAGGTGTTTGTTCAAATCTGAAATCGATCTTTTATCGCTCTACTTATTTAGAATCGCACGTCGGTTTCCAATCTTCGGATTAGAGTTTTTCCACTTCTATTGTGAACTCTAATTACATGTGCATGTGTTAGATAGATAACGAAGGTGAAAGTATGAGTTTCGGTCCGCACAATTCTGGTTATGTGGTGGCTATTTACGGAAAATGCATTTATCGTTAAATCTTCTATATTTTCTGGAACCGACATGCTTGTTGCAATATATATATAAATGAAAAGTAGGCAACTTGAATCACACGAAATAGGTTGCAACCAATAAGATCATGGTGATTTTCAAAATATATCTTTTATTCATTCATTCACGAGGATGTTTGCAACATGGAATTTAGAGGAAAGCTTGTAAAGGAAAGCTTGAAAAACACAAATCTAGCTAACAGAAAATGATCGCATACAGGAATCTATGGGGGGATTTTGCATGCATCATTGGGGGAGAATAAGGGCTACACTACCAGGTAGTAAATGAAAGCAGTAAAACTATGAAGAGCTAAGCTACTAATCTAGTAGAAAAGAAGGGCATTCAGAGGTGGGCTCCGATGGCCTTTGAGTGGCTGAGAGGAGCAGGTGGGGTGGCCAATGGTGCTTAGGCCAGCCCTTGGAGAGAGGTTGGGGAGATAATCCAGCATCCTAGTGTGGAGATGGTCGCTTCCATGGTGCACAACTCATGGAGGTGGAGTGGAGGTGGATGTAGCTAACCTAAATGTGAATGAGTGCCAAGAGTGGGATGAGTGTAAATGGCCACCCCTTAGGTCTTTTTATAGACCTAAGGGAGTCTCTCTAGAGAAGTATGGAACTCTCTAGAGAGAACCCCATAAGTGGCCGGCCATGGTGAGAGAAAGGTAGTTCTTAGATCCATAAAAAGTCGATCTAAGAATTGAATGGCTCTTGGTTGCTAAATTTGGCAACCAAGAGTGGTGCCACTTTGAAGAGAGTTCTAGAGAACTCTAGATGGGTGTGTGTGTGTGTGAGTGTGTGGCTGTGCCCTATGTGGCTAAGTGGTCTAGGTTAGGTCCTAAGGGGTTTAGGTAGGTGTAGGCCTTAAATTAGGGTTGCAAACCCTAATTGCTAAGGAGAAATTGCAATTAAACTTAACACAAGTTTAATTGAATGAGTATGAACCTAATTAAGAGTGAAATAACTCAATTAGGTTGGGCTTAGGTCAATTGGACTCTCACTGAGTCCAATTGGACTTGTGTGGGTTGAGATATGAGCTCAATTGGACCCTATGAGTCCAATTGACTTAGATAATGGTAATTGACTATGATCTAAGTCAATTGGGTTTAGGGAGGACCTAATTAGGTCCTTAGGGAGGTCTAGAGGTGATGTACTAGGGTTAGGGTACCTTAATTTAGGTTCCTATGGGGTTGGAATTGGGTTTAGGGAGCTAGAGATCCAAGATCAAGGGTTGAATCTCAAAACAGGAACTGGAGAACAGTTCTAGACGTCCAAAAATGGAATCAGATGTCTTATACTAAAAAATCAGAAGTCCAGACTTGTTGTCTGGACGTCCAATGAGAGTCAGGAAGAATTCAAGGTTCTGTCTTGGGTATTCTACAGAAATTGAACGTCTGACCAAGTATCTAGACGTCCAATAACACTACAGAAGTGGGTTTAAGGTGTGTGGGAGTTGGCTATGGGTTCTGGACGTCCTATAATTCATCAGGACGTCCAAATAAAGGTTGGAATTAAGGTTTTAAGGTTTCCTAGGGTGCAGTGACCTAATCTAAGGGTGGCTAAGGCTTGGGGAAGTCTCTAGGCTATCTTAGGGCTAAGATGGACCTAAGTTCTTCACATTTTACTACTTTATTCCTACTTAATAGAGTAGCATACCTTAACTCCCTTACATTATTATCTACTACATCTAATCTAAGTCTTCTGCTCCAGCTCTGCTGCAACACCCATTATTCCTGATCCAGCTTAATACCTGTAATTGACATAATGCACCTAATCAGCACATTATAGCATTATTTTATGCATAGCTAAAAGAAAGCAGTAAAGATGTAGATAATGCTTATGCATGCATGAATTACCCTAACTTGTGCTAAGTCCTAGCCTAATTTAGGTCAATTAAGACCTATGATTGCTGCGCAATCATACCCCTATGCTTAAATCTTGCTAGTTCCCTGGCAAATCAAGGCTAAGTTATTCCTAGCAAGGGTCCCTAAGGGATTGATTATTTTATCAAGTGTATGCCTGGAGATTTTTCTCCTTCTTGTTTTCATCCTATGCTCTAGAAATTCAAACAATCGTGAAAGTGTAGCTACGTAGCTTTTGCAATGGATTCGAGTGAAAAACTAATTCACCTCTAAAGCCTGTACTTGACCCCTAGTAAAAATTCTAGCAGGATAGGTGGACTTCTTCCCTCGAGGTATTCAAGATATTCTATAAATTCCACCCGGCTTTAAGCTTAAGTAGAAAATCTTAGTGGAAAAAGATTATATATTTTGTGGCTCACTCTCGACTTGTGCTATATAGAGATGAGTACTATAGAATCTAGATTCCCAAATTATTACGTAACTCAACTCAGAGAAAGACGAGAAAAACTATGCTTTCTTCTGGTTCCTTTGTATTCATTCTCTCTTTCCCTTTTTCTTTTTCTTTTCTCCTTTTCTTATTTTTCTTAGAGCTCACAATCTCGCTAGATTCACACATATGGCCTGTATTTGGTGGTCTCACTTGGCGTTAACACTTTAATTGAGTTCCCATAACTCTAACACTAAGTCAGAATTCCTCAGCCAGTATTCGGGCAGTCAGAAACACAGAAAAATAGGTTAAGGCCATATTTGGTGGGTCTCAAGTTTATTTGTTGGTATTGCCTCAATGCCACTGAAATAAACACTAAATATTCACTCTTTTCTTTTTTCTTTCTTTGCTTTTTCTTCCTTTTCTAATTTTTTTCAACATTTTTTTTTCATTTCATTTTTTTTCTTTTCTTTTTGTTTCTTTTTCAACATAACACAATGAGCACACATCCATGAACTTTATTGAGGAGGTATTATTAGGGATTGGTGGTACTCAAGAGGCCTTGGGTGGCTTATTTGGTGGAAGTGCCTACTCACAACACCGGGAGGGATGGATAGGACAATGTATTTCTGACCTTGACATCAATACCCTCCTTCAGCCGAGGATTCCATAAAGAATGGTCGTAACCATCCACCTTAATCCTAGTTTTATGAAAACTTACTCTCCGCATATTTGCCTTATTTGGTGGCTCTCAAAATTTCACACAAAATGTATACGCATGAATCGAGAGCGAAAACTATGTCTAATCTCAGAGTATCATCACCTAATTATCTAGAATTCCAGATTCCTTGCACTAATCTTAGCACCAGTACACTCTACGCTCATCTCACACTATTTGGTGGATTTTTGGAGGAAAATCTGCCTAACTCCCAAAACACTATCCAGGGGTTCAGGAAAAGAAGCAATGCTTCTTCCTGAAAGACTAAAGATGTTTATCAGCCTTCACCGTGAATCCATTGCAAATTCTACGTGTGTGTGAAAAGTTGTACTGGATTCCAGATTACAGGAATCAATTGGAGGATAAAATCCCTAATGCATTCTCTTAATAAAATAATCTTATTCATGAATACAATATGTATATATGCTATAAACAAGTAACCTTGTATAATTTGTACTTCGTGAAATTCCCGTATCGGGTTACATTCAGCTTGACCCTAAATTTAGAATAAAAGGTGAGCGGGTGAGTCGGAAATGGCTGTTGCGGACGATTTCTAGCTCCAATGCGAGCATTGGAGGTGGGGTCGGTTGTTCTTTTATTTAGGGTCCTAATGTATGTTTTACATGCAGCTCCGAGGCTTTGCTAAATGTTGGCATAAAAATTTTCAGTTTCGTTGTATCTACCCCCCATGTTTAAGTTCTTGCATGTCCTCATGCATGAATGTAAAAGAAAATAAATGCATTAGGGGGAGAATGGGTAGAAATCACCTGTAATTGCTCCTGAAATTATACATTCAGCACCGACCAACCTGTCAGTATGCAATATGCAGAAAGAAAATATGCTTAAAGAAAAATATGCTATATATAAAAATGGTATGTATAGGTGATGGTGGAATGTGGGATATGCTATCTATACGTGCTGAGTTTAACGCCTCCAGCTGGGCAAAAAGTCAATCATATGTCCTCAATAAGATGAACAATCTTGTCAGGTGGAGGAGGTTTCTGGGCCAAAAATGGCTTGAGGCACTGCCCATTTACCGTAGATATATGCCCAGATTTTGGGTCCCTGATCTGGACTACCCCATTAGGATATGGATGAATCACAACAAATGGGCCGGTCCACTTGGACTTGAGCTTCCCTATGAAAAGTTTTAATCATGAATCGAACAACAAGACTTGTTGGTTGGGCGTGAATGCTTTCCTCCGGATGTGGCGGTCATGAAAGGCCTTGGTCTTGTCCTTGTATATCAATCCATTCTCATAGGCCTCCCGCCGGATCTCTTCTAATTCGATGAGCTGGAGTTTTCGTTCTTAGCCTCCTGCATCTAGGTCAAGGTTACATTTTCGCACTGCCCAAAAGGCGCAGTGTTCCATCTCTACAAGAAGGTGACAGGCCTTGCCATATACCATACGATATGGTGACATTCCGAGTGGGACCTTCTACACCGTCCAATATGCCCAGAGTGCATCAACTAATTTATCGGACTAGTCCTTCCTGTCTGGTCTAACCATCTTCTGGAGAATCAGCTTGATCTGATGGTTAGACACTTCAGCCTGCCCATTGGTCTACAGGTGGTACGGGGTGGCTATACGGTGATGTACCCCGTATTTCTTTAATAATGACCTGAAGTGGATGTGGATGAAGTGACTTCCCCCATCGCCAATCAGAGCGCGGGGTATTCCGAATCTCACGAAGGTGTACTACCGTACGAAAGAAATGATGGTCATATGATTAGCCCATCTCGCTAGGATGGCCTCAACCCACTTCACGACATAGTCAACGGCTAGTAATATATACTCAAAGCCATGCTAGTTCGGAAAAGGGCCCATAAAATCAATGCCCCAGACGTCGAACACTTCTACAACCATGATGGGCTGGAGTGGCATCATGTCTCTCCTGGTCATAGAACCAACCGGCTGGCGTTGTTTGCAGTGTTGGGCATATTCGTGTGTATCTCTGAAAATAATTGGCCAGAAAAATCCCAACTGCAAAATTTTTGCAGCGATTTTCCATCTCGAGAAGTGACCACCACAAGCATCATTGTGGCAAAAAGATAACACATTGGGGGTCTCAGAATCTAGAATGCATCTTCGAATAATCTGATCCGCTCCAATGCGGAAGAGCAGTGGGTCATCCCAGAGGTAGAATTTGGCCTCTGCAGTGAATTTGAGTTTCTGGTCCTTGGATAGGTTTGTGGGAATCTTGCCTGCGACAAGATAGTTCGCAATATCCGCATACCAGGGGAACTTAACAAAGTGAACTGCCAAAAGGGATTCATCCAAAAATTGCTCGTTGATATGCAGGGAATAAGGAATGTGGCCTGGGTCTAGTCTGGATAGGTGATCTGCCACAACATTCTGCTTTCCGGCTTTGTCGTGGATTTCAATATCAAATTCTTGCAATATAGGATCCATCTCATGAGCCGTGGTTTGGCATCCTTCTTTGCCAACAAACGCCGGAGGGCAGAGTGGTCAGTGAAAATGATGACTTTGGACCCTAATAGGTAAGATCTGAATTTGTCCAACCCAAATACTACTGCTAGCAGTTCTTTTTCAGTGACAGTATAATTGCGTTGAGCCTCATTCAGCGTCTTGCTAGCATAGTATATAACAAAAGGCTGTTTTTCCCGATGCTGGCCTAAAACAACAACGACAGCAAAGTCAGAAGCATCGCACATCATCTCGAAATCAAGCGACCAGTCGGGCGATTGGAGAATCAGGGAATTATAGACAATGCTTCGTAAAGTCTCGAAGGCGCTAAGACACGAGGTGTCGAATTCAAATGGGACATCGACAACAAGGAGACTCATCAAAGGTCGTGCAATTTTCAAGAAATTGCGTATAAATCTACGATAGAAGCCGACGTGACCCAAGAATGATCTGATCTGCTTGACTAAGCTAGGTGGCGATAAGTGGGAAATAATCTCAGATTTAGCTCGATCGACCTTGAGTCCATTTTTAAAGATCCTGTGCCCTAGTACTATGCCATCCCTCACCATGAAATGGCTTTTCTCTCAAGATAGTACCAGGTTTGCCTCAATACACCATTTCAGGATCTTGGTGAGGTTATCAAGACAAGATGCGAAATCATCTCCAGAAATGGAGAAGTCATCATGAATACCTCCACATAGTCCCCAATCAAGTCAGAGAAGATGGCCATCATACAACGCTGAAATGTTGCTGGTGCATTGCAGAGGCCAAAGGGCATCCGCTTGAAAGTGAATGTTCCAAAGGGGCATGTGAATGTGGTCTTGTCTTGATCTTCCAAGCTAATTGCTACTTGATTATACCTGGAGTATCCATCCAGAAAGCAAAAGAAACTGCGTCCGGCTAACCGTTCCAAGATCTGACCAATGAAAGGCAAAGGAAAGTGATCCTTCTGGGTAGCCATGTTCAGTTTCCTAAAGTCGATGTAGACCCGCCAAGATGTCGTAGTGTAGGTTGGGATGGATTCGCCCTTATCATTTTTTACTATGGTGAGTCCTGCTTTCTTGGGCACTATCTAGATCGGACTCACCCACCGGCTGTTAGAGATTGGGTATACAATACCTACATCCAGCCATTTGATGATCTCCTTCTTAACTACCTCTAGCATATTCGGGTTAAGCCATCTTTGAGGTTGTCTTGAAGGTTTAACCACCTCATCCGTGTAAATGTGATGAGTGCAATACGAGGGGCAAATACCGCGGAGATCAGTAATACTCCGCCCTATAGCAGCCCTATGGTCTTGTAGCGTAGAAATCAATTGATGCTCCTGTTCTTTGGTTAAGTGGGCATTAATAATGACTGGGTATGTCTCACTTTTTCCCAAGAACACATACTTAAGTGAGTCAGGTAAGGGATTCAATTCAATCACGGGTGGGTCAGAGTTAGAAATGGGAGTGGGAGGAGCAAACTCGAGGGTGGGAATCTGCTGATCTGTATGCATGTGAATTCCCGCTGATTCGCTTCTTGTGAAATAATCGGTTGTGACTGCGTTAACGGGAAACTCGTTAGCTATGGTCATGTCTTCCTGCAACAACAAGGGCGATTCAGTAGTGTGCGGATCAGGATAGCTAGATTTAGGGGTGCTGTAGTCAGAAGCACACCCTAAACAGTCAGATCCTTGGGGAGATATGTGCAGTACAGTGGTCTCAGTCCTGTGTGCATCGTGGTCCAAGAACCCTGATAGTGCAGACGAAAGAGACATTGGGTCATCACAAAGGAGCCCAATGTTACCGCAGTATGCCAAATCTTCGTCTTCACCATCCTCCTCTATGCGATCATAGTCAAAATTCTTTACTGCCCTGAATATGTCAAGTCGAAGTCGCTCATTACCTAGGGCTATCTCCATACACCCGGATGCACAATCAATGTTCGCTCGGGCTATCGATAGAAATGGGCGACCCAAAATAATTGGTGCATCACGGAGATTAGGAGGAACTTCCATATCGAGAACGAAAAAGTCTGCGCTAAAGCAGAATCCACGGACTTTTACGATCATGTTCTCAACCACCCCCCTCAGCATTTTTACTGATCTATCACCCAGCTGAATCATGACCGAAGTGGGTGATCGTGTGGTTTACTCAACTCAGTAATTAAGTTAATTTCACTTAATTAAGAGTACAAGAAATCACTTAGGTTAACTCGAAGTTGTGTCGGTTGTGTAATATAGGGTCGAATTAACCTAACATTTTAGAAATTTTTACTGGTTGAGTCCGGGTCGTTCATTGGGAGGTATAATAATTTTCTCCAAATTCACCAATTTTCTTTTATTTTTCTATAAGTTTAGGAGGTATAACTAAGTTGATTTTTAAAACATGAATTTTGCCAAATATTTAAACTATAAAGAATATACAAAATTCCATATACAAAACATATTTACTCAAAATGATCTACTTTATTAACAAGTAAACATGTTAGTTTTTCAATTCAATTTCATTCCAAAGAAATTAAGGCAAATATGAGTAGTTCTATTAAACATGCCTTTTTACAATTAAAACAAAAAGTAATTAAAAAAATGATGCAAGAAAAGATTTTCTTCATTTATCTTCTTTAGCCTCTCACCTTTTTCTCCGTTTCTTTGTTTTATTTTCTCCTCTCTCTCGAGCTCTCTTTCTTACTTTTCTTCTTTTGTTCCTATCTTCTCCTGCCTTCTTTTCTTCCCTTAGTCGTCTCTTTTTGTTCCTTAGTCTCTTTCTTCCATAGTGCTTGTGCTCCATTGTTCCTTAGCCTTTGCTCAACACTTAGCATTTTAACTTAACATCCTTCAACGACTTCTCTTTCAATTCCCTTAAACTTTCAGCTGAACCGAGTTTTTTTTACTTTTTTAACCAAAAGTTATTTTATTTGCGGCGAGGTCCTTTCAAGGATACACAGCACCGTAAGACCAGGGTGGGACCAGACCCTACTCGATCCTCGCCTAATCTCAATTAGGTTCATTTTCGATTTATTTCTTATCAGTTCACAATCTCGAGCCATTTCGGCTCAACCCGACCTCCCAGGCCTCTCTCACCCTCCCAGGGCACACATTCGCTCTCATGCCCCCAAGGGCGCACACCTGCAGGCACAAGCCCACACACACACACACATGCTCAAATCAGATCAGATCAGTAACCGGTGCACCGAGCGTTGACGACTGCATAGCCCATGCAATGAATTACTTTTATCCCCAGGCATGCACTCGTGAACTAGCGTTGTGGGACTAACCTACCCCTTCCATACCCAACTTCAAATGATCATAACTTTCTGCCCAGAGCTCCAAATCGAGTGATTTCAAGTTTGTAAGAAAGCTCTAAGATAGATCTATATAATTGCAGGGTCAATTTAAGGTTTTGATGATGTTTTCCTCTTCAATTTGAAAGATGAAATCAGGGGTTCCTACGGGTTAATTTTACGCCTGGAAAGTGAAATTATATCAACAGAGTCTTCAGATGGACTTTTCTCTTTTATTTAAAGGTCTGTACAAGTTATATAAGTGATTCCACTTCTATTAGAGTAGGTTTTAAACTTTTAAGACCTTCAGGACCAGCAGAGAAGCTCGTCACTTCTCTGAAAACTTCAGAGTTCATATTTCAAACTTCATTATGTGCAATAGACACTTGAAAGTGTTTCTAATTGATTTAGATTAATTTTAAGGGTTATAATCAACCCATCTGGGCAAGATTTAAATTCAAATTTCATCAAAATGCTTCTCCTGTTGGTTCGGGTTTGAAAGTAACCCAAATTGACAGGAACTAAATTCTCACTAAATAAATCATCTAAGCTCACTTTAATCACTTTCAGATCCTCAAACAAGTTCCCAGAAGCAATTTAATCTCAATATCTCAATTCGAGCTCAGAACTCCATTAACAGACTCATGTTTGACTGTGGAAGCACAAAAAGTTGACTTTCTATTCAAAGCTTCTCCAAAAGAAATCAAAACCTCAAATAAAGTCTCCTCAACATCTAGAACTTATTCAGATCTTCAGAAAGGTGTTCTGACCTTAATTTCTAGGGTTTCAGGCTCGCCGCCTGAACTTGAAAATGTGTTTGTTCGACAAAATCATTCAGAAGTTGTTACAGTGATCTAAAGGTTTAAATAGCTTCAGTGTATCGCACTGAAGCTTCTAAGTTCATTAAATGTTTCTTATATCATTTTATCAAACTTCTTCAACTCTGCCAGAGTCGGAGAAGATGAAGTTCATTCTATAGCACCAGTGGCTAAATCCTAAAATTAACATTCTACAGCTCCAGTGGCTAAATCCTCAAATTAACATCCTTAAAACAATCGGTGATCCATTTAATATCAATCTGGAGCTACACAACAGGTTTCAGAGGCTGAAATACAAATTTAGCTCACTGGAGCTCGCCAGAGCTTCGGTGAGTCCAGAAAATAGGAAAAGTGTGTACAGATTGTTAAAACTTACCATTTTTGATTTAGAAAAGGTCCTAAGGTTGCAAGGAACCTCAGTATCACATTTAATTCCTCATTTATCCATTAGAATTAAGATTTGCAAGTGAATTCGTTTCTTAAAGAATTTGATTTGAATTAAGCTCAGGACTTGTTTAACCACTCGATTGAGAGGTTAAATCAAGTTAGCAGATGTTAGCAGTTATAATTATATAGTTAATTAATAGTTTGAACTGTTCCTGAGCTGCCATGGATAGCAAGCTCAGGTGCTTAATTATATTTTGGGTGTTTAATTTATATGTGATATTTATTGGTATTATAGTGTCGATTAGGGTTCATAAGTGGTGGATAGATGATGAAGAACCCATGAAGGTGGAATTAGGTCGATTACTGTCACCATAGACAGTGATAGTAGTCGGTGAAGGTGGAATTTGAATTAGGCGATTAGGTGATTCAATTAAACGATTAAATGATTTAGAAGTGATCATGGAAGATACAAATAGGTGTACAATGATTTAAAAAGATGAAATTAAGTCTCTGGCGAGCTCAAGGAACTCGCCGGAGTCGAAGAAGATGAAGCTAAAATCTAAAATTACTCTAATCTAACTAACTAACTAAACTAGCCTACTCCTACTCCTAATCTACTATTACCTAGACGAAGGGGTCAATAGGGTTCCGTCGAAGTCTCATGGCGGAATACGAAATCAGAGGGTGGAAGAAAGATCTTCGGCGGGCAGATTTGAGGTGGAGCAGAGGATTCCTTGGATCGGCGCCTGTGTCAAAGACACAAAAGACCATGGCGGATCTCCTCAGCTGATTAAGATGGATGGAGGAAGTCTGAAAATGGAATGGGAAGTCACCGGAGTTTTGGAAAAATAGCCTATTGGGTCAGCTGTAGTGTTAGAAGAGGGAAGGGAGCCAACTTGAATAAAATCAGAGGTGTGAGGGGGTAATTATAGCAGTTGGCAGCGAAGAGAATGGTGGGGTCTGGCTGAAGGAGGAGCTTGAGGAGCTTAACCTCCGTTGTCGTCTCTGACAATGGTGAGGTTATCTCCCACTGAAAAATAGCATTCCCGGTTAATCCAGACCGGTGGATGAAGTGGAGGAGGTGAGCGCAAGCTGCAAGAGCTTAGAGAAAGAAGGATGATGTCGGCAAGGCGGTGATCGTGCAGTGGGGTGACTCTCTGCCACCAGCCGTTCGTTCGGCTGAAGAAGAGGAAGAAGACAAAGAGGGACTTAAATGAAATAAAACTTAAGGACCTGTGTGAGAAATAAGGACCTGACTGTAATGAAAAGTAAGGACTAAAATGTAAACCTAGGTTTTTAAAGGTTTATTTTAACTTAGATCTTTTCCAACTTTTTATATATGTTAGTAAATAAGGTAAATATTATGTTTACACCTTGAATTTAAATTTTTGACCTTTTTAGGTTAATTTATTAGATTAAGTAAAATCACTTAAGTTATTATATACTTAGATTTACATTAAGTTTAAGTTACTTATCTTATTAATTAAGGGAATGATTAATAGTATTTCGAGTCCAATTATTAACTATATTATTAATAATGTTAATTGAATGATAAAATGTCATTTTTAACTTATTTTAAGGTCCTTGACTAAATATCCCTTATTTTATAATTAACCCTTATATATTCATAACCTTAGCTAATTAACTAGGAAGACTAGTTAATTAGGGTAATTATAGATCATGATGAGTGTCTCATCATACCCCCAAGCCAAAGTTTTGCTAGTCTCTAGCAAAATTAACTAAGACTATGATGATTTAAAGCACTTGGGTTTAAGTTATTATAAATAGTAACTATGTAGAGGAAAGCTTAGGTCAGAAATTTTTAAGGTTAAATATAAATGATTAATGTATAGAGCATGTGTGAAAATTTTCTTACTTAGACTTATACTTATAACATTTTCAAAGCACACTTAAAATAATTTGTAAACAAGAATTTAACTCTGAATTAGAATTCTTCAAAAATCTCTTAATCTTTATAACTATTCTTAACTCAAATTAGAATACAAAGTGTTTTAAGAAAACAAAACTTAAGGATTAAGATTAAATTTTAACTCAAAAACTCCAATAGATTTAAGTTAACCCTTTGTTTATGATATTTGACTTTTATTAGTATAAGTTTAAGCAAATTAACCATATACTCATTATTAATCAAACTTAGAGTACTAAAACTCTAATTTACTAGCCTACAACACTAAAGATTAACTTCTAGACCTAGGATTCTGTCAATTCTTCTCCTTTAGGTCTCAACTTAAAATCTTCAAAACCCAATTTCTTAGGCTTCACTACCCAATACCAAGGTTCAGTAGCTATGATTTTAAAACATCTGTGCTTAGTGAAGAGAACTATCCTAAAGACATCCAAAATTGCAAAAATCCAGATCTTAAGACATCACTTTCCAATCCCAATTATTCCAATTCAATCCTTTGGCTTGGCCTTACTCAGGTTTAGTTGCTTTCTCCTCACCAGTTTTTTATCCCGAGGTCAACAGTTTTTTGTGTATTTCTCCCCTGGTGGACCACTGGATCTCTTATTCCTAATATTTTTTTTTCTCTTTTCTATAGGTTAGAACACCCATTTGTAGCGAGGTGTTCTTTTATTTGATGAAAGGAAGGGTAGCATCCATTTGTAACGAGATGCTTTTATTTATTAATGGAAAAACTGCATAAGTACCCATTTTTAACAACTCACTTAATTGCAGGGTGTTTTATTTACTTTTTTTCTTTTTCTTTTCCCCCCTTCTCATTTTTCTTACTAGCATTATTCTCCAAATCCTTTTTCTAGGTGAGTGGCACATCCTTCACCCTTTCAAGAACAGCCCCGCGGAAACCCTTGGACTAAAGAGGATTCAGAATTGATCTCTTAACCTTTGTATTTTCGTGATCTCAAATGTCAACAAGATAATTCTATGTGTGTGAATTTAGATGTTTAGGTTACTTAGCTCTCAAACCAGAGCTTAGACAACAAAGCCCTTTACTCTTAGGTTCTTCAAATTCTTAGTTTCCTCTAATAGGATCTGTCAAGACAAAATTTACCAAGTCTAGTTATTTATCTCTAGCTTGTAAGTTTTGTAAACTAAAATTCTACCAACTCTATTTAATTAACTCTGAATATCTAGCCTTTTACTTAACTATGTGATAAAATCAAATTTTTGAAAAGCAAAAGGATTACTTAATCTAATTGATTAAAAAGTTATAATTCAATTCCAAACTTAACTTTAAATCTTAACACACTTAATTTCTTAATTCAAGGTAAGAATAGAAAAATAAATCTCAAAAAGATTTAAAAGATTCCTAATTCAAATAAAATATTATTTTTTAAAAAATTTTAAACACAAAAGTGTGTTTTTACAAAATGTTTAAGTAAAATCTAATTAAGAATTGAATGCTCTTAAATACTTATATATATATGTATTCCATATACATTTTAAACTTCTGACCTAAAAGAAAATTAAGCTCTTAATTATAATATATATATATATATTCTTCTTTTTTTTTTTTTGAGAAAGAAAGGAATGCTATCGAATCACCGATAGCAAACCAGGAGAGCTATTATTGATAATAAAAAATATTTACAAGTTCGACTCCCAATGCTGTATGAGACACCAGCAAAAATTTACAATATTTTCCACATACACTGGGGTCTCCATAAAAACACGCTCATTTCTAGCCCTCCATACAGCCCATAACACAGCCACCATGTGTATATAAGGCTTATTCCCCTCCACAAGGTAGCGCCACAAATTCCCCCAAGTGGGTAAGGACTCGTTGCATACTCTCCTCCATACATAATCAATGATCGCACATGAAGAAAAGATATGAACGCTAGAATCATTATGCAGCCCACATAAAAAACAAAACTGGGTGGGGGTCCCCATCCTTCTATGCCTCAGATCTCCAGTAATCAATCCATCCCTCCTGCAGAGCCATAAGAAAATTTGTAACTTTAGTGGTATTTTTAACTTCCATAGCTTTTTCCCCATTTCTTCATCTTCCGCCATCCTGGAGGACATTATCAACCTGTCATAGGAGCCACAGTAGAAAAATTACCTTCCCATTTGTATGTATCATATTCCTGAGGCATGGGTTTGAAAGTTGCAAGCTCTTGCATGAGACGTTCAATCTCTACACGAGATCTTGTTTCATGATTACTCCACCCACCATTATTTAACAACCACTACTCCGAATCCACATCCCAATAATCGGCTACCACTGCATTTTTATTTGCAGCCATAGAATAAGCAAGGGGGAACCTGTCTTTAAACGTTCCTCCATGAACCCAATTTTCCAGCCAAAACTTGAAGCTTTTTCCATCACCTAAAACTGATTTGAAAAAATTCCAATCATCTTTCAGGGCCCGCACCACAGAAGACCAAAAGGGGGACGGTTTACGTGGGTTAAGATGATTTATCTCATCATTGGTACTCCCATAACTGTCCTGGATAATTTCTGTCCAAATTTTTTTTCCCCCTGTAGCAATCGAACAGCCCACTTCAATAGTAGCGCTTCATTAAATTCTTTAAGGGATCTAACACCCAGACCTCCCATCTGCTTAGGTTTGCAAACTGATTCCCACTTTAAGGGTTGAAAAAAGGTCCCCCAATGAGAGGCCCCTTTCCAAAAAAATCTTTTCCGCATCACCTCCAGCTTTTTCCAAATAGAATTCGGAGCTCTAAGGACAGAGAAAAAGATGGGAATCGAAGTGATAACAGAATTCAGTAGTATATACCTCCCCCCTTTTGATAAGTATCTACTGCTCCAGCCCTCCAATTTCGTAGCAGCCTTTTCAAAGAGGAAAGACCAATCTGCTTTCTTCATCTTAGAACATTTCAGAGGCAGACCCAGATATTTAATCGGTAGTGGAACCACAGGTGTACCAAGAATGGTGGAGATCTCATTCTGTAACCCACTATTCATCCCAAAATAGACCAGGGAAGATTTACTACAATTCAATCTGAGACCAGAAACCTCTCAAAAAATTTTTACCATATGTAACAGAGCCTGCGCTTCTCTCTTCCCCCCTTCCACAAGAAAAATAGTATCATCAGCATATTGAAGTACAGGGGCTAGAGCCCTATGATTAGACAGTGAATACCCCCTTATAAAACCATCTGCTGCCAATTTACAGGCAAATCTAGCCAAAGTATCCACCACAAGGTTAAAAATCAGAGGGGCAATAGGGCAGCCTTGCCTTACTCCACATTGGGGCTGAATCCAAGAGCGATACGGTTTACCATTTATCAATGGGGAAAAAGAGGTTGTCGTAATGCACCTCTTCACCCATTGAATCAGTAAAGGTGGAAATTTTCTCCTTCTAAGAATCTCCCACAAGTATGACCAGGAGATTGAATCATAGGCTTTGGAAAAATCAACTTTCCACAAGAAAGCCTTAGATTTTCTCCTATGCCAACCCATAATAATCTCCTACGCAACAATGAATGACTCCTGTAAAGATCTCCCAGGAAGAAAAGCTGACTGAACAGGCATTATCAAGTCCTTTAAAACCTCCCGCAATCTATTAGCAATAATCTTACTAATAATAAGATAGATGGAATTAGATAGCATAATGGGTCTGTAATCAGAAAAACTTTCCGCACAAGATTTTCTTTTCAAATTTTTGTATTTATATATTTTTATTTTTATGTATATAAGATTTTTCCAATTTTTATGATTTTTTTCAAAATTTTTCTAAATTTTTATGAAATTTTTTATTTTTTTTATTTTTATCATTTTTAAATTTTTTTTAAATTTCATGGATATTTAATTTTTATATATTTTTATTTTTTAACCCACGCTTAAAGTGAAAATTTCACTTCAACACCCCCCCAAGCCAAAATTTTACAATGTCCTCATTGTAAGAAGGGTGAAAAGATATTACACTTCATTTAGTATAAGGTGATGGAAGGAGTCGAAAAGAAGAGATTAAAAATCTCTGTGCAGACGATTTAAATTCTAACCAAAGGTCAGAGTGGTCAGTCGGACTAAATGAAGGTAATCAATAATATATATGAAGTGAAATTTTAAAAGTAAATGTATAAGAAAATCAAAAAGGGTAAAAACAGGAAACAGCTATGTACAAGTGCTAAGTTTTACGCCTTCAGCTAGGCGTAAACCCTAGTAAAGAACTCCTAAAAAGAATAGGTATATGGTAAAAACAGAGGAGTTATGAAAGAATTAGATCAAAAAATTTAGAAAACAGATTAAACCACCCAATCAAAACTCGTCCTAAAATTGCCTAGAATAAATCTCATAGATCCTAGAATCAGATTCTCGTGAAAATCTCAGAAAGATTAGAGTGAATCTCGTGTAAATCAGATCTGACTTAGGTTGAGATGTAGAACGTTTAAGATTAAGGCAATTCAAAAATGTTTCCACCAAGTTCAGAAGATCAGCAAAATCAGTTTTGATTCTCAATTATAGGTGGGTCATTTTGATACAAAATAGGTTGCTGATGTGGGTTTGATGGGTTATTTTTAGATAATATAGAGGACGGGTTATGATTAGAATTAAAGGCCTAATTAAAGAAATGGATTTGGCCTTGATTTTGCCTAGGATTTGGCAGATTCCTAGGATTCGGAATTGGTTGAGATGGAAGAGTACCTGGCTGACGAGAGTCAGCCAAAAGCGTGATCTAATTTTGTAAATCAGCCAACTCTACTTGACATTGCCTATGGATCTCAGCGAGAGCTTCAGCATTTTGTCGCTGACTCTCTGACACAGCTCTTAAAATCTGGTCTAGCTCTGTATCTCTAATAGGCCTAAAGTAATTCTGCATACTCATCAGGCTAGGTCTTAAATTTTATTGCTGAGGAGGCAATGGAGGTGGGTTAAAATGGGTCTGATTTGGATAATTTGGTCTTTGATTTTGATTTGGATCAGCCCAAGAAAAATTTGGGTGGCTTCTCCATCCAGGATTATAGGTATTTGAATAAAGGTTTGGTATTGGAATATTTTCCTGGATGGCGTGTAATCCTAAAAGATATGGCGTGTTTTCTGCAACAGTAAAGGGTGGGGAAAAGGGTGGGTATGATTGTGGGACAAAGGTCCCTCCTTGGGTTGGTGAAGGAGTAGATAGAAAACCCAAGGAAGATGGATCTCTAGAATCCAGATTATTCACAAATTCCCTCCCTACGGGAATTTGCGAAATAGGTAAATACGCGGGATTCATAGCAAGTAGAGGCATAAGAGTCTTCATTGTGTTTCTAACCTCGTCAAGATGCTTTGCTACGATATCTACTTTGTCCAGTTTTTCTGCAATAATCTCTAAATCCTTTGAACTGGATGGATTACCGATCTCATGAATGCCATTATGCAAATTTTGATGATTCATATTTGCTCCCCGCAAAAATTGCGACATTGATGCGTTATTATCCAGTTTTCCTCCATCCCTTCAAATAATTCTGAAGCGGATTCTACGTCGTGATTTAGAAAATTCCCTCCACAAGAGGCATCGACTAGAATTGCAAATGCCCTTTTGTAAACCATAATAAAAGATATGCATGAGTTGCCAACGAGGGATGTCATGATGTGGGCATTTCCTTTGCAATTCATGAAAACGTTCCCATGCTTCATGAATTGGTTCTCCTTGATTTTAATTGAAAGTAGTAATAGCTCACCTTAAAGCATTGGTTCGACCAATAGGAAAGAATTTCTTCAAAAATGAGAATTCGAGTTCAGCCTAAGTTGAGATTGGTCTTGCTATAGTTCTATACCAATAAGCTGCTTTATCTTTAAGGCTAAAAGAGAATATTTTCATTAGTAGGATTTCCCTATTTTGATTTCGAGGACCAAGAGTTTGAGATAAATTTTTAAGATCTTCAATCTATTAAAATGGATCCTCAGATGCAAATCCGTGAAAGTGGGGGATTAAACCTATAATAGTTGGCTTTAATTCTAGATCATTTTCCCCAATAGGTATCCTAACATTAGGCTCTACTTGTGCATTAGATGGGTTATAATAATCTCTAAGTAGAGGCCTTGGATGATTGATCGGTAAATCAATGTTTTCAAAACCCGCCTCAGGTCGAGGTGAACAGGTTTGAATAGTTTGTAGATTATTTAAGGCTGTTGTTAATAAATTGATTTGTCTTGTTTGCTCTAGCATCCTAAGATTCTGGTTTAGGAGCGCCTCATGAACATCAAAAGGCGGCATCTCCCCCTAACCAGAAGAAGGGATCTCGGGATTAAGATTCTGCATTTGATCCATGGAAGTAGATGGATTAGACGAGAAAACCATTGGTTGCTTATCTGCAACAGGCCTAGGATCACCTGTCAATGGTGGTGCAAGAGGTGGATGCAAGGATCGCCTCCCATCCATAAATGGAAAATAATGTGCAAAGGCACACGCACACCACCGATAAGAAACAGCGGCACAAAAAACCTGCAAAATAGCGCAAAAGATGCGGGTTTTGCTCTTCTTTCAAAGGAAAGAAGAAATTTCTAAGATACGCAAAATAATTTGAAGCAAACAAATAGAGTAATAGTATCAAAATACACGTCCTAATTCGTGTCTACGTAGGTGCGTAACTTAAAGCTCAAAGGTCTAAGGTCTAGGATCGAGACCGCTCACTACTGGCTCCCCAGGGCTCTAGTAGTGAGACAGACTTGTTGATCTTCGGCCAAAGCCCTAACAGGTGCAAAGAGAAGAGATAGAAAAATAGACTCGTGTGACTCTAGTGATCATGCTGTGTGCACGATAGCATGCAACAGATGATAGCGATATAAAAACCCGCATGCATTCTGCAAACAGATTTCAGTCACCAATTTTACTTCCTCTTTTTAGTTAGTCTTTTTTCAAAAATATATCAATTAAACTACAATGGTAGCTTTTTATATCTTTTCAAACAAAAATATATGGTCTTTTTAAAATCTCAGAGGATAGGGATCTACACCGATTTTCTCGTGTTTTCCAGCTGATGCGAGAAAAACAGTTTAAAAAAATTTCTAGAGTCAGATCGCTCTAATACTAGCAGGATAATGCACTCCTAAGAGTGTATGCCTATGATATGCTGCTGCTAGTCAGATAGATATGTATTTTTATAATTTTTTATTTTTTTAAATGCAACAAAACAAAAGATTAAGAAATACTTACAAAAAAAAATAGCAAAACTAATTCCCGCCTTCTCTTGAGATTACCCACAGAGGTAAACCTAAAAAGAAGATAGAAAACAAAAATAAAATAAAAATAAAAACAAAACAAAACACACTAATTATAACAAAAGTTAGTAAAAAAAGAATTTACAAAATACCTCCAAATAAACAATTAATCCTTTTAAATTTTAGTGAATCAAAATATTACCTCCTCGGCAACAACGCCATTAAAATGATCGTGTGGTTTACTCAACTCAGTAATTAAGTTAATTTCACTTAATAAAGAGCAGAAGAAATCACTTAGGTTAACTCGAAGTTGTGTCGGTTGTGTAATATAGGGTCGACTTAACTTAATATTTTATAATTTTTTACTGGTTGAGTCCTGGTCGTTCATTGGGAGGTATAATAATTTTCTCCAAATTTACCAATTTTCTTTTATTTCTCTATAAGTTTAGGAGGTATAACTAAGTTGATTTTTAAAACATGAATTTGCCAAAATATTTAAACTATAAAGAATATATAAAATTCCATATGCAAAACATATTTACTCAAAATGATCTACTTTATTAACAAGTAAACATGTTAGCTTTTCAATTCAATTTCATTCCAAAGAAATTAAGGGAAGTATAAGTAGTTCTATTAAACATGCATTTTTACAATTAAAACAAAAAGTAATTAAAAAAATGCTGCAAGAAAAGATTTTCTTCATTTATCTTCTTTAGCTTCTCATCTTTTTCTCCTTTTCTTTGTTTTATTTTCTCGTCTCTCTCGAGCTCTCTTTCTTACTTTTCTTCTTTTGTTCCTATCTTCTCCTGCCTTCTTTTCTTCCCTTAGTCTTCTCTTTTTGTTCCTTAGTCTCTTTCTTCCTTAGTGCCTGTGCTCCATTGTTCCTTAGCCTTTGCTCAACACTTAGCATTTTAACTTAACATCCTTTAGCGACTTCTCTTTCAATTCCCTTAAACTTTCAGCTGAACCGAGTTTTTTTTACTTTTTTAACCAAAAGTTATTTTATTTGCGGCGAGGTCCTTTCAAGGATACATAGCACCGTAAGACCAGGGTGGGACCAGACCCTACTCGGTCCTCTCCTAATCTCAATTAGGTTCATTTTCGATTTATTTCTTATCGGTTCACAGTCTCGAGCTATTTCGGCTCAACCCGACCTCCCAGGCCTCTCTCACCCTCCCAGGGACACATTCGCTCTCACGCCCCCAAGGGCGCACACCCGTAGGCACAAACCCACACACACACACACATGCTCAAATCAGATCAGATCATTAACCGGTGCACCGAGTGCTGACGACTGCATAGCCCATGCAATGAATTACTTTTATCCCCAGGCGTGCACTCGTGAACTAGCGATGTGGGACTAACCTACCCCTTCTAGACCCAACTTCAAATGATCATAGCTTTCTACCTAGAGCTCCAACTCGAGTAATTTCAAGTTTGTTAGAAAGCTTTAAGATAGATCTATACAATTGCAGGGTCAATTTAAGGTTTTGATGATGTTTTCCTCTTCAATTTGAAGGATGAAATCAGGGGTTCCTACGGGTTAATTTTACGCCTGGAAAGTGAAATTATATCAACAGAGTCTTCAGATGGACTTTTCTCTTTTATTTAAAGGTCTGTACATGTTATATAAGTGATTCCACTTCTATTAGAGTAGGTTTTAAACTTTTAAGACCTTCAGGACCAGCAGAGAAGCTCGTCACTTCTCTGAAAACTTCAGAGTTCATATTTCAAACTTCATTATGTGCAATAGACACTTGAAAGTGTTTCTAATTGATTTAGATTAATTCTAAGGGTTATAATCAACCCATCTGGGCAAGATTTAAATTCAAATTTCATCAAAATGCTTCTCCGGTTGGTTCGGGTTTGAAAGTAACCCAAATTGACAGGAACTAAATTCTCACTAAATAAATCATCTAAGCTCACTTTAATCACTTTCAGATCCTCAAACAAGTTCCCAGAAGCAATTTAATCTCAATATCTCAATTCGAGCTCAGAACTCCATTAACAGACTCATGTTTGACTGTGGAAGCACAAAAAGTTGACTTTCTGTTCAAAGCTTCTCCACAAGAAATCAAAACCTCAAATAAAATCTCCTCAACATCTAGAACTTATTCAGATCTTCAGAAAGTTCTTCTGACCTTAATTTCTAAGGTTTCAGGCTTGCCGCCTGAACTTGAAAATGTGTTTGTTCGACAGAATCATTCAAAAGTTGTTACAGTGTTCTAAAGGTTTAAATAGCTTTAGTGCATTGCACTGAAGCTTCTAAGTTCATTAAATGTTTCTTATATCTTTTCATTAGACTTCTCCAACTCTGCCGGACTTAGAGAAGATGAAGTTCATTCTACAGCACCAGTGGCTAAATCCTCAAATTAACATCCTTAAAACAATCAGTGATCCATTTAATATCATTCTGGAGCTACACAACAGGTTTCAGAGGCTGAAATACAAATTTAGCTCGCTAGAGCTCGTCGGAGCTCCGGTGAGTCCAGAAAATAGGAAAATTTTGTACAAATTGTTAAAACTTACCATTTTTGATTTAGAAAAGGTCCTGAGGTTGCAAGGAACCTCAGTATCACATTAAATTCCTCATTTCTCCATTAGAATTAAGATTTGACAGTGAATTCATTTCTTATAGAATTTGATTTGAACTAAGCTCAAGACTTGTTTAACCACCATTTGAGAGGTTAAATCAAGTCAGCAGATGTTAGCAGTTATAATTATATAGTTAATTAATAGTTTGAACTATTCCTGAAATGCCGTGGACAGCGAGCTCAGGAGCTTAATTATATTTTGGGTGTTTAATTTATATGTGATATTTATTGGTATTATAGTGTCGATTAGGGTTCATAAGTGGTGGATAGATGATGAAGAACCCATGAAGGTGGAATTACGTCAATTACTGTCACCATAGACAGTGATAGTAGTCGGTGAAGGTGGAATTTGAATTAGGCGATTAGGTGATTCAATTAAACGATTAAATGATTTAGAAGTGATCATGGAAGATATAGAAAGGTGTACAATGATTTAAAAAGATGAAATTAAGTCTCTGGCGAGCTCAAGGAACTTGCCGGAGTCGGAGAAGATGAAGCTAAAATCTAAAATTACTCTAGTCTAACTAACTAAACTAGCCTACTCCTACTCCTACTCCTAATCTACTGTTACCTAGACGAAGGGGTCAATAGGGTTCCGCTGAAGTCTCATGGCGGACTACGAAATCAGAGGGTGGAAGAAAGATCTCCGGCGGGCGAATTTGAGGTGGAGCAGAGGATTCCTTGGGTCGGCACCTGTGTCAGAGACACAGAAGACCACGGCGGATCTCCTCGGCTAATTAAGATGGACGGAGGAAGTCGGAAAATGCAATGGGAAGTCACTGGAGTTTTGGACGAATAGCCTATTGGGTTGACTGCAGCGTTAAAAGAGGGAAGGGAACCAACTTGAATAAAATCAGAGGTGTGAGGGGGTATTTATAGCAGTTGGCGATGAAGAGAATGGCGGGGTCTGGCCGAAGGAGGAGCTTGAGGAGCTTAACCTCCATTGTCGTCTCCGACAACGGTGAGGTTATCTCCCACTGAAAAATAGGATTCCCGATTAACCCAGACCGGTGGATGAAGTGGAGGTGGTGAGCGCAAGCTGCAAGAGCTTGGACAAAGAAAGATGATGTCGGCAGGGCGGTGATCACGCGGTGGGGTGACTCTCTGCCGCCAGCTGTTCGTTCGGCTGAAGAAGAAGAAGAAGAAGAAGAAGACGAAGAGGTACTTAAATGAAATAAAACTTACGGACCTGTATGAGAAATAACGACCCGACTGTAATGAAAAGTAAGGACTAAAATGTAAACCCAAGTTTTTAAAGGTTTATTTTAACTTAGATCTTTTTCAGCTTTTTATATATGTTAGTAAATAAGGTAAATATTATGTTTACACCTTGAATTTACATTTTTGACCTTTTTAGGTTAATTTATTAGATTAAGTAAAATCACTTAAGTTATTGTATACTTAGGTTTACATTAAGATTAAGTTACTTATCTTATTAATTAAGGGAATGATTAATTGGATTTCGAGTCCAATTATTAACTATATTATTAATAATGTTAATTGAATGATAAAATGTCATTTTTAACTTATTTTAAGGTCCTTGACTAAATATCCTTTATTTTATAATTAACCCTTATATATTCATAACCTTAGCTAATTAACTAGGAAGACTAGTTAATTAGGGGTAATTAGAGGTCATGATGAGTGTCTCTTCAGTGGGCTTTAACTTCCCAAATTGAAATCGATCAAATACGACAGTGGGAGTGAGGTTGATGGACGAACCCAGATCTAGAAGGTCCCGATCAAATGGAGAATCTTGCAAGAAGCAGGATATAAGTGGGGTACCAAGGTCTTTCTTTTTCGGCAGCAAGTCGGCTACAATCATGGCGCTAGCCTCTTTTGACAGTACCTCCTATCGTCCAATTCTAGGCTATCGCTTCGGGGTACAATAGTCCTTGAAGAACCTCGCGACAGTGGGGATGTGATCAATTGCCTTAAGGAAGGGGACTTGAATATGTACTTCCTTGAACAATGATTTCAGGTCCTCAAAATTCCATGTGTCCTTTCGCATTATATTTTGCATCAGAGCCTCAGGAAAAGGGATGGAAATCTCAGGGTCAAGTGGCCTCTTACCCTTATCTATCGTAGGTGGCTCCTGAGATGGAGTCGAATCTGCCTGCGGCGAAGGGTGAGAAAAATCAGGACCCGCCAGCCTATGTGGTGGGTCGAATGTCTTCCTTCCACTCCTTAATAAGACAGCATTTGCTTCGGCTTGCTATCCATGAGGTGGTGGGGGAGCAGAAGGGGCAGAGTATGCGGGGTTCTGCATCAAAGGTGACTGGCCTTGAGCATAATCAGGTGGTGTAGGAGGCGCCTGTAATATGGCGTGTGCCTGTCCCTGTGGTGCCCGAAACCTAAGCAGAGCGCCTTGGTTCTACACATACCGAGGGTTCGAGACGGCATGGGAGGGCAAGGCTCCCTGAGTCTATGCTCCTGCAACAGCTGCTTTTGCATGTTTTGTGTAGTTTGCATATGGTCAACCATCGCCTTCATTATCTGCAACCTATCCTATGTAGGTTTCCTCATTGATTCTTGTAGCTCCTCTTTCAGTGCCTCCAAAGGGTCAACCCACTTTGGAAGGTGACTGGCAGCTTGGTGCAGCGAGTGATATATAGAATGGGGTTGCTGCTGTTGAGACGGGAATGGTTGCTGCCTAGGGTATGTGTTTTGCACATTCCCGTATTGCCTGGTCTAGTAGTGTGGATCTTGATGTGGTCTCTATGAATTACCAGACCAGGAGAAGTTTGGATGTTGGCACCAACCAGGGTTATACGCCTAAGAATACGGGTTATTACACCTGTATCCTTGGATAGCACTAATGTCCTCGTAGGCCGAAGATGTCCGAGACGTATATCCGTCAAGGGGATACGTATTATAATCTGCGGGTGGTGCGTAACCCTGGTCGTATGGTGCCAGATCTGGATTGTTTACGGGATCCTGATATGTGGGATCTCATAAATAAGGAGAAGATGCATCTCGAGTGAGTAGATTAACTCGAGTTGGTGGGGCTTGGGGTGCATAGGAGGGTCTTGGAGTGGCAGAGTTCATGTAAGATTTACCCTGATTAATTTGGTCAATCTTTTTCTCAATCAGGTTTATTCTATCCAGCTGCTTGACAATGATATCCATGTCGGCTCGAATAGACTAGGTGTGAGACTCATGGACACCAACCCACTGCTGACCAGGCCACTGGAACTGGTTCATGGATGCAATATTCATCGAGTCCTCTGCCAAAGATTCGAACGACTCAAATGCACTGTTCTCATCTTTCATAAGGAAATTCCTGCCACTAGATGCATCGGCCAGATACCGATGTGTGTCATCCAGCCCATGGTAAAAGATCTAAGCTAGGTGCCATCTGGGTATACCATGGTGCGGGCATTTCCGTAGAAGGTCGTGAAATCGATCCCAAACTTCATGCAACTTCTCCCCAGCTCCTTGGGAGAAAGTCGTGATTGTGTGCCTCATCGCGTTTGTTCGATTGATTAGGAAGAACTTTTGCAGGAATTCACGTCGTAATTTCGGTCAGGTTCCAATTGGCTTCCCAATGGTCTTGAACCAGTATGAAGCTTTGTCCCTCAGAGAAAATGGGAAAAGCTTCATTAGAACAATCACAAGATCAATATTCCTGAGTAGAATCATTTTTGCAAGTCGACTCAGGTCCTCTAGGTGCTGGAACGGATTTCGGTTGAGTTTCCATAGAAGCGAGTGCTGATCAAACCGATCACATTGGGCTTGAGCTCAAACACGTCTCCGCCTGCGAGAATCCTAACTAAGGGTGAGACGATTGGTGCGACTGGATCATAGAAATCCCACAGTTTTTCTCCTCATGATGGATGTTGCATTCTGTCCAGCGTCGTCAAAATGCAGTCCATGCTCTGCCGATGCCGCTCCTCAGATTCAACCACCCGGGCTTCCAGACGAGCCATCAGGTCCAGATTATCAATATCCTGACCCAATCTAGGTCCAAGTCCAGGATTAGCCATTGTGGCTATGGGAGTAGAAGAAATAGGGGGAGAAGTAGGTCCTAGTGAGGTGACCCACCTCCTTGGGAGTGGCTCCCAAGGTCCAACCAATTGAGCTCTAAGTGACCCCCTTCCTTGCATACACCACCCAAACCCTGGGTTGGTGTAGCCAAGCCAGACAAGTCTAGGGCCCTGTCAATCAGATGGTCCTTATGATCTTGTGACCATATTTTTCGTTTTGAGATCTAATTCCTGAAGAAAATTCATCGTACAACCGACTGAAAGTGAATCCCGCCTCTCGGCTAACCCAGCTAATAGATTGAAAGCACCCAGTAGTACAACAACGAATTCGGGTTGATTTCATGTTTTAGACTTGATTTTTAGCCCATTTTTCTTCAGTTAGGGTTTTTGGTGAGTGGCCCACAAGGTGACTGACAGGAGTCATTTTCGCGCATTTGAAAGTCGTCGAAATCGTAGTATAGTCATGCAAAAATGTTCGTCAAAAATGAGTTTGTAAAAATAATGAGACTTTGAGTTCCAATCATTCGTCTCTGGGAGGCGTTTGTTTAATTTTGAAATTGATCTTTTATCGCTCTACTTTATTTAAAATCGCACGCCGGCTTCCAATCTTCGGATTAAGACTTCGCCACTTCTATTACGAATTCGGGTTGATTTCATGTTTTAGACTTGATTTTTAGCCCATTTTTCTTCAGTTAGGGTTTTTGGTGAGTGGCCCACAAGGTGACTGACAGGAGTCATTTTCGCGCATTTGAAAGTCGTCGAAATCGTAGTATAGTCATGCAAAAATGTTCGTCAAAAATGAGTTTGTAAAAATAATGAGACTTTGAGTTCCAATCATTCGTCTCTGGGAGGCGTTTGTTTAATTTTGAAATTGATCTTTTATCGCTCTACTTTATTTAAAATCGCACGTCGGCTTCCAATCTTCGGATTAAGACTTCGCCACTTCTATTATGAATTCTGATTACGTGCGCGTGCGTTAAATAGATAACAAAGGTAAAAGTATGAGTTTCAATGCACACAATTCTAGTTACGTGGTGGCTGTTTACGGAAAATGCATCTGTAGTTGATCTTCTATATTTTCCGGAACTGACGTGCTTGTTGCAAAATATATATATAAGTGAAAAACAAGCAACTTGAATCACACACAAAAGATGGCAACCAATAAGCTCATGGTGATTTCAAATATAGTGATATGTATAAAAATATATCTTTTATTCATTCATTCAAGGAAGTGTTTGCAACATGGAATGTAGAGGAAAGCTTGTACAGGAATGCTTGAAAATGTAAATCTAGCTACCAGAAAAAGATCACATACAGGAATCTATGGGGGGATTTTGAATGCATCATTGGGGGAGAATAAGAGCTAAACTACTAAGCAGTAAATATAAGCAGTAAAACTACGAAGAGCTAAGTTACTAATCTAGCAGAAGGAAGGACAATTGGAGGTGGTCTCCGATGGCCTTTGAGTGGCTGAGAGAAGGAGGGGCAGCCAATGGTGCTTAGGTCGGCCCTTGGAGAGAGGTTGGGGAGATGATCCAGCATCCTGGCGTGGAGATGGTGGCCTCCATGGTGGTGCTCCTCGTGGAGGTGGTGTGGAGATGAAAAGTGGGTAGCCTAAGTGAAATGAATGCCAAGGAAATGGATGGGTGCAAATGGCCACCCCTTAGGTCTTTTTATAGACCTAAGGGAGTCTTTCTAGAGAAGTGTGGAACTCTCTAGAGAGAGCTCCAAGAGTGGTCGGCCAAGTGAGAGAGAAGTGGTTTTGAGATCCACAAAAAGTGGATCTCAATTTGAATGTCTCTTGGTTGCTAATTTTGGCAACCAAGAGTGGTGCCACTTGGAGAGAGTTCTAGAGAACTCTAGATGTGTGGGAATGTGTGAATGGGTGTGTGTGTGTGTGTTTGTGGTCATGCCCTAGCTGTCTAAGTGATATTGGTTAGGTCCTAAGGGATTTAGGTAGGTGTATGCCTTGAATTAGGGTTGCAAACCCTAATTGCTAAGGGGAAATTGCAATAAAAATTAACCTAAGTTCAATTGAATGAGTGTGAACCTAGTTGAGAGTGAAATAACTCAATTAGGTTGGGTTTAGGTCAATTGGACTCTCACTAAGTCCAATTGGACTTGTGTGGGTTGAGATCTGAGCTCAATTGGACTCAATGAGTCCAATTGACTTAGGTAATGGTAATTCACTATTATCTAAGTCAATTAGGTTTGGTGAGGACCTAATTAGGTCCTTAGGGAGGTCTAGAGGTGGTGTACTAGGGTTAGGGTACCTTAATTTATGTTCTTATGGGGGTGGAATTGGGTCTAGGGAGCTAGAGATCCAAGATCAAGGCTTGAATCTCAAAACAGGAACTGGAGAACAGTTCCAGATGTCCAAAAATAGAATCAAACAACTTATACTCAAAAATCAGAAGTCCAGACTTCAATTCTGGATGTCCAATCTGAGTCAGGGGGAATCTAGGTTCTATTTTGGGTATTCTGTAGAAATTGGACGTCTGACAAAGTGTCTGGACGTCCAATAACACTACAGAAGTGGGTTTAAGGTTTGCAGGAGTTGGCTAAGGGTTCTGGACATCATATAATTCATCTGAATGTACAAATAAAGGTTGGAACTAGGGTTTTAAGGTTTCCTAGGGTGCTGTGACCTAATCTAAGGGTGGCTAAGGCTTGGGACTTGGCTATCCTAGGGCTAGGATGGACCTAAGCTCATCACATTTTACTACTTTATTCCTACTTAATAGCATACTTTAACTCCCTTACATTATTATTTACTATATCTAATCTAAGTCTTCTGCTCCAGCTCTTCTACAACACCCATTATTCCTAATCCAACTTCAGATCCAGCTTATTACCTGTAATTGACATAATGCACCTAATCATCACATTATAGCATTATTTTACGCATAGCTAAAAGAAAGCAGTAAAGATGCAGATAATGCTTATGCATGCATGAATTACCCTATCTTATGCTAAGTCCTAGCCTAATTTAGGTCAATTAAGACCTATGATTGCTATGCAATCAGTGACCAAGCTCACCGGCTAAGTACTAGACTTGACTAAGTCTAGGTTAGCCCAAATGTGGTCTCTAGATTATAACCCTAAAGGTGTAACCAAGGGTTCATGCAATTCTAGGATTTTGTTCTTTTGTTTTTTTTCTTCTTCAGCAGATTACAAAAAATACAATTAGTTCTCTGACAAAAATTGAAATCCAATTAACTTGAAATTTGGCGAGTAGATTCCTTTTTTAATTATCTTTTCAGAGAATATTTTTTTGTAATTTTTATTATTTCGACTGAATTTTTAAAGATTTTTGAATGTCAGAGGGTCAGATTTGGAATTTTGACCCCTAGTCCATTTTTCTCTTTGAAACAGTATCAATTGACTTTTAAAAATTTGAGAAAAATATGGAAAATAAAGCCAATGAGAATAGATTTCAAACCCCACCATTTTTAGTCAAAACAGATTTGCAGATTGCTTAGGATTGCTTTTTGAAATTTGAAAAATCTCAATTCTGGGTTAGTCTGACCCTCTTGCACTTCGTAAATTTTTAAAAATTTTATACTAGGAATTTTTTGAAAATAACACTTCCATTTGAAAGATGGTTTAAAAATGAAAATCTATCCCGAATTTCAGATTTTTTTGTTCACTAGTTTTTTGGCAATCTAATTTTTAAAATAAATTTTGAAATCTGGCCGAAAATCATAGAATGGTGGAGAAGCTTTTGAAAGGTATTTGAGTTTGAAATTCAAACTTTCCACCAAAAATTTTTTTTTTTTCAAAAACTTTTGCAAAATTTTTTTTTTTCAAAAGAAATTGATGGAATCAAATCTATCCTAGGGTTCAAAAGAAAACCTAAACTAAGGAGGTTGTGATGTGCACCTTGAAATCTTTTTCCACGCTCGTTGTGTGCACAGGACCCATTTTTCATGTGTTGTCCTACACATCCAAAAATAAAGTAGAGGAAGATTTGTCAGTGATGGTTCAAAAGATCAAAATAAAAAAAAAAATAACGTTGCCTCCCCAGCAACGGCGCCATTTGTTTGTGACTTGTAAAGTGCATTTTGATAGGAAAATGCGTTGTAGTATAGTGTGCAATATGATCAAACAAAATTATTTATAAAAAGATATCAAGACTTTTAGTCATGGTTGTTTGTCTCTAGGAGGTGTTTGTTCAAATCTGAAATCGATCTTTTATCGCTCTACTTATTTAGAATCGCACGCCGATTTCAAATATTCGGATTAGAGTTTTGCCACTTCTATTATGAACTCTAATTACATGTGCGTGTGTTAGATAGATAACGAAGGTGAAAGTATGAGTTTCGGTGTGCACAATTCTAGTTATGTGGTGACTATTTACGGAAAATGCATTTATAATTAAATCTTCTATATTTTCCGGAACTGACATGCTTGTTGCAATATATATATATATATAAATGAAAAGTAGGAAACTTGAATCACACGAAATAGATTGCAACCAATAAGCTCATGGTAATTTTCAAAATATACCTTTTATTCATTCATTCACGAGAATGTTTGCAACATGGAATTTAGAGGAAAGCTTGTAAAGGAAAGCTTGAAAAACACAAATGTAGCTAACAGAAAATGATTGCATACAGGAATCTACGGGGGGATTTTGCATGCATCATTGGGGGAGAATAAGGGCTACACAACTAAGCAGTAAATGACAGCAGTTAAACTATGAAGAGCTAAGCTACTAACCTAGCAGAAAAGAAGGGCATTCGGAGGTAGTCTCCGATGGCCTTTGAGTGGCTGAGAGGAGGAGGGGCGGCTAATGGTGCTTTGGCTGGCCCTTGGAGAGAGGTTGGGGAGATGATCCAGCATCCTGGCATGGAGATGGTGGCTTCCATGGTGCACAACTCGTGGAAGTGGAGTGGAGGTGGATGTAGCTAACCTAAATGTGAATGAGTGCCAAGAATGGGATGGGTGTAAATGGCCACCCCTTAGGTCTTTTTATAGACCTAAGGGAGTCTCTCTAGAGAAGTGTGGAACTCTCTAGAGAGAGCCCCATAAGTGGCCGGCCATGGTGAGAGAGAGGTAGTTCTTAGATCCATAAAAAGTGGATCTAAGAATTGAATGGCTCTTGGTTGCTAAATTTGGCAACCAAGAGTGGTGCCACTTTTAAGAGAGTTCTAGAGAACTCTAGATGGGTGTGTGTGTGTGAGTGTGTGGCCGTGCCCTATGTGGCTAAGTTGTCTAGGTTAGGTCCTAAGGGGTTTAGGTAGGTGTAGGCCTTAAATTAGGGTTGCAAACCCTAATTGCTAAGGAGAAATTGCAATTAAACTTAACACAAGCTTAATTGAATGAGTGTGAACCTATTTAAGAGTGAAATAACTCAATTAGGTTGGGCTTAGTTCAATTGGACTCTCACTGAGTCCAATTGGACTTGTGTGGGTTGAGATCTGAGCTCAATTGGACCCTACGAGTCCAATTGACTTAGATAATGGTAATTGACTATGATCTAAGTAAATTGGGCTTAGGAAGGACCTAATTAGGTCCTTAGGGAGGTCTAGAGGTGATGTACTAGGGTTAGGGTACCTTAATTTAGGTTCCTATGGGATTGCAATTGGGTTTAGGGAGCTAGAGATCCAAGATCAAGGCTTGAATCTCAAAACAAGAACTGGAGAACAGTTCCAGATGTCCAAAAATGGAATCAGACGTCTTATAATAAAAAATCAGAAGTCCAGACTTGTTTTCTAGACATCCAATGAGAGTCAGGAAGAATTCAAGGTTCTGTCTTGGGTATTCTGCAGAAATTGGACGTTTAACCAAGCATTTGGACGTCCAATAACACTGCAGAAGTGGGTTGAAGGTGTGCGGGAGTTGGCTAAGGGTTCTGGACATCCTATAATTCATTTGGACGTCCAGATAAAGGTTGGAATTATGGTTTTAAGGTTTCCTAAGGTGCGGTGACCTAATCTAAGTGTGGCTAAGGCTTAGGGAAGTCTCTAGGCTATCGCAGGGCTAGGATGGACCTAAGTTCTTCACATTTTACTGCCTTATTCTTACTTAATAAAGTAGCATACCTTAACTCCCTTATATTATTATCTACTACATCTAATCTAAGTCTTCTGCTCCAGCTTTGCTGTAACAGCCATTATTCCTGATCTAGCTTCAGATCCAGCTTATTACCTGTAATTGACATAATGCACCTAATCAGTACATTATAGCATTATTTTATGCATAGCTGAAAGAAAGCAGTAAAGATGTAGATAATGCTTACGCATGCATGAATTACCTTAACTTGTGCTAAGTCCTGGCCTAATTTATTTTAATTAAGACCTATGATTGCTACGCAATCGTACCCCTATGCCTAAATCTTGCTAGTCCCTAGCAAATGCAAGACTAAGTTATTCACAGCAAGGGTCCCTAAGGGATTGATTATTTTATCAAGTGTATGCCTGGAGATTTTTATCCTTTTTGTTTTCATCCTATGCTGTAGAAATCCAGACAATCGTGAAAGTGTAGCTACGCAGCTTTTGCAACGGATTCGAGTGAAAAACTAATTCACCTCTAAAGCCTGTACTTGACCCCTAGTAAAAATTCTAGCAGGATAGGCGGACTTCTTCCCTTGGGGTATTCAAGATATTCTATGAATTCCACCTGGTTGAAATAAGATTTTGATTGCTGCGCCTATAAAAATTCTGTGCCTGCAGATAATGCTTATGATTGCTGCGCCTATCCTAGATATTCTGTCACAATTCTAGTTCTGACCCTCTGACATTCAAAAATCCCTAGAAATTCGGTTGAAATAGTAAAAATCATAAACAAAATATTCTCTGAAAAGATAATTGAAAAAGGAATCTACTTGCAAAATTTCAGTTTATTTGGATTCAAATTTTATCCAGAGAATTATTTGTGTTTCATTGGTCTGCTGAAATCGCAATGAAGAAAACCCTAGAATTGCATGAACCCTAGGTTATACCTTTAGGGTTACATTCTAGAGACCATATTTGGGCTAGCCTAGACTTAATTAAGTCTAGTGTTTAGTTGATGAGCTTGGTCACCTTGTGGGCCACTCGCCACAAACCCTAACAGAAGAAAAATGGGCTCAAATTAATTTTAAAACACGTAAGCAAACCCGAATTCATTGTCGTACTATTGGGTGGCTTCAACCTCTCTTGCTGAACATGGTGACTAAGTCTATGGGGCAATGTTAAACGACCACGGCTAAGGGGTAATGGAAACGAAGGAGTGAGCCGAAGGAAGAACCTTCCCTTTAGTCCCCTCATAACCAGCCTGGTTGGGTTAGCTTGAGAGGCGATAATCACTTTCAGTCGATTGTACGATGAATTTCTCTTCACGAATTCGAACTTAAACAAAAAATCTGGTCATCCAATCATAAGGACCATCTGATTGACAAGGCTTTAGCCTTGTCTGGGTTGGCTACACCAACCCAGGGGTTGGGTGGTGTATAAAAGGAAGGAGGTCACTCAGACCTCGACTAGTTGGTCCTTGGGAGCTGCTTCCAAGGAGGCGAGTCACCTCGCCAAGACCATCATCTCCCCCTACTTCTTCTACTCCCTTAGTCGTGATGGCTAACCCTAATCTTGGACCTGGACCTAGACCGGGTCAAGATGTAGGTAATCTGGACCCGATGGCTCGTCTGGAGGCCTGGGTGATTGAATCAAAGGAGTGGCATCAGCAGAGCATGGATGTATCTTGACAATGCTTGACAAAATGCAGCATCCACCATGAGGAGAACAACTTTGGGATTTCTATGATCCAGTTGCACTGATCGTCGCACCCTTAGTTTGGATTCCCGTAGGCGGAGACAAGTTTGAGCTCAAGCCTAATGTGATTGGTTTCATCAATAGTCATTTCTATGGAAACTAAAGCGAAGATCTGTTCCAGCACTTAGAGGACCTGAGTCGACTTGTAGAAATGGTTTGACCTAGGAATGTTGATCTTGGGATTGTTCTAATTAAGCTTTTCCCATTTTCTCTGAGGAACAAAGCTTCGTACTAGTTCAAGACCATCGGGAAGCCAATTGGAACCTGGTTGGAATTACGATGTGAATTCCTACAAAAGTTCTTCCCAATCAGTCAAACAAATGTGATGAGGCGCGCAATCACAACTTTCTCCCAAGGAGCTGGGAAGAAGTTGCATGAAGTTTGGGATCGATTTCACGACCTTCTCCGAAAATGCCCGCATCATGGTATACCCAGATGGCACCTAGCTCAGATCTTTTACCATGGGCTGGATGACACACATCAGTATCTGGCCGATGCATCTAGTGGCAGGAATTTCCTCACAAAAGATGAGAACAACGCATTTGAGTTGTTCAAATCTTTGGCAGAGGACTCGATGAATGTCGCATCCATGAACCAGTTCCAGTGGCCTGGTCAGCAGCGGGTTGGTGTCCATGAGTCTCACACCTAGTCTATTTGAGCTGACATGGATATCATCGTCAAGTAGCTGGATAGAATAAACCTGATTGAGAAAAGGATTGACCAAATTAGTCAGGGTCAATCTTACATGAACTCTGCCACTCCAAGACCCTCCTATGCACCCCGAGCCCCACCAGCTCGAGTTAATCTACTCACCCGGGATGCATCTTCTCCTTATTTACGAGATCCCACATATCAGGATCCCATAAACAATCCAGATCTGGCACCATACGACCAGGGTTATGCACCACCCGTAGATTATAATACGTATTCCCTTGACGAATATACATCTCTGACATCTTCAGCCTACGAGGACGTCAGTGCTATCCAAGGATACGGGCGTAATAACCTGTATTTAGAGACGTATAACCCTGGTTGCCACCAACATTCGAACTTCTCCTGGTTAGGTAATTCACAGAGACCACATCAAGATCCACACTACCAGACCAGGCAATACGGGAATGTGCAAAACACATACCCTAGGCAGCAACCATTCCCGTCTCAGCAGCAGCAACCCCGTTCTATATATCACCCGCTGCACCAAGCTGCCAGTCACCTTCCAAAGCGGGCTGACCCTTTGGAGGCACTGAAAGAGGAGCTGCAAGAATCAATGAGGAAATCTACACAGAATAGCTTGCAGATAATGAAGGCGATGGATGACTAGATACAGACTATACAGAACATGCAAAACCAGCTGTTGCAGGAGCATAGGACTCAAGGAGCCTTGCCCTCCCATCCCGTCTCGAACCCTCAATATGTGTAGAACCAAGGTGCTCTGCCTTGGTTTCGGGCGCCACAGGCACAGGCACATGCCATATTACAGGCACCTCCTGCACCACTTGATTATGCTCAAGGCCAGCCGCCTTTGATGCAGAACCCTGCATACTCTGCCCCTTCCGCTCCCCCACCACCTCATTGACAGCAAGCCGATGCAAACGTTGTCTTATTAAGGAGTGGAAGGAAGACATTCGACCCACCACATAGATAGGCGGGTCCTGATTTTTCTCACCCTTTGACTGGTCGATCATTCGCTTTTAAGTCGGTTGCAGTTTAATGTGGTGGAAAAATCGACTGATCAATATTTAAGAAGAAATAGCCATCGCAGAGGAGCGGGTCGTATCCACAGGGAGGCAATGACGTATTAAAATTAGCACCAATTAAAAACGTTCATTCGTAGTTAGTTTGGACAGGAATCAATCCAAGATTTCCTGTAGATTAAGGTTTAAGCAAGAAACAATACTGAAATAGCAATTATGAGAAACTAGAGGATATTTTCCGCAATGCAGAATCAATAAAATATCATTAAAAAGTGACAATGGTAGAAAATGTAATTTCTAATTGATGGTTTACTATAGCAAAATAGGGGAATTTTTCCCCTTTGTCTTGCGCGACGAGGAGCGGATGGCCGGGCACGGGAAGCTCGAAGGAGGTCCCTTAGACCGAGGGCATCGAATTGGTGGTGGCGGCGAGTCGCGCGGCGGCCGGAGGTGGCCAGACAAGCTCTGGCGGAGGTGCTGCAGTCGGTGAGTTTGCGCGGCCTGCTGGCGTGAGATCTGCCGCGTGCTGCTGCTGGCGGGTCTGCAGGAGCAGGCGGACGGGTCTGCAGGCGCGGCTGCTGGTCTCGCAAAGGCAGGCGCAAGGAAGGTTTGCGCTGCAGGCTGAGGAGGGCGTGGGCTGGAGGAGCTGCTGGAGGTTGGCGTGGGCGTGCGGGTCTGCAGGCATGGGCGTGCGGGTCTGCAGGCGCGGGGAAGGCGCGCGCTGCAAGATGAGGAGGGCGTGGGCTGGAGGAGCTACTGGCAGTTGGTGTGGGCGCGCAAGCTGCAGGCGCGGGCGTGCGGGTCTGCAGGCGCTGGCGTGCGGGTCTGCTGGCGCGGGGAAGGTGTGCGCTACAGGCTGAGAAGGGCGTGGGCTGGAGGAGCTGCTGGTGGTTGGCGTGGGCACGCAAGCTGCAGGCGCGGGCTGAGGCGTGCGCGGTTCTACATGAGTGGGCGGACTTCAGACGTGTGCGGTGGAAATGAAATGGGAGGACGGAGATGGCTCTGGATTGGGAGGTGGACTTCAGACGGGTACGCAGGCAAGTGGGTGCAGGTGAGCGGGTAGCTTCAGACATCTGGGAAGTTTCCCGGACATCTTAAGTTACTGAAGGGTGGCTGAATCAGTAGCTCGGTGGTGGTGGTCGGCGACGACGGTGAGGGAGAAGCACGCTAAGGTGCTCACGGTGATGCGGACGAGCTTCGGATGGCGGTGTAGTGATGTAAACACATTTACACTGCTTAAAATGTCTATTTATGCATGTTCTTAAGCATAGGATTGCATTTCATGATATAAATATTGCATAACATGCATCATCTCGCATTTAGAGTAGTTTGAATAAAATGGAGGTTAATTGTCTCCTTTTATGTGCTTGGACAGGGCAAACATTTTATCAGGGCCCCGGATCAAAGATCTAACCGTATGGATATGATCAGGGCGACGATTGGAGTTCAACGACTCCAAGATCGCCCTAATCAGGCATCCGTAGCATCAGATAGAGATCGGGGAACCCTAGAAGATCAAGGGCCAGGATGGTGTAAATCCGCACTTCAGATGACAAATCCGACCGCACGGATGAATTTGGATCAACGATCGCAGCCCAACGATATAAAAATCGAGTCAATCCGACATCCGTGGCACCATCTACAACTTCCAGAAGATGGACGGCCAAGATGGCGCCACGTGGTGCCATCTCAGCCGCCCAAACGGCCACTGGCATTTTGTGAAGGCCCCCGCACGATCGCTCTCCACCGTCAGATGGAGATCCAACGGCTGTGGCCGCCCGGTGCTTAAAACGTGCGCTCGACCATCCGCGCCCCGTAGCGCTGCAGTCAAGCGCACTTACGCGAGCGCGGGGTGCGGGTTCGAGCCGCGGTGAGGGATTGGAGGCGCGTGGAGCGTCGGATGGAGATCGTGCGGTCGCGGGCGCCCGATAGCGCCAACGCGCGATTGGACACCCCGCGTAACGCTCGATCGCACGCGCAGGCGGGCGGGTTGCAGCGGGCGCAGACGCGATTTAAGCCGTCCGATCTTGCAATTGGACGGCTGAAAAGCGCTGGACGTGCGCGAGCGTTGAGGAGCGGGCAGCCGAGGAGGCACGCGTGGGAGCGGCGACGACGGCCACGTCGGGGCTTTAGTGACGGATTTATCCGTCACTAAAGACCCCTTATTTATTATTTTCAAGATGTAATGTCCATTTTGCCCCCACTCCTTGCAACTATAAAAGGAGACCCCCTCCATACGAAATTCTCATCTCTTCTTTCTCTTCTCTACCCCTCCAAAGCTCAAGAGAAGCTTGTCTCACACCCGAGATGCTTCTCGTGAGATAAAGTCCAATTTTCGTTCCCCTTCGGAAGTGGATCCCACGACGACGACGGCGTGCTGCTCCGTTCCCGTTCTTCTGCTTCGTCCTCCTTCGTCCTGCTTCGTTCTCCTTCATCCAGGCGTCATCCCGTCCGTCTCGTCCTCCAAGCAATCGTCGAGGAGGATAATTTCTCTCTCCCATTCTTATTTACAGTTTTTCTAGTGTAGAATTTTCTGCTTTATAGTGTAATTGATTTTTCGCATTCTAGTGTAACTTTTATAAACTATTGAAATATTGAATGCATGTTCTCTTTCTCTCTCTCTCTCTCTCATAGTTTGATAGCCCCATTGTAATTATAATGCCTTGCTTAAAGAAAATCCTAAAAAAATATAATTGCGAAAATAGATCAACGTAGCCTCCCTGTGTTCGACCCGGAATTATTTTCGGTATAAATTTTATTTGTTGAACACGAATTCTTCGCTTTCTAACTATAATGACAGGTTTTCCAAAACAAATCTCGTTAGCGTAGGTTCGTACACGTTCAACATTTTGGCGCCATTGCCGGGGAGGCAACGATTTCCGATCTTTTCTTCGCATTTCTTGCACTTTATTTGTTTTCTAACTAGCTTTCTCTTGTGTCTATTATTTTGCAGAGACCTCCATCAAGGAATCAACAAGTGGTAGACTGGAGTAAAGTGCAGTTGAAGACAATTGTAAGTGCTCCCCCATTCTTTCCCCCTCCATAGATTTCATTCGCCACATTAAATCCAAATTCCAATTAACCTAGGTGTTTGCATAAATCCTAGGAATAGTTTGGTTGTTTGGATTTCCACTCACATTCATTCCACCTTCGTTCATAAAAGAAAAATAACAAAAAGATAATCTTGTGGGGTAATTTCCAACAAACACACAACACACAACCACATTCAAGGCACTTGATCAACTTGATTTGTTTTCTACTCAACCGGGTTCTGATCTGTGGAACTGGTACACATAAAGCAACACATAACAGAGTAGAAATCATTCTAGGTTAACCATCTTTGAGTGCCTAACTTAGTGGTGCAATTGTGGCCAATTGTTTGAGTTGTTTGGGCTGCACCATTTTATTTAAAACCAACTCATCAAGTTGCTCCTCCTTAGGGTTTTCAATCTAGGTATATTCCAGGCACTTCACTTTCTTTCTGATTTTAAAGGAAAACTATCTTCACCCATGTTTTACAACTTGGTTTGCCTAGAAACTTCATTGCAATTCACCTAATTTGAAACCCTAAAAGCTACTTAAGCAAGATTTGAACATTAAAATTCAAGCATAATAAATAATCTTGCTTGAAAACCCTGGTTGTGCATGCACTTGCACAAATTTTCAATCAATCATTAAGGGCACAACCCATTGTAAGGGCCCATCACATTCCATAAGCACCACAATCCCAGGCCTTAATAAAATTGAGTAGACGTTGGCCTTAAGGTTTGATTCGCTCTTCAGGGCTTAGTCTGAGATTGTTTTTGATTAACGTACTTGTACTAATTAATCTGATGTCTAGCTAGGGGAGTAGCATCAAACGACCGCGGCTGGGGGGTACACTAGGAACTGGAGGCGAAAGCCAAAGGAAGAACCTTCTCCCTAGTCCCTCCTTCTAACTGGTTGGATTAAACAGACGTAAGTAGAGTAAATCACTTACAGTCTTAAGGCTAGTTTTGGGAGTCAGTAAATCCTTAGGCTACCCCAATTAAGGACAGCCTTGTTTTGTTGTGCTGTAGGGTCCATATCCCCAGTCCTTCAGACCTTCTCCTAGTTTATGCTGGGAAGACGGTCATTGAATCCCCGATTGGAAGGACCATTAGAACATTCTAGGAGGCACAAGTTAGATTTTGGCCAATTTGATCCCATGGCCGAACAACAGCCTCCTCTGCTTGAAAATCCACAGGAAGAATTTAGAAGGCAGTTGGAACAAATGCAGAGAATGCAAGAATGGTTCCAGAGAATGCAGGGCGCTCAGCCTTTGAAGGATTTTTATGATCCTTCGAATTACGGGGAACGTCCCGGCGTCCAGATTCCAGCCGGTGACGTAGAAATCAAGCCCCAGGTGTTAAGCCTGATTAAACATTATCATGGGCTTGGCTCCGAAGATCCATTTCAGCACTTGGAGGATTTGACCACTTTGGTCCAGACCACCAAGGCTCGAAACGTTAACGAGGAGCAAATGATCATGAGGCTCTTCCCCCACTCTCTTAGGGATAAAGCCGCGCATTGGTATAGGACAATAGGAAGACCAATTACAACTTGGAATGAGTTGAAATCAGCCTTTCTGAAGAAATTTTTCCCAGTCGGTCGTACTAATGCTTTGAGATGGGCAATCACTACTTTTACCCAGCGGCCGGGGGAGCAGTTTCATGTGGCCTAGGAGCGATTCCAGGACTTATTGCGGAGGTGTCCACACCACGAGGTGCCGAAATGGCAACTCGTGCAAATCTTCTATCATGGGTTGAATGAGCAACTCAGAAACCATGTGGATGCTTCTTGCGGAGGCAATTTCCTCAATAAAGATGCAGATAGTGCATATGATTTATTTGAGGAAATGAGTGAGAATTCAATTAATCGTGCCTCCATGGATACTTTTAACCGGTCCCAGCAACCCAGATCAAATGTCAATGAAGTCCAGGACTCTCATTCATTTGATATGGAATTGATTTGTAATAAACTTGATAAGGTGGACTTGGTTGCTAAAAGAATGGAAGAGTGGATGGCTGGCAATTCTATGAACAACTCTCAATCCACTCCATCCCAAAATTCGGGACTCCATTCCCCACGAGCTCCTTCTGGACGGGAGTTCGTGAATCAACTCGATGTGACTCAATCTATGAGTCAGCATTTCTCGGAACCCCATGGGTTCCTGACTTGTCGATCTTTCGCTTTTAAAGTCGTTTGTAGTTTAATGTGGTGGAAAAATCGATTAATCAATTTTTAATAATAAATAACCACTCGCAGAGGAGCGAGTCGTATCCACAGGGAGGCAATAATGTATTAAAATTCGCGCCACTTAAAAATGTTTGTTCGTAGTCAATTTGGACAAGAACCAAGCCAAGATTGCCTTTAGATTAAGGTTTAAGCAAGAAACAATGCTGAAATGGCAATTATGAGAAACTACAGGATATTTTCCGCAATGCAGAGTCAATAGAATATGATTAAAATTTGGCAATGGCAGAAAATGTAAATTTTAATTAACGTTTTACTGTAGCAAAATAGGGGAATTTTTCCCCGTTGTCTTGCGCGACGAGGAGCCGATGGCCGGGCGCGGGAAGCTCAGAGGAGGTCCCTTGGATCAAGGGCTTCGAATCGGTGGTGGCGGTGAGTCGCGCGGTGGCCGGAGGTGGCCGGACGAGCTCCGGCGGAGGTGCTACAGCCGGCAGCTTGCGCAGCCTGTTGGCGTGAAGTCCGCCGCCTACTGCTGCTGCGGGAATGGCTGCTGCCGCTGCCGTGGGCACTGCTGCGGCTGGCTTGGCAGGCGTTCGTCTGCAAGCGCGGGGAAGAGGGTGCTGCAGGCGGTTCTGCAAGCGCGGCGGAGGGTGCTGCAGTGCGGTTGGAGGATGGCTTGCGCTGCGGAGGGTCTACGGAGGGCGCTGGCACGATTGGCGTGGGCGGTGGTCTGCAGGCGCATGGAGATGGCTGCGGTGGTCTGCAGGCGCGGTTGATGGTGGGCGCGGGTGTGCTGCAGGCTGATGGGCACGGGGAAGGTGGCGTGGGCTGATCTGCAGGCATGCGCAGGTCTGCAGCCGGTGAGCGGTGGAGGGTGCAGGCGGTCTGGTGGCCGGTTGGAGAGTGCAGGCTGAGGAAGTAGAGGTGAGCGGGTAACTTCAGACGTCTGGGAAATCTCCCAGATTTCTTAAGTTACAGAGAGGGTGGCTGATCAGTAGCTCGGTGGTGGTGGTCTACGACGACAGCGAGGAAGATGCACGCTAAGGTGCTCACGGTAATGCGGGCGAGCTCCGGATGGCGGTGTAGCCTGTCACACCACACGCCCACGGTGGTGGAGACTCGCCGCCACGGTAGAGGCCGGCAGTGTGGAGTGGAAGAGAGAGGTTCTCTCTGCACAGTGGTGAGTCGGTGGCGGAGGCCTCCCGAGCTCGGCTGCCTCCCTGCTCCTTTTGTAGTGGCCTGAACAAGTTTGAAATCAGCTGCCGACCAGATCCACCACATCCGCTCCCCCTTGAATGGCTTCATCACTGCAGCAGCCGGGCGTTGGAACGGCACCCAGCCGTTCTGAAAGAAGAAGAATAAAGAAAATAATGTTAAAATATTAGGATTATTTATGTATAGACCCTCAACTTCTATGTAAATGAAAACAATGTACCTAATTGGTTATCTAATTAGATGAATGCTATTCTAAGCTAATTCTAAATGCACTTAAGATATGGATGCAATGTATGGATTATGTAATTAGATTAAAACTATGAATTAATCTATTTACATCCTAATTTATACTAAATAAATGTTAGAATTAACTTAATGTGTAGGCACTTAAATACTTAAATAGCCCACAACTATGGGCTAATCAAATACCCCCATGCCTAGTTTTTGCTTGTCCCTAGCAAAATTAAGCGAAACCTAACACTCCAAGTAGACTAGTCAACTCACTTAGTCTTCCTTCAGAAGCATATTAAGTTCAGGCTCTAGATCCAAGATTCCTAAATAGTTGCTAAGTTACAGACTAGGTCGGCTAAAGACGAGTTGCAGGCACAGGTTTCCCTGATTTCTGACTCTACCCTAAAGTTTATTAATCCCTTAGATTAAAGCATCCGTGCTTGTGCATTGGTCCGAGTTATTTGAGTTAAAGGAATTTTTTTTTTTTAATATATATACTTTATTTTTTTGTTTGATTCTTCTAAGTCTAATCTCAGATCAGCTATCAACACGGTCTGTGTCGGATTCATTGTCCCCATTACCATACCTCGAAGGGTGCCTGGCTTTCGATGCTTCGAGATAGCACCGCCCATAACGACCCCAAGAACTCCTGGCAATCGACACTTCGAGATAGTATCGCCCATGGATTTCTTAAGCGAATTCAGGCCTATGACAATCGGCACTTCGAGATAGGGCCGCCCATGGTACCTGAACCGCGCAATGCGCTTACATGCCCCCAGTAGGATGGATATCCTAAGAGACAAGCGCCGAGGAGGTAATATGTTACCATCTCATCCTCAAGGTGAGTATATACTCCACCTCTCTTGCGGCGGGAACTCTTCCAATCAAAATGTGTTTTCAAGCCTTTCTTAAGTCAAAACTAAGAGAACCAAATCTCTTTTCAGAAATTAAGTTAATTACCAGACCAAGTGTGAAAAATTTGGATGCTTGGGTTACAAGGACCTGTAAACCAAAAGGTAGAATAAGACTCCAGGTACTACCCCACCTTTTAACTCAAACCCTAGCTTCCCTTCCTCAACCTCTTGAAGAATGGTCCGCAACTTAACTCATACTTAAGTTTTTAAGTCCACAAAGGACCCTAAAGGTCTAAAGCCAGTAGCTTATTTAGCTTCTAAAGTTTGACCCTAGAATTAATTTAGTCTACGCTAGAGTTCTGATTTGCTTAAGAATGCAGGACTTAGCCAGTTAAGCTCAAAACTTTTTTTTTTTATATGTACAAATGTATGCAATTATGCTATGTATATCCCCAAGTACACCCCCATGCCTAAAATCTGCAATGTCCTCATTGCATAGAAGGATATTACCTGGGTCAAAGCTGGGCTGAATAGCCGAAGAACCTGCAAATCAGGTTCAAGAATTGCAGAAATAGGCCCTAAAAATGAGCAAAGCAAAGTTGGCCTAGAAATAGGTAACCTAGGATGTTGGTGAGCTGATGATGAATCCCGATAGCAAATGCTCGCCCAACTAAAATGGGAATGAAATCTTCCCAGGTCACCAGAAGAGGTTCTAAAGGATAAACAGGTAAAATAACCTCCAAGGGGTAGGGGGAGGATGACAAGGATCCTCCAAAAAGAATGGGGAAGGAATGGTATAGAGATAAACCCCCAGGGTCATGGACTGACTAAAGAAATCATCAATCCATACACGATACTCCATTACAGGAAATATTGGTCTGTTAAGCCCCCTAGTCAAAACAAAAGTGAGCAATTCTCTAAGGCAAGGATCGTCTAGGGTGTCCAAGTTACGAGGTTGTGGGATGGCCATAAGATCTAGGTTGGGTTTAATCATCTTGGTGTCCATCCCAAACACTCTTTCTAAATCCTCAATTTCATCCCTAGCATTCCTTGCACCATCACGTGGATCTTCCTGCTCTTCATCAGGAGTCACAATTTCGCTTTCAGATATAAGCGAATCAGAGGGTGACTTCGAAGTGAATGAAGGCAGGTTGGAAGCAACAGATCTAGGGATTATCCTATCAATGTCATCCCCAGGTTTTTGTTCTTTACTCAAATCTTCCCCGGAGTCTATATGTGAATCCACATAAATCTTAGAAATTGCTTCCAAATTTTCCATCATTTTATCATGAGGAGAAATATCATCAATGGGTGTGCCAAGGAAACCTAATTTGGTCAAATTTGTGACATCCTCAAGGGCTAACTCTTCAAATAAGACATAATCACCCTTAGTGTCACTCCAAATCTTGAATGTAGGTTCCTCATATAATTCGTCTTCCTCCTCATCACACAATTCATCTTGTACCCGAGGTCTAGAATCATTTAATATCTCAGCAGATCCCCTAGGGTGCTCTATCTGAGGTAAATTATTTACATTGGTTACATCAGACTCCTCAGATAGGTCAATTTCTTTAGGGTTAGGTTCCCTAAGGGTGGGTTTGAGTTCCATATCGTGATCAGAAGGGAGGGTAGGATTAACAACTTGACTTTGACCCACTTCATCAAATGTCATGAAAATACTATCATCTGGGTCGAGGTCTTCCAATGGTACCATCATTCCCTTCTTTTGACTCCAATATAATTCAGGTGGATACTCAACCTTATCATCATCTTCCTCGGGTTGCCACCTTTCTTCATCCAATGCATAGCTACTGTCATGTGTATTTTCCTCCCACCTAAAGTGTAGATCGCTCAAAGAATTGTTATCTAATGGGGAGGTTTCAAAATCGATCCTCGAAAAGTAGCTATTCTCCCCAGAATTTCCCTCCAACTTAAAGTGTAGCTTTCCCACGGGAGATGCATCTATTGTAGAGGGGTGTACTTCATCGTCAATGGGGTAAATTGGGTGGCTAATTTCATCTCTTTCTTGTTGGCCTGCTCTCAAAGATTCTCCTAACAATTCACTCATTTCATTTTGCATTTTCTGTATTTCCATCTTCAAAGAGGAGAGGTCATTTCTATCATAAGAGAAGTCAGGCTCAGGCTTATAGTACCCAGGAGTGTTTGTCCAACCATTATAAGTTTTCAGGGAGGGTGGGTTGGGTATTTCTTTGGTATGTGGTATATTGGGCAAAGCAAATCCCGCTCCTGAGTTCTGCTCACTAATTTGGGGCTTAACTAGGCCAATACTCCTATAATAGGAGTAAAACGGATCCCAATGATTGTCATTATGTCCATCAAGGAATGGACCATCTCGGCGTCTGGGATCGAAGGATGTAGAGTGGGGGTGAGGGTGTGGGCAAGATGTGAAAGGATGAAAATCAATGTGGTCCATTCTAACTCACACTTCAATCAAAATTCCCCAAGCAAGACACAATTCAAAAAGGACCTTTTAGGTCTTTCCAATTTAGGCTTTTGATTTTAAGTCAGATTGCAGGTGACAATACAATTTGTTCAATCAATTTACTCGCCTATTGTCGACCTACGGCTTGCCTAAAAAGACCTAGTTGGAGCTTAGGTGTTCTTCCCTAAATCTCAAATGGTCAAGTAAATCCAAAGACGGAAGATCGAGGGATGCAAGTAGGCCTAAGCCTTCCTTTGAAGCTGTGCTTTCACGGTGCTCCTCAACTAGCCCCAAAAATCCATGACAGGGTATCCCCCTCTTTGGATTTACAAAACCTTTGATCTCAAGTTCCAAACACTTCAGAATCCAACGAAAGGAGGGCTCTTGTCCTAGTATTTCCAAACCTAAGGAGTGTCTAGAAGCGTGCCGTGGTGCAAGTGAAATAAGTGTGCATACACCGTAAAAGATTTTGAACTTTGAATCGCACGCCAAGTTTGAAAATCAAATCCTTAGTTTTTAAAATGTCCTTCGTTTGATTAGTCCTTTTTCTAAGAAAATGTGACCACTTATTAGATTTATTCAATACAGATTAGGTGGTCTTCGCATTAAATCCCAAATGCAATGCGTGATCAAAAATAAGATGCAAAGTAAGAGAATAAGTACCTTGCCTCCAGCGATCTTCGATGCAAAAATGCACGCAATGCAGAAAAGCAAATCTAGAGGCTGCTCATACAGACCTAAATGGTTCGTCCTAGGGCAGGCAGCTTCTAGCAGGCAGCTCATTTTTTTCTTTTTCTATTTTTTTTTAGAACTACTTATGCACAAGCAAATAAAAGAAATAATAAAAAAAAATAAACCTAAATATAAAGAAAAGGGAACAGGCTCCCAAAAATTACCCAACATGGGTCCAAAACAAAATCGGGGAACAAACCCCTCAAAATTTGCCCCAGAACAAGGGTTTCAAACTAACTATAATGAAAAATTAAGTCTACAATCTTAATTCTATTCTAATTAAACTAATGACTAAATGGTGTCCGTCACGTCCTCGTCCTTCTCCTCCTTTCAAAATTACTTGTCCACTTCTCGTCTGGCGACGTCAAGGGTCGCCTCTCACAGTCGCTGATTCTTGCACAAATTTTCTCGCACAGAAAAGAAAATAATGAATGGTCAAATCTCTGTGCAATTGACAAATAATCAAAATAAAATTAGGAGAAATTATTGCGTCTGTTTCCTCCCCGGCAACGGCACCATTTGACTTGTCGATCTTTCGCTTTTAAAGTCGTTTGTAGTTTAATGTGGTGGAAAAATCGACTAATCAATTTTTAATAATAAATAACCACTCGCAGAGGAGCGGGTCGTATCCATAGGGAGGCAATAACGTATTAAAATTCGCGCCACTTAAAAATGTTTGTTCGTAGTCAATTTGGACAAGAACCAAGCCAAGATTGCCTTTAGATTAAGGTTTAAGCAAGAAACAATGCTGAAATGGCAATTATGAGAAACTACAGGATATTTTCCGCAATGCAGAGTCAATAGAATATGATTAAAATGTGGCAATGGCAGAAAATGTAAATTTTAATTAACGTTTTACTGTAGCAAAATAGGGGGATTTTTCCCCGTTGTCTTGCGCGACGAGGAGCCGATGGCCGGGCGCGGGAAGCTCGGAGGAGGTCCCTTGGATCAAGGGCTTCGAATCGGTGGTGGCGATGAGTCGCGCGGCGGCCGGAGGTGGCCGAACGAGCTCTGGCGGAGGTGCTGCAGCCGGCAACTTGTGCAGCCTGTTGGCGTGAAGTCCGCCGCCTGCTGCTGCTGCGGGGGTGGCTGCTGCCGCTGCCGTGGGCACTGCTGCGGCTGGCGTGGCAGGCGTTCGTCTGCAAGCGCGGGGAAGAGGGTGCTGCAGGCGATTCTGCAAGCACGGCGTAGGGTGCTGCAGCGCGGTTGGAGGATGGCTTGCACTGCTGAGGGTCTGCGGAGGGCGCTGGCGCGATTGGCGTGGGTAGTGGTCTGCAGGCGCGTGGAGATGGCTGCAGTGGTCTGCAGGCGTGGTTGATGGTGGGCGCGGGTGTGCTGCAGGCTGATGGGCGCAGGGAAGGTGGCGTGGGCTGATCTGCAGGCGTGCGCAGGTCTGCAGCCGGTGAGCGGTGGAGGGTGCAGGTGGTCTGGTGGCCGGTTAGAGAGTGCAGGCTGAGGAAGTGGAGGTGAGCGGGTAACTTCAGACGTCTGGGAAATCTCCCAGACGTCTTAAGTTACTGAGAGGGTGGCTGATCAGTAGCTCGGTGGTGGTGGTCTGCGACGACAGCGAGGAAGATGCACGCTAAGGTGCTCACGGTAATGCGGGCGAGCTCCGGATGGCGGTGTGGCCTGTCACACCACACGCCCACGGTGGTGGAGACTCGCCGCCACGGTAGAGGCCGACAGTGTGGAGTGGAAGAGAGAGGTTCTCTCTGCACAGTGGTGAGTCGGTGGCGGAGGCCTCCCGAGCTCGGCTGCCTCCCTGCTCCTTTTGTAGTGGCCTGAACAAGTTTGAAATCAGCCGCCGACCAAATCCACCACATCCGCTCCCCCTTGAATGGCTTCATCACTGCAGCAGCCGGGCGTTGGAGCGGTACCTAGCCATTCTGAAAGAAGAAGAATAAAGAAAATAATGTTAAAATATTAGGATTATTTATGTATAGACCCTCAACTTCTATGTTAATGAAAACAATGTACCTAATTGGTTATCTAATTAGATGAATGCTATTCTAAGCTAATTCTAAATGCACTTAAGATATGAATGCAATGTATGGATTATGTAATTAGATTAAAACTATGAATTAATCTATTTACATCCTAATTTACACTAAATAAATGTTAGAATTAACCTAATGTGTAGGCACTTAAATACTTAAATAGCCCACAACTATGGGCTAATCAGTTCCCAACTGGGGCCTTTGATCCCAGTTTTTTTGATCCTTCCCTTTCTTTCTCTCCATCCTCACCCTATGAAGATGTCTGTGCTGTACAAGAGAATGTTAGATCCAACCCCTACTCGAATGCCTATAATCCAGGTTGGAGAAACCACCCTAACTTCTCTTGGAAAAATCTGGGGCAATAGACCCAATTCCGACCCAGCAACTATGCTCCGCAACGTCCAATGGGTCAGGGTCAAGTATATACTCAGTTGCCTCCGAATCAAGTCAATCAGCCAACTTGGAATGACCGTCAACCCGCAGGGCAGGCTGATTTGAACCGTCAAATGGTAGAGATGCAAGGATCTATGCTCCAGCTTATGCAGCAAATGAAAAACTCGCTGGACAACTTGTAATCCGGGCTCATTGCTAACTCTCGTCAACCCGGATCTCTACCGTCCCAACCCGTACCCAACCAGCGAAACATTTTAAATTCAGGCAATCAAGCCCAAGGGTACGGAAATCAGAGGGACCCGCACGCACATGCTTAGGTGGTTGAGCAGGGTTCCTCGTCTTCTTCTTCTGCTAATCAACAATTCATGATCAATCAAGCCCCTCCAATCTTTCCTAACCTTCCCCAAGACCCAAATTCTTACGCTTCTGCAAATTCTGTCACTTTGAGGAGTGGTAAGAAGACTCAGGATCCACAACCACACTATTCTGATCTTTTGAATCCTGAAGAATCTGAGGAGAGAGAGGAGAATTCTAGAGAAGAAATCAAGGCTCAGGAACCTGATTCCAAAGATCTGACTAATGTTCCTTTTCCTGAAGCCTTAGCCAAAGCAAAGAAGAAGAAGTCTGTTGATAGCAATGAGGAGCTTCTGAATTTATTTAAGAATGTTGAGATCAATATTTCGCTCCTTGATGCTATCAAGCACATACCGGCTTACACAAAATTTTTAAAGGAATTATGTACACAAAAGCGTAAGTCGAGAGAATCTATTCTGAGGAAGGTGGTACTCTCTGAGCAGGCTAGCTCTGTTATCCTGCACTACTTCCCTCAGAAAAAGAGAGATCCTGGTGCTCCTTTGATTTCTTGCGTTATCGGAGATTACACATTTGATAGAGCACTTTTGGATCTCGGTGCATCCATCAACCTAATCCTGACTTCTCTTTATGAGAAGTTTGGGTTAGGTGAACTTCGGCCAACTTCAGTAACACTACAGTTAGCGGACCGTTCGGTCACAAACCCGCGAGGCGTTATTGAAGATGTCATAGTTAAGGTCAAGGATTTCTATTTTCCTGTAGATTTCCTTGTCCTTGACATAGATGTACCAGATAATCTAAGGAACACGCCCATCATTCTGGGGCGTCTGTTCCTGGCTACCGCAAAGGCCAACATTAATTGTGAAAGCGATAGCATGGAAATCGCCTTTGGGCACCAACGAATGAAATTGGATATTTTTAAGGTGATAAACAAATTTGAGGATTGTGGATTTATTGAGGAACTTGATGAGGATAATGTTAATATTGAAACTTGTTTGACAGTTTCTTCAATTGAAAGTTCCTCTTTGGTTAATGAATTTGACCCGCAACCCTCTGACCTGACATCTTCGGAAGAGGTTACTGATTTTGTTCACTCAAAACCTCTTCCTCTTGTTGAATCTTCAGCATCTACCCAACCATCAATCATTACCCCACCCCAGCTTGAATTGAAACCATTGCCCGAGAATTTAAAATATCAATTTTTAGGACCGCAGAATACGCTCCCTGTGATTATTAGTGCTAAATTGACAAAGGAGCAAGAGATTAAATTGATTAAGGTCCTAAAGGAACATAAGGAGGCAATTTGTTGGACCATTCATGACCTCAGGGGGATCGAGCCATCTTACTGTAATCATAGAATATTTTTGGAAGATGGATCCCGCCCTTCTCGCCAGATGCAGAGGAGATTAAATCCAAATATGCGAGAAGTGGTCAAAAAGGAAATCATCAAGTGGCTCAATGTAGGAATTATTTATCCAATCTCTGACAGTCTCTGGGTAAGTCCCGTTCAAATTGTTCCAAAGAAATCAGGGATTACTATTGTGACTAATGAGAGAGGTGAATCTGTCACAACTCGTTCAGCTTCCTCTTGGAGAGTTTGTATTGATTACAGGAAGTTGAACCCAGCCACTAAAAAGGATCATTTTCCCCTGCCCTTCATTGATCAAATCTTGGAAAAATTAGCTGGGTAGAAGTACTTCTGTTTCTTGATGGCTACTCGGGATATAATCAAGTTCCTATCCATCCCGGGGATCAGGAAAAAACTACTTTCACCTGTCCCTACGGAACCTTTGCTTTTCGTAGGATGCCTTTTGGGTTATGCAATGCACCTGCGACTTTTCAAAGGTGTATGCTAGCCATATTTTCCGACATGGTGGGAGAGTTTATGGAAGTCTTCATGGATGATTTCTCGGTTTTCGGAGAATCATTTGACTCTTGTTTGGCTAATTTAGAAATGATTCTTAAGCGATGTATCAAGACACGACTAGTCCTTAGCTAGGAAAAGAGTCATTTCATGACCCAAGAAGGCATCGTTTTGGGTCATGTAATCTCTGAACGGGGAATTGAAGTGGACAAAGCTAAGGTTGATGTTATCGCTAAACTTCCTCATCCCACATCTATTAAACAAATCAAATCATTTCTTGGCCATGTGGGATTTTATCGAAGATTCATCAAGGATTTTTCGAAGGTTGCTCATCCTTTGAGCAATCTTCTTGCCAAAGAAATGCCGTTTGTTTTTGACGAATCATGCCGAAAGGCATTTGATTTTCTGAAAATGGCAGTCACCTGTGCTCCAATTTTGCAACCACCAATTTGGATAGCCCCATTTGAGATCATGGCCGACGCTTCTGATTACGCGGTCGGGGCTGTCCTGGGTCAGAAAATTGACCGAAAGCCCTCTGTCATTTACTACGCTAGTAAAAATCTGGATGAAGTCCAGAGAAATTATACTGTTACTGAAAAAGAATTAGTAGCTGTAGTATTTGCTTTGGAAAAATTCAGGGCTTATCTCTTGGGGTCTCATGTTATTGTTTATACCGACCACTCGGCCTTGAGACATCTCTTGGGTAAAAAGGATGCTAAACCCCGGCTTATTCGTTGGATTCTTCTTCTTCAAGAATTTGATCTTGAAATCAAGGATAAAGCCGAGGTACAAAATGTGGTAGCGGATCATTTGTCGAGACTCTTAGGTGATTCTTCTTGTCCGGATATTCCAATTGCTGACACTTTTCCGGATGAAACCATTCTTACAGTTTTAGGTGTCCACTCCCCATGGTTTGCTTACATTGTTAACTATTTGGCCGTTGGTCAAATCCCCCAGGATTGGACCAAGCAACAACGAGATAGACTCAAATCTGAGGCCAAATACTACTTTTGGGAGGACCCTGAACTATATCGCATCGGCTCTGATCAGATTATTCGCGGATGCATACCAGAGAATGAATTCAACAGTATACTCGAGTTCTGCCATGCATCTGGGTGTGGTGGACATTTCTCCGGAAGAAAGACGGCTGCAAAAATCTTGCAATCTGGCTTCTATTGGCCGTCTTTATTCAAGGATGCCAAGGATTTCTCAAGGTCATGTTCTCGATGTCAGGCACTCGGGAGCATAACTAAGAGAGACATGATGCCCCTAAACCTTATTCTTCCTGTCGAAATTTTTGATGTTTGGGGCACCGATTTCATGGGACCCTTTATCCCTTCATTTGGACATCAGTACATTCTTGTTGCTGTTGATTATGTGTCCAAATGGATTGAGGCAATTCCCACCCGAACCAATGACCACAAGGTGGTCATCAATTTTGTCAAGAAAAATATCTTCAATAGGTTCAGGATTCTGAGGGCTATCATTAGTGATAGTGGCACTCATTTTACTAATGCCCAATTCCGGAATTTATTGGCCAAATACGGGGTTAATCATCGAATTTCCACACGTTACCATCCCCAAACGAATGGACAAGCCAAGATCTCCAATCGAGAGATCAAGAGCATTCTGCAAAAAATGGTTAGGCCTGATCGCAAGGATTGGACTCAAAAGCTTGAGGATGCTCTTTGGGCCTACCGTACGGCGTATAAAATGGCCATCGGCATGTCTCCATTTCGTTTGGTGTATGGAAAGGCATGTCATCTACCAGTAGAGATTGAACACAGGGCATTCTGGGCAATCAAACAATGCAATCTAGATCTAAATCTAGCTGGGAAGACCAGGAAACTCCAACTATCTGAGTTGGAGGAGCTTAGAAATGATGCTTATGAGAACGCCAAGATATACAAGGCTCGGACCAAAGCTCTACATGATCAAATGATTTCCCGCAAGAGCTTTGAGCCAAACCAGAAGGTCTGGTTATTCGATTCTAAACTTAAGCTCTTTCCTGGTAAACTTAGATCTAAATGGAATGGCCCATTCATAATTAATCAGATTTTTCTAAATGGTGCCGTTCAGATTTCTGACCCAAAGACGGGTAACACCTTTAAAGTCAACGGTCAATGTCTGAAGCCTGTTGTTGACCGTAATCTTCCAGAACCCATTTCAGACTCTATTGCTCTAGCCATTCTATGACTTCTTTGGCTGGACATCGCCTAGCTGACGGCATTAAACTCAGCAATTGTACATATGACACAAGGCTGATACGAGCTTCATATCCAGGTGACATCTTTCATATTCTACCCTCTCTTTCATGTCTCTTTTTCAATGAGGACATTGCATCAGCTAGGCATGGGGGGGTGGATTCATTCTTGAATTATTTGGTCAGCCTTGTGAAATCCATGTAAATTGTTTCTCTTCTTATAAAAAAAGAAAAAAAAATAGGAATGATTAGTTGGGCATTAGGACTTTTCAATCCTAAGAAATTTTACATTATGATCTGAACACAAAGACCCCTCAGGTCGTTGGACTTAATTAGCCTGTGTATCCACTAAAATGTGGATTTGTCTTTGAGTCCTCACCATCTTAATTCTATTATAATTGGAATAAATAAGTTTGGGTGATAAGTACACGACTTATCAAACCGCCCTCTGATTTGAGGGAATTTTGAGTTTCAAGCATCTACACACTTCCTTTGCACTGACTCGTTATTCGGTGATTCTAACGGAAATTTGGTAGCTAATGAACCTTCTAGGGTGATATGGCTGGCAAGTTATCATGGGTAACAACCCATAGGTAGGTTGTCCAGAGCCCAGTCACTGGACCTTTCTCTTTTTGCTGCCTTTAGGTAAATCTTAGATCAGGGAAGCCACTTACTTAAAAAAAAAAAAAAAATCAAAAAGAAAGAGGAGAAAAGAACAAAAAGAAATAAGCTACACTTCGCTGCACGAGTATGGCTGGCAAGTTGTCGGTGGTAACAACTCATCGACCAGTTGTCCAGAACCCAGCTCAGAAAATACACTAAAAATTCCCAAAACACTTAGGAAGAAGCGGAGAAGTAGAATAAACCAGGGAGATATACACTGGATTCACCCTTGTGTTGACCCCATTAAAAAAATAATAAAAGTAGGGAGAAAGCTACCGGTTGTAAAGATACACCTTTAGGTAGAATTCTTTTTGAGGTCACCTAGAGGCCTAGAAATCCGAAGTCCGTTCTAATTGCCGGTCAATGAGTCTATCACAAATCACAATAAGACGCTTAAAGCTTAGGGTTCTCATCAAATCTTGGGTGAGTTGAATGGCCGTAGAAAGCCACTCTTAAACCCTAAAATTTGAAAATCCAAAAAAAAATTAGAAAAGAGTAGAAAGAAAAAGAAATTTTTTTCTGAATAAGGCGAGGGCTTGAGGCGGTCTGCATTTTGGTTGATACCCAGGCACTGTTGTGTCTTTGAAAGTTTAGTTCTTAAGTAGACAATTTCTTAATGATTGAAAATAACTCAGGTCCAAATAATCTAACCTAATTCTTTTATAAATAGCATATAGTTTTTGCTAGGGACTAGCAAAAGATAGGCATGGGGGTATGATGTAAACACATTTACACTACTTAAAATGTCTATTTATGCATGTTCTTAAGCATAGGATTGCATTTCATGATATAAATATTGCATAACAGGCATCATCTCGCATTTAGAGTAGTTTGAATAAAATGGAGGTTAATTGTCTCCTTTTATGTGCTTGGACAGGGCAAACATTTTATCGGGGCCCCGGATCAAAGATCCAACCGTATGGATATGATCAGGGCGACGATCGCAGTTCAACGACTCCAAGATTGCCCTAATCAGGCATCCGTAGCATCAGATAGAGACCAGGGAACCCTAGAAGATCAAGGGCCAGGATGGTGTAAATCCACACTTCAGATGAAAAATCCGACCGCACGGATGAATTCGGATCGACGATCGCAACCCAATGACACAAAAATCGAGTCAATCCGACATCTGTGGCACCATCTACAACTTCCAGAAGATGGACGGCCAAGATGGCGCCACGTGGCGCCATCTCAGCCGCCCAAACGGCCACTGGCATTTTGTGAAGGCCCCCACCCGATCGCTCTCCACCGTCAGATGGAGATCCAACGGCTGTGGCTGCCCGGCGCTTAAAACGTGCGCTTGACCATCCGCGCCCCGCAGCATAGCGGTCGAGTGCGCTTACGCGAGCGCGGGGCGCGGGTTCGAGCCGCGGTGAGGGGATTGGAGGCACGGGTAATTGAGGCACGTGGAGCGTCGGATGGAGATCTTGCGGTCGCGGGCGCCCGATAGCGCCGACGCGCGATTGGACGCCCCGCGTAACGTGCGATCGCACGCGCAAGCGGGCGGGTTGCAGCTGGCGCGGATGCAATTTAAGCCGTCCGATCTCGCGATCGGACGGCTGAAAAGCACTGGACATGCTCGAGCGTTGAGGAGCGGGCAGCCGAGGAGGCGCGCGTGGGTGCAGTGGCGACAGCCACGTCGGGGCTTTAGTGACGGATTATCCGTCACTAAAGACCCCTTATTTATTATTTTGAAGATGTAATGTCCATTTTGCCCCCACTCCTTGCAACTATAAAAGGAGACCCCCTCCATATGAAATTCTCATCCCTTCTTTCTCTTCTCTACCCCTCCAAAGCTCAAGAGAAGCTTGTCCCACACCCGGGATGCTTCTCGCGAGATAAAGTCCAATTTTCGTTCCCCTTCGGAAGTGGATCCTGCGACGACGACGGCGTGCTGCTCTGTTCCCGTTCTTTTGCTTCGTCCTCCTTCGTCCTGCTTCGTTCTCCTTCGTCCAGGCGTCATCCCGTCCAGCTCGTCCTCCAAGCAATCGTCGAGGAGGATAATTTCTCTCTCCCATTCTTATTTACAGCTTTTCTAGTGTAGAATTTTCTGCTTTATAGTGTAAGTGATTTTCCGCATTCTAGTGTAACTTTTATAAACTATTGAAATATTGAATGCATGTTCTCTTTCTCTCTCTCTCTTTCTCTCTCTTTCTCTCTCTCTCTCTCATAGTTTGATAGCCCCATTGTAATTATAACGCCTTGCTTAAAGAAAATCCTAAAAAAATATAATTGCAAAAATAGATCAACTTAACCTCCCTGTGTTCGACCCGGAATTATTTTCGGTATAAATTTTATTTGTTGAACACGAATTCTTCGCTTTCGAACTACAACGACAGGTTTTCCAAAACCAATCTCGTTAGCATAGGTTCGTACACGTTCAACATGTGGCCTGTCACACCACACGCCCACGGTGATGGAGACTCGCTGCCACAGTAGAGGCCGGCAGTATGGAGTGGAAGAGAGAAGTTCTCTCTCTGCACAGTGGTGGGTCGGTGGTGGAGGCCCCCCGAGCTCGACTGCCTCCCTCCTCCTTTTGTAGTGGCCTGCACAAGTTTGAAATCAGCCGCCCGACCAGATCTACCACATCCGCTCCCCCTTGAATGGGTCTTCACTGTGGCCGTTCGACATTGGAGCGGCAGCCAGCCATTCCTGTAAGAAGAGTAAAGAAAATAATGTTAAAATATTAGGGTCATTTGTATACAGACCCTCAACTTCTATGTTAATGAAAACAATGTACCTAATTGGTTGTCTAATTAGATGAATGCTATTCTAAGCTAATTCTAAATGCACTTAAGATATGAATGCAATGTATGGATTATGTAATTACATTAAAACTATGAATTAATCTATTTACATCCTAATTTATGCTAAATAAATGTTAGAATTAACCTAATGTGTAGGCACTTAAATACTTAAATAGCCCACAACTATGGGCTAATCACCCTTCACCGCAGGCAGATTCGACTCCATCTCAGGAACCACCTACGATAGAAAAGGGTAAGAGGCCACTTGACCCTGAGATTTCCATCCCTTTTCCTAAGGCTCTGACGTGAAATATAATGCGGAAGAATGACACGTGGAATTTTGAGCTGGGGAGAAGTTGCATGACGCTTGGGACCGATTTCATGACCTTCTCTAGAAATGCCCGCACCATGGTGTACCCAGATGGCACCTAGCTCAGATCTTTTACCATGGGCTGGATGACACACATCGGTATCTGGTCGATGCATCTAGCGGTGGGAATTTCCTTGCGAATGATGAGAACAACGCATTTGAGTTGTTCGAATCTTTGGTGGAGAACTCGATGAATGCTGCATCCATGAACCAGTTCCAGCAGCCTGGTCAGCAGTGGGTTGGTGTCCATGAGGCTCACACCGTGTCTATTCGAGCAGACATGGATATCATCGTCAAGCAGCTGGATAGAATGAATCTAATCAAAAAAAAGATTGACCAAATTAATCAGGGTCAATCTGACCTGAACTCTACTGCTCCAAGACCCTCCTATGCACCCTGAGCCCCTCCTCGAGTTAATCTACTCACTCGGGATGCATCCTCTCCTTATTTACGAGATCCTGCATATCAGGATCCCATAAACAATTCCGATTTCGCATCATATGACCAGGGTTACGCACCACCCGCTGACTGTAATACGTATCCCCTTGATGGATATATGTCTCAGACATCTTCGGCCTATGAGGACGTCAGTGCTATTCAAGGATACGTGTGTAATAACCTGTATTTAGAGACGTATAACCCTAATTGGCACCAGCATTCGAACTTCTCCTGGTCAGGTAACTCACAAAGACCACAACAAGATCCACACTACCAGACCAAGAAATATGGGAATGCGCAAAACACATACCCTAGACAGCAGCCATTCCCGTCTCAGCAGTAGCAACCAATTATTATGGAAGTTCCTCCTAATCTCTGAGATGCACCAATTACTTTGGGTCGCCCATTTCTAGCGACAGCCCGAGCGAACATTGATTGTGCATCCAGGTGTATGGAGATAGCCCTAGGTAATGAGCGACTTCGATTTGACATAATCAGGGCAGCAAAGAATTTTAACTGTGATCACATAGAGGAGGATGGTGAAGTCGAAGATTCGGCATACTATGGTAACATTGGGCTCCTTTGTGACGACCAAATGTCTCATTCGTTTGCACTATCATGGTTCTTGGACCTCCATCCACACGGGACTGAGACCACTGCACTGCACATATCTCCCCGAGGATCCGATTATTTAGGGTGTGTTTCTGACCATAGCACCTCTGAATCTAGCTATCCTGATCAGTACACTACTAGATCGCCCCTATTGTTACAAGAAGATGTGACCACAGCTAATAGGTTTCCCGTTAATGTAGTCACAACCGATTATCTCACAAGTAGCAAATCAACAAGAATTCACACGCATCCAGATCATCATATTCCCACCTTCGAGTCTGCTCCTCCTATTCCCATTTCTGACTCTAACCCACCCATGATTGAATTGAAGCCCTTACCTGACTCACTTAAGTATGTGTTCTTGGGAGAAAGTGAGACATACCCGATCATTATTAGTGCTCACTTAACCCTAGAACAGGAGCATCAACTAATTTCGATTTTACAAGACCATAGGGCTATTATAAGGTGGAGCATTGTTGATCTTCGCAGTATTCGCCCCTCATATTACACCCATCACATTTACACGGATGAGGGGGTGAAACCTTCGAGACAACCTCAAAGACAGCTAAACCCAAATATGTTAGAGGTTTTTAAGAAGGACATCATTAAATGGCTAGATGCAGGTATTGTATACCCAATCTCCGATAGCCAATGGTTGAGTTCGATCCAGATAATGCCCAAGAAAGCAGGACTCACCATAGTGAAAAATGATCAAGGTGAATCCATCCCGACCTGCACTGCGACATCATGGCGGGTCTGCATCGACTATAGGAAACTGAACATGGCTACCCAGAAGGATCACTTTCCTTTGCCTTTCATTGATCAGATCTTGGAACAGTTACCCGGACACAGTTTCTTTTGCTTTCTGGATGGATACTCTGGGTATAATCAAGTAGAGATTAGCCCGGAATATCAAGACAAGATCACATTCACATGTCCCTTTGGAACATTCGCTTTCAAACGGTTGCCCTTTGGCATCTGCAACGCTCCAGCAACATTTTAGTGTTGTATGATGGCCATCTTTTCTGACATGATTGGGGACCATGTGGAGGTGTTCATGGATGACTTCTCCGTCTTCAAAGATGATTTCACATCTTGTCTTGATAACCTCACCAAAATCTTGAAACGGTGCATTGAGGTAAACCTAGTACTATCCTAGGAGAAAAGTCATTTCATGGTGAGGGATGGCATAGTACTATGGCACAGCATCTATAAAAATGGACTCAAGGTCGATCGAGCTAAATCTGAGATTATTTCCCACTTACCGCAACCTAGCCCAGTCAAGCAGATCAGATCATTCTTGGATCACGTCGGCTTCTATCGGAGATTTATACGTGATTTCTCAAAAATTGCATGACCTTTGACGAATCTCCTTGTTGCCGATGCCCCATTCGAATCCGACACCTCGTCTCGGCGCCTTCAGGACTTTACGAAGCGCTGTCACTGATTCCCCGATTCTCCAACCACCCGACTGGTCGCTTGATTTCAAGATGATGTGCGACGCTTATGATTTCACCGTCGGTGTTGTTTTAGGCCAACGTTGCGAGAAACAACCTTTTGTCATATACTATGTGTAACGACCTGATTCCCGAGTCCCTACGAGACATGAGAACCAGACTGACTCGACTAATCCCAAGACCTAGTCGTCCAACGAGGAAGTAACCAAAAGAGTAGTAAAATAAACCACATTCAACATGAATATAACTAACAGTAAGAAAATACAGCAGTAAAGAAAGAAGCCACTACAGTATATACCACCACAACAGTAGAACAACATTCATAACATAATATGAACTGCAGGTAAAGAAAAGTACAGCGGAAACAAGAACTACTCACTAAAGTGGAACCAAAAAGAGGTACAAGAGAACAGTGGTAACTCTACTGGACCCTACTCGACCCAGCATCCTCTGCAGCTGCTGACCCGGCTGCTCAACACCTGGTCCTGAAAAGTAACGAGTGTAACACATCAGCAAAACGCTGAGTAGAGTGGCAGCTAAACTAAAGAAACAGTAAAGTGTACAGTAGCTGTTTTAATTTTCTTTCTTCCTTTATTTACGTCTTTCTATTGTTTCAAAATTTATCTATTTCTCAGATCCTTCACTTGATCTCGAATGTTCCTCGTGGGAACGATCTTGATTGCAGTCTTTTCCGTACAGTAGAAGTAGCACGTGCTGCTCTCCTGGCAGGGAGAGTCCCCCCGTGGTGATCCTACTCTCAGTCAACCACCCCAAGGTCACGGACAGGCGTAACGGTGACTACGGCACGCGCGATAAATGCACAGGTAGCTAACCTGCACAGGCACGTGGTTAGTCGTTTCCGTTAACGAGTGCACCCAAAGCACAGCACGGAACCAGTACAGGGCAGAGCCCTCTCAGTAACAGGGGTCCAACCCCTCCACAGTAACCAAACAGGGGCCTTGCCCCTCCACAGTCCACGCACCCTCGCCTGACTACCCTGGTTTGCCCAGTGGGCCTAACAAGTCGGTGTAGGAGGCTAGCAGAACCCCGGGGCCCGTGGGGTAGCTAGTACCTCCCTACACTAGTAGCTCTCCTCGATACTACGTACACGAGGGCCAGCAAGTCGGTACAAAGTGGCCAGTCCTAACCCCGGGTCCCTGGGGTGGCTGGCTCCACTCTGCACTAAACAGGTACAGGTACTTCCCTCGGTACCCAAGAGACAGCACCCTACCACGTCTTTCTTTCTCAGTTCCATTCCTTTCTCTTTCCAGGAGCTCCACTCCTAATTCCCCGTAGGGTTCTAGTTCTTTTAACTCAGCACATTCACGTTTCACCTTTCTAGTTTCACGTCCATACATCCCATATTCTCAGACATGCTCATTTATTCATAACAGGCAGCTGTTAAACCAATTTACAGGTAGCTATTTTTTCCTTTCCACATTTTCCAAGACTGCAGTATTCATACATTCCACTAGTTTTCCTGTCCTAGGATTCATGCCATATCCTAGGATCTATCATACAATCTAGTTTTCCAGCCCTAGGATTCATGCAACACCTAGGATCTATCATTCAATCTATTTCTCATTCCTAGGATTCATGCAATGTCCTAGGTTCTATTTATGGTTCCATAATTTAACAGATTATACTAGTAAACTTAAAAGCCACTCTACCAGTTACAACAGGCGTACTGGAGGCGTGGTCGGGAATCCCGCGTGCCTCCGCAAACCCCGAGACTGCAACGGAACGGGGTCCTATCACAAGGATCAAACACAAGGAGTTTCTCAAAATAGTATATAACTACTGTAGACGAGTAGAGGATTAATTTCCGAGAAGCACGCAACTTGAAACGCGGAAAATGGACTCCAAACGGGCCCTAAATGGGTCGAAAACGACGAAACAGTGCAAAATCAGATGTCTGGAACCTCTTCCAGACGTCTTAAAAAGTGGATCAGAGGTTACCTTTGCTCTGCGTGGTCTCTCAGACGTCCAGAAGCCTGCGGGGGCATCTGGCCTAGTTCCCAGACGTCCGATGGTCACCCCGGACGTCTGGAAGTCTCTCCTGTCGTCTGGCACTTCAGCCAGACATCTGATTTGCGTTGGATGCAAATCTCAAAACCTGCGCGTACCCATCCTCGTGTTCAGTATGGACAGTCGAAGGAAAGGAAGAAGGTACGAAAAATAACTTACTTACCAGACGTCTGGACAGTCCTCTAGACGTCTTCCCCGTCGTCTGGTTGGAAGCCCAGACGTCTGATTCTGGAAGAATTTCCAGAACCAGGGCGCAACTCACCCTCCGCTCGCGACGCTCGGCCGCGCCGTGTCTCGTCCGCCTGCTGCTCGAGCTGCAGCAGGCCTCCCGTGTCACCCCGTGTCTGCTACTCCCCCCGCCGACCGACCCTAGCACACACGGCAAGCTCGCCCTCACGGCCGAGCGCCTCCTCTTCTTGCGCAATACCTCCTCTCGCACTCACCGCGGCTACTACCGTTGCCGCTCTCTCGCGCTCGCACTCACTGGAAGAAGAAGAAGGAGAAGCGGAGGTGGTGAGAGTGAGGGAGAGGGTGAGGCTTTTTAAAGCCTCGCAGGGTGGACAGAGAGAGAGCGGGACAGGGGGGCAACGCCTGCGGAGGAGAGGGAAAAGGGCACCCGCAGGTCTGTGAGCGCAGGCATGCAGACGCGACCGCGCGTGCCGCCGTAACCGAATCCCAGACATCTGAGAGTGGTTCCAGATGTCTGGTCAGACGTCTGGGCCACCTCCCAGACGTCTTAAAATATGTCAGAAGCCGCGCGTTCGTAACAATATAACAAACTCAAAGGAAGTTTCCCCGAAACTTGCGCTAACTAGGGTGCGGGAAAAATGTCATAGTAACCATAACAAACTCAAAGAGGACCGAAGTCGGTCCGAAAAGACGTACCAGCGAAGAGCTCCGGGTACCGCTCCCACATTGCCACCTCAGGCTCCTAGATAGCCTCCTCGTACCACTGGCTCCTCCACAAAACCTTTACCAGGGGTACTTGCTTTCGTCTCAAACTGCGGATGGCTCGATCTAGAATCTGCACTGGCCGCTCGGGGTAGGTCAGGTCGTCGCCCACCTCGACGCTCTCATGACTCAGTACGTGACTGGGATCGGCTACGTACTTCCTGAGGTTGGACACGTGGAACACGTCGTGCACACCAGAAAACTGCGGGGGGAGGGCAAGTCTGTAAGCAACGGGTCCAACCTGCTCTAGGACCTCAAAGGGCCCCACGAAACTCAGCGCGAGCTTCCCTCTCACCCCAAACCGCTGTAGACCCTTCATGGGCGAAACACGAAGGAAGACGTGATCCCCAACCTCAAATGCACCTCTCTGCGTCTCCGATCTACGTAGCTCTTCTGTCTGCTCCTGACAGTGCGGAGTTACCTGTGGATCTGCTCGACTACCTCCTGACTCTGCCGAATCAACCTGGGGCCAACCTCCCACTTGGTCCCCACCTCAACCCAACTCAAGGGTGCCGTACACCTCCGTCCGTACAGAGCCTCGTAGGGAGCCATGCCGATGCTCGAGTGATAACTATTGTTGTATGCAAACTCCGCTAGGGGCAGGTGCTCCTCCCAAGAGCCCCTCCAGTCCAGTACACAGGCACGCAAAAGGTCCTCAAGTGTCTATATTGTGAGCTCAGACTGTCCGTCCGTCTGGGGGTGGTAAGCCGTACTAAACCTCAACCGCGTCCACAGGGCCTGCTGAAACTCAGCCCAAAACTGGGACGTAAAGCTGGTATCCCGGTCGGATACGATCTCCCATGGAACTCCGTGTAGTCGTACCACATCGCGGATATACCTCTGCTAACTATGCTGGTTCCAAAGTGACTCGAATCGGCAAGAATCGCCCCGTCTTCGTTAGTCTATCCAGAATTACCCAGACTGCATCGTGTCCTCGCTGGGTAACAGGTAAGCCCACCACCAAGTCCATGGTGATCTCTCCCACTTCCACTCTGGCACTGGAAGCGGCTGTAGAGGCCCTGCAAGCCTCTGATGCTCGGCTTTCACCTGCTGGCACACTAAGCACTGCTGCACGAATTCACCCACATCCCGCTTCATCCCCCTCCACCAAAACTCGCGTCTCAAGTCGTGGTACATCTTCGTGTTTCCGGGATGTATGGTGAATATGGAACCGTGTGCCTCAGTCAGGAGCTCTCTCAACAGCTCCTCGTCTTTGGGAACGTATAACCGTCCCCTCAAGCGCAGCTCCTGGTCTGTGAAAGAGAAGTCCCCTGGGTCTCCCGACAGTACTCTGTCACGCGAGGACTGCAAGTACGGATCGGCCATCTGTCCTGTGATGATGCGGTCTATCAGTTCTGGCCTAGTCTGTCGCGTCACCGTCACTACCCCACAGTGCCCCCATAACTCCAGGGGTCACCAACTGCCCACCTCCTCCAAAAGGATCCAACTCTGTAACTGTAAACTGGCCAAGTGTGCGGGCGCCTTACGACTCAAGGCGTCAGCCACCACATTGGCCTTTCCCGGGTGGTAGGAGATGCTGCAGTCGTAGTCCTTCAGGAGCTCCAACCAACGTCTCTGTCTCATGTTGAGCTCCTTCTGATCAAAAAGGTATCTGAGGCTCTTGTGATCTGTGAAAATTTCAAAGGTCTCACCGTACAAGTAGTGCCTCCAGGTCTTCAGCGCGAAGACAACAGCTGCCAACTCTAGGTCGTGGGTAGGGTAGGTATGTTCATGGGGCTTCAGTTGCCGCGAAGCGTAAGCGACAACGTGACCCCTCTACATGAGCACACCTCCTAACCCTTGCAAGGAGGAGTCCGTGTACACAACGAACCCGCCACTACTGTCAGGGATGGTGAGCACGGGAGCCGAGGTCAACCTCTCCTTCAGCTCCAGAAAACACGCCTCACAGGCGTCTGTCCAAGCGAAGGACACGTCCTTCCGGGTCAACTGTGTCATAGGACGCGCGATCTATGAAAAACCTCTGATGAATCGTCTGTAGTAGCCTACCAGTCCCAGGAAACTGCGAATCTTAGTGACTGAACACGATCTCTCCCACCTGAGTACTGCCTCGACCTTGGCTGGGTCCACCGCCAAGCCGTCTCCAGAGATCACATGACCTAAGAAGGTCACCTCCCTCAACCAGAACTCGCACTTGCTGTATTTGGCGTATAGCCTACGTCATCTCAGTGTGTCCAGAACCATCCGCAAGTGTTGTCCGTGCTGCGTCCGATCTCGAGAATAGATGAGTACATCATCTATGAATACCACCATGAACTGGTCCAAGTACGGTCTAAACACCCGGTTCATCAGGCCCATGAAAGCAGCGGGGGCATTGGTCAGCCCAAACGGCATGACCAAAAGCTCGTAGTGTCTGTACCGGGTGCGGAAAGCTGTCTTGGAGACGTCGGTCTCCCTGATCCTCAACTGGTGGTATCCAGACCTCAAGTCGATCTTGGAGAACACTGTGGCACCCCGCAACTGGTCAAACAAGTCGTCGATCCTTGGTAGCGGATATCTGTTCTTGATGGTGACCCTATTCAGCTGTCGGTAGTCCACACAAAGGCGTAAGGTCCCATCCTTCTTCTTCACGAACAGTACCGGGGCTCCCCAGGGAGACAAACTGGGCCTCACGAAACCTTTCTCCAAAAGGTCCTGCAACTGGGACTTAAGCTCTCGCAGCTCAAGCGGTGCCATCCTGTATGGCGCGGTGGAGATGGGGCTGGTCCCTGGTATTAGTGAGATCTCAAACTCGATCTCACGCTAGGGCGGTAGTCCTGGTAACTCGTCTGGAAACACGTCAGGGTACTCTCTGACCATCGGGATGCTCTGGAAGTCTGCCAAAGGGCTGGGCTCTGCCACCACACAAGCTAGGAAGCTTTCGCACCCCTGGCTCAAAAGTCTCGCCACCCAAAGTGCCGAAATGCACCTGAACCCTCTGTCCACTGGCTGTCCATGAAACTCGAAAGAAGGCAACTCCGGAATGGAGAAGACGATCTTCCTCTCAAAACAGTCCACCAAGGCGTGGTAAGCAGACAGCCAATCCATCCCCATAATCACTCCAAAGTCCTCCATCTATATCATAATTAGGTCAGCTGGCAAGCTATGTCCCCCGACGCTGACCTCGCAATCCATGTACACCTCTTCTGCTACAAACAGCTGACCTCTCGGACCTCTGATTACGAACAGATTCTCTAACAGTGTATAATCCTGGTCCAAACTAACTGCGAAACTGGCTGCGACAAATGAGTGCGTAGCGCCGGAATCGAAAAGCGTGTAAACGAGTCTGCCGGAAACTGAAACCATACCTGCCACAACTGAGCCCGAAGCTCTGGCATCCCTGTGTGTCAGGGCGTTGATACGCCCCTCAGCTCTAGGTGCGGACGAAGCAGCCACACTCTGCGTCGGACGGGTAGGTGCTGGCCGGTACCCTCCTCGTGACTGCTGTCCTCCTCCTCGCGCCTGGGAACCGTGGCCTCCTGCGTGCCCTCGAGTGCTCTGCGCAGGGAGTATCTGCTGACCTCCTACCCTAGACGGGCAATCCATCCTGATGTCGCCTGGCTAGCCACACTGGTAACAGAGGGGAACCTGACTCCCGCCCTCAGTGGGTCCCTGCTGTCGGCTGGGCGGGGGTCCGGTGCTGGCGACTGGCCCCTGTCGAGGGCCCCCAAAGGACACTAATGGCCCTATAAAACGTGACAACTCTCCTGCGGACGCCACATGTCTCCTCTCTCACCGGCCCTCTGAAAAGTCTGGCTGGAAGGGCCTCTTCCGCCCGCCGTCAGTGTCTCGCGCAGACGGGTTGGTCTCCTCATAAGTCATGGTTGCCTCCACCACCCTCGAAAACATAGGCAACTTCAGGGGTTTGACATACCCCCGAATCGCAGGCCAGAGCCCCTCGGTGAACCTCCAAAGGCGCTCCTCCTCAGTAGCTATCGCTGTCGCTGCAAAGCGGGACAGCTCCAGGAAACGCGTGCGGTACGCGCTCACGGTCATCGTCCCTTGGCGAAGAGTGTGGAACTCCTGCCTCCTCTAGTCCTGCCACGTCTGGGGAAAGTACTGCTCGTAGAAGAGGGCGATGAACCAATCCCAGGTCGTCTCATCCCTCTCTTGTCCCCGGAATGCCCTCCACCACCTGTGTGCCGCACTCTCCAGCTGGTACATGGCAAAGGCCACGCGGCGCTCCACCGGGGGGCGAAGGGTGTCGAAAATCTTCTCCAGCTGCTCGAGCCTATCCTCTGCCTCGGCGGGTCCTCATCCCCCTTGAAGGAGGGGGGCTTCAGCTTCCGGAACTGCCCAAAGAACTCGGAGTGGCGCTGCAGTGGCGATGCTGGTGCACCTCCAGGCAACGGTGTCTCGTGCACAGATGTATCGGAGGAAGGTGGGGGCTGCGGTAGCCCATCCCCTCCCCCGTGTCCAGCGCTGCGTCCGTCGGGTGGTCCCACAGAGGACTCCCCCTCTGCAGCCCTAGGGGGAGGCGCTCGGGGCGGTGGGTGGAGCTCCTCTCGCACAATATCCCGTATCAACTGGGCGAGGTCCAGGGCCTGGATGCCCGGGAGTAGTGGCCGATCCACTGAGGCGTCGGCAACGGCACGCCCACCTCACCGACCTCATCCTCTGCCGCGCCCACGGCCCGCCTCACCAGTCCCGCGACGAGGCATCTCCTGCAAGGAGACGCGAAACAAAACGGAACACGTCACTACGGAACGACACCTATCGGAAACATCAAAGAGCTCATGTCAAAAGATATGTTGTGGTGGTTACTCTAGTTATAAACATGTGAATTGGTTATTTTCCAATCAATTGATTCACTTCTCGGGACGACCTCGCTCTGATACCATCTTGTAACGACCCGATTCCCGAGTCCCTACGAGACATGAGAACCGGACTGACTCGACTAATCCCAAGACCTAGTCGTCCAACGAGGAAGTAACCAAAAGAGTAGTAAAATAAACCACATTCAACATGAATATAACTAACAGTAAAGAAAGAAGCCACTACAGTATATACCACCACAACAGTAGAACAACATTCATAACATAATATGAACTGCAGGTAAAGAAAAGTACAGCGGAAACAAGAACTACTCACTAAAGTGGAACCAAAAAGAGGTACAAGAGAACAGTGGTAACTCTACTGGACCCTACTCGGCCCAGCATCCTCTGCAGCTGCTGACCCGGCTGCTCAACACCTGGTCCTGAAAAGTAACGAGTGTAACACATCAGCAAAACGCTGAGTAGAGTGGCAGCTAAACTAAAGAAACAGTAAAGTGTACAGTAGCTGTTTTAATTTTCTTTCTTCCTTTATTTACGTCTTTCTATTGTTTCAAAATTTATCTATTTCTCAGATCCTTCACTTGATCTCGAATGTTCCTCGTGGGAACGATCTTGATTGCAGTCTTTTCCGTACAGTAGAAGTAGCACGTGCTGCTCTCCTGGCAGGGAGAGTCCCCCCGTGGTGATCCTACTCTCAGTCAACCACCCCAAGGTCACGGACAGGCGTAACGGTGACTACGGCACGCGCGATAAATGCACAGGTAGCTAACCTGCACAGGCACGTGGTTAGTCGTTTCCGTTAACGAGTGCACCCAAAGCACAGCACGGAACCAGTACAGGGCAGAGCCCTCTCAGTAACAGGGGTCCAACCCCTCCACAGTAACCAAACAGGGGCCTTGCCCCTCCACAGTCCACGCACCCTCGCCTGACTACCCTGGTTTGCCCAGTGGGCCTAACAAGTCGGTGTAGGAGGCTAGCAGAACCCCGGGGCCCGTGGGGTAGCTAGTACCTCCCTACACTAGTAGCTCTCCTCGATACTACGTACACGAGGGCCAGCAAGTCGGTACAAAGTGGCCAGTCCTAACCCTGGGTCCCTGGGGTGGCTGGCTCCACTCTGCACTAAACAGGTACAGGTACTTCCCTCGGTACCCAAGAGACAGCACCCTACCACGTCTTTCTTTCTCAGTTCCATTCCTTTCTCTTTCCAGGAGTTCCACTCCTAATTCCCCGTAGGGTTCTATTTCTTTTAACTCAGCACATTCACGTTTCACCTTTCCAGTTTCACGTCCATACATCCCATATTCTCAGACATGCTCATTTATTCATAACAGGCAGCTGTTAAACCAATTTACAGGTAGCTATTTTTTCCTTTCCACATTTTCCAAGACTGCAGTATTCATACATTCCACTAGTTTTCCCGTCCTAGGATTCATGCCATATCCTAGGATCTATCATACAATGTAGTTTTCCAGCCCTAGGATTCATGCAACACCTAGGATCTATCATTCAATCTATTTCTCATTCCTAGGATTCATGCAATGTCCTAGGTTCTATTTATGGTTCCATAATTTAATAGATTATACTAGTAAACTTAAAAGCCACTGTACCAGTTACAACAGGCGTACTGGAGGCGTGGTCGGGAATCCCGCGTGCCTCCGCAAACCTCGAGACTGCAACGGAACGGGGTCCTATCACAAGGATCAAACACAAGGAGTTTCTCAAAATAGTATATAACTACTGTAGACGGGTAGAGGATTAATTTCCGACAAGCACGCAACTCGAAACGCGAAAAACAGACTCCGAACGGGCCCTAAACGGGTCGAAAACGACGAAACAGTGCAAAATCAGACGTCTGGAACCTCTTCCAGACGTCTTAAAATGTGGATCAGAGGTTACCTTTGCTCTGCGTGGTCTCTCAAACATCCAGAAGCCTGCGAGGGCATCTGGCCTAGTTCCCAGACGTCCGATGGTCACCCCGGACGTCTGGAAGTCGCTCCCGTCGTCTGGCACTTCAACCAGACGTCTGATTCGCGTTGGATGCGAATCTCAAAACCTGCACCTACCCATCCTCGTGCTCAGTACGGACAGTCGAAGGAAAGGAAGAAGGTACGAAAAATAACTTACTTAGCAGACATCTGGACAGTCCTCCAGACGTCTTCCCCGTCGTCTGGTTGGAAGCCCAGACGTCTGATTCTGGAAGAATTTCCAGAACCAGGGAACAACTTGCCCTCCGGTTGCGACGCTCGGCTGCGCCGCGTCTCGTTCGCCTGCTGGTCGAGCTGCAACAGGCCTCCCGCATCACCCCGCATCTACTACTCCCCCCGCCGGCCGGCCCTAGCACCCCCGGCAAGCTCGCCCTCACAGCCGAGCGCCTCCTCTTCTCGCGCAGTACCTCCTCCCGCACTCGCTGCGGCTGCCATCGCCGCTGCTCGCTCGCGCTCGCACTCGCTGGAAGAAGAAGAAGGAGAAGCGGAGGTGATGAGAGTGAGGGAGAGGGCGAGGCTTTTTAAAGCCTCGCGGGAAGGAGAGAGAGAGAGTGGGACAGGGGGCAGCGCCTGCGGAGGAGAGGAAAAAGGGCACCTGCAGGTCCGCGTGCGCAGGCGTGCAGACGCGACTGCACGTGCAACTGTAACCGAATCCCAGACGTCTGAGCCACCTCCCAGACGTCTTCAATTACGTCAGAAGCCACGTGTTCATAATACTATGCTAGCAAGATGCTAAATGAGGCTCGACGCAATTATACTGTCACCAAAAAAGAATTGCTGGCAGTAGTATTCGGGTTGGAGAAATTCAAATCTTATCTATTAGGGTCCAAAGTTATCATCTTCACTGACCACTCCACCCTCTGGCATTTGTTAGCAAAGAAGGATGCTAATGTAAATACATTTACACTACTTAAAATGTCTATTTATGCATGTTCTTAAGCATAGGATTGCATTTCATGATATAAATATTGCATAACATGCATCATCCTGCATTTAGAGTAGTTTGAATAAAATGGAGGTTAATTGTCTCCTTTTATGTCCTTGGACAGGCCAAACATTTTATCGGGGCCTCGGATCAAAGATCCAACCGTATGGATGTGATCAAGGCAACGATTGGAGTTCAACGACTCCAAGATTGCCCTAATTAGACATCCGTAGCATCAGATAGTGACCGGGGAACCCTAGAAGATCAAGGGCCAGGATGGTGAAAATCCGCACTTCAGATGACAAATCCGACTACACAGATGAATTCGGATCGACGATCGCAGCTCAACGGCACAAAAATCAAGTCAATCCGACATCCGTGGCACCATCCACAACTTCCAGAAGATGGACGGCCAAGATGGCACCACGTGGCGCCATCTCAGCCGCCCAAATGACCTCCAGCACCTCCTCACCTTTTCTTCTTCAATCAGTGCGTCGATTCTCCGCCGTTGGATCAAGATCCAACAGTTGTTGACGCGGTTGGCTAATTCATCCGCGTGACCATTTCGAAGGCGTAGCACAGCGGTGACGCAGCCGCGGGCAAAGCGGAGGTCGCGGGATTGAGTCCCACGAGCCTCAAATTGGGCACAAGCTATCGGGCGCGTGGAGCATCAAATGGAGATCGGACGGCCGCGCGCCCAATAGCGCCGACGCGCGATTGAATACGCGGCGCGGACGCGCAATCGGACGCGCTAGGCGGGCGGGCTGTAGCGGGTGAAGTGCGATCTAAGTCGTCTGATCTCGCGATCGGACGGCTAAGAACCAGCGGTCGTGCGCAAGCGTTGCGCGCGCGGGCAGCTGAGCGGGCGCGCATGGGCACGGAAGCTACGCCCACGTTGGGGGCTTTAGTGACGGTTTTATCCGTCACTAAAGACCCCTCATTTATTATTTTGAAGTTGTAATGTCCATTTTGCCCCCACTCCTTGCAACTATAAAAGGAGACCCCCTCCATACGAAATTCTCATCCCTTCCTTCTCCTCTCTACCCCTCCAAAGCTCAGGAGAAGCTTGTCCCACACCCAGGATGCTTCTCGCGAGATAAAGTCCAATTTTCGTTCCCCTTCGGAAGTGGATCCCGCGACGAGATGGCGTGCTGCTTCGATCCCGTTCTTCTGCTTCGTCCTCCTTCGTCCTGCTTCATTCCCCTTCGTCCAGGCATCGTCCCGTCTGGCTCGTCCTCCAAGCAACCGTCGAGGAGGATTTCTCTCTCCCTATTATTTTTACTGCTTTCTAGTGTAGTTTTGTTTGTCCTCCAAGCAATCGTCGAGGGGGACATTTCTCCCTCCATTGTTTTAATGCTTTCTAGAGTAAATTTATCGCTTTCTAGAGTAATTATTTTATGCTTTCTAGTTGTAATAAACAATCTTCTCAATGAAAAATTCCTTGTTTATTCTACATCTCATTTTGATTTCTCTGTGTAATATTCTCTTTCTCTCTTACTCTCTCTCTCTTCTATTTATTGTAAATAATTAGATAGTTTTAAAGTGAATTATTCTGTGACAAATAAAAAGAAACGTGTAGTTTTTAAATCAAATGTCCGCCTCCCTGTGTTCGACCCAGAATTTTCATTTCGGTATAAATTTTATTTGTTGAACACGAATTCTTCGCTTTCGAACTACAACGACAGGTTTTCCAAAATCGAACACATTAGCGTAGCGATTCATATACGTTCAACATTTTGGCGTCGTTGCCGGGGAGGCGACGCTCTTTGATTTCTCTTCGCGTTTTGTAACTTACAAATCATTTACCTCACTTTTCTCCTTTCTTATTGTAATTGCAGGTACTCTTTTGAGACGAGCAAAAGCGGTAGATTGGAGTAAATTGCTGTGGAAGGTTTTGTAAGTTATCCCCCATTCTTTCCCCCTCCATAGATTTCATTCGCCACATTGAATCCAAATTCCAATTAACCTATGTGTTTGCATAAATCCTAGGAATAGTTTGGTTGTTTGGATTCTCACTCACATTCATTCCACCTTCATTTATATAAAAAAAAAGAAACAAAAAGGTAATTCTATGGGGCAATTTTCAACAAACACACAATGTACACCCACATTCAAAGGCACTTAACCAAATTGATTTGTTTCTACTCAACCGGGTTCTGATCTGTGGAACCGGTACACATAAAGCAACACATAAAAGAGTAGAAATCATTCTAGGTTAACCATCTTTGTGTGCCTAACTTAGTGGTGCATATGTGGCCAGTTGTTTGAGTTGTTTGGGCTGCACCACTTCAATTAAAATCAACTCATCAAGTAGCTGCCAATTAGGTTCAACTCTTAGGGATTTACCAGGCACTCCACATTCTTTTTAAGCTTCAAAGGAAAACATTTTCACCTGTGCTTGCAAAACCTGGTGTGCCAATGAGACTTGTTTGAAAACACCTAAAGTTGAATCCTAAAAGCTACTAAGCAAGATTTGAACCTTAAAATTCACCACATCAAAAATAATCTTGCTTGAAAACCACTGGTTGTGCACACACACACAAATCAATCAATCATTAAGGGCACAACCCATTTAAAGGGCCCATCACATTCCAAAGCACATTCAAACCTAGCCCTAAATAAAACAGAGTAGACGTTGGCCTTAAGGATTGGACTCGCTCTTCAGAACCCAGAACGAGATTATTTTCGATTAGTCTGTTTCTACTGTTCAATCTGATGTCTAGCTAGGGGAGCAGAGTCAAACGATAGCGGCTGGGGGGTTACACTAGGAACCGGAGGTGCAAGCCGAAGAAGAACCTTCTCCCCAGTCTCTCCTTCAAATTGGTTGGATTGAACAGACAAAAGTAGATCAAATCGTTCCTTTATCTCAAGACGGGTTTTGGGAGTCTGTAGGTCTATAGGCTAACCCATTTAAGGATAGGTTTGATTGTTTGTATTGCAGGGCACCTTTCTTCCTCCTGTGTCTCATGAATCCTTCCACATATTTCACACATTCCCGCTCTTTCCCTCCTGTTGTGAATTATCCTCAACATGACGATTATCCCGACTTGTATTGTAATCGACCATCAGTTAGTTGGGATAATTCAGATTGGGGATACAATTCTGGACCCCCATGTTTAGGGTCTAACCCTGAACACTTTGATTCTGATTTCTATCCTTCTCAGAGTTACATCGATTATAGATCGTCTTCCTTTCCTGAACAGCCTAATACGATCTACAATCAAGAAGCATACACCGATCCTTACCCATCCTCTGATTTCACTGCCTTTAGGTCATCACCATCTTTTCAACAATCTGAAATGACCTATTATCAGGAAGGGTATAACGAATCTCAATTCGTTAATTCCCCTGCATTGAGCCCAAACCCGCCCAACCCTGAACCAACTCATTTGGTTCAGGTTAACCAAGTTCAAGATAAGGTTCTGGCTAACTTGAGGAATATCATTCAATCTTTAGAAGTTCAGCCAATACCTTGCATTGAGAGATTGGAGCCCCTGATTGAAATAATTGATGATTTAACCAAGTCTTTGTTGGATTGGCTCCAGGATGTTAAGGATAAGAACCCGGGTGAGTTTCTACTTGGGAAATTAGTGAAACTGAGGATGAGATTCGTGGTTTCTTTGATTCAATCTTGGAATAATTCCCAGGATGAACCTTCTTTAGGAAAGCCAATGACAGAACTTGCTCAGGCACTTGTTGGGGGGACACGTGTTACGAGGTTGACCAGATTGAATTAAAGCAATCAATTAAGGATGATCTGATTTCTTCACCTGAGATCCCTGAGCCGGGTTACGAGGAAATGTATGTCTCTGGGGAACACAAAGTGACAACTGATTTTGGGACATACCTTGATACGGATCCTGATGGTGAAGATTCAAGTTGCGAAGTCTCACGCGAGTTTTTCGAACACGATTTCTGTGAAACGATTGGGCCTGAGGAATCTGATAGATCATTTGATAGCCCAATAATTGAGGAAACTGATCTTATTAGGCACACATTACGGATCCAGAATTGCATTTTCTGGAGGAATCAATTCAATGCCCTGATTATCAGTTACACCCTGTTGAGCTTATTGATGATTCTAATTCTGAGATAAATAGACCCAAGTCAATTTTGATTCTGCCACATCATTTAGACTTGGAGATTTCAGATGGGGTGATGAATATACAAGAGGTCCTGGAATTTGATATGCTGAATGAGGAGGATAGGAGCTGGGAAGTTCTGATTTGGGAAGTTAATTTTGGAGGAAATAGAAGATTGAGTCGAAGGGTTCCTTTCAAGCTGAAACCATCAAATCAGAACCCCTACGACATTTGTTTCGAGGATGTCAAACTCAAGCACACATTCAATGATTATCCTTTTGAGCTTCAATTCTCTATAACCTGACTTTTTGGTCTTGGGTTGCATCCTCATAAATCGCAGGCCCGACCCCGCTTGCATTCTGATTTTAGGTTTTGGGTAATTTTTATCCAGAACCTAAGATATTCTCGATTATGGGGTGTGGGTCTGCACCACAATCTGGTCCACATCTGTGGACCTCTATTGACAGGTCGGAGGATTCTTCTGTTTATTTTAATTCTGACCTGCACTTGTGAATTCTTCATTTCTTTTCTTTGTATGGTGTGCCTAGCTGAAGGCACTAAATTCAGCATATATATAGTTTTTCTTAATTTTCATCTCGGAGCGGACCTGACATTCACGCAATTCAGGTGCTTTCTTCGCTTTTCCACTCTATTTTGTCTTTTTAATACAATGAGGACATTACATTAGATAGGCATGGGGGGGTGGATATTCATCTCTGAATTCATTCGTCAGCTCCGTAGATTTGTTTTATTTAAAAAAAAAAATCGGAATTAGGAAAGAGAATTTGGGTTTAAGAAAATTTTCAATCTTATGAAATACTACATTAAGATCTGAACACAAAGACCCTTCAGGTCGTTGGACTTAATTAGCCTGTGTATCCACTAAAATGTGGATTTGTCTTTCAGTCCTCGCCATCTTAATTCTATTATAATTGGAATAAATAAGTTTGGGTGATAAGTACACAACTTATCCACCCACCCTCTGATTTGAGGGAATTTCTGAGTTTTAAACATCTACACACTTTCTTTGCACTGACTCGTTCGGCGATTCTAGAGGAATTTGGGTAGCTAATGAACCTTTTAGGATGATATGGCTGGCAAGTTATCGTGGGTAACAGCCCATAGGTAGGTTGTCCAGAGCCCAGTCACTGGACCTTTCTCTTTTTGCTGCCTTTAGGTAAATCTTAGACCAGGGAAGCCACCTACTTAAAAAAAAAAATCAAAGGAGAAAAGAACAAAAAAAAAAATAAGCCACACTTCACCGCACAAGTATGGCTGGCAAGTTGTCGGTGGTAACAGCTCATCGACCGGTTGTCCAGAACCCAGCTCAGTAAATGCACTAAAAATTCCCAAAACACTTAGGAAGAAGCGGAGAAGTCGAATAAACCTGGGAGATATACACTGGATTCACCCTTGTGTTGACCCCGTAAAAAAATAAAAGTAGGGAGAAAGCTACCGGTTGTAAAGATACACCTTTAGGCAGAATTCTTTTTGAGGTCACCTAAAGGCGTAGAAATCCGAAATCCGTTTTAATTGCCGGTCAACGAGTCTATCACAATCACAATAAGATGCTTAAAAGTTAGGGTTCTCATCAAATCTTGGGTGAGTTGAATGGCCGTAGAAAGCCACTCTTAAACCCTAAAATTTGAAAATCCAAAAAAATTAGAAAAGAGTAAAAAGGGAAAAAGAAATTTTTCTTTGAATAACGCGAGGGCTTGAGGTGGTCTGCATTTTGGCTGATACCCGGGCAGTGTTGTGTCTTTGAAAGTTCAATTCCTAAGTAGACAATTTCTTAATGATTGAAAATAACTCAGGTCCAAAAAATCCAACCTAATTCTTTTATAAATAGCATATAGTTTTTGCTAGGGACTAGCAAAAGATAGGCACGGGGGTATGATGTAAACACATTTACACTACTTAAAATGTCTATTTATGCATGTTCTTTAGCATAGGATTGCATTTCGTGATATAAATATTGCATAAGATGCATCATCATGCATTTAGAGTAGTTTGAATAAAATGGAGGTTAATTATCTCCTTTTATGTGCTTGGACAGGGAAAACATTTTATCGGGGCCTCGGATCAAAGACCCAACCGTATGGATGTGATCAGGGTGACGATTGGAGTTCAACGACTCCAAGATTGCCCTAATCAGACACCCGTAGCATCAGATAGTGACCAGGGAACCCTAGAAAATCAAGGGTCAGGATGGTGAAAATCCGCACTTCAGATGACAAATCCAACTACACGGATGAATTTGGATCGACGATCGCAGCTCAACGACAAAAAAATCGAGTCAATCCGACATCCGTGGCACCATCCACAACTTCCAGAAGATGGACGGCCAAGATGGCGCCACGTGGCGCCATCTCAGCCACCCAAACGGCCTCCAGCACTACCGCACCTTTCCTTCTTCAATCAGCGCGTCGATTCTCCACCGTTGGATCAAGATCCAATGGCTGTGGATGCGGCTGGCTAATTCATCCGCGCGACCATTTCGAAGGCATAGCACAGCGGTGACGTAGCCGCGAGCGAAGCGGAGGTCGCGGGATCGAGTCCCGCGAGCCTCAAATTGGGTGCAAGCTATCGGGCGCGTGGAGCGTCAGATGGAGATCGGACAGCCGCGCGCGCCCAATAGCGCCGACGTGCGATTGAACGCGCGGCGCAGACGCGCAATCAGACGCGCCAGGCGGGCAGGCAGCAGTGGGTGAAGCGTGATCTAAGCCGTCCGATCTCGCGATTGCACGACTAAGAACCAGCAGTCGTGCGCAAGCATTGCGCACGCGGGCAGTTGAGCGGGCGCGCATGGGCGCGGAAGCTACGCCCACGTTGGGGGCTTTAGCGACGGTTTTATCCGTCACTAAAGATCCCTCATTTATTATTTTTAAGTTGTAATGCCCATTTTGCCCCCACTCCTTGCAACTATAAAAGGATACCCCCTCCATACGAAATTCTCATCCCTTCCTTCTCCTCTCTACCCCTCCAAAGCTCAAGGGAAGCTTGTCCCACACCCGGGATGCTTCTCGCGAGATAAAGTCCAATTTTCGTTCCCCTTCAGAAGTGGATCCCGCGACGACGACGGCGTGCTGCTTCGATCTCGTTCTTCTGCTTTGTCCTCCTTCGTCCTTCTTCGTTCCCCTTCGTCCAGGCATCGTCCTGTCTGGCTCGTCCTCCAAGCAACCGTCGAGGAGGATTTCTCTCTCCCTATTCTTTTTACTGCTTTCTAGTATAGATTTACTGCTTTCTAGTGTAGTTTTGTTCGTCCTCCAAGCAATCGTCTAGGGGGACATTTCTCCCTCCATTCTTTTAATTCTTTCTAGAGTAAATTTATCGCTTTCTAGAGTAATTGTTTTATGCTTTCTAATTGTAATAAACAATCTCCTCAATGAAAAATTCCTTGTTTATTCTACATCTCATTTTTATTTCTCTGTGTAATATTCTCTTTCTCTCTTACTCTCTCTCTCTTCTATTTATTGTAAATAATTAGATAGTTTTAAAGTGAATTATTCTGTGACAAATAAAAAGAAACGTGTAGTTTTTAAATCAAATGTCCGCCTCCCTGTGTTCGACCCAGAATTTTCATTTCGGTATAAATTTTATTTGTTGAACACGAATTCTTCGCTTTCGAACTACAACGACAGGTTTTCCAAAATCGAACACATTAGCGTAGCGATTCATATACGTTCAACAGATGCCAAACCCTAGCTCATCAGATGGATCCTTCTATTGCAAGAATTTGATATTGAAATCCATGACAAAGCCGGAAAGCAGAATGTTGTGGCGGATCACCTATCCAGACTAGACCCAGCCCATATCCCTTATTCCTTGCCTATCCATGACCAATTTCTTGATGAATCCCTTTTGGCAGTTCACTCTGTTGAGTTCCCCTGGTACGTGGATATTGCAAACTATCTTGCCGCAGGAAAGATTCCCGTGAACCTATCCAAGGATTGGAAACTCAAATTTATTTCGGAGGCCAAATTCTACCTCTGGGATGACCCATTGCTCTTTCGCATTGGAGCAGATCAGATTATTTGAAGATGCATCCCAAATTCTGAGATCCCCAGTGTGTTATCTTTTTGCCACAACGATGCTTGTGGTGGTCATTTCTCGGAATGGAAAACCACTGCAAAAATTTTGCAGTCAGAATTTTTCTGGCCTACTATTTTCAGAGATACACACAAATACGCCTAGCACTGTAAACGATGCCAGTCGGTCGATTTTATGACCAGGAGAGACATGATGCCACTCTAGCCCATCATGGTTGTAGAAGTGTTCTACATCTGAGGCATCAATTTTATGGGCCCTTTTCCGAACTCGCATGGCTTCGAGTACATATTACTAGCTATTGACTATGTCTTGAAGTGGGTCGAGGCCATCCCGGCAAGATGAGCTAATCATAAGACCATCATTTCTTTCGTACGAGAATACATCTTCATGAGATTCTGAATACCCCGCTCTCTGATTAGCGATGGGGGAAGCCACTTCATCCATGTCCACTTCAGGTCATTATTAAAGAAATACGAGGTACATCACTGTATAGCCACCCGTATCACCCGCAGACCAATGGGCAGGCTAAAGTGTCTAACCGTCAGATCAAGCTAATTCTCCAGAAGACGGTTAGACCAAATAGGAAGGACTGGTTTGATAAATTAGTTGATGCACTTTGGGCATATTAGACCACGAACAAGGCCCTACTTGGAATGTCACCATATCGTATGGTATACGGCAAGGCCTGTCACCTTCCTGTAGAGCTGGAACACCACGCCTTTTGGGCGGTGTGAAAATGTAACCTTGACGTCAATGCAGGAGGTCAAGAACGAAAACTCCAACTCAGCGAATTAGAAGAGATCCGGCGGGAGGCCTATGAGAATGCATTGATATACAAGGACAAGACCAAGGCCTTTCATGACCGCCACATCCAGAGGAAAGCATTCACACCCAACCAGCAAGTCTGGTTGTTAGATTCGCGACAAACTTTTTTCAAGGAAGCTCAAGTGCAAGTGGACTGACCCATATGTTGTGATTCACCCATATCCTAATGGGGCGGTCCAAATCAGGGACCCAAAATCTAGGCATGTATCTATGGTAAATGGCCAGCGCCTCAAGCCATTCACGTTCCAGGAACCTCCTCCATCTGACGAACTCATTCATCTTATCGAGGATATCTGAGTAAGTTCTCACCTAGCTGGAGGCGTTAAACTCAGTACATATAGATAGCATTCTACCATCATCTATATATAATCATTTTTATACATAGCATATTTTTCTTTTAGCCATATTTCTCTTGCATATTACATACTATCAGGTTGGCCGGTGCTGAATGTTAAAATTTCAGGAGCAATTCCAGGTGATCTCTACCCACTTACTCCCTACTGTATTCATTTTCTTTTATATTCATGCATGAGGACATGCAAGAACTTAGGCAGGGGGGTAGATACGACAAAACTTAAAATTTTTATTCCAACATTTAGGAAAGCCGCAGAGCTACATGTCAAACGTACTTTAGGACCCTAAATAAAAGAACAACCGACTCCACCTCCAATGTTCGCATTGGAGCTAAAAATCGTCTGCAAAAGCCACTTCCGACTCACCCGCTCACCTTTTGTTCTAAATCTAGGGTCAAGCTGAATGTAACTCGAAAGAGAAATTTCATGAAGTACGAATATAAGAGGTTACTTGTTTATAGCATATATACATAGTGCATCCATGAATAAGATTATCTTATTAAGGGAATGCATTAGGGATTTTATCCTCTAGTTGATTCCTATAATCTAGAATCCAGTACAACTTTTCACACACACGTAGAATTTTCAATGGATTCACGGTAAAGGATGATAAATGTCATTGGTCTATCAAGAAGAAACAGTGCTTCTTTTCCTGAACCCCTGGACAGTGTTTTGGGAGTCAGGCAGATTTTCATGTAAAAATCCACCAAATAGTGTGAGATGAGAGTAGAGTATACTGGTGCTCTAAGATTAGTGCAAGGAATCTAAAACCCTAGATAATTAGGTGATGATACTTAGAGATTAGGCATAGTTTTCGCTCTCGGTTCCTACATATACATTTTTGTGCGAAATATTGAGAGCTACCAAATAAGGCAAATACGCGAAGAGCGAGTTTTCATAAAACTAGGGCAAAGATGGATGGTTACGACCATTCTTCACGGAATCCTCAGCTGAAGGAGGATATTGATGTCAAGGTCAGAAATACACCGTCCTACCTGTCTCTCCTGGTGCCGTGAGTAGGCACTTCCACCTAATAAGCCACCCAATGTCTCTTGAGTACCACCAATCGCTAATAATGCCTCAATAAAATTCATGGATGTGTGCTAGTTGTGTTATGTTGAAAATTTAAAAAAAAATTACATAGAAAAAAAGGAAAAAATGATGAAAAGAAAGAAAAATTGAAAAAAAAATAGAAAAGGAAGAAAAAGCAAAGAAAAAAAGAGTGAATATTTAGTGTTTATTTCGGTTGCATTGAGGCAATACCACCAAATAAATTTGAGACCCACCAAATATGGCCTTAACCTATTTTTTCTGTGTTTCTAACCGCCCGAATACTGGTTAAGGAATTCTGACTTAGTGTTAGAGTTATGGGAACTCAATTAAAGTGTTAATGCCAAGTGAGAGTACCAAATACAGGTCATATGAGTGAATCTGGTGAGATTGTGAGCTCTAAGAAAAAGAAAGAAAAGAAAAGAAAAAGAAAAAGAGAGAGAGAATGAATACAAAGGAACCAGAAGAAAGCATAGTTTTTCTCATCTTTTTCTGAGTTGAGTTACTTGATAATCCAAGAATCTAGATTCTGAAGTACCATTCTCTATGTAGCACCAAGTGAGAGTGAGCCACCAAATAAACACCTGGATCCCTTAGACATGCTCTACCTAAGCTTAAAGCCGGGTGGAATTCATAGTATATCTTGAATACCCCGAGGAAAGAAGTCCACTTATCCCGCTAGAATTTTTTCTAGGGGTCAAGTATAGGCTTTAGAGGTGGATTAGTTTTTCACTCAAATCCATTGCAAAAGCCACATAGCTACACTTTCACGATTGTCTGGATTTTTAGAGCATAGGATGAAAACAAAAAGGAGAAAAATCTCTAGGCATACACTTGATAAAATAATCAATCCCTTAGGAACCCTTCTGTGAATAATTTAGTCTCGCATTTACTAGGGACTAGTAAGATTTAGGCATGGGAGTATGATTGAGTAGCAATCATAGGTCTTAATTGACCTAAATTAGGCTAGGACTTAGCATAAGTTAGGGTAATTCATGCATGCATAAGCATTACTAGCACCTTTACTGCTTTCTTTTAGCTATGCATAAAATAACGCTATAATGTACTGATTAAGTGCATCATGTCAGTTGCAGGTAATAAGCTGATCAGAAGCTAGATCTGAAGTTGGATCTAAAGCTGGATCTGAAGAATAAAGAATAACTAGTGTTGTAGCAGAGCTAGAGCAGAAGACCTAGATTAGATGCAGTAGATAATAATGTAAGGGAGTTAAGGTATGCTATTCTATTAAGTAGGAATAAAGCAATAAATTGTGAAGAATTTAGGTCCATCCTAGCCCTAGGATAGCCTAGAAGCTTCCCCAAGCCTTAGCCACCCTTACATTAGGTCACCGCACCCTAGGAAACCTTAAAACCCTAACTCTAGCCTCTATCTGGATGTCTAGATGAGTTATAGGACTTCCAGAACCCTTAGCCAACTCCCACACACCTTAAATTCACTTCTGCAGTGTTATTGGATGTCCAGACACTTGGTCAGACGTCCAATTTCTGCAAAATACCCAAGACAAAACCTAGATCCCTCCTGACTCTGATTGGGCATCCAGACAATAAGTCTGGACTTCTGATTTTTCATTATAAGACGTTTGATAACTTTATTAGATGTCCAGAACTGCCCTCTAGACCCTGTTTTGAGATTGAAGCCTTGATCTTGGATCTTTAGCTCCCTAAACCCAATTTCTAACCCCCTAGGAACCTAAATTAAGGTGCCATAACCCTAGTACATCACCTCTACACCTTCCTAAGGACCTAATTAGGTCCTCACTAAACCTAATTGACTTGGATCATGCTCAATCTCTTCAATCTATTCAATTGGACTCATTGAGTCTTATTGAGCCCTGATGTCAGCACACACTGTCCAATTAGACTCAGTGAGAGTCCAATTAACCTAAACCTGACTTAATTGAGTTATTTTACTCTCAATTAGATTTCCACACACCCAATTAAACTTGTATTAAGTTTAATTGCACCTTACTTAAGTGAATTAGGGTTTACAACCCTAATTTGAGACCTACCTTGACCTAAACCCACTAGAACCTAACCTAATCAACCTAGCCACCTATGTTTCAACCCACACACACCATCCATGCAAAAATACCTAGCCTAGTGTTCTCTAAAACTCTCTACCATGTGTTGTTGCCTTGGTTGCTAAAATTAGCAACCAAGAGGCATTCAATTTTTAGATCCACATTTGGTGGATCTAAAAACCACCATCCATCCTCTCTCTCACTCTCCCATGAGCTCCCACCATAGACCTCTCTAGAGAATTCCATAATTCTCTAGAGAGCTTCCCTTAGGTCTACAAAAAGACCTAAGGGGTGGCACTTTCCAACCATTCACTCTTGGCTCCATTTTAGCTTAGCTTCATTCCACCTCCACTCCACCTTCATGAGTAGCTTCACCATGGCCACCACCATCTCCACGCCAAGTGTTGGATCACCTCCTCAGTCTCTCTCCAAGGACTGGCGTAAGCACCATTGGCTGCCCTTCCTTCTCCTCTCAACGAAGTCAAAGGCCATCGGAGCCCACCTTTGAATGCCCTTAGTTCTGATAGATTAGATTATAGTTCTTCGTAGATTTAATGCTTTATTTACTACTTAATAGTGTAGCTCTATATTCTCCCCCAATGATGCATGCGTAAGATTGTTTTTTGCTAGCTATATTTGTGTTTCCAAGCATTCCTCTATAAGCTTTCCATGAGCTTCATGTTGCAAACACCATCATGAATCAAAGACAATCCTTTTCTATATATATATATCTATGTGTGAAAACCACCATGAGCCTTGTTGCAATATTCTTTTGGTGTGATAAAAGTTGCATGTTTTCAATTTCTGATATTCTGGCAACAACATGTCGTGCATCAATACGAACTTAGCATAAATCGACATGTGATTTTGAATAAGTAGAGTGAGCGAGATTGATTTCAAATCTGCATTTCCATAAATGCCTCCCAGAGATGAACGACTGGGACTCAAGTTTCGTTATCGTAGAAATTATTTTTGTTGATCGTATTTCACAACTGTACTACGACGCATTTTTGATCAAATACGTGCTTTACGATCCCAACACAAGTATAAGTCTTCGTAAGCAGCGTACCTATCCTCACCACCCCAAAAGGCTCAGAAATGCCTCACACACTTGTACCACATAAAATAACAACAAATAAAGAGAAAAATAATAAGAAAAGAAAAGAAAAAGAAAAAAATGGATGGTGCTAGTTTTTATTTTTCTTTTCCCGGGGAGATATACCTTGAGGTTGACCTTGGTGGGAAGCTAGAAAGCTACCTAATTTATGTTGGAGCAGTCGAATGAGTCCAATAGGTTATTAATTGGATACTTAGGACCTTTAACTAAATTCACTTTCACTACATGAAACGCTGGCGGCAACCGGGTTTTATTGTTATAGCGTTGTAGTATAGCCAGTTATTGCCAACATTTCAAATATATAAAATTTTTTTACTCGGAAAATAAAAGAGTTCCCGAGGTCGAACTCAGGGAGCAAGTTGTATTCTAGAGATATACATGTTTCTTTTACAAAAAATAAAGATAAAGAAAGAGAGAGAAAGAATTTGTTGTCTTTTCTTCTTTTCTCTTTGCTTCTCCTCGTCTCAGATCTTCTGTTATCCTCTTCTTCTTTATCTGCAGTGGTGATGTTCTTCTTCTGCAGTGGTGATGTTCTTCTTCTTCTTTCAGCTGTTCCTGCTCTTCTTCTTTGAGTTCTTCCCTGTGTTCTCCTCTGCCTCGCCTTCTTCTGTTGTTCTTCAGATCTCCTTCTTTCTTCTTTTCTTTTTCCTGTCAGGACGTCGTCTCCCCTTCTTTGTTCTTTTCCCTCCAGGATGTCGTCTGATTTTCCAATCAGACGACTTAAATCGCTTGTTGCTACAGTGTCTCCCTCAGCTTCCTTCTTCTTTCGTGGTCCTTCTTCTTCACCTGTGCCTGCACACTTCAGAGTTTACGTCAGAGGGCAAAACCTACTCTACCCCCCGCCCCTCCGTCTCTCTCTCACAGAATCCGCTCATAGGATAGCTCTCCCAGAGCTGCCGGGTAGCCGGGTACGGGTCACGCCCGGGTCCAGGCCCACTGGCGTGCGTGGTGGGCGAGGAGTGCAGGTCAGTCTAAGTCAGGTCGGGTCAGATCCGCGGGGCGTGAGCGCGGACGAGACTGGGTAACCGGGCGGGTGAAGGGGACCTCACCCCGTGTGCTGAGGCAGTAAGCCTCCAGCACTTTTTCGCTTTAAACCGCTGCGCCTCTTCAGACTTTTCCGAGGTGGGACTAAATGTCCCACCCTAATCGAGCGCCCGCAGCGGAGAAAACAGCGGGCGATCGCGGCTTCACGCGAAGCCTTCGCCCCAGCTGCGAGCCTGATGCTTTGTCGAAATGCCTCGCAAGGCCTGGGAGTCGAATCTGGGCGTGGCGCTGGGCGTGGCGCGCCTGCAACTGCAGGCGGAAGCAGCTCCTTCTGCAAGGCAATGGCGGCGGAGGTCGGGTGGCCTGTTCACAGCAAAATGGCCTCTCGGCCTAATCAGAAGGTGCCGGGAGCTTCGCCAGAGTGCGGCGAAGCTCGTGTGGGTGGTGGCGAGGCGTGGGGCGGCGTGCAAGGGCTGCCCTAGGTCGGACTGTGGGTCGGAGGATGGGTTTGTTCGGTGGGGTTGCAGAGGGTGATGTGGGGGAAGTGGAAGGGCGGGGATTGATCAGGGTGAGGAGGCGGAGGTTCTGCGGTGGTCGGCGAGGCGTGTGGGTTGCTGGGGTGATGGGAGCGTCTCGCCGGAGTTTGGCCGGAGACGAAGGGGGTGACGGTGGACAGGAGCGGTCGAGGGTTTAATCAAATAAAAGATAGTGAGGAAAAGAAAGAGGGGGAGATGGGGAGGAGTTCTGACCTAGCTACGGAGACGAAAGGGGCCGGGGCAGGGCGACAGTCATATCGACTATCGCCGGAGAAGAAGATGCCCAGGGGAAGGGGCGGCGGCGAGCAGAGGGCCAGAGATGCGCCAGCTGGGTACGGCGTGGCGCGGGAAGAGCAGGGGAAGAAGTCTCTGCTGCTGGTATTGCGGCAGAGCGAAGAGGAGGAGGAGGAGGAACCGCCGGAGCTGGTGGGCGTCTGCCGGAGTGAGAGGAGAGGAAAGTTGGGGGTTTTCTCCGTCAGATCCGAGCTGGGAAGAACGGTGGAGCGACGGGGGTATTTATAGGGACCGAATCAGGGAGGAAGGCGGAGGGAGACGACGTGTCTCCCTCGCCGGAGGACGCCGGAGATGGAAACCCATACCATCCGTGCGTTCGCACGGCCGGTATGGTGGGTTACAGCGACCAGGGGGGTGTCCCTGCGACGACTGACGACGCAGGGCACCCCTGGTTTACTTGCCAGGCTCTCCCCCTCACCCTGCGCGGCGCCATGCTCCGCGCAAGGTCGCCGGAGCATGGTGCTAGCAGGTTTTGCAGGGGGGACCTGAACGCAAAGAACGAAGGAGAGTTAGGGGCCAAAATGCGAGGGTTCAAAAGTTGAGGGCCAAAAAGTAAATATATGAGGACCAAAGTGTAAAGTTGGTCAAGGAGGTTTCTTCTTAGGCTCAAGTTTTTATACATGACTAATTAGGACCCAAGGAATCTGATGGTGAATTTCATTTCTATATTAAACCTTGTTTGACCGGTCAATTTATGCGAAAACCCAAATTAAGTTATTAATTGGGCATGGTTCTCAATGTAGGTCAAAATGGGTTCTGACGGCCAAATTGAAGGTTCTAAACCCTAGAGATTATTTTTCTATGAATTTTAGAGGGTTTATTCTATTTTTACTTTGCCTCGAACCTCGTGAATTGAAGTGGGTTGTTTTAGGGTTACAGATTATCATTTAGTTCCTTGGAATTGCTGTAGCCCTTGCTAGATCATCTCATCCCACTTTTATTCTTATTAAGTTGCTTTGACCTATGTTTGGGCCCTGAATTACCCTGTATGCAGATTATACTGGTAAAATTGCATTTTTACCCCTTATGACTTGTTTTCTCCTTAAACTCAGAATTCTCTGAGTTAAGCCTTTCCTTGAGTTATGTAGGAGCTTTTATCCTTTGTATTAGGTCAAAATGAGCTAGTTATGGCTCATGATGAGGTTCTCATCACTACACATGTTCCAACCTTGATAACAATGAAATTGGTAGTGAAAGTGGGGCCAATCAGAACCTTGTGACTCTATGTTTAAAAATCAAGAATCAGATGAAATTAAAGTAGGGAGTCGATAGGCCTTAATGTCTTGAGGAACTTAGTTGTCCAAAGTCCTATACATAAGAGTACTTTTGTCGCTCTGACCAAGATTAACGGATCAAACTATTCTTAAGTTGTGAAGAACTTAAGCTGAATGGCAAAATACCCTTAAGCTGAAAATTTGTTCTAAACTCTAAGAATTTGCTAAGGGACTATCAAATGTTAGGCATGGGAGTATGATGCTAATACCACCATCCTTTATATCTAGCTCAAATTGGCTAACTCCCAAGGATAAATTCACCCAATTAAACTATTAAAAGGGTATAATGCAATAATGACTGAATTAAGGGCAATTACTTTAAATTTTGTTAATTCTTTTGTTTTAATAGGAAAATATACATGTAGACTAACACAATGGTAAATGTACACTTAATAGAAGGCCATTGAAGCTGAAATTTCCAATAAGTGAGCTTGCATGAGCTGACTTAGGGTTTCTCAGAGAATTAAAGCCAATTCATAAATAAAAAGTCCAATTTTAACTCACTTAAATACAAAGGGTTCTAGATGAAATAAATGTAATTTAAACCTTCTAAAAATCATTGAAAAATATCCCCTAATGTTTAGAGTGATCAATTTTATAAAAAGAACCCAAATTGACCTAAGTCAAGGACTAAGGTTAACATTTATTGCATTTTGGATTTAAATGCAAAATTGACTGTCCTAACTTTATCAAAAACCAAAATTGAAGTCACTAATCGATTCCTTGGGTCCTAATTAGGTTACCTTGAAAACTTGGACTCAATTGGACATTATCTTGACCTACATTACATATAGGCCCTCATCTTTTAACTTCATTTAGTATTAATCCTTCGTTGACATCAGCATCAACTTCCTCCTCCATCCATGGGAAGAAGCTCCACGAGCTGTTCTCAGGTGCAATTTTGGGGACTCAATTCTCCCATTTCCTTTGGCCAAATCCCTCAAATCTTGGTGGGAATCTTCCTCGATCAATCCCACATCATTTGATGCAATTTCTAGCTATTGATTCCATCCTGGGAGCTTGTGATTCATGGTTAATTCCTCAATGAAGTCATCCTGTGGATCAATCAAATTGAGGTGATTTATTGCCTCATTTGCAAAGGCTAACACTTTATAAAAGGTCACCGTGCATCATTGAGAATTGTTTTTACAGAAATCTAGCACTCAAACCCTTTTATTCTTCGTTGAGAGTGTTTGCCATTGAAGGACATTGGTGCACGTTTGACCCCGCTTCTACACTGTTGCTTGCCGCCAACCAAGCAAGGGATCTTCTTCCTTGTTCTTCCAAGAAGCTTCACGCAAAACTTCAACCTTTGAAACCCCCTCAATTGCTTCAATTGCTTCTCCCCTTCATCTGGAGTCTTGCCACCGCCCCAGGTTATCCCTCACTTTCATCTCAAATTAGATTAGGGCTTTTGGTTAGCATAGTTAAGTGTAGCTTTATACTAATTTAATTTGAATTCCATCATTGTTTACAACTTCCACGACTTCCACCATTGGAAGCTCCAAGGAGCTTCTAAGTAAGACCCCTCCACACACGCTTGCATGCAATAGACCTAGGATTTTGCTTCAAGGCCTCTCCTTGAAGCATTTTGGCACCTGATTTGGGTCTAAAGACCCCTATTTGAGTGTATAGGGCATCACCAAACTACATCATCTTCTTCATCTCTGACAATTGATGTTGTCGCATTCCGTCGCTTTGATCTCCAATCAGACGCCACCATCACCTCAGCAGAGCTCTGGCGACCCTCCTCCACTCTTCGCTGGAGCTATCGAATGGCCGGGTCAACCTTCTGACCTCCCTCCAACGACGCTCTCGACTTGGAAGACTAAGCTTCAAATCCTATAGCACTTGGGACCATCTTGTAAGCATTTAATAATTTTCAAGGGTCTTTTTACAATTTTGTCTTGAACCATTGAGGATAATTTCATACCTATTGATTCTTCAGGGGTTTAATTGCAATACCTTATTCAAAATTTGTTGGAATTATCATTGTTTATTGCTTAATCACTTTTGCTAGTCTTTGATTTCCTTAATTAAGCATTAGATAAGAGCACACAATCACAATTATTTCATTTAATTCATGTGATTTGTTTTTTTAATTTACCCTGCTTCTTTAGTCCCACATCGTAGGCAATAAAGCTTGCGAGGCACTTTAAGAGGATCTGAGTCCCCCTACTACTTAGCCAGAAGCAGGGGTTCGACTCCCCATACGCACACACACACACACTGATCCTATATAGGGTGGCCCCTTTAGGTGAGGAATTTCTAGGCCCAATTAGGGTGATCTATCTAGGCTAGATTATTGCTACCCTTAAGCCAGACCCTTTTTGGCATAGGGAAGAAGAGAGAAAAATCCAAAACGAGAGGAAGAAGCAACTTAGAGAGAATTGGAGGGAAGCAAGTGTGTGTGCTAAGAAGAGAAAGAAAGAAAGGCAAGGGATTAGGATTCAAATCTTTAAAATCAGCTGGGTGGATTTAGTTCCACATCGTAGGTTTACAAGTAATTGAAGTTGTTCTTAAGCTTTTTCCCCTATGGCTATTCAGCCCTTAGTAGGCGACGACTCCCCATAAGAGTATATAAGCCCGTATTATTGAGAAATAAAGAGAGAAAGAGGCCCAGTGAGGGTGACCCATTAAGGCATTGGGCCTAGTGAAAAAGGCGAGGTTTAACATTGACCTAAGGAAATTTCTAAGTGTTAAAGAATTCAAAACCTTTTATAATGAACATTGCCTTATATTAATTGAACACTTAGTTTCCTTTTCAAACCTTTTTGAACTAGAAACCTAGACTCAAAGAACATACTAGCCACTTCTAGTTCCAGAACTTAAAAATTTGATTGTGATAAGTCATGCATTCATTTTGCTCCTAGTACACAACCACGGATTTCAAAGTATTATCTTCGAGATTATAAATTCTAAAAGTGGTTAAGCGCTTTTGACTATACTACGACACATTCTTATAAACCTTCGATTCACGCTTATCAGTGCGTTAATACAATGGTTGCACCACTTAATTTACAAGTGATAACTGAAGTAGCTATCCTATAGAATTCAATTCTTAAGGTCAGAACTATGCAGTCCACATTTTTTGATTTTTAAGGGAAAATCCTACACCTGTGATTGCAAAACTTAGTGTGCCTCACATAACATTGTTTGAATATACCTAAGAAATTGAACCCTAAATGCTACTAAACAAGGTTAAACTCTAAAAGACACCTCATCTCTAATAAACCTTGTTTGAAAACCCTTGGTTGTGCATGCACACATGTATTAGTTGAACTTTAAATGCACAACCCATTAATAGCCCACCACATGCCAAGAGCACATGCAATCTTAAGCCTAACCAAGAATGAGTAGACATTGGCCCTAAGGAATGGACTCGCTTTTCAAGGCTTAGATTGAGATTAATTGTGATTAATTTGCTTCTATTGGTCCATCTAATGTGTAACTAGGGGAGTAGCATCAAACAATAGCAATTAGGGGGTATCAAAGAAACCTAAGGCGAAAGCCGAGGGAAGAATCTTCTGAAACAGCTAAAACTACATGATTTAAAATCTAAAATCGTTGTAGCACATAATAAAGTGATCAATTAGAATTTATATTTCTGAACTACAAGGAGTCCAAGTCGAACACAAGGATGTAATATCTATTTTCAAATCATTTTGAGGTAATTTTTTTTGTCTATTTGGAATAGAATATCAATCAATATAATAGATAGCAAGCTAATAAAGATAGAAGTGATGATATCACATGAAGAATAACTTTATTTCTAATAGTAGCAAGTTTTACAAAGCTAGAAGAAGATCATAATAAAATAAAAGTAGAAGAATGAAATGCGGAGCCACTTGAGCGATGCTTGTGTGAAGCTTTTGTCGGAGCTTTAGATCTAGGGAATCGGGTGGAAGAAGATGAAGACTAGAGAAGGTAGAGGGAGGGTGGTGGGCGTGCACTATAGGGCTTAAGGGTACTACTAAATTATGCTAGGAATTAACTAAGACTGATTGGTTTCTAAGGGTTGGAGGGTAGGTGTTTTTATAGATGTGTAGGATAAATAAGGGTCGTAGAATCTAGATCTAAGGGTTATGTTTAGGATAACTAATAAAGGTAGGTGTTGATCCTTGGATGGTGATCCAAGGAGGTATATGGGGGCTCATGGTGGCCGATCATGTAGCATCTTGGAGAAGCCATAAGTGGTCGGCTAAGGTTGTTGGTTTAGGCCCCTAAGATGTGATTTTGATGGTGGAGATTAGGTCTAGGTGTTGGTTTATTGTTGAGGGTTTTCTGGAGAGGATATGGTCGACCATTTGGAGGCTTAGGAAGCTTCCTCATGGCCAGCTATAGCTATTCTTAGGATAGGTTTCAAGTTGCCTAAATAGGAGCCCTAGGATGAGGGATTGATGGTGGATAAGGAGGGTGTAGGTGGTAGCTAAAAGACTTAACCCTAAAGCAACATGGCCAGCCATGCTTAAGGGATAAGTTCTTTAGGTGGTTAACCAAGTTGTGGATATGCTCTTTTGTTCACAAGGTTTTTGGCCGTAGGATAAAGGGTGGAGGGTTAGGATTTATCTGGATTTAGGTTTTCTAAAAATAGGTAGGTCTAAGACAAGATTTATTTGGTGGATTCGGTTGTCCTATGGGTTAAAGGTGAAGAGGGGTTAGGAAGAGCTATGTGTCCTCCCTTTTCTTTAATTCTTCTCCTTATCTTTATTACTTGAGCTCATGTTTTGATCTCCCTTTAGTCTTCATTGTTTTAGCTCCTAGGTAGGTGCATCTTCTTCCAAACTTTAGTCTTCAATCACTCATCTTATTCTTTTAGCCCTATCACCTACATTATTAACAAAAGAGTAAAATTAGGAGATACTTATTTATAAAATAGATACAAGACTTAAATATACATGCATGTTCTAAATGCAATATTTATAAATCTAATGCATGATTTTACTAATAAGCTAGCCCTAGATTAAGCAATTTAGGGTAATAAATTAAATTGTTATCACACTACTATGCCTATCTTTTGCTAGTCTCTAACAAACTAGAGCATAAAGAAGTATGAAGGAAGACAAGAAGGTTTTTTTTTTTGGGAACAACGAATGTGGGAAAATCAACATATGAACTTGAGTTAAGCCAGATTTGGAAATTCGATATGATTTTTCACCAAGAGTAAAGAAATTATACACAAAATCATAACAGGAAAGACTCAACAGTTTTAAAGTATCAACTCAAATCCATACCTCCCAACACAAATTAGGAATCTTATTAGCCATTAGACTTGTGTCTCAAGAGTAACTTTCTCTAACTATGTCGACCCACCCAATATTTGGATCGAATGCGAGAAACAAGCATCTTGTGTGTGATTTTTATGTGACCTATCAGAAAGGCAATTAAGTTGATTCCTAGTATTCAATAAGGGTTAGAATATCTCTTTGCCTTACAGATCAAGTTTTGGGATTAACCTTACCAAGATTTAGCAGCTTTCTCCTTACCACATTTCTATCTCAAGGTTAACACACTAGCTGTATATCCCCCCGACTAGATCCCTAGGTCGCTTATTCTTAATTCTTTTCTCCATATTTTTTTCTTTTTTCTATAGGATGAACACCCATATGTAACAAGGTGTTTTTATTTAGTAGAATTGCACCCATTTGTAGGGAGGTATTTATTTGGTGGGGGTTTTCTCATGAATATTTTTTTATCTCATTTTTCTTAAAGGATGAATATATATACAACTTAAAAAGGAGATTTGGTCACGGTTCCTAAAATCATGACCAAAAGTAACCCATGATCACGGTTCTAAGTGGAACCATAACCAAAGGATTTTTATATTAAAAAAAATTGCCCTCCCTCCCAAAATTTTCCTTGAAGCCTACTCCCGCCCCCCACCACCTTCCCCCTCTCCCAACTCCCTCATTCCCGGCCCTGACAATGTCACCTCCCCCATCCCTCTCTCGACGTAGGTGGCCTCGCTCCACGACCATACCATTCCTCGACGGCGTGCAGCGGCAGCAGCAACCCAATTCATGCCCCTCCACCCCCTGCCGCCGTGCACTCTCCCTCCCGCCTTTTCCTCCAGTTTGTCCAGAGGAGCATCAGGGCGATGAGTCTGTGCCTCCCTCAGTAGCCACCAACAACGCCTCAAAGCTTGACGAGAGTTCCTTCCTCGCCTCCCTAATGCCAAAGAAGGAGATCGGAGCTGATCATCCCCACCTCCTGCCCTTCCCAACCATCCCCTTATCTTGAAACCCTCGACAAGACCCCCCTTTCCTCTCCTACCCCTCCCACCTACCTGACCCCCTCAATGCTATCATCGGCAGAACAAACTTGTCGCTATTGCTCCCGAGTTCCTTCCTTCCTCCATTGTCCCAGGAGACCAACTCTCTCCCGCAAGTTCCTCCCATGCCACTCCTCTGCCCTGCATCCCAAGCCACTGCCTCTCTCCCGCAAGTTCATCCTACGCCACTCCTCTACCCGGTGTCCCACGTCGTCGCCTCTATCCCGCCAACGTGAGGGTTTGGAAAAGGGTGCCCCCAAACCCTCCTCATCATCACTGCGACCTCCACTTCTGATCTCCTCCCCAACATCACTACTGCATCATCTCCATCAAAGCTCGTGACCTCCTCTGATCTTACTTGGTGACCTTCCCCTCACTTGGAGAGAAGCAGCAGCAGGAATCGATAGGGTAAAGGGGAGAAGTGTTTATATGCTTGTGCCTGCAAGAGATTCTGCTGGACTGATTCTATTCTTTTGATTATTTAGTAACTTTTTTCTTTTTTACACATTGATCTTCTTGAGAATGATGTGTTTTGGTGTCTGTTAGCATCATTGGATATCCAGAGTGCTTGTTGGTATTGTAATTTTGTAGCCTGATTGCCAAATGGCAAGTAACAAGACTATTGGTGGAGGAAATGATGCTGCAGAATGGGCATCTGAGATTCATGTTATTGTGTTATGATGTTGAGCTTAGTTATGATAGATGGACAAGCACTTTTTTTTTCAAGGTATAGTGTTGAATCTATAATTGGATTTATTTTCAATTACCTCTAGTTAGAGTCTTCTCAAGCGAAGGTCCTTCCTTTTTTTGAGATATTCAATTATTAACATTATAAATTCAACTTAAAGCTAAAACAGGTTGATGCATACAAAGATCTCGTAGGAAATAGTTACCTAGCTAGAAACTCAACTTATATGACAAATTGGCCCCTTCAAACATATTTACATTTATTTATTTATTTTTTGTTTTAAAAAACCTTTGGTCACAGTTAATCAATCAGCATCAAAGGTAACCCTTTAATGACGGTTAATAAACCGTAACTAAAGGGATTCTTTGGTGACGGTTAGTGAACTGTGACTAAAGGAGCCCTTTTTGGTCATGGTTGTTAACCATGACCAAAGCTCTCTCTTTTGTCATGGTTCTACAACTGTGACTACATGTCTTTAGTCACGATTTATACCCATGACCACGGCTTTGGTCACGGTGTTGGGTGGAACTGTGATCGAAGACCCTTCCGCAAAGCAACTTTTGGTGACTGTAATTGGTGACGGTTATGAACCCTTTGGTCACGGTTTTTAACCATGACAAAAACACTTCTTTATTGTAGTGATATATTTCTCTAAATCATTTTTCTAGGTAAGTGACTCTCTATCTATACAAGAGTTGCACTTAAACATTGTCCAAAAGTTGAAGGACGTAGGCTAGGCTCTGGACATCTTGGAATGGCGAGGCTCTCCCACTACAACATGCCAGCCATACCCACAAGGATCATTTGACCCTTAGACTAAACTTTATTGACCACTAAGGACCCAACAAAATCGCCTAGAAGACGGTCAGTGCACTGTACAAGTGAAGATGGTTAGAATTCAAAGACTATCAAAATGAAATGGTGGGAGGATAAGTCATTCACATGTCACTCTTTTGACTTAATACTTTTAGCTTTTTCATATCCTTTCAAAGATTTAGAGAAAACAAATCCAAATTTATGTAAATACTCAAGAAATTAAGTCTATAAAGACTTGAAGAGTCTAGGTGGAAAAACTTTTTTTGTATATTTCTAGAAATTGGTAAATCCTCAAAGTAAAAAATTTTCAATCTTTCATAGCTTAAATTCTAAAAACATCAATTTTTTTTAAGATATACTAACATGATTAGCTGACACACAATTATAAGACATGTAATGTCCACCTCCCCATGCCTATTCATTACAATGTCCTCATTGGAATGCATACAAATAAAAATTAAAGTGTAACAAGTAAGAGAAGGGGATATCACCTAATTGAGCTTGTTATTCTAAGTTAGCTTAGAAAAATTAGGATCTAGGTACCTATACAGAATACTGGGTTGCCTCCAAGCGAGCGTCAAGTATTATGTCATTAGTCGGACATAGTTCAACTTAATTAAGATCTTAGAGGTTCATACTGTCACCAGGGATAGAATCAATATAATTATTAATATAAGGCTTCAGGATTGACCATTAGCTATAGTCTCATGACCAGTGTTGGGGTCTAAGATTAGTATAGCTCCATGAGGATAAGCTTTCTTTACAATGAAAGGACCTGTCCATTTTGATCTCAATTTTCCTAAAAAGTGGTTCAAGCGAGCATCGAAAAGCCACACATTCTAATCAGGGACAAAGTTCTTTTAGGAAATATACTTATCATGTAAAGCTTTAGTCTTGCCCTTATATATCCTTGCACTATCATAAGCATCATTCTAGATTTCCTTCAATTTAGTCAATTCAAGTTTTTGTTCTCTTCCAGATTGATCCAAATTCAGGTTGAAAGCCCTAATGGCCTAGGAAGCTTTGTGCTCTAGCTCTACATGGAGGTGACACACTTTACCAAAGACCAAATGGAACAGAGACATTCCAATCAGGGTTTTGTACGTAATTCGATAGGCCCAAAGAGCGTCATCTAATTTTGTGGACCAATCCTTCCAATCCGGGCAGGCCATTTTCTGAAGAATCTTCTTAATTTCCCGATTAGATATTTTACCTTGTCCATTAATCTAAGGGTGACATGGAGTAAAGATCTTGTGTGTCACTCTGTGCTTAGTCAAAAGGGTTTTGAATTGATTATGAGTGAAATGGGACCTGCCATCATTGATTAATACTCTTGGAACCCCGAATCAACTAAAGATATTTCATCTCACAAAATCCATGACCACCTTATGGTATTAGTTTGGGTTGGGATGGCCTCAATCCACTTGGATACCTACTCGACTGTGACCAGCATATACAGGCACCCAAATGAATTGGTGAATGGTCCCATGAAATCAATGCCCTAAACGATGAAAATTTTGACCTTAAGTATCAGGTTTAAGGGCATCATGTCTTTACGAGTTATGTTACCTAAAGTTTGGCATCTAGTACATGACTGGAAAAAATTAAAAGAATCACGACATAAAGAAGGCCCAATATAATCCACTTTGAAGTACTTTAGTTGTCGTCTTCTTCCTAGAGAAGTGACCCCCACAAGCGGTACTATGACAGAATTCAAGCATGCATGCATGCAATCTCATTATCCAGAACACAACGGCGGATGACCTGATCCACACAAATTTAGAACAGTTTTGGATCTTCCCAAAAGCAATACTTGGCATCGGAAATCAATTCATCCCACTTCTTGTTAGGCCAATCAGAAGGAATTTGACCAATTACCAAGTAATTAACAATGCCTGTGAACCAGGGTAGCTTGCAGATGGTCAAGATAGTCTCATCAGGGAAGGAATCAGAAAATTCAGGGGTCAAGTTATCTATAATGATTTAGGAGAGATGGTCTTCCAGTACATTTTGGGCACCTGCTTTGTCTCAAATCTTGAGATCAAACCCCTGAAGTAGAAGGATCCATCTAATTAATAAGCGAGGTCTCGCATCCTTCTTAGCCATTAGGCGCCTTAATGCAGTGTGGTATGTGAAAATAATCACATGAGATCTGATTGCATAGTAATCATGGAACCTAAATTGACTAAATTAAATTAATAAACTAGCTTGCATTATGTAAATAGAGCATCTATCACATGCATTGCATGCATAATTGCAGCTGTACATTCTTAACTTTAATTTTGTCTTCTTATAGTCTTATGGGTAATATTGAGATTTTAAATATGTAGGACCATAAGTCAAGAGCAATATTTGGGATTGAAATGATGTAGAGAAGTTGTTTATACATTCAGAAGATAGGAAGAAGAAGCCAGTAAATTAAGAAAGAAAGTAGGAGACAAGGACATGCAAAACCAGGACAAGCTTGGTCCCATCAAGACAACCCCATGCAAATTCACCTACGTCCTCCTATAAACCCATGCACACACCCTTGCACTATACACACATACACTTGTGCATACACTAATTAAATGTAATCACATGTGCATAAATATCACTATCTTTATAATTGAGCTCATGCATGCCAATTGTGCATAATTCCATTACCCATATATGTTTTTCCCTACGTAAGTCCACACCACCCAAAAGCTCCATTAAACCACCACCTAAACCTACCCAAATCACCCTCCTAATCGAGGCCTATCCTAACGCACACCCCTCCTTATCCACTCTCTTAACCAAGCCTTGACCTACATGCTCACCTTAACTTATACACTAGGCTAGAACCTTCTACCCCTTATGTTGTACCTTAAAGTAACCCCCTTAGCCTATACCTAGGTGACCCCTCTATAAAAGAGAGAGCCACCATAGCGCCCCCCAATCCATTTCCCTCCATTGTTTACTTTCTAAATTAGGGTTTTGAAATCAGTTCGTTGTAATATAGTCAAAAATAGCGCGTGAACAAATACAATTTATAGCTCAAAAGAAATCCGAGGTCGAACGCAGGGAGCAAATGTTGCAATAAATTTCAAAATTGCAATTCTATCACAAGATATCAATATATGATGAAATTTCCAAACTCAAATGATATGTATATAAGAGCAAATGTTGATAGTACAAAAAGATTAGGATAAAATAATGATTTGAATCACCAATTACCCTAATTACAATAATATTAAATATCTCAATAGTATCAACCAAGTTTAATCCACGTAGGATAACCTCATAGTGCACTTAGAACCAGTACATGCGCTGCTAGTGTGCGCGCTGGTGTGCGCATTGGCGTGCGCTGGCATGCGCTGGGGCACATGCGCATGCTGCGACTACTGCTGCATGCGCTGCTGTCCGGTTGATTTGAGAATTGGGGGGGTTGCAGGGATTTGAACCCGCACCCCTCCCTTGAGAACTGCCGCTCCCACCATTGTGCCAAGTTCGCCAATGCATCGTGAGGAAGAGTCACAGCTGAGTGGTGAGGATGAGCTCTTAGCCGTTGGATTCTCATCCAACGACTGAGGTCATTTGATGATCGGCCTTTGGAGAAGTGGTGGGTGGTGTTGGGTGCTCCAAATGGTGCCACGTGGCACCATCTGGACCGTCCACACTTCATTGCTTGCAGAGGATGCCATGGTGCTCGGATCGAGGTGATTTCTACATTGTCGGATTACGATCAACACTCCGGATCCATCCAAAACCCGTATGGATGTTGCATTGCCCCCTGGCCGTTGATCTTCTTCGGATTTCATACGATGCTACGGTTCTCCGATCTAGACGATTTCAGACGCGTTAGGCTGATCGTTGTCTTAATCAAATCCATACTGTCCGATCATCTATCTGGGGCCCTAAAATAAGTCTTCTTCTCCCTTGACCATAAAAAGGACCTAGTTAACCTAAAATATATACAACTACTCTAAATGTAAAATGATGCATGTTATGCAATATTTATAACATGAAATGTAAATCTAAGCCTAAGATCATGCATGAATAGGCATTTTACCCTTAATAAATGTGTTTACATCACTAGGCCGCCATGCACATGCACGCGCCACCGCATGCGCACAGCAGCACGGGCTCGTGTGCATGCGCGGAGGCACGCATGAGCAGCAGTGCAGCGGCACGCACCAGCGCAATAGTTGGTGGGCGCATTGGCTATCTTCAGCGATGTTTATGACCGTCACTAAATGTCTTGTATACAAAATTGATCCTTTCCTTCATTATGAAAGGACCTCTACCCCTCTCATTCTTCTTCATCTCTTCCTTTCTTCCTCTCACCACCTTTAAGGCTCTAGAGAGAGCTTGTTCCAAGCCCGAAATGCTCATCTAGAGTAAACCAAATATTTTCCCTCCTCTCATCCTCCTTCGTGGAGCATCCCGCGGCCGTCCTCTCACCTCCCTTTCGGGAAGAAGACCCTTGCCGCGACGTCGTCCTACCCCGCCCTCCGTCCTCGTTCGTCCCACTCCTCACCACCTTCCTCTAGTCAATGTCAGAGTGAGTCATCCTCTGAGCAACTGTCGAGGGGGATTCTCTCACCTATATCTTTCTTTTCACTTTTTTAGTATAATCTTTCCCACTTAGTTGTAGAAAACATTTGCTTCAAAAATATATGTGATTGTTTCTCTCTCTCTCTTATATTTTACAAGTAGATTAGTTAGATAAGAATTCATCAACTTAATCTCTTACTTGCTAAAAATACAAAAAAATTAGAAAAGACAAAAACAACAAAAACAAATAAAGCAAAATGCGTAATTTTCAAAACCAAACATTTGCTTCCCTGTGTTCCATCTGGGACTCACTTTTCGAGTTTTGGTTATAAATTTTATCTGATCGACGGATTTTCTCGTGAATCGAACTATGACAATGGGTTTTCCAAACTCCATTCCTTTACGCTGAGAATCCGCCGCATCAGTAGGACTGACAGTTATGCAAATAGAAGATGGTGAATCCATCCCCACCCGCACCACCTCATCCTAGCAGGTTTGTATTGACCATAGAAAACTTAACTCAGCAACAAAGAATGATCATTTCCACTACCCTTTACTGACCAAATTTGCGAAAGACTTGCTTGCCAAAAGTATTTCTACTTTTTGGATGGATACTTAGGATACAACCAAGTAGCTATCAGTCCTGAGGACCAATAAAACCACATTCACATGCCCCTTTGGTACTTTTGCATTTAAGAGGATGCCATTTGGTTTATGGAACGTCCTAGGAACATTCAAATGTTGCATGATGGTTATATTTTCTGATATGATGGGGAATTACATTGAGGTTTTCATGGATGATTTCTCTGTATTTGGAGGTGACTTTTCGACATGTTTGGCAAACTTGGCCAAGGGTTTAAGATGTATAGGTATAAACCTAGCATATCCTTGGAAATTAGTCATTGTATGGTACAACATAGGATAGTACTAGGGCATAATATTTCAGGAAAAGGATTAGAAGTCGATCGAGCAAAATCTGACATGATCTCTAAATTACCCTCACCGGCCTTGGTCCATGAAATTAGATCATTCTTGGGACATGCCATGTTATATTGACGTTTTATAAAGGATTTTTCTAAAATAGCCCAACCCTTAACTAGACTTCTTTGAAATGATGTCCCATTTGACTTTAATAAGAATTGTCTTGAATCTTTCACTATCCTCAAAAAGGTTGTCACTGATTCTCCTATTGTCCAACCCCTTGATTGGTTCCTTGATTTTGAAATCATGTGTGATGCCTCTAACTATGCGGTTGGAGCGATTTTGAGACAAAGAAAAGACAAATGACCTCATGTTATTTATTATGCCAGCAACATGTTGAATGAAGCTCAGTGTAATTACACGATTACCGAGGAGCTTTGGCTGTTATTTTTGGGTTGGAAGGGTTGGAAAAGTTTAGATCGTATCTCTTGGAATCAAAAGTGATTATATACACAGACCATTCTACCCTCCGACATTTCTTGCCAAAGAAAGATGCCAAACCACATCTTATCAGATGGATCCTTCTTCAAGAGTTTGATATTGAAATCGAGGATAAAGACGGAGCTCAAAATGTGGTTCCTGACCATCTTTCTAGACTAAACTCGACCCATATTCCTTCTTCTCTACCCATTAATGAAAAATTCCCTAATGAAAGGATTTTAGCGAAAGATTCATGTGAGCTTCCATGGTTATAGATATTGAAAACTATTTGTTTTATGGAAAAATTCCCCCAGGAATGCCAAAAGACCAGAAGCTCAAATTCCTCTAAGAAGCAAAATATTACTTTTAGGATGACCTATTGTTAATCTGACTAGGTTTTGGTTAGATCATTAGACAATGCATCCCTTAGTCTAAAACAAGAAGTATTCTATCATTTTGCCAGAGCAAAGCCTATGGAGGTCATTTTTAGGGAGGAAAACCATTGCAAAGGTTTTGCAGTCGGGATTCTTTGGCCATCATTGTTTAAAGACATACATAATTTTTCCTGAGGTTACCAGTGATGCCAGACATTAGGATCCATGACTAAGAGGGACATCATGCCTAGGAGTTAACTTTAAGGACCCCTTTCTGAATTCTCATGGCTTCGGGTATATTCTGTAAGCTATAGAATATGTTTCTAAGTGGGTCGAAGCCATCCTGAGAGGACATGCTAATCACAAACCGTTATTCATTTTGTCTGGGAGAACATCTTTTCTAGATTTGAAATTCCCTGCACTTTGATTTGTAATGGGGGTAGTCATTTTATGCATGCTTATTTTAGATCTGTTTTGCCAAAGTATCTGGTAAACCACCGTATTTCTACCCCATACCACTCGCAAACAAATGGGCAGGCAAAGATCTCAAACAGACAAATCAAAGAAATTTTACAGAAAATAGTGAGTCCTGATAGAAAGGATTGGTTCGAGAGATTGGTTGACAAACTTTGAGTGTGTCAGACCGCTTGCAAGGCCCCTATAGGAATGTCACCCTATAGATTAGTTTATGGGAAGCCTTGTCATCTACAAGTTTAATTGGAGCATCAATTATTTTGGGCAGTTAAGAAATGTAATTTGGATATGCAAGAAGGAGGTCAGCACAGAAAATTATAGCTTTTTGAATTGGAAGAAATTAAGAGGGAGGCTTATGAAAATGCAAGGATTTACAAGGATAAATTAAAAGCCTTCCATGAAAAGAATATTAGAAGAAAACAATTTGAGCTAAATCTGGCCGTTTGGTTATTTGATGCTAGGCTCAAACAATTTCTAGGAAAATTGAAATCGAAATGGACTGGACCTTATCATGTTGTAGTCCCATATGACAATGGGGCTGTTTAGGTTCAAGATCGCAGAACTGGGCACGTATTTATTGTTAATGGACAATGATTGAAACCAGTCATTGTCTAGGAATCCTTAATTCTTGAAAAAATAATCCATCTCATTGATGGCTGAATTCTAAATTTTCACCCAGCTGGGGATGTTAAATTCAACCCTTCTTGGGAGGTAACCAACACCCTTTCGTAAATACTTTTTTTCATTTTCTTCTCAAGGAATTGGAAGCAATTCATAGGAAAACACAAGCCTTATGAAGTGATATCTATTCATCTTATCTATTTAAATTTTGCATGAGGACATGCACACATTTTGGCATGGGTGGATGCGTAGTACAAAAATAAATATTCTACGAGTATCTAGAGTTGTCACTTTCTTTCAAAAAGCCTGGAAACTTTCATTTCAAAAAAAAGGAAATTTTTTCCTTCTTCAGCATTATAAAAAGTTTATCTTTGAAAATCGCAAAAAATAGCATATATATGGAAAAAACAAAAAGAAATAAATTGAGTAAAGATAAGATCGATGGATATAAAGAAGACATTCATCTTGGGAAATAATATAATTAAGGTTTTGTTGCTTAGACTCTTTAGGTCTAACGACTCAATCAACCTAGGTGTCCACTACAATGTGGATTTGCTTCTTGAGTCCCTATCATCTTAAAATAAACCTGAATTTATTCATAAATTTGGATGGTAAGTACATTGCTTATCAACCCACCCTCGGTTTAAAAGGTCTCGAAGGTTTAAGTGTCTACACACAAATTGTACCGACTCATCATTTGGGAATTATAATGGAAACTACCGAGCCAATAAACAAACAGGAGTAGTATAGCTAGCATGTAGCAATGGATAAACCCCCATTGATAGATGTCTAGACCCTAGCTACTGGATCTAATATCTTTGATTATGGCCTTTTGGTACATCTCAAACTAGGGAAGCCACCTACTAAGAGAAAAATTAGAAACACTAAAAAAGAAAAAAATGATGATATATATGAAAAAAATAGAAAGAAAAAAGAATGCTATTTGCAAAAAAAAAGACGAAAAAAAGAGAAAAAGTAGAAAAAAATTATTGTATATATGAATAAGCAGAAAAAAAAGTAAACATAGCCACACTCGCACATAGGCATGGTTGACAACTTGCCATGGATAACCCGCCTTTGGCCGTTTGTCCAGAGCTCAACCCTCAGTCTCACCCTAAATAAGGCGTAGCGGGGAAGTAGAAATATGCACACCTATAAAAAAAATCGGTAGGGAGAAGCTACAATTGGTTCAAAAGATAAACCTAAAGGCAGCACTTTTCTTTCTGGGTCGTTTGAAGTTTAGGGCTACTTAGAAACCATTACAATCACCTTGCAATGAGTCCCACTTACACTAATTGGATGCTTAGTACTTTAGAGTTGTTTGAATGTTGGGTGGATTGAGTAGCCGAAGGAAAGTTACCCCGAAACCCCAAATAAAAATCAAGAAAAAAAAAAGCAAGAGAGAAATTACAAAAATAAGGCAAGGACTTGGACAATATGTATTTTGGCAGACACCTAGGTGTTGTTTAGTCTTCGAGGATGAAATCTTAAGTATTAATTCCCACGGTTGGTGATGACTGATATCTGGAAGTTCGATCCTTGATTCGAGATATTACTGACAAAGTCAAAAGTCAAAGGAAAAGAAAAGAAAAGAAATTAGAAAAGAAAAAGCAAGAAAAAAAAATAGGTTTTAAACAATCATGCATTCCATTGCTAGGGAGTAGTAAAATTTGGGCATGGGGGTATGATTGCATAACAATAATGGGACCTAAATTGACTAAACTAAGCTAATAGCCTACCATGCATTATGTAAAAGGAGCATCTATCAAATGCATTGCATGCATAATTGCAATTGTACATTCTTAATTTTAATTATGTCTTCTTATGGTCTTATGGGTAATATTGAGATTTTATGTATGTAGGACCATAAGTTAGGAGCAATATTTGGCATTGAAATGATGTAGAGATGCTATTTCTGCATTCTAAAGACAGGAAGAAGAAGCCAGTAAATTGAAAAAGAAAGCAAGAGACATGGACATGCAAAACTAGTACAAGCCTGGTCCTGCCAAGACAACCCCATGCAAATTCACCTACACCCTCTGATGAACCCATGCACACACACCCATGTACTATACACACAGATACACTTGTGCAAACAGTAATTAAATGTAATCACATGTGCATAAATATCACTATCTATATAATTGAGCACATGCACACCAATTGTGCACATTTTCATTATCCACATATATTTTTCCCTTATTTTATCTATGCTATATGGGCCTAGTAGTAACTACTATGTGGTATTTTTCTCTATTTTATTTGCTAGCCCTACAGACACCCACATATGCCCATTCAAGTTAAAACCCACTACACCTCGTAATTACACTCAACCTAACCCAAACCCTACTTAAGTCCATGCTACCCATAAGCCCCACTCAACCACCACCCAAACCACCCTCCTAATCCAAGCCTATCCCAATGCTTACCCCTCCTTATCCACTCTCTTGACCAAGCCTTGACCTACACCCTCACCTTAACTTATACACTAGGCTGGAACCTTCTACCCCTTATGTTGTACCTTAAAGTAACCCTTGATGAGTGAGATTTTGTGCAAGAAAAATCGAGTTTGGGAAAACCCGATTGTCACAGTCGTAAAAATCTACTTATCAAATAAAATAATCAGAACTTAGGTGATCTTTTTGTAGTAAATACATTCTTCAGAAAATGGGAAGAGCATTTGATTACTGATGAATGGCCGATAACTTATGACTAGGTTTTGCTAAAGAAATAGCATTGTAGTACAGCTAGTTATTGCCATCATTATAGATATTTTTTACTCGGAAAATAAAGTTCTCCCGAGGTCGAACTCAGGGAGCAAGTTGTATTCTAGAAGTACAGTATTTCTATTACAAAAATAAAGAGAGAGAGAGAGAGAATTTGTTGGCTTCTCCTTCTTTCTCGTCTGTCTTCTTTTCTCTTCTCTTTTTTTTCTTCTTCTTTCTTCTTCTCGCAGTCCTTCTTTCTTGGCCATCTTCTTCTTCTTTTTCCTTCTCTTCTCTTGCAGTCTACTTCCTCTTCTTCTGCTCTTTCTTTTCTCGGTCAAGTGCGTTCTTCTTTCTCTTCGTCTTTTGCTTCTCTTCATTGTCTTCTTCCTTCTGTTCTTCTTCTTTTTGTCCATCTCTTTCTTTCTCTTCTTCCTTGCTGTCCTGTTCTCTTTTCTTCTCCTTCTTTGCCTTCAGAGCGTCGTCTGATTTCTCAAGCAGACGACTTAAGTAGCTACTGCTACAGTGCGTCTTTTCTTCTTTCCTCTGTGGCTTTCTTCTTCTTCTTCCTGCCTTCTCTTCTTCTTCTTCTTCACCTGTGCCTGCACACTCAAAGTTCGATCAGAGGGCAAAACCTACTCTAACCTCCCCCCGCGTCTCTCTCTCTGAGAATTCGCTCTTAGGAAAGCCCTCCCACAGCAACCAGTTAATCGGGTACGCGGGTCATGCCCGGGTCCAGGCCCACCGGCATGCGGTGGTGGGCGAGGAGTGCAGGTCGGGCTAATCGGGACGGGCCAGGTCCGCGGGGCGTGAGCGCGGATGAGGCCGGGTAATCGGGCGGGTGAAGGGGACCTCACCCCGTGATCTGAGGCGAACAGCTTAAGGCACTTTTTGCCTTTAAGCGCCCGCTCGCCTCAGTGAGTTTCCGAGGTGGGACTAAATGTCCAACCCCAATTGGACGCCCGCGCGGAGGAGGCAACGCACAATCGAGGCTCCACGTGAAGGCTTTGCCCCAACTGCAGCCTGGGACTTCTTTGCGGAGATGCCCCGCGCAGCCTGGGAGTCTGACCTGGGCGTGGCGCGCCTGGAGGAGCAGGTCGAAGAAGCTGCTTCACTCAGCAATGGCGGCGGCGAGCGAAGTACCTGCTCATAGAGAAACGGCCTCTCGGCCTAATCAGATAAGCGGAGGACCTTCGGTGTAGCACGGCGAAGGTGGTCGGGGGATCTGCAGGTGGTGGGGCAGAGCCTAAGGGCTGCCCTAGGTCAAACTGCAGGTTGGGAGATGGGTTTGGTCGGTGGGTCTGTAGAGGGCGATTGGTGGGAAGTGGAAGGGCGGAGGTTGATCAGGGTGAGGAGGTGGAGGTTTTGTGAGGGTCGGCGAGCTGTGTGGGGTGCTGGAGTGACGGGAGTGGGTCGCCGGAGTTTGGCCGGAGATGGAGAAGGTGAGGGTGATTAGGCACGGTCGAGGGGTAATTAGATAAAAATAGCAGGGGGGAAAAGAGAGAGAGGATGCAGGGAAGTAGTTCTAACCTAACTAAAGGGACGAAGGGGGCGAGGAGGCGGACGGCTGTACCTGCTGTCGCCGGAGAAGAAGGTGCCCAGTGGGGGAGGACGGCGGCGATGACGGGGCAGAGGCAGCACACGCTGGTATTGCGCGACGCGGAGGAAGATCAGGAAGGTGGCTCTGCTGCTGGTATTGCAGCAGAGTGACGAGGAGGAGGAGGAAGAACCGCCGGAGCAGGAGGAATTTTGCCGAAGTGGGAAGAGAGGAAAGGGGGGGGGGTTTCTCCATCAGATCCGTGCTCAGGAGAACGACAGAGCTTGTGGGGTTTTTATAGAGGTAGAGACGGAGAGGAGGGCAGAGGGAGGCGATGTGCCTCCCTCGCCGGAGGATGCCGGAGGAAGGAGACCCATACCGTCCGTGCGTTTGTACGGCCGGTATGGGTGGTTGCAGCACTCAGGGGGTGCTCCTGCGACGGCTGACGACGCAGGGCACCCCCATTTGACTTGGCAGGCCCCCCACCCTGCGCGGCGCCATGCTCCGCGCAAGGTCGCCGGAGCATGGTGCTGCTCAGGTTTTGCAGGAGGGACCTAAGCACAAAGAACGAAGGAGAGTTAGGGGCCAAAATGGGAGGGTTCAAAAGTTGAGGGCCAAAAAGTAAATATATGAGGACCAAAGTGTAAAGTTGGTCAAGAAGGTTTCTTCTTAGGCTCAAGTTTTTATACATGATTAATTAGGACCTAAGGATTCGGATGGTGAATTTTATTTCTAGATTAAACCTTGTTTGATCGGTCAAATTACGCAAAAACCCAAATTAAGTTGTTAATTGGGCATGGTTCTCAATGTAGGTCAAAATGGGTTCCTAAGGCCAAATTGGAGGTTCTAAACCCTAGAGATTATTTTTATATGAATTTTAGAGGGTTTATTGGATTATTTCTTTGCCTTGAACCTCGTGAATTGAGGTGGGTTTGTTTTTAGGGTTACAGGATGTCATTTAATTCCTTGGAGTTGCTGTAGCCCTCTTTGAGTCGTCTCATCCCACTTTTCTTCTTATTAGGTTATTTTGACCTATGTTTGGACCCTGATTTACCCTATTTTCAGATTGAATTGGTGAAATTGCATTTTTACCCCTTAGTTTCTGTTTTCTTCTTAAACTCAGAATTCTCTGAGTTAAGCCTTTCCTTGAGTTATGTAGGAGCTTTATCCTTTGTATTAGGTCAAAATGAGCTAGTTATGGCTCATGATGAGGTTCTCATCATACCCCCATGCCTAGCTTTTGCTAGTCCCTTAGCAAAAAAAACTTAAGGTTTCAACCTTTGTTCTAGACCATGGAGTTCTTAATAGCTTTAGATAAGTGCTTTTTCATTTGAACTAAGATTAGGTTAGAATGCTGACCATAGGCCTAAAAGGTACTCTAGTACCAATCAAGATCCAGATCTGTCTAGCCTCAGCCTCAGTCCTTAGCAAAGGTTTTTAAGGCCTACAAGAACTAACTTAAGGCCTAAAAGGTACTCTAGTACCTGATGAGAACCTCATCATGAGCCATAACTAGCTCATTTTGACCCAATACAAAGGATAAAAGCTCCTACATAACTCAAGGAAAGGCTTAACTCAGAGAATTCTGAGTTTAAGGAGAAAACAAGTCATAAGGGGTAAAAATGCAATTTTACCAGTATAATCTGCATACAGGGTAATTCAGGATCCAAACATAGGTCAAAGCAATTTAATAAGAATAAAAGTGGGATGAGATGATCTAGCAAGGGCTACAGCAATTCCAAGGAACTAAATGATAATCTGTAACCCTAAAACAAACCCACTTCAATTCACGAGGTTCAAGGCAAAGAAAAAATGGAATAAACCCTCTAAAATTCATAGAAAAATAATCTCTAGGGTTTAGAACCTTCAATTTGACCTTAGGAACCCATCTTGACCTACATTGAGAACCATACCCAATTAATAACTTAATTTGGGTTTTTGCATAAATTGACCGGTCAAACAAGGTTTAATCTAGAAATAAAATTCACCATCAAATTCCTTAGGTCCTAATTATTCATGTATAAAAACTTGAGCCTAAGAAGAAACCTTCTTGACCAACTTTGCACTTTGGTCCTCATATATTTTCTTTTTGACCCTCAACTTTTGAACCCTCACATTTCTGCCCCTAACTCTCCTTCGTTCTTTGCGTTCAGGTCCCCCCTGCAAAACCTGCCAGCACCATGCTCCGGCGACCTTGCGCGGAGCATGGCGCCGTGCAGGGTGAGGGGGAAAGCCTGGCAAGTAAACCAGGGGTGCCCTGCGTTGTCAGCCGTCGCAGGGACACCCCCCTGGTCGCTGTAGCCCACCATACCGGCCGTGCGAACGCACGGACGGTATGGGCTTTCGTCTCCGGCCATCCTCCGGCGAGGGAGACACGTCGTCTCCCTCCGCCTCCCTCGCTGTTTTGATCCCTATAAATACCCCCCGTTGCTCCACAGGCCGGGGCAGCTCGGATCTGACGGAGAAAACCCCCAACTTTCCTCTCTTCTCTCTCCGGCAGACGCTCACCAGCTCCGGCGGTTCCTCCCCCTCCTCCTCTTCGCTCTGCCGCAATACCAGCAGCAGAGACTTCCTCCCCTGCTCTTCCCGCGCCACGCCGCACCCAGCTGGCGCCTCTCCGGCTCTCTGCTCGCCGCCGCCTCCTTCCCTGAGCATCTTCTTCTCCGGCGACAGTCGATACGACTGTCGCCCTACTGCTCCCCCTTCGTCCCTGCAAGTAAGTTAGAACTATTTCCCTTCTTCTCCTCTTTCTTTCCCCGGTTCCAATTTGTTCAATTACGCCCTCGACCGACCCTGACCATCGTCACCCCCTTCGACTCCGGCCACCCTCCGGCGAGATGTTCCCATCGCTCCACAGCCTCACACACCTCGCCGACCCTCACCGAACCTCCGCCTCATCACACTGAGCACCCCCCACCCCTCCACTGCCACTCCACACCTCCGTAACGCTCCCCCGAACAAACCCATTCCTCCGGTTGCAGTCCAACCTAGGGCTGCCGCCAGACACCACCTTGCGGCCTGCCGCGCAGCTCCTCACCTTCGCCGTGCCACGGCGAAGGTTCCCCGGTGGTTTGATCAGGCCGAGAGGCCATATTCGTGTCCGACAGGTTTTGAGGTTCGACCGCCATTAACGCACATTGAAGCAGCTTCTCCCGCGCTCCAGGCTTGAGGACTCCAGGTCTCCAGCTGCTGCGGATTACGGGGAGTCTTGCGAAGGCAGCCAGCCAGCAACCTACGCAAATCAAAGCCGCAGCTGCAGAAGCCAGGCCGCGGTCTCCCAGCAGGCGCACGCGAGGAAAGGTCTGCGTTTAGTCCCACATCGGTAAGCGTCACAACCTTTCCACTGTTTAAATTGATTTTGTGCACTAGCCTTACTACCTCAGCACACGGGGTGAGGTCCCCTTCACCCGCCCGGTTACCCGATCTCGTCCGCGCTCACGCCCCGCGGACCTGACCCGCGACCCGACTTAGACTGACCTGCACTCCTCGCCCACCACGCACGCCGGTGGGCCTGGACCCGGGCGCGACCCGAACCCGATAACCCGGCAGCTCTAGGAGAGCTTTCCTAAGAGTGGTTTCAGAGAGAGAGAGAGACGCGGGGGGAGAGGGTAGAGTAGGTTTTGTTCTCTGACGTAAGCTCTGAAGTGTGCAGGCACAGGTGAAGAAGAAGAACCGCGGAAGAAGAAGGAAGCTGAGGGAGACACTGTAGCAACAGGCAGTTTAAGTCGTCTGATTTGGAAATCAGACGACGTCCTGAAGGGAAAAGAAGAAAGAAGGAGGGGCGACGTCCTGACTGAAAAAGAAAAGAAGAAAGGAGATCTGGAGAACAACAGAAGAAGGCGAGGCAGAGGAGAACACAAAAGAACAAGGGAAGAACTGAAAGAAGAAAAACAAAGAAGAAGAAGAAGAGCATCACCATTGCAGAAGAAAGACATCACCTCTGCAGACAAAGAAGAAGAAGAACTGAAAGAAGAAAACAAAGAAAAGAAGACAACAAATTCTTTCCCTCTCTCTTTCTTTTTGTAAAAGAAACATGTATATCTCTAGAATACAACTTGCTCCCTGAGTTTGACCTCGGAAGTTGACCCCTGGGGTCAACCAACCTTCAAACTAGGCCACTTTGTTCACAAAAACACCTAAAGTTCAAGTGAAACCTTAAGCACCCTGATCTTAAAATTAGTAGACTTAAGAGGTCAAGATCCCCATTCTGGTCTACCTGGAACCGCAGTGACAAGAGAGGTCGGGTGGGGGAAACCCTGTAACCCGTGGGGACGCTCTACCGTGTAGGGGTCTTTGCGGGACTCTCCCTCTCTGGCTGCCCAGGTAATTCTCAGGTGGACGATCTTTCTGATCAAGGGGTCCATCTGCCCCGAACCTCTATAGTCACCCAACAATTTTTGGGTGTCTTGATTGGGTCCAGCACCTGCTTATCTCATCCAGTCCTTCAGTATTTTGCAGGAGGTCCTTGAAACCTCCTATAGAAATTCACTCTCCCCGAGGCTAAGCCTCGGCTCCTTTGTTTTTGCAAAAATCATTCACACAGCCCTTCTTTCCTCTGATTCTGAACAAAATCCCCTTCTTCCATCTTGATTCAAACTTTGATTCCACCACCTGATCCAATTATGCAGCCTAATTACCTAGCAAGACTACCATTCAAAAAACCTGAATATATGAGATCCATGAAAGATAAGATGATTGAGGATGCCCTTGAAATCTATGAAATCAAACCCTCAACACCAGTAGAAAACATTCAGGTTGATGTCCCAACAACCACAGCTTTCATCATGAACTGTGCCAAAATCCTATTGACTGAAATTTCAAAAGGATCAACCCGAGATATGCTCATGAAAGGATACATTGAGATAGACAAATTACACAAATCTGAATACCTTCAATGCTTGACAAATCCTGTACTTTGGGAACAAAACCAAGATGCTCTTGAAAAACGGGTAGAGATGATGAGACTTTTAGAAAAAACTATCAACCAAAAATACCCGTATACACCAGAAATAGAGGATGAGTCATCTTGGAACAGTACTAAAAATCAATCCAGTTTCCCAGACCTCGGGACTGAGGCACAAGGTGGTTGTCGACTCCCAACCCAAATAGAAGATAGCATTAAAATAGGTTGGGAAGTTGCAGGAGAACATAATGCTGAGCCAACCCTAGGCCATAAATCACCAAGCTTAGAACTCCAAGACTCCTGCAATAACAAGATTAGAATTGAACCTCTGGAGGGTATAAATTCCGCCCCTTGTTTTGATAAGGTAACCCTCGAAGGTTATTCAGACTTAGGTTCTAATAATTCTACCCACATCCTAAGCCTAGAACCTAGATCTGAAACTTATTGGGAAGATTATGAGGCCCCTTATGAGAAAGATCAAATTTTTACAGAATATGATTCCGGGCCTCTATTTGATGAATATCCCTCTCCAACATCCTTAGGAAATCTGATCGATTTTTCAGAAAACATGCCAATTTATGATACAGAAACTGAGGAGTTGGATGAGCAAGGTTTTAATGGGGTCTATCCTACCAGCTTAGAGCTTGAACAGAACATCTTTTTGAGCCCAGAAGTGACATATAGGCTAGAACCCAGTCAGGCTGCTGATTCCACATCTGATGATTTTTGCTGTGGTGGAATTCATGATCATTTTCGCCAACTCTCCGACAATTTCAGATCTGACTATAATTGCGGAGAGATTCCCCTTCCTGAACACGCCAGGCCTATCTACGACCTCAGTTCACATGACTCTGACTCCGACTCTGAGGTCCTGATTCTCGAGATCACTAATAACATAGAATCATTCCTTTTCGATCCTCAGGAACCAAAAATAAAAAATGCCAAGAGTGATTACAACCAAGAATCCAAATTTTTTCTCGAATCCGATTCCTTTCATCCTACAGACACTCTTCCGGCATTTGATAGTTACCCAGAGGACTCTCTACAGAAAACCACCTATCATCTGTTTCTAGAAGAGCCCTCGTACACAATGGCCACCTCGTCCGCACACACAGAACGGATCAAAACCTCTCCCAAACCCCGACCCGCAACCGGACTCAAGTTCTATTCAGATTCACCTCTCACCGAGCCGATTGCATTTCCACATCGGGTTTCGAACATTGATCAGACTACATACCATGCTCTATCATTCTCTGATCACCCCTGTAGGGTTTCCGCGTCATTCATTGATTATTCTACAGGTCCCTACTCTGACCAGGCTGATTCGACTCAGCCAAACCCTGCGTTTACACTTCCACATCCATCTGAGCTTCATAGTTTATGGTGGGTTCCACACCTTTTTATCCACATCTATCAACCCACCAGATTGATTAGGTTTGGGCTGCATCATCAGCCTGTTGATCTGAACAAGCACCTGGTTGGACCAACCAGGCTCTTAATCAAGGTGCTTGTCTTACAAAACTCTGCTGATTTGACCATCCCCTCTCCATCGCATTTCCCGCTTGGCTGAAGGCATCAAATTTAGCGCTTAACGGGAGGCAACCCGTCATTTTCCTAAAAATCCAAAACTTTTTCTGACACCTTTTTGCACTTAAGGTTCACCCTTGTAGACAGCCGACCCTACCTCAGATGCTTGCATCTGGGATTAGAAATCGTCCGCAAAAATTCAACCCGACCCATTCACTCATTCAAATTTCTGTCTTAAGGAATGAACTAAGTTAAATAAAAACCCCCTAGGTTACAATGAGGACATTGCAAATCTTAGGCATGGGGGGGTATGAAAGTGCAAAACTTGTAAGAAAAGGTTTCAAACAAAAAATTCACATATGCCAAAAATACCATAAAAATTAAAAAATTTTTTCGAAAAAGAATAAGAGGAAAAGAGGAGAAGGAAATTTTGTGAAGAAGAAGGACAAAAGAAACAAAATGAAAAAGGAGCACAAAATTATGAGAAAAGGTGATAGTCATTAGTAAGGAACTAAGGAATTAACCTAAGTTCTAGACCTCATTCAAGAAAATAACTGAAAAGTGCACAATGAGATTAGTAAGAATGCAAACCTTAGGCATTCTTGAATAGACTCTTAGTACCCATTAAGATCTGGACACTCCTCAAGAGGTTGAGGAAAATGAAAAGCTGAAGTATTAGGTCTAAGGCTTAGGGAGTATTTGGCCTCGTTAACTAATTTTTTGTTTACGGGACTCAGTAACCTAAGCACCCTAACCTCACACACAGCCTGGTTTAGTAAGCATAAAAATCAAAATCACGCAGAAGCGTCGCAAAATTCTGAAAAGAACACCTAGAATAGGAGCGGCCGATCAACACAAGTTGATTTGGACAAGTTCCCAGCGCGGAGAGGCAGGAAATCCCCTCGAAGATGCGTAACAAAATATCATCTCCTCGGTGCCTGTCTCTTAGGATATTTACATATCCTACTGGGGGCATGTAAGCACTCTGCTGGTTCAGATTCCATGGATGGCATTATCTCGAAGTGTCAATTGCCAGGGTCTGGATTCGGCCACGGAACACCATGGATGGGATTATCTCGAAATCTCAATAGCCAGGGTTCCGGGGGTTGCCATGGGCGGTGCTATCTCGAAGCATCGATCGCCAGGAACCCTTGAGGATTGATGATGGGAGCAAGGAATCTGATACAGACCGTGTTGAAAAGCCAATCCTAGGCTAGAACTAAAAAGAAAAAGAGAGAGAAAACTCTCTAAACAGAAAAACTTTCTATCTCTCTTACAAAACGCACTGCGAACTGAGCCAGGGCTAAAATCATTTCAAGCACGGGTGCTTTAATCACAAAGTCCAATAAACCTTAGGTTAGTTCTTGTGGGCCTTAAAAACTTTTGCTAAGGACTGAGGCTAAGGCTAGACAAATTTGGATCTTGATTGGTACTAAAGTACCTTTTAGGCCTATGGTCAGCATTCTAACCTAATCTGAGCTCAAATAAAAAAGCACTTATCTAAAGCTATTAAAAACTTCATGGTCTAGAACAAGGGTTGAAACCTTAAGTTTTTGCTAAGGGACTAGCAAAAGCTAGGCATGGGGGTATGATGAGAACCTCATCATGAGCCATAACTAGCTCATTTTGACCCAATACAAAGGATAAAAGCTCCTACATAACTCAAGGAAAGGCTTAACTCAGAGAATTCTGAGTTTGAGAAAATAAGTCATAAGGGGTAAAAATGCAATTTTACCAGTATAATCTGCATACAGGGTAATTCAGGATCCAAACATAGGTCAAAGCAACTTAATAAGAATAAAAGTGGGATGAGATGATCTAGCATGGGCTACAGCAATTCCAAGGAACTAAATGATAATCTGTAACCCTAAAACAAATCCACTTCAATTCACGAGGTTCAAGGCAAAGCAAAAATGGAATAAACCCTCTAAAATTCATAGAAAAATAATCTCTAGGGTTTAGAACCTTCAATTTGACCTTAGGAACCCATCTTGACCTACATTGAGAACCATACCCAATTAATAACTTAATTTGGGTTTTTGCATAAATTGACCGGTCAAACAAGGTTTAATCTAGAAATAAAATTCACCATCAAATTCCTTAGGTCCTAATTAGTCATGTATAAAAACTTGAGCCTAAGAAGAAACCTTCTTGACCAACTTTGCACTTTGGTCCTCATATATTTTCTTTTTGACCCTCAACTTTTGAACCCTCACATTTCTGCCCCTAACTCTCCTTCGTTCTTTGCGTTCAGGTCCCCCCTGCAAAACTTGCCAGCACCATGCTCCGGCGACCTTGCGCGGAGCATGGCGCCGCGCAGGGTGAGGGGGAAAGCCTGGCAAGTAAACCAGGGGTGCCCTGCGTTGTTTGCCGTCGCAGGGACACCCCCCTGGTCGCTGTAGCCCACCATACCGGCCGTGCGAACGCACGGACGGTATGGGCTTTCGTCTCCGGCCATCCTCTGGCGAGGGAGACACGTCGTCTCCCTCCGCCTCCCTCGCTGTTTTGATCCCTATAAATACCCCCCGTTGCTCCACAGGCCGGGGCAGCTCGGATCTGATGGAGAAAACCCCCAACTTTCCTCTCTTCTCTCTCCGGCAGACGCTCACCAGCTCCGGCGGTTCCTCCCCCTCCTCCTCTTCGCTCTGCCGCAATACCAGCAGCAGAGACTTCCTCCCCTGCTCTTCCCGCGCCACGCCGCACCCAGCTGGCGCCTCTCCGGCTCTCTGCTCGCCGCCGCCTCCTTCCCTGAGCATCTTCTTCTCCGGCGACAGTCGATACGACTGTCGCCCTACTGCTCCCCCTTCGTCCCTGCAAGTAAGTTAGAACTATTTCCCTTCTTCTCCTCTTTCTTTCCCCGGTTCCAATTTGTTCAATTACGCCCTCGACCGACCCTGACCATCGTCACCCCCTTCGACTCCGGCCACCCTCCGGCGAGATGTTCCCATCGCTCCACAGCCTCACACACCTCGCCGACCCTCACCGAACCTCCGCCTCATCACACTGAGCACCCCCCACCCCTCCACTGCCACTCCACACCTCCGTAACGCTCCCCCGAACAAACCCATTCCTCCGGTTGCAGTCCAACCTAGGGCTGCCGCCAGACACCACCTTGCGGCCTGCCGCGCAGCTCCTCACCTTCGCCGTGCCACGGCGAAGGTTCCCCAGTGGTTTGATCAGGCCGAGAGGCCATATTCGTGTCCGACAGGTTTTGAGGTTCGACCGCCATTAACGCACATTGAAGCAGCTTCTCCCGCGCTCCAGGCTTGAGGACTCCAGGTCTCCAGCTGCTGCGGATTACGGGGAGTCTTGCGAAGGCAGCCAGCCAGCAACCTACGCAAATCAAAGCCGCAGCTGCAGAAGCCAGGCCGCGGTCTCCCAGCAGGCGCACGTGAGGAAAGGTCTGCGTTTAGTCCCACATCGGTAAGCCTCACAACCTTTCCACTGTTTAAATTGATTTTGTGCACTAGCCTTACTGCCTCAGCACACGGGGTGAGGTCCCCTTCACCCGCCCGGTTACCCGGTCTCGTCCGCGCTCACGCCCCGCGGACCTGACCCGCGACCCGACTTAGACTGACCTGCACTCCTCGCCCACCACGCACGCCGGTGGGCCTGGACCCGGGCGCGACCCGAACCCGATAACCCGGCAGCTCTGGGAGAACTTTCCTAAGAGTGGTTTCAGAGAGAGAGAGAGACGCGGGGGGAGAGGGTAGAGTAGGTTTTGTTCTCTGACGTAAGCTCTGAAGTGTGCAGGCACAGGTAAAGAAGAAGAACCGCGGAAGAAGAAGGAAGCTGAGGGAGACACTGTAGCAACAGGCAGTTTAAGTCGTCTGATTTGGAAATCAGACGACGTCCTGAAGGGAAAAGAAGAAAGAAGGAGGGGCGACGTCCTGACTGAAAAAGAAAAGAAGAAAGGAGATCTGGAGAACAACAGAAGAAGGCGAGGCAGAGGAGAACACAAAAGAACAAGGGAAGAACTGAAAGAAGAAAAACAAAGAAGAAGAAGAAGAGCATCACCATTGCAGAAGAAAGACATCACCTCTGCAGACAAAGAAGAAGAAGAACTGAAAGAAGAAAACAAAGAAAAGAAGACAACAAATTCTTTCCCTCTCTCTTTCTTTTTGTAAAAGAAACATGTATATCTCTAGAATACAACTTGCTCCCTGAGTTCGACCTCGGGAACTCTTTTATTTTCTGAGTAAAAAATTATATTTGAAATGTTGGCAATAACTGGCTATACTACAACGCTATAACAATAAAACCCGGTTATCTCTCGAAGCCAACGTCTCAATGAGTACCCGTGCTTGGAATGATTTTAGCCCTGGCTCAGTTCGTAGTGCATTTTGTAAGAGAGAGAGATAGAAAATTTTTCTATGTTGGAGAGTTTTCTCTTTCTTTTTCTTTTTAATTCTAGCTTAGGATTGGCTTTTCAACACGGTCTGTATCAGATTCCTTGCTCCCATCATCAATCCTCAAGGGTTCCTGGCAATCGATGCTTCGAGATAGCACCACCCATGGTAACCCCCGAAACCCTGGCTATTGAGATTTCGAGATAATCCCATCCATGGTGTTCCGTGGCCTAGTCCAGACCCTGGCAATTGACACTTCGTGATAATGCCATCTATGGAATCTAAACCAGCAGAGTGCTTACATACCCCCAGTAGGATATGTAAATATCCTAAGAGACAAGCACCGAGGAGATGATATTTTGCTACGCATCTTCGAGGGGATTTCCCGCCTCTCCGCGCTGGGAACTCGTCTAAATTAACTTGTGTTGATCGGCCACTCCTACTCTAGGTGTACTTTTCAGAATTTTTCGACGCTTCTGCGTGATTTTGATTTTTACGCTTACTGAACCAGGCTGTGTGTGAGGTTAGGTTGCTTATGTTACTGAGTGCCGTAGACCAAAAGTTAGTTAATGAGGTCAAATACTCCCTAAGCCTTAGACCTAATACTTCAGCTTTTCATTTTCCTCAACCTCTTGAGGAGTGTCCAGATTTTAATGGGTACTAAGAGTCTATCCAAGAATGCCTAAGGTTTGCGTTCTTACTAATCTCATTGTGCACTTTTCAGTTATTTTCTTGAATGAGGTCTAGAACTTAGGTTAATTCCTTGGTTCTTTACTAATGACTATCACTTTTTCTCATATTTTGTGCTCCTTTTATCCTTTTGTTTCTTTTGTCCTCCCACATCCCAAAATTCCTCCTCTCATTTTATTATCTTTTTCAAAAAAAATTTTAATTTTTATGGTATTTTTGGCATATGTGAATTTTTTGTTTAAAACCTTTTCTTACAAGTTTTGCACTTTCATATCCCCCCATGCCTAAGATTCTCAATGTCCTCATTATGACCTAGGGGGTTTTATTTACTTAGTTCATTCCTTATGACAGATGTCTGGATGAGTGAATGGGTTGGGATGAATTTGCGGACGATTTCTAATCCCAGATGCAAGCATCTGAGGTGGGGTTGGCTGTCTACAAGGGTGAACGTTAAGTGCACAAAAGTGTTAGAAAAGGTTTCAGGTTTTCAAAGAGAATGACGGGCTGCCTCCCGTTAAGCGCTAAATTTGATGCCTTCTGCCAAGCAGGAAAATGGAGTAGAGAGGGGATGGTCAAATCAGCAGAGTTTAATATAACAAGCACCTTGATTAAGAGCCTGGTTGGTCCAACCAGGTGCTTGTTCAGATCAACAGGCTGATGATGCAGCCCAAACCGAATCAATCTGGTGGGTTAATAGATGAAGATCAAAAGGTGTGGAACCCACCATATGCAATGTGACTCAGATGGATATGGAAGTGTGAATATAGGGTTTGGCTGAGTCGAATCAGCCTGGTCAGAATAGGGACCCGTAGAATAATCAATGAGTGACGCGGGAACTCTATAGAGGTGATCAGAGAATGATGGAGCATGGTATGTAGTCTGATCAGTGTTCCAAACCCGATGTGGAAATGCAATCGGCTCGGCGAGAGGTGAATCTGAATAGAGATTGAGTCCGGTTGCGGGTCGGGGTTGGGAAGAGGTTTTGATCCGTTCTGTGTGTGCGGACGAGGTGGCCATTGTGTACGAGGGCTCTTCTAGAAACGGATGATAGGTGGTTTCCTATAGAGAGTCCTTTGGGTAACTATCAAATGCCGGAAGAGTGTCTGTAGGATGAATGAAATCTGATTCGAGAAAAAATTTGGATTCTGGGTTGCAAGCACTCTTCGCATTTTCTGTTTTTGGTTCCTGAGGATCGAAAAGGAATGATTCTGTGTTACCAGTGATCTCGGGAACCAAGACCTCAGAGTCGGAGTCAGAGAATGAGTCATGTGGACTGAGGTCATAAATAGGCTTGGTGTGTTCAGGAAGGAGAGTCTCTCCTCAATTATAGTCAGATCTGAAATTGTCGGAGAGTTGGTGAAAATGAGATTCATGATCATGAATTCCACCACAGCAAAAATCATCAGATGTGGAATCAGCAGCCTGACTGGGGTCTAGCCTATATGTCAATTCTGGGCTCGAAAAGGTATTCTGTCTAGGCTCAAGCTCCAAGCTGGTAGGATAGACCCAATTAAAACCCTGCTCATCCAACTCCTCAATTTCTGTATCATAAATTGGCATGTTTTCTGAAAAATCGATCAGATTTCCTGAGGATGTTAGAGAGGGACATTTATCAAATAGAGGCCCAGAATCATATTCTGCAAAAAATTGATCTTTCTCATAAGGGGCCTCATAATCTTCCTAATAAGTTTCAGATCTAGGTTCTAGGCTTAGGGTGTGGGTAGAGTTACTAGAACCTAAGTCTGAATAACCTTCGAGGGCCACCTTATCAGAATAAGGGGCGGAATTTATACCCTCAAAAGGTTCAGTTCTGATCTCATTGTTTTTTTTTGAGGAAGAAAGGAATGCTATCGAATCACCGATAGCAAACCAGGAGAGCTATTATTGATAATAAAAAAATAATTTACAAGTTCGACTCCCAGTACTGTATGAGCCTCCAGCAAAAATTTACAATATTTTCCACATGAGCTGGGGTCTCCTGAAAAACACACTCATTTTTAGCCCTCCATACCGCCCACAGAACAGCCACCATATGTATATAAGGCTTATTCCCATCTACCTGACAGCTCCACAAATTTCCCCTGGTGGGTAAGGACTCATTGCATACTCTCCTCCAAACATAATCAGTGATAGCACATGAAGAGAAGATATGATCTGTAGAATCATTATGCAACCCACACAAATAACAAAACTGGGTTGGGGTCCCCATCCTTCTGTGCCTCAGATCTCCAGTAATCAAACCATCCCTCCTGCACAGCCATAAGAAAATTTGTAACTTTAGTGGTATTTTCAACTTCCATAGCTTTTTCCCCATTTCTTCATCTTCTGCCATCCTGGAGGACATTATCAATTTGTCATAGGCAGCCGCAGTAGAAAAAATACCTTCCCATTTGTATGTGTCATATTCATGAGGCATGGGTTTGAAAGCAGCAAGCTCTTGCATGAGACGTTCATTCTCTGTGTGGGTTCTTGTTTCATGATTATTCCTCCCACCAATATTTAACAACCACTGCTCCGAATTTGCATCCCAATAATCAACTACCACTGCATTTTTATTTGCTGCCGCAGCATAAGCAAGGGGGAACCTATCTTTAAGCGTCCCTCCGTGTACCCAATTCTCCAACCAAAACTTAAAGCTTTTTCCATCACCTAAAACAGATTTGAAAAAATTCCAATTTTCCTTCAAGGCTCGCACCACAGAAAGCCAAAAAGGGGATGGTTTACGTGGGTTAAGACGATTTTTCTCATCATTGGTACTCCCATAACTGTCCTAAATAATTTCTGTCCAAATTTTTTTTCCCCCTGCAGAAACCGAACAACCCATTTCAAAAGTAAAGCTTCATTGAATTCCTTAAGGGATTTGACACCCATGCCTCCCAGCTTCTTTGGTTTGCAAATTGCCTCCCATTTTAAGGGTTGAAAGAAAGCCCCTTGATGGGAGGCCCCTTTCCAAAAGAATCTTTTCCGCATCACCTCTAGCTTTTTCCAAATCGAATTTGGAGCTCTCAGGACAGAGAAGAAGAAAACAGGAATCGATGTGATAACAGAATTCTGTAAAATATACCTCCCCACTTTAGATAGGTATCTACTGCTCCAGCCCTCCAATTTTGTAGCTACCTTTTCAAAGAGGAAAGACCAATCTGCTTTCTTCAACTTAGAACATTTCAAAGGTAGACCCAGATATTTAATCGGTAGTGGCACCACAGGTGTACCAAGAATGGCAGAGATCTCATTCTGTAAACCATCATTCATCCCAAAACAGACCAGGGAAGATTTACTTCCATTCAATCTGAGCCCAGAAACCTCTCCAAACAATTTAACCATATGTAACAGAGCCTGCGCTTCTCTCTTCCCCCCTTCTACAAGAAAAACAGTATCATCAGCATACTGAAGTATAGGAGCTAGAGCCCTATGATTAGACATTGAATACCCCCTTATAAAACCATCCACAGCCAATTTGCAGGCAAACCTAGCCAAAGTATCCACCGCAAGATTAAAAATCAAAGGGGCAATAGGACAACCTTGCCTTACTCCACATTGGGGCTGAATCCAAGAACGACACGGTTTACCATTTATCAATGGGGAAAAAGAGGCTGTCGTAATGCATCTCTTCACCCATTGAATCAATAAGGGTGGAAATTTCCTCCTTCTAAAGATCTCCCACAAGTATGACCAGGAGATAGAATCATAGGCTTTTGAAAAGTCTACTTTCCATAAGAAAGCCTTTGATTTTCTCCTTTGCCACCCCATTACAATTTCCTGCGCCACAATGAATGACTTTTGTAACGATCTCCCAAGAAGAAAAGCTGATTGAACAGGCATAATCAAATCCTGTAGAACCTCCCGCAATCTGTTAGCAATAACGTTACTAATACTAAGGTAGATGGAATTTGATAACGCAATGGGTCTGTAATCAAAAAACTTTCTGCACTTGATTTCTTGGGCAGCAAAAACAGATAGGATTTGTTTAGCCTCTCAAATCCAGAGTTACCCAATTCAAACTCATGGATAACCTTCATCACATCCACCTTAACAACATTCCATAACTCTCTGTAGAAAAACAACTGAACACCATCTGGACCTGGAGCCCCTTCATTATTTAAATCTTTAATGGCCTTTAGCACTTCCTGTTCAGAAATAGGGGTCACAAGCATGCCACTCTGTTCATTAGTTACACAAGGGAAATCCATTGCTGCCATCCTCCATGAACCTCTTGGAGTTGCCTTGGAAGCTTCTTTAAAAAATTTTGTTGCTTCAGATCTGATCTCCTTAACCGAGGTAATATTTCTTTCTTCAACTTTAATAGATGAAATAAGGTTGAATCTCCTTCTAGCACTGGCCGAAAGATGGAAAAATTTTGTGTTTGCATCACCCTCTTTAAGCCAAAGCTATCTAGATTTTTCACGCCAATCCATTTCAATTTTCAGGTCTTCATCCCCCACAATTGCTTGCATCTGCTGCCTCAATTGCTGCTCCTATTGGTCCAAATTCAGCCTGCACTCTTTCATATCTAAATCCCTGATGACTGTCAAGGCTTCCTTCCTCTTATGGTCTCTAATCAGATTCACAGCTTGCCCATATTCTTTCAACATTTCACGCAGATCAACCAATTTTGCAGCCAAATGCTGTGTGGCAGTGCCTTGAACATCCTTGCTTTGCCACCATTGAGACACCATTTGCACAAAGCCTTCTTCCCTAAACCAAGATCTCTTGAGTTTGAAATATGACCCCGTGTCTGCATTCACCCCACTATCCCAAACCAAAGGCATGTGGTCAGAGAACGGCCTATCAAGGCTCAAAACAGCTGATAACTGAAATCTCTCTAACAAACTAGGACTGCCAAAGAACCTGTCCAATTTGGAAATCTGTCCACTTCCATTCCTCCAAGTATATTCCACACCACTGATGGGAAATTCAGTCAAGCCCATGTTCTGCACAGCCAATTGGAAGCCTGCTGAAGAACTGTCCACTCTCCCATCTGGATTGTCATCACCAGAAAGATAGCAATTGAAATCACCCCCTAACAGCCATGGAGTCTCTTGCACTCTTTGATGCATTGCATGAAGTTCCTCCCACAAGCCAATCCTCTCTGCTGCCACACAAGGACCATAAATACATGATATAAACCATTCCATATCACCTTGGGGAGAGTGACACCTGCAGGAAATTAAGAACCTATCACGAAAAATCTTAGTTACAGAAATGGCAGACTTTCTCCACCAAAAAGCCAAACCACCAGACCGACCAGCAGCACCCTTAGCCACAATATCACTATGGCCAGACTACTTAAAACAGTCCCATTCTTGACCATTCTCCCTCTCCAAGTGAGTCTCTTGTAAAAGGGCACAGTCTATCTCCCACTCAGAGAGATATCTACAAAGAGAAGCCCTTCTTTGCTTATTGCGTAGCCCACGCACATTCCACGACAAAACTCTCATTTCTCACTTGAAAGATCCCCATTGACCTTGCAGCCCACATATTCTACCATAATGGATTTAGCAATATCTTGTTCCACAATAGGAGGCTCCTTCCTTCTTCTCAGCATATATGGAGATCTGCCCACGCCTCTCTTTTGTTTGGAAACACAGCCATACTACAAATCAATTTGAACAGCAAGCTGTATCTGGCTTCGCTCTTTAAGCCTCAACTCCATTTCTATACTGCCCAATTCCACACTGCATTTCATCTCAGAATCTGCCAAATCAATCTCAGTAACCTCTAGACAATCACCCTCTTTGACTATCAGGGCTAATCTATTTTCAGCAGGTGTTGCAACATCTTCCATCTGATCCTTCTCAGCCATAACACAGTGGCAATCCTTCCTCTTTTTGGGCTCAGGAACCTCAACTGCAGGAGGACTCGGTGCTGCATCTGGCTAGGCTCTTTAAGCCTCAACTCCCTTTCTGTACTGCCCAACTCCATACTGCAGATCATCTCAGAATTTTCCACTTCAATCTCAGCAACCTCCAGACAGTCACCCTCTTTGCCTATCAAAATAGATCTATTTTCAGCAGGTGTTGCAATGTCATCCATCTGATCCTTCTTAGCCATAGCACAGTGGCAATCCTTCCTCTTTTTGAGATCAGGAGCCTCAACTGCAGGGTTGCATCCACAGCTGTCACATTGTTTGCTCACCTCATTTTTGATTCCAGACATTGGTTTCTCCTTAGGAGAATTATCTTGACAACATTCAACCTGCCCAAGAATAGCTAACCTAACAAGCCAAGAGGTGCCCCCACATCTGATAGTGATTGAATCTGGAATTGAACCAGCATTAGCAACTTCCACCTCAATTCTTAGAGACCTAATGTCTCCTCCAATCAGAACATCAGAACCATCACAGATTGATGCAAAGCCTACTAGCATCTTGGAGACAACTCCCTTTACCCGCAGGTGCAGTGGCAGTCCAGAGATCTCAAGGAGGACCCTCCTGGAGGACACTCTTTGTGGAGGCCGTTCAGATAGTGCCCCATCAAAAGGAGAGACCATTCTCCAGATCACAATGAAATCTTTGAAGATACTTGAACGAAATCTCAATCGCTCTACATCCAGCATGCCCAAACCATACACCAAGAATCGAGAGTGGGATAACATAGCAACTTTCCAACCCGCAGACAAAAGATCTAAGGAATGTACCAGATTCTGAAGCATTTCGATCGATGGCCTACCTGACATGATCTCCCCAATCAAAGCACCTCTCAGTGTGATCTCTGCAGCTGAGATCTCTTTCATAGATGGGATCTCAACTTCAATTGTATGCCTGCCCAAGATCGGTGGTGGTGGCGGCCGAGGTTCATTCTTGACCCTCCAAACAGGACGAGAGACTGCCCGACGTTGTCGCAAAGGGATCCTCCTAGGGCATAACTCGCGCTTGTGTCCTTCACCCCTGCACTCCAAGAAGATCTAGGCATTTTTACATATCGCAGCCACATGCCCCCTTTGTCTGCATCTGAAGCAAAGAACATCACCATTCTTCCTCCTCCAAGGACGTCTTTGAGTATGTTCAGACGACCTAAAAAACCTCTCCTGCAACATCCTCTCTCTTCTCCTCCAGGCCCTTGATCTCCACGTCCTCCATTCATCTTCTGCGCCCACCCTGGATGGCTCCGCCCCACTACCGCGCTCCGCGCATCGCCGATCGCCCTCCACTTGCCCTCTCCCCACTTGAAACATGTTCTCCTCCCTGATCTCATTGTTGCAGGAGTTTTGGAACTCTAAGCTTGGCAATTCATGTTCTAAGTTCAGCTCATCATTGTGTTCTCCTGCAATATCCCAACCTAATTCAATGTTGTCTTCTATCTGGGTTGGGGTTCCACAACCACTTTGTGCCTCAGTCCCGAGATCTGGGAAACTGGATTGTTCCTTAATACTGTTCCAAGATGGTTCATCCTCTATTTCTGGTATATACGGGTATTTCTGGTTGATAATTTGTTCTATTGATTTCATCATTTCTACCCGTTTTATCAGGGCATCTTGGTGTTGTTCCCAAAGTACAGGATTTGTCAAGCATTGAAGGTATTCAGATTGGTGTAATTTTTCTATCTCAATGTATCCTGTCATGAGCATATCTCGGGTTGATCCTTTTGTAATTTCTGTCAACAGAATTTGGGCACAGTTTTTGATGAAAGCTGTGGTTGTTGGGACATCAACCTGAATGTTTTCTATTGGTGTTGAGGGTTTACATTTGATTTCATAGAATTCAAGGGCATCCTCAATCATCATATCTTTCATGGATCTCAGATATTCAGGTTTTTTGAATGGTAGTCTTGCTAGGTAATTAGGCTGCATCTTTGAATCAGGTGGTGGAATCAAGATATAGATCGAAGTTTGAATCAAGATGGAAGAAGGGGACTTGTTCAGAATCAGAGGAAAAGGGTTGTGTGGAGTGTTTGTTGCATAAGTAAGGGCAGCGAGGCTCAGCCTCGAGGGGGGGGGGGGAATTTCTAAAGGAGGTTTTAAGGACCTCCTGCAAAATACTGAAGGACTGGATGAGATAAGCAGGTGTTGGACCCAATCAAGACACCCAAAATGTTGGGTGACTATAGAGGTTCGGGGCAGATGGACCCCTTGATCAAAAAGATCGTCCACCTGAGAATTACTTGGGTAGCCAGAGAGGGAGAGTCCCGCGAAGACCCCTACATGGTAGAGCGTCCCCACGGGTTACAGGGTTTCCCCCACCCGACCTCTCTTGTCACTGTGGCTCCAGGTAGACCAGAATGGGGATCTTGACCTCTTAAGTCTACAATTTTAGTTTAAGATCGGGGTGTTTAAGGTTTCACTTGAACTTTTAGGTATTTTTGAGTGAAGAAGTGACCTAATTTTAAGGTTGGTTGACCTAAGGGGTCAACTTCACCTCTTGTTCTTTTGAGAGCTTTTGGGTCCATTCTTTTAGGGTTCAAGTGTTTAGAGAGCCAATTGTTTAGGGTTTCTCTTGTATAGATCCTTTCAAACAAGGTTTAAGTACACCTCTTTTTGGGAAGATCTTTTCTTTGTTAATAGAAGGTGTGTCTCTAAAAACCCTAGCTTTTCAAATGTAGTATCCAGGGCTCTAATTGGTTCATTTTAGTTGCCTCAAAAAATGTAGTATCCAGGGCTCAATCAAGAAAGTTTTAGCCCTAGTTACCTTAGTTGGATGAACAGTTACAATGTGTTGAAATGAAAAATTTAGGTAACTTTGAGGAATTACTATGTATGATGCAGGCAGCCCTAAGTTGATTTTTCTTTTTGTTCTTTTTAGATTTTAAGGGAGTTAAGAAAGGGCTGATGAAGATTACCTATTTTGTTGGAGTGTTTGTTGTGCGGTTGCTCTTCCAATTTTTACCTGCACATAAGAGAGAGAAAAAGATTAGAAATCTCTTGAAAGAAATTTAAAGCTTCTAGAATAGCCGTTGCTCCCCGGCAACGGCGCCAAGTGATGAATGGCCGATAACTTGTGACTAGGTTTTGTTAAAGAAATAGCGTTGTAGTACAGCTAGTTATTGCCATCATTGCCGATATTTTTTACTCGGAAAATAAAGTTCTCCCGAGGTCAGACTCAGGGAGCAAGTTGTATTCTAGAAGTATAGTATTTCTATTACAAAAATAAAGAGAGAGAGAGAGAGAGAGAGAGAGAGAGAGAGAATTTGTTGGCTTCTCCTTCTTCTTTCTCGTCTGTCTTCTTTTCTCTTCTCTTTTTTTTCTTCTTCTTTCTTCTTCTCGCAGTCCTTCTTTCTTGGCCTTCTTCTTCTTCTTTTTCCTTCTCTTCTCTTGCGGTCTGCTTCCTCTTCTTCTGCTCTTTCTTTTCTCGGCCAAGTGCGTTCTTCTTTCTCTTCGTCTTCTGCTTCTCTTCTTTGTCTTCTTCCTTCTGTTCTTCTTCTTTCTGTCCGTCTCTTTCTTTTTCTTCTTCCTTGCGGTCCTGTTCTCTTTTCTTCTCCTTCTTTGCCTTTAGTGCGTCGTCTGATTTCTCAACCAGACGACTTAAGTAGCTGCTGCTACAGTGCGTCTTTTCTTCTTTCCTCTGTGGCTTTCTTCTTCTTCTTCCTGCCTTCTCTTCTTCTTCTTCTTCACCTGTGCCTGCACACTCAAAGTTCGATCAAAGGGCAAAACCTACTCTAACCTCCCCCCGCGTCTCTCTCTCTCAGAATTCGCTCTTAGGAAAGCCCTCCCACAGCAACCGGTTAATCGGGTACGCGGGTCGCGCCTGGGTCCAGGCCCACAGGAGTGCGGTGGTGGGCGAGGAGTGCAGGTCGGGCTAATCGGGTTGGGCCAGGTCCGCGGGGCGTGAGCGCGGATGAGGCCGGGTAATCGGGCGGGTGAAGGGGACCTCACCCTGTGATCTGAGGCGAACAGCCTAAGGCACTTTTTGCCTTTAAGCGCCCGCTCGCCTCAGTGAGTTTCCGAGGTGGGACTAAATGTCCCACCCCAATTGGACGCCCGCGCGGAGGAGGCAGCGCACAATCGAGGCTCCACGCGGAGGAGGCGGACGGTTGTACCTGCTGTCGCCGGAGAAGAAGGTGCCCAGTGGGGGAGGACGGCGGCGACGATGGGGCAGAGGCAGCGCGCGCTGGTATTGCGTGACGCGAAGGAAGATCAGGAAGGTGGCTCTGCTGCTGGTATTGCAGCAGAGCGACGAGGAGGAGGAGGAAGAACCGCCGGAGCTAGAGGGCTTCTGCCGAAGTGGGAAGAGAGGAAAGGGCGGGGGTTTCTCCGTCAGATCCTAGCTCAGGAGAACGACAGAGCTTGTGGGATTTTTATAGAGGTAGAGACAGAGAGGAGGGCGGAGGGAGGCGACGTGACTCCCTCGCCGGAGGACGCCGGAGGAAGGAGACCCATACCGTCTATGCGTTCGTACGACCGGTATGGGTGGTTGCAGCACTCAGGGGGGTGCTCCTGCGACGGCTGACGACGCAGGGCACCCCCATTTGACTTGGCAGGCCCCCCCTCACCCTGCGCGGCGCCATGCTCCGCGCAAGGTCGCTGGAGCATGGTGCTACTCAGGTTTTGCAGGAGGGACCTAAATGCAAAGAACGAAGGAGAGTTAGGGCCAAAATGTGAGGGTTCAAAAGTTGAGGGCCAAAAAGTAAATATATGAGGACCAAAGTGTAAAGTTGGTCAAGAAGGTTTCTTCTTAGGCTCAAGTTTTTATACATGACTAATTAGGACCAAAGGATTCGGATGGTGAATTTTATTTCTAAATTAAACCTTGTTTGACCTGTCAAATTACGTAAAAGCCCAAATTAAGTTGTTAATTGGGCATGGTTCTCAATGTAGGTCAAAATGGGTTCCTAAGGCCAAATTGGAGGTTCTAAACCCTAGAGATTATTTTTATATGAATTTTATAGGGTTTATTCGATTCTTTCTTTGCCTCGAACCTCATGGATTGAAGTGGGTTTGTTTTTAGGGTTACAGGATGTCATTTAATTCCTTGGAGTTGCTGTAGCCCTCTTTGAGTCATCTCATCCCACTTTTCTTCTTATTAGGTTATTTTGACCTATGTTTGGACCTTGAGTTACCCTATTTTCAGATTGAATTGGTGAAATTGCATTTTTACCCCTTAGTTTCTACTTTCTTTTTAAACTCAGAATTCTCTGAGTTAAGCCTTTCCTTGAGTTATGTAGGAGCTTTTATCCTTTGTATTAGGTCAAAATGAGCTAGTTATGGCTCATGATGAGGTTCTCATCAATTACCTATAAAAGTGGCTTTGCAAGAACGCAAATCAATTACTTTACTTTGAGAAGAAGGGATCGTTTATCTTGTAAAGATTGCAAGATTATTCCAAGGGAGAGTTTAACTGCTCAACATTATCTTTTGGTGCTGGATGGTCATTTGAAGGAGACAAAGAAGAGAAAATTAGTGTCTAAGAATTCGAGAATTAAATGGTGAAATCTTAAGAAAGAGCAAGTGAGATTTAAAGAGAAGATGATGCAACAAAAGACTTGAGATCTTGATGGTAGTGCTGATGAAATGTGGTTAAATATGGCAAACTGTATTAGGAAGGTGGCAAAGGAGGTGTTAGGAATGTCTAAAGGAGGGGTTCTAGGACAAAAAGAGGCTTGGTGGTAGAGTGAGGAAGTGCAGGAGAAGCTTAAAATTAAAAGAGCCTGCTTTAAAGCCTTTTATCGAGATAAGACCGATGAAAATATGGAAAACTACAAAAGAACAAAGAAAGAAGAAAAGAAAAAGTTAGTGAAGCAAAAGCAAAAGCTTGGGAGCATTTTTTTAAGAAACTTGACTCTAAAGAAGGTGAAAAAGATATTTTTAAGTTAGCTAAAGCAAGAGAGTGGAAAGCAAAGGACCTTACACATGTAAGATGCATCAAGGATGAAGAAGGAAGGGTGCTAATAGCTAGGGAGGATATAAAGACAAGATGGAAAATATATTTTCATAAGTTATTTAATGAAAAATAAAAGAATGATATCATCTTAGGGGAGTTAGCCAACTCAGAAGAGTATGTGAATCAAGCATGTTATCGAAGGATACAAAAGAAAGAAGTAGAGGAGGCTTTGAAGATGATAAAAAGTGGGAGGGTTGTTGGGCCTGATGATATTCCTATAGACGTTTGGGGAATGACAAGAGAACGGGGTATAACTTGGCTTACAAATTTATTTAATTTTGCATGGAGAGGAAGAAGATGCCAGAGGAATGGAGGAAAAGTTTTGTGGTACCTTTATACAAGAACAAGGGTGACATACAAGATTGTTCCAACTATAGAGGTATTAAGTTGATGAGTCATACGATGAAACTTTGGGAAAGAATAATTGAAAGAAGGGTGAGGCAAGTCTCTATGGTAATTGAAAATCAGTTTGGCTTTATGGCAGGCAGGTCTACTATTGAGGTAATACATCTCTTGATACGTATGATGGAGACATACAAAGTCAAGAAAAAGGATTTACATATGATTTTTATTGATTTGGAGAAGGCCTATGATTCTGTTTCAAGAGATCTTGTGGAGAATTTTGAAGAAGCGACAAGTGCCAATTATATATATCTACCTCATAAAGGATATGTACTATGGAGCAGCAGCTTGTGTAAAGACTAAGGATGATTTGACGGACTACTTTGCTATCACCATTGGTCTACATCAATGTTTTTCTTTAAGCTCTTATCTTTTTGCCTTGGTCATGGATGATTTGGCGAGGCATATCCAAGTTGAGGTGCCTTGGTGTATGCTTTTTGCTGATGACATTGTGTTGGTTGATGAGACAAGAGATGGAGTGAACAAAAAACTTGAGCTTTGGAGAGAAGTCCTAGAAGATAAAGGATTACGCATAAGTAGGATGAAGACTGAGTATATGAAATGCAAGTTTAGTAGTAGAGGGAACAATGAAGGGATTGATGTAAAAATTGGAGAAGAGTGCATTCCAATGAAAGATATTTTTAAGTACTTGGGATTCATTTCCCAACATGATGGTGGAATTGATGGAGATGTTACACATAGAATTAATGCAGGGTGGTTGAAATGGAGGGGTGCTTCTGGTGTTCTCTGTGATAAGAGGGTTCCTTTAAAAGTCAAAGGAAAATACTATCGAGCTGTGGTAAGACCAGCCATGTTGTACGGTTCTGAATGCTGGGCTATAAACTATAGGCATGTACAGAAGATGTCTTTGGCAGAAATGAAGATGTTAAGATTGGTGTGTGGTCATACAAAAAAGGATCGTATTTCAAATGAGTTTATTAGAAAAAGGGTTAGGGTGGCACCGATAGAGGATAAAATGAGAGAGACATGTCTAAGATGGTTTGGACATTTACAAAGAAGACCACTAGATGCTCCAGTTAGGAGATGCGAGAAGTTGGAGGCTGAACCTGCTAAGAGGGGGCGAGGAAGACCAAACAAGTGTTGGAAGGAAACTATTAAGTATGACCTCAATTACTTAAATTTAAGTCCTGAAATGGCTGTAAATCGATCTGTGTGGAGGCAAAGAATCCATATATCTGATCCCACTTAGTGTGGGAAAAGGCTTGGTTGTTGTTGTTGTTGTTGTAGGAAACTCAAATAAAGTGAGAATCTGAGAACAGACAATAGCATAATCATCATTTAGACCTGCAAGGAACATGTGGGCAGAAAATTCCTTCCTGTAATCTTTGCATGTGGTAGATGTGCACATGGGTCTGCAAGCATTATACTTTTCCCAGAATCCTTTTATAATAGAATAGTACTATGATAAACTCATGGACTCTTGCTTCAGATGACACAGATCATAATGTATTTGAAAAGCTTGAGTAGAATTTAACTCATGGGAATAAGCATCTTTCAAACCATCCCATATTTGTTTGGCCGACTTGTAGTACATGATTTCATCTCCAATACGAGGAATCACACTATTCAATATCCAGGCTCTTATCATTGCATTGTCCCTATTCCAAGTGTCATATTTTCCTATCTGTTGCTTTGGCGGTATCTCTATAAGAACATGTTGCTTCTCATGTCCTTCCACAATCATTAAGAAGTTTTTAGATCAACGGGGGTAATGAATCTCATTTAGATTCATAATAGGTGCGAAAAATAGACTTTTGTACACACCACTTTCTCCATTTGTCCTGAAGTAACCTATGATCCTAATGATGAAGCCATAATACACCCATAACAGTAGCAACTTCACAGAATAAAACTAAAGATAGATCTAATTTTCAGCGACAAACAAGAGAACCGGGGGATATACATCGCTAATCCGCACACATGCAATTCAAAACTTCGTCAACACACCAAAGGGGAATACACATCCTAAAAGATCATCAAAATAGGGGAATGCACACCCCAAACTTAGTCAAAAACATCTGATTTTGTCACACCATAGTACTAGAGCTGCATCAACACATCTTCCGAATGGTCCTTGGCTTTAGAAATCCATCAAGAAAGAGCCGAAAACCTCCCTGGAATCTGCAGCAGGTGGTGATGGGTGATACTACCCCTTCCCCTACCGCCAAATAGGGGGTGGCAGTGAGAGAGCGAGAGAGAAGGGAGAGGGGAAGCGGCAGCGGCACTGTCGATGCTATTGGTTGGGGATGCCAGCAGCGGCGGCGGCGGCGAGAGAGGGTGGGGCTTGGTGGTAGGGTTAAGGTTAGGGATTTCTTGGTGGTATCCTCAACTTGGCTCTAATACCAGGTTGAAGGAAATGAGATTTCTTATTTTACTAAGCCAACCCTACACCCTTTATATAGAGAGAAGTGAAGAAAAAGTATAATGGGAGTCTAATAAGAAAATAAAAATAGGAAAAGACCCAACAACATAATGTAACATAGTTAAAGAGCCACACTAATTTTTTTGAAGATCATGTATTTTCAGGACATTCAGACGAAGTAGATGATTGGTGAGAACTTTAAGTGTGGTGGGTTGTACTACCTTGATCTACCTTCTATTTTTTTTGGCGCCACATGATAACACCACGCAAGGGGGTAGTAATTAGGTTGAATATGGCCCATCTTTAGAATAAAAGGCACAACATAAAGTAGAATAGGAGCATTGCATGCATCAAGTACCAAGATTGCTTATAAACTGTATTAATGGCCATTTGTGTAAAGCATTTGTCAAAGCAAGCCTCAGATGAGCAATCGGACCGCACGGATGGATTCAGGACGACGAACGGAGTCTAACGGACTCAAGATCGGCCAAATCCGACATCCGGAGCTCCCACAATGGGCCCAAGAAATCCTGACCGTTGATCTGGAGATCAACGGCCTAGAACATGCCACGTCGCCCCGCCCCCGCCGCTCGCACGCCCCCAAGCCAGCCAAGGACGCATCTCGGTTGTTGATCTTCGATCGAACGGCCGAGATCCGCGCGCTCACCCGCGGTCGCCGCGACAAAGCGCGGGCGTGGCGCAACGGTTAGCGCGCACGCCCGCGTCGCGGCGACGCGCGTTCGAATTGCGCGGAGCGGAAATCAATTGCGAGCGAAGGGTGCGGCAAAATTGAACGGCGACGCGCGTTCGAATCGCGCGGAGCGGAAATCAATTGCGAGCGAAGGGTGCGGCAAAATTGAACCGTGCGATCAGAAGCGAGCGGCTAGGATTGCGCCACGCGGCGCGACGACAGCGCCCCACCTCCCACGCGCGTGCGCACGCCGGGCGGAAACGCTCGCGCGCACGCGCGCCCGAAGCGCGATCCTAGCGCAGGCGCGGGAGGATCTCAGCTGCCCGATCTTCAATCGGACGGCTCTCGTTCGACATCCACGGATCGCGCCTGAAGAGAGAGAGGGGCGGGCGGCTGACCGGCGGCAGAAGGCCTTCACCGACGTATCTGGAAGCGGTTTTAGCGACGTTCTGGATGTCGCTAAAGCACATTCTTCTTTTAGGAAGCCCTTAACTCTATTTAAACCCCCTTCTACCACCATTCAAGGCATCCTCTCCCACTTGCAACTACTCCACTCCTCTCCTAGCTAGTCATAGGCACTCTTGTAATCGCCGGAGACGACGAGCCGCCGACGGAGCCTCCTCCACCGCCGTGGCTGCCTCGTCGCTCTCCACTCTCTCTCTACCTCTCTCTCTCTCTCTTTTAAGCTTTCATTTACTTTTGTTGAAGCATGTATTTAATGTTGTAAACCATGAACTATGAATGCATGTTTAATGAAATTATTTTCCATTTAGTTGCCATTTTAATTTCTGTTCAAAGTGCATGATCAAAACCAAGAGCTTTCTAACCCTAAACTCTCTCTATCTCTCGCTTTTCAAAACCGTCTCTTTCGCAAGCAAAACTCCACCTTTTTCGTGACAACAAGTGGTAAACAAAATCTGATTTCCACGCCTCCTTGAGATCGACACTCGGACTCACCTCCGTTTACTTCTTTTAAAACCGACGTATCAAGTGCAACTATAACGACACCTCTTAACACACACGCACGAAGGCACGTCAGTTTTTGGCGCCGTTGCCGGGGAGGCAACAGATTTGTTTTATCACCTCCATTCCACCTTCATTCTCATATTGTCTAATGCCCTATTTTCCTTTTTACTTGACGGTTGCAGGAATTCGACGCATGGACGGCGAAGCGACGCATTCCACTATGGTAGCAAGGAAGTAGGCGCCTCAAGGACCGATAGTGAGTACTCTCTCTCTCATTGTTTGCTTGCGTGAAAAAGCTAAAAAAAATCATAAAAACTAAAAAAATTGGCGTGGTGAATGATTGCTTGACCCACATTCTTAACACATCACCCTACAAAAAAATGTACACTCTAATATGCTGGATAAATTCTTGGAGTGTTCTTTTCTCTTTCTCTTGAGTGGTGTTTGCGAAGCCACCGTGAGTTGACCTGGGCCGCACCACTCAACCCTAAAACTGACTCATCTAATAGAAGCTGCATGATTATCAGGATGAGTACACTAGGGTTTTAGAGCCTCTACAAAATAAAAGGAAATCTACTTTCACTAAGTTGTGTGCAGAACTTGACGTGCCCACTGAAACTTGTTTGAAAATATTAAGACACGTCAACCCTAAAAAGTACTTAAGTAAGGATGAAACACTAAAAAGACACTATATCTTAACAAATCCTTGCTTGAAAATCATGTTTTGCTAGAAGCACACACTTTGAAAGTAGAACATTAAGAGGCACCACCCCAATCAACGCCTCATCACATCACCCTAAGCACAAGCACTATCCTAGCCCTTTAAAACTGAGTAGACGTGCCCTAGGCAGAACTGAGTTAAGTCTCAAAAGGTGAGGTTTTGTCTGCTAGGCACTTGGCTTTCATTCCCTTGGTAGAATCTGGTGACTAGGCTGCGGGGCAGTGTCAAACGACCGTGGTTGTGGGGTCTATGGAACCAGAGGCGCAAGCCAAAGGAAGAACCTTCCCTGCAATCCCCTCGTAATCAACCTGGCCAGATTAGCCTTGAGAAGGGAAGTCCAGTGCTTACGGACTTAATCACCCTTTGGGAGATTTCTAGGTCTCCTAAGGAATACACCATAAGGATTAGGCTTGCGTGCTTGATTGAAACACATTTCTCGCATCTGTCGCCCTCCGCATCCCCTCCTGTTCTTCTCTAGTGTATGCACGGGAGGCGCTCACTGCATCCTGAATTGTGTGTTTTGGGGCAGGAATCTAGGCGACGTAATTTTGTTGAAAACATGGCTGAACCTAGGGTAGATGAGGCTGAAGATCAACCCCCACCAGATGCTATGGCTGTCGCCCAGGCTCAAATCAATGCTAACCATCGGCTTCAGCAACAACAAATCCACACCATCATGCAAGCCATACAACGGTTACAGAACCCGCAAGAACAACCACCACCTTTCAATGACATACCAGGACAACCACCACTTGATTTACCACCATTTCAGAACCAGCCAAGACCCCTCCGTGATTTCTATAACCCTTCTGCCATTAGAGTCGAGCCACACCTTAGGATCCCCGAAGGGGGAGACGATTTTGAGCTAAAACCTAATGTATTAAGTCTAATCCAGAGCCACTTTCATGGAAGCTCAAATGAAGACCCCTTTCAGCACCTAGAAGATCTCGACCGCATAGCAAGAACAGTAAAACCTAGGAACATTAGCCTTGACATTGTTCTAATCAAGATGTTCCCTTTCTCATTAAGAGACAAGGCTTCTCATTGGCTTAGAACCCTAGGTAGACCCATCACCACCTGGGAGGAACTGAGGCATGCATTTTTAAAGAAATTCTTCCCCATAGGAAAGACCAATGCCCTCAGAAGAGCTATCACTACCTTCACACTCCAGGGTGGGGAACAATTTCATGAGGCATGGGAAAGATTCAATGAACTTTTGAGGAAATGCCCACACCACGAAGTTCCAAGGTGGCAATTGGCCCAGATCTTCTACCACGGTCTGGATAGCAACCTACGGAACTTCGTCGATGCCTCATGCGGGGGAAACTTCCTAAACAAAGATGAGGAGAGCGCGTTTGAGCTCTTTGAGTCTATGAGCGAGAATTCGCTCAACAATGCCTCCATGAACCAGTTTAACAGATCCAGTCAACCCCGTGGTGGGATTTATGAGGTGCAAGCAAATTCTGGAATGGTTGACATGGACATCATTGCCAAAAAGTTGGATCGAGTGGAATTGGTGGACAAGAAGATTGATGAGCTTCTAAACCAGACCAGGAACCCCTTGCAGACTTTCACCCTAGCAAAGGGAGCACATAATGTTGACCTGGTCCAACCCTTCACCCAACTAAACCTGGAACAACCCCCAACCATGTTCCAAGGAGGGACCTTTGCTCCCTCGACCCTTGATTACTCCCTTCCTTCTTCATCAACATCGGCTATTCTAGAAGATGTGCAAGCCGTCCAAGGATATGCAAAACCTGACCCTTTCTCCAACACTTACAACACCGGCTGGCGTAATCACCCCAACTTTGGTTGGACAAACCAGAAACTACCGCAATTCCAAAACCAGCCCAGGCCAAACCAACAGCCACACTTGCCCCCCTATCAGCAAGGACCACCAGTTAGACCCCAACATAACCAAAATAGGGCGGCCCCTCCCCCACAAAACCAAATGGACACCCTAATAAAGATGATGGCTGACATGAACCAAAAACATCAGGAAGAAATGGCCTTGGTAAAGGGACAGTTAAGCCAACTCTTGGACTGTAAACAGCAAGGATCTCTACCTTCCCAACCACAACCAAACCCGCGAAACATAATTAACAGAGGCCCCAATTCGCAAGGGTTCCAAGGCAACCCCGGGCAGGCTCATATGGTCCAACCGGCTCCACAAACACCTCCTGGTTTTGGCGCCTCTTCATCCTCATCTTCTCAAGGATCACCCCATGGCCCTAATGCCTCTGCGAATGCGGTGACCTTGAGAAGCGGCACCAAAACCCAGGATCCCAAATGGCCGACTCTCCCCGAGACTTTACCCGACTTAGAAGAAACACCAACCAAGGACCCAAACATGGAACCAATTCAGACACCCTATCCTGAGGCCTTGGAAACAATCAAGAGAAAAAAGAATACTGTGGAAACTGAGGAGCTGATGGAAATTTTTAAACAAGTACAGATTAATATTCCGCTTCTAGAAGCTGTCAAACACATCCCCGCTTACGCCAAGTTCTTAAAGGATGCTTGTACACCCAAGCGTAAGCCGAGACCTCAAGCACCTAGGAAGGTTGTACTCTCTGAGCAAGCCAGTTCCGTGATATCAAGCAACCTTCCACTCAAACGAACTGACCCAGGAGCACCCCTGATTTCCTGCAACATCGGGGACATGACATTTGATAGAGCGCTCCTGGACCTAGGTGCTTCTATCAACCTGATTCCCACAACCTTGTACCACCAATTTGGTTTTGGGGAGCTAGCACCGACCCCTGTCACCATCCAGCTGGCGGATAGATCAGTGAAAACCCCGAAGGGGGTTGTCGAGGACGTGATTGTACGGGTCAAGGACTTCTATTTCCCAGTCGACTTTTTGGAGGTCGACATGGAAGTCCCTGAAAAATTACAGAATGCACCCATAATCTTAGGCAGACCTTTCTTAGCCACGGCTAAAGCAAACATCGATTGCGACACAGGATGTATGGAAATCGCCTTCGGAGATAGGAAAATGCAATTAGATATCTTCCGGGCAACAAAGTCTTTTGATTGTGATTACATTGAGGAACATGATCCCGTGGAAACTTTAATCGAGGAATGCCTTACCCTCAATTCTGTCTCAGACCACCAAACCCGTAGTTCTGACTCGTCACCATCATTACCTATGGACCTCTGTAAGGCTGAGTATCATCACATGACACCATTTGAAGAAATCGATGTTGATCAACTACCACCCTTTCCATTCCCATCGACTGTGGTCCCAGCCGCACCTGAACTTAAACCATTGCCCGAGAATCTCAAGTACGTCTTCTTGGGACCTGGCCAGACCTTCCCAGTGATTATTAATTCCCATCTAACCAAGGATCAGGAACTAAGGTTGACTGCAACTCTTTCAGAACATCGGGCCGCCATTGGTTGGACCATCTCAGATCTAAGAGTAATTAGCCCCACCTATTGCACCCACAAGATTTACCTGGAATACGGGGCCCGACCTTCCCGCCAGATGCAGAGACGGTTAAACCCTAACATGCGGGAGGTCGTTAAAAAAGAAATTATCAAGTGGCTCGATGCTGACATCATCTACCCTATCTCTGATAGCCCCTGGGTGAGCCCCACTCAAGTGGTTCCAAAGAAGGCTGGGCTCACCGTTGTCACTAATGATCATGGCGAATCCATTCCCACCCGCACCACCACCGCATGGCGGGTGTGTATTGATTATAGGAAGCTTAACGAAGCCACTAAGAAGGACCACTTCCCCTTGCCATTCATTGACCAAATCCTTGAAAGATTGGCAGGGCATAAGTATTTTTGTTTCCTGGATGGATATTCAGGATATAACCAAGTCGCAATTGCTCCGGAAGATCAGGAAAAGACCACATTCACTTGCCCGTATGGCACGTTTGCATTCCGTCGAATGCCGTTCGGGTTATGCAACGCACCCGCGACCTTCCAGCGTTGCATGCTAGCCATTTTTTCAGAAATGGTGGGTGAATACTTGGAGGTCTTTATGGATGATTTCTCTGTATTCGGGAATTCATTCGACCATTGTTTGAGCAACTTGGAGAAAATCCTGAAACGATGTATCGAGGTTAACTTGGTGTTAAGTTGGGAAAAGAGCCATTTTATGGTTCAAGAAGGAATTGTCCTCGGACACATCGTTTCGCATAAGGGCATCGAGGTAGATCGAGCTAAGGTTGATTTAATTTCCAAACTTCCTCCACCTAGTTCGGTCCGACAGATTCGCTCTTTCCTAGGACATGTTGGCTTCTACCGAAGGTTCATCAAAGACTTTTCCAAACTTTCCAAACCCTTGACCGACCTTCTAGCCAACGACGCCACTTTCCACATGTCTCCTGATTGCACCCAGGCTTATCATACCCTCCGGGACTTAGTCTCCACCGCACCTGTACTTCAACCCCCAGACTGGTCCCAGGATTTTGAGATTATGTGTGACGCATCAGATTTTTCCATAGGCGCTATCCTGGGACAAAGGCAAGACAAGAAGCCCGTGGTGATCTACTACGCGAGCAAAACGTTGGACGAGGCCCAACGTAATTGTACGGTCACAGAAAAAGAGTTGCTTGCTGTAGTCTTTGGACTGGAAAAATTCCGATCATACTTGCTGGGATCCCACGTGACTATCTACACCGACCATTCAGCCATCCGGCACCTGTTGGCCAAAAAGGACGCAAAACCCAGGCTCATCAGATGGATCCTGCTTTTGCAGGAATTTGACCTGGAAATCCAAGACAAGGCCGGATTGAAAAATGTGGTGGCTGACCACCTGTCAAGACTTCATCCAGACCACATTGGACCCTCCCTACCTCTATCTGATACCTTCCCTGATGAACACATCCTAGCCATGCAAGACAAGAAAATGCCATGGTATGCTGACTATGTCAACTACCTGGTTATAGGACAAACCCCGCACAGCTGGTCCAGACAGCAACGGGACAGGTTCTTGGCTGAGGCCAAGCACTATTTCTGGGATGATCCCATGCTGTTTCGCCTCTGTGCTGATCAGATCATCAGGAGGTGCCTCCCCGAAGACGAAGTTCAGAGTGTGCTTTCCTTTTGTCATGACCAAGCATGTGGCGGCCATTTCTCTGGCAAGAAAACAGCTGCAAAAGTTTTGCAGTCTGGATTTTATTGGCCGTCCCTATTCAAGGATGCACACATCTTTGCCAAGACTTGCTCACGATGCCAAACACTAGGGACAATGACCAAAAAAGATATGATGCCCCTTCAGCCCATTTTGATTGTCGAAATTTTCGACGTTTGGGGTATCGATTTTATGGGCCCCTTTCCACCATCCAACGGCTTCGAGTATATCCTGGTCTCGGTGGACTATGTTTCCAAATGGATTGAAGCCGTCGCCACCCGACGATGCGATCACAAGACGGTCATGGACTTTGTAAAGAAGAACATCTTTTCCCGGTTTGGAATACCCAAGGCCATGATCAGTGATGGTGGAAGCCATTTTATCCATTCCCAGTTTCGTGCCCTACTTAGAAAATACGGGGTAAACCACCGCATTGCCACCCCGTATCATCCACAAACAAATGGGCAGACTGAGGTCTCAAACAGACAAATCAAGAATATTTTACAGAAGACTGTGAGACCTGACAGGAAAGACTGGTCCACACGACTTGATGATGCCCTGTGGGCATACAGGACCGCTTTTAAGACCCCGATAGGCATGTCACCTTACCGCTTGGTCTTTGGCAAAGCTTGCGATCTCCCTGTCGAATTGGAACACCGGGCTTACTGGGCTGTTAAGCAATGTAACATGGATCCCCAGTTAGCTGGTGCGCAAAGGACTCTTCAATTATTTGAGCTTGAAGAAATTCGTCGGGACGCCTTTGACAATAGTCGGCTATATAAGGAAAAAATGAAAGCCGCCCACGACCGACTCATTCATAGGAAAACCTTTGAGCCAAACCAACAAGTCTGGCTATTTGATGCACGCCTGAAACTCTTCCCAGGGAAACTTAGGTCCAAATGGACAGGACCATTTCGGGTGGTCAAGCCCTATTCCAATGGGGCAGTCGAAATCGCCGATCTTAATACCGGGCACACCTTTACAGTCAATGGTCAAAGATTGAAGCATTTCTTGGCCCAGGTACCCCCCAAGGAAAGTGTCACCCTTGTTGAGGGCTGACACCAAGCACCGCCCAGCTGGAGGCGTTAAACTCAGCGCTTCCTGGGAGGCAACCCAGCGGATTCAGACTGATCTGGTAGTTTACGTCACTCAGGTACTATCTTTTTGAACCCTTCTGCATCCATGCATCTGCCAATGAGGACATTGTCCAACTTAAGCATGGGGGGGATGGTAAATTGCATAATTCTGAGCTTAATTAATCAGTCTGAATGAATAAATTAATTGATTAAAAAAAAAAAAAAATGAATTTAGGAAGAAAAACTTAGGCATTAGAAACTTGTCAATAGTGGGAAATAATACAAAAAGAACTTAAACACTTAGACTTTTCAGGCCTTCAGGCTTAATTAGCCCTGGTGTCCATTAAAATATGGATTTAGCGGCGAACCCTTGCAACTTTAAGCTATTCTAATCCACCTAATAAATAAGGTAATAAGTATACGACTTATCAACTCACCCTCTAACTCAGGAAAACTTTGAGTCGAAGCATCTACACACATTTTTGCACAGACTCACTTCTCGGAGATTTTGATAGAAATTGGGTAGCTAATGAACTCTCTAGGGTGGTATGGCTGGCAAGTTGTCGTGGGTGACAACCCATTGGCAGGTTGTCCAGAACCCAGCCACAGGCCATTTTTTTTTCGTTGCCTCTGGGTACATTTGAGATTAGGGAAGCCACCTACGGAAAAAAAAAAAAGAAGAAGAAGAAAAGAAAATAAACCACACTTCACCGCACAAGTATGGCTGGCAAGTGATCGTGGGTAACAGCCCATTGGTCGGTTGTCCAGAGCCCAGCTCAATAATTGCACAAAAAAGACCAAAACACCTAAGGACGAAGCGGGGAAGTAGTACAAGCCTGGGAGATATACACTGGAAAATCCTTGTGTTGACCCCAAGTAAAATGAACGTAGGGAGAAAGCTACCAGTCGAACAAATACACCTTCAGGCAAAAATTTATTTTCTTTTCCGGACACCTAGAGGCATAGAAACTCGAAGTCTGTCTCAATTACCGTTAAGTGAGTCTATCACAACATTCACACCAAGATGCTTAGCACTTAGGGTTTTGATCGAGTTTTGGGTGGGTTGGGTAGCCGTAAAAAGTTACCAACCCACACTGAATTTCGAAAATTCTAAAAAGACATATATAGACATATACGTATACATATGTATAGTTATATATACAAAGCAAGGATTCGGGCGATTTGTATTTTGGAAGACACCCGGGCGCTGGTTAGTCTTTGTAGATTAAGATCTTCGTATATTTCCTCTTATTGACGAGTAACGAAGTGCCGAAGCAATTACTTCTTGAATTCCCCAAAGAAATAAAGGCTAGAATAAACCTTGCTAGGGACTATCAAGGAGTAAGCATGGGGGTATGATAACACCACGCAAGGGGGTAGTAATTAGGTTGAATATGGCCCATCTTTAGAATAAAAGGCACAACATAAAGTAGAATAGGAGCATTGCATGCATCAAGTACCAAGATTGCTTATAAACTGTATTAATGGCTATTTGTGTAAAGCATTTGTCAAAGCAGGCCTCAGATGAGCAATCGGACCGCACGGATGGATTCAGGACGACGAATGGAGTCTAACGGACTCAAGATCGGCCAAATCCGACATCCGGAGCTCCCACAATGGGCCCAAGAAATCCTGACCGTTGATCTGGAGATCAACGGCCTAGAACGCGCCACGTCGCCCCGCCCCCGCCGCTCGCACGCCCCCAAGCCAGCCAAGGACGCATCTCGGCCGTTGATCTTCGATCGAACGGCCGAGATCCGCGCGCTCGCCCGCGGTCGCCGCGACAAAGCGCGGGCGTGGCGCAACAGTTAACGCGCACGCCCGCGCCGCGGCGACGCGCGTTTGAATCGCGCGGAGCGGAAATCAATTGCGAGCGAAGGGCGCGGCAAAATTGAACTGCACGATCAGAAGCGAGCGGCTAGGATTGCACCACGCGGCGCGACGACAGCGCCCCACCTCCCACGCGCGCGCGCACGCCGGGCGGAAACGCGCGCGCGCACACGCGCCCGAAGCGCGATCCTAGCGCAGGCGCGGGAGGATCTCAGCCGTCCGATCTTCAATCGGACGGCTCTCGTTCGACATCCACGGATCGCGCCTGAAGAGAGAGAGGGGCGGGCGGCTGATCGGCAGCAGAAGGCCTTCACCGACGTATCTGGAAGCGATTTTAGCGACGTTCTGGATGTCGCTAAAGCACATTCTTCTTTTAGGAAGCCCTTAACTCTATTTAAACCCCCTTCTACCACCATTCAAGGCATCCTCTCCCACTTGCAACTACTCCACTCCTCTCCTAGCTAGTCTTAGGCACTCTTGTAATCGCCGGAGACGACGAGCCGCCGATGGAGCCTTCTCCACCGCCGTGGCTGCCTCGTCGCTCTCCACTCTCTCTCTACCTCTCTCTCTCTCTCTCTTTTAAGCTTTCATTTACTTTTGTTGAAGCATGTATTTAATGTTGTAAACCATGAACTATGAATGCATGTTTAATGAAATTATTTTCCATTTAGTTGCCATTTTAATTTCTGTTCAAAGTGCATGATCAAAACCAAGAGCTTTCTAACCCTAAACTCTCTCTCTATCTCTCGCTTTTCAAAACCGTCTCTTTCGCAAGCAAAACTCCGCCTTTTTCGTGACAACAAGTGGTAAACAAAATCCGATTTCCACGCCTCCCTGAGATCGACACTCGGACTCACCTCCGTTTACTTCTTTTAAAACCGACGTATCAAGTGCAACTATAACGAAACCTCTTAACACACACGCACGAAGGCACGTCACCACATACATCTCCTTCAACCAACTTTTATGGCACTACAGACTTGGTCATCCATCTGTATTTAAGCTACAACAGATGTTCCTAGATCTTCCCTTTTCTACTTGTTAGGTGGTAATGGCAAAAGTTTATTTTAGAGAGACCAAGTGCCTTTATTTGAAAAAGCACACCAGATAAGAATTACAATAATACCCTTCCATAAAAAATAAAAAGGAGTCAACACGGCTCAACATAACTTAACACTCCCCTCAAGCTAGAGCATAAGCATTAAACATGCTCATCTTGGATCTAATATGGTGTCGTCGTTTCTTGGAAAGCGCTTTGGTGAATATATCTGCAAATTGATCTTCAGTGTATATGTAAGGTATAGAGATCTTTGCAACAATGGCACCTCCGATGATGTGGTAGTCCACTTAATATGCTTGGTTCTCTAATGGAAGACAGGATTATTTGCTATGTACATTGCTGCCTTGTTGTCACAATGCATAGGAATAGGACCAAAAACTTGCACTCCAAAGTCTTCTAGAATAGAGTGAACCCAAACTAACTCACAAGTGGCTTGGGCCATGGCCATGTATTCTGACTTAGCACTTGATCTAGAGACAACCACCTATTTCTTACTCCATGTAACTAGATTTCCCCCAACAAACATGTAGGTACCTGTAGTGGATCTTCTATCCTCATGTGCACCAGCATAGTCTGCATCTGAGTATCCACAGACATCTACATGTCCATTGTTTTTAAACAAAAGTCCTTTCCTAGGTGCACTTTCCAAATACTTGAGAATCTAGCAAACTCCATCCCAGTGGACCTCCCTTGGTGACTGCATGAACTGGCTCAATCTTCCAATTGCAAATGTAATGTTAGGATGAGTCACTGTCAAATACAGTAGTTTACCAATCATTGCATGATATCTAGTCACATCTTGCAGTAGAAGATTATCCTCATCTGCGATAGGCAAGGATACATCCATAGACACATACGTTGGTTTGCATCCCAGCTTACAATGTCTCTCAGCATATCAAGTGCATACTTGCACTAAGATAGCACAAGCCCTCCACCAGTGTGTTGCACCTCAATCCCAAGGAAATAGTTGATTGGACCTATAGATCCTTGGTAACAAACTGTAACTATAGAAGCTTCTTTGTCTTCTCTATACCTTGCCTATCACTTCTAGTTAGTAGTATGTTATCTACATACACAATAAGTATAATTGAACCTATCTTTCAATGTAATGTGAAAATCGAGTGATCAGCAGAGGATCTGATAAAGCCATATTCCTGGACTACTCTATTAAACCTCTCAAACTAGGCTTAGGACTTTGTTTTAGTCCATAGATAGCCTTCTTTAGTTTACATACCTTCTGACACTCCCCCCTAAGATAAAAAGTTAGGTGGTTGCTGCATGTATACTTCCTCCTCTAACTCTCCATAAAGGAAGGCATTCTTAATATCTAATTGATGAACAATTCATCTCCTGTTAACTGCAAGAGAAAGCAGAATCCTAACAGAATTAAGGCAAGCTACTGCGGAGAATGTCTCAAAGTAATCCACATCGAAGATCTGAGTGTAGCCCTTGGCAACCAGGAGAGCCTTATATCTTTCTACGGTTCCATCTAGATGACATTTTAAGATGAAAACCCATCTACAACCCACATCTATAGCACCTGGGGGTAAATCAACAAGATCCCATGTCCCACTGAACTGTAGAGCTGTAATCTCCTCCTCCATAGCCAAGGTCCAAGATGGATCTCGAAAGGCCTCATGATGGTCCCATGGAACCTGCAAACTATCAATTGCCAGAGAAAATTGTCGTTCAACTGCAGGTAAACTGTCAAGTGACATAAATTGAGATGCAAAATATTTAGCACAGGACCTTGGAGCCTTCTTTTGAGAGATAGGAAGGTCCAAGGTAGTATCCTCAGTAATAATAGGTACTTGGTCCTCAGACGAGTCATCAATAGTTGGTGGAGGCTGAGCAAAAATGGTAGACAATGGCTCCACCTGAGGAACATCCTGAGTCCTACATTGAAAATGCTTAGGAAAAGTATTAGCAAGAGGAACCTCAGGAAGATATGGGTAAAGATCCAGATCAGGTTGTGTGGCCCGTGATGTAGGTGGCTCAATGGGCTGTGGTGGCTCAAACAGAACAGGAAGAGGAACCTCAGGATGAGTAATGGATTGCTCTCCCTATTTCTGGCAGTAAGGAATCTCCTTGAAAAAGGTAACATCGGTAGATACATATAATTTTTTGAAACAGGATCACAATAGTGGTACCCTTTCTAGGTTCTAGGATAACCCAAAAAGATGCACTTCACTCAACGAGGAGAAATCTTATTCACATGATGTAGATGGATAAAGCACACAACAAAAACCAACCAGAGTGACAGAAAGCATGTCTTTACCAAGAAACAGCATGGAGTAGGGAGCTTTACCCCCCAAAAATAGACAAACAAACACGATTCACAAGATAGGTGGCAGTAAGAACAGCATCTGCCCAAAATGAAGAAGGAACATTCATTTGAAATATAATGGAACAAGCCACATCAAGTAAATGTCTAAGCTTATGTTCAGCTACCCCATTTTGTTGGGAAGTATGAATGCAAGTATTCTGGTGAATAATACCCATAGACTCAAAGAAGGTAGTAGTCCTAGCATCAACAAATTCCAAACCATTATCACTCCAGAAAATTTTTATAATAAAACAAAACTGAGTCTTCATTTCTAAAACAAAATTTTTTACAATATCAAAGACTTTAGATTTTTCTTTTATCATAAGCACCTAAGGCATTCGGGTGTGGTCATCCACAAGCACAAGAAAATATCGAAAGCCTCTAACATTGATGACCCTACATAGGCCCCAAACATCAGCATGAACAAGAGTAAAAATAGACTCAGTTCTTTTACTTTTCGGTGGAAAGGAAGACCTATGGTGTTTGCCAACTAACAGGCATCACACCTAAAAACATCTGGAAAAGACAACTCAAGGAACTGGCGGCGAAGAACATGTAAACTCGGATGACCAAGACGAAGCTGCCATTGAAGAGTAGAAGTGGCACAAACAGCATTAGTACTAGAGGGAGGAGGGATATGAAGGTAGTAAAGACCATTTTTCTCAAGCCAACCACCAATCCACCTCATCGTCCGGAGGTCCTGCAAAAAGAAGTATTGTTCAGAAAGCATTGCTCAACATCTCAAATCCTTTGTAATCTGGATAATCGACATCAGATTAAGAGAAAACTTTGGAGCATGGGATCTAGATATAGATATGTTCCCAAGGTAAAGTAGAGGATATAGATATGTTCCCAAGGCCATTAACTGGTGACAAGCCACCATCTGCTACCTTAACCTGAAAAGGTGTAGCAAGACCTTGTAGAGAGGAAAATAAGGTAGTATCACCAGTTATGTGAGAGGAGGCACTTGAATCCGCAAGCCATACCGGGGCTTGGGATCTAGCTGACAAAGCTGCAGCACCTACAAAGCTCTGAACGAAGGCGGAAGTGGATGCCTAAGAAGCCAAGTAGTGCTCATAATCAGCTCTGGAGATCGAAATATGGTTATCATCTTCCTGTGCCTAAGATGTGTCTTTTGTAAATACCTAATGAGCACATGGGTCCATACCTTGTAGGTATTCGTGCTTCACTCAGCAACAATCCACAGTATGTCCATTTCTGTGGCAGTACTCATAGGAGGAGCTTCAGCTTCTACCATGTCCACATGTACTAGCATGAGATCGACCTCCTCTGCCTTCAGAAGCTCCCCCACCACGACCAACAGTGGCTATAGTAGAGGCATCAGCAGTGGGTACTGGATTAGTAGTGTCAAGTCTAGAGGGACAAGCATAAATTTGTACTAGTGTGAGAATCTCATACATGGTCATAAACTGATCCTTTACCGCCTTGTACTTAGGGCCAAGACCAGAGAGAAGTTGAATGGATCTAATGGCTTGTCTCTACTTGACAATGACTACTGCATCAGTAGGAATAGGCTGGTAAACATCCTTCTCATCCCAGAGATTCTTCATCGTGCCATAGTATTCAAATAAGGCCGTAGTGCCTTTCTGAAGAGTATGGATGTCCTCTACAACTCTATAAAGTCTGGTAATGTTGCTCCTATGGGAATTAATCTCACGCAACACTTCCCTCATTTTTTTTGCAAAGGCATACGCCGTGACTTATTTGGTCATCATTTGAGTCATGTTGTTTAGAAGACATGTCGCCACCCAATCATTATCAGCCTCCCAATCTGCAGTCTTAATGGGTAGAACATCATCTATCAGGATAGACTTCTTCCGGTGTGATCCAACAAATCGAGAAAAAGCGGTAGACCAAAGTAGAAAGTTGGATCCATCCAACTTGATAGACGTCCCCTACATGTGAGGGGAGGCGCTCATGGTAGATATATTCCCCACAAAGTCACCGACTACTTATGGTGCCCCATAATAGCCGGAATGAAGATCCACAAAGATCAACGACTTTAGGGTCTAAAGATCATGAGGTCTGGATTCTCCAATTTCAGACCTGTGCTATCTTCGAACTGCACAAATATGCCACAAGACTCCAGATTTTAGATCATGTACCTCTTGGGTACTAGCAACAACATTTCTTTGCATGCGCTGGGGCATAGATAAGGCCCTAGCGGTGCTCTCATCAAGGGATTCCCTGTAGATGCCTTGTAGAAGGGGACCGAACTGAAGAACACTTCCCTACGTCACCTCTACAGAGGTGCAATGACAATGCAGGAGGTAAAGGAAGCTACAAACCTGTTGGCGGTGGTGGAGTGGTGGTGCCGGCAAGGACGAGAGAGAGGACCATCAATGACAATCAGTGGCCCGCTGTTGGTTGGCGCTATAGTGGAGGACGCTTGGGACAGCGACCTAGATGTCCAGCAATCCCAACCAGCGGCAGGAAGAGGCGCGATGGCGCTAGATGGCATGCAGTGGCTCGGGGAGGGGCCGACAGACCGGCGGTGGTGGCCGATGGGTGGCAGTATTGCTAGCTTGGGAGGCCGGTAGAGTCGTTGAGGAGAGAGGGTGACGACTAGGGTATTGGTGGGGAGGGTAGGCGGCTAGGTGTTGGTGGAATACCAGAGCCCCAGTCTAGGACCCTGCTCTAATACTATGTTAGGTAGTAATGGCATAAGCTTATTTTAGAGAGGCCTGGTGCCTTTATGAAAAGCACACCAGATAAGAATTAGAATAATACCCTTACACAAAAAACAAAAAAGAGAACATGACTCACAAACATAACTCAACACTACTACTATCGATTGTAAGGTTTGACAACTTGGGAAGCATCACTGACACTCATTCTTGTCTCATATGGAGTGATGGAGTCAGAGTGTTCTACATTTGATTCATTATGATTTGTGGGTCCTTGTCCTATTAGTACTAGGTCTAGTCATAGATATTTTTCTACTTTTGTCGATGATTTTAGTCATGCCTCCTAGGTTTTTCTATTGGAAGACAAATCTGAATTATTTTCTATAACAAAGTTCTTTCTTGGCGTGCAAAATTCTTTTTCTACCGAAATAAAATATTTCAGATCTGATAATGCACTTGCGTTTGTTCGACAGACACTTCAGGTCTTTCTTGAATGGCCTCTTTGGGTCTTTCTTGAGGACAATAGGACTATTCATTAGATCTCATGCCTCCATATATCTCAGCAAAATGGGGTTTCAAAGAGAAAACTGTGTCACCTTCTTGATATTGCTTAGACACTCCTTATCTCTACAAGTGTGCCTAAACTTTTTTGGGGGGATGCAATCCCTAACTGTTATCTATCTTATAAATCGTATACCCTTTTCTATTCTTGAAGGTGATACACCATTTCAGTATTTCATCTAAACAAGGACTTCACACCTTCGGGTGTGTCTATTTTGTTCACAATTTTAGTAGCCTTGATAAACTTTCACCTAAGGCTACTAAGTGTATCTTCCTGGGATACTCCAACACTCAAAAGGGGTATCAATGTTATGACCAAGTTGGTGTTACCATATTAGTGTTGATGTTACTTTCTTTAAGAAGGTTTCCCACATCTCTACTGAGGGACGTGCTGCTAAGTTCCAATCCTAGGTATACCAGTGGTGGGAGACACCACTGTTGAACCGTCTTGCGAATTACTACGCTTACGTGTTTGGTTTTGGAAAACCTGTCATTGTAGTTCGAAAGCGAAGAATTCATGTTCAACAAATAAAATTTATACCGAAAAGAATTCCGAGTCGAACACAGGGAGGCTACGTTGATCTATATTCGCAATTATATTTTTTTTTGGATTTCTGATAAGCAATGCGATATAATTACAATGGAGCTATCAGACTAAAAGAGAGAGAGAGAGAGAGAGAAAGAGAACATGCATTCAATATTCCAATTGTTTATATAATCAAACTAAATAAAAGTTACACTAGAAAGCGGAAAATCAATTACACTATAAAGCATGAAAATTCTACATTAGAAAAGCTGTAAATAAGAATGGGAGAGAGAAGTTATCCTCCTCGACGATTGCTTAGAGGACGAACCGGACGGGACGATGCCTGGGTGAAGGAGAACAAAGCAGGATGAAGCAGAAAAACGGGAACAGAGCAGCACGCCGTCGTCGTCGCAGGATCCACTTCCGAAGGGGAATGAAAATTGGACTTTATCTCGCGAGAAGCATCTCGGGTGTGGGACAAGCTTCTTTTGAGCTTTGGAGGGGTAGAGAGGAGAAAGAAGGGATGAGAATTTCGTATGGAGGGGGTCTCCTTTTGTAGTTGCAAGGAGTGGGGGCAAAATGGACATTACAACTTCAAAATAATAAAAAAGGGGTCTTTAGTGACGGATAAATCCGTCACTAAAGCCCTCAACGTGGGCGTCGTGGGTGGCTCGCACGCGCCTCCTCGCTTGCTCGTGCACTCAACGGCTTGCACACGTTCATCGCTTTTCAGCCGTCCGATCACGAGATCGGACGGCTTAAGATGCGTCCGCGCCCGCTGTGTTACGCGCCCGCCCGCGCGTCTGATTGCGCGTCCGATTGTGCGTCCAATCGTGCATCGACGCTATCGGGCGCGCGCGGCCATCCGATCTCCATCTGACGCTCCACCCGCGCCCAATCGCCGTTCCTTCCAGCCCCTCTCCACGGCTCGAACCCGCGCCCTGCGCTCGCGAAAGCGCACTCGACCACTGTGCTATGGGGCGCGGAAGGTCGAGCGGACGCTTTTAAGCACGAGCACCCACAGCCGTTGGATTAAGATCCAACGGTGGAGAGCGATCGGGCGTGGGGCCTTCACAAGATGCAAGTGGCCATTTGGGAGGCTGAGATGGCTCCACGTGGCGCTATCTTGGCCGTCCATCTTCTGAAAGTTGTAGATGGTGCCACGGATGTCGGATTGACTCGATTTTTGTGTCGTTGGGCTGCGATCGTTGATCCGAATTCATCTGTGTTGTCGGATTTGTCATCTGAAGTGCGGATTTACACCATCCTGGCCCTTGATCTTGTAGGGTTCCCGGGTCACTATCTGATGCTACGAATGTCTGATCAGGGCGATCTTGGAGTCGTTGAACTCCAATCGTCGCCCTAATCACATCCATACGGTTGGATCTTTGATCCGAGACCTCGATAAAATGTTTGCCTTGTCCAAGCACATAAAAGGAGACAATTAACCTCCATTTTATTCAAACTACTCTAAATGCAAGATGATGCATGTAATGCAATATTTATATCATGAAATGCAATCCTATGCTTAAGAACATGCATAAATAGACATTTTAAGTAGTGTAAATGTGTTTACATCATAACCCCACGCTTATCTTTTGCTAGTCCCTAGCAAAAACTATATGCTATTTATAAAAGAATTAGGTTGGATTATTTGGACTTGAGTTATTTTTCAATCATTAAGAAATTGTCTACTTAGGAACTGAACTTTCAAAGACACAACAGTGCCCAGGTATCAGCCAAAATGCAGACTGCCTCAAGCCCTCGCCTTATTAAAAGAAAAATTTCTTTTTCTCTTTTTCTCTTTTCTCTTTTTTTTTTTTTTTGGATTTTCAAATTTTTAGGTTTAAGAGTGGCTTTCTACGGCCATTCAACTCACCCAAAATTTGATGAGAACCCTAAGCTTTAAGCATCTTATTGTGATTGTGATAGACTCGTTTACCGGCAATTAAAACAGATTTCAGATTTCTACGGCTCTAGGTGACCTAACAAGAATTCTGCCTAAAGGTGTATCTTTACAACCGGTAGCTTTCTCCCTACTTTTATTTTTTTATTATTTTTTTTTACGGGGTCAACACAAGGGTGAATCCAGTGTATATCTCCCTGATTTATTCTACTTCTCCGCTTCTTCCTAAGTGTTTTGGGAATTTTTAGTGCATTTTTTGAGCTGGGTTCTGGACAACCGGTCGATGAGCTGTTACCACCGACAACTTGCCAGCCATACTCGTGCGGCGAAGTGTGGCTTATTTCTTTTTGCTCTTTTCTCCTTTTCTTTTTGATTTTTTTTTTCTAAGTAGGTGACTTCCCTGGTCTAAGATTTACCTAAAGGCAGCAAACTACGAAAGGTTTAGTGACTGGGCTCTGGATAACCTACCTATGGGCTGTTACCCACGATAACTTACCAGCCATATCACCCTAGAAGGTTCATTAGCTACCCAATTTCCGTTAGAATTGCCGAACAACGAGTCAGTGCAAAGAGAGTGTGTAGATGCTTAAAACTCAAAATTCCCTCAAATCAGAGGGCGGGTTGATAAGTCATGTACTTATCACCCAAACTTATTTATTCCAATTATAATAGAATTAAGATGGCGAGGACTCAAAGACAAATCCACATTTTAGTGGATACCCAGGCTAATTAAGTCGAAAGACCTGAAGGGTCTTTGTGTTCAGATCCTAATGTAAAATTTCTTAGGATTGAAAAGTCCTAATGTCCAACTAATCCTTCCTAATTTTTTTTTTTAAAATATGGATTTCACAAAGCTGACCAAATAATTCAAGAATGAATCCACCCCCCCATGCCTAGCTAATGCAATGTCCTCATTGAAAAAGAGACATGAAAGAAAAGGTAGAATATGAAAGATGTCACCTGGATATGAAGCTCGTATCAGCCTTGTGTCATATGTACAACTACTGAGTTTAATGTCGTCAGCTAGGCGAAGTCCAGCCAAAGAAGTCACAGAATGGCTAGAGCAACAGAGTCTGAGATGGGTTCTGGAAGATTACGGTCCACAACAGGCTTCAAACGTTGACCGTTGACTTTAAAGGTGTTACCCGTCTTTGGGTCAGAAATCTGAACAGCACCATTAGGAAAAATCTGATCAATTATGAATGGGCCATTCCATTTAGATCTAAGTTTACCAGGAAAGAGCTTAAGTTTAGAATCAAATAACCAGACCTTCTGGTTTGGCTCAAAGCTCTTGCGGGAAATCAATTGATCATGTAGAGCTTTGGTCTGAGTCGTGTAGATCTTGGCATTCTCATAAGCATCATTTCTAAGCTCCTCCAACTCAGATAGTTGGAGTTTCCTGGTCTTTCCGGCTAGATTCAGATCTAAATTGCATTGTTTCATTGCCCAGAATGCCCTATGTTCAATCTCTACGGGTAGATGGCATGCCTTTCCATACACCAAATGGAATGGAGACATGCTGATGGCCGTTTTATATGCCGTACGGTAGGCCCAAAGAGCGTCCTCAAGCTTTTGAGTCCAATCCTTGCGATCAGGACTAACCGTTTTTTGCAGAATGTTCTTGTTCTCTCGATTGGAGATCTCAGCTTGTCCATTCGTTTGGGGATGGTAAGGTGTGGAAATTCGATGATTAACCCTGTATTTGGCCAATAAATTTTGAAATTGGGCATTAGTAAAATGAGTGCCACTATCACTGATGATAGCCCTCGGAATCCCGAACCTACTAAAGATATTTTTCTTGACAAAATTGATGACCACCTTGTGGTCATTGTTTCGGGTGGGAATTGCTTTAATCCATTTGGACACATAATCAACAGCAATAAGAATGTACTGATGTCCAAATGAAGGGATAAAGGGTCCCATGAAATCGATGCCCCAAACATCGAAAATTTCTACAGGAAGAATAGGGTTTAAGGGCATCATGTCTCTCTTAGTTATGTTCCCGAGTGACTGACATCGAGAACATGACCTTGAGAAGTCCTGGGCATCCTTGAATAAAGACGGCCAATAGAAGCCAGATTGTAAGATTTTTGCAGCCATCTTTCTCCCAGAGAAATGTCCACCACACCCAGATGCATGGCAGAACTCGAGTATACTGTTGAATTCATTCTCCGGTATGCATCAACGAATAATCTGATCAGAGCCGATGCGATACAGTTCAGGGTCCTCCTAAAAGTAGTATTTGGCCTCATATTTGAGTCTATCTCATTGTTGCTTGGTCCAATCCGGGGGGATTTGACCAACGGCCAAATAGTTAACAATGTCAGCAAACCATGGGGAGTGGACACCTAAAACTATAAGAATGGTTTCGTCCAGAAAAGTGTCAGCAATCGGAATGTCCGAACAAGAAGAATCACCTAGGAGTCTCGACAAATGATCTGCTACCACATTTTGCACCCCAGCTTTATCCTTAATTTCAAGATTAAATTCTTGAAAAAGAATAATCCAACGAATAAGCCGGGGTTTAGCATCCTTTTTAGCCAAGAGATGTCTTAAGGCCGAGTGGTCGGTATAAACAATAACATGAGACCTGGCGAAACGGTGGCAGCAACTAGCTTTTCTTAAGTCGTTGTAGTACAGATAGTTATTGCCATCATTTGCTAATATATAATTTTTTTACTCGGAAAATAAAGAGTTCCCGAGGTCAAACTCAGGGAGCAAGTTGTATTCTAGAGATATACATGTTCTATTACAAAAATAAAGAGAGAGAGAGAGATGAAGGTTTGGCTTCTTCTTCTTTTCTTCTTTGTCTTCTCTTTAGCTTTTGTTCTTCCTGTTCTTTTTTTTTCTTGCTTCAGATTTCCCTTCCGTGCTCTTCTTCTTCTTTTCTTCTTGCTTCTCTTCTTCTTCTGCTTGGCTGCTCCGTCTCTCTTCTTTTCTTCTTTCTTCTTTGTCTTCACCTGTCTTCAGGACGTCGTCTGATTTTCCAATCAGACGACTTAGCCCGTGGATGCTACAGTGTTGCTTCAGTTCTTCTTCCTCAGTCCTCTACTTCGGGCAGCCCTGGCTGCTCTTCTTCCTTCGGTCTTCTTCTCCTTCTCTGTTCAGCGGCCGTCTTTCTTCTTCTCTGCCTGCACACTTGCACAGCTTGATCAGAGGGGCAAAATCTAATTCTACCCTCTCCCCCGCGTTTCTCTCTCACGGAAGCCGCTCTTAGGAAAGCTCTCCCAGAGCTGCCGGGTATTCGGGTACGGGTCGTGCCCGGGTCCAGGCCCACCGGCGTGCGTGGTGGGCGAGGAGTGCAGGTCGGGCTTAGTCGGGTCAGGCCAGGTCCGCGGGGCGTGGTCGCGGACGAGGCCGGGTCGAGCGGGTAAGTGAGAGGGACCTCACCCCGTGCTCAGGAGGCAACGAACCTAAGGCACTTTTTGCCTTTATGCGGGCGCGCTCCTCCAAAAATTTCCGAGGTGGGACTAAATGTCCCACCCCAATTGGACGCCCGCAGCTGAAGACGCTGCAGGAGTTCGCAGTTGCACGCGAGGCCTTTTCCCCAGCTGCAAGCCTGGGACACTTCGCAGAGATGCCCCTCGCAGCCTGGGAGTCGAACCTGGTCGAATTGCACCTGGAGCTGCAGGTTGAAGGTGCTCCTTCCACGCAGCAATGGCGACGGCGGTCGAGATACCTGTCCACAGAGGAACGGCCTCTCGGCCTAATCAGATACGCGGAGAACCTTCGCCATGGCACGGCGAAGGTGGTGGGGGGTCTGGCAGGCGGCGGGGCGGAGCGTGAGGGTCGCCCTAGGTCAAACTGCGGGCGGAGAAGTGGGTTTGTTCGGGGGGTCTGCAGAGGGTGAGTGGCGGGAATTGGAAGGGCGGAGGTTGATCAGGGTGAGGAGGCGGAGGTTCTGTGAGGGTCGGCGAGGCATATGGGGCTGTGGAGCGACGGGGGCGTCGCGCCGGAGTTTGGCCGGAGACGAAGGGGGTGACGGTGGATAGGAGCGGTCGAGGGTTTAATCAAATAAAAGACAGTGAGGAAAAGAAAGAGGGGGAGATGGGGAGAAGTTCTGACCTAGCTACGGAGATGAAAGGGGCTGGAGCAAGGCGGCAGTCGTATCGACTGTCGCCGGAGAAGAAGATGCCCAGGGGAAGGGGCGGCGGTGAGGAGAGGGCCGGAGAGGCGCCAGCTGGGTGCGGCGTGGCGCGGGAAGAGCGAGGGAGGACAACCCTGCAGCTGGTAGTGCGGCAGAGCGAAGAGGAGGAAGAGGAGAGGCCGCCAGAGCTGGAGGGCTTCCTGTCAGAGTGGGAAGAGAGGAAGTGGGGGTCTTTCTCCGTCAGGATCGAGCTGCTGAGAACGGCGGAGCGACGGGGGTATTTATAGCGGCGGAATCAGAGAGGAGGGCGGAGGGAGACGACGTGTCTCCCTCGCCGGAGGACGCCGGAGATGGAGACCCATACCGTCCGTGCGTTCGCACGGCCGGTATGGTGGGTTGCAACGACCAGGGGGTGTTCCTGCGACGGCTGACGACGCAGGGCACCCGCGGTTGTCTTGCCAGACCCTCCCCCTTACCCTGCGCTGCGCCATGCTCCGCGCAAGGTCGCCGGAGCATGGTGCTGGTCAGGTTTTGGCAGGAGGGACCTGGATGCAAAGAATGAAGGAGAGTTAGGGGTAGAAATGTGAGGGTTCAAAAGTTGAGGGCCAAAAAGTAAATAAATGAGGACCAAAGTGTAAAGTTGGTCAAGAAGGTTTCCTCTTAGGCTCAAGTTTTTATACATGACTAATTGGGACCTAAGGATTATGATGGTGAATTTTATTTCCAGATTTAACCTTGTTTGACTGATCAATTTACGCAAAAACCCAAATTAAGTTGTTAATTGGGCATGGTTCTCAATATAGGTCAAAATGGGTTCCTAAGGCCAAATTGAAGGTTCTAAACCCTAGAGATTATTTTTCTATGAATTTTAGAGGGTTTATTCTATTTTTACTTTGCCTCAAACCTCGCGAATTGAAGTGGGTTTGTTTTAAGGTTACAGATTATCATTTAGTTCCTTCGAATTGCTGTAGCCCTTATCAGATCGTCTCATCCCACTTTTATTCTTATTAGGTTGCTTTGACCTATGTTTGGACCCTGAGTTAGCCTGTTTTTAGATTGGATTGGTGAAATTGCATTTTTACCCCTTAGTTTCTATTTTCTTTGCGAACTCAGAATCCCTCTGAGTTAAGCCTTTCCTTGAGTTATGTAGGAGCTTTTATCCTTTGTATTAGGTCAAAATGAGCTAGTTATGGCTCATGATGAGGTTCTCATCAAGACCCCAAGAGATAAGCCCTGAATTTTTCCAACGCAAATACTACGGCTAGTAATTCCTTTTCAGTAACAGTGTAATTCCTCTGGGCTTCATCCAGAGTTTTACCAGCGTAGTAAATGACAGAGGGCTTTGGGTCAATTTTCTGACCCAGGACAGCCCCGACTGCGTAATCAGAAGCGTCGATCATGATCTCAAATGGGGCTGTCCAAATTGGTGGTTGAAAAATTGGAGCACAGGTGACTGCCGTTTTCAGAAAATCAAATGCCTTTCGGCATGATTCATCAAAAACAAATGGCGTTTCTTTGTCAAGAAGATTGCTCAAAGGACGAGCAACCTTCGAGAAATCCTTGATGAATCTTCGATAAAATCCCACATGGCCAAGAAATGATCTGATTTGTTTAATAGATGTGGGAGGAGGAAGTTTAGCGATAGCATCAACCTTAGCTTTGTCTACTTCAATTCCCTGTTTAGAGATTACATGACCCAAAATGATGCCCTCTTGTGTCATGAAATGACTCTTTTCCCAGCTAAGGACCAGTCGTGTCTTGATACATCACTTAAGAATCATTTCCAAATTAGCCAAACAAGAGTCAAATGATTCTTCGAAAATAGAGAAATCATCCATGAAGACTTCCATAAACTCTCCCACCATGTCGGAAAATATGGCTAGCATACACCTTTGAAAAGTCGCAGGTGCATTGCATAACCCAAAAGGCATCCTACAAAAAGCAAAGGTTCCGTAGGGACAGGTGAAAGTAGTTTTTTCATGATCCTCGGGATGGATAGGAACTTGGTTGTATCCCGGGTAGCCATCAAGGAAACAGAAGTACTTCTTCCCAGCTATTTTTTCCAAGATTTGATCAAAATGAAGGACAGGGGAAAATGATCCTTTTTAGTGGCTGTGTTCAGCTTCCTGTAATCAATACAAACTCTCCAAGAGGAAGCTGAATGAGTTGTGACAGATTCACCTCTCTCATTAGTCACAACAGTAATCCTGACTTTATTTGGAATAATCTGAACGGGACTTACCCAGGGATTGTCAAAGATTGGATAAATAATTCCTACATCGAGCCACTTGATGATTTCCTTTTTAACCACTTCTCGCATATTTGGATTCAATCTCCTCTGCATCTGGCGAAAAGGGCGGGATCCATCTTCCAAAAATATTCTATGGTTACAGTAAGATGGCTCAATCCCCCTGAGGTCATGAATGGTCCAACCAATTGCCTCCTTATGTTCCTTTAGGACCTTAATCAATTTAATCTCTTTCTCCTTTGTCAATTTAGCACTAATAATCACAGGGAGAGTATTTTGTGGTCCTAAAAATTGATATTTTAAATTCTCAGGCAATGGTTTCAATTCAAGCTAGGGTGGGGTAATGATTGATGGTAGGGTAGATGCTGAAGATTCAACAAGAGGAAGAGGTTTTGAGTGAACAAAATCAGTAACCTCTTCCGAAGATGTCAGGTCAGAGGGTTGCGGGTCAAATTCATCAACCAAAGAGGAACTTTCAATTAAAGAAACTGTCAAACAAGTTTCAATATTAACATTATCCTCATCAAGTTCCTCAATAAATCCACAATCCTCAAATATGTTGATCGCCTTAAAAATATCAATTTCATTCGTTGATCCCCAAAGGCGATTTCCATGCTACCGCTTTCACAATTAATGTTGGCCTTTGCGGTAGCCAGGAACGGACGCCCCAGAATGATGGGCATGTTCCTCAGATTATCTGGTACATCCATGTCAAGGACAAGGAAATCTACAGGAAAATAGAAATCCTTGACCTGAACTATAACATCTTCAATAACGCCTCGCGGGTTTGTGACCGAACAGTCCACTAACTGTAGCGTTACTGAAGTTGGCTGAAGTTCACCTAACCCAAACTTCTCGTAGAGAGAAGTCGGAATTAAATTGATAGATGCACTGAGATCCAAAAGTGCTCTATCAAATGTGTAATCTCCGATAATGCAAGAAATCAAAGGAGCACCAGGATCTCTCTTTTTCTGAGGGAGGTAGTGCAGGATAACAGAGCTAGCCTGCTCGGAGAGTACCACCTTCCTCGGAATAGATTCTATCGACTTACGCTTTTGTGTACATAATTCCTGTAAAAATTTTGTGTAAGCTGGTATGTGCTTGATAGCATCAAGGAGCGGAATATTGATCTCAACATTCTTAAATAAATTCAGAAGCTCCTCATTGCTATCAACAGACTTCTTCTTTACTTTGGCTAAGGCTTCAGGAAAAGGAACATGAGTCAGATCTTTGGAATCAGGTTCCTGAGCCTTGATTTCTCCTCTAGAATTCTCCTCTCTCTCCTCAGATTCTTCAGGATTCCAAAGATTAGAATAGTGTGGTTGTGGATCCTGAGTCTTCTTACCACTCCTTAAAGTGATAGAATTTGCAGAAGCGTAAGAATTTGGGTCTTGGGGATGGTTAGGAAAGATTGGAGGGGCTTGATTGACCATGAATTGTTGATTAGCAGAAGAAGAAGACGAGGAACCCTGCTCAACCACCTGAGCATGTGCATGCAGGTCCCTCTGATTTTCGTACCCTTGGGCTTGATTGCCCAAATTTATAATGTTTCGTGGGTTGGGTACGGGTTGGGATGGTAGAGATCCGGGTTGACGAGAGTTAGCAATGAGCCCGGATTGCAAGTTGTCCAGTGAGTTTTTCATTTGCTGCATGAGCTGGAGCATAGATCCTTGCATCTCTACCATTTGACGGTTCAAATCAGCCTGCCCTACGGGTTGATGGGCATTCCAAGCTGGCTGATTGACCTGATTCGGAGGCAACTGAGTATATACTTGACCCTGACCCATTGGTCGTTGTGGAGCATAGTTGCTGGGTCGGAATTGGGTCTGTTGCCCGGGATTTTTCCAAGAGAAGTTAGGGTGGTTTCTCCAACCTGGATTATAGGCATTCGAGTAGGGGTTGGATCTAACATTCTCTTGTACAGCACAGACATCCTCATAGGGTGAGGATGAAGAGAAAGAAAGGGAAGGATCAGAAAAACTGGGATCAAAGGCCCCAGTTGGGAACCCATGGGGTTCCGAGAAATGCTGACTCATAGGTTGAGTCACATCGAGTTGATTCATGAACTCTCGTCCAGAAGGAGCTCGTGAGGAATGGAATCCCGAATTTTGGGATTGAGAGTTGTTCATAGAATTTCCAGCCATCCACTCTTCCATCCTTTTAGCAACTAAGTCCACCTTATCAAGTTCATTACAAATCAATTCCATATCAAATGAATGAGAGTCATGGACTTCATTGACATTTGATCTGGGTTGCTGGGACCGCTTAAAAGTATCCATGGAGGCATGATTAATTGAATTCTCACTCATTTCCTCAAATAAATCATGTGCACTATCTGCATCTTTATTGAGGAAATTGCCTCCGCAAGAAGCATCCACATGGTTTCTGAGTTTCTCATTCAACCCATGATAGAAGATTTGCACGAGTTGCCATTTCGGCACCTCGTGGTGTGGACACCTCCGTAATAAGTCCTGGAATCGCTCCCAGGCCACATGAAACTGCTCCCCTGGCCGCTGGGTAAAGGTAGTGATTGCCCGTCTCAAAGCATTGGTACGACCGACTGGGAAGAATTTCTTCAGAAAGGCCGATTTCAACTCATTCCAAGTTGTAATTGGTCTTCCTATTATCCTATACCAATGCGTGGCTTTATCCCTAAGAGAATGGGGGAAGAGCCTCGTGATCATTTGCTCCTCGTTAATGTTTCGACCATTGGTGGTCTGGACCAAAGTGGTCAAATCTTCCAAGTGCTGAAACGGATCTTCGGAGCCAAGCCCATGATAATGTTTAATCAGGCTTAACACATGGGGCTTGATTTCTACGTCACCGGCTGGAATCTAGATATCGAGACGTTCCCCGTAATTTGAAGGATCATAAAAATCCTTCAAGGGCTGAGCGCCCTGCATTCTCTGGAACTATTCCTGCATTGTCTGCATTTGTTCTAGCTGCCTTCAAAATTCTTCCTGTGGATTTTCAAGCAGAGGAGGCTGTTGTTCGGCCATGGGATCAAATTGACCAAAATCTAACTGGCGCCTCCTAGAATGTTCTAACAATCCTTCCAATCAGGGATTCAATGACCGTCTTCCCAGCATAAACTAGGAGAAGGTCGGAAGGACTAGGGATAGGGACCCTGCAGCACAACAAAACAAGGCTGTCCTTAAGTGGGGTAGCCTAAGGATCTATTGACTCCCAAAACCAGCCTTAAGACTGTAAGTGATTTACTCTACTTACGTCTATTTAATCCAACCAGTTAGAAGGAGGGACTGGGGAGAAGGTTCTTCCTTTGGCTTTCGCCTCTGGTTCCTAGTGTAGCCCCCAGCCGTGGTCGTTTGACGCTACTCCCCTAGCTAGACATCAGATTAATCAGTATAAATAGGTTAATCAAAAATAATCTCAGACTAGGCCCTGAAGAGCGAATCAAACCTTAAGGCCAACGTCTACTCAATTTTATTAAGGCCTGGGATTGTGGTGCTTATGGAATGTGATGGGCCCTTACAATGGGTTGTGCCCTTAATGATTGATTGAGATTTGTGTAAGTGCGTGCACAACCAGGGTTTTCAAGCAAGATTATTGATAATGTGTGAATTTTAGTGTTCAAATCTTGCTTAAGTAGCTTTTAGGGTTTCAAATTAGGTGAATTGCAATCATGTTTCCAGGAAAACCAAGTTGTAAAACACGAGTGAAGATTGTTTTCCTTTAAAATCAGAAATAAAGTGGAGTGCCTGGAATATACCTAGATTGAAAACCCTAAGGAGGAGCTACTTGATGAGTTGGTTTTAAATAAAGTGGTGCGGCCCAAACAACTCAAACAATTGGCCACAAATGCACCACTAAGTTAGGCACTCAAAAATGGTTAACCTAGAATAATTTCTACTCTGTTATATGTTGCTTTGTGTGTACCAGTTCCACATATCAGAACCCGGTTGAGTAGAAAACAAATCAAGTTGATCAAGTGCCTTAAATGTGGGTGTTTGTTGTGTGTTTGCTGGAAATTACCCCACAAGATTATCTTTTTGTTATTTTTTATGAATGAGGGTGGAATGAATGTGAGTGAAAATCCAAACAACCAAACTATTCCTAGGATTTATGCAAACTCCTAGGTTAATTGGGATTTGGATTTAATGTGGCGAATGAAATCTATGGAGGGGGAAAGAATGGGGGAGCACTTACAGTTGTCTTCAACTGCACTTTACTCCAGTCTACCGCTTATTGATTCCTTGATGGATGTCTCTGCAAAAAAATAGACACAAGAGAAAGCTAGTTAGAAAAACAAATAAAGTGCAAGAAATGCGAAGAAAAGATCGAAAATCATTGCCTCCCCGGCAACGGCGCCAAAATGTTGACCCGTCTTGCGAATTACTACGCTTATGTGTTTGGTTTTGGAAAACCTGTCGTTGTAGTTCGAAAGCGAAGAATTCGTGTTCAACAAATAAAATTTATACCTAAAAGAATTCCGGGTCGAACACAAGGAGGCTACGTTGATCTATATTCACAATTATATTTTTTTTGGATTTTTGATAAGCAATGCGATATAATTACAATGGAGCTATCAGACTAAAAGAGAGAGAGAGAGAGAGAAAGAGAACATGCATTCAATATTCCAATTTTTTATATAATCAAACTAAATAAAAGTTACACTAGAAAGCGGAAAATCAATTACACTATAAAGCAGGAAAATTCTACACTAGAAAAGCTGTAAATAAGAATGGGAGAGAGAAGTTATCCTCCTCGACGATTGCTTGGAGGACGAGCCGGATGGGACGATGCCTGGATGAAGGAGAACGAAGCAGGACGAAGGAGGATGAAGTAGAAGAATGGGAACGGAGCAGCACGCCGTCGTCGTCGCGGGATCCACTTCCGAAGGGAACGAAAATTGGACTTTATCTCGCGAGAAGCATCTCGGGTGTGGGACAAGCTTCTTTTGAGCTTTGGAGGGGTAGAGAGGAGAAAGAAGGGATGAGAATTTCATATGGAGGGGGTCTCCTTTTATAGTTGTAAGGAGTGGGGGCAAAATGGACATTACAACTTCAAAATAATAAAAGAGGGGTCTTTAGTGACGGATAAATCCATCACTAAAGCCCTCAACGTGGGCGTCGTGGGCGGCTTGCGCGCGCCTCCTCGCCTGCTCGCACGCTCAACGGCTTACGCATGTTCATCGCTTTTCAGCCGTTCGATCGCAAGATTGGATGGCTTAAGATGCGTCTGTGCCCGCGCGTCTGATTGCGCGTCCGATTGAGTGTCCAATCGCGTGTCGATGCTATCGGGCGCGCGCGGCTGTCCGATCTCCATCTGACACTCCACCCGCGCCCAATCGTCGTGCCTTCCAGCCCCTCTCCACGGCTCGAACCCGTGCCCTGCGCTTGCGAAAGCGCGCTCGACCACTGCGCTATGCGGTGCGGATGGTCGAGCGGACGCTTTTAAGCACGAGCACCCACAGCCGTTGGATTAAGATCCAATGGCGGAGAGCGATCGGGCGTGGGGCCTTCACAAGATGCAAGCGGCCGTTTGGGCGGCTGAGATGGCTCCACGTGGCGCTATCTTGGCTGTCCATCTTCTGGAAGTTGTAGATGGTGCCACGGGTGTCAGATTGACTCGATTTTTGTGTCGTTGGGCAGCGATCGTCGATCCGAATTCATCCGTGTGGTCAGATTTGGCATCTGAAGTGCTGATTTACACCATCCTGGCCCTTGATCTTGTAGGGTTCCTGAGTCACTATCTGATGCTACGGATGTCTGATTAGGGCGATCTTGGAGTCGTTGAACTCCAATCGTCGCCCTGATCACATCCATATGGTTGGATCATTGATCTGAGGCCCCGATAAAATGTTTGCCCTGTCCAAGCACATAAAAGGAGACAATTAACCTCCATTTTATTCAAACTACTTTAAATGCAAGATGATGCATGTAATGCAATATTTATATCATGAAATGCAATCCTATGCTTAAGAACATGCATAAATAGACATTTTAAGTAGTGTAAATGTGTTTACATCAACCACCAATATGCTTGTGTCGATTAGTATTCTAGTCTCCCCTATTACTAACATAGGTACCAGCCTACCCGGTGACATGCCTCCCACTGTCCCTACTCCTGATGCTCCTCCCTCTACAACGAAGAGCCACAGTGAAGATGATGAGAGGCTTATTGCATTAAGAAAGGTGGTTAGATCTTGTGCTTTGAATCCCATCTCTCATTATACTTTTATTGCCCATTTAGATTCCTTTATGCAACAATTTTCATAGGCTCTTTGTAGCACTATTGTGCGACATAACTATCATGCAGCTTACCAGGACCCCAAATGGGTGGTCGTTATGGATGCAGAGATGGAAGCACTCACCACTCGTGATAGATGGGACATTGTGCCAACTCCCCATGGTGCAAAGATTGTTTATTACAAGTACATGTGCACTATGAAATATCATGCACATGGCAGTGTTGATCGATTTAAGGCAAGGATGGTGGTTAAGGGCTTCACACAAATGAATGGGGTGGATTACATTTCAACTGTTGCAAGGGTCAGCTCCATCCATACAATCATTTTTGTGGTCATCAATCTAGATTGGCCACTCTTCCAGCTAGATATTAAGAATGCATTCCTTTATGGTGATTACCTAGAAGAACTTTATATGCGTCTTCCTTGGAGTCAACTTGGTGTCCTAGCATAGCAAGAAGCAAGCAATGGTTGCTCGGTCTAGTGCAGAAGCAAAGTACAGAGAAATGGCTTACACCGCATGTGAAGTCATGTGGATGAACTCATTCTTGATTGATCTTAACATTCCTATGAAGAGTCGATGTTCTGTGATAACAAATGTACCACCTACGTTTCTTATAATCCTATTCTTCATGAGAGGATGAAGAAAATTAAGGTAAAATGTCATTTTATACGCAATGCAGTGATGAAAGGAGAATTTTCTACACCATATATATTTTCCAAGCTTCAGCAGATAACTTTACGAAGGCACTTCCAAGAAAGTTGCATTCCTTCCTTTGTAACAAGTTGGGCCTGGAGGACATTAGCACTCCAACTTGAGAGGAAGTGTTAGAGTTCTTATAGCTCTTTTATTTGTAATGCCTACTTTAGTTTTATATTTCTTTGAGGATTCTTCATGTAACTTTTCCTTTTTCCTCCTCTCTATATATAGAGAAGCCAAGGTTTCTTTTTAAGAATAAGACATTTATCCATTCCATCTTTGACACTCGTAAGCTTTCATATAAACAAGTTTCCATCTATTTTCTCTTAGATGCTTCCCCATCTGATGCAGTCAAAGCTGGAGCACATGTGTAGAGCGCATACATACTTTGTCTTCAACGTGAGTCGATCCCAAGCACGGATGCGAAGATCGTAGCAAAAGTAATGGCCTCACAATGGTCGTAGCAGTAGTAGCAACCATATGCAATGGTCATAGTAGTAGTAGCAATCACACATTGGAAAGTGTTCTCAAGATAAATGGGCTGAGCCTGTGGCTCAAATTCGCTACCACTCATCGTCATATTCTGCGTCAATGACAAGACCCAAAGCTTCAGTACATTCTTTCGAGCCAGGCAAAGGCTGCATAGATGTTCTTTGCGACTTCTTTAGTAGTCGCAATGGCAGCAGTATACGATAAGGGTTCTTTACCCTTCAACAAATTGTGTAGGCACTCAATTTGAGCTTGAGTGAAGGGCTGCCAAGGTTTGAAATGTCGATTTCAACACCAATTCGATAAATTTCGAAGTGTGCATTTTGAAGTCACGCCAAGGGGTATTTCAACGTCAGATTTCGATGATTTCGATGTGTCAAAAATAGTTCATTTCAGAAGCATGTCAACACATACCAAAAAAATGGCAGAAGTAGTCAAAATGATTATAATTTTAAGGAAATCATAAGCTTAAATATGCCCATGTAAGAATAATAATGTTATACCCAAATATTCATATGCAACATATAGCCTAATATATTATGTTCAAGTTCAAGAATAAAATATCAATTAATTACTGTGAGATTCAAATATATAGTTCGCAGTAAACTAAATTAAAATTTTAAAACCTAAAATTTAAATATCTAACAAATTGATCTTGAATTAATTTATCAATTAATTTGATATCTTCCATAAATTAATCAATTTGAATAGATGTAGATTAGCATAACTATGTGTATTGTGTTGCCATTTTTATTTATACCACCCCTTATGAGTCACGTTTAAATTGTTGTATCATATTTATGTATGAAAAATATAGGTTGTCACCTTCATGCATGGGACCATGGGATTGTAGGTTGGATGATATCCTTAAAGTAAATGATGTTTAATTCATCAAGTCAATAGGCCCTTAATATTTGCAATTTTTAGGTTTTATTCTCTTATTGATCGATGCAAGTTCTTTATTCTTTAATATTAACCCAAACTTAGGATTTTACTTTTAGGAATTTATTAGTGTAGCACTCTAGTTATCTTATTTCTTGTTTTGTACTATTTTGTTATTTCTTTTTCCCTTGTGTACTTATGTTGCAATTTACCCAACACCTCTCTATATATAAAGAGGTGAAGGGTTTCTATTAAGGAATAAGATCATTAGTTCCTTTGACTTGGTATCAGAGCAACGATCCTAGATCAAGCTCTGGTATCCCACCCTCACAAGCCTCCAAACCTACCATCTGATCCTTCTCTTCCTCTTGATTGATATTCATCGACAGAGATCCAAGGAGTAGCAGGAGTAGATCGGTAGCACAAGCCACCAGCCCAGCGCCGTCGCCCCCTCTGTCCATCACTACAAGTGGTCGAACGGGCTTGCCCAATGCCACCGCCCTCCCCATCCACCATTGCAGTGGTCAAAAGGCCACTGCTGGTCCCCAACTAGTGCCACCGGTGACTATTTAGGGTCGCCGATGGTGTTGCAGATCGATCAGATCGGTCTGGGAGTCTGTAGCATCGCCTAAGGATTCTGTTGGTGTGCTACTGATTGATGAGAAGCTTCTTCGCTAGAGAGAGAGAGAAGCATCCCTTAGAAGTGTTGTTAAGGCCTTCCCTGTGCCTTAACATGCACTAAGTCTTGATCCAAGGGGCGCTTGTGACTCTTAGGATGATATCTAAGATCTCTCGATTTTAGACTTCATGTTCAAGAGATCACTCTGATTTTAGAATTTTCAGATCTGAAAACAATCTTTCATATCTCTCTTGTGGCATATTTTGATCATCCCAAGGCACGATGGAGTCTCCAGGTTCCTCGAAGGTGTCATCGGGTACCACTATGCACATTGGGAGTTACAAAACTCCCTTCTTCATATCGCCAAGCTGAATGAGACCCAACTATGTTAGGTGGTCTCAAACGTTCCTCATGACAGTAGAAAGACACGATAAGGAACATGTTCTGATGGAAGAAGTGCCACAGAGCAAGACAGGAAAATACGCCACATAGAAGAAAGACAATGCCATGGTTTGGGCTTGGATCATTAATTCTGTGGAGCCTCAAATTGGAGATGGTGTATTCTGTACTATAAGATGACTAAAGAGATGTGGGATTCTCTCCATGACACTTACTCTCACAAGAAGAATTCCACCAAGGTATTTGAGATCCATCATGCCATTAGTGGTTTGAAGCAAGAGGGCCAGTCTTGAGTATTATGCTTCTCTAAAGGGGCTTCTAGAGGCGTATAATGCATGCTGTCCTGTCTACACCGGTGCTACTCAAAGGGCACATATGGAGTATGCAACTCTTCAGTTCCTAGATGGTCTTTGACTAGATTATGTTGCTGCCAGGTCCTAAACCCTGACTCTTGCTAAGCTTCCATCCTTTGAGGAAGCATCTAGTCGAGTAAGCAAGGTGGTTGTTAAACCACCCCCTTCTGATGTTGGACAGACTTCAACCATGGTGGCTACTAAAGGACGTGGTGGACATGGCTCTCCATCTACTTGGGGGAGAGGACATGGTCGGGGCACGACTAGCAAACCCCAAACCACATATTCGTACTATGGCAAGGTTGGACACTTGAAGGCTACCTGTTTGTCTAAGCATGGTAGGCCTCCTATGGCCAACCAAGCTATTTCTTTTGAGGAGGTGAGCGACACAGTATCACGTGCTGACTACGATGCCGTGGTTCAGTGTCTCGCTCAGTTCAGTTAGGAGCCTACTGCTACTACTGATACTACTACATTAGCCTCAGGTATACACCTCTGGTAGTGGTATTTCTGACGGCACCTTGTGGCTAATCGATTCAGGAGCCTCTCGCCATCTCAGTGGCAATCAGACGTGCTTTAGACAGGCATACATTGCAGAGTGGATGGTAGAGGAGATGTGGCAGTGACTCCACTGAAACTACCTAATGTTATTTATGTTCATGATTTTCCTATTAGTCTTTTGTCAGTTAGTAGAGTCATAAAAGACTTACATTGTCGTGCCATCTTTGATGAGTTGGGTTGTATATTTCAGAACAAACTCATGGGGAGGACAATTGGTGGCGAACATGAGGATGGTGTGTGTCACCTAATCCAGGCTCCTTTTGCTTCTATGTGTCAGGGCGAGGTTGCTTTTAGTGCTGGTACAACTCTTCAGTGGCATTGTCATCTTGGGCAACCTTCACTGGACAGGCTGTGACATGTCCTCCCTTAAATTTCACCTACCACTGAGATTTTATGTAATGTGTGTCAACTGGGGAAGCATCACAGAGTCAATTTTCCTTTGAGTTCTTCTTAGAGTTATGCTGTTGTTTTCGATTTATTGCATATAGATGTATGGGGTCCTAATAGAGTGTCAGATAGACTTGGTCATCGTTTCTATTTGCTTATTGTGGATGATTTTTCAAGATGTCATGATTACTTTTGTTAAAGAATAAATCTGAAGATAGTTATTTTACAAATAAAGACTCAATTTTCTACTGTTGTGAAGATTGTACGCTCCAACATTGTCTTAGAGTTTTGCACAGCCAAGTTGGTATCATTTTATAGATCTCTTGCGATTGTCCATCAAACATTGTGCACCCATACATCAAAACAAAATGAAGTAGTTAAGAGGAAACATTGCTATGTGTTAGATGTGGCTAGCACTTTGCTTATTCATCATAATGTGCCACAAGTCTATTGGGGAGATGTAGTATTAACTGGATGTTACTTGATTAACAGATTACGCAACTCAGCTATTTAGGTACAGGTTCCATGGCAGGTTCATCTAGAAAAGGAACTGTTTACTGTGCCACCTTGTGTTTTTGGCTGTGTAGCCTTTGTCCATGTTTTAGGACCTAGCAGGGATAAGCTTGCTCCAAAGGTAGTTAAGTGTGCCTTTCTGGGATACAGTAACACTCAGAAATAGTACAGATGCTACAACCCATGAGGCATGAAGCATTATGTGACTACTAATGTTACCTTTCATGAGCATATTCCATACTTCTCCACAGATAGTCATCAGTTGTCATTTGAAGGAGATCCTGCTCCTATGCCAATGCCAGCGCTTCCTTTAGAGCAGATTGACTCATAGTGAGGATGTTACCACTACAGAGATCACTACTAAATAGGAGTTAGGGCCAGCTCATGTCTACATGTTTCTGATTACATATAGACAGTATACATGACGTCAAAAACACACCCCACACCACCTCAGCCACCAGTCTCCTCCCTGAGTCAGATATGTGTTGATACTGCCATAAGTTGTCCTAGTGGTGATTATGTAGGTGCTTCAAGCAATTCTACTACTCCTAATGAGCAATAAGCTCCACTTCCTACTATTACTAAGTCTATTGAGGAGGATCTTAACCTCCCAATTGTTACACGGAAAGTTCCCCGCAGTTGTGCACATTATCATACTACTGGAGAAGTTCCTATTGCCAATCTTGGGCGATCATTTGCTATGTTCACAACTGTACTTTCGGAGACAACTTCCCACTTCCTATCAGCAAGCCATGCTTGATCAAAAATGGCGTCAAGCCATGGAGGAAGAGAGGGCTGCAATGCCCTCTAGAGGGACATGGGAACTTACAGATCTGTCCACACATGCGAAGACAGTGGGATGCTGTTGGGTCTTTGCTCGCAAGTACAATCCAGATGGCACCATATCTTGTCACAGGGCAAGATTAGTAGCAAAGGAATTCACCCAGAAATATGGGGTGGATTTCTTTGATGCCTTGTCTCCTGTAGCACGGCTTCTTACTATTCGCATTCTATAATATGTTATTGCACACTACGACTGGCCTCTCCACCAGCTAAATGTGAAGAATGCCTTCCTATACGGCGACCTTCAGGAAGAAGTCTACATGCAACATCCTCCAAGGTTTAAGACTAAGGGAGAGTGTGTGTGTAGTCTGAAGAAGGCTATCTATGGCCTGAAGCAGAACCCGAGGGCCTGGTTCCAAAGACTATCAGAGGAGGTATAAGTCATGGGACTATTGAGGTCTTTTGTTGACCATTCATTCTTTTTCAATACAAGAGGAGTTGTGGCATTCCTTATCTATGTTGATGATCTTATCCTTACAGGGGATAACACAGTTAGTATCACTAAAGTGAAGTTAGCTAAAGTGTTTGTGATGAAAGATCTGGGTGAACTCAGATATTTCTTAGGCATTGAGGTGGCATGTAGGAAAGATGGCATTATTCCCAATTAGCGCAAGTATGCACTTGATGTACTACAAGAGACAAGGATGTTGGATCTAACCCTACCAATATACCAATGGATCCCAAAGGGCATCTCTGTAATATAGAGTCTCAGCCTATAGGCAACAGATCTTATAGGTAATTGGTTGGTAAACTATTATATCTTACGATTACTTGTCTTGATCTTGCTCTTGCAGTGGGAAAACTCAGCTAGTTCATGGATAAACAAACCAAGTAGCATTGGGATGCTGCTATACAGGTGATTAGATATGTGAAGAAAGCAACAACTAGAGGCCTTCTATTTTAAAATGGTTCATTTATGAGTATTGTTGGCTATTCTGATGCAGACTATGTAGGCTATATGGCAGACAGAAAGTCAACAACTAGGTTCTATACTTATGTTCCAGGCAATCTTGTAACCTAAAAAAACAAGAAGCAGCATATGATATCTAGATCAAGTGCAGAGTCTGAGTATTGTGCCATGACACAAAAAGCTACAGAGATGGTCTTGGTTAGATCAGTGCTACGGATTTGCATGTTAGAGGAACCAATGGAGATGATGTGTTATAATCGTGCTGCCATGTATATTGCAAACACCCAATGTTCCATAAGCATACCAAACATGTTAAGGTTGATTGCTACTACACTAGAGACTTGATATGTGGGATTATCTACACCACATCAGTTACTTCTGAAGATCAAACAATGGATATATTCACGAAGCCACTTCTTTGACCCACATTTGATCTCTGTTGTTCCAAGCTGAGCATAATTGATATATATGCTCCAGCTTGAGGGAGTGCTAGTATAGCACTCTAGTTATCTTATTTCCTGTTTTGTACTTTTTTGTCACTTCTTTTTCCTTTGTGGACTTATGTTGCAATTTACTCAACACCTCTCTCTATATAAAAATGTGTAGAGTTTCTATTAAGGAATAAGATCATTAGTTCCTTTGACTGAATTAAACAAATGCTTCCTCAACTCTAAATTGTGATTAGACCTATATGTTTATAATAATAGTAGATCTAGAGACTAGTATTTAGATCTACTTTATAATTATGATAGGTGTGATATCAAGCTTTAAGAGAGTCGGAGGAACGTAGCGAGACAAGATAGAGCAGCAACAACGAAAATTTAGTTCGGATAAGAACAAAGTAGCAACAGCAGCGTAATAGTAGTAGTAGAGAAGAATGGAAGAACTGAGAGAGAAGCAATAGCAATAAGTCAAAATGCTAAGTACATTTCATCTTTTACTGATATTTTAGTAAAATTTCAACGACATTTCATTGAAGTCCATGTGTTTCAACATTATATTGAGGTTCATATGGCCTAATCCCAAAAATAGCCATTTCGATAACATGCTAATTGCATGCCGTCAAGATTTAAATCACTTACAAAAGTAGTAATTGGTAGAAACTGGTTATTGAGATACCTATATTAACCTTAAAATATGGTAACAACCTAAGAATTGTACATAATGCCTCCCATTTCTTCGAACTTATCAACATACTATCCATATTTGGCAAAATATTACCAACATTCCTGCATTTCGATATTACATGTGTGTCGATATCGCCCCATGTCAAAAAAAAAGACCATTTTGTGGGATGCCGTGGGCACGCCATGAGCATTCAAAACAAGGACAACTATGACTAGTGGTGCAGCCATGGATTTGACATACGATGATGGCATGCAAACAAAACATGTGGACTAGGTCATCTGTAGGAGAGAGAGGGCCAACAGTCTAGGGGAGTTCCCCAGGACCATTTCCCCTCTGATACCATGTAGAGATTTGGAAAATTAAAATTATTATTATAAAATCTCAAGAATAAAACATAGACTTTGGTCTGTATATATATAGAGAGGGAACCAATCCTAATTCTTTCACAAAGGAAACAAATCATATCTCCTTAAATCTAATCAAATCTCTAATAAACCTAACACATATCTCTAACAAATCTCAAAGAAAAAAGGAAAAATTAATATTGGAAGTGGATTATTCCACTCCTAACGAGATTTTCTCTAATAATTTCAAATCATATAGATTATTGAAATTGATCTCAATCCCCAAGATGGACTAGGATTGGTCACAAACCCCAAGATTAATAGGACTCACACTGTGAAGATCCACTTGAAGAAATAGATATGCTAGTAACTCCATTGTAATCTTCATATTCAATAGTGAATTCTTTCACTGCCTGTGATTCTTCACCCTCCTATTTCAAGGAATTTGCCACATCAATCATGCTTTATGTGATGTAAGTTTATCGATGATTCATTGTGAGAAGCTTGATCAAGTGAGTATGGGGATGATCAGGGGAATAAAAGTAGTAGAATCAATAATACAACACAGAGAATTTTTCTACCAAATTTTACTCAAGTGAGTTAACATCCTAGGAGGGACTTTAACACTCAAATTCACTATGTATGGATTGGTGATTCAAAGGCACGTAGTCTTACTCTCTTATGTAAAATAGGGTTAAGTTGAATCAAGAGTATTTCAAAGATCTTTGATGATCATGAAGCCTTGAACACAGGTCCTACTTAGAGATAAATTCCTACAGGTCGTGTGAGAAGCTTGTAATGGGAATCGGTGATTAGGATGGAAATTCTTGTGCTCTTCACCATGATCCACATACATTTGATTTGGTCCAATGGTTAGGACACATGATCCGTGGTTGATTCTTTTGTACAACTTTGTTAAAAGGTCATATAACCTAGTCACATGGCAGGAATCAAATGAAAGAATGGCGAGAAGAACTAAAGTTCCAAAAATGAAGCTAGATACCATCAGGCTTTAGTGTCGATACACCTCAATCTCTCATATAAAGTCCTCTGAGATTTCACATAAGAGGAAATCATTGTGACTATGGCAAAAGCTGAAATCACTGTACATGATGAAAATTCTCATAAACTGCCTAAATCTGAAGCAAGGGTTATTCCTGTTGTACATAGTTGAAGGTTTACCGAATAATGATCAAGATTTATCCTGAATTCTATAATTACAAATTTAGCAAACTTGGATGATAAGACCAAGAATGAAGACTAAGTCATGTTGTTACTCTCTCTGCTACACTGATACAAGCACTTTAGGAAGAAAGATGATGGTCTATGGTCATGTTGAGATTCCTATGGAGTACATGGAGACTACAATATTCTCTGAAGAGATGGACAAGGAATTCACAAAAGTTGCAATCTTAGATGAGAAGTCAAAAGCATTTATTGTGAAGTGCAAGTAGGAGTAGGACTAATAAAGGACATCAAAGAGATATTAGAAGGAAGGATGAGCAAGAATTTCACCTTTTGCAACAGAATGTAAATGTTGAAGCAAGTAAAGCCATGAAAATAAACAAAAGGCAAAGTAAGAATTTGTAAAAGTGGGATGCTTAAAGATCAAACATGCACACGCAAAGATGATTGTCCACTAGGCTTGGGATGCACATTCCTTGTGGTATCAGTTGAGTTACTCATACTCCTTGCCTTTTATTTATTCTATCTTGTGACTTTTATTATTTTATTTTATTTATTTGAACATGCAGTGTAATTTTTCCCTCACCTCTCCTCTATATAAAGAGGTGTAGAGTTTATTGAAATAATAAGTTGCTTCATTTTATCCTAGTTGGTATCAGAGCATAATCCTAGGTCAGGTTTTGATATCCTACCAAATACCTAGCCCAGAAAACCTCCACCAAAACCATAGATCTACTTCCTCACCCCTCACCAGCAACAACCACAACCACCGATGGCTACTATAGCTACCGACGGTGCCTGCAATAGCCACCGGTGACCACAATAGCCACCAGCAATAGCTAATCTTCTGACAGAAGGAGTAGCGCCACCCCAAGGCCTAGTGCCACCTCCCTTGGCTACCCTCCACAGAGCCACCCTAGGGTCCAATGCTGCTTCAAGGCCCAACATCACCCCCCACAGCATTGCCCCCAATGCCACCTAGGGCCTAGCCTTACCAGTGCGTGGCTTCTAGCCACCGGCGACGCCCCTGTTAGGCAGTGCTAGGACTGTAGGGGGGTCGCCAGCACCCAAGTAGAGGGGAGAGGGCTCTCCAATGGTCCATGCTAGTCATGCTTGAGTCAATCTTGACTCTCACTACGATGATCTAATAGTGTAGAGGTCGTTGGAGACCAGGACATGGTTTTTTGGGTGATATAGTTCCTAAGAATCCGTGTTCATCTACTAATTTCGAGGTTCTACTATTTGTAATGATCTAAAAATTTTTTCAGACCTTGGTTTATGGTGTTGTTCCCTGCCTGGAGGTTCGTGATGGCGTCATCTTCTGAATTAAAGGTGACTTCAAGTGCCATACCAGAGAACGTGACTTATAAGAATCCATTTTTTAGGCCCATAATCAAGCTTGATGAGACTAATTATCCGAGATGGTCTCAAACGTTCCTTATGATAGTGGAAGGGTATGATAAGGAACATATTTTGCTTGAGCCAGAGCCTACAGATAAGATAGGAAAGAATGTATCTTAGAAGGACAACGCTATGGTATGTGCTTAGTTAGTGGATAGCATTATACTTCATATTGGAGACGAAATCATGTATTACAAAACAGCCAAGCAGTTGTGAGACAGCCTCAGAGACTCTTATTTTCATGAGAAAAATTCTTCCATGGCTTTCCAGATACACCATGAATTATTTGAATTGAAATAAGGTCATTCTCTCTCAGTATTGTTCAACCTTGGAAGCGTTCTTGGAGAAATATAATGCCTGCTGATCTGTGTGTACTTGCTCTACACAGAGAGATTATCACAAGGAATTTGTTGTTCATCTATTCTTATCTGAACTTGGTCCAGATTATACTGCTACTCATTCACAAATACTGACTTTATTTGAGCTCCCTTCTTTAGAGGAGGTTTATAATCATCTCTGTAGGCTTGTATTGCCTCAACCTCAGACTAGAGAGAGCACCAAATAGGCTTCTGCAATGGCTGCTATGACCAGGCATGGAGGTAGAGGTATCCCATCTACTCATGGTCGAGGAAGAGGACACTCTATGTCTGGGAGGACCCATAGCACTTGCACCTTCTGTGGGAAAGTTGGACATGTTGCGGCCTCATGCTGAGCCAAGCACGAGAGGTCACCTATTGCTAATCAGGCCTCTGTGTTACCTACTGAGTAGTGTGATACGATTTCACAAGCTGAATATGATGCTGTGGTTCAACACCTTTCCTAGCTTACTCAAGAGACGACTACTACTAGTGAGACTTCTGTCGTTGCCTCCTCATCAGTTGTTGATATATCTTAGTGGATTCAGTGCTTCACATCATTTGACCAATGATCAGGGATGTTTTAGGAGATTACAGTTTGTGCCATACGGGAGGATTGTACAGGTGGCAGATGGCAGGCATGCACAGAAGGATGGTTAGGGGGAGGCATCAGTCACCCCTACCGTTACCATGCATTTGCCTGATGTATTTTTTGTTCCTGATTTCTCCAAAAACATTTTATTTGTTGTTAAGTGCTAGGAATCAGAGCAAAGGCCACATGGACACTACCACGTGGCACATCAGGCCATGTCACAGTGCCACGTGGCAGCAGCAGCCATCCAGTCTTGTGGCAAGGGGTCCTTTAGACCAAGTTTGGTGCTTTTCTATATTTAGAAAATTAGTTTTGTTGGAAATATGTTTAGGATTTGTTTTAGTTAAGAGATAAGATCTTTCCATATAGGAAAAGATCTTATCTCGAAATATGAATATATGTTTACTATTTTTAGGGGATATGTACTCTCTATAAAATAAAGAGCCTTCCCATGTGTTTTCTTTGAGCAACAAAGTTAATTCTTCCAATTATAGTGCTCCTTTGCTTTCTCTTTCTCTTCTTCCAAGTACAGCCAGCCACCCATAGAGGTAGGAGGCTTCTGAGCTGGCCACCAACATATCTCCAACTGGTCCTTGGCCTGCTACAGGCCAATCCACAGCTGACCGACCACATCTCCTACCCTTGTAGACCGGTCTGCACACAGCAGACCGATTCTAGCCCTGCAGGACTTTCTCTTTGGTCCATAAGACTAGCTGCACCTTTCAACCGGTTCTCTGTGGTCAAACCAATCCCCATCAAACTAGCTAAACCACTGCAAGCCGAAGTCAGAGTGGTCACACGCTGCTCTCCCTCTCCGTGCATTGACAGCCCCTTGTTTGGGTCATTCTCCCACGTACAGGAGTCTCCATGCTCTGCTTTCACGCCAATTCTCAACAATAAGATTGCCAAACAACTTAATTGTAGAGGTTATTTTGATGATGTTAGTTGCATATTTCAGGACAAGCTAACGGGAAGGACGATGGTGGCGAACATGAAGAGTGTGTATCGCTTTGTCCAAACACCTTTTGCTGATGCCTGTCAAAATGGTTCAGGCTTCACTTTTGGTAGTGCTTTGCAGTGGCACCGTCGCCTTGGTTACCCATCTCTAGATAGGCTCTGATGCATCATCCCACACTTGTCACCAGCCACTGAAATACTTTGTGATGCATGCTAAACAGTAGCCACACACAAAAGTAAACAAGAACCATTAGTGAGATGCCAACCCTTGGAGTTTTTCCAAGAGGGTAACCAGATGGAACGAGAGAGAGGAAGAGCGAGAGCGAGAGAGAGGCTTTGAGAGAGAGGGAGGAGGGAGCTGGGGAGAAGAGAGAGACCTCGTGATTTGTGAAAATGATGACAAAGTTGGGGGCCTTTTTTTGAGAATTTTAAAAGTTAATGGCATATGTGTGATCACACAGGACTAAGTTGCAAACTAGGTCAATACAATCTCAGATTAAACCCAAATTTTGGTAAAAAGCTAATTTGGACCTAAGAAATCCAATGGTGAAGTTGGATTTTATTTTTGACCAAGTTTGACTAGGTAATTTATGCAAAAACCCAAATTATGGCAAATGTCTGTCTGAAACTTTATTTTAGGTCAAGATGGGTTCTGATGGTCAAATTGAAGGTATCAAGCCCTAGAGAATATTTTTCTTTGAATTTTAGAGGGTTTAGGTGAATTTTATCCTAACTAGAACCTTGGTAGATTAAGCGGGACTATTTTTAGGGTTTTAGATGTCCATTAATTCCTACAATGCTTGAAAACCTATTTTGTTCTGTATGAACCCTCTTAATAGACTCTAAAGCACATTTGACCTTTGTTTAGCCCCTGAGAAAACCCGTGGTTATTCTTCATTCAAGATATTATGGTAAAATTATAGTTTTAACCTTATTTTCTTGTCTTTCCCTCAGAATGATTATGCAATGAATTACAGTCCTCTAGCGGTTATGTAGAAGCATTTATTGACTTAATCAGATCAAATTGGGCTAGTTATGGCTCATGATGGTGTTCCCATAAATATGTAAATGCTGTGTTGGGATACAGGTGCAACAACCCATATTCCGAGACATATAACCCTGGATAGACCCAACACCCCAACTTCTTTTAGGGTGGAAACAACACTAAACTAGCTTATGTCACCCATTCTCACCAGCAACCCAAGTTTTATGGATTACAGGCTCCTATGTATCCAAGACAACTACACCAACAACCTTTTCACCATCATACTAGACCACATCATGTTTAGAAATATAGGGAGAACCCATAAAACCTATCATAGAGACTTGACCCTGTAGAAAACTTGCATAAGGCCTTGCTTCAAAAGGATAACAGATATAAGGCTATCATAGAGACATTAGCTGCACAACCCAATCAATTATGTCAGGAAAATCGAGCTCAAGAAACACTACCATCTCAACCTGTACCAAACCCTAGAAATATTCCTTCTGCCCACCCTAGACCTAATGTTCCTCAAGGACAGGCTCACGTCGTGTTGTAAGCACCTCCCTATCCACCTGGATTCCCAGCTCCACAAGGACCACCTGTACTTAATCCTTCTGCTCCTCCCTTACCCTATGAGCCATAGACCAATGCCAGTGTAGTGACTTTGAGTAGTAGAAAGACTACAAGGGAGCCCATGCCAAGGAAAGCCTCTAGTCCTTCAGACCTACCTCTAAAGGAATCTGAATACTTGGATGATGAGAAAATTCAAAGAAGAAAAGATAAAGAATGAATGGTCGTTTCAAAAGTTCAAATTCTTGTGCCCTTTCCCGAGGCTTTAACTAGAGAGATTAAGGAAAGAAGTAAGGGCACTAAAAAGATTGATGAATTGAAGGCTTTGTTCAAGGATGTGCATATACAAGTGCCTTTGTTGGATGCAATTGATTATATTCCCCCCATTGCGAGATTTTTCAAGGAATACTATACCCCTAGGCACCAGTCTAACAATCTAGCAAGGCGGTCATGTCTCAATAGGCAAGTGTGGTTATTTTGAGTGATTTACTGCCTAAACAAAAGAATTGGTAGCACCATTGATCTCTTGTAAATTACATGATGCTCCATTTGATAGTTCCCTTTTAGACTTAGTATCATCAATTAATTTGACCCCACAATAGTTTATGACAGATTTCGATTTAGGGTTTTGAAGCCAACTTTTATTGCAATACAATTAGCTAATTGAATAGTGAAAGTACCTTAAGGAATACTGGATAATGTAATTGTGAAAGTCAATGGATTATGTTTTCTTGTAAACTTTTTTGTACTAGATATGGAAGTCCTGGGTGATTTAAGGGAAGCACCTATCATTTTAGGTCTCCTATTTTTAGCAACTGCTATGGTAAACATTGATTGTGCATCACGATGTATGGAAATTGCCCTATGAGACCAAAAGTTGAGGATGGATATTTTTCAGGCAACAAAGAACTTTGATTGTCACAGAATAGACAATGAATTAGAGGATGATGATTAAGAATTTTACACTAACATTGGAATGATCTATACCGATCCAATTGGTCATTTGATAAGTCCACTTTAGTGGATCATTATTTGGCTTAAGTACTCTTCAATTATTTGATCTTAGCTTCTAATTAATTAGGAGTTAAATGATAATTCACCTTAGTCTGCATATAATTTCATGCACCAATTTTACAACATATGTTTATGATGATCTGTTTGGTTGGATGCAAGCCAGGTGCAAGAGTCAGATGTCCATTCTGCTTGTATAAGATATCTGGAGCTCAGATTAGATGGTAGGGAACCGCCATCATAAACTCATTGATGTGTACACTTTATAACACATCTAGAGCTTAGATCGAATGTCTGATGAAGATACGCCAGACATATCCGAGCGTTCCAACCCCTTGCGATCTTCGCTGAGTGGTTGGAGAAGTTTACGGTCGAAGGAAAACAAACAAAGGAATTTTTAGGAAAAGGGAGGGCCAACCATCTGGAGGAGAATCATCTTCTCCCTGGCATCTTCCATCACCATTGTGGCTTAGGTGTTCCCTGTGCTCGTAGCATGCATCGTGCCTCTAATTCCCCAACATCGCCCTCACCCCCACCACCGTCGCACACATGATGACAGCGTGTGTGTGCACCACCAACCCAACTTCACCTCCACCATCACCAATGCCATCTACCTCCACCATCATAACCCACTACCACCTCTACCCACGTAGGCCCACTGCCACCTCTCGCCGCAGCCAATTCCACTATCCACCACCAACGCAAACCCAACAACCCATTATCTTCTCACCATCCTACCCACAATCCACACCCTCATCTCCTCTTCCTCGTCATTTTTCTTCAAGCCCACAGCACCTGCAACTTCCACCCAAGGGAACCCAAACCTCCATGCATGCACCCACCTCGACCAGCCTTCAACCTCGACTCCAAGTGCACCAGAGCACCCTCACTGATTGTGTAGGCCATGCGTAACCAAACATGGCTCACACCCGTAGCCACAGAAGCCTGCAGAGACCTCGACGCCGCAGACCTTTGATGCTTTGACTGGCCGTCGATGGCTGCCTTCATCTGTGCTTCCTATGCCATCGTGGAACCCTCATCAAGACGCACCTTCCCCTTGATCCATGCAGCCAACCACGCTCGGCCCTTCATGCAAGGAAGAGAGAGGAGAAATCCTTTGTTCTCCCAATTAAAAATTGTAGAGAATGCCATTGCAACTTACTAGTAATTTATTTACTGAATATTATATTTAGTTGATTTTGCATGAGAACCCCTCCTGATCTTAATTAATTGCACGGAATGCTTATTAATTGTGAAAATGAAGTGCACAGATTCAGATCTTTATCTACTGTGATTCCTGATTGGACTAGGTACCAATACTTAATTCAATAGGCTTATTCCTCCATGTGGAAATGACATAACTATTCTCATGGTTAGAAATAATTAAATTTTTGAAAAGCAATTTTCTACCATGAAACGAACTATAACGACGTGACATTTTATGTTACAAATTTCATCGAAAATGAGAATTGCTCTTTCAACATTCATCCGAGATGCCTGATTCTATGATACTCAAAGGAATTTCATTGGATTTCTTAGGCATACCCCAGACATATCATTATGATTCAGATTACCCTACACATCTCATCACTGATAGTATAGTGGACTTGGACACAACCTCTCACATGGAATTACCATTGTTGACCTTGGAAGATAGCATAATGCCTTACTTGGTAACAGAGGTAGACGACATGGAATCAAACTCAAAACAATGTCATCTCACTAGTGTAGCCTCTGTTGGACCTTCAACAACCATCAACTCAGTGGCCCCACTTGATTTGGACGAGTATCAAGGCAATCCCCCACAGCCCTGTATCAAGAACAATTCCCTCAGAACATCTTTGAACCCTCTGCACCAATATTAGAAGTCAGCCTCTACTAGACTCATTAAAGTATGTGTTCTTAAGTGAACAGAAAACCTTTCCTATGATCGTGAACTCACGACTCACCCAAGAAAAGGAGCAACAACTTACAGAGGTATTAAACAATCATAAGCCTGCTATTGGGTGGAGTATTTCAAACTTAAAGGGAGGAATTCAGCCATCATATTGCACACACCACATCTATACTACAAAAGGATAGAAACAATCTACACAACCCCAAAGAAGACTAAACCTTAAAATGTTAGAGGTTGTCAAGAAAGAGATTATTAAGTGGCTAGATGCCGACATCATTTACCCAATTTTAGACAGTCAAAGGGTAAGCCCTATCCAAATAGTGCCGAAGAAGGTAGGTGATGTAGACACATCCATTTCGGTTAAAATGCCTATTAATGCATGTTCCTAGGCTTAGATTTGCATTCTATATTATAAATATTGCATAGCATGCATCATTTTGCATTTAGAGTAGTGTATATTTTAGGTTACTTGCATCTTTTTTGTGGTCAAGAGAAGAGATTTATTTTGGAGCCTCAGATTGATGATCCGACCATATGGATCTGATAAGGATGACGATCAAAGTTCAATGCCTCCGAAATTGCTTTGATCGGATTCCCGTAGCACCATATGCAGTCCGGGGAAGATCAACACCAAGGGACTAAGTGATGTAATTTGGAGCTTCAAACGACAGATCTGACTACGTGGATGGATTTGGGTCGACGATCGCAACCCAACGGTGTAAAAATTGACTCAATCCGACCTCTGTAGCAGCCCCTACAATAGAAAGAAGATGGATTGCCCAGATTGCGCCACATGGCGTAACCCAGGTGGTCGCACGTGTTTCGCTTGTTAGAAATTGGAGTTACAAGTAACCCATCGTCATAGTTACAAAACACGTCGATTAGATAAAATTTATACCAAAACTCCAAGGGAGTCCCAGGTCTAACACAGGGAGGCGACGTTTACTTTAACTGAAAATCGTGATTCGATTTGTTTCTTTTTGGTATATTAGGGTTTTATTATTTTTTTTGTATTTTTGTAAGAAGAAAATAAGTAAACGAATCACAAGATAGAGTTGGAACGAAAATGGTATAGATATCACTACAATGTCTATTACAATCTACTATGAAAGCATAAAAAGAGAGGGGGGTGAGAGGAAATCTCCCGAATCGGCTGTTCGGTGAGACGACGGTACTTGGCGGAAGATTGGACGAAGGAGGTGTGGAGTGAGCGGGACGACAGAGGTGAGATGTAGGAGGACGTCGGGTTGAGGAAAGCTTTTGCGTGGCTCTAGAATGGAGGTGAGAAGATAGATATGATCTACTACCGGAATGGAGGTGGGAGGACGACTCCAAGGTGACCTATGAAGGGGGATGGGAAGTTGGAGGAGTATTTGGTGGGGTAGAGGTTCGCTATACTAATAGGTACCTTGGAAGCTTGAGAAGAAGCTCTAATGGAGCGATGGTAGGCTTGCTAGAGCTTAGGAGTAGGTAGCAGTAGAGTAGGTAGAGATGGCTTGGAAGGGAGGGGGTGGAGGTCCTTTATTAGTGGAGGAGAAGAGGCAAAATAGGCATGGGACCTTTAGTGACCTCTAGGCCATCGCTGGAAGCGTCGCTGTAGACAACTCACATCCGCTGACGCCCTTAGCTGGCTTGCAATGAAGTAGTGACGGCTGTAAGCATTATTGTAGATCAGCCCAGCTATCACTGAAAGCTGGCACCAACCGCCCATGTGCCCGCGCTGCACTGTCGCCCATCACGCGTGCTAATCGCGCGGCGTCCTGCTAGTGTGCGTGCTGGCGTGAGCTGGCGAGTGCGCACGCGCTGCAACTGCTGCTGCATGCACTGCTGCTCGACTGATTTGAGAATTGGGGGGGTGGCTATGGGGATTGGAACCCGCGCCCTTCCCTTGAGAACCACCACTCCCACCATTGTGCCAAGTCTGCCAATGCGTTGTGAGGAAGAGCCGCAGCTGCATGGTGAGGGCGAGCTCTCAGCCATTAGATTCTCAGCCAATGGATGACATCACTTGATGATAAGCCTTTGGAGAAGTGGCGGGTGGCATTGGGTGCTCCAGATTGTGCCACGTGGCACCATATGGACCGTCTACACTTTATTGTTTGCAGAGGATGCCACAGTGCTCGGATCGAGGTGATTTTTATGTTGTTGGACTACGATCGACACTATGGATCCATCCGTATGGTCAAATTTTCCATACAAAAGCTTATGGATGTCGCATTTCCCCCTAGCCGTTGATCTTCCTCAGATTTCATACGATGCTACGGTTCTCTAGTCTAGACGATTTCAGAGGCGTTAGACTCTGATCGTCATCTTAATCAGATCTGTATGGTTCGATCATCCATCCAAGGCCCTGAAATAAGTCTTCTTCTCCCCTAACCATAAAAAAGACCTAGTTGACCTAAAATATATATAATTATAAATGCAAAATGATGCATGTTATGCAATATTTATAACATGAAATGAAAATCTAATCCTAGGATCATGCATGAATGGGCATTTTACCCTCAATTAATGTGTTTACATCATACCCCCATGCTTATCTTTTGCTAGTCCCTAGCAAAATTAAATTATATGCTATGCATAAAAGCAGAATTAGGATTAGATCGATTAGGCTTAAGTCATTTGTTAACAATAGAAAATTTCAACTAAGGTCCTAAACTACGAAGACTCAACAGTACCCAGGTGTCTGCCAGAATGCAGATAGCCCAAGTCCTCGCCTTATTCGAAAAGGGAAGATATTTTTTTATTTTTCTTCTTTTCTAATTTTTTTTATACTTTTGGAGTTTGAGAGTTTTGGGATAACTTTTTATGGCTACCCGACTCGTCCAAGACTCGAAAAGGATTCTAAGTGCTAAGCATCTTGTGAAAATAGTGAAAGACTGTTGGGTATCGTAAAGTGCGTATTTGATCAGACGTCCAATAAAGTTATCAGACGTCTTATAATGAAAAACTAGAAGTCCAGACTTATTGTCTGGATGTCCAATCAGTGTCAGGAGGGATTATAGGTTCTGTCTTGGGTATTCTACAGAAATTGGACGTCTGACCAAGTGTCTAGACCTCCAATAACACTGCAGAAGTGGGTTTGAGGTGTGCGGGAGTTGGCTAAGGGTTTTGGATGTCCTATAACTCATCTGGACGTCCAGATAGAGGCTAGAATTAGGGTTTTGTGGTTTACTAGGGTGCGGTGACCTAATCTAAGGGTGGCTAAGGCTTGGGGAAGCTTTTAGGCTGTCCTAGGGCTAGGATGGACCTAAGTTCTTCACAATTTATTGCTTCGTTCTTACTTAATAGAATAGCATACCTTAACTCCCTTACATTATTATCTACTATATCTAATCTAGAGTTTCTGCTCTAGCTCTGCTGCAACACCAGTTATTCTTTATTCTTTAGATCTAGCTTCAGATCTAGCTTTTGATTAGCTTATTACCTGCAATTGACATAATGCACCTAATCAGTATATTACAGCATTATTCTATGCATAGCTATAGGAGGAATAGTAAAGAAGCAAATAATACTTATACATGCATGAACTACCCTAACTTATGCTAAGTCCTAGCCTAATTTAGGTCAATTAAGACCTATGATTGCTGTGCAACCATACCCCCATGCCTAAATCTTACTAGTCCCTAACAAATGCAAGAGTAAATTATTCACATAAGGGTCCCTAAGGGATTGATTATTTTATCAAGTGTATGCCTAGAGATTTTTCTCCTTTTTATTTTCATCCTATGTTCTAGAAATCCAGACAAATGTGATAGTGTAGCTATGTAGCTTTTGCAATGGATTCGAGTGAAAGACCTGATTCACCTCTAAAGCCTATACTTGACCCCTAGTAAAAAAAATTCTATCAGGATAGGGAGACTTCTTCCCTCAGGGTATTCAAGATATTCTTTGAATTCCACCCTGGCTTTAAGCTTTGGTAGAGAATCTTAGGGGGAAAAGATTATATATTTGGTGGCTCACTCTCACTTGGTGCTATATAGAAATTAGTACTTCAGAATCTAGATTCCCAAATTATTACATAACTCAACTCAGAGAAAGATGAGAAAAACTATGCTCTCTTTTGGTTCCTTTGTATTCATTCATTCTTTTTCTTTTCTTTTCTTTCTTTTTCTTAGAGCTCATAATCTCACCACATTTAGACATATGACCTGTATTTGGTGGTCTCACTTCGCATTAACACTTTAATTGAGTTCCCATAACTCTAACACTAAGTCAAAATTCCTCAGCCAGTATTCAAGCGGTCAGAAACACAAGAATGGTGGGTTAAGGCCATATTTGATGGATCTCAAATTTGTTTGGTGGTATTGCCTCAATACAACTGAAATAAACACTAAATATTCAATCTTTTTTTCTTTGCTTTTTCTTCTTTTCTAATTTTTTTCAAATTTTCTTTCTTTTCATCATGTTTTTTCTTTTATTTTTTTTTCTTTTTCAACACAACACAACTAGCACCCATCTATGAACTTTATTTAGAAAGCATTATTAGGGATTGGTGGTACTCAAGAGACATTGGGTGGCTTACTCACGGCATCGGGAGAGACGAATAGGATGGTTACATTCAGCTTGACCCTAAATTTGGAACAAAAGGTGAGTGAGTGAGTTGGAAGTTCGTGTTGCGGACGATTTTTAGCTCCAATGCAAGCATTGGAGGTGGAGTCAGTTGTTCTTTTATATAGGGTCCTAAAGTATGTTTGACATGCAGTTCCGAGGATTTCCTAAATGTTGGTATAAAAATTTTCAGTTTTGTTGTATGTACCCCCTCATGCCTAAGTTCTTGCATGTCCTCATGCATGAATATAAAAGAGAATAAGTACAGCAGGGAGTAAATGGGTAGAATTCACCTGGAATTTCTCCTGAAATTTTAACGTTCGGCACCGGCCAACCTGACAGTATGCAATATGCAAAAAGGAAATATGCTTAAAAGAAAAATATGTTATGTATAAAGCGAATATGTATAGGGTGATGGTAGAATGTGAGGTAGATGCTGAGTTTAACGCCTTCAGCTGGGTGAAAACTCAATCAGATGTATCATTCTTGCATAAGAGTCGGTCAAGATTAAGAGAAAGATGTGCTCGTATGCTCCTAGAAACAGTGCTCCAGAGATGCAAACCAACTGATTGTGCACCCCTACTCCTAAAAGTCTAGCTATAAGAAAGTCTGGAGTGGTGGTGGAAAATAGAGGATAATCAGAGGGGGGATCATGATGTTGATTCAGCTGATTTATCATGTCCCACAATTCAGCAGGAAGTTGCTGAGGGAGTAGATCAAAATGTATCTTAGAACTAGAATTTGAGTCATAAGGATCCTCATAACGATAATTGACATCAAAGAAAATGCCCTCTCCAGGCTCTGGATCATATGGGGGTATCCGTGAAAGTAGAAGATCTGTGGGGAGGTTACTAAAATCCTCATCAGAAATTACTTCGTCCTCATCAGTACTCATCTCTGATTCATCAGAGGCTGACTTTTCAGGCTCGGAGTCGAGCCATCCATTAGATTGACTAGGATGGTAGGTGCGTCCCCAGCTCATTCTGCTCAAAGCTTCACCCTCGCATGCGTTGGGCTCCTCAGTAATTCCTACCTTAGGTAGCATATTTATTTCTTTGGTCAAGTCATCCATAGCAACTTCTGGTCTTCAAATGTCAGGATCAAGGATAGAAAGTATCATCTCAGAATCTCTAACATTCGAATTAGGTATGTAGGTGAAAGAAGAGTGCAGATCATAAGATGTTGGCTCTAGCACAGGTTCACCAACAATGGGAGGTGGCATAGATTGTTCAGTAGTGTCACATATAATGTTTGCCTCAAGATCCATATCCTCAAATGAATCTACTTCCCTTATCACGGTTGGGTTATCTAACCCAAGAGGTATCTCCCAAGATTCAGGATAATCCGATTTTGGCTCAGTCCTGGAGATATTAGACCTTTCCTCAGTTTCTTGAATGGAGTTCTAAAACGAACCCATTCTAAATATTTCCTGCTCCTGTCTCATATCCAAGCTGGATTCTTCTTCCCCTGAATTATCTTCCGACATCTGCTCCAGAGAACCTCCTGTGTGTCCGTCCGGCATAGTCGTTTTAGATTCTTCGAGGTCTTCAAGGCTATTTTCCACTTGATATCTCAAAAGTAGTAGTTCTTTAGTTTCTCGATTTTATCCAATTAGCCTTCTTATCCCTGTTGTTCCCTGAAGGAGCTCCATTACAACTTGTTGATACAGAATCCAACTTTGTCTTTGGTTTGGCTCAGTGATAGCTTGGATTTCATGTAGATAGGATGCCGTCTTTTCCTTAGCGCTAGCTATAGCCCTCTATATTCTGTAATGCAGTTGCATATGCACTGGTAGCTCTTCAGGGGTTCCAGGGGGTGAATCATGTCTACCCATATTCCATGGATGAGATGAAGGAGCGTGAAATCCATATCCTGGGTTATAAGATGCAGTCCTTTGAGGGACCGGCTGATATGGGTCATAATATCCATGGTTAGGATATGGGTTAACCATTTCGGTAACCTAAGGAGAAGGATCAGTCGAAGCGAAAAGTCATCTTCACCCCCTTGGGTTCTGATCCCAAGGTTGAGCTGATTCAGTGACCTAGGCTCTCAGATAAGCTCGTGGGTCCAGCTCTTCTGGATCTTGATTAGGTCCATATCCAGGGTTATCCATTGCGGCTAAGCATATAGAAGAAGAGGGTGGGGGAGAAGATGGTCCTGGCGAGGTGACTCGCCTCCTTGGGAGCGGCTCCCAAGGTCCAACCAGTCGAGGTCTGAGTGACCTTCTTCCTTGCATACACCACCCAACCCCTGGCTTGGTGTAGCCGAGCTAGACAAGGCTAAGGCCCTGTCAATCAGATGGTCCTTATGATCGGATGACCAGATTTTTCGTTTTAAGTTCGAATTCCTGAAGAAAAATTTGTCGTACAACTGATTGAAAGTGATTCCTGCCTCTCAAGCTAACCTAGACAGTCTGGTTAAGAGGGAACTAAGGGGAAGGTTCTTCCTTCGGCTTATGCCTTCGGTCCTGTTACCCCTTAGCCACAGTTGTTTGACACTACCTTGCAGACTTAGTCACCAGGTTTGGCAAGAGAGGTTGAAGCCACCCAGTAGTATGACAACGAATTTGGGTTTACTTACGTGTTTTAAAATCAATTTGAGCCTGTTTTTCTTTAGTTGGGGTTTGTGGTGAGTGACCCACAATGTGACCAAGCTCACCGGCTAAACACTAGACTTGACTAAGTCTAGGTTAGCCCAAATGTGGCCTCTAGAATGTAACTCTAAAGGTATAACCTAAGGTTGATGCAATTCTAGGTTTTTTTTTCTTTGCAATTTCAGTAGACCAATGAAACACAAATCATTCTCTAGATAAAATTTGAATCCAAATAAACTAAAATTTTGCAAGTAGATTCCTTTTTTAATTATATTTTCAGAGAATATTTTTTTGTAATTTTTACTATTTCAACCGAATTTCTAGGGAATTTTGAATGTCAGGGGTCAGAACTTAATTGTGACACCTGGTTGATTTTTTAGATTGAATAGTATCAAATGATTTTAAAAAATTTGAGAAAAATGTGGGAATTAAAGCCAATGAGATCACCTTTCAAACCTCACCATTTTTAGTCAAAACAGATTCGTGGATTGCTCGGAATTACTTTTTGAATTTTGAAAAATTTCAAATCTAAGTCAGTCTGATCCCCTTGCACTTCTCAAATTTTTAAAAATTTTGTACTTGGAATTTTTTCAAATGAATGGTGACGTTTCAATGGTGATTTAAAAATGAAGGTCTAGCTTAAATTTCAAAATTTTTCGATCATTAATTTTTCGGCAATTAAATTTTTAAATCAGAATTTGAAGCATGGTCGAAAATCAGAGGGTGGTGGGGAAGCTTTTGAAAAGGTAGTTGAATTTGAAATTCAAACTTTCCACCAAAATGAATTTTTTTTGAGAGATTTTTTTTCAAAATATTTTCAAATTTTCTCTTTTTTTTTCTTACTTTTTTTTAAACTAACTAATCCTAAGATTAAAAAAAGGGAAACCTATTCTAACTACCTAATCTTTTTTTATTCTTTTTTTCATGAAAATAAATTGGCTTTTTTTCTTTTCAAATGAAATTGCTAGAAGGAAATCTAATCTATGGTTCAAATCAACTTAGGCTAAGAAAGATATGATGTGCACCTGGTATTTCTTTTCTTCCCGCATTCGTTGTGTGCGCAGATCCTGTTTTTTCCTATTTTCCTACACATCAAAAGACAAGCAGAGGAAGATTTATCAGTGATAATTCTAGAGATCGAAATAAAAAATGACATGCATCATTGGGGAAGAATATGAAGCTACACTACTATGCAGTAACTAAAGCAACAAATCTATGAAGAACTATAATCTAGTCTAGCAGAACTAAGGGCATTCAGAGGTGGGCTCCAATGGCCTTTGAATGGGTGGGAAGAGAAAGAGGGGAGACCAATGGTGCTTAGGTTGACCCTTGGAGAGAGGTTGGAGAATTTGATCCTGGTGTAGGCTTGGCATGGAGGTGGTGACATCATGGTGGACCTCATGAACATGGAGGTGGAGGTGGTGATGGCTTATGGAAGGTGGAGTTATGCTAAAAGACCAAGATGGACAAAATGGCCACCCCTTAGGTCTATATAAGGGAAGATCTCTAGAGAATTATAGAATTCTTTAGAGAGGCCTATGTTGGATCTCGTGGGAGAGTGAGAGAGACGATGGATGGTGGCTTTTAGATTCACCAAATGTGGATCTAAAAATTGAATGGCTCTTGGTTGTTAATTTTAGCAACCAAGGCAACAACACATGGTAGAGAGTTTTAGAGAACTCTAGGCTATGTATTTTCGTGTGGATGGTGTGTGTGGGTCGAAGCTTAGGTAGCTAGGTTGATTAGGTTAGGTTCTAGTGGGTTTAGGTCAACGTAGGTCTCAAATTAGGGTTGTAAACCCTAATTCACTAAGGTAAGTTGCAATTAAACTTAATATAAGTTTAATTGGGTGTGTGGAAACCTAATTGAGAGTAGAATAACTCAATTAGGTTAGGTCTAGGTCAATTGGACTCTCACTGAGTCCAATTGGACAGTGTATGTTGAGATTAGGGCTTAATTGGACTTAATGAGTCCATTTGAATAGGCAAATGGAATTGACTAAGATCCAAGTCAAATAGGTTTAGTGAGGACCTAATTAGGTCCTTAGCAAGGTCTAGAGGTGGTGTACTAGGGTTAGGGCACCATAATTTAGGTTCCTAGTGGGTTAGAATTGGGTTTAGGGAGCTAGAGATCTAAGATCAAGGCTTGAATCTCAAAACAGGGTCTCGAGGGCAGTTTTTGATGTCCAATAAAGTTATCAGACGTCTTATAATGAAAAATCAGAAGTCCAGACTTATTGTCTGGATGTCCAATCAGAGTCAGGAGGGATTTTAGGTTCTGTCTTGGGTATTCTGCAGAAATTGGGCGTCTGACCAAGTGTCTGGACTTCCAATAATACTGCAGAAGTGGGTTTGAGGTGTGCAGGAGTTGGCTAAGGGTTTTAGACGTCCTATAACTCATCTGGACATCTAGATAGAGGCTAGAATTAGGGTTTTAAGGTTTCCTAGGGTGTGGTGACCTAATCTAAGGGTGGCTAAGGCTTGGGGAATCTTCTAGGCTATCCTAGGGCTAGGATGGACCTAAGTTCTTCACAATTTTTTGCTTTATTCTTACTTAATAGAATAGCATACCTTAACTCCATTACATTATTATCTACTGTATTTAATCTAGGTCTTCCGCTCCAGCTCTGCTACAACACCAGTTATTCTTTATTCTTCAGATTCAGCTTTAGATCCAGCTTCAGATCTAGCTTCTGATCAGCTTATTACCTGCAATTGGCATAATGCACCTAATTAGTATATTACAGCATTATTTTATGCATAGCTATAAGAGGAACAATAAAGATGCAAATAATGCTTTTGCATGCATGAACTGCTCTACCTTATGCTAAGTCCTAGCCTAATTTATGTTAATTAAGACCTATGATTGCTGCGCAATCAAAGACTCACTAGATGGCCGTTAAATGGACTTCGGGTTTCTAAGACCCTAGGTGACCTTGCCTAGAGGTTTATCTTTTCGATCGGTAGCTTTCTCCCTACTTTTCTTTATGGGGTCAACATAAGGGCGAACCCAGTGTATATCTCCGCGGTTTATTCTACTTCCCCACTTCTTCCCTAAGTGTTTTGGGAATTATTACACATTTTCTTTTGTGAGCTGGGTTTTGGACAACCGGTCGATGAGCTGTTACCACCGACAACTTGCTAGCCATACTCGTGCGGTGAAGTGTGGTTTTATTTGTTTTATTTTTTTTATTTTATCCTTTTTCTATTTTTTTTATATTTTCTTTTCTTCTTATTATTTTTTTTTTAAGTAGGTGGCTTTCTTGATCTAAGATTTACCAAAAGGCAGTACAATGAAATTGGTCTCGTGACTGGGCTTTGGACAACCGACCGATGAGCTATTACCACCAACAACTTGCCAGCCATACCACCCTAGTTAGTTCATTAGCTACCCAATTTCCGAAGAAACCACCGAAAAGTAAGTCAGTGCAAAAAATGTGTGTAGATGCTTAGGCTTAATGTCCCCCCAAATCAGAGGGTGGGTTGATAAGTCGCATACTTATCATCCCAATTTATTAGCTAAATTAAAAATGAATTTGATTTGGCAAGGACTCGAGACTAAGTTCACATTTGAGTGGACACACAGGTTAATTAAGCCCGAAGACCTGAAAAGTCTAAGTGTTTAGGTCCTCTAGTATCATTTCCTAAAGTTAATAACTTCCAAATGCCTAAGTTCTTTTTTCCTAATTTCTTTCTTTTTATATCTTTTTCAAATTTTCAATTTTTTATATATATAAGAAACTAAAAGAAATTCTACGTAGTTAACAAAATGATCTCAGGAATTGATTATCTACCCCCCCATGCCTAAATGATGCAATGTGATTGTAAAAATAAAGGCATGAAAAGGGCAGAGTAAACAGAATATCACCTAAGTGTTGTGAAAATCCGGTCAGCTCCGCAAAGAATGTTAAATATAAACACATGCTAAATTTAATGCCTTCAGCTAGGCATAAAATACATAGAATGAAGAAATTAAAAATTCACAAGTGTAGGTCAAAATCAAAATAAAAAGATTGATCCTCAAACCTGCCAGCAGAAGATGTCCACTGACATGGATTAGATCTTGTTGCAGACCCATGCCCCAGGGTCGAGTGGTCCTCAATTTCTGGATGAAAATCACCCAGAATTGAAGGTTGTCTTTGCGAGGCCGAGCCTGCGGTTTAGTGGTGTGCAACCCAAGATCAAAATGGAGGACAATAGGTAGATTTGGTTCACTAGTTTCAGATGTCTACTCAACATTCAACTTAGAAAAATAATTAGTTATTTCAAGCTTAGGTTGCATGTGAAAGATATCGTAAGGGTCCTAGTAGAAAGTAGGTGGTTTCAGGACCATAGGTACCCTTAGATCTAAAATCAAAGTTCCCTCAAAATTAGCCTCCCAAATTTTTATTTCAACAATTCTATCCTCCAACATCATGAACTCAGGCTCCAAGACCTCTAACATATCATTCACCCCATATGATTCTCCCAAGTCTAGTAATCGTGGCTGAATCAAGATTGACTTGGGCACAATGATGTCAGAAGTCAGCTCTTCAGGGTGTAGATGAGGAATGGGGTCACTAATTGAATCATCAAGTAAATGAGGATTCGAATCCTCCAAGTTAGCCCCAACCGAATCAAAATCTTCAATGACTGGGCTATCACATGGTTCATCATGCTCCTCGAGTCCATTTGTCTCACTAAAATCGTCTTCCTTAAGCTCAAGTGAGACTTCACTAAGAGATTCCTCACCCTCAGAATCAAAGAATCCATGATCCTCATTTATATATGTCTCAAAATCAAGTCATTTCATGGTCCATGGAAACATATTTTTCGTCATTCCCTACCTCTAGGATCTCGGGTGAGAAACTCGATTCATTCTCAAAGGGTTGCTCTAGCCCAACCTGGTCATCTCTAATCTCAGAATATGTATCCCCCCCGACAGGCGCCTAAGCGGGCTTAGACATTAGCTCTCCTGAAGGGGGTTCATCTTGAGAATTATCCCAAGATTTGACTAGGGCAACCACAAATTTCATCCCCAACCTCAACAATTTCCCAAGAAGAAACTCACCCAGGTCCCTATCCCCAACACTTTAGAGCAAATCCAATAAGAATTATTAAGTTCAATTATTTTGATCATAGGCTCTAGTGCTTCAGTGCATGGTGTTGGTTGAGCTTGTAACGATTGTATAGTGTTCCTCAAATTAGCCAACACCCTATCCTGGATTTGGTCCACCTGAACTGACTAGTTTGATTTAGGTTTAGGCGGGTTTGGGTTAAATCTAGGGGAGTCAATATGTCGAGGTTCTTGGGTCCCTTCCTGAAAGTAGGTTGTTCTAGGTTGTTTAAAGGATGGTGGCAACCTATATTTAGTGGAATACTGGGGAGGGTAGGTGTTATAATCATTATATCCTTCCTGATTGAAGATCAGGTTGGTTTGGTCATCAAAGGATGAAGATTTATAATCATTGTAGCTCTAAGAAGGATAATAACTGATGTAAACACATTTACACTACTTAAGATATCTATTTATGCATGTTCTTAAGCATAGGATTGCATTTTATGATATAAATATTGCATTACATGAATCATCTTGCATTTAGAATATTTTGAATAAAATGGAGGTTAATTGTCTCCTTTTATGTGCTTCGACAGGGCAAATATTTTGTCAGGGTCTCGGATCAAAGATCCAAACGTATGGATGTGATCAGGGCGACGATTGGAGTTCAACGACTCCAAGATCGCCCTAATCAGGCATCTGTAGCATCAGATAGTGACCCGGGAACCCTAGAAGATCAAGGGCCAGGATGGTGTAAATCCGCACTTCAGATGACAAATCCGACCACACGGATCAATTCGGATCGACGATCGCAGCCCAACGACACAAAAATTGAGTCAATCCGACATCTGTGGCACCATCTACAACTTCGAGAAGATGGATGGCCAAGATGGCACCACGTGGCATCAACTTGCATTTTGTGAAGGCCCTCGCCCGATCGCTCTCCGCCGTCAGATGGAGATCCAACGGCTGCGGTCGCTTGCGCTTAAAAGCGTCCGCGCGACCATTTCGTCCGCATAGCGCAGTGGTGACGCAGCTGCAGGCGAAGTAGAGGTCGCGGGTTTGAGATGCGGTGAGGGGATGGAAGGCGCGGGCGAGCGGGCGGGGACGAGCATCAGATGGAGATCCAACGGCTGCGCGTGCCCGATAGCGTAGACGTGCGATTGGACGTGCAATCGAACGCGCAACCAGACGTGCGGGGGACGCGCAACGCAGCGGGCGCGGACGCGATCTAAGCCGTCCGATCTCGCGATCGGACGACTGAAAATCAATGGACGTGCGCGGGCGTTGCTCGCACGAGCAGCCCAGCGGGCGCGCGTGAGCCGCCCACATCGCCCATGAAGGGAGCTTTAGTGACGGATTTATCCGTCACTAAAGAGCCCTCTTTTATTATTTTAAAGTTGTAATGTCCATTTTGCCCCCACTCCTTGCAACTATAAAAGGAGACCCCTCCATACGAAATTCTCATCCCTTCTTTCTCCTCTCTACCCCTCTAAAGCTCAAGAGAAGCTTGTCCCACACTCGGGATGCTTCTCGCGAGATAAAGTCCAATTTTCGTTCCCCTTCGGAAGTGGATCCCACGACGACGACGGCGTGCTGCTTCGTTCCCGTTCTTCTGCTTCATCCTCCTTCGTCCTGCTTCGTTCTCCTTCGTCTAGGCGTCGTCCCATCCGGCTCATCCTCCAAGCAACCGTCGAGGAGGATTTCTCTCTCCCTATTCTTTTTACCGCTTTCTAGTATCGATTTACTGCTTTCTAGATTAATCTACTCATCCTCCAAGCGACCGTCGAGGAGGACATTTCTCCCTCCATTCTTTTAATGCTTTCTAGAGTAAATTTATCGCTTTCTAGAGTAATTGTTTTATGCTTTCTAGTTGTAATGAACAATCTCTTCAATGCAAAAATTCCTTGTTTATTCTACATCTTATTTTGATTTCTCTGTGTAATATTCTCTTTCTCTCTTACTCTCTCTCTCTCTTCTATTTATTGTAAATAATTAGATAGTTCTAAATTGAATTATTCTGTAACAAATAAAAAGAAACGCGTAGTTTTTAAATCAAACGTCCGCCTCCCTATGTTCGACCCGGAATTTTAATTTCGGTATAAATTTTATTTGTTGAACATGAATTCTTCACTTTCGAACTACAACGACAGGTTTTCCAAAACCAATCTCATAAGCGTAGCAATTTGCGAAAAATACCGTTCAACATTTTGGCACCGTTGCCAGGGAGGCAACGATTTCTGATCATTTCTTCGCATTTCTTGCACTTTATTTGTTTTCTAACTAGCTTTCTCTTGTGTCTATTGTTTTGCAGAGACCTCCATCAAGGAATCAACAAGTGGTAGACTGGAGTAAAGTGCAGTTGAAGACAACTGTAAGTGCTCCCCCATTGTTTCCCTCTCCATAGATTTCATTCGCCACATTATATCCAAATCACAATTAACCTATGTGTTTACATAAATCCTAGGAATAGTTTGGTTGTTTGGATTTTCACTCACATTCATTCCACCCTCATTTATAAAAAATAACAAAAAGATAATCTTGTGGGATAATATTCAACAAACACACAACACACACCCACATTCAAGGCACTTGATCAACTTGATTTGTTTTCTACTCAACTGGGTTCTGATCTGTGGAACCGATACACACAAAGCAACACATAACAGAGTAGAAATCATTCTAGGTTAATCATTTTTGAGTGCCTAACTTAGTGGTGCATTTGTGGCCAGTTGTTTGAGTTGTTTGGGCCGCACCACTTTATTTTAAAACCAACTCATCAAGTAGCTCCTCCTTAGGGTTTTCAATCTAGGTATATTCCAGGCACTCCACTTTATTTCTGATTTTAAAGGAAAACAATTTTTCACCCGTGTTTTACAACTTGGTTTGCCCAGAAACTTGATTGCAATTCACCTAATTTGAAACCCTAAAAGCTACTTAAGCAAGATTTGAACACTAAAATTCACACATTATCAATAATCTTGCTTGAAAACCCTAGTTGTGCACACACACACAAATAAATCAATCATTAAGGGCACAACCCATTTAAAGGGCCCATCACATTCCAAGGCACATTCAAACCTAGCCCTAAATAAAACAGAGTAGACGTTGGCCTTAAGGATTGGACTCGCTCTTCAGAACCCAGAACGAGATTATTTCCGATTAGTCTGTTTCTACTGTTCAATCTGATGTCTAGCTAGGGGAGCAGAGTCAAACGATCGCGGCTGGGGGTACACTAGGAACCGGAGGCGCAAGTCGAAGGAAGAACCTTCTCCCCAGTCCCTCCTTCTAATTGGTTGGATTGAACAGACAGAAGTAGATCAAATTGTTCTTTTATCTCAAGACGGGTTTTGAGAGTCTGTAGGTCTGTAGGCTAACCCATTTAAGGACAGGTTTGATTGTTTGTATTGCAGGGCGACTTTCTTCCTCCCGATTCTCATGAATCCTTCCACATATTTCACACATTTCCGCTCTTTCCCTCCTGTTGTGAATTATCCTCAACATGACGATTATCCCAACTCGTATTGTAATCAACCATCAGTTAGTTGGGATAATTAGGATTGAGGATACAATTCCGAACCCCTGTGTTTAGGGTCTAACCCTGAACACTTTGATTCTGATTTCTATCCTACTCAGAGCTACATCGATTATAGATCGTCTTCCTTTCATGCACAACCTAATACGATCTACAATCAAGAAGGATACACCGATCCTTACCCATCCTCTGATTTCACTGCCTTTAGGTCATCACCATCTTTTCAACAATCTGAAATGACCTATCATCAGGAAGGGTATAACGAATCTCAATTCGTTAATTCCTTTGCATTGATGTCAAACCCGCCCAACCCTGAACCAACTCATTTGGTTCAGGTTAATCAGGTTCAAGATAAGGTTTTGGCTAACTTGAGGAATATCATTCAATCTTTAGAAGTTCAGCCAATACCTTGCATTGAGAGATTGGAGCCCCTGATTGAAATGATTGATGATTTAAACAAGTCTTTGTTGGATTGGCTCCAGGATGTTAAGGATAAGAACCCAAGTGGATATTTATCTCTGAATTCATTCGTCAGCTCCGTAGATTTGTTTTATTTTGATTAAAAAGAAAAATTGAAATTAGGAAAGAGAATTTAGGTTTAAGAAAATTTTCAATCTTAGGAAAAACTACATTAAGATCTGAACACAAAGACCTTTCAGGTCGTTGAACTTAATCAGCCCGTGTATCCACTAAAATGTGGATTTGTTTTTTGAGTTCTCGCCAACTTGAATTTTATTTTAATTGGAGTAAATAATTTTGGGTGATAAGTACACGACTTATCAACTCGCCCTCTGATTTGAGGGAATTTTGAGTCTTAAGCATCTACACACTTTCTTTGCACTGACTCGTTGTTCAGCGATTTTAACAGAAATTCGGTAGCTAATGAACCTGCTAGGGTGATATGACTGGCAAGTTATCGTGGGTAACAGCTCATAGGTAGGTTGTCCAGAGCCCAGTCACTGGACCTTTCTCTTTTTGCTGCCTTTAGGTAAATCTTAGACCAGGGAAGCCACCTACTTAAAAAAAAAAGAAAAAAAAATTCATCAAAAAGAAAAGGAGAAAAGAACAAAAAGAAATAAGCCACACTTCGCCACACGAGTATGGTTGGCAAGTTGTCGGTGGTAACAGCTCATCGACCGGTTGTCCAGAACCCAGTTCAGAAAATGCACTAAAAAAAATTCCCAAAACACTTAGGAAGAAGCGCAGAAGTAGAATAAACCGGGGAGATATACACTGGATTCACCCTTGTGTTGACCCCGTTGAAAAAATAAAAGTAGGGAGAAAGCTGATTAGCCCATAGTTGTGGGTTATTTAAGTATTTAAGTGCCTACACATTAGGTTAATTCTAACATTTATTTAGTATAAATTAGGATGTAAATAGATTAATTCATAGTTTTAATCTAATTACATAATCCATACATTGCATTCATATCTTAAGTGCATTTAGAATTAGCTTAGAATAGCATTCATCTAATTAGATAACCAATTAGGTACATTGTTTTCATTAACATAGAAGTTGAGGGTCTATACATAAATAACCCTAATATTTTAACATTATTTTCTTTATCTTCTTATTTCAGAACGATTGGGTGCCACTCCAACGCCCGGCTGCTGCAGTGATGAAGCCATTCAAGGGGGAGCGGATGTGGTGGATCTGGTCAGCGGCTGATTTCAAACTTGTTCAGGCCACTACAAAAGGAGCAGGGAGGCAGCTGAGCTCGGGAGGCCTCCGTCACCGACCCACCACTGTGCAGAGAGAACCTCTCTCTTCCACTCCACACTGCCGGCCTCTACCGTGGCGGCGAGTCTCCACCACCATGGGCGTGTGGTGTGACAGGCCACACCGCCATCCGGAGCTCGCCTGCATTACCGTGAGCACCTTAGCGTGCAACTCCCTCGCCGTCGTCACCAACCACCACCGCAACAATCGTCACCGCAATCACCGTCTCATTCACTTAAGACGTCCGGAAAATTTCCCGAACGTCTTAAGGTACCTGCTCCTCTGCGAGTGGTTATTTCTTGTTAAAAATTGATTAGTCGATTTTTCCACCACATTAAACTACAAACGACTTAAAATCGAAAGATCGATCAGTCAAAGGCTACCGATTGTAAAGATACACCTTTAGGTAGAATTCTTTTTGAGGTCACCTAGAGGCGTAGAAATCTGGAGTCCGTTCTAATTGCCGGTCAACGAGTCTATCACAATCATAATAAGATGCTTAAAGCTTAGGGTTCTCATCAAATTTTGGGTGAGTTGAATGGCCGTAGAAAGTCACTCTTAAACCCGAAAATTTGAAAATAAAAAAAAATTAGAAAAGTGAAAAAGAGAAAAAGAAATATTTCTTTTAATAAGGCGAGGGCTTGAAGCGGTCTGCATTTTAGCTGATACCTGGGCACTGTTGTGTCTTTGAAAGTTCAGTTCCTAAGTAGACAATTTCTTAATGATTGAAAAATAACTCAAGTCCAAATAATCTAACATAATTCTTTTATAAATAGCATATAGCTTTTGCTAGGGACTAAGAAAAGATAGCATGAGGGTATGATGTAAACACATTTGCACTACTTAAGATGTCTATTTATGCATGTTCTTAAGCATAGGATTGCATTTCATGATATAAATATTGCATTGCATGCATCATCTTGCATTTAGAATACTTTGAATAAAATGGAGGTTAATTGTCTCCTTTTATGTGCTTGGACAGGGTAAATATTTTATCAGGGCCTCGGATCAAAGATCCAACCGTATGGATGTGATCAGGGCGACGATTGGAGTTAAACGACTCCAAGATCGCCCTAATCAGGCATCTGTAGCATCAGATAGTGACCCGGGAACCCTAGAAGATCAAGGGCCAGGATGGTGTAAATCCACACTTCAGATGATAAATTCGATCGCATGGATGAATTCGGATCGACGATCGCAGCCCAACGACACAAAAATCGAGTAAATCCGACATCCGTGGCACCATCTACAACTTCCAGAAGATGGACGGCCAAGATGGCACCACGTGGTGCCATCTCAGCCGCCCAAACGCCCGCTTGCATTTTGTGAAGGCCCCCGCCCGATCTCTCTCCGCCGTCAGATGGAGATCCAACGGCTATGGTCACTTGCACTTAAAAGCGTCCGCATGACCATTTCGTCCTCATAGCGCAGCGGCGACGCAGTCGCGGGCGAAGCAGAGGTCGCAGGTTTGAGCTGCGGTGAGGGGGTGGAAGGCGGGGCTGAGCGGGCGCGGACGAGCATCAGATGGAGATCCAACGGCTGTGCATGCCCGATAGCGTCGACGCGCGATTGGACGCGCAATCGAACGTGCAACCAGACGCGTGGGGGGCGCGCAACGCAGCGGGCGCAGACACGATCTAAGTCGTCAGATCTCGCGATCGGACGGCTAAAAATCAATGGACGTGCGCGGGCATTGCGCGCGCGAGCAGCCGAGTAGGCGCGCGCGAGCCACCCACGTTGCCCACGAAGGGAGCTTTAGTGATGGATTTATCCGTCATTAAAGACCCCTCTTTTATTATTTTAAAGTTGTGATGTCCATTTTGCCCCCACTCCTTGCAACTATAAAAGGAGACCCCCTCCATACGAAATTCTCATCCCTTCTTTCTCCTCTCTACCCCTCCAAAGCTCAAGAGAAGCTTGTCCCACACCCGGGATGCTTCTCGTGAGATAAAGTCCAATTTTCGTTCCCCTTCAGAAGTGGATCCCGCGACGACGACGGCGTGCTGCTTCGTTCCCGTTCTTCTGCTTCATCCTCCTTCGTCCTGCTTCGTTCTCCTTCGTCCGGGCATCGTCCCATCCGGCTCATACTCCAAGCAACCGTCGAGGAGGATTTCTCTCTCCCTATTCTTTTTACCGCTTTCTATTATAGATTTACTACTTTCTAGATTAATCTACTCGTCCTCCAAGTGACTGTCGAGGAGGACATTTCTCCCTCCATTCTTTTAATGCTTTTTAGAGTAAATTTATCGGTTTCTAGAGTAATTGTTTTATGCTTTCTAGTTGTAATGAACAATCTCTTCAATGCAAAAATTCCTTGTTTATTCTAAATCTCATTTTGATTTCTCTGTGTAATATTCTCTTTCTCTCTTACTCTCTCTCTTCTATTTATTGTAAATAATTAGATAGCTCTAAATTGAATTATTCTGTAACAAATAAAAAGAGACGCGTAGTTTTTAAATCAAACGTCCGCCTCCCTGTGTTCGACCCGGAATTTTAATTTCGGTATAAATTTTATTTGTTGAACACGAATTCTTTGCTTTCGAACTACAACGACAGGTTTTCCAAGACCAATCTCGTAAGCATAGCGATTCGCAAAAAATACCGTTCAACAATAACCATAGTCTTCTTGTCTAGGATTAGGCCCTGGACACTGAAGCCTGGATTCATATCCCCAATCAAAGTCATCCCAGCTAATGGTTGGATAATTACAAGTTAAGTCGGGATAGTAATCATCTTGGGGATAAGCGGTGGTAGGAGGATAGGATTGGAAATGTGTGTAAGATGTGGAAGGGTACATAGTGAAGTAAGGAGGGAAATCAAAAGAGAATGGAGCCCTGCAATACAAAAATACAAGCCTGTCCTTAGGTTGGGTAGCCTAAAGGTCTACAGACTCTCAGAATCCATCCTAAGATTATGGACGATTTACTCTACTTATGTCTAGACAATCCACTTTAGTTGGAGTGAAGTATATGAGGGAATAGCGTAGCGAATCAGTAGGGAAGTTCAGAGTGCAAAGAACCCGAGTCGGATGCCGAGGAGTACCCAATGGTGGCCGGAGTGAGACACAGGTGAAAGCTTTGAGTCTTTCCCAGGTTTGAATGAGAGTTGTGGTTTCCCTAATTTAGTAGGGGATTGAAAGGGGGATTTCACCAAGGCAGGGTTTCCAAATCCTCAGATTGATCCAATGAGGAGTGAAGCAAGCGGGATTCGAGAGGAGTTTTTAGTTATTTGAGTTAGGTTGCGAGGTCTGGGTTGAATATAATCCAATCAAATGAGTACTTGACTTCTCAGCTAGTCGTATCAGGGAGTCACCGTAGGACTAGGATGCACGAGGGAAGAAGTAATAAATCAGCAGTGGAGGGATTGGGGAGAAGGTTCTTCCTTTAGCTTGTGCCTCCGGTTCCTAGTGTACCCCCCAGCCGTAGTCTTTTGACACTACTCCCTAGCTAGACATCAGATTGACTAGTATAAGCAGGTTAATCGTGAACAATCTCAATCTGGATCCAAACGAGCGAACCAGTCCTTAGGGACAACTTCTAATCAATTTTAGTTAGGCTTGGGACAATGGTGCTTCAGAAATGTGATGGGCCCTTTAGATGGGTTGTGCCCTTAATGATTAGTTAAAATGTATGTGTACACAACCAGAGTTCTCAAACAAGGTTATTTGATGATGTGTGTTTTAGTGTTCAACCTTATTTAGTAGCTTTTAGGGTTTAATCTTTAGGTATATTCAATCAAGGTTCTGTAGAACACTCCAAGTTTTGAAAGCACTGGTGTAGATATATTCCTTTAAAAATTAGAAATAAAATGTGGAGTGCCTGGTTCAGTCATAAAAATCAATCCTAAGTGGCAAGCTACTTAATGAATCAGTTTTCGATTGAGTGGTGCAGCCCAAACAACTCAATCAATTGGCCTGTTGCACCACCTAGTTAAGACACATAAGAATGTTTAACCTATTCAGATTTTTGCTCACTTATGTGTATTGAGTTGAAGTGTACCGGGTCCACAGGTCAGATCCCGATTAACTGATAGAATCAAAGGATTGTTGGTGTTATTATAAGAAGTTGTGGGTGTTAAGTGTGTAACTTTCAGTTAAATCCCATAAGAGAAGAATATATTTTTTTTATTTTTTTTTATATATGCGGGTGGGTGAGGTGAGTGGAGTGACAATCAAACAACCAAAATCTACCTTAGGGTTTATGCAAAGCACCTAAGTTGATTTAGGTTTGAGTTATTAGGTTCTGGAATGAAAACTAAGGTGGGGGTGGTGTGGGAGACACTTACAAAACACTCTACCCACACTTTACTCTGGTCTACTGCACTTGGATCTCCATGTTAGGATACCTGCAAGACAATAGATCAGAGATAAGTGGGGTTAGTGTTATGTAAATGCAAAGAAGCATAGAAAACAATAAAGTAAATTCCGTTGCCTCCCCGGGAACGATGCCAAAATGGTCGCACGTGTTTCGTGTGTTAGAAATTGGGGTTACAAGTAACCTGTCGTTGCAGTTGCAAAATACGTCGATCAGATAAAATTTATACCGAAACTCTAAGGGAGTCCTAGGTCGAACACAGGGAGGCGACATTTACTTTAACTAAAAATCGCGCTTCAAATTGTTTCTTTTTGGTATTTTAGGGTTTGTTATTTTTTTTTGTATTTTTTTACTTAGAAAACAAGAAAACGAATCACAAAATGGAGATGGAACGAAAATGGTATAGATATCACTTTAATGTCTATTACAATTTACTATGAAAGCATGAGAAGAGGGGGGGTGAGAGGAAATCTCTTGAATCGGCTATTCGGCGAGATGACTCCTGGCGGAAGCTCGGATGAAGAAGGTGAGGAGTGGGATGACGGAGGTGAGATGCAGGAGGATGTCGGGTTGAGGAAAGCTTCTGCATGGCTCCGGAATGGAGGTGAGAAGGTGGAGATGATCTACTACCGGAATGGAGGTGGGAGGACGGCTCCAAGGTGATCTATGAAGGGGGATGGGAAGTTGGAGGACTATCTGGTGGGGTAGAGGTTCGCTATACTAATAGGCGCCTTGGGAGCTTGAGAACAAACTCTAATGGAGCATTGGTAGGCTTGCTAGAGCTTGGGAGTAGGTGGGAGTAGAGTAGGTAGAGATGACTTGGAAGGGAGGGGGTGTAGGTCCTTTTATAGTGGAGAAGAGGTAAAAATAGGCATGGGACCTTTAGTGACTTCCAGGTCATCGCTGGAAGCATCGCTGTAGACAACTCACATCCGCTTACTTCCTTAGCTGGCTTGCAATGAAGTAGCGACGGCTGTAAGCGTCGCTGTAGGTCAGCCTAGCTGTCAATGAAAGTTGGCACCAACCGCGCACATGCTCGCGATGGACGGCCACGTGCGCTAATCGCGCAGCATCCTGCTGGTGTGTGCTGGGGCACGTGCACATGCTATGATTGCTGCTGCATGTGCTGCTGTCCAGTTAATTTGAGAATTAGGGGGGCTGTAGGGATTCGAACCCGCACCCCTCCCTTGAGAATCGCCGCTCCCACCATTGCGCCAAGTCCGCCAATGCGTCGTGTGGAAGAGTCGCAGCTACGTGGTGAGGGCGAGCTCTTAGCCGTTGGATTCTCATCCAACGACTGAGATCATTTGATGATCGACCTTTGGAGAAGTGGCAGGTGGCGTTGGGTGCTCCAGATGGTGCCACGTGGCACCATCTGGACCGTCCACACTTCATTGCTTGCAGAGGATGCCATGGTGCTTGGATCGAGGTGATTTCTACATTGTCGGATTACGATCAATGCTCCGGATCCATCCAAAACCCATGTGGATGTCACATTGCCCCCTGGCCGTTGATCTTCTTCGTATTTCGTACGATGCTACGGTTCTCCGATCTGGACGATTTCAGAGGCGTTAGACTGATCGTTGTCTTAATCAAATCCATACGGTCCGATCATCCATCCGAGGCCCTAAAATAAGTCTTCTTCTCCCTTGACCATAAAAAGCACCTAGTTAACCTAAAATATATACAACTACTATAAATGTAAAATGATGCATGTTATGCAATATTTATAACATGAAATGCAAATCTATGCGAAGGATCATGCATGAATAGGCATTTTACCCTCAATAAATGTGTTTACATCACTAGGCTGCCATGCACACGCACGCACCACTGCATGCGCACAGCAGCATGGGCTCGTGTGCATGCATGGAGGCACGCATGAGCAGCAGTGCAGCGGCGCGCACCAGCATAGTAGTTGGCTTCAGTGGTGTTTATGACTGTCACTAAATGTCCTGTATACGAAATTGATCCTTTCCTCCACTTTAAAAGGACCCCTACCCCTCTCATTCTTCTTTATCTCTTCCTTTCTTCCTCTCACCACCTTTAAGGCTCTAGAGAGAGCTTGTTCTAAGCCTAGAATAATCATCTAGAGTAGAAAACCAAATATTTTCCCTCCTCTCATCCCCCTTCGTGGAGCATCCCGCGCCCGTCCTCTCACCTCCCTTTCGGGAAGAAGACCCTTGCTGCGACGCCGTCCTACCCTGCCCTCTACCCTCGTTTGTCCCACTCCTCACCACCTTCCTCTAGTCGATGTCAGAGTGAGTCGTCCTCCGAGCAACTGTCGAGGGGGATTCTCTCACCTATATCTTTCTTTTCACTTTTTTACTATAATCTTTCCCACTTAGTTGTAGAAAACATTTGCTTCAAAAATACATGTGATTGTTTCTCTCTCTCTCTCTTATATTTTACAAGTAGATTAGTTAGATAAGAATTCATCAACCTAATCTCTTGCTTGCTAAAAATACAAACAAATTAGAAAAGACAAAAACAAAAAAAACAAATAAAAGCAAAATGCGTAATTTTCAAAACCAAACGTTTGCTTCCCCGTGTTCCACCTAGGACTCACTTTTGGAGTTTTGGTTATAAATTTTAATTGATCGACGGATTTTCTCGCGAATCAAATTACGACAATGGGTTTTCCAAACTCCATTCCTTTACGCTGAGAATCCACCGCATCAGTAGGACTGACAAACAGAAGATGGTGAATCCATCCCCACCCGCACCACCTCAACCTAGCATGTTTGTATTGACTATAGAAAACTTAACTCAGCAACAAAGAATGATCATTTCCACTACCCTTTATTGATCAAATTTGTGAAAGACTTGCTTGCCAAAAGTATTTCTACATTTTGGATGGATACTTAGGATACAACCAAGTAGCTATCAGTCCTGAGGACCAATAAAACCACATTCACATGCCCCTTTGGTACTTTTGCATTTAAGAGGATGCCATTTGGCTTATGGAACGTCCTAGGAACATTCAAATGTTGCTTGATGGCTATATTTTCTGATATGATGGGGAATTACATTGAGGTTTTCATGGATGATTTCTCCGTATTTGGAGGTGACTTTTCGACATGTTTGGCAAACTTGGCCAAGGGTTTAAGATGTATAGATATAAACCTAGCATACCCTTGGAAAATAGTCATTGTATGGTACAACATAGGATAGTACTAGGGCATAATATTTCAGAAAAAGGATTAGAAGTCGATCGAGCAAAATCTGACGTGATCTCTAAATTACCCTCACCAGCCTAGGTCCATCAAATTAGATCATTCTTGGGACATGCCAGTTTATATTGATGTTTTATAAAGGATTTTTCTAAAATAGCCCAACCCCTTACTAGACTTCTTTGAAATGATGTCCCATTTGACTTTAATAAGAATTGTCTTGAATCTTTCACTATCCTCAAAAAGGTTGTCACTGATTCACCTATCGTCCAACCCCCTGATTGGTTCCTTGATTTTGAAATCATGTGTGATGCCTCTAACTATGCAGTTGGAGCGATTTTGAGATAAAGAAGAGACAAATGACCTCACGTTATTTATTATGCTAGCAAGATGTTGAATGAAGTTCAGTGTAATTACATGATTACCGAGGAGCTTTTGGCTATTATTTTTGGGTTGGAAGGGTTGGAAAAGTTTAGATCGTATCTCTTGGAATCAAAAGTGATTATATACACCGACCATTCTACCCTCTGGCATTTCTTGCCAAAGAAGGATGCGAAATCATGTCTTATGAGTTGGATCCTTCTTCAAGAGTTTGATATTGAAATCGAGGATAAAGACGAAGCTCAAAATGTGATTCCTGACCATCTTTCTAGACTAAACTCGACCCATATTCCTTCTTCTCTACCCATTAATGAAAAATTCCCTAATGAATGGATTTTAGCTAAAAATTCATGTGAGCTTCCATGGTTATAGATATTGAAAACTATTTGGTCTATGGAAAAATTCCCCCAGGAATGCCAAAAGTCCAGAAGCTCAAATTCCTCTAAGAAGCAAAATATTACTTTTAGGATGACCTATTGTTAATCCGACTAGGTTTTGGTCAAATCATTAGACAATGCATCCCTTAGTCTAAAACAAGAAGTATTCTATCATTTTGCCAGAGCGAAGCCTATGGAGGTCATTTTTAGGGAGGAAAACCATTGCAAAGGTTTTGCAGTCGAGATTCTTTTGGCCATCATTGTTTGAAGACATATATAATTTTGCCTGAGGTTGCCAGTGATGCCAGACATTAGGATCCATGACTAAGAGGGACATCATGCCTAGGAGTTAACTTTAAGGACCCCTTTCTGAATTCTCATGGTTTCGGGTATATTCTGTAAGCTATAGAATATGTTTCTAAGTGGGTCGAAGCCATCCCGAGAAGACATGCTAATCACAAACCGTTATTCATTTTGTCTGGGAGAACATCTTTTCTAGATTTGAAATTCCCTACACTTTGATTTGTAATGGGGGTAGTCATTTTATGCATGCTCATTTTAGATCTCTTTTGCCAAAGTATGTGGGTAAACCACCGTATTTCTACCCCATACCTCCCGCAAACAAATGGGTAGGCAAAGATCTCAAACAGACAAATCAAAAAAATTTTACAGAAAATAGTGAGCCTTGATAGAAAGGATTGGTTTGAGAGACTGGTTGACAAACTTTGTGTGTCAGACCGCTTGAAGGCCCCTATAGGAATGTCACCCTATAGATTAGTTTACGAGAAGCCTTGTCATCTACAAGTTTAATTGGAGAATCAATTATTTTGGGCAGTTAAGAAATGTAATTTGGATATGCAAAAAGGAGGTCAGCACAGAAAATTACAGCTTTTTGAATTGGAAGAAATCAGGAGAGAGGCTTATGAAAATGCAAGGATTTACAAGGACAAATTAAAAGCCTTCCATGACAAGAATGTTAGAAGAAAACAATTTGAGCTGAATTAGGCCATTTGGTTATTTGATGCTAGGCTCAAACAATTTCTAGGAAAATTGAAATCGAAATGGACTGGACCTTATCATGTTGTAGTCCCATATGACAATGGGGCTGTTTAGGTTCAAGATCCCAGAACTGGGCACGTATTTATTGTTAATGGACAATGATTGAAACCAGTCATTGCCTAGGAACCCACAATTATTGAAAAAATAATCCATCTCATTGAGGGCTGAATTCTAAATTTTCACCCAGCTGGGGGTGTCAAATTCAACCCTTCTTGGGAGGTAACCAACACCAATTTGTAAATACTTTTTTTCATTTTCTTCTCAAGGAACTGGAAGCAATTCATAGGAAAACACAAGCCTTATCAAGTGATATCTATTCATCTTCTCTATTTAAATTTTGCATGAGGACATGCACACATTTTGGCATGGGGGGATGGGTAGTATAAAAATAAATATTCTACTAGTATCTAGAGTTGTCACTTTCTTTCAAAAAGCCTGAAAATTTTCATTTAAAAAAAAGAAAATTTTTCCTCTTTCAGCATTGTACAAAGTTTATCTTTGAAAATCGTAAAAAATAGCATATATACGGAAAAAACAAAAAGAAATAAATTGAGTAAAGATAAGACCGATGGATATTAAAAAGAAATTCATCTTGGGAAATAATATAATTAAGGTTTGTCACTTAGACTCTTTAGGTCTAACGACTCAATCAACTTAGGTGTCCACTACAATGTGGATTTGCTTCTTGAGTCCCTGTCATCTTAAAATAAACCTGAATTTATTCATAAATTTGGATGGTAAGTACATTTCTTATCAACCCACTGTCTGGTTTAAAAGGTCTCGAAGGTTTAAGTGTCTACACACAAATTGTACCGACTCATCATTTGGGAATTATAATGGAAACTACCTAGCCAATAAACGAACAGTAGTATAGCTAGCATGTAGCAATGGATAAACCCCCATTGATAGATGTCTAGACCCTAGCTACTGGATCTAATATCTTTGATTATGGCCTTTTGGTATATCTCAAACTAGGGAAGCCACCTACTAAGAGAAAAATTAGAAACACTAAAAAAGAAAAAAATGATGATATATATGAAAAAAATAGAAAGACAAAAGAATGCTATTTGCAAAAAAAAAGATGAAAAAAAGAGAAAAAGTAGAAAAAAATTATTGTATATCAACCCTCAGTCTCACCATAAATAAGGCATAGCAGGGAAGTAGAATTATGCACACCTATAAAAAAAATCGGTAGGAAGAAGATACAATTGGTCCAAAAGATAAACCTAAAGACAGCACTTTTCTTTCTGGGTCGTTTGAAGTTTAGGGCTACTTAGAAACCATTACAATCACCTTGCAATGAGTCCCACTTACACTAATTAGATGCTTAGTACTTTAGAGTTGTTTGAATGTTGGGTGGATTGAGTAGCAGAAGGAAAGTTACCCCGAAACCCCAAATAAAAATCAAGAAAAAAAAATTACATGAGAAAAAAAAAGCAAGAGAGAAATTCCAAAAATAAGGTGAGGACTTGGACAATATGTATTTTGGCAGACACCTAGGTGTTGTTTAGTCTTCGAGGATGAAATCTTAAGTATTAATTCCCACGGTTGGTGATGATTGATATCTGGAAGTTTGATCCTTGATTCGAGATCTTACTGACAAAGTCAAAAGTCAAAGGAAAAGAAAAGAAAAGAAATTACAAAAGAAAAAGCAAGAAAAAAATAGGTTTTAAACAATCATGCATTCCATTGCTAGGGAGTAGCAAAATTTGGGCATGGCGGTATGATTGCATCGCAATCATGGGACCTAAATTGACTAAACTAAGCTAATAGCCTACCATGCATTATGTAAAAGGAGCATCTATCAAATGCATTGCATGCATAATTGCAATTGTACATTCTTAATTTTAATTATGTCTTCTTATGGTCTTATGGGTAATATTGAGATTTCATGTATGTAGGACCATAAGTTAGGAGCAATATTTGGCATTGAAATGATGTAGAGATGCTATTTCTTCATTCTAAAGATAGGAAGAAGAAGCCAGTAAATTGAAAAAGAAAGCAAGAGACATGGACATGCAAAACTAGTACAAGCCTGGTCCTGCCAAGACAACCCCATGCAAATTCACCTACGCCCTCCGATAAACCCATGCACACACACCAATGTACTAACACACAGATACACTTGTGCAGATAGTAATTAAATGTAATCACATGTGCATAAATATCACTATCTATATAATTGACCACATGCACACCAATTGTGCACATTTTCATTATCCATATATATTTTTCCCTTATTTTATCTATGCTATATGGGCCTAGTAGTAACTACTATATGGTATTTTTCTCTATTTTATTTGCTAGCCCTACAAACACCCACATATGCCCATTCAAGTTAAAATCCACCGCACCTCGTAATTACACTCATCCTAACCCAAACCCTACTTAAGTCCACGCTACCCATAAGCCCCACTCAGCCACCACCCAAACCACCCTCCTAATCCAAGCCTATCCCAATGCATACCCCTCCTTATCCACTCTCTTGATCAAGCCTTGACCTACACCCTCGCCTTAACCTATACACTAGGCTAGAACCTTCTACCCCTTTGGTTGTACCTTAAAGTAACCCTTGATGAGTGAGATTTTGTGCAAGAAAAATCGAGTTTGGGAAAACCCGATTGTCACAGTCGTAAAAATCTACTTATCAAATAAAATAATCGGAACTTAGGTGATCTTTTCGTAGTAAATACATTCTTCAGAAAATGGGAAGAGCATTTAATTACCTATAAAAGTGGCTTTGCAAGAATGCAGATCGATTACTTTGCTTTGAGAAGAAGGGATCGTTTATCTTGTAAAGATTGCAAGATTATTCCAGGGGAGAGTTTAACTGCTCAACATTGTCTTTTGGTGTTGGATGTTCATTTGAAGAAGACAAAAAAGAGAAAATTAGTGTCTACGAATTCGTGAATTAAATGGTGAAATCTTAAGAAAGAGCAAGTGAGATTTAAAGAGAAGATGATGCAACAAAAGACTTGGGATCTTGATGGTAGTGCTGATGAAATGTGGTTAAATATGGCAAACTGTATTAGGAAGGTGGCAAAGGAGGTGTTAGGCATGTCTAAAGGAGGGTTTCCAGGACAAAAGGAGGCTTGGTGGTGGAGTGAGGAAGTGCAGGAGAAGCTTAAAATTAAAAGAGCCTACTTTAAAGCCTTTTATCGAGATAAGATTGATAAAAATATGGAAAACTACAAAAGAGCAAAGAAAGAAGCAAAGAAAAAGTTAGTGAAGCAAAAGCAAAAGCTTGGGAGCATTTTTATAAGAAACTTGACTCTAAAGAAGGTGGAAAAGATATTTTTAAGTTAGCTAAAGCAAGAGAGCGGAAAGAAAAGGACCTTACACATGTAAGATGCATCTAGGATGAAGAAGGAAGGGTGCTTATAGCTAGGGAGGATATAAAGATAAGATGGAAAAGATATTTTCATAAGTTATTTAATGAAAAATAAAAGAATGATATCATCTTAGGGGAGTTAGACAACTCAGAAGAGTATGTGAATCAGGCATGTTATCGAAGGATACAAAAGAAAGAAGTAGAGGAGGCTTTGAAGATGATAAAAAGTGGGAGGGTTGTTGGCCTGATGATATTCCTATAGACGTTTGGAGAATGATGGGAGAACGGGGTATAACTTGGCTCACAAATTTATTTAATTCTGTATGGAGAGGAAAGAAGATGCCAGAGGAATGGAGGAAAAGTTTTGTGGTACCTTTATACAAGAACAAGGGTGACGTACAAGATTGTTCCAACTATAGAGGTATTAAGTTGATGAGTCATACGATGAAACTTTGTGAAAGAATAATTGAAAGAAGTGCGAAGCAAGTCTCTATGGTAACTGAAAATCAGTTTGGCTTTATGGCAGGTAGGTCTACTATTGAGGCAATACATCTCTTGAGACGTATGATGGAGACATACAAAGTCAAGAAAAAGGATTTACATATGCTATTTACTGATTTGGAGAAGGCCTATGATTCTGTTTCAAGAGATATCTTGTGGAGAATTTTGAAGAAGAGACAAGTGCCAATTATATATATCAACCTCATAAAGTATATGTACTATGGAGCAGCAGCTTGTGTAAAGACTAAGGATGATTTGACGGACTACTTTGATATGACCATTGGTTTGCATCAATGTTCGACTTTAAGCTCTTATCTTTTTTCCTTGGTCAGGGATGAGTTGACGAGGCATATCCAAGTTGAGGTGCCTTGGTGTATGCTTTTTGCTGATGACATTGTGTTGGTTGATGAGACAAGAGATGGAGTGAATAGAAAACTTGAGCTTTGGAGAGAAGTCCTGGAAGATAAAGGATTACGCATAAGTAAGACGAAGACTGAGTATATGGAATGCAAGTTTAGTAGTAGAGGGTACAATGAAGGGATTGATGTAAAAATTGGAGAAGAGTGCATTCCAATGAAAGATATTTTTAAGTACTTAGGATCCATTTTCCAACATGATGGTGGAATTGATGGAGATGTTACACATAGAATTAATGCAGGGTGGTTGAAATGGAGGGGTGCTTCTGGTGTTCTCTGTGATAAGAGGGTTCCTTTAAAAGTCAAAGGAAAATACTATTGAGTTGTGGTAGGACCAGCCATGTTGTACAGTTCTGAATGCTGGGCTATAAACTATAGGCTTGTACAGAAGATGTCTGTGGCAGAAATGAAGATGTTAAGATTGATGTGTGGTCATACAGAAAAGGACCGTATTTCAAATGAGTTTATTAAAAAAAGGGTTAGGGTGGCACCGATAGAGGATAAAATGAGAGAGACATGTGTAAGATGGTTTGGACATTTACAAAGAAGACCACTAGATGCTCCAGTTAGGAGATGCGAGAAGTTGGAGGCTGAACCCGCTAAGAGGGGGTGAGGAAGACCAAACAAGTGTTAGAAGAAAACTATTAAGTATGACCTCAATTACTTTAATTTAAGTCCTGAAATGGCTGTAAATTGATCTGTGTGGAGGCAAAGAATCCATATAGCTGACCCCACTTAGTGTGGGAAAAGGCTTGGTTGTTGTTGTTTGTTAGCTGAGTCTTAGGTGGAACATAAGGAAGCGAACATTTGATTTAAAAGAATCTGTGTTTCTTTTATTTATTTTTTGGAGAATTTCCACTTTTCCATTTTTTTTATTTTAGATAAAAAGAAATTAGATCAGAGTAATTCTATCTAACTACTACTTGCAAAGTAATTAGTGAGAGAGAGAAAGAGAGAGATAGAGAGAGAATGAATATTATATAAGCAGATTCAAATGCTTATTACAAACTAAGTTTAGAATATAAAACTACTCTAAAAAGAGAATTAAAAGGAAGAATCACTCTCGATGGCTAGTTGGGGTACGAGCCACGTTGATGTGTCGCTCGGAAGAAGGTGATGAGGAGCTTGATGAAAGAGGATGGTGTCAGAAGAATTGAGGTCGAAGTGGGACAGCATCATAGCGGGATACATTTCCAAAATGGGGTAAGAGGACCACGGGCGCTCCACGAAGGGGATGAGAGAGAGGGAGTAAAAATTATTTTCTACACTCTATTGGAGCATCACAGGCTTGGGACAAGTTTGTAGAGCTTTGGAGAGGGTGAGGAGAGACTATGAAGGGATCAGGAAGGAGGGGCGGTGATGCGGCATATATAGGAGAAGGAGACGAAATGTGGCAAATGATTTGGCTAATCTTGCACTAACAGCTATGCAAAACACGCACCACACACGCCGCACATGTGCATAGCGCGTATGCTCGCGTAGCATTAGTTAGCATCGACCTTGGAGCGATGAGATCCGTTCGATGGAGATCTGAAGGACGAAAACTAAGGATCGTGCCTCAGCGCATGAGATCGTGCATAATCTCACACATTGTCATCCAATGAGCCATGTCCATCACAATCACATGGCTGAGATGCCTGAGCACTCACCCGCTGAAGATGTGAAGCGCGATAGGCGTTGATGTCACTCGATTGAGTGCATCCATCCACGATCACATGGCTGAATTAAACTGTCGCTCGTGAATTGAGGTTCAAACCCATAGCTCTTGTTCACGAGGGACGCGTGGTTACCACTGAGTTACGGCAGTTGGGATGAAATCTCGACTGCACAATCTTAATTCAACAGGTGAGAAAATGCGGGTCTTGAATCTAATGGATGTGTGGCGTGGCTGCATGCCAACCATTGGGTGGTGTTCCAACGATTGAGATTGTGCGGTAGAGGTGCCTTTAGAGATGAGTTGGGGACCATGGTGATTTTGGGTGGTTGGGAAGGCACCATCTTGACCGTCCATATTCTTTTCTTTGTAGGTGATGCTACAAATGTCGGATTAGGTAGATTTTCACTATGTTGGGCTACGATTGTCGACTCGAATCTGTCTGTATGGTTGAATTTTTGATTTAAAGCCTAGATTTGCGTCATCCTATCCCTTAGCCATCGATCTTCTATGGCTTGTAAAAGATGCTATGGATATCCAATCAGGGTGATTTCGGAGGAGTTAAACTCTGGTCATCACCTTGATCACATCCTAGTGTGAAATTAATATACAATTTACAAAATCTACCCTAAATGCATGATGATGCATGCTATGCAATTTTTATAATTCTAGATGCATCTATAAGCTTAAGAACATGCATAAATAGGAACTTTACGCTAAATAAATGTGTCGACAGCAATCCCCCATGCTTATCATTTGCTAGTCCCTAGCAAAATTAAACTAAATGCTATTTAGAAATAGAACTAAGAGTCTGATTATTAAGGCATCGATTATTTATCAATAATAGGAGATTTCTACAAAGGACCAAACTACAAAGACTCAACAGCACCCGATTGCCTACCAAAATGCAAATGGAGGACGTGTTGGATAGACAACACCTGAAAGAAGGAGAGTGAAGACGGAGGGCGAATCTAGAAGAACCTGGGTTGAGGCAAGACATCGATGTCGCGGGATCCACTTCTAGAATGGGGGTGAGAGGACGACTGGTGAGAGCTCTACAAAAGGGGGGTGAAAAGTGGAAAATTTTAATTTTTAACTCTAGCAGAGCATCCCCTGGTTTGGGAGAACTACAGCGAGCTTAGAACTTGAGTTATTAGCTCTTAGAGAGTTTGAGAGAAGGAAGGGATGATTTATGAAGAGGGTGTAGGGTCCTTTATATAGTTAAGGTACAAGGGCAAAAATGTCCTTTAAAATTTTGAAAATTAAATGCATGGCCTTTAGTGACGAATGCATCTGTTGCTATAAGTAAACATCGGTGAAGACGCACATGCAACGTCGGTCGCATGATGAGGATCGAAGGCCTCTCATGAAGGAAAGTCGACGTCGCCTCCTATTCAACGGTTCACTGTTCTCAAGCACCACATTAATCTCAGTTGTTTGATCATTTGATCAGACGGTCGAGATCTTGTGAGGCTGCTTCGCCTTCACACGTTACGCGTACCCGCGTACGATGGAACATACGATCGGGCATCATCATGCGCGTGCATGAGCTCCTTCATTCGGTGCACCTAAGTGTGCCACATAGTCGCTTCCACACCTATTCAATGTCGATTAGACATGTCAGTTACACTACACCTTGCCCACACCTTCCATTTGAGCAGCTCGGGGTCTCGAACCTATGCCACCTCTTCGTGACACAGCTCACAGCAGTTGTGCTACAACACTTCTATGTCGCATTTATAATTTAAGGCCGCGACGCTCTCAGCCGTTGGATCTCATCCACGGAGGCTCTTGGTAGCTTGGATGGTACCACATGGCACTATTTGGGCCGTCCATTTTCCAATGCTTGTAGATGGTGTCATGGATGTCGGATTGGGTTGATTCTCACATTGTTAGGCTGTAATCATCGATCTGAACCTATCTGTGTGGTCGGATTTTTCATCTGAGATACGGATTTACACTACCTTGCCCCTTCACCTCTAATCTTCCTCAGACTTCATCTAATGCTACAGAGATCCGATCAGTGTGATCTTGGAGGCGTTGGACTCTGATTGTTGCCCTGATCAAATCTGTACAGTTGATCTTCAATTTGAATCCCCGAAATGATATTGCCTTGTCCCCTAGCCACAGAAATGACAAATTAACCTATATTTTGTACAAACTAATCTAAATGCATAATGATAAATGTTATGCAATATTTATAATAAATGATGCTTCTATAGACCTAGGAACAAGAAAAAATATGCATTTTAGGCCAATTAGATGTGTACACATCACCAACCCACCCCAGACTCAAAGGAACTCTAAGTACTAAGCATCTTTATGTGAAAAATGTGATTGACTCATTAAACGGTAAATGAAATTGACCTTAGGTTTCTACAAACCCTAGGTAACCCTAAAGAAAGTTTCTGCCTAAAGGTTTATCTTTCAAATTAGTAGCTTTCTCCCTACTTTTATTTTTGTGGGGTTAACACAAGGGTGAACCCAGTGTATATCTCCTTGGTTTATTCTACTTCCTCGGTTCACCCTAAGTGTTAGGAATTATTTATGCATTTTTTGAGCTGGACTCTAAACAATGGCAATGGAGGGTCTACGGCAACTTGCGATGAAGTTTGACTTATTATTCTTTTTTTTTCTTTTTCTATTTTTCATCATTTTTTTTCTTTCTTGGGTATTTCTAACAATAATTTTCTTCTACTTTTTCTAAGTAGGTGGCTTCCTTGATCTAAGATTTACCTAAAGGCAATAGCCAAAGAGATTGAGTCGTGTGGCTAGGCTTTAGACATCCGGCAATGTGGGGTTACTCACAGCAACGTGCCAGCCATACCACCCTAGTATGCTATTAGCTACCTCATCTCCTTTAAGACCACCTAAGAAGTGAGTCAGTGTGAAATGAGTGTAGATGCTTAGACTATAAGTCCCCTCAAATTAGAGGGTAGGTTGATAAGTCATGTACTTATCACCCCAACTTATTTAACCAATTAAATTGAATTAGAGTGGTGAAGACTCGAGAAATAGGTCCACATTTTAGTGGACACCTGGGTTGATTAAGTTCGAAGACCTGAAGAGTCTAAGTGTTCAGGTCCTACTATATCATTTCCTAAAGTTGACAAACTCCTAATGCCTAAGTTCTCCTTTCTTCATTCTAAATTTTTCTTGGATTTTTGAAAAACAATTATAAGGAAAATAAAAAGAAATAATTCTACAAAATACAAAGTTGACAAAAAAATTTAGAGACAAATATATCCACCCCCCATGCCTGGCTAATGCAATGTCATCATTGTAAAAGTAAAGGCATGGAACGAGCAAAGTAGAGAAGAAAGTGATTGCGTAGTAATCATAGGTCTTAATTGACCTAAATTAGGCTAGGACTTCGCATAAGTTAGGGTAATTCATGCATGCATAAGCATTACTAGCACCTTTGCTGCTTTCTTTTAGCTATGCATAAAATAATGCTCTAATGTACTGATTAGGTGCATTATGTCAATTGCAGGTAATAAGCTCATCAGAAGCTAGATCTGAAGTTGGACTAAAGCTGGATCTGAAGAATAAAGAATAACTGGTGTTATAGCAGAGCTGGAGTGGAAGACCGAGATTAGATGTAGTAGATAATAATGTAAGGGAATTAAGGTATTCTATTCTATTAAGTAGGAATAAAGCAATAAATTGTGAAGAACTGAGGTCCATCGTAGCCTTAGGATAGCCTAGAATCTTCCCTAAGCCTTAGCCACCCTTAGATTAGGTCACCGCACCCTCGGAAACCTGAAAACCCTAATTCTAGCCTCTATCTAGACATCCAGATGAGTTATAGGATGTCCAGAATCCTTAGCCAACTCCCGCATACCTTAAACCCACTTCTGCTGTGTTATTGGACGTCTAGACACTTGGTCAGACGTCCAATTTCTGCAGAATACCCAAGACAGAACCTAGAATCCTTCCAGACTCTGATTAGACGTCCAAACTTGAAGTCTGGACTTCTGATTTTTCACTATAAGTCGTTTGACACTTTTATTGGATGTCTGGAACTGCTCTCTAGTTCCTGTTTTGAGATTCAAGCCTTGATCTTGGATCTCTAGCTCCCTAAACCCAATTCTAACCCCTTAGGAACCTCAATTAAGGTGTCCTAACGTTAGTACATCACTTCTAGACCTCCCTAAGGACTTAATTAGGTCATGACTAAACCTAATTGACTTCGATCTTAGTCAATTCCATCAGCCTATTCAATTGGACTCATTGAGTCCAATTAAGCCTGATCTCAGCATACATTGTCCAATTAGACTCAGTGAGAGTCCAATTGACCTAGAGCTAACTTGATTGAGTTGTTTTACTCTTAATTAAGTTTTCACACACCCAATTAAACTTGTATTAAGTTTAATTGCACTTTACCTTAGTGAATTAGGGTTTACAACCCTAATTTGAGACCTACCTTGACCTAAACCCACTAAAACCTAACCTAATCAATCTAGCCACCTAAGTTTTGACCCACACACACCCACACACACTATCCACATGAAAATACCTAGCTTAGAGTTCTCCATAACTCTCTACCATGTGTTGTTGCCTTGGTTGCTAAAATTAGCAACCAAGAGCCATTCAATTTTTAGATCCACATTTGGTGGATCTAAAATCCACCATCCATCCTCTCTGTCACTCTCCCATGAGCTCCCACCATAGGCCTCTCTAGAGAATTCCATAATTCTCTAGCGAGCTTCCCTTAGGTCTATAAATATACCTAAGGGGTGGCACTTTGGACCCATTCACTCTTGGCTCCATTTTAACTTAGCTTCATTCCACCTCCACTCCACCTTCTCGAGTAGCTTCACCATGGCCACCACCATCTCCATGCCAAGATGTTGGATCACCTCCTCAACCTCTCTCCAAGGGCTAGCCTAAGAACCATTAGCCGCCCTTCCTCCTCTCAACCAACTCAAAAGCCATCGGAGCCCACCTCCGAATGCCCTTATTTCAGCTAGATTAGTAGTTTAGTTCCTCATAGTTTACATGTTTTATTTACTGCTTAGTAGTGTAGTTCCTTGTTTCTCCCCCAATGATGCATGCATAATCCCCCTTTAGATTCATGTATGCGATCATTTTCTGTTAGCTAGATTTATGTTTTTAAGCTTTCCTCTATAATCTTTCCATGAGTTACATGTTGCAAACACCATAATGAATTAATGAAAGATCTTTTTCTATATATATTTATGTGTTGAGAATCACCATGAGCTTATTGCAATCTATTTTGTGTGATTAAAGTTGCCTGCTTTTAATTATTATCTGTTGCAACCAGCATGTCGGTACCTGAAAATATTGAGGATCTAACTATTAACACATTTTCTGTAAACAACCACCACATAACTAGAATTGCGCGTACTAAACTCACTTTCACATTTGTCATCGATCTAACACATGCGCAAATAATTAGGGTTCATAATGAAAGTGGCCAAACATTGATCGGACGATTAGAAACCGGCATGTGATTTTAAGCAAGTAGAGCGAAAAATATCAATTTCAAATTTGCATAAATGCCTCCCAAAGACGAACGATTGGGACTTAAGTCTTGTTTCTTTATAAATTATTTTTGACGAGTGTTTAAGCGCACTATACTACGATGAGATTTCTATTTTCAAAACATGCACGAGAATTGCCCTCTGTCAGAAAGCATCTAAATTTCGTGATTAATCGGTCAGCTCTGAACACTACAAAAAAAAACCTTTAGCGGCATTTAATATTTGCCACTATAGGTCTTTTATTTGCTGCATATGTAATTAGCGACACTTAAAATAATTGCCGCTTAAGTGCTGCCTTCGTTGGCGTCATTAAAAGGTTAGCGACAATTGTACAATCACCGCTAAATCAATGGCATTAGCGGCACTTTAATTACCGCAAATAATGTCTCTAATGATCTTCTACAGTGGCAATTTATTTGCCACTATTTCGCCACTATTGATTTATATTAGTGGCAATTTAATTGTTGCTATTAGTGTCACTGTATCCATCATTTAATTTTTTTTTTGTCACCAAATTGCCATTATTTATTTATCTTAGTGACACTTTTTTTTACCATTTAATTGCCTCTATTGATATTATTTAGCAACAATTATTTGTATCTCTAAATCGCCACTATTTATTTGCTTAAATGGCACTTTCTTATGCCACTAAATCATCACTAATTATTTACTTTAATGGCACTTTCTTTTGCCATTTAGTTGCCACTATTGATTCACTTTAATGATGCTTATATATATGACTTAATTTTATTCTTTCTAAGAAATAATTTTTTTTGACAAGCATAAAACATAGGGGCACAAGTACAAAATCCTTTTTATTGACTTTCGAAATCATCAAAGTACATATTCCCCTCTTAAGGGTAATAGAAGAGAAAATAGCAAAAAAAATATAGAAAAAATAAAAATACAATGAGGATCCTGAAATATGAAGTACTTCGTGAACCCAGCTAAAATTATTTGGGAAATCATAAAACTTTGGTATCCATCCCATGTTACAATGCTTCTTCAGGGCTTCACATCATCCTTATTTCAAAGCCTAAGATGTTCTTTAGCTATGAAAAATTCTCCCTGTGAAGACCAACAATTCAAAATAAAGTTGGAGACCAACAATTCAAGAAGCCTATCTTGTTGCGTTTGCTACCTCTCTTCCTTGTGTTTCGAGTGAGAGTTGGCCTTTGTCATAATTGCAGTAAATTCATTATTAAGACTGTGCCATATATGCAATAGCTTCTATCTTTAGTAGCATTCTATCATTAAATTGATACTACATTATATATGCAAGTATTATACCTGTATAATCTTTAGTTTACTCATTGTAGGCTTGATAACCCCTGCCTTGAGGTTGTTACGAACTCTCCCCTTGGAAAAATCCAAGCCCATGCTGTATGGAAAGAGAGATGGTCAACAAATGTGATTGGTTAGTCCAAAGCAACACAACACTCATGCTATTTACTATTGGTACCTGAAAGTAGCTTCAGGAATACAGCCCCAGCCAATGTCTGTGGTTCAACTGCATAAACAAATAGTTAATAACAAAAGGCTTCAAGGCTAGCAATTTCATACCTAAGAAATAAAGCTTATAAGATTTCCACTTATAACTGCAAATGTACACCTCTTTCAGCATTAAGATAATAAAGCATGTCATCAATTTTCTAGGTCATAGGCATATTGATGCATACCTAACTTCAATTTTCCCTTGCCAACCCATTTCCTTCCATTGCCCTGAGATTAGGCCTTGGAATCCCACTCCAGGAAAAGCAACATCCCAAAGGGCTTTCAATGTTTGCTGTGAACAATCACAAAGCAAGGTAAAGGGTTTAAATAGAACTGATTGAAAATACAAATCTATTAGTTAAAATAGGTGATCTATTTTATGTAAAATTTGATAAACTATCTCTAGAAAACAACTACTTTGAAACAATAATCTGATCTCAATAAATAGAAGCAATAGATCAAGTAGGTGGAAGTCGGGTCATATCTACATGGTGGCTTTCTTGATGCTTAATTTTGGTGCGATCATGCATAACTTCTATGCGATTATGTATTCGGTGCAAGCATTCCCCCTTAAAATAGACAGAAAGTGTAAGCTAAAAAAAAGGAAATGGAATGTCTAGCTTGAGGTAAAATTAAGTGATACCTTCATATTTACCTAAAAAGATGTTAGGTCAAATAATGAACGAGCATTATACTCTCTGGGTGGAGCACAAACATAAGAGAAACCTCTTCCAATCCAAGCAGTTGAAGGAGTGACGGCATCATCTAAATGTATATAACCAAGGATTGTTAAAGTGCGTGACAATGAATACCAAAGATGATCAACATATGCTAACTACCAATGAATTATATGGCCAAAAAGTTTGAAATGCAAGATTTCAATATAATCTGACGAGTATTGTTACAATGCGGTGTCAAGATACTTAGCTAATGAAGTGTTAAAATAAGGGAAAAAATAAAGATAGAAAATGTATCGATGACTAATGAGTTTTCCATGCATTTCTTAAGGAATTACCTATGTTGCCTACTGACTAGAAATAAATCAGCAACTGTATTTGTTTTTCTTATGACGCATTCAACCACCCACCCTGAGGAGGGGCATCATCCTAGGGATCCTACAACCCAATAGTTAAAAGATTGTCTTTTCCCCAAAACCCAGCTTTCAAATATCATGAAATGATTTCTAGAGTTCAAACTTTTCCATGTTAACCACCATGATTGTCTTGAAATGGAATCTTAAAATGGAATATTCCAATTCAACAAACCAGAACTCCAGTCAAAATTTGTGTTAAAGATCATTTTCTTCTGTACAATAGGCAATTTCGAAAACCTTCTCTATATGATAATCACTTTATTAAAAAAATAGAAGTTATGAGTATACAAATCTCAATTGTGCTAGCCAACAAAGGAGGATTAGAGTTGACTAATTACTCTACACTCACAAATTTAATGCTATAAATATAAATAGCATAAACATAAAAATAATAGAAAATCCAAACATCCATCCAACCAAAATAGTAAAGAGCTTAAACACATTGTTGGCTCTACAATCGAGTCAAGTTAGCCTAGGACCCTAGATAACCTTGATGATCACAATTTTGAGGAGCAAAAGAGTTATGAACAATCCTGATAGAAGCCATATATAAGAAAAAAGCAAATAAAAACTAGTTTAAAAGATTGCATGGTCAAAGTCCAAGAAAACCCAAATCCTAATAAGAAACCATTAATAGATAGAATAAGCTTCCAAGAAATTAAGAAGATTTACACAATATATGTTAAGAACACAAAAGTAAATAAAAGACAAGTAAATTGGCCAAGCTCCATACTTAAGTTGAAAGCATACTTGAGGCTCCTTATTAAAAGTGAAAATACAGAACATAATAGGAAGTTACGAATTAAAATGCGATGGGCAACTTGTTCTAGTGCTTTGATTTACTTTTTTAATGAGGGGTATGTTTTATATTAAAACATAAATGTCAAAAAGATGTATAAAAGTACCTTCTTTTTAGCTTATAATTCATTTGGAACCCTAGCCCATCTATAGGGGAGAGGATAGCAATATCCTCCTTCATCTTCATGAAATCCTCACCCTTTGATTAGATAGGAAAGCATGAAGAGCCGGAGTCCAAGCAACAAATTGATTGTCCTAGCAATCAACTAAAGAAGCCTGAAGGTTAGATGCCAAAGCAAAGAGTTAAGAACCCTAAAACTAGTCTAGTCATCCATTCAAAAAGAAAAGTCTACCATTCCCCAACTCTACAAGGAAAAAAAAGAATCACCATGGGCATCTCAAACAACAAGCTTCTCTAGAAGGAGGAATCCCCCTAGCAAGGAATCATTCTATCCATCCAGGTTAAGTTTTCTACCATGGCAAGCCTTTGTTACCTTAAAGAAAAGACTCCTATTCCTCCCCATAACTTTTATGTTCACTTAACCATTAGCAATTGATTATACCCTCCAAGTCAAGTACCCGAAGGCCACACTCTACAACAGATGTACGGACTTCTTCTTAGGAAACCATGCATATGCCTCTACTATTCTCCTTTTCCTTTTTCCAAATGAATTTGCATCACAACTTATCCACCATTTTGAAAACCTTCATAGACATGGAAAAGAGGGACAAGTAAAAAAAAGGAAGGGCAGAATGGACCTGACTTCAATAGCACCAGCTGATGGCAAAGCAATCATAGGTCCTAATCAACCTAAATAATGTTTGAATCTAGCTTAATTTATGGATATTGTACTCATATCATGCATATCATGCATTGCATCATTTATTATAGAATAAGATGAGATATCATGATATTTAATGGTTTTTGTTGTTATTTGCAGGTAATGAAGTGATCTAGGATGTGGGAGATAGTGGAATAAAGCAATAAAGAGAGAAGACTGATCTAGACAAGAGGAGTGAGAAGGATAGCATTATCCCTACCCTTAGAAACCCTAGGATAGCCTTCCCAAACCCAAAACAACTTTCATTAGGACACCTTAGCCTTAGAACCAAAACATGGATAGCACTATCCATGTTCTTATCCACCTTATCCCTCTCCCAAACACTTAGGAACTAGAACCCACCTTAGAAAACCTAAAACCCACTCTCCAGCACCTTTTAGGATGTTTAGACATTAGGCTAGATGTCTGATTTCTGTAGAAATTCAATCCAGGAAGCCAAAACTCATACTAATACAGAATTAGACGTCTAACCTACTTTCAGACGTCCAATTTTGGAGTATAAGATGTCTGGCATGTTCCCTGGACGTCTGATACTATTCTATGGTTCCTAATTTTGGTGTTAGAAGCTTGCTCTTGCCTATTTTGACCTAGAAACCCTACCAAACACCTTAGGAAACCTAATTAGAGACCTCATAAGCCTACTCCACTAACTATAGCCCTACTCATCCTATCCCTAACCCAATGGAACCATCCCGTACCTAATTGGGTGCTTCTACAGTTATTTGGGTGCACCTAAACCCAATTAGATCCACCCAGGATTTAATTGACTCCTACTCACCCATACAAGTTTAATTAGGCTTAGTAAAACCTAATTAGACTTGACCTAGACCCAATTAGGTTCACTCCTCACCAATCGGACCCTGCTAAGCCCAATTAGGTCCAATCTAGGTTAACCTAACCAAGATTTACTAAAATCACACAACTTCCTCCATGAAAATACACACACATACATACACCTTCCTAATCTACCCACCCACTAGTTGCCCACCTTAACTAAAAACCCACACACGCCTATTCTAGGAAAGCCTAAAAACCTTGCGTCAACCTTAAATCCTAAATAGGTGGCGGATTGCTATTTTGGGAAGGGCCAACTTGCGACCACCAATTGGAGAGCCCTTCCCATAAAAGCAAAAGAAAAGTTGGCGCACCCATTATTCAAAATTCATTCTCCTCCACTGCTCAAACTTGTGACACCCTCCCCTCCAACCCTAAGAGCTGCCACCTTTAAACCCTAGGGCCGTCCACCACTCCTTCCTCTAAGGGGTCCTCCTCCAAAGCTCCACCATGGACGGCTAGGAAGAAGCTCTCCTCCAAGCTTCTTCAAGGGTGACTAGAAGGAGAGAACAAAGGGTGCAACACCCTCTTCTCCTCACTTCACTTGGGTGTGTCCTCTCTTCTCCATAGAGTGGACACCCCCTCTCTTTCTTCTTTATCTTGGTTGGCCACTATTAGTCAGTCTGAAACAGGTTTTAAAATCATCATGTTGTAGTACAGTTAGAATCAGTGCAAAAAATAAATAAAATTTATAACTCGAATGAAAGTCCGAGGTCGTTTGCTGGGAGCATATCGGAATTTACGCACTAATCTCAAAAATTAATGTAAATGAGAATAAGATTCAAACCAAATAATACCATGAAATGAATAATAATTACTCAAAAATGATAATCAATGTAAAGCATGAGTTTAACAATAGTTATGCATTGCAAAAGAATCTCAAAATGAAAACAATGGTGATTTAGATCACCAATTATTCAATTTAAGCATATATGTATTGAGTTCAAATAATGCAACAGTGCCATCAACTGTTCAAACTTAGGTACTCAAATATATTAGTAGTATCAACCGCTTTTACCCAAGTCAGACGTCGCCTTAAGCCATCAGACGACTTAAACATGCGTTTGCTACAGCACCTTCCCCTTTGTTTCTTCTCTTCTTCTTTTCGCTCCTAAGCCTCTTCTTCACTTCTCTCTCACAGTGGGGATTCTTCTCCAAATGCGGCTAAGTGTTGGGTCCCTCTTGAAGCAAAATCCAACCCTTCCCCACTCTCTCTCTCCTTTCTCTCTCTTTTCTCAGGCACAACTGGGTAATCAGATATTCGAGTAGAGCACACCCAGGACCAGGGCTGTGTGTGTGAGTCACAACCGAAGTGTGCTTAGCTTAGGCAGGTATACGGGTCAGACCAAGCCCGTGTGTAGGTGTGACGGGCGAGGCGTGAGGGTGCGTGGGGACCTCACCCCCTGTGGTCTTGAGGTAAATAGACCATGTCACTTTTGCAATTTATATCACTGCGCTTGCTCCAAATCCCACGATGTGGGACTATCCTTGCGCCTTGTCTTCATTGCGTCTGCTGCTGTGAAGGTGTCCTCGAATTTGAGTCGCAGCTGCACCTCTTCCTCCCAATTGGGGACCTGGGAGTCTGCAGGTGTTGATTTCGCACCACCTGGATGTGGCACCTGGGGCGTGCGTGACAAGAACATGAAGAACACATAGGCATTAATGGCGACGATAACGGAGGGCGGCGTTGATAAACGCTATTTTATCATTATTCTTAAACATTAAAACAAACCTAGCTCTTAGGATTTTGCTCTGCAAATGGGTTTTTGGGTTGCATTTAGGAATAAATTAGGTTTGGCATGCATTACATTTTTTATGGTGTTTTTGATGTGTTTTTGTGAATGTTATGGATAAATAGATTGCCAGATCCCTAGAACCCTAACACTTAGAAAGGCAACTGGTGAAGGAGAAGCTCTCATCAGCTGAAACTCAGCTTGACCTAGCTTAGCATAGCTAGAATTTAGCTCACCTAAATTAGGATTAGCTCATCCTAGCTCCATTTAGCTCATCTCAGCTGCATGGTAGCTCAAGAGAGCTCATCTTAGCTCACCCTAGCTCAGGTCAGCTCAGATCCAGCTCAACTTAGCTAAGTCTAGCTCATCTCAGCTCCCATTAGTCCATAGGGAGCTCTAGCAAGCTCAGTTGAGTTGACTGGAGTTCACCCCAGCTCAGGTCCAGCTACATCCAGCTCCACTCAACTCCAGCCAGCTGAAGATGACTTCATTCTAGCTCAGGAAGCTCAAGTCCAGCTCCTGGGGACTCAGCTTAGCTCAACTCAGTTGAGTTAAGCTACCTTAGCTGCCTCAACCAGCTTGATCCTCCCCGAGAGCACCAGACCCAGCTCACCTCAGCTCATTATGGTAGAAGCCAACTCACTTTAGCTTGGCTTAGCAGCTAGCAAAGAACTAGCAAGCTAAGCCAGCTAGAGTAGCTCCATGCCACCCTCTTCAGCAGTTGCCAGCTCCAGTTCAAGCTCCAGGCTTCTCCTCCTCAGCTCCTCTCTTCAAGCCCTAGCTCCAATACCTCCTCCTCTACTCCACTACTAGCTAAGCTAGCTTATCTTAGCTATGCTCCAGCTCCCTTGGCTTTTACCACCTAAAAACCCTACCTAACAACTCCACCAACTAGCTCCAGCTAAGCTCCACATAAGCTAACCCTACTTCCATCTCACCTTGGCGCCAACCTAGCCTACCCACTACCTCCAAAAGACACCACTAAATGGCTCCAAAACCACCTATAACTACCCTTGTTTTAGCACCAAAAATTCCCTCCAAAAATCCCCCCATCCTAACCCTACACCTACCCATATAACCCATCCTAGCCATCCACATACCCCCCTTCTAGAACCCTAACGTGGCACCACCTAATAACCTTCTAGAAGGCCCATTTTGGCACCAATTCTAAAGGGCACCAAAGCCATAACTACCCTCGTTAGCACCCCTTAGGTGGTTCCATTTATCCTTAGCCCTAGGATCTCCAACTACCCCCCATATCGTATCCTAGCCATCCATTCCAAGAGCCACCTATGCCCCCCTTCCTACACTATATATACCCACCTAACTTCCCACATTTTCTTCATCCTCCATTAGTGTTTAATTCTACCTATACCCACCTACACCTATGGCCAAGAAGAAGGAGTAGAGAAGAAGATTAAGGGGGTACATCACCAGCCCCCTTGGTGCCTTCTTTTCCCCACTCTCTTCAACTTGGGCCATGCCAAGGAGGAGGGCTATTCCACTTCAAGGAGGATGGCCAGGTAAAGGAGAAGAACCTAGGTTGGACGTCCACCCTTGGAGGAGGAGAATTGAAGGTGGTAGCTTCCACCTTGGAGGACACCATCTTGGAGGAGTACAGCAAGGAAGGAGTTGGAGGACTCTTTTCAAGCTTGGGAGCTACCAAGATTGGAGCAAGAAGCCAACATCTTCTTCACCATTTCATTTAGAGGATTTGTGTTTTTATCTTGTTGCATTTCAAGTAGATTAGAAGATTTCCCCTATGAGTTTTGTGTAGAACAAGTTCATTTTAATTCAAGTTGCCTTCTTTCAATTTTTGTTGCATAGATTTTTACAATTTTTGCCTAGCATTTGTTTCACTCCCTCTCCCTAATTTTTCTAGGCCTCCACGTGCCTAGGGTGAGCTTAGAGAGAGGATCTACTTATCACATTAGGGTTAGCTTTATTGAAATAGGTTTTAGTTGTTTTCTCGCTATCAACAAAAACTCGCGTGTTGCCGTTATTTCAAAATCATAAAAACTATATATTCAAAAACATCAAAAAGAAAATTGAGTTCCATCTTTAAAGCAAGGGATTTTGATTTACAAACTTGCCTCCTTGGATGACCCTAGGTCTTATAAATTTTAAAAGCGAATCCATTTTTGTGCGTTGCAACGACTTAAAATCTCAATTTAACAAACTGCTCAAAAATGCGATCAGGCGTGTACCTGAAATCCATCAACATGGCCCCTCGCCCACATTAGAATAGTCCATAATAGTCTCCAAGGGCTTGCGAGTGTAGTAGAGGTGGTTTCGTAGTGTGAGAGTGCGTGTGGAGGGTGTACGGTGATGGAGAAGGTGGCGTGAAGGTTGGCTATTCGAGGGTGAGTTTGGGTGAGCGAGAGGATGAAATAGGAGAGGGGTTTTGTGCGGGTGGATGTTGTGAGGGTGTAGAAGGTTTCAGTGAGGCAGATGGAGTTGTGTAGCGGTGGAAATGCCTCGCCACAGTGGTCGCTGGACGCGGAGAAGATGAGGGTGAGCTTGTTGAGTCAGGGGTTGAAATGATGATAGAGAGAGGGAAAACTAATCTACGATGCTAACAAAACCTAAGTAAATACTCTAATGGGCAAAAAGGGGGAGGTCCAGGCTGATTTTGTTATGCCCACGATGGAGAATATGAACTCTTCTATAGGGAAGGAACGACGATGAAGATATGGAAGGGAACGGCCGCTGGTATTGCGGCACACGGAAGAATCTGAGGATGAAGAATCTGCTGCTAGTTTTGCAAGAATGAATGAGGAAGGAGGTCGAAGATGCCGTAGGAGCTCGCAGAGCTTTTCGGTGAGAGAAGAGGGTGGAACGTGAGGTAACTCTGGCCAAAAACGAGTCTAGCGAACTCGGTGAGGTCTGGGGGTCCTTTGGTCTAGAGGGCAAAAAGAGCTTGGAAGCCAAGCTTCCAAGCTAGGTAAGCTCGTTGGAGTTGGAAAACTAAAGATACCCGAATCTCTCATGCATTCGTATGAGAGATTGGGAAGGTTGTTGAGTTCAAGGACGGGTGCAATGGAAAGAGGACTCCTCAAGGAATCTCTCTTCTAATTTTAGAAGGGATTGAGCGAGAAATCAGGGAGATCCTCCCATTTGAAGGTCGTCGAGCTTTAGGATTAGGAGTTGAGGGCGGCAGGGACCCATTTGTGAAGAAGATGACAAAGCTAGGGAGCTATGTGTAAGAAATTCAAAAGTTAATGCATGAGTGTGAGATAAGAGTCAGATAGGATCAAATTGCAAACTAGGTCAAGATAATCTCAGATTGGGCCCAAATTTTGGTACAAATCTAATTTTGACATAAAGAATTCAATGGTGAAGTTGGATTTTAGTTTTGACTTATTTTGATTGGGTAATTTATGCAAAAACCCAAATTAGGGCAAAGTCTGTCTGTGGCTTTATTTTGGGTCAAGACAAGTTCCAATGGCCAAATCAAGGATGCTAAACCCTAGTGAATATGTTTCTATGAATTTTAAAGGGTTTAGGTGAATTTTATCCTAACTAGAACCTTAGTTAATTAAGCAGATCTGTTTTTAGGATTTCAGAAGTCATTTAATTCCCGTAATGTGCGAAAACCCTTTTCTATTTTTTCTAACCCACTTGTTAGACTCTTAAGATCATTTGACCCTTAATTAATCCTTGAGAAAACCCATGATTGTACTGCAATTGAGATATATGTTAAAACTGCAGTTTTAACCTTGGTTTCTTATATTTCCCTCAGAATGGATTTACAGTGAATTAGGGTCCTTTGGCGGTTATGTAGGAGCATCTATTCCTTGATAATGACATTATCATCAGCCACAAGGTTTCCCATGCCTTGTATGGCTGCCTCTCTTGTTGGTAGGCGTGTAGATGGGTTTGTATACCGAAGGTCTAGCTTACACCGTCACACATAGCCGATGGCCCAGTGGCATTTCCCGGCGAGAGGGATTCCACCTATTTTTCCTTCATGCTACATAGGTTCATTCACACCATGCATGACCATCATGGCTCACTTAGATGCACGTAGTCACTTAGGTTTTCACTAGCATTTTGAGATCTAGGTTTCATTTCACTTTTCAAAACAAAAATCAAAAACACAAAAAAATCACAAAAAATAAAAAGACCAGAAAGATTAGGTTAGATTAGATTTAGGATAGAGAAGCCGATCCAAATCTTGACTTGTTTTTATGCCTCCCAGAGATGAACGACCAGGACTCGAGAGAATAAAATCAATCGAGTTTTGCTAATATATAAACATTTTTGATCGAGGGTTTAGCGCAGCTATACTACGATTTCCGACATATTTCAAAATGCATGAAAATCATTATGTCAAATGGCACCATTACCGGGGAGGCAACACGTGAGTTCAGATTTGGATTTTCTTAATGTATGGTTGTTTTGATTTTTGTTGGTCAAGAACGAAGAGGATCCATGGATGCATCAACCTGTGGTGAAGATCACAGGTATCATCATGGACCCTCTAGTTGGTTAAATTTTTAGGTTTGAAAAAAAAATGAGAAAAAAATGGTGTTCCTTAGAAAAGATAGGATCTTGGCTAAATTAGTTGGCTAGTGTCTTTATGAAAAAAAGAAAGAAAAAATTATAAAATATAAAAATCAAATTCAAATTTCCATATTTGAATTTACCAAAAAAAAAGAGAAAAAAAAACTTTCTTTGGTGTGTGTTTTAACTTGGAAACCATTTAAACACACCAAAATCAGATTTGGAAATTTGGCCAGCAAATATTGACGATTTTCAAAAATTTAGTGCCGTAAAATTAGGAGTCCAAAAATCTTGGGATTCGATCTGATCTTAGGCCTAGTTTACAGAGGGGGTTAACCCCTCCTTTCAGGGGTTAACCCCTGTTTATGGGAGGGGATAACCCAACCCCCTTTTGAGTTCGTAACCCAACTTATCCCAACCTGGGATTGCACACAGGTTAAGACTTATCCCTTGTTTTCTCTCTCTGATTTGCAAGTTCTCATGTTCTAAAAAACCCAAAGTTGCCCCTCATCTCCTCTCCCAACCCCCTTTTGGGATCTCCTCTCCTTTCCCTCCCTCGAACGACGGTGTGGAACATGGAGCTCCCCACAGTGATTCCATCGACGATTGACAGTAGAGTGGGAACAAGGCTTTCATGGCCTACTACTCCTTTGGCACCAATCGATGCTAGTTTCAGGTGGTGTTCTTGGTCCGATTGGTGAGCAGTAGCTGCCTATGCTATTCTTCCTGCAAGGGAAGGTTAGTAGGTGGCCATTATTCCCTTGTCTTTACTCAAGTTCTTCCTCCATTTTACGAGATGTTCGGTTCCGAGGTCTTGTTGCTCTGTTTACCTGCGAATTCGGTAGGTGTATCTCGTGAATACATAATCTAATTTTGCCTTTATTGATTCCCATGGTTGACCATATGACCGTTGGATGCATTCTTGGCCCGGCTGATGCTTGAAACATCTATAAAAGAGCCCACGTTGTCGTTCCTCCTCTATACGCAAACCTGAAACCCTAATTAGGTGGATTTTCCCTCTTGTCTTCACTTTCTTTTGATAGTCATGGCTTGTTTTGGACTGTATTTTTAACTATTGGCTATTCTTATTGAAGGACGCCTTGCACAATTGATATTGGGTTTGGTTTGCTGGAGAAGGGGTTCTGTGGCAAGTTGTTTGAGGTAAGGATTTCTGTACCTCCATTTATTTGGGTAATTTCATGCAACTTTGTCTTCAGTGTTCTGAATGTGGTTTCAGTTGTAAGTCTTTATGCCCAACATGTGGCCATGATGTTAGTTACTGTTTAATTCTAATGTTCCATATCTATGCTTCATTATATTTGTTGTTGTAACATTGATACATAGATCTTGAAACTGCAACCATAGGATATTATGGAAATGTTACTTTCGATAGATTTGAAGTGGCTGAAACAAGGTATGAGAGGGAAGTCTACAATTCTAACCTGTCATAAACATAAGACACTGCTATGTTTGATGATTTTCAGATAGAATCTTGGAATGATCTAAATGTTCTCGAAGTCAAGTTTAGAAAGAGGTTGATCCCAAAGGATGATTGGTGAAGTTTCTAGAGCAGGGATAGGCTTGTGCAAAGGTAGCTTGCATTGAGATGATGGCATGGGAGTCCTTTTGAGGAGTTTTTGAAAGTAATTCCATTTTTATCTAAATTAGAATGTGCAAAGCTCTTTGTTATTCTTTAGGCAATTTGCTTGCAACGGAACCTACTCTTTCCAGGGAGGATGGCACTATTATGGACAATGTAATTTCAGACTTTACGATCTTTATGGGGTTGTCGATTTTTGCTGTGTAGGGATTTGGTTCAATCTTGTAGATATTTTATTGATATGAGTAAATTGGATAATCTATCATCCTTCATACCTTTAAAAAAGGATCCTTATTTGTTGCCTTGGAAAAGGATGGGATTGAAGCTAATGTAGGCTACAAGAATGTCTTCACATTAATTCCCTGATAGGAAGCCTTGAGCTCTTCCAAAGAGCCCATCATAAAAGTACTTATTTGTAAATACCCTTTGAATCTAACAATTTGTGCAATTTAAGGAGACGTTGAAGGATATACCATTTGTGCACAATGTCATGTTGGGGAGAGAGGTCTGTAATTTGGCACAAGGGTTGAATAGGATTAAGGTGTGAATCTGCTAACTGAAAGGGCACGTAGTGTAGTGTATGGTTTTGGAAAAGGTCGTTAAGGCATTGACAAATTATTATTTGACACCTATGCCCCTTTTATCAATAAGTACCTAGGAAAGATATAGTTCAGAAGAAATGAGCAATGTATTTGTCTAATCTAATGCTCATTAATTTTGGATTTAAGAAAAGCAAAGGTAGATCCTAATATTAAAATGTAAAAAAGATAAATAAACAAATAAACAACTACTGCAATAGTGTTTTCTATTTGATATATGGTAGAACAGTCAGTTGAGAGGTGTGTTGTTTTCTTGGAGCTACATTTGTTTTCAAGAGCGAAATGTTGACTGTGCTGTCGCATTTTGCCTTGTTGGGCAGTCCTTCTTTACTGTTGGGAGTGGGTTAGAATTCAGGTTTTTGATGGATGAATGGTTTTCTTTTGATCCTCTTGAAACTCCCTTTCCAAGGCATTTTCGTTTGGCAACGGATAAGGAGGCATCGTTTATTGAATGTTGGAGTGGATTATCTGAAGATGGTCAAGAATGTTTGGATTGGATGCTCAGATTGGTGATCCGTCACGGTTGCATGAATAAACTTACTGTACACTTGGACTACTCCAGGAGTGATTCCTGGCAGTGGAAAGATGGGACTTTCTCTGTCAAGGACTATCTTCCTTAATATCCACCATTTGCAAATTTCATCACTACAAATCAATACAATGTTTATCTTCTCGGAATGTCAGTTAATTACAATGTCAGTAACTTACTGTTAATGAAGATTTATCTGACTCCAATTTTAATGTTAATTGAAATTTTAATTTTAGTAAGCTTATATCATCACTATGGAATTGCTTTATGTAGAAATGGTTTCTATCAGAAACATGGATTGATTTCACTTTGTTTATGTCATAATTTTCAATTTCTCGTTAACTTCAAAAAAATTCCTAAACAGGCATATTTCTTGCAGAATAATGCTTCTTACTGTTATCCTTCATGAAACATTCACTTTGTCTTTATTTACATCCTTAATGAATTTTTAAGTTAGTGAGTTAATAGAAGAGTTCCATTGGATGTAAGGGAGATTCTGATTTGCGAGTTTGCATTGCATCAAGGTTAGATTTGTGTTGTTCGTAAAGAATAGACACAATTCTGCCTTTGTTTGGCCTTTTTTCTATTCTTCATATAACGGTTCCCCACATCAATTAACTTATAGTTAATGACCATAAATAATTTTTAGGTGGATTGTTTATATGGATTACCCCCCCTAATCTTTTTGGAAGACACATGGCTGACGCATGTAGTAGGGTTAGTCATTGTGTTTATCCTAAAAGGAAGGCAAAGTTTCAACATGATAAAAATTTTCTTCACAAAATGACCATTTCGAGTGGTTTAATGATCCTTGCTTTGGAGATGCAAGATCACCACAACAATGATGTTGACAAACATAATTCCCAAAGAAGGTATAGAGTTAACATTTCTTCGATGATTAGCGTAAGATCGAATGGGATAAGTACGACTTCCTTCCTGACAGCATTGGGTAACTTCCGCATGTAGGATGAATGAAGATGGTTTCAATCGTGGAAAGGGTGTGCAACAAGTTCACAGAGGGGGAGGTCCATGAATCGGTAACTGGACGACTGAGAAGGATAGGTTACTGATCATGCTACTATCTGACCACTTGTATATAGATTAATATGTTTTCAAGGTTTGCTTTTTCATTGAGGAGGTTTTCTCTGCAATTCTTAAATATCCTTGTTGAAAGCTATGTCTTGTAATGTATGGGTAACTCATTCCTCCTACAAGTCCAATTACCCAATTAATTCTTGGTATATTTTCAGCTACAATTGTACTCAACAAAGTTATGAGAATGAATTGCAGCTATAGATAGGTCATGTGCTTTTAGTTTGACGAGATTAAATCAATGTCCACCATCAAAGCGCCTTGTGCCCAATATGTGAATGATTGCCTCGGTAAATTTGCATATTTTTAACTCAATGTCGACCATCGAAGGCCCTTGCCCATGTTAACAAATTTTGATATTCATAAATTAATCAAATAGATTGAATAAAATTTTTCCAACTAACTTACCTACCATTCTCCATTTTTAAAAATAATAACCCAACTAACTTACCTACCAAATCAAGGGTAAAGATGTCTTTTGTCACCTTAACCCCATTGTAGCCCCTGTTCCCAAGTAAACACCTTAAAGTCACTTCACAAGATAACCCCCACCTTAGTAAACAGAAGCAGGGGTTAACCCCTGTTTGTAAGTAAATGGAAACAAGGCTTAACCCCGATTGCATGTTTACTAACCCAAGTTAGCTACCCCGCACCATAAACTAGGCCTTAGGGTATCAAACCAACTTTCCAGTGCCACCTTTTATTTGGGAAAATTCGCACTGTACAAATTTTAAAAATTTTCACAGTGGAAGGGGGTCAGAATAGTCTGTAGTCAATTTTATCTAAATTCAAATAGTAATTCTGACCACTGCAAAAATCAGATTGATTTAAAATTTGTGCGGTTGGAAAGCCAGTGAAATATAGATTTTTATATAAATTTTCAATAATTTTTGGATTTCAATTTATACTGTTTCAAATTGAATTTCGTAGGGGGTCTATCTGGCCTTTAGGTTGAATCATTTAGAACTGAATGAGCAGCATCTAGATCTAATTCTTATCTTGCATATTGCATGAAGAATGCTAGAATCAGGTATGCACTTCTAACTTTGCATTTCTACCTGTCATGCAAATGCATTTGGATTAATTTTTAGACCACATAATCTATCTTGAAGCGATCTAATAAAGTGGTCACATTTAATTTCTGAAAAAGGACTAATTAATGGAGAGAAATTTAAAAATCAAGGACTTGATTTTCAAACGTGGCGTATGATTCAAAATTCAAAATCTTTTACGGTGTATGCACACTTATATCTCTTGCACCGCAGCACGCATTTAGACACTCCTAAGTCTTGGAACTACTAGGACAAGAGCCCTCCTACCATTGGATTTTGAAGCGTTCGGAACTTGAGATCAAAGGTTTTGTAAATCCAAAGAGGGGATACCTTGTCATGGATTTTCGGGGGTAGTTGAGAAGCACCGCGAAAGCACAGCTTCAAAGGAAGGCTTAGGCCTACTTGCATCCCTCGATCTTCCGTCTTTGGATTTGCTCTACCATTTGAGATTTAGGGAAGAACACCTAAGCTACAACTAGGTCTTTTTGGGCATTTCGAAGGTCGACAATAGGCATGTAATTGATTGGGTAACTTGCTTTGTCACCTACAATTTGAACTAAAGTCAAAAGCCTAAATTTGGAAAGACCGAACAAGTCCTTTTGAATTGTGTTTGTAGTGCATGCTTGGTGGGTGATCTCTTAGGAGACAACTTGTGTTTAATCCTGAACTTGAAAGAATCTTCAGAAGAAACCTTCCAAGGGAAGAAATGGCTGGTCAAAGGAGCCTTAAGGAATATTTCATTCTAACTAATCAAGCTAGCCCTACACTACGTAGACCTGGATGGGACAATCCTTATGAGATCAAAAGCTGTACCATATCCTTGCTACCCTCCTTTTATGGTACTGCTAAGGACGACCCTTACAGGCATATAGAGGAATTCACCGAGGTCTGTTCCACAGTGAAGCTGTAGGGCAATACTGATGACGCTTATATGCGGACACTCTTTCCCTTCTCCCTCAAGGACAAAGCCAAGTATTGGTATCACACCCTTGATGATATTAATACTTGGGATGCCCTGAAGAAGGAGTTTTTGAAGAAGTACTTTCCCATGAGCAAAACAAATCACTTTAGGAGGGAAATTATGAGTTTTGATCAACAGGATGGGGAAGCTTTCCATGATGCGTGGGAGCGCTTTAATGACTTGTTGAGACTTTACCCACATCACCAGGTGCCTAAGTGGCAACTGGTTGAAAGGTTCTACACCAGACTTAATGATTCGCATAGGCAAACTGTGGATGGTGTCTGTGCAGGAACCTTTCTATCTAAGACTGATGATGAAGCTTTGAACCTTTTTGATACTTTAAGTGAGAATTCTATTCACTTGAATTCTGCCTACATGGATAGAAAACCCACTCTCATGCAAAGAAAGTTGGAGGCGAATGAGGCAAGGGACACCCAGAATTTAGCCTATCAGATTCACTTATTGAATCAAAACATGGAAAGGGTTATGTCGAGCCTGAGCCAATTCATATCTAACACCTCCACATCCCAAGCTTCTGAATGCTCCATTTGCCAAGGCAATACACACGCCACTATGGATTGCCACTTGGCCTCCCAATTCCCTGAGCTTGTACAGGCGGATCTGAATGCCACTTAAGGGTTCCGTCCTAGACCTCATAATAACCGTTTTTCCAACACTTATAATGAGGGATGGAGGAACCACCCAAACTTTTCATGGATACAAGGAAATGTCTCAAATTCAAGGAATTATAAACCACAATCCTTTCAAAACCATCAAATGAACCAACCTCAGACCCTTGCCCAACCTAAGACCTCTGAGATGGATGAATTAAAGGCAATGTTGAGAACTATGCAAGAAAGTCAAAGTGCCATCATCCAATCTCATGAAAAAGCTATACATGAGATGAAATCACAGATAGGACACCTTGTTGAGGCCGTTAGATAGAGGGAAACTGGGAAGCTCCCCAGTGCTGCTGAGGAGAATCCTAAAGGAAAAGGGATTGTCTTTAGGGAGCATGCTCAGGCGATGACTATTCTGAGGAGTGGGAAAGAAATTTCCAAACCTGATGCTCCTATAGTCTCACCCCCTGAAAAACCATCCACCCTGACTTTCACCCCCATCAGAGAATACTTGCCCAAATCTTCTCCACTTGAAATCACCTCACTGGAAGAAGTTGCCCCCATTCCACCCTTTACTCGACATGACAACCCTTCCACCCAGAGATTGAGAGTGCCCTTTCCAGAGTGCTTATCCACCTCTGGGAAGACTTCTGCTGGCTCATCTGGAGCTAAAGATAAGATGGATGAGATCATGGAAACTTTCAAGCAAGTGCAGATTAACCTGCCTTTGCTTGAAGATATCAGGCAGATTCCGTCTTATGCCCACTTCTTAAAGGACCTGCGGATGAAAAAGCGACAATCTAGGAAATAGGTCCAATCAAAAGTTGTGCTGTCTGATTCTGTTAGCTCAATAGTTCAACATGACACACCCCTGAAACTTAAGGACCTAGGAGTCCTGTACATCTCAGTGGTTATTGGTGACTTATAGATTGATGAGGCTCTACTTGATCTGGGTGCGGGGGTGAACATCCTTCTGAGCTATGTGTATGAACAACTTTGGGGAGGCAATCTGAAACCTAGCCCAGTAATCCTTTAAGTTGCTGATCGATCACTTAAGACAATGCAGGGAATTTTAGAAGATGTCCTCGTAAGAGTGGAGGATTTCTTCTTCCCCGTTGACTTCTTAGTTTTGGACACTGACCCTACTAACAAGACAACCAAACCCTCCATCATTTTGAGCCACCCCTTCCTTGCAACTTTGCATGCTTCAATCAATTGCAATACTGGGGCATTGAAAATGAGCTTTGGGAACAGGAAAATCCTGCTTAATGTGTTTGACGCTTACAAACAAGCTGGGCTTGAGGATTGTTCTCAAGTTGAGGTGATAGATAACTTGATTGAAGAGGCAACCCCTGCAATGTTATGTGATGACCCCCTTCAGCATGTCATGCTAAATGAGCATTCCCATCTCTTGGAGGAATGTGAAGGGGATATGCTAGAACTTGAGGAGTTGATGGGTGTTTCTGTTGAGTTTCCTCCCCCATCATCTCTGCCCAAGGTAAATCTGCTACTTAAGATGGGGACATCTATTATGAAACCCTCAAGCATACAAGCCCCTGACCTTGAGTTGAAACCCCTCCCTGACACTCTCAAGTACATCTTCCTAGGTGCCAATGATACGATCCCCGTTATCATTTCGGCTGTGCTATCTAAGGCAAAGGAGGGAGCCCTGATTGAATGCTTGTCTAGGCATAAGAAGCTATTGCGTGGAGCATTGCTGGCATTAAGGGTATAGGCTCTACACTCTGCATGCACCACATTTATATTGACGATTCCATCAAGCCATTTAGGGACATGTAGAGACGTTTGAACCCTAATATGAGGGAGGTAGTTAAAAAGGAAATCCTCAAGTGGTTGGATGCTGGGATCATATATCCCATTGCAGATAGTAAATGGGTAGGTCCTATTCATGTGGTGCCAAAGAAGGTAGGCTTTACTGTGGAATTTAATGACCAAGGTGAACAAGTTGTCACTAGACCCTCAACTGGATGGAGGGTCAATATTGATTACCGCAAGCTGAACACCGCTACCCAGAAGGATCACTTTCCCTTGCCTTTTACTAATCAAATTCTCGAAAAATTTGTAGGGAATAAGTATTATTTCTTTCTCGATGGATATTCTAGGTACAACCAGGTTGCAATCTTCCTTGATGACCAGGAGAAGATGACATTCACGAGTCCTTACAGTACTTTTGCATTCAGGCATATGCCGTTTGGATTATGTAATGCCCCTGTAACCTTCCACTGGTGTATGATGTCCATTTTTTCTGACATGATCAATGAGTGTGTTGAAGTGTTTATGGATTACTTCTCTGTTTATGGCTCATCTTTTGACCAGTGTCCCCTGCAATTGGAGAATGTGTTGAAGTAATGTAATGAGACTGGTTTAGTCCTCAGCTGGGAGAAAAGTCATTTCATGGTATAGAAAGGAATTGTACTTGGGCATGTTGTGTCCGAGCGAGGTTTGGAAGTAGATAAAGCCAAGATTGATTATATTTCCAAACTTCCATTGCCCACGAATGTCAAACAAATTAGATCCTTTCTGGGCCATGCCGACTTTTATAAGCACTTTATTAAAAATTTTAGTAAAATTTCTAGGCCACTTTGTGACCTGTTGGCGAAGGAATCTTCCTTCAATTTAGATTCAAAGTGTGCCGAGGCCTTTCAAACTCTGAAGGAGGCCTTGATCTCTATGCCTATTCTCCGAGCTCCTGATTGGACACTTCAATTTGAGCTAATGTGTGATTGCCTTTCAAACTCTGACTTAATTGAGTTATTTTACTCTCAATTAGGTTTCCACACACCCAATTAAACTTGTATTAAGTTTAATTGCACTTTACCTTAGTGAATTAGGGTCTACAACCCTAATTTGAGACCTACCTCAACCTAAACCCACTAGAACCTAACCTAATCAACCTAGCCAGCTAAGTTTCAACCCACACACACCCACACACACCATTGACATGAAAATAACAAGCCTAGAGTTCTCTAAAACTTTCTACCATGTGTTGTTGCCTTGGTTGCTAAAATTAGCAACCAAGAGCCATTCAATTTTTAGATCCACATTTGGTGGATCTAAAAACCACCATCCATCCTCTCTTTCACTCTCCCACGAGCTCCGACCATAAGCCTCTCTAGATAATTCCATAATTCTCTAGAGAGCTTCCCTTAGGTCTATAAAAAGACCTAAGGGGTGGCACTTCGCACCCATACACACTTGGCTCCATTTTAGCGTAGCTTCATTCCACCTCCACTCCACCTTCACGAGCAGCTTCACCATGGCCACCACCACCTCCTTGCCAAGATGTTGGATCACCTCCTCAATGTCTCTCCAATGGTCGGCCTAAGAACCATTGGCCGCCCCTCCTCCTCTTAACCAAGTCAAAGGCCATCGGAGCCCACCTCTGAATGGCCTTAGTTCTGATAGATTAGATTATAGTTCTTCATAGTTTTACTACTTTATTTACTATTTAATAGTGTAGCTCTAAATTCTCCCCCAATGATGCATGTATAATCCCCCCTTAGATTCTTGTATGCAATAATTTTCTATTAGCTAGATTTATGTTTTCAAGCATTCCTCTACAAGCTTTCCATGAGATTTATGTTGCAAACATCATCATGAATCAATGAAAATGTTTTTCTATATATATATCTATTTGAGAAAATCACCATGAGCCTTGTTGGAATATTTTTATGTGATTGAAGTTGCCTGCTCTTAATTACTATTTGTTGCAACTGGCGTGTTGATACCTGAAAATATCGAGGATCAACTATTAATACATTTTCCGTAAACAACCACCACATAGCTAGAATCGTGCCTACTGAAACTCACACTTTCACGTTTGTCATCTACCTAACATATGTGAACGTAATTAGGGTTAATAATGAAAGTGGTCGAACATTGATTTGACGATTAGAAACCAGCGTGCGATTTTAAGCAAGTAGAGTGATTGAGATGGATTTCAAATCTGCATTTCCATAAATGCCTCCCAGAGAGAGCGATCGGGACTCAAGTCTTGTTATCTTTATAAATTACTTTTGACGGGCATTTTCGCACACTATACTACGATGAGATCTCTGTTTTCAAAACACGCACGAGAACTGTTTCTTGTCAAATGGCATCATTGCTGAGGAGGCAACGTCATTTTTTATTTCGATCTCTAGAATTATCACTGATAAATCTTCCTCTGCTTGTCTTTTGAAGTGTAGGAAAATAGGAAAAAATGGGATCTATGCGCATAACAAGCATGGAAAGAAATATCAAGTGCACATCATATCTATCTAAGTTTAGGCTTGATTTGAGCCTTAGATTAGATTTCCTTCGAGCAATTTCAATTGAATAAAAAGCCTATTTATTTTCGTAAAAAAAAAAAGGTATAGGTAAGTAGATTAGGTTTCCATTTGAATCCTAGGTTAGTTTGCTTGAAAAAAAAAGAAAACAATTTTTTGAAAAAAAGCTTTTCCCTTCAAAAGAAAAAATTTCAAAAGTTTTGAAAAGAAAAAAAAATTTTGTTTTGGTGGAAAGTTTGAATTTTGAATTCAGACACCTTTTAAAAGCTTTCCCACCATTCTATGATTTTCGATCATATTTGAAATTTTGATTTAAAAATTCAATTGTTAAAAAATTAATGAGCAAAAAATTCTGAAATTCGGGCTATACCTTCATTTTCAAACCATCTTTCAAACAGCACTGTTCATTTGAAAAAATTCTAAACAAAAAATTTTAAAAAATTTGCAAAGTGCAAAGGGGTCAACCTGACCCAGATTTGAATTTTTTCAAAATTCAAAAGCAATTCTGAGCAATCCGCCAATCTGTTTTGACTAGAAATGGTGGGGTTTGAAAGCTGATCTCATTTGCTTTAGTTCCCATTTTCTTCCTGAATTTTTGAAGACCATTTGATACTATTTCAATTTGAAAAATTGACCAAGGGTCAGAATTCCACGTCTGTCTCCATGACACTCAAAAATCCCTAGAAATTCAGTTGAAATAGTGAAAATCACGAAAAAAATTCTATGAAAAGATAATTTGAAAAGGGAATCTACTTGCAAAATTTCAGTTTATTTGAATTCAAATTTTATCAAGAGAATTATTTGTGTTTCATTGGTCTGCTAAAATCGCAAAAAAAAAGCCAAGAATTGCATGAACCCTAGGTTATACCTTTAGGATTACATTCTATAGACCACATTTGGGCTAACTTAGACTTAGCCAAGTCAAGTGTTTAGCTAGTGAGCTTGGTCACGTTATGCGTAACTCACGACAAATCCTAACTGAAGAAAAACAGGCTCAAATTAATTTTAAAACACATATGCAAACTCGAATTCGTTGTCGTACTACTAGGTGGCTTCAACCTCTCTTGCCAAACCTGGTGACTAAGCCTGCGTGGCAGTGTTAAACGACCACGTCTAAGGGGTAACGGAATCGGAGGCGTGAGCCGAAGGAAGAACCTTCCACTTAGTCCCCTCGTAACCGGACTGGCTGGGTTAGCTTGACGGGCAGGAATCACTTTCAGTCTGTTGTATGGCGAATTTTTCTTCAGGAATTGAAACTTAAAATGAAAAATCTAGTCATCCGATCATAAGGACCATCTAATTGAGAAGGCTTTATCCTTTTCTGGCTTGGCTACGCCAACCCATGGGTTGGGTGGTGTATGCAAGGAAGGAGGTCACTCAGACCTCTACTGGTTGAACCTTGGGAGCCGCTCCCAAGGTGGCGAGTCACTTCGCTCGGACCATCTTCTTCCCCTGCCATTTTCTTCGACTCTACTTAGCCGCAGTGGTTAACCCTAGATCTGGACCTAATCAGGATCCAACAAAGCTGGACCCTTGAACTTATCTGAGAGCCTTGGTCACTGAATTAGCTCAACCTTGGGATTAGAACCGAAGGTGGCGAAGATGAATTTTCGCTTTGCTTGATCCTTCTCCTTCGGATACCAAAATGGTTGATCCATATCCTAACCCTGGATATTATGACCCATACCAGCCGGTCCCTCAAAGGACCGCATCTTATAACCATGGTTATGGATTTCACACTCCTGCTTCTCACACATGGAATATGCGTAAACCTGATTCACCCCCTGGAACCCCTGAAGAACTACCAGTGCATATGTGACCACATTATATAATACAGAGAGCTATACTTAGCGCTAAGGAGAAGGCCGCATTCTATCTACATGAAATCCAAGCTATCACTGAGCCGAACTAAAGACAAAAGCTGGATTTCGTATCAACAAGCTGTGATGGAGCTCATTCAGGAGCAGTAGGGATAACAAGGATAATTGGACAAAATCGGGAAACTCAAGAACTACTGATTTTGAGATATCATGTCGAAAGTAGCCTTGAAGACCTCAAAGAATCTGAAACGACTATGCTGGAAGGATGCACAAAAGATTCTAAGGAGAAGATGCCAGAAGATAATTCAAGGGACGAAGAATCAAGCTTGGATATGAGACAGGAGCAGGAAATATTCAGAATGGGTTCGTATGAGAACTCCATTCAGGAAATTGAGGAGAAAAGGACGGATATCTCCAGGACTGAGCCACAATCAGATTTTCCTGAATCCTGGGAGATACCTCTTGGGTTAGATAACCCAACCATGATAAGGGGATTAGATCCATTTGAGGATAGGATCTTGAGGAAAACATTACATGTGACACTACTGATCAGTCTAGGCCACTTCCCATTGTAGGTGAACCTGTGCTAGGGCTAACATCTTCTGATCTGCACTCTTCTTCTTTCACCTGCATACCTAATTCAGATGTTAGTGATTCTGAGATGACACTTTCTATCCCTGATCATGACATCCAAAGACCAGAAGTAGCTTTGGATGTTTTGACCGAAGAAATGGATATGCTTCCGGAGGTAGGAATTACAGAGGAGCCCAATGCATACGAGGGTGAAGCTTTAAGCGAAATGAGCTGGGGACTCACCTACCATCCTAGTCAATCTAGTGGATGGCTTGACTTTGATCCGAAGAGTCAGCATCTGATAAATCAGAGATGAATACTGATGAGGATGAAGTAATTTCTGATGATGATTTCAGTAACCTCCCCACTGATCTTCTCCTTTCACGGATGCCTCCATATGATCCATAGCCTGGAGAGAGCATGATATTTGATGTCAATTATCATTATGAGGATCCATATGACTCAGATTCTGGCTCTGAGATACATTTTGATCTACTCCCTCAGCAACTTCCTATTGAATTGTGGGACATGATAAAGCAGCTGAATCAACAACATGATCCCCCCTCTAATTATACTCTATTTTCCACCACCACTCCACACTTTCTTATATATAGACCTTTTGGAGTAGGGGCGCACAATCAGTTGGTTCACATCTCTGGACCACTAATTCTAGGAGCATACGAGCACATCTTTCTCTTAATCTTGACCTGCTTCTATGCTAGAACTGATACATCTAATTGAGTTTTCGCCCAGCTGGAGACATTAAACTAAGCATCTACTCCGCATCCATCACCTATACATACCATTTATATACATAGCATTTTTTTTCTTTTAGCATATTTCCTTTTCGCATATTGCATATTGTCAAGTTTGTCGGTGTTGAATGTTAAAATTTCAGGAGCAATTCCAGGTGATCTCTACCCACTTACTCCCTACTGTATTCATTTTCATTTATATTCATGCATGAGGACATGCAAGAACTTTGGCAAAGGGAAGTGGGGTAGATACGACAAAACTGAAAATTTTTATGCCAACATTTAGGAAAACCCTGGAGTTGCAAGTCAAACGTACTTTAGGACCCTAAATAAAAGAACAATTGACTCCATCTCCAATGTTCGCATGGGAGCTAAAAATCATCCGCAACAGCCACTTCTGGCTTACCTGCTCACCTTTTGTTCTAAATTTATGGTCAAGCTGGATGTAACCTGATAAGGGAAATTTAATGAAGTACGAATATAAGAGGTTACTTGTTTATAGCATATATACATAGTGCATCCATGAATAAGATTATCTTATTAAGAGAATGCATTAGGGATTTAATCCTCAAGTTGATTCCTATAATAGAATTTTTCACGCACACGTAGAATTTGCAATGGATTCACAGTGAAGGATGATAAACGTCTTTAGTCTGTCGAGAAGAAGCAGTGCTTCTTTTCCTGAACCCCTAGACAGTGTTTTGGGAGTTAGGCTGATTTTCTTCCAAAAATCCACCAAATAGTGTGAGATGACAATAGAGAGTACTGGTGCTCTAAGATTAGTGCAAGGAATCCGAAATCCCAGATAATTAGGTGATAATACTTAAAGATAAGTGACAAGCGTGGAAATTGCATATTTTGAAATCATTGGAAATCGTAGTATAGTCGCGAAATCCCCTTGACAAAAATATTTATAATAACGAAACTCGCATAGATTTCTTTTGAAAACTTGAGTCCCGGTCGTTCGTCTCTGGGAAGCGTGGAAACAAGTCGAGATTTGGATTGGCTTAATCTAACCTAAATCTAATCTAACATAATATTTTTGTCTTTTTGTGTTTTTGATCTTTATTTTGAAACACGAAATGAAAGCATTCATCAAAGTTGTAAGCCATGAAGATAATAACATGCATATAAAACTATTAGACAAGAGCATCATGCATCAAAAATTAAGTCACTATAAAATACGGATACATGGAAATAAAGCTAAACTAAAGAAAGGGATCAACCAAGAGAGGCTAAGGAGAAGCCTTCTTGGCCATCCACTAAAGAGAGGAGGATGGGTGTTGCACCCAAGTGGAGAGAGGAGGGTATTGCACCCTTTCTCTACCAATGGCCATCCTTGAGAAGACCTTGAGGGGGTCTTCTCTATGGCCGTCTAAAAGGAAAAGAAAGTGGGGTGTGGACCCTCTATTGTGGAGAAGAAGACACGCCCACATGGTGTTGCATCCTCATGCTCTTCTTCTTGCCATCCTTAAAGAAGCTTGGAGGAGAGCTTCTTCCTAGTCGTCCATGGAGGGAGCCTTGGAGGAGGAGGATGGCCTTCAGAGGGAGAGGAGGTGTGGTCACAAGTTGAGAGAGTGGAGAGAATGGTGGAGATGGTGTAATTTCGTAGCTCTCTCTTTGGCCTTATGGAAGGCTCCATTTGGTTGCCACTTTTGGTGGCTCCAAAATTGGCTAATGCCACATTTTTAGGATTTAGGTTTGACACAAGCTCTTAGGGTTTCCAAGAGAGTGTGCATGGGTTTGGTAGGGGTAGAATGGGAAGGTGCGCGTGTGTGTGGGTGTGTGTATTTTTCATAGGACTAGGTTGTGGGTTTTGGTAGAATTAGGTTCTAAATAGGTTGGGTCAATCTAGATTAAGTGGGTATGGACCTAATTAGGCTTAGGAAAGTCTAATTGGATAGGAGTGAACCTAATTAGGTCAAGGTCAAGTCTAATTGGATGTGTCCATGTGATTAGGCTAGGGTAACACTAATAGGTATGAGTCAATTAGATCCTGGGTGGATCCAATTGGGCTTAGGTGCACCTAATCAACTGTAGATGGACCCAATTAGGTATGGGATGGCTTAATTAGGTTAGGGATAGGATAAGTAGGGCTATGGGTAGTGGACTAGGCTTAGGAGGTTTCTAATTAGGTTTCCTAGGGTGTCCGATGGAGTTCCTAGGTCAAAATAGGCAAGCTAGGGCTTCCAACACCAAAATTAGGAACCAGATAGCAGTATCAGACATCCAAGATAGTGGTCATATATCCTATACTAAAAAATTGGATGTCTGGACAATAAATTGGACGTCCAATTCTGTGTCAGTATGAGTTTTGGCTTCCTGGATTGTTATTCTATAGAAATCAAACGTCTAGCCAGATGTCTGGATGTCCTAAAAGGTGCTGGAGAGTGGGTTTTAGGTTTTCTAAGGTGGGTTTTGGTTCCTAAGTGTTTAGGAGAGGGATAGGGTGGATACGAACATGGATAGTGCTATCCATGTTTTGGTTTTCAGGCTAAGGTGTCCTAATGGAGGTGGTTTTGGGTTTGGGAAGGCTGTCCTAGGTTTTCTAAGGGTAGGGATAAGGCTATCCTCCTCACTCCTCTTATCTGGATCAGTCTTCTTCTTCCTTTATTGCTTTATTCCACTATCTCCGTCCTGGATTACTTTATTACCTGCAAATAGTAATAAAAACCATTAAATAGCAGGATATCTCATCTTATTCTAAATAGACTGATGCAATGCATGATATGCAAGATATGAGTGCAATATTCACAAATTAAGCTAGGTTGAAACATTATTTAGGTTGATTAAGACCCATGATTGCTGTGCAATCAATAAGGCATAGTTTTTGCTCTTGCTTCCTATGTATACATTTGTGTGAATTTTGAGAGCCACTATATAAGGCAAATACGCGCAGAGCAAGTTTTCATAAAATTAGGGCTAAGGTAGATAGTTATGACCATTCTTTACGGAATCCACAGCTAAAGGAGGGTATTGAAGTCAAGGTCAGAAATACACCGTCCTATCCATCTCTCCCAGTGCTGTGAGTAGGCACTTCCACCAAATAAGCCACCCAATGTCTCTTGAGTACCACCAATCCCTAATAATTCCTCCTCAATAAAGTTCATAGATGTGTGCTAGTTGTGTTATGTTGAAAAAAAAAATTATACATAAAAAAAAAAGAAAAAAAATGAAAAAAAGAAAAATTTAAAAAGTAAAAAAATAAGAAAAAGCAAAGAAAAAAAGAGTGAATATTTAGTATTTATTTTAGTTGCATTGAGGCAATACCATCGAATAAATTTGAGATCCACCAAATATGACCTTAACTTATGTTTATGTGTTTCTGACCGCCCAAATACTGGCTGAGGAATTCCAACTTAGTGTCAAGGTTATGAGAACTCAATTAAAGTGTTAATGCCAAGTGAGACCACCAAATACAGGTCATATGTGTGAATTTGGTGAGATTGTGAGCTTTAAGAAAAAGAAAGCAAAGAAAAGAAAAAGAAAAAGAAAAAGAGAAAATGAATACAAAGGAACTAAAAGGGAGCATAGTTTTTCTCGTCTTTCTCTTAGTTGAGTGATGAGAACCTCATCATGAGCCATAACTAGCTCATTTTGACCTAATACAAAGGATAAAAGCTCCTACATAACTCAAGGAAAGGTTTAACTTAGAGAATTCTGAGTTTAAGGAGAAAACAAGTCATAAGGGGTAAAAATGCAATTTTACCAGTATAATCTGCATACAGGGTAATTCAGGGTCCAAACATAGGTCAAAGCAACTTAATAAGAATAAAAGTGGGATGAGATGATCTAGCAAGGGCTACAGCAATTCCAAGGAACTAAATGATAATCTGTAACCCTAAAACAACCCACTTCAATTCACGAGGTTCGAGGCAAAGTAAAAATAGAATAAACCCTCTAAAATTCATAGAAAAATAATCTCTAGGGTTTAGAACCTTCAATTTGGCCTTCAGAACCCATTTTGACCTACATTGAGAACCATGCCCAATTAATAACTTAATCTGGGTTTTCGCATAAATTGACCGGTCAAACAAGGTTTAATATAGAAATGAAATTCACCATCAGATTCCTTAGGTCCTAATTAATCATGTATAAAAACTTGAGCCTAAGAAGAAACCTCCTTGACCGACTTTACACTTTGGTCCTCATATATTTACTTTTTGGCCCTCAACTTTTGAACCCTCGCATTTCAGCCCCTAACTCTCCTTCGTTCTTTGCGATCAGGTCCCCCCTGCAAAACCTGCCAGCACCATGCTCCGGCGACCTTGCGCGGAGCATGGCGCCGCGCAGGGTGATGGGGAGAGCCTAACAAGTAAACCGGGGGTGCCCTGCGTCGTCAGCCGTCGTAGGGACACCCCCCTGGTCGCTGTAACCCCCCATACAGGCCGTGCGAACGCACGGACGGTATGGGTTTCCATCTCCGGCGTCCTCCGGCGAGGGAGACACGACGTCTCCCTCCGCCTTCCTCCCTGATTCGGTCCCTATAAATACCCCCGTCGCTCCACCGTTCTTCCCAGCTCGGATCTGACGGAGAAAAACCCCAACTTTCCTCTCCTCTCACTCCGGCAGACGCCCACCAGCTCCGGCGGTTCCTCCTCCTCCTCCTCTTCGCTCTGCCGCAATACCAGCAGCAGAGACTTCTTCCCCTGCTCTTCCCGCGCCACGCCGCACCCAGCTGGCGCCTCTCCGGCTCTCTGCTCGCCGCCGCCCCTTCCCCTGGGCATCTTCTTCTCCGGCGACAGTCGATACGACTGTCGCCCTACTGCTCCCCCTTCGTCCCTGCAAGTAAGTTAGAACTACTTCCCTTCCTTTCCTCTTTCTTTCCCCGGTTTCAATTTGTTCAATTAAGCCCTCGACCGACCCTGACCATCGTCACCCCCTTCGTCTCCGACCACCCTCCGGCGAGATGCTCCCATCTCTCCACAGCCTCACACGCCTCGCCGACCCTCACCGAACCTCCGCCTCATCACACTGAGCACCCCCCACCCCTCCACTGCCACTCCACACCTCCGTAACGCTCCCCCAAACAAACCCATTTCTCCGGTTGCAGTCCAACCTAGGGCTGCCGCCAGACACCACCTTGCGGCTTGCCGCACAGCTCCACACCTTCGCCGTGCCATGGCGAAGGTTCCCCAGTAGTTTGATCAGGCCGAGAGGCCATATTCGTGTCCGACAGGTTCTGAGGCTCGACCGCCATTAATGCCACATTGAAGCAGCTTCTCTCGCGCTCCAGGCTTGAGGACTCCAGGTCTCCAGCTGCTGCGGATTACGGGGATTCCTGCGAAGGCAGCCAGCCAGCAACCAACGCAAATCGAAGCTGCAGCTGCAGAAGCAAGGCCGCGGTCTTCCGGCAGGCGCACGCGAGGAGAGGCTTCCGTTTAGTCCCACATCGGTAAGCCTCACAACTCTTTCACCGTTTAAATTGATTTTGTGAATAAGCCTTACTACCTCAGCACACGGGGTGAGGTCCCCTTCACCCGCCCGGTTACCCGGTTTCGTCCGCGCTCACGCCCCGCGGACCTGACCCGACCCGACTTAGACTGACCTGCACTCCTCGCCCACCATGCACGCCGGTGGGCCTGGACCCGGGCGCGACCCGTACCCGACTACCCGGCAGCTCTGGGAGAGCTATCCCATGAGCGGTTTCTGAGAGAGAGAGACGCGGCGGGGGGAGGGTAGAGTAGGTTTTGTCCTCTGACGTAAACTCTGAAGTGTGCAGGCACAGGTGAAGAAGAAGGACCGCAGAAGAAGAAGGAAGCTGAGGGAGACACTGTAGCAACAAGCAGTTTAAGTCTTCTGATTGAAAAATCAGACGACGTCCTGACAGGAAAAAGAAAAGAAGAAAGAAGGAGATCTGAAGAACAACAGAAGAAGGCGAGGCAGAAGAGAACACAAAAGAACAAGGGAAGAACTGAAAGAAGAAGAGCACGAGAAGAAGATCTGAAGAAAGAAAAAGAAGAAAGAAAGGAAAAAGAAGAAGAACAGGACCCGCTCTGCAGAAGAAAAAGGAAGAGCAGGAACAGCTGAAAGAAGAAGAAGAACATCACCACTGCAGATAAAGAAGAAGAAGATAACAGAAGATCTGAGACGAGGAGAAGCAAAGAGAAGAAGAAAAGACAACAATTTCTTTCTCTCTCTTTCTTTATTTTTGTAAAAGAAACATGTATATCTCTAGAATACAACTTGCTCCCTGAGTTCGACCTCGGGAACTCTTTTATTTTCAGAGTAAAAAATTTTATATTTGAAATGTTGGCAATAACTGGCTATACTACAACGCTATAACAATAAAACCTGGTTGCCCACAGCGTTTCATTTTTTGGCGCCGTTGCCGGGGAGTCGGGTATTCTAGAGGTAAACATTCCTGTTTCTTTTTAATTTCTGATAATCTCCTCTCTTTTGTGCAGCTACAGGAAATCAAGAAGACAACCAACCGCACGACAACCACTCCGAGGACAGGTATTTGTTTTTTTCCTCTCGTTATTAACCCCTAAACTCTAAAGAGGAAGAAAAGAAAAGAACAAGCAATATAGGGCTAACCTGTCTTCCATACTTAGTAACCATAAAGAGTTGCATGTTTTCAACTCATCACTCCTGCACACTATTAAGGGTATTTAAGGGCTAACACATTCTTGCTTGAGCCCTAATTACCCAACAAAGAGTTAAATGGACCAAGTAGAGCCAACATAAGGTCAAACATTAGGATTTTAGTAGAGACACACCCCTTAATCAAGAATTGAGGAAATCCAAAAGAGGTTTGCCCAAGCCATTGATTGAAAAGAAAAATCCTAAACAATTGGCTCTCTCTAAACACTTGAACCCTAAAACAAGGCCTAACTTCTCAAGGAAACCACTAGGTGAAGTTGACCCCTGGGGTCAACCAACCTTCAAACTAGGCCACTTTGTTCACAAAAACACCTAAAGTTCAAGTGAAAACCTAAGCACCTTGATCTTAACATAAAAATTCGTAGACTTAAGAGGTCAAGATCCCCATTCTGGTCTACCTGGAACCGCAGTGACAAGAGAGGTCGGGTGGGGGAAACCCTGTAACCCGTGGGGACGCTCTACCGTGTAGGGGTTTTTGCGGGACTCTCCCTCTCTGGCTGCCCAAGTAATTCTCAGGTGGACGATCTTTCTGATCAAGGGGTCAATCTGCCCCGCACCTCTATAGTCACCCAACAAATTTTTGGGTGTCTTGATTGGGTCCAGCACCTGCTTATCTCATCCAGTCCTTCAGTATTTTTCAGGAGGTCCTTGAAACCTCCTATAGAAATTCACTCTCCCCGAGGCTAAGCCTCGGCTCCTTTGTTTTTCAAAAATCATTCACACAGCCCTTCTTTCCTCTGATTCTGAACAAAATCCCCTTCTTCCATCTTGATTCAAACCTTGATTCTATATCTTGATTCCACCACCTGATCCAATTATGCAGCCTAATTACCTAGCAAGACTACCATTCAAAAAACCTGAATATATGAGATCCATGAAAGATAAGATGATTGAGGATGCCCTTGAAATCTATGAAATCAAACCCTCAACACCAGTAGAAAACATTCAGGTTGATGTCCCAACAACCACAGCTTTCATCATGAACTGTGCCCAAATCCTATTGACTGAAATTTCAAAAGGATCAACCCGAGATATGCTCATGATAGGATACATTGAGATAGACAAATTACACAAATCTGAATACCTTCAATGCTTGACAAATCCTGTACTTTGGGAACAAAACCAAGATGCTCTTGAAAAACGGGTAGAGATGATGAGACTTTTAGAAAAAACTATCAACCAAAAATACCCGTATACACCAGAAATTGAGGATGAGTCATCTTGGAACAGTACTAAAAATCAATCCAGTTTCCCAGACCTCGGGACTGAGGCACAAGGTGGTTGTCGACTCCCAACCCAAATAGAAGATAGCATTAAAATAGGTTGGGAAGTTGCAGGAGAACACAATGCTGAGCCAACCCTAGGCCATAAATCACCAAGCTTAGAACTCCAAGACTCCTGCAATAAGAAGATTAGAATTGAACCTCTGGAGGGTATAAATTCCGCCCCTTGTTTTGATAAGGTAACCCTCGAAGGTCATTCGGACTTCAATTCTAGTAATCCTACCCACATCCTAAACCTAGAATCTAGATCTGAAACTTATTGGGAAGATTATGAGGCCCCATATGAGAAAGATAAAATTTCTAAAGAAGAACATGATTCTGGGCCTCTATTTGATGAATGTCCTTCTCCAACATCCTCAGGAAATCTGATTGATTTTTCAGAAGATATACCAATTTACGATACAGAAACCGAGGAGTTGGATGAGTGGGGTTTCAATTGGGTCTCTCCTACCAGTTTGGAATTTGAGCCTAGCCAGAACATTTTTTTAAACCCAGAATTGACATATAGGCTAGAACCCAGTCAGGCTGCTGCTGATGATTTTTGCTGTGGTGGAATTCATGATCATGAATCTCAATTTCGCCAACTCTCCGACAATTTCAGATCTGACTATAATTGCGGAGAGACTTTCCTTCCTGAACACGCCAGGCCTATCTACGACCTCAGTTCTCATGACTCTGACTCCGACTCTGAGGTCCTGATTCCCGAGATCACTGATAACACAGAATCATTCCTTTTCGATCCTCAGGAACCAAAAACAGAAAATGCCAAGAGTGATTGTAACCCAGAATCCAAATTTTTTCTCGAATCCGATTCCTTTCATCCTACAGACACTCTTCCGGCATTTGATAGTTACCCAGAGGACTCTCTACAGAAAACCACCTATCATCTGTTTCTAGAAGAGCCCTCGTACACAATGGCCACCTTGTCCGCACACACAGAACGGATCAAAACCTCTCCCAAACCCCGACCCGCAACCGGACTCAATTTCTATTCAGATTCACCTCTCACCGAGCCGATTGCATTTCCACATCGGGTTTCGAACATTGATCAGACTACATACCATGCTCTATCATTCTCTGATCACCCCTGTAGGGTTCCTGCATCAACCACTGATTATTCTACGAGTCCCTACTTTGACCAGGCTGATTCGACTCAGCCAAACCCTGCGTTTACACTTCCTCATCCATCTGAGCTTCATAGTATATGGTGGGTTCCACACCTTTTTATCCACATTTATCAACCCACCAGATTGATTGGGTTTGGGCTACATCATCAGCCTGTCGATCTGAACAAGCACCTGGTTGGACCAACCAGGCTCTTAATCAAGGTGCTTGTCCTACAAAACTCCGCTGATTTCACCATCCCCTCTCCATCGCATTTCTCGCTTGGCTGAAGGCGTAAAACTCAGCGCTTAACGGGAGGCAGCCCGTCATTCTCTTTGAAAACCTGAAACTTGTTCTGACACCTTTTTGCACTCAAAGTTCACCCCTGTAAACAGCCGACCCCACCTCAGATGCTTGCATCTGGGATTAGAAATCGTCCGCAAAAATTCAACCCGACCCATCCACTCATCCAAATTTCTGTCTTAAGGAATGAACTAAGTTAAATAAAAACCCCCTAGGTTACAATGAGGACATTGCAAATCTTAGGCATGGGGGGGTATGGAAGTGCAAAACTTGTAAGAAAAGGTTTCAAACAAAAAAATTCACATATGACAAAAACACCATAAAAATTAAAAATTTTTCGAAAAAGAATAAGAGGAAAAGAGGAGAAGGAAATTTTGTGAAGGAGAAAAGAAACAAAATGAAAAAGGAGCACAAAATTATGAGAAAAGGTGATAGTCATTAGTAAGGAACTAAGGAATTAACCTAAGTTCTAGACCTCATTCAAGAAAATAACTGAAAAGTGCACAATGAGATTAGTAAGAATGCAAACCTTAGGCATTCTTGAATAGACTCTTAGTACCCATTAAGATCTGGACACTCCTCAAGAGGTTGAGGAAAATGAAAAGCTGAAGTATTAGGTCTAAGGCTTAGGGAGTATTTGGCCTCGTTAACTAATTTTTGGTTTACGGGACTCAGTAACCTAAGCACCCTAACCTCACACACAGCCTGGTTCAGTAAGCGTAAAAATCAGAATCACGCAGAAGCGTCGCAAAATTCTGAAAAGAACACCTAGAATAGGAGCGGCCGATCAACACAAGTTGATTTGGACAAGTTCCCAGCGCGGAGAGGCGGGAAATCCCCTCGAAGATGCGTAACAAAATATCATCTCCTCGGTGCTTGTTTCTTAGGATATTTACATATCCTACTGGGGGCATGTAAGCACTCTGCTGGTTCAGATTCCATGGATGGCATTATCTCGAAGTGTCAATTGCCAGGGTCTGGATTCGGCCACGGAACACCATGGATGGGATTATCTCGAAATCTCAATAGCCAGGGTTCCGGGGGTTGCCATGGGCGGTGCTATCTCGAAGCATCGATCGCCAGGAACCCTTGAGGATTGATGATGGGAGCAAGGAATCTGATACAGACCGTGTTGAAAAGCCAATCCTAGGCTAGAACTAAAAAGAAAAAGAGAGAGAAAGCTCTCCAAACAGAAAAACTTTCTATCTCTCTTACAAAACGCACTGCGAACTGAGCCAGGGCTAAAATCATTTCAAGCACGGGTGCTTTAATCACAAAGTCCAATAAACCTTAGGTTAGTTCTTGTGGGCCTTAAAAACCTTTGCTAAGGACTGAGGCTAAGGCTAGATAGATTTGGATCTTGATTGGTACTAAAGTACCTTTTAGGCCTATGGTCAGCATTCTAACCTAATCTGAGCTCAAATAAAAAAGCACTTATCTAAAGCTATTAAAAACTTCATGGTCTAGAACAAGGGTTGAAACCTTAAGTTTTTGCTAAGGGACTAGCAAAAGCTAGGCATGGGGGTATGATGAGAACCTCATCATGAGCCATAACTAGCTCATTTTGACCTAATACAAAGGATAAAAGCTCCTACATAACTCAAGGAAAGGCTTAACTCAGAGAATTCTGAGTTTAAGGAGAAAATAAGTCATAAGGGGTAAAAATGCAATTTTACCAGTATAATCTGCATACAGGGTAATTCAGGGTCCAAACATAGGTCAAAGCAACTTAATAAGAATAAAAGTGGGATGAGATGATCTAGCAAGGGCTACAGCAATTCCAAGGAACTAAATGATAATCTGTAACCCTAAAATAACCCACTTCAATTCACGAGGTTCGAGGCAAAGCAAAAATAGAATAAACCCTCTAAAATTCATAGAAAAATAATCTCTAGGGTTTAGAACCTTCAATTTGGCCTTCAGAACCCATTTTGACCTACATTGAGAACCATGCCCAATTAATAACTTAATCTGGGTTTTCGCATAAATTGATCGGTCAAACAAGGTTTAATATAGAAATGAAATTCACCATCAGATTCCTTAGGTCCTAATTAATCATGTATAAAAACCTGAGCCTAAGAAGAAACCTCCCTGACCGACTTTACACTTTGGTCCTCATATATTTACTTTTTGGCCCTCAACTTTTGAACCCTCGCATTTCATCCCCTAACTCTCCTTCGTTCTTTGCGATCAGGTCCCCCCTGCAAAACCTGCCAGCACCATGCTCCGGCGACCTTGCGCGGAGCATGGCGCCGCGCAGGGTGAGGGGGAGAGCCTGGCAAGTAAACCAGGGGTGCCCTGCGTCGTCAGCCGTCGCAGGGACACCACCCTGGTCGCTGTAACCCCCCATACCGGCCGTGCAAACGCACGGACGGTATGGGTTTCCATCTCCGGCGTCCTCCGGCGAGGGAGACACGACGTCTCCCTCCGCCTTCCTCCCTGATTCGGTCCCTATAAATACCCCCGTCGCTCCACCGTTCTTCCCAGCTCGGATCTGACGGAGAAAACCCCCAACTTTCCTCTCCTCTCACTCCGGCAGACGCCCACCAGCTCCGGCGGTTCCTCCTCCTCCTCCTCTTCGCTCTGCCGCAATACCAGCAGCAGAGACTTCTTCCCCTGCTCTTCCCGCGCCACGCCGCACCCAGCTGGCGCCTCTCCGGCTCTCTGCTCGCCGCCGCCCCTTCCCCTGGGCATCTTCTTCTCCGGCGACAGTCGATACGACTGTCGCCCTACTGCTCCCCCTTCGTCCCTGCAAGTAAGTTAGAACTACTTCCCTTCCTCTCCTCTTTCTTTCCCCGGTTTCAATTTGTTCAATTAAGCCCTCGACCGACCCTGACCATCGTCACCCCCTCCGTCTCCGGCCACCCTCCGGCGAGATGCTCCCATCGCTCCACAGCCTCACACGCCTCGCCGACCCTCACCGAACCTCCGCCTCATCACATTGAGCACCCCCCACCCCTCCACTGCCACTCCACACCTCCGTAACGCTCCCCCAAACAAACCCATTTCTCCGGTTGCAGTCCATCCTAGGGCTGCCGCCAGACACCACCTTGCGGCTTGCCGCACAGCTCCACACCTTCGCCGTGCCACGGCGAAGGTTCCCCAGTAGTTTGATCAGGCCGAGAGGCCATATTCGTGTCCGACAGGTTCTGAGGCTCGACCGCCATTAACGCCACATTGAAGCAGCTTCTCCCGCACTCCAGGCTTGAGGACTCCAGGTCTCCAGCTGCTGCGGATTACGGGGATTCCTGCGAAGGCAGCCAGCCAGCAACCAACGCAAATCAAAGCTGCAGCTGCAGAAGCAAGGCCGCGGTCTTCCAGCAGGTGCACGCGAGGAGAGGCCTCCGTTTAGTCCCACATCGGTAAGCCTCACAACTCTTTCACCGTTTAAATTGATTTTGTGAATAAGCCTTACTGCCTCAGCACACGGGGTGAGGTCCCCTTCACCCGCCCGGTTACCCGGTCTCGTCCGCGCTCACGCCCCGCGGACCTGACCCGACCCGACTTAGACTGACCTGCACTCCTCGCCCACCACGCACGCCGGTGGGCCTGGACCCGGGCGCGACCCGTACCCGACTACCCGGCAGCTCTGGGAGAGCTATCCCATGAGCGGTTTTTGAGAGAGAGAGACGCGGGGGGGGGAGGGTAGAGTAGGTTTTGTCCTCTGACGTAAACTCTGAAGTGTGCAGGAACAGGTGAAGAAGAAGGACCGCGGAAGAAGAAGGAAGCTGAGGGAGACACTGTAGCAACAAGCAGTTTAAGTCGTCTGATTGAAAAATCAGACGACGTCCTGACAGGAAAAAGAAAAGAAGAAAGAAGGAGATCTGAAGAACAACAGAAGAAGGCGAGGCAGAAGAGAACACAAAAGAACAAGGGAAGAACTGAAAGAAGAAGAGCACGAGAAGTAGATCTGAAGAAAGAAAAAGAAGAAAGAAAGGAAAAAGAAGAAGAACAGGACCCGCTCTGCAGAAGAAAAAGGAAGAGCAGGAACAACTGAAAGAAGAAGAAGAACATCACCACTGCAGATAAAGAAGAAGAAGATAACAGAAGATCTGAGACGAGGAGAAGCAAAGAGAAGAAGAAAAGACAACAATTTCTTTCTCTCTCTTTCTTTATTTTTGTAAAAGAAACATGTATATCTCTAGAATACAACTTGCTCCCTGAGTTCGACCTCGGGAACTCTTTTATTTTCCGAGTGAAAAATTTTATATTTGAAATGTTGGCAATAACTGGCTATACTACAACGCTATAACAATAAAACCCGGTTGCCCACAGCGTTTCATTGAGTTACATAATAATTTTGGAATCTAGATTCTATAGTAGTAATCTCTATGTAGCACCAGTCGAGTGTGAGCCGCCAAATATATAATCTTTTCCCTGTAAGATTCTCTACCTAAGCTTAAAGTCAGGTGGAATCCATGGAATATCTTGAATACCCCAAGGGAAGAAGTCCGCCTATCCTGCTAGAATATTACTAGGGGTCAAGTACAGGCTTTAGAGGTGAATCAGGTCTTTCACTCGAATCCGTTGCAAAAGTTACATGGCTACACTTTCACGATTGTCTGGATTTCTAGATCATAGGATGAAAACAAGAAGGAGAAAAATCTCTAGGCATACACTTGATAAAATAATCAATCCCTTAGGGACCCTTCTCTGAACAATTTAGTCTTGCAATTGCTAGGGACTAGCAAGATTTGGGCAAGGGGGTATGATTGCGTAGCAATCATAGAACATAATTGACCTAAATCAGGCTAGGACTTAGCATAAGTTAGGGTAATTCTTGTATGCATAAGCATTACTGGCACCTTTACTGCTTTCCTTTAGCTAGGCATAAAATAACGCTATAATGTACTGATTAGGTGCATTATGTCAATTGCAAATAATAAGCTAATTAGAAGCAAGATCTGAAGCTGGATCTAAAGCTGGATCTGAAGAATAAAGAATAACTGGTGTTGCAGTAGAGCTGGAGCGGAAGACCTAGATTAGATGCACTAGATAATAATGTAAGTGAGTTAAGGTATGCTATTCTATTAAGTAGGAGTAAGGCAATAAATTGTGAAGAACTTTGGTCCATCCTAGCCCTAGGATAGCCTAGAAGCCTCCCCAAGCCTTAGCCACCTATAGATTAGGTCACCGCACCCTAGGAAACCTTAAAACCCTAATTCTAGCCTCTATCTGGACGTCCAAATGAGTTATAGGATGTCCATAACCTTTATCCAACTCCCACACACCTTAAACCCATTTCTACAGTGTTATTAGACATCCAGACACTTGGTCAGACATCCAATTTCTGCAAAGTACACAAGACAGAACCTAGAAACCTTCCTGACTCTGATTAGACATCCAGACTTGAAGTTTGGACTTCTGATTTTTCTCTATAAGATGTCTAACACTTTTATCGGACGTCCAGAACTGCCCTCCAGACCCTATTTTGAGATTCAAGCCTTGATCTTGAATGTCTAGCTCCCTAAATGCAATTCTAAACCCCTAGAAACCTAAATTAAGGTGCCCTAACCCTAGTACATCACCTCTAGACCTCCCTAAGGAGCTAATTAGGTCCTCACAAAACCTAATTGACTTGGATCATGGTCAATCTCTTCAGTCTATGCAACTGGACTCACTGAGTCTAATTGAGCCCTGATCTCAGCACACTATCCAATTGGACTCAGTGAGAGTCCAATTGACCTAGACCTAACTTAATTGAGTTTTTCTACTCTCAATTAGGTTTCCACACACCCAATTAAACTTGTATTAAGTTTAATTGCACTTTACCTTAGTGAATTAGGGTTTACAACCATAATTTGGGACCTACCTTGACCTAAACCCACTAGAACCTAACCTAATCAACCTAGCTACTATGTTTCGACCCACACACACCCACAAACACCATCCACACGAAAATAACTAGCCTAGAGTTTTCTAGAACTTTCTACCATGTGTTGTTGCCTTGGTTGCTAAAATTAGCAACCAAGAGCCATTCAATTTTAGATCCACATTTAGTGGATCTAAAAACCACATCCATCCTCTCTCTCACTCTCCCACGAGCTCCCACCATAGGCCTCTCTAGAGAATTCCATAATTCTCTAGAGAGCTTCCCTTAGGTCTATAAAAAGACCTAAGGGGTGGCACTTTGCACCCATTCACTCTTGGCTCCATTTTAGCTTAGCTTCATTCAACCACCACTCCACCTTCTCAAGTAGCTTCACCATGGCCACCACCATCTCGACACCAAGATGTTGGATCACCTCCTTAACCTCTCTCCAAGGGCTAGCCTAAGCACCATTGGTCACCCCTCCTCCTCTCAACCAAGTCAAAGGCCATCGGAGCCCACCTCTGAATGCCCTTAGTTTAGATAGATTAGATTATAGTTCTTCATAGTTTTACTACTTTATTTACTGCTTAATAGTGTAGCTCTAAATTCTCCCCCAATGATGCATGCATAATCCCCCCTTAGATTCATGTATGTAATCATTTTCTGTTAGCCAGATTTATGTTTTCAAGTATTCCTCTACAAGCTTCCCATGAGCTTTATGTTGCAAACATCATCGTGAATCAATAAAAATCTTTATATATATATATATCTATTTGAGAAAATCACTATGAGCATTATTACAATATTTTTGTGTGATTGAAGTTGCCTGCTCTTAATTACTATTTGTTGCAACGAGCATGTAGGTACCTGAAAATATCGAGTATCTAACTATTAATGCATTTTCCGTAAACACTACCACATTACTAGAATCGTGCGTACTGAAACTCACATTTTCATGTTTGTCGTCCACCTAACACATGCGCACGTAATTAGGGTTCATAATGAAAGTAGCCGAACATTGATCCAACGATTAGAAACTGATGTGCGATTTTAAGCAAGTAGAGTGATCGAGATCTATTTCAAATATGCGTTTCCATAAATGCCTCCTAGAGATGAATGACCGGTACTCAAGTCTCGTTAACTTTATAAATTATTTTTGACGAGCATTTTCGCATACTATACTACGATGAGATCTCTATTTTCAAAACACGTGCGAGAACCATTTCTTGTCAAATGGCGCCGTTGCTGGGGAGGCAACATCATTTTTTATTTCGATCTCTAGAATTATCACTAATAAATCTTCCTCTACTTGTCTTTTGATGTGCAGGAAAATAGGGAAAAACGAGATCTGCGCACACAACGAGCACGAAAAAAAATACTAGCTGCACATCATATCTTTCTTAGTCTAGGCTTGATTTAAACCTTAGGTTAGATGTCCTTATAGCAATTTCAATTGAAAAAAAAAGCCTATTCATCTTCATAGAAAAAAAATCAAAAAAAGCAAGGTCTAGGTAAGTAGATTAGGTTTCCATTTGAATCTTAGGTTAGTTTCCTTGAAAAAAAAAGAAACGAATTTTTTGAAAAAAAGCTTTTCCCCTAAAAAATTTTTTTAAAGTTTTGAAAAGAAGAAAAAAATTCATTTTGGTGGAAAGTTTGAATTTTGAATTCAAACACCTTTTAAAAACTTTCCTACCATTCTCTGATTTTCGGCTAGATTTCAAATTCCGATTTAAAAATTCAATTGCTGAAAAATTAATGAGTGAAAAATTTGAAATTCGAGCTATACCTTCATTTTCAAACTATCTTTCAAATGGCACCGTTCTTTTGAAAAAATTCCAAGCACAAAATTTTTAAAGCTTCACGCAGTGCAAGGGGGTCAGACTGACCCAGATTTGAAATATTTCAAAATTCAAAAAGTAATTTCAAGCAATCTGCTTTGACTAAAAGTAGTGGGGTTTGAAAGTTGTTCTCATTGGCTTTAGTTCTCATATGTGTCCTGAATTTTTGAAGATCATTTGATACTATTTCAATTAGAAAAATAGACCAGGGGTCACAATTCCAATTCTGACCCCCAGACATTCAAAAATCCATAGAAATTCGATTGAAATAGTAAAAATCACAAAAAAAATATTCTCTAAAAAGATAATTGCGAAAGGAATCTACTTGCAAAATTTTAGTTTATTTGGATTCAAAATTTATCTAGAGAATTATTTGTGTTTCATTGGTTTACTAAAATAGCAAAGAGAAAAACCTAGAATTGCATGAACCCTAGGTTACTCCTTTAGGGTTACATTCTAGAGACCACATTTGGGTTAACCTAGACTTAGTCAAGCCTAGTGTTTAGCCGGTGAGCTTGGTCACCTTGCGGGCCACTCACCACAAGCCCCAACTGAAGAAAACGAGCTCAAATTAATTTTCAAACACGTAAGCAAACCCGAATTCGTTGTCATACTACTAGGTGGCTTCAACCTCTCTTGCCGAACCTGGTGACTAAGTTTGCAGGGCAGTGTCAAATGACTGTGGCTAAGGGGTAATGGAACTGAAGGCGTGAGCCGAAGGAAGAACCTTCCCCTTAGTCCCGTCAAAACCAGACTGGCTAGGTTAGCTTGAGAGGTGGGAATCACTTTCGATCAGTTGTACGATGAATTTTTCTTCAGGAATTCAAACTTAAAATGAAAAATCTGGTCATCCGATCATAAGGACCATCTGATTGACAGGGCTTTAGCATTCTCTGGCCTGGCAACACCAACCCAGGGGTTGGGTGGTGTATGCAAGGAAGGTGGTCACTCAGACATCGACTGGTTTGACCTTGGGAGCCGCTCCCATGGAGGCGAGTCACTTTGCATGGACCATCTTCTTCCCCCACCTTTTTCTTTAACTCTGATTAGTCGCAATGGCTAACCCTGGATCTGGACCTAATCAGGATCCAGAAGAGCTTGACCCACGAGCTTATCTGAGAGCCCAGGTCATTGCATTAGCTCAACCTTGAGATCATAACCAAAGGTGGCGAAGATGACTTTTCACTTTGCCTGATCCTTCTCCTTAAGTTACCAAAATGGTTAACCCATATCCTAACCCTGGATATTATGACCAATACCAGCTGGTCCCTTAAAGGACCTCATCTTATAACCAAGGGTATGGATTTCACACTCCTACTTCTTACACATGGAATATGCGTAGACCTGATTCACCCCTTGGAACTCCTGAAGAACTACCAGTGCATATGTGACCACATTATAGAATACAGAGAGCTGTAGCTAGCATTAAGGAGATGGCCACATTCTATCTACACGACACCCAAGCTATCACTAAGCCCAACTAAAGACAAAGTTGGATTCCATATCAACAAGCTATAATGGAGCTCCTTTAGGGAACAACAGGGATAACAAGGCCAATTGGACAAAATCGAGAAACTCAAGAACTATAGCTTTTGAGATATCAAGTGGAAAATAGCCTTGAAAACCTCGAAGAATCTGGAACGACTACGCCAGAAGGACACACAGAAGATTTTTAGGAGCAGATGCTGGAAGATAATTCAGGGGAAGAAGAATCAAGCTTAGATATGAGACAAGAGCAGGAAATATTCAGAATAGGTTCATCTAAGAACTCCATTCAGGAAACTGAGGAGAAAGGGACTGATATCTCCAGGACTGAGCCACAATCGTATTATCCTAAATCCTGGGAGATACCTCTTGGGTTAGATAACACAACCATGATAAGGGAATTAGATCCATTTGAGGACATGGATCTTGAGGCAAACATTACATGTGACACTACTGATTAGTCTTGGCCACATCCCATTGTTGGTGACCCTGTGCTAGGGCCAACATCTTCTGATCTGCACTTTTCTTCTTTCACCTACATACCTAATTTGGATGTTAGAGATTCTGAGATGACACTTTCCATCCCTGATCCTGACATCCAAAGACTAGAAGTAGCTATGGATGTTTTGACTGAATTAATGGATATGCTACCTGAGGCAGGAATTACTGAGGAGCCCAACGCATACAAGGGTGAAGCTTTAAGCAGAATGAGCTGGGGACGTACCTACCATCCTAGTCAATCTAATGGATGGCTCGACTCAGATCCGAAAGAGTCAGCTTCCGATGAATCAGAGATGAATACAGATGAGGACGAAGTAATTTCTAATGAGGATTTCAGTAACCTCCACACTGATCATCTCCTTTCATGGATACCCCCATATGATCCAGAGCCTGGAGAGAGCATGATCTTTGATGTCAATTATCGTTATGAGGATCCCTATGACTCAGACTCTGGTTCTGAGATACAATTTGATCTACTCCCTCAGCAACATCCTGCTGAATTGTGGGACATGATAAATCAGCTGAATCAACATCATGATCCCCCCTCTGATTATACTCTATTTTCCACCACCACTCCACACTTTCTTATAGCTAGACTTTTTGGAGTAGCGGTGCACAATCAGTTGGTTCGCATCTTTGGACCACTGATTCTAGGAGCATGCGAGCACATCTTTCTCTTAATCATGAGCGGCTCCTATGCTAGAACTGATACATCTGATTGAGTTTTTGCCCAGCTGGAGGTGTTAAACTCAGCATCTATTCCGCATCCATCACTTATACATACCATTTTTATACATAGCATTTTTTTCTTTTAGCATATTTCCTTTTCGCATATTGCATACTGTCAAGTTGGTCTGTGCTAAACGTTAAAATTTTAGGAGCAATTCCAGGTGATCACTACCCACTTACTCCCTACTGTATTTATTTTCGTTTATATTTATGCTTGAGGACATGCAAGAACTTAGGCATGGGGGGGGGGTAGATACGACAAAAGTAAAAATTTTTATGCCAACATTTAGGAAAACCCCGGAGCTGCAAGTCAAACAAACTTTTGGACCCAAAATAAAAGAACAATTGACTCCACCTCCAATGTTCGCATGGGAGCTAAAAATCGTCTGCAACAGCCACTTCCGACTCACCCACTCACCTTTTGTTCTAAATTAGGGTCAAGCTGAATGTAACCCGATAAGGGAAATTTCATGAAGTATGAATATAATAGGTTACCTGTTTATAGCATATATACATAGTGCATCCATGAATAAGATTATCTTATTAAGAGAATGCATTAGAGAATTTATCCTCTAGTTGATTCCTAAATCCGGAATCCAGTACAATTTTTCACACACACATAGAATTTGCAATGGATTCATGGTGAAGGCTGATAAACGTCTTTAGTCTGTCTAGAAGAAGCAGTGCTTCTTTTCCTGAACCCCTGGTCAGTGTTTTGGGAGTTAGGAAGATTTTCTTCCAAAAATCCACCAAATAGTGAGAGATGAGAATAGAGAGTAGTGGTGCTCAAAGATTAGTGCAAGGAATCTGAAATCCTAGATAATTAGGTGATGATACTTAGAGATAAGGTATAGTTTTCACTCTCCGTTCCTGTGTATACATTTTGTGTAAATTTTGAGAGCCACCAAATAAGGCAAATATGCGGGGAGCGAGTTTTCATAAAACTTGGGCTAAGGTGGATGGTTACGACCATTCTTTACGGAATCCTCAGCTGAAGGAGGGTATTGATGTCAAGGTCAGAAATACACCATCCTATCTGTCTCTCCCAATACCGTGAGTAGGCACTTCCATCAAATAAGCTACCCAATGTCTCTTGAGTACCACCACTCCCTAATAATGCCACCTCAATAAAGTTCATGAATGTGTGCTAGTTGCGTTATGTTGAAAAAAAAAAATTATACATAGAAAAAAAATGAAAAAAAAGAAAATTGAAAAAGAAAAAAAAAAGAAAAGAAGAAAAAGCAAAGAAAAAAAGTGTGAATATTTAGTGTTTATTTCTATTACATTGAGGCAATACCACCAAATAAATTTGAGATCCACCAAATATGGCCATAACCTATCTTAATGTGTTTCTGATCTCCTGAGTATTGGTTGAGGAATTCCGAGTTAGTGATAAGATTATGAGAACTCAATTAAAGTGCTAATGCTAAGTGAGACCACCAAATGCAGGTCATATGTGTGAATTTGGTGAGATTGTGAGCTCTAAGAAAAAGAAAGAAAAGAAAAGAAAATGAAAAAGAAAAAGAGAGAATAAATACAGAGGAACCAAAAGGAAGCATAGTTTTTCTCGTCTTTCTCTAAGTTGAGTTACGTAATAATTTGGGAATCTAGATTCTATAGTACTAATCTCTATGTAGCACCAGTTGAGAGTGAGTCACCAAATATATAATCTTTTCCTTCTAAGATTCTCTACCTAAGCTTAAATCCGGATGGAATGCATGGAATATCTTGAATACCCCAAGGGAAGAAGTCCTCCTATCCCACTAGAATTTTACTAGAGGTCAAGTACAGGCTTTAGAGGTGAATCAGGTCTTTCACTCGAATCCGTTGCAAAAGCTACATGGCTACACTTTCACGATTGTCTGGATTTCTAAAGCATAGGATGAAAACAAAAAGAAGAAAAAGCTCTAGGCATACACTTGAAAAAATAATCAATCCCCTAAGGACCCTTATGTGAATAATTTAGTCTTGCATTTGCTAGGGACTAGCACGACTTAGGCATGCAGGTATGATTGCGCAGCAATAATAGGTCTTAATTGAACTAAATTGCGCTAGGACATAGCATAAGTTGGGGTAATTTATGCATGCATAAGCGTTACTAGCACCTTTACAGCTTTCTTTTAGCTATGCATAAAATAATGCTATAATGTACTGATTAGGTGCATTATGTCAATTGTATCTAATAAGCTAATCAGAAGCTACATCTGAAGCTGGATCTAAAGCTGGATCTGAAGAATAAAAAATAACTGGTGTTGCAGTAGAGCTGGAGCAGAAGACCTAGATTAGATGCAGTAGGTAATAATGTAAGGGAGTTAAGGTACGCTATTCTATTAAGTTGGAATAAAGCAATAAATTGTGAGGAACTTTCTCCCGAAATGATGTGTAGCTCTAAATTCTCCCCAAATGATGCACGCATAATCCCCCCTTAGATTCATCTATGCAATCATTTTCTGTTAGCTAGATTTATGTTTTCAAGTATTCCTCTAGAAGATTTCCATGAGCTTTATGTTGCAAACATCATCATGAATCAATGAAAATCTTTTTCTATATATATATATCTATTTGAGAAAATCACCATGAGCCTTGTTGCAATACTTTTGTGTGATTGAAGTTGCCTGCTCTTAATTACTATCTGTTGCAACTAGCATGTCGGTACCTGAAAATATCGAGGATCTAACTATTAATGCATTTTCCATAAACAGCCACCACATACTAGAATCGTGTGTTCTGAAACTCACACTTTCACATTTTTCATCTACCTAACACAAGCGCACGTAATTAGGGTTAATAATGGAAGTTGCCGAACACTGATACGATGATTAGCAGCTGACATGCAATTTTAAGCAAGTAGAGTGATCAAGATTGATTTCAAATCTACATTTCCATAAACGCCTCCTAGAGACGAACGACTGGGACTCAAATCTAGTTATCTTTATAAATTATTTTTTATGAGCATTTTCGCGCACTATACTACGACGAGATCTCTGTTTTCAAAACACGTGCGAGAATCGTTTCTTGTCAAACATCGCTACCCAGAATGATCACTTTACCTTGCCTTTTATCGATCAAATTCTTGAGAACTTGGCGGGGAATAAGTACTATCTCTTTCTCGATAGATATTCTGGGTACAGCCAGGTTGCAGTCTTCCTCGATGACCAGGAGAAGACGACGTTCACGAGTCCTTACGGTACCTTTACATTTAGGCATATACCGTTTGGATTATGTAATGCCCATGCAACCTACCAGCAGTGTATGATGTCCATTTTTTTTGACATGATCGATGAGTGTGTTGAAGTGTTTATGGATGACTTCTCCATTTACGGCTCGTCTTTCGACCAATGTCTCCTGCACCTAGAGAATGTATTGAAGCAATGTAAGGAGACTAGTTTAGTCCTCAGCTGGGAGAAAAGCCACTTCATGGTATATAAAGGAATTGTACTTGGGCATGTTATGTCTGAGCAGGGCTTGGAAGTAGATAAAGCCAAGATTGATTCTATTTCCAAACTCCCATTGCCCACAAATGTCAAACATAATAGATCCTTTCTAGGCCATGCTGGCTTTTATAGGCACTTTATTAAAAATTTCAATAAAATTTCTAGGCCACTTTGTGACTTGTTGGCGAAGAAATCTTCCTTCAATTTAGATTGAAAGTGTTTCGAGGCCTTTCAAACTCTGAAGGAGGCCTTGATCTCTATGCCTATTATCCGAGCTCCTGATTGGACACTCCCATTTGAGCTGATGCGTGATGCTTCGGATTATGCAGTGGGAGCAGTCCTTGGACAAAGGGTTGAGGGAAGACCTCATGTGCTACATTATGCCAGCAAGACTTTAACCGAACCGCAGCAAAACTACATTGTCACTTAAAAAGAATTACTTGCTGTAGTTTTTGCTCTAGAGAAGTTTAGGTCTTATCTTCTTGGGTCTATGGTGGTTATTTTCACTGATCATGCGGCAGTGAAACTTCTCATTGCTAAGAAAGATTCTAAGCCATGTCTGATTAGGTCGATCCTACTCCTTCAAGAATTTGATTTGGAGATACATGAAAATAAAAGAGTAGAAAATGTTATGGCTGACCACCTGTCTCGCCTTCCACTTAATGACTTTCTATTCAGAGACATCCACAAGACATTTCCCGATGAAACCCTTATGACGGTAACACCAACTTCACCTTGGTATGCTGATACTGTAAATTACTTGGTCACTGGAGAAACTCCTGCCTCTTGGGATGAGCAGAAAAGAAAGAGATTCATTTCCCAAGCGAGATACTTTCATTGGGAAGAGCCTGAATTATTTAGAATTGGACAGGACCAAGTATTGAGATGATGTGTACCTGAAGAGGAACAACAATGTGTGTTGAGTTTTTGCCATGAACTTCATTGTGGAGGACACTTTGGCGCTAAGAAAACTGCTTTTAAGGTTCTCCAGTCCGATTTTTGGTGGCCTTCGTTATTTAAGGATTCTCATAATTTTGTTAAGGCTTGTATTAGATGTCAACGGACTAGAACAATTGGGAAGAGGAATGAAATGCCTCAACACCCTATTCAATCTGTTAAAATTTTTGATGTGTGGGGAATTGACTTTATAGGCCCCTTCCCTTCGTCCCATTGTTATGAATATATCTTGGTGGCAGTTGATTTTGTCTCTAAATGGATAGAGGCCATTCCTACACGCACAAATGACCACTCTGTGGTTTTGAAATTTGTGAAGGCCAATATCATATCTCATTTTGGCTGCCCTAAGACCATTATAAGTGATGGGGGACCTCATTTCCGAAACCACCACTTCAATCGCCTAATCAGGAGTTTGGGAGTGACTCACACGATCGCTTTCCCTTACCATCCTCAGATGAGTGGCCAGGTTGAAGTGTTGAATAGGGAGATAAAAAATATTTTAGAAAAAATCGTTAGACCTGATAGGAAAGGCTGGTCCCAAAAGCTTGATGATGCTTCGTGGGCATATCGAACGGCCAATAAGACCCCTTTGCGTACATCTCCCTTTCGGATTGTGTATGGGAAAGCGTGCCATTTACCCATACATCTCCCTTTCGGATTATTTTGCATTCATTCATGCATATTGCATTAAAATAATAATAATAAAAATTTTTGAGCTTAACTGGCTGGGCCCTACATTCTTAAGCAAATCAGAACTCTAAGTTAGACTAAGTTGATTCTAGGGTCAAACTTTAGAAGATAAGTGAGCTACTAGCTTTAGACCTTTAGGGTCCTTTGTGGACTTAAAAACTTAAGTAGGAGTTAAGTTGAGGAAGGAAAGCTAGGGATTGAGTTAAAAGGTGGGGTAGTACCTGGAGTCTTGTTCTACCTTTTGGTTTACGAGTCCTTGTAACCCAAGCATCCAAATTTCACACACTTGGTCTTGTGTAAGTAAGTGATCACCTTAATTCTTTTCTTAAAAGAAATTTGGTTCTCTTATTTTTGACGTAGGAGAGGCTTGAAAACACAATTTTACTGGAAGAGTTTTTGCTACAGGAGAGGTGGGGTATATACTCACCTTGAGGATGCGATGATAACATGTTACCTCCTTGGCGCTTGTCTCTTAGGATATCCATCCTACTGGGAGCATGTAAGCGCATTGTACAGTTCAGGTACCATGGGCAGCCCTATCTTGAAGTACCGATTGCGACAGGCTTGAATTCGCTTAAGAAATTCATGGGCAATACTATCTCGAAGTGTCGATTGCTAGGAGTTCTTGGGGTCGCTATGGGCGGTGCTATCTTGAAGCATTGAAAGCCAGGCACCCTCCGAGGTATGGTGATGGGGAAAATGAATCCGACACAGACTGTGTTGATACTGATCTAAGGTTACACTTAGAGGAATAAAATAAATATATATATATATATAATCCTTTTTCCTTTCTAGGTTAGCAATCATACCAACCTCAAATAACTCAGACCAATGCACATGCATGGATGCTTTAATCTCAGGGATCAATAAACCTTAGGGTAGAGTCAGAAATTAGGGAAACTTGTGCCTGCAACTCATCTTTAGCCGACCTAGTCAGTAACTTAGCAACTACATGGGAACCTTAGGTCTAAATTCTGAACTTAACATGTTTCTAAAGGAAGACCGTTTGGGTTGGTTAGTCTACTTGGAGTGCTAGGTTTTTGCTTGGATTTTCTAGCGACTAGCAAAAACTAGGCATGGGGGTATTTGATTAGCCCATATTTGTGGGCTATTTAAGTATTTAAGTGTATAGACATTAAGTTAAATTTAACATTTAGATAGCATACATTAGAATGAAAATAAATTAATTCATATTTTTATCTTAAGTGCATAATTCATGCATTTAGAATTAACTTAGGGTTGCATACATTTGATTGTTAATTAATTAGGTGCATTACATACACTATTTTAATTAACATAGAAGTTAAGGAGTTATGTATAAATAATCCTAATTATTTTATTATTCTTTTTTCTTTCTTCTCCTTTGTAGGTAACCGCTCCGTCTCTGCCTCCTCCTCCTGCGCATTCACTTGTCTAGCATTGACTCGACGGTGGCCTTTTAAATTTCAAATCTTTGTTGCTGTGGCTACAAAGAAGGAGGAATGGCTGCCGTTCAAGAGAAGGCCACCACCCCTTTCCTCACTGTGTAGAGAACTACGTTTCTCATCCACTCCTCACCTCCAGCCTCAATCGCAGCAGTGTGACCCCACCACTGTGGGCATGTGGTGTGATAGCCCACACCTCCAAGAGTCCTTGCATCACCGTGCTTCATCTTCCCTTCCACGCGTAGCTCCCAGCCGCTGCATGCACCTCGCCAACTCCCCACCCATGCACCTCCTGCAATACGCACCTTGCACACACCCGTGCTCCACTAGCCGCGCGTGCCCCTACCGCATGCGGCAGCCGCCCACCCCTCTGCGTGCATACGCACCCCCTCGTCTCAGCCCCCCCGCCACATGCAGCACTCATAGCAGCACGTCCTCCAGCACCTCCCGCATCTGCTGCTACTATGTGAGCACGCTGCTCGCAGCAACTGTTGCACGCTCTTCGCAGCCAAAGCCGCGCACCCAGCAGGAGAAACCGGCCTCGCCCACCAGCAATGCGCACATAGGGTGCTCTACTCCTGCCGGTGTTGCCGCCTGTGCACACGCCTGACTCCTCCTCCTCTTCCTTCTTCTTCTTCTTCTCTACCGACGAAGGTACCCAAAGCCACCTCAAACGCAGCCATCAAATCCAGCCTCGAAACTTTGCATCAGGAACTCCATCGGACAAGCCCCGACTCCCTGATCACAACCACGCTTCCGGCCGCACCAATCGACCACCCGACGACCGGCTGGAGAGCCTCATCACCAGTGGCCTCTTCCACTCCGGCCGGTGACCATCGATAGCTGTTCGAAGCGCCACCACCACCATCAGAAATCTCTCGTCGTGCTTATCTTTCTTCGAGATTCCCACGAGCCTCCATCGCCTCCTTTTCGCGCATGCATAAAGGAACCAAATCCTCTATTTTTGGGTTAATTAATATTTACATTTGAATGCCATTGCCAAACTTTCATTTTTATTTTAATATTTGAAATATTGAGTGAAATTGCAACTTCATGCTCATCTTTTCTCATAATTTCTTGGTTTTTGTTATTCACATCTTTTGACATTGGCTTTGGGTTAAGATGTGCACAAATTCTCTCTAATGCATGTCAATTGGAAATTACAGAGATTCATCACATATTTATTGAATATTTCAGTGAGGAGAAATTGCACATATAACCTTACATTTTTGAGTATTATGTCTTCTTTTCATCGCATTTCATGTCAAATTTGACTATGATTTTGCACTTGATTAAACGAACATGAGAAAAATATTCGTGAATTTCTTGCAACATTGTCTCCTTGTGGACATGACCCGCTCTTCTGTGAGTGGTTAACTTTTATTGTAATTGTTTTGTTAAGCGATTTTCCACCACTTTTTTACTAAAACAACAAATCATCTTAATCACATTATTCGGAAGCGAAAACTGTCTTATCAGGTAGCTGCTGCTCTGGCTAGACATGCAACTGTGGTTGAGGAGGTGGAGGTTGGTTTGAGAGAAGGGGATGGCAGAACATTACATGTTAATGTGGAGATTCTCAAAGGAGGGTCATTGCCGGAGAAGATCATTCTCAGATGAGGTGGGAGTTCATGGCTCATACGGTTGCAACTTATGGGCACAGTGAAGGAGGTCTATGAGTAGAAGGAATAGCGAAACTATGTTGAGATTGTTTGCGAGGAGCCTCACTTGGACCACGCAGAGAGAGGTGCATCTGAGGGAGCTCCTGAACCAAAAAAGAGGAAGGATCATCATCATAAGGAGATGGCTGAGGAGGAGATGGATGAGATGGGGGATCACCATATTGTACAAGAGGGTGAACAATCTATGGGGGTGCTACAAGAAATTTCAGTGAATTTGTTGGTACAAAATTCTCCTTTCAATATTGATGGGGAACTGAAATGTGGGGTTGGAGCCTTGTCAAAATCAGCATTGGGGAGATCCCCATATAAACAACGGAAAAGAAAAATGAATTTGACTACGAAGAAGGTGGATGAAAATTCTATTGCTTTGATACTTGGTGCTGAATGTAAGCTTCAAAGCAAACGTGGGGGGCTCTCAAAAGGGGAGATGAGAGTTCTTTCCTAGAATGTGGGTGGGTTGCACGATAAAGTTCGAAGAGCCACACTTATGAGATATCTCAGAGAATGGGACATTGAATGTGCTCTCATTCAAGAAACGCATATAGAAAGTGAGAATAGCTCCATGTGGATTGATTTGAAGAAGAATGGGTATGCTGGCTATGTGGCAGTAGAAGCAAATGGCAGATCTGGGGGGCTGGCCTTTTGGTGGAAGGAGGCATGCTTGGAGGTGCTTGAGGTCATTAAATCTAGGCATGCTATCTCCTATAGATGTAAGATGATCCAAGGGGAGATGGAGTGTCTTCTCACTGGTGTGTATGGCCCATGTGTGGCGAGCAGTCGGTCTGAACTATGGGAGGACCTGACATACCTTGCAAGACATTCCAAGGGACTACCATGGTTAGTGGGGGGAGACTTCAATCGTACCTTGACAGAATCAGACAGATCAAGTGGGTTAATGGACAACGCCTTTCTTGGCTTTCAGATAACAGTTCAAGAATTGGGATTGATTGAATTCCCTACCATTGGGGTGGAATTCACTTGGAGAAGTGGAAGTGGCTCATGCTCCAAATTGGATAGATTCTTCAGGAAATGCGAAGCAAATGGAAAAGTTTCATTTGTCTTCGGTGGCAGGGCTGGAGCGCCCCTTCTCAGACCATACACCGCTGGTCTGGGATAGTGGGGACAGTATACATGTGGGTTCCTACTTCAAGCTTAGGAAATCTTGGCTTAGAGAGCAGGGCTTCTGGGAGATGGTGGAATGTTGGTGGTGTTCTAACTAGGCTGAAGGCACTGCAACTGTCAAATTAGCTGTGAAACTTGCATTTGTTCGGTCTATGCTGAAGGAGTATGGTGCAACAGTTGCAGTATTGAGGAACCAAAAATGCACTGAAGTGCTGATGGCAATTCAGTATTTGGATGGGAAAGAGGAGGCAACCAGTCTAATTGAACAGGAGCAGCGAGACAGGAAGCAATGGCAGGACATTGTGGCCGAGGAAGACTTAAAAAGAGAAATGGATTGGCATGAGCACTCCCAACAACTTTAGCTCAAAGAAGGGGATACTAACACCAAATACTTCCACTTGGTAGCCAGTGCACATAGAAGATATAACCTCATTTCCTCCATTGTGGTGGATGTTTAGGAAGCCTCATTTGTGCATGAAATTAGAGCAGTAGCTACCAGATATTTTAAAGACAGTACTCAGGATGCAGCAAGGGGAACATGGAAGATGGCAAGGTCTGTCTTTCCTCGCATCTCTACAAAACAGGCTGACAACTTGGTGACGTCCATTTCTGAAAATGAGGTGTTGGAAGCAGTCAATGATCTTAATACTGAAGGTTCGCCGAGTCCAGATGGTATGTAGGTCTTCTTCTACAAAGAATTTTGGACTATGCTGAAGGGGGAGGTGATGGAGGTAATTGGGGAATTTCAAAGGGGCAATTATGGCTTCGATAAAATTAACAGATCTTACCTCTTTTTACTTCCAAAAAAGCCAGGTGCGAACTATTTTCAAGAGGTTAGACCAATTGCTCTGTCTAACTCCATATATTTATTAGTGAGTAAGGTTTTGGTGAACAGATTAAGGAAGGTTCTTCAGGACATCATCCTCCCAGTACAGTCCGCTTTCCTCCCCAATAGGTCATTACAAGAATCATTCATTATGGCACAGGAGATGGTGATGGGCTGGCACAGGAGAAAGTGCAAAGCTTTCCTCTAAAAGGTTGATTTCCAGAAGGCATATGATTTGGTGTCTTGCCAGTATCTATGGGAAATATTTAAGAGAAGGGGGTTTGCAGCTAAATGGCTACAATGGATGAAAAGATGTATCACTATTGCTTCCTTCTCACCCTTGATTAATGGTAGACCATGTGGGACGTGGATCCAACCTCAACATGGTGTCAGGCAGGGATGTCCACTGGCTCCACTTGTTTTCAACCTTGCGATTGACACTCTGGCGAGGTATGCCTGCAGAGTCTCGGAGTCTGGACTCATTAGAGGTATTCCATCTCTAACAAAAGTGCATTGCCTCCAGTGTTGCAATATGCTGATGATATAGTATTCTTTGTGGAAGGGAATGAACAAGAAGCTCAGGCACTATTCCACATGGTACAGATATTTGGGGAAATATCAGGGTTGAAACTGAATGGTGATAAATCTTCTTTGGTCTATTTTGGGCTAATGGGAGAAGGACAAATAACCATCTCTTCAACACTAGGTACCCCCTTGGTTACTCTCCCAATCAAATATTTGGGCTTTACCTCTAAAATGTACTAAACTGAAGAAGAGTGAATGGCATGCCTTATTTCATAAAATCTCTATCAAACTACAAGGGTGGAGTAGCAAATATCTATCCAAAGGGGGCAGACTTATTCTCTTGAACTCAGTAATAACCTCCATCCCTGTGTTTTCCTTCTCCATGTTTAAAGCACCCAAGTCCATCTGGAAGCGTATTGATGTGATGAGGAAGCGATTCTTCTGGAAGGGAGCAAATCATGAAGGTAAATTTTTCCAACAAATGAAGTGGGATGGTCTCTGTAAACCGAAAGACCATGGTGGTATGGGAATTAAATCTCTTAAAGAGTTCAATGATGCTTTGTTGCTTAAGTGGGCCATCAAATTGTTTAATGGGGAACATAAGAATTGGGTGGACCTTATTAAAGAAAATTATGGAAGCTCGCATAGCTCTCTAGACTGACTCCAACCATTTAAGCCATCTCCCTTCTGGAAGTCTATGGTACAAGCTATGAAGAACAACTGGCAGATGTTTAAGCCTATCTTAGGTGATGGACGGTCCTTTAAATTTTGGCAGGAGGAATGGTCACCCTTGGGTCAACTAAAGAATGCCTATCCAAGAGTTTATGCGACTGACATGAATAAAGGGGCTCCGGTTTGCAGGTTCTTGTTTGATGGGAGTAATGATTGGCGAATTGAAGGGGTTGACTCTAGCAGAGAAGGCACAAGAACATGGGAGGAAAGAACATGCTTGGAGCAGGACTGAGGGCTTTTAGACTTTCTTCTGGTTGTGTAGACAGATATTGCTGGGATGGAACCTTCACTCCTGCAAGAGCATATGAAAAACTCATGAGGTATTCCCACTCATTGGAAACGGATGTGATAGGAAAAAAATTATGGCTGCTAAAGATCCCAATTAAAATACAGATTTTTCTATGGCTATGCAGGAGGGATGCACAGGTGAGAAGTGATCTCAGACACAAAAGAATGGGTGATGTGTTGCAGTTTTGCCTGCTTTGTTGTTTGTCGACTGATAGCTCCACCTATATTTTTTCTTCCTACATAATTACTGATGAGGTATGGAGAAAAGTTTATAGGGAACCTCTGCCCATTTGGGATGACTTATGGAAAAGCTTTTTGTTGCATGAAAAGCTACCTAATCACATGGCGGCAGTCGTGGTGTGTGTGGAGAGCAAGAAATGATTTTTTGTTTTAGGAGAGACCAATATGTGTGGAGCAAATTGTAAATGTTTGTTGGTCTCTCATACATATGTGGGGGTCTACATTGTAATCATGTTTTTATATTGATTAATAAAATGCTCTCCCGGATTGCTTTTGTTGCATGATAGCTTTCCTTTCTGTTTCAAAAGAAAAAGCATTAATTTGCAAATCATGCATTCTATAAATACCTGCATTCATGAAAAATTTAGAGGAAGAGAGAGAGCGGTAGATTCTTCATATTTCATTTCCCATGTGTGTGTCATAATACATTTTTTTCCACCTATTACCTATGTTCATTACGCAATTCCCCAAGTGTTCCCCCACAAAATTCCCAAAATAAAAATATCCTAACGACCAGTTGCTTGCTCCCCACACCGCACCACTCACCTATAAAACTACCACCCCCACCTCCACTCTCAACGTAGGCACCCATCTCCCACACACACCACACTTGCTCCACCTTCACCACCGTAGCACAACGAGGGTCACCATCGTCTAGCTCCGTCATATGCACGTAGATGTGGTGGTTCTATTTTAGTTTTGCTATTTTCTTATCGTCATTTTGGTTGCCATTAGATTAGTTTAGAAGCTCAGCTCGATTGCTCTATTTTGCTATAGGGTCTCTATCGCAGTTCATTTTCGTGGCCTCATCATCGAAGAGTTTCTCACATATCTGGTGATAGGGTTCCATGCAGCACCACCACACCACTCGACTCCCCACTCAGCCAATCACACCCTCACTGTATCACCTGCCCATATCGTTCTCTCTCTTCAATTGACCAACTAAGTTAGGAACTTAGCTGGTTATTTATCGTGCCACCCAGCCACCAAGTTCCCATGTGGGGAGAGAGTGCCACAGGCTAGCGCAATTTGTCACCGGCTCCATTCCTCAGTTAGCCAGTGATGTTCCTTTAGTGCGCACCTCTTCACTCTCACCTCACCAGTTACACCCGCGCACACTCACTGCTTGCGCGCACCCATGTTGCACTCACCGTGTGCCTCACGCTATGCACAACCTTCAACGCTTGCGCACTCTCCTTACTATGCACATAGTACGCTTCACTTCACTCCATACACTCACACAAACTTGCATAGACACACACCTCAATTCACTCATTCTCACACTCACAAGGACACACGCACATACATATATATATTCCCAACATACACATATACATATGGCCATTCACGATTACGTGTAGGAAATCCATTTACTGTGCATTTTCTCACGTGTGTGTACGCACAAGTTGTGAACACATACATGATTATTGGTGCACATTAAGCATCCACACACACATGTACAAACTCCGATCCACACATGATGCGGCACATAGCTAGGGTAATCATGTCTCTCTAGACATTGGTTAACCTAACAAGGTGCTACATCCAATTTCCAGTCCCATCCTCCTTTTCTTCTCTTTCTCAATATCTATATACATATATATACAGAGATATATATATCTTACACATACATATATACATATATAAATAAGCTATGTATTTCCATGTATTTCCATTCCCACTTTTTTTCTTTCATTCTCATGTTATCTTTTATTTGTTAATTAAGAAAATACCAAAAAAGTACAAAAGAGAAAAGATAACCCTTGACTTTGGAGGTACCTGATCTCGCACATAGTGAGATTATTGTAGATTGAAGTTGGTGTGTTGCCAAGGGCATATTTTGAGGGTGTTCCTTAAGGACCAAGGTTATCACAAAAAAATCTTAAAAACAAAAAAAATCCAAAAACATAATAAGCGAAATGAAATGACCCATCTTTAGTATCCGCGTAGAAATTGATTTATCTTAAGCTTGTCTCCCTGAGTTCGATCTTGGGCCAAAAACTGACTATCTTAAAACTTACTTTAGTCCAAGTTAATATACATTTGAAAAATCTATGTAGGATCGCTTACAGTTAACCACTTCCACTATACTCATTTTCACGCTAATATCACCTAATTAAATAACACTACTCGCGATTCAAAACAAGTTTTCTGGAGCTGTTACTGAGGAGGTGCTATTCAGATTTGATTTCTACTCTTTTCCTTTAGCATTATTTTTCTTTCCACCTGTCCCTTCACGAGTATTTCTTGTTTGTTTTTGCGTTGGTGAACCTAATGCGAGGAGAAGACATGCAAAGGAGGTTAGATACGTGGATGAGTTATGGGTAGGAGTGAGAGCATGAAGTCACTGGTGTCACTTGGTGCTTCATACACATTGCTAGGAGGTAGGTGTCCTTGTCTCCTAGCAAACCTAGTTTCTCTTGTCAACATAAATTTCACTAAAAAGGATAAAAAAATACAAAAAATAAAAAGCTAAAAAAATCAAAACTAGAAAACCCTAAAAAAAGAGAGCTTCTTCTTTGGATTTCTCAAGACGAGTGGATTAGAAGCTGTTGATTGATTATTTTTATCACATCCATCGCCCTCAAGTTCCCACACACTCATGCATGTAAAATCCTAGAATCACAATTCTTTGATTTTCACGATGCGTGATTTCATCGAGGTGAATTAAAATCAAGTGTTTGTTCCATCTTGTCACCTCATTTTTCATATTCAGGATCCATTATTTTGGCTGGGGAGTCTTGGAATCAACTTGACTCCAACCCCACAACGACCTCATATTCTACCTTTGATTTGATCCCAAATCTCTACCATAAAATTTTCATTTCTCTTATCTTTGCTTGAGCGATGTGTGGATTTTACATTCTTGTGATTGGGAGCAATTGAATTGCATTGTTTGGCTCCCATTCACATTATATTAAAAGAGACATGTGTATCCACACTTAGAAATATCCATTTAGGTGCCTATTGCATTGTAGCATGCATTAACCAATCAATTTGGAGGGTTGTTTGGGCATAAAAACTTGTTTTTAAGAAAACGTGGAGATTGGTTGAAATGGTAATTCATTTGAATCTTAAAACCCACACTACCAAAGAGCAGAATTCTAAAAAACATTCACAAATCTAACCATCAATTTAGGGAAATCTCCCAGTTGCATGCTTGATTTACACAGTCTTCAATCAATGCACATGGGCATTACCCCCTAAACAATGCCCTTCACATTCCAAAGCACTTGTATCCTAAGCTTGTTAATTAAAATTGGTAATAAGTTCGCCCCATTAAGGTTTAGAGGTCTAACTTCCAACGTGTAATGCCTATGTGCTGATACGGGTTCCCGCATGCTATCGAGTATCTAAGACTGGGGCAAATGGCCTTTCAATCTGGCTCGGTGGTTCTGCAGTGTTTGTATATGGTTCTGTAGGTGGGGATGAATTGGATCTTCAGGTCTAGGGTCACCTTCAGAGGTTAGGACCTTGATTGTTTGATTTATCATCAAGTGCACCTATTCGGCGTCATTTCTCTCACAACCCTTCTCTCTTCCCATCTCCCCAATTCTTCTTTTGGTGGTTCATGTTTGGGAGGAGGTCACAAAACCCTAAACTTGTTGAATTATCTAATAATTCTTGGAGGGTAGAAACTGGTAAATCATCCTCCTCCTCCATAAACATGGTTGTTCGCCCACCCCCAAATCCCGAGGGGAATCCTCCCCCTTCCCTTCCACCAGGCCCGTTAACCTGCCTCCAAGCCCAGATGGCATTACACATAGAAAAGATTGAACCTATCAAGGAAGCCTTGGAGGAGATGCAAAATCCTCCCCATCAGGAGGAGCCTAGGTCTTTGAGCTCGTATCAAAATTCTACTGCAACAGAGACCCATAGACATGTTCGTGTCCCTATGGGCAAGGATGATTTTGAATTGAAACCAAATGTCATTGGCCTGATCAATTTCTATTATAATGGACATACCAGTGAAGACCCTTTTCTTCACTTAGAGGATTTGACTCGATTGGCTGAAACAAGTATACCGAGAAATAGCATGTTAAATATTGTCCTCATAAAAATGTTCCCAATGTCATTGTGGGAGAAAGCTGCGCAATGGTTTTGCACGATTGGAAGACCCATTCATTCTTGGGAAGAGATGTGCATAGCATTTTTCAAGATATTCTTCCGGATCAGGTGCACCAATGTGCTTCACTATGCCATCACTTCCTCGTGCAACAAAACAACGAACAATTTCATGAGGCTTGGGAGAGGTATAATGACCTTCTTAGGAATGGCCGTACCATGGTCTACCTTGGTGGCAAGTAGCCCAGATCTTATATTATGGGTTAAATGAAACCATGAGATAGATTGCGGATGCTTCCTACAATTACAATTTTAGGAACAAAGACAAGGATTGAGCGCTTGAACTATTCGAGAACATGAGTAAAAGTTCAATGAACAATGTTTCCATCATCGCCTTTAACCAGACCAGCGCACCTCGTATTGGAGCACATGAGGTTGACACAAAACCCTCCCATTCGTTCACTAATATAAATTTGATAGCGCAAAAATTGGACAAAGTCTCCCTCATTCACAAGAAGCTGGACAAACTTTTGGCCAACCTTGCCCATTCTATGGCCAACACATCTACTCCTTTACACCAAAAACCTAATTCTTACTAAGTCAGGCTTATTTCCAATAATCCTACACGACCTACACCATCTTCGTCGAGTATCGTGTCGAGCAACTCTGTAAGCAATGTGGACTTGGCTTCTGCTAGCCAGTATTTTGACATGGAGGAGCAAGCCTGCATGTACTTGGATGCATTAACGTATGCAAACCCGTCTTTAGAATTTGAAGATGTGTGCGCCTTGGGGAACAACTCGTAATCTGCTACTTATAACCCAAGGTGGCACAATCATTTGAACAACACAAGGTCCAGCAATCCTCACTGCCAAAACCCCGCTGATGGACCAATGCGACCGTCCACCCTTGTCATCCCAAGGGCCCAATATTGTCCTCCTGCAAATCAGTCGTCAGGCCCTTGCGTACCTCAAGCAGATCATGCATCAAACCCTGTTGACAAGTTGATGCGAATGATGATGGAAATGTCTAAGCACCACGAAGAAAACATAACTTCTCGTTAGCACCAATTGGCACAGTCAAATGTAGAGATCAACCAACTATGCATGATGACTCGATCTTAGGGCACTCTTCCGTACCAACTAGTCCCTAACCTGCAAAATTTTGTACCCTATGGTTCTCAAGCATAGGTACGACTAATGGAAATGCCATCATGAACCATAACTGGCTTTAATTAGTCAGGATTAATTGACAAATGCTCTTACATAGTCGCCTAAGAGTCATAATTCCACTCAGAACCGTTTTGACAGAAGAACTTTAAATCAGGGTTAATTCTGTAGTTTTAACATCACATCATGAATGTAGAGTAACCATAGGGTTTCCCAAGGGTTAATCTAAGGTCAAATGAGCACTAAAGTCCATGATTGGGTCCACACAAATAGAAATAGGGTTTTATGCATTTCGAGAACCGCAATAGGACCTAAAAACCTAATTTCAGACCCACTTAAATTAAAGAAGTTTTCGTCAAGATAAAATTCATCTAAACCTCCTAAATTTCATAAAAAAATTTTGTAAGAGGCTTGGTACCCTTGGTTTGACCATCTGAACCTATTTTGATCTTTAATAGAGTTTCAAATGGAATTCTACCCTAATTTGGGTTTCTATGCAAATTGCTGAGACAAACTTTGTCAAAACTCAAATCTGACTTCACCACTAGATTTCTTAGGTCCAAATTAGGCTTGTAGCAAAATTTGGTACCAATTAGAGTCTATCTTGACATTGTTTGCATTTCAGTCCATTTAAACTCTATTCCTCTCAATTAAGCCCCTAACTTTCAAAATATTTGAGATCAGGTCCCTAAATTTATCATCATTTTTGCAAAGAGGTCCCTACCACCATTGGTGTGAACATGGCTTTCTCACCGAGATTCGAGTGAGGTTTTCTTGCTCAATTTTCAGTCAAATCGTCCCAAAATTAGAAGGGAGAATCCTCAAGAGATCCTCTATCGATTAGACCTAGTCTTGGACCCTGATTTGCTCCAAAAGGTTCATGTGAATGCTTGCAATCTTAGGGATCCTCTTTCCTGAGTTTTTGAGCTCGCCAAGCTTCCTACCTTATTTAAATGACACCTTGAGGCCTTTAAATATTGTCCTCTTGTCATATCGTGCTCCTTAGCTCGATTTAGCTGCATTTCTTTACAAAATCCCTCTCTTTGGCCACCTCTGTCACAACTCCGACGATGTCCTACCCTCTAGCTTCCACGCCCACTACCACATACCATAGGTAGTGGGATCATCTTCATCTACTTCTGCTCCTTGACGGACAAATCAGGAGCTCCTAGATCCCCTTCTTCCTCGCTGCTCTATCACCAGAGGAATTCTCTTCTCCGACGCCTACCAATCAAAGCCAGTGCCATCTCTTGCCTTTCCTCCAATAGTTTAGGTCCCTTAGCTTCCTCCCTCTCTCTACTTCATTTCCCTCTCTTTAGGTATTAGATTCGATAGCCAGTTCACCCTCAACTCCATTGTCTTCCTCCACTCTTGCCATGCTCCAGCGTGACCTTTGCACTCCACACCACACCAAACACCATCGCGTCACTTCCACAACCTTCGCCCCTCCTCTGGAATCAAAACCCCTCACATAATTCAACATTACACCCATTGAAACACACTATCGACCAATACACCGCCATACCTTCTTCCTCAACTCCGTCTGACCTCATCCGGTCATGAAACTCCACAAGAACTCCACCATCACCTTCGCCAAGCAACGACGAAGCTCAAGATCTATCTGACTAGGGCTTTTGAGCCTGTATTCATGTTTTCAGGTCTCCACCAGAGCTCATTGCCAACATCGTCTTCTCTAAACTCATTTATAGTGCTCCATTGAGTTCAAGGCTCGATTCCACCTCCAAGTGATGCGGATTACAATAGCGTATCCAACTATAGCGTTGAATGAGAGGAAGAGCCTACCATCCAGACATCTTCCATCTGTTGCTGTTTCACGAGGAAAGGGACGAGGGATAGTCCCACATCGGTAGTTGATGAAGCATTCACAGCGTATATTATGATTTTGTGGTCCTAGATGCTTGCCTCGACACGGGGTTGAGGTCCCCCTTCACATGCACCTCCTCGCACTCTTACACCTCACTTGTGCACACATGCATGCAAGCTTGGTCCATACCTGGTATTGTTCATGACCCGATAACCCTCCTGTTTACCTAATTAACCTCGGATCAGAGAGAAAGAAGAGGATTTGTAAGGAGGAGGGGGAGGGCTTTGCTCTAAGATGTATGCGTGCATGCCTTGGGGCACGTGCTATAGGAAAAGGCTAACACATAGCCTCTAAGAAGGTTGGCATTATGCTGAAGAGGCCTTGAGAAGGTAGTTTCCTTGCGTGCTTACTCTGGTGATATGCTGTGATAGTTAAGCCATCTGAGAAAGGAGGCCGACGCCTAATTGAGACCTTTGGTTCTGACACTATAGAAACATTTAAAGTGCTTGAGACTGACGTGGATTAATTGATTGAGGACACTGTTGATTTATTTGAATGATTTGAATAGTTGGGATATATACTTAATTAAAAAGACTAATTGGTGATTCAAATCACCATTATTTTGCTTCTCTAATTCTTTTTATCCCAAGGATCTTTTGAGATACATTGCTATATATTTGAATATCAATGTGAGCAATTTATTCATTGCATATCTTTTATCTAATGCTTGATTTACTATGCTCATTTATTCTGAATTGAGATTAGTGCGTGGATTCCATATTTGCTCCCTGCGAACGACCTCAGACTCCAGGTAGATTTTGAGCTTTATAAATTTAAATGCTTATTGTGCGATTTGAGGAGTGTACTATGATGACCATTTCATAAAGCTCCTCATTTCGCCTAAGCAATGACCTTCTCAGTGTTGGTGCAAGGGCACCACAATCATTAATTTTGATGATAACAAAACACTTATTATTTAATATTTGCAATTTATTTATAGTTTTAGGAATAATGCAAATGGATTCAAGTGTAAAGGAGCTTAAGCTCGTGTCTATGGCAGATTAGAAGAGCTTGATGGAGGAGAAGAGAAGATGGAGCCTCGCATGGAGCGAGAGCTTGAAAATGTAGAAGAAGAATAGGATAGATGTTCATTTATGTATTTGTACACTTTATTTGTTCTTTGCTCTTTACTATTTTAGATTAAATGTTAAAGAGCCCAAAGTCCTAGGAACACTTATAGTATCCTAGGATGCTTAGACAATCTTAGAAATCACTTAGGAAACCAAAACAGTAATCAGATAGTCCAATTAGACGTCCAATATGGACTTTAGATGTTTGATCTTAGACTTTAAGACATCTGATAGTTTGTACAGACGTCCAATAACCTAAGTTGGAAACAAACTCTCTATCCTTTTACTTTTAGACGGCCAGCCCATAGTCTAGATGTCTTAAAAGATGTCTAATGACCTTGACAGACGTCCAAAAATAGAACCATTGGACTACCATCACATAATACTCCAGGATTTCCTTTTAATCATATTTATAACACTTTACAAACATCCATAAAGCCTCCCAGACATCTGATAAATAGATGTTAGGTTAAGATCTAACCCAAACCTACTTTTGTCAGACCATATAGCCATTTGAGCCTCGGGAAATCAATTCCCACAGAGATTTCTCTTTCAAGATGTCTAGAGACTTTGCTAGATGACGGACCTCTTGTATAACCTAAATTATGTAGAACCCTATTTCGATCTTGTCAAAACAGGATCTAATTCATCTTATAATTAGATGTCTGATTTAATTCCCAAACAACTTAAAACACCTTCTTAGACGTCCATCTTGATCCAACACCTTCTAGATGATCAACCATTCTAGATCAGACGATCGACCTTTAGATCAAATGAAGACCCAGACATCTGACCCTAAATCCAGACATTTGATAACCTTGTAGAATCGTAAATGACCTTGATTTCATCCTAATTTGCCTTGGATTTATTCCCAATGGCTATGAAATCCTTCCAAGGCCTTCTAAACCCTTCATAAGTCCTCTATAAATAGAGGAGCACCCTTCCTAAGCCAAAGATACCAAAGCAATACTTCTTCCACTCATATTATGTCAAAGAGGAGAGAATCAAGAAGGAAAGTCGCCCTACTCTCCAAGCTTCTAAGCATACATTAGAGAGCACCCTTTTAGCTGCATAACCACTCCTCCATCTTCGAACATTTAAGAGCATCTTCGTGCCTTGCATGGTTCATGCACTCCAACTTCCCTCTAAAGGAAGTATTGCCTATAGGAGCTAGTTAGATTTATACCTATTTGGGCTCTATAGGATATTTGTAATTTTCTTTTGTGGTTAGGTATTCGACTTGCGAATTCCAACCTCCTTCGAGAGACAAATACTCCTTGTGAAGAGGAGTGGTTTTGAGGTATGCTACCCTCGTTCGAAGTAGCGTGGTTGTATTGAGGTTGAGTCATCCTTGTTTAAGTGACCTGGATAGTCAATTTGATCGACTTGATCGATTGGGAAATCCAAAGTTGATAGGCTTAGGTCGTGGTTTTACATGGGTTTGGGTTTCCACTTAAAAATCATTGTGTTCTTGTGAGATTACTTTTTGTTTGATTGTTTACATATTATTTCCACATTATTTCGTATCACACAAATCTCACCCCGTCCATAAGAAGTTACACTCAAGGGCTGGTTCACCAGATTCTGCATGCTCTGAGCACTCCCTTAGGATTTCAGGCGAATCTCACAATAGCTTAGCAACCCTACATCCCTGTTGTGAACCCTCTGCTTCCTTATGATCAAACTGGACTAGCAATGTCTAATGTGATTACCATGAGGAGCAGTAACCAAACTGTCGATCCACCTTGACATGGTGTTGGCCCATCTTCTTCGTCGATTACATACTACATTTTTGTGCGGACGACATACCCAAACTGGTGCTAGAATTGGTCGCATTCCCTGAGGCTTTACTAGAGGAGCTAAAAGACAAGAAAAAGAACATGCAGACCTTTGATAATCTGTGTGATTTATTCGAGGTTCACGTAGACCTTTGAAATCAAGGTTCCCTTACTGGAGGTGATCGATCACATCCCTACTGTTGCTTGTTTCTTTAAGGATTACACTACACCAAGGTGATAGCAAAAGAAAACTAAAACTCTAGTGGTTCTCTTGCCTCAAGCAAGTTGTCTAATTCTCCCAAAATTACCATCGAAGCAAAAAGACTTAGGCACTCCTTTAATTTTGTGTAGCATCAAAGGCTACCATTTTGATTGTGCCTTGCTTGAGTTAGGATCTTCCATTAACCTAGTTTTGACAATCACGTTTCAAAAATTTGCATTGGGAAATTTGAAACCCACCCGTATTACATTACAGCGGGCAGATCACTCTGTCAAAATCCCTTGGGGTGTAGTGGAGGATGGGTGGTTAGGGTCAATAGTCTCTGTTTTCCTATTGACTTTCTTGTATTAGACATGGAAGTTCCTGTTTCACTTTCTAATTACCTAATCATCCTGAGTAGACCATTCCTGGCAACAGCCTAAGCCCATATTGATTGTGAAACGGGCTACATTGAGATAGTCGTGGGCTTTGAAAAGCTCAACCTAAATATTTTTAAGGTCTCCAAGAATTTTCACTACAATCTAATCGAGGATGACACATCTGACTATGACATGGCCGTCAATGCATGTATCGAGTTGGTAGGGACTTATTCAGATTGCTGCAATGTACCCCTAGAGAATCACCAAAGCCTGATTGATTTACATTATGACATTTCTGGGCTGCTCACCACCGATCTAACCCCTAGAAGACTGGAGTGCCCTTTCTTCCTCACCAAATCAAGTAGAAGTAATATTCCACACTGGGACCTTGTTCCCAAACACAAAAGTTCCTGGGGTCCCCTTTCTTGGATCCATCAATCCAAAATGCCCCTATTCTTGGCCAACCTAAGGGCCAACTTCCATCACCCCTTATTCTTTCTCCCTGTGATCCTTTTGCCACACTCTCGTCCCAAGTTTTGCCAGATCTTCCCTCATCCACTCCCGAGCTTAAAGCGTTGCCTGACATGGTAAAATATGATTTCTTAGGAATAATTTGATGCACCCTATAATCATTAATTCGAAATTGTGCAGGGAGTAGGAGTGTAAACTAATGAAGGTCTTAACTAAACATAAAGCATCCATTGAATGGTCTCTCTCTAATTTGACCGGCATTATCCCTCCTACTCCACCCACCGTATATATACGGAGGAGGAGGCTTGACCTTCCTACGAGATGTAGTAACATCTCAATCCTAATATGTGGAAGGTTATTAAAATAGAAATCATTAAATGTCATGATGCTGGCATCATTTACTCGATCAGTGATACCCCCTAGGTGAGCCTGATTCATATTGTGGCAAAAAAGGTGGGTCTCACCATTTGTGTGAAGAATAGGGGCAAATCCATCCCTACACGCACTCCTACATCTTGGAGAGTGTGTGTAGACTATAGAAAGCTTAATGCTGTGATAAATACTCATTAATTCATGATAAAATGCCTACTTATGTCAGTTCTTAAGCTTAGCATTGCATTCCATAGTATAAATACGCAATAACATTCATCATATTGCATCAGGATGATTTGTATAAATCGCATAGTAATTTGTATATTATTGTGTCCAGGACATAAGGAGATACATTTTGGAGCTTCAAATGAAGAATCCAACCATATGGATGGATCGCGAAGCAGCTCCAACTTGCTGTTAATGGCGGCGAGAAGGCAGAGACCTGAAATCACGAGGACAGCCTTACGGCCACATTAGATAATGTAGGGAGCTTCACTAGTGGATGGCGAAGGCGGTGCGGGGGTCGGCGAGGCGCAAGAGTGCTTGCGGCCGTGTGCCTAGGGCAGTCTGCGTGCTTGCGAATGGTTGTGCTCGGGAGGTGGTCTGGAGAGGTGTTGGCGGTCAATGGAGATGGGGAAACTGATCAGGGAGTGATGGTGGAGCTTCTGGGCTTGTCGGCGAGGGGAAGGGTCTGTGGAAGTGGGGTGATCTCGCCAGAGATGGTGGCCGGAGGTGAGGAAGATGGCGATGGACGGTGATGGTCGGGGGCTTAAAAGTGAAATTTAGGAAGGGGGAAATAACAGGGCAAGAGAGAGGAAGGTTCCTACCTGTCTAATTGACGAAGAGGGAGGGAGGTGGTGCTCGGCACATACCTGCCGGCATTGAGGACGAAGGTGCCCAGGAGGGGGCTATTGATGAGGAGGAGATCTGAGGACGCTAGCTGGTGCGGCCTGGCATGGGAAGACGGGGAAGAGTGGGCTCTGCTGTAGGTATGGCAACAGAGCGACGGAAGGAGGAGGAAAGGGCTACCAGTAGCTTAGGGCACTCTGACCGGAGAGAGAGGAGCCACTCCTTATAAAGGCATTGGCGAGGGGAGAAGTGCGAGGAATTGGCGTGGTGGTCTTGCTAGAGTATGGCCGGAAATGGACACCCATGCCTGTCGTGTGTTCGCACGAGAGGCATGGGCAACCGCAGGTGGTAGGGGCGGGTCCCTGCGACAGAGGACGACGCAGCGAACCCCCTGTTCGTTCCTGAGAACGACTGCCAAGCCCTGCGCGGCACCATCCTCCGCACAAGGTCGCCGGAGGTATGGCGCTGCGCAGAATGGCAGGAAGGACTGTTCTGCAAAGAACGACGAGAAAGATAGGGATCTAATTGAAAGGGTTTCAAAAGATAAGGGTCAAAAAGTAATTCAGAAGGACCAATTTGTAAAGTCGGTCAAGATGGTCTTTTCTTAAGCCCAAATTTTTATACCAGTCTAATTTGAACCTAAGGATTTTAATGGTGAAATTAGATTTTAGTTTTGACCATGTTTGACTGGTCAATTTGCGTAAAAACCTAAATTAAGTGATAAATTGGGCATGGTTCTCAATTTAGGTCAAAATAGATTGTAAAGGCCAAATTGAAGGTTCTAAACCCTAGGGAATATTTTTCTATGATTTTTAGAGGGTTTAGTTATTTTTTATCCTACCTCGTACCTTGTGAATTAAAGCAGGTTTGTTTTAGGGTTATAGGATGTCATTTAATTCCCAAAAGTTGCTATAACCCATTTTAGATCAGATCATCCTACTTCTTTCCTATTAAGCTTATTTGACCTGTGTTTAGACCCTTAATTACCCTATTTGCACACTGCATTGGTAAAATTATAGTTTTACCCCTTATGATTTATCTTATTCTTTAATTCAGAATTCTCTAAGTTAAGCTTCTCTTTAGGTTTTGTAGGAGCTTCTTCACACTTATTTAGATTAAATTATGCTAGTTAGGGTTTATGATGAGGCTCTCATCATATATTATTGTGGCCAGGACATAAGGAGATACATTTTGGAGCTTCAAATGAAGAATCCAACCATATGGATGGATCTAAATCATCGATTGCAACCCAATGGAACAAAAGTCGATCCAATCAGATATTCGTAGCACTTTCAAGTAGCATTTGAAAATGGGTGGCCCAGATGATGCCACATGGAATCATCTGAACTTTCCAAGCTCTACATCATCCGTGCCCTAACATCCTCATCATTGGATCATCATCCAATGGTAGGGAAGCACCTGCACCCTTAGCAGCAACAGCGTCCAAACGACAAAGTGGGACCCTTGGCGTGGAGGTCTTGAGTGCATCCTTCAAAGGAGGGGTGAGGGTTAGAGACCAGCAAACCCCCCCAATTCTCCTATTAGGCAGCAAGTGCAGTGTGTGTTGTGTGTGGTAGCAGTAGATAGCACGCAACACAGGCGTGCAGAGCTTGCGCTAGCAATGTAGTAGCGCGAACGCAAGCACCATAGGGCGCTTGGGACACGGGCACGCTATGCGTGCGTGATCAGGTTTTTGCGCGGTTTATAAAATTAGGGATTCAAGATCGTTGCAACGCACAAAAACCATTTCGCTTTTAAATTTTTAAACAAAGTTAGGGAAGTATCTAGGGTCGTCTAAAGAGGCAATATGTTTCCAAAATTGAGTCTCTTGCTTGGAAATAAAAATCAACTTTCATTCTGTATTTATCTATAGCTATTTTTTGTTTGATTTTCAAATAACGGCAAAGATGCAAAGTAGATGGCGGGAAAGAGACTAACACCTAATTCACCACACTAACACAATGGTGATAATTAACTCCTCTCTCTGAGCTCACCCTAGGCACGTGGAGGCCTAGGGTAATTAGATAAGGCATGTGAAAAGGTTGCTAGAAAAGCAAGAAACAAACATGCAAGAGAAAGGCAAATTTTGTAATTAGGAAAGGAAAATGTTTTACAAAAGCCCAAATAGAGTAATGCTTTTCCTAAAAAATATCAAGGTACAAAATTAAAAACACTAATTATCTTGATGATGTTGGTGAATAAGAGAGTCCTTGCTCCAAGCATAGTGGCTCCTGGGCTTGAAAGAGCTCTCCAACTCCATCCTTGCTATGCTCCTTCAAGATGATGTCCTCCAAGGCAAGCCCAAAAAGAGGGGGCGTGCCCTATGCTTCTCTGAGGTGGATGGTTCCACCAATTCTCCTCCAATGCCTAGCCATCCTCCAAGTTGAAGAGCTTGCTCCTCCTTGGCATGGCACAAGGAAGAAGAAAGAAGGGGAAGAAGGCACCAATGGGGTAGGTTGGATGCCCCCTTTATCTTCTTCTATTCTTCTCCTTCCTTGGCCGTAGGTTAGAGTGGATGTAGGGTAGAATTAAACTAAATGGAGATGGGGAAAATGGTGGTGGTTAAGGATCTTTTTAAAGAGTAGGACGGGGGGTATAGGTAGCTCTTGGAATGGGTGGCTAGGATGGGATTTTATGGTAGTTAGTAGATCCTAGGGTTATTAAGGGTTGGCACCAACTTAGAGGTGGTGGTTACCACCTTTGGCATCTCTTGAGTTGGTGCCAAAAATGGGATTCTAGAAGGGTTTGGGTTGGCACCAACACATAGAGGGTGGGGATGATTTGGGTGGTGAGTGTAGGGCTAGGATTAAGTTAGATTTGGTGCCAATTAGGAGGGTTTCTAGAAGGTTAGTTTGGCACCAACTATATGTGTCTTTTGGAGGAGGTTGATGGGTGAAGGGATGGCTATGGTTGGTGCCAACGGTAGGGTGGACTAGGTAGCTTAGCTAGACTTAGGGTTAGGGTTATTTGGTGGAGTTGTTTAGATAGGATTTTAGGGTTGTGGATGGCTAAGGCAGATGTAGGTTAGCTAAGCTAGCTTAGCTAGTAGTGAAGAAGAGGAGGAGGTATCTAGAGCTAGTGTATGAGGGGAGGAGCTGAAGAAAAGAAGTCTGGAGCTGAACTGGAGTTGGTAGCTGCTGAAGAAGATGGCATGGAGCTACTTTAGCTGGCTTAGCTTGCTAGTTCTTTGCTATCGGCTAAGCCAATTTAAAGCAAGCTGGCTTTTGCTGAATAATACTGAGGAAGAGCTGGGTGTGATATTCCCGGGGATGACCTAGCTAGTTGGAGTAGCTAAGGTAGCTTAGCTCAACTAAGTTAAGCTAAGTCGAGTCCCTAGGAGCTGGACTTGAGCTTCTTGAGCTAAGATGAAGTCATCTTTAGTTGACTGGAGTTGAGTAGAGCTGGATGTTGCTGGTCCTGAGTTGAGGTGAACTCGAGTCAACTCAACTCAGCTAGCTAGAACTCCCAGTGAATTGATAGGAGCTAAGATGAGCTAGACTAAGCTAAGTTGAGCTAGATCTGAGCTGACTTGAGCTAAGGTGAGCTAAGATGAGCTCTCTTGAGTTGCCATTTAGCTGAGATAAGATGAATGGAGTTAGGATGAGCTAACCCTAGTTCAAGTGAGCTGGAATCTTGCTGTGGTGAGCTGGATCAAGCTGAGTCCCAGCTGGTTTGAGCTTCTCCTTCACTAGTTGCCGTCCTGAGTGCTAAGGTTCTAGGATCTAACTGTCTACTTATTCCTAACACTCACAAAATCATATTAAAATGACAACAAAATGTAAAATGCATGCCTAACATAATTTATGCCTAATGCAGCCCAAAATGTCCATTTGCAGAGTTAAATTCCTAAGAGCTAGGTTTGTTTTAATACATAAGAATGATGTTAAACTGGCATTTATCACACCCCCGTGCTTATCTTTTGCTAGTCTCTTAGCAAAACGTTAATTTTTACAAAATAGAATTTTTGGGAAATCTAATTTTTTCAATTTTTTAGGAGAAAGAGATTATGGAACACTAGTTGATCCAAACACAGGAGGAACGGGATTTGTTAAAGATAAACATCAGGATTTATTTTCGGATCCAAAAATAAGGGGAATCAGGATCAATATATCCTCAAAAATTTCACAAATTAACCCTTTGTTAATTCAAATGACTTGAAACTTTTGTATTTAGGATTTTTCTAGCTCTTGAATCTAATTCGCAACTTGCAATAACCTTTAAAACTTTGCGTATGTGCTTGTGAAAATCCAACATTTATAAGGGCAAGTTTTTGGTTTAAAACTTTTCTTTTTCTCCCCCATGCTTATTTTTAACTTAGTCTTAGAACAGTAGTGTCATGATAATCATTCCCATTTCCAATTCTTAAAGGAGCTCTAGCACCAGTACTTCAAGATAGTACTGTCCATGACACCACCTAGGAGCTCACAACCCCAAACACAATGCCGTGCAAAGGGACACTCTAATAAAACTCAAGCTCCTGCTTCAACACTATAGATAAAGCATTGTCCAAGACACTTGAGTTGCAAAAATGCGCTTTAATGCTCCATCTAAAGATATGAAATATAGATATAGAGAAACACCGAGGCTATAACATGTTAACATCACGTCCTCAAAGGAGGCATTTTTCTCATTCTCGGTGGTGGGAACTCAAACCAATGTTCTGCTTCAAAGTTTTACTAAGTCCAAACAAGGAGGGTTTTCTAATTTTTAGTTATTTTTAGGTGTTGGCTTGTGTGTGAAATCTGACACAAGAAGTTTGCATGAGATGCAAGTTTTTGAATCAAAAACTAAGCCAGATACTTTCCATATTACAAAAGAGGATAAGTCACCTGAACTATCATGAGTTCAGGTGGAATTTTAGAGAAGGATATTTGATCTAGTCTAAAGATAGGCCCTAAAATTCTAACAATCAGATCCGTATCCTTATCCCTAGTTTGTTAAAGATTAAATCCCATTGTACCAAAAGTGAGTTTTCAACCTTAGTCACAATTTCAAAAATTTTCCTCAAAATTTTTCAACATTTTTATTTTTTGGGTATGCATGTAGGAAAATAAAATGACAAAAGAAAAGTGCACATTTCTAGGTTTTGAAAATCCAAAATCGATCTTCAAAATTTTATAAACACCCCCATGCTTATGATATGCAGTGTCCTCATGCATTAGGAGGGAAAAGGGATCAACCTTAGTGAAAGGCGGTCGAGTTTAGGATGATCAAAACCTGGAAAAAATAAAGAGAAAAAGAAAGTAAGAAAATGATGGGTTACCTCCCATCTAGTACTATCTTTTACGCCATTCAATCGGGTGTGAAGGTATGCACGAAAGACGGAAAATCATATAAATAGTTGGACGCTTGGATGCCCGCAGAAAAAGGGTCTTCTTTTGGATCCCTATAAAGTTGAGTGGTATAAAGATGGGGATCAAAATTTGATGGAAAATGTTAGGTGTAACCTAAGTCTGGCCATGGTTTTAAGTCAGGATGAATGCCAAACTCGAGAGGGTTTGGTGTTAGGTCCAGGTGAAAGGGAGTGGGAGAGAAGTGATGAGAGGTAAGTGGGGTTAGTGTGCTGGGGTGGGTTGAGAGAAAAGTGGGTGGGTCGGATGAATAATCTGGGGGATCATCAGGAATAGATTTTTGTGGAAGACAAGTCTCCAAGTCAAAGATTTCGCTGACCACCGATTCTGAGTCAGATTCCTCGAAAAATTTGTGGTCTGGAAGGGTATCTACCAACATAGTCTCCTCCACCAAATTTGAAAATTCAGTATTTGAGTCCTCAAAAAAGTTATCATCATGGAATCTCTTGGAGGAATTAAAAATATCAAGAGTGATAGTTTGGCCTGCGCAGGTGATATCCATTTTGCCTATGGCAATTGATATTTGCCTTTGCAGTAGCCAAAAAGGGTCGTCCAAGAATTATTGGGGCATTCATTAAAGATTCAGGTGCCTCAATGTCAAGGACCAGAAAGTCTGCAAGGAAGACACAATTCTGGACCTTGACAAGTCATCCTCGACAATCCCACAAGATTTGATTGTAGATCGATTGGCTAATTGAAGGTTAACCTCAATAGGTTTTAATTCACTAATATGAAATTCTTCAAATAAAATCGTGGGAATGACATTAACTGAGGCTCCAAGATCAAGGAGGGTGCGAGCAAAGGTAGTATCATCAATAATTATTGAAATTAATGGCCACCGGGACATTTTATCTTAGGAGACAGCTTACTATGTATGACAGAGCCTATTGTCTCCAAAACCTGTACCTGTCCTAGATTTTTGGCTTGCCTTTTTGGAGTACAAATCTCCTTCAAAAATTTGGCATAGGCAAGTATATATTTGATTGCATCTAGGAGAAGGATATTGATGTGAACTTGTCCAAATAAATCCATGAGTTCTTCTATTGTGGGCTCATATTTCTTTTTTCGATTAGTGGTGGGGTGGAGAGCTTGTGGAAAAGGGATAGGAGTTGTATCCTGAGATTTTTCTGTTTCTTTTTCTCCCTGATGTGGGAGTTTAGAGTCAATTTCATAGGAATGTGGATTTCACTAGGTTGTTGTGAAGGCTCGGGATCAGTGGTGGTTTTCCCACTCCTCAACGTAATTGCATGTGTAGTCAGATTTTTATTTGGAGGAGGTGGGGGGGCCTGTTGTTGTGAAAAACTGAGAGGCTACTGAGGTAATGGATTTATGGGAGGCTGGTTATGAAAGTTTTGATTTCTACCCAGATATTGGTTCTTAGGGTTGGGCATGGGTTGGGATGGAAGATGTCTCGCAGGTCATTGAGTGGGAGTAACCCCAATCAGATTATTCAGATCTGTGATGGTGTGGGTTACTTCCATCATCTTATTATGCATATCTTGTAGGGTTTTCATCATCTGGGCATTGATGTCTTGTTGAGATGGCCCAGGATGAAAGGTTGGATTCGACCCATACCAACTAAATTGATTTGAAGTTTGGAGAGGAACCAGGTTATTCCATGAGTGGTTCGGGTAATTCTTCTCGTTGGAAGAATTTCTAAACTCCTTGAGGGCAAAAATATTTTGAGTGGGGTTAAGGTTTGGATAGTTGTCATTCCCCAGTGAATCATAGAAAGCCTCAGAATATTGGTAATAGTCAGTAGGAGTAGTGTTGAGATTGTGCAAATTTTCTCTTCGTGGAATGTTAGCTTGGGATAGATGTGGACTATGTGGAGCTTGTGTTGGTGTGGTGAGTCTTTCCTCAATTTTCTTTTGATTTATTGGCATCTGGTCGAGTTTTTGTGCGAACATTTGAAGATCATCTTAAGTAACTAGAATAGATTGTGTGCCTACTTCATGAACATCGAATTGCGGGTTTGAAGTTCTGCAAAATGTGTCCATGGAAGCTTGATTAAATGAGTTTTCACTCATTTCTTCAAATAGGTCGTAGGCACTTTCAGCATCCTTATTCAAGAAGTTGCCGCCACATGAGGCATCGAAGAAACGTCGAATTCGATCTTCTAAACCATGATTGAAGATCTGCACGAGTTGCCTAAAGGAATCTCGTGGTGTGGACAACTTCTTAAGAGATCTTGGAATCTTTCCCAAGAATCATGAAAACTCTCACCAGATTTTTGTTGGAAGGTCATAAAAGATCTTCAAAAAGAATTTGTATGATCTATAGGAAAGAATTTCTTGAGGAAGGCACTCTTGAGCTGAGGTCATGTGATAATGGGTCAACCAATGGTCCTGAACTAGTAAGCGGCCTTATCTTTAAGAGATAATGGAAATAGTTGCATCAATCTTAGGTCTTCTTGCACATTTCGGGAATGGGTTGTTTGTGCAAGAAGCGTTAGCTCTTCAAGGTGGCTGAAGGGGTCTTCCCTAGCAAGGCTATGGAAATGTTTAATCAGGCTCAGAACTGCCGGCTTGATCTCAAAGTCCTCCTTAGGTATGACCCCCTATCATTCCTCATAGTAAGAAGGATCACAAAAATTTCTTAGAGGAACAACAGGCTGCTAACGGGGCGGTGGGTTAGGCCTTTGGTTGGCTAGGTTCTGGATATTCCTAGCCAACAATTATTGATTGGCTCTAAGTTGAGCAATCTACTTAGCCATTAAAGTGTAGAGATCAGGTGGGGGGGTTTACTGTTGCGATTGAGGCAAATTAGCATAAGGTAGCTCCAAGTGCAGGAAGTCAAAGGTAGGGGATTTGTTTTGGGTGGAAGGGTTGGAATTTGGATTAGGATTGGGGTTAGAGGTGGGATTAGAGGTAGAGGTGGAAGGGTTCGTGCACCTATTTTGTTGGTTTTCCATTTTTTCAGAAGAAGAAGATGGGAAAAGTAATCTTTTGGCATGGGGGCAAAATCAAATGATCCCTCCAACTGCGGATTTTGGGACCGTCTTCTGTGCATAAAAGAGAAGAATGGGAGAGGAGGAGAAGAGAGAGATGAGAGAAAGTGTGCAATTCTTGGAAACAAGCCTAGTTTGTCTTAAGGTTGACTCCTTAAAACCTAAGACTTGGGAACCCAATAAGTAAGAAATTAATAAGCGAACCCAATTCCAAAATAGAGCCTAGCTAGACTAAAGAAGTGGATTAGGCCTAAGCATTTCCTGGAAAACTAGGGGCTTGTGTAAATCTACACCCATTGTTTGACTTCCCTCTAAGTCTGACGTCGCATTTTCTAAAGGAAGTAGGAGTTCTTAATGATCCTTAAATATTGGATATCAAGCCTAAAATGGATGAAGTCCTTAAGTGGTCAAGTGACTACTTGTTTTAAGTTAAGCTTGGGTGTCTAAATGTGCACGGGAATGTGGAGGGTGTTAATTGAGGTAATGCCCTATTATTTCAATTTTTATGGTGTGTGTAGGGATTGAAAAGTGATTCCAATTAGCAAAATCAATTTGACACACAAATTAATGTATTTCTGTCTTTTAGGATTTGATTTAGCTTAATGAGTTTTAGGGTTTTCTTTTTAAGCTTTCAAATAAGTTTGAAATTACACAAACAAAGGAAAATCAAGTTGTAATGGTGAAGATAGATTTCCTTTATATTGTGGGGCTATAAATCAAAAAGAAACCTTAAGTGAATTGATCTTAAGACAAAAATTTTACTACAAATGAATTTGTTTGACTTTCTTTTTAAGTAGTGGTCCAAACAAAGCAAGAAATACCACTACTCTTAGGAAAATCTAACAAGGATTCCAAAGAATATTTTTTTTAAGATTTTAGGAATTTGTTTAGTATTTTTAAAATATTTTTCCTTATGCTGGTGTCAAAGTCCAGAAATGATACTTGAGGGTATTTTGGACTTTTCAGTACCACAACCGGCCTCAGAAAATTTTTGTGAATTTATATGCTGTGTAAAATTTCATAGGAATTCTAGAAAGCTAAATTTCATAAAAATTGAATGAGTATAAAAGTTTCTAAAATTCGCAGATTGTAGAAAAATAGGAAGATTGGAGAGATGATCCCTCTGTAGTTCATGAATTTTCAAAAATTTTATACCAATCCAATTGCACTGAAATTTGGAACAAATGCTCCTTACTTGAATTGGAATCTCTTGATGAAATTTCAAGATTTTATGAGCTTGTGGTGTCGGGAATTGATTTTTGAAGTCTGGGTAGAAATTTGGATCTGAAAATCAGAACACCAACACTTGAAGTGAAGTGGTGTTAAGTGGTGCAAACAAACAACAAACGGGTTTTAAATTGTACACTTCACTTAATTAATATGTATAAGGTCCTGAAAGCCAAGTTTAATATTTTTTTGGTAGCTTTTAAGTCTATGTGTGACTAGAAAGAGGAACCAACATGAATTTTCGCGGGAGGACACAGAATTGCAAGTTCTTTCTTCCAAAATCCTGCTTTCTTCCTGTAGTTCCTGCACACACGAGAGAGAATAGAGACAAGGGGATGAGATCCACTTATCAAGCAAGAGAACAAATTTAAGCAAAGCCGTGCATCCCGAGCAACGATGCCAAAAAGCAATCGGGTTTTTGTGTAGTTTGTAAAATTAGGGTTTAAGATAGTTGTAATGCACAAAAACCATTTTGCTTTAAAATTTTTAAACCTAGATAGGGAAGTATCTAGGGTCGTCCAAGGAGGCAATATGTTTACAAAATTGAGTCTCTTGCTTGGAAATAGAAATCAACTTTCATTTTACATTTTTTTATATATGATTTTTGTTCGATTTTGAAATAACATCAAACACACGAAGTAGATGGCGGGAAAGAGAATAACACCTAATTCACTACACTAACACTATGGTGACAATTAATTCCTCTCTCTAAGCTCACCCTAGGCACGTGGAGGCCTAGGGTAATTAGAGAAGGGGGGTGAAAAAGGTGCTAGAAAAGCAAGAAAACAAACATTCAAGAGAAAGGCAACTTTTGTAATTAGGAAAAGAAAATGTTTTACAAAAGCCCTAATAAAGGAATGCTTTTCCCACAAAATACCAAGGTACAAAATTAAAAACACCAATTATCCTGATGATGTTGGTGAAGAAGAGAATCCTTGCTCCAAGCTTAGTGGCTCCTAGGCTTGAAAAGAGCTCTCCAACTCCTTCCTTGCTATGCTCCTTCAAGATGATGTCCTCCAAGGCAAGCCCAAAAGGAGAGGGCATGCCTTATGCTTCTCCAAGGTTGATGGTTCCACCTTCAATTCTCCTCCAATGCTTGGCTATCCTCCAAGTTGAAGAGCCTGCTCCTCCTTGGCATGGAATAAGGAAGAAGAAAGAAAGGGAAGACGGCACCAAGGTGGTGGGTACGATGGCCCCTTAATCTTCTTCTCTTCTTCTCCTTCCTTGGCTGTAGGTTAGGGTGGATGTAGGGTAGAATTAAACTAAATGGAGGATGGGGAAAATGGTGGTGATTAAGGTTCTTTTTATAAAGTAGGATGGGGAAAATGGTGGTGACTAAGGGTCCTTTTAAAAAGTAGGATGGGGGATATAGGTTGCTCTTGGAATGGATGGCTAGGATGGGATTTTAGGGTAGTAAGTAGATCCTAGGTTTATTAAGGGTTGGCACCAACTCAAAGGTTGTGGTTACCACCTTTGGTTCCTCTTGAGTTGGTGTCAAAATTGGGAATCTAGAAGGGTATGAGTTGGCACCAACACATGAAGGGTGGAGATGATTTGGGTGGTGGAGTGTAAGGCTATGATTAGGTTAGTGTTGGTGCCAATTAGGAGGGTTTCTAGAAGGTTAGTTTGGCACCAACTATATGTGCCTTTTGGAAGAGGTTCAGGAGTGAAGGGATGGCTATAGTTGGCGCCAAAGGTAGGGTGGACTTGGTAGCTTAGTTGGACTTAGGGTTAGGGTTATTTGGTGGAGTTGTTTAGCTAGGGTTTTAGGGTGGTGGATGGCCAAGGGAGTTGGAGCTTAGCTAAGCTAAGCTACCTTAGCTAGTGGTGAAGTGGAGGAGGAGGTATCTAGAGCTAGGGTTTGAGGAGAGGAGCTGAAGAAAAGAAGTCTGGAGCTGAATTGGAGCTCGTAGCTACTGAAGAAGATGGCATAGAGCTACTTTAGCTGGCTTAGCTTGCTAGTTCTTTGCTAGTTCTTTACTAGTTGCTAAGCCAAGCTAAAGCAAGCTGGCTTCTACTGAATGATGCTGAGGAGAGCTGCATCAAATATTCCTGTGGATGACCTAGCTAGTTAGAGTAGCTAAAATAACTTAGCTCAACTAAGTTGAGTTAAGTTGAGTCTCCAAGAGTTGGACTTGAGCTTCCTGAGCTAAGATGAAGTCATCTTCAGCTTGCTGGTGTTGAGTGGAGCTAGATGTAGCTGGGCCTAAGCTGAGGTGAACTCTAGTTAACTCAGCTGAGCTAGCTAGAACTCCTAGTGAATTATGGGAGCTGAGATGAGCTAGACTCAGCTAAGTTGTGCTAGATCTGAGCTGACTTGAGCTAAGGTGAGCTAAGATGAGCTCTCTTGAGTTTCCATTCAGCTGAGATGAGCTGAATGGAGCTAGGATGAGTTAACCCTAGTTCATGTGAGATGTAATCCAACTATGGTGAGCTAGATCAAGCTAAGTCCCTGCTGGTTTGAGCTTCTTCACTAATTGCCTTCCTTAGTGCTAGGGTTCCAGGGATCTGACAATCTACTTATCCATAACACTCACAAAAACATATTAAAAAGACAACAAAATATAAACTGAATGCCTAACCCAATTTATGCCTAATGTAGCCCAAAAAATCCATTTGTGGAGTTAAATTCCTAAGAACTAGGTTTGTTTCAATGCATAAAAATGATGATAAACTAGCGTTTATCAACGTGTTAGTAGCACTGTGGGGAGCGCATTGATCTTCAGCGTTGTTTATGGACATCACCAATTGCCCATGTGCGGAAAGCTTCTTCTCTACCACTATATAAGGTCCTATACACCCCCTGGCCTACCCATCTCTTCCTTTCTCTCCCTCACCACTTTCAAAGCTCTAGAGAGAGCTTGTCCCATGCCCGAGATGCTGCTCTAGAGTAGAAAATCAAATATTTTTCCCACTTCTCACCCCCCTTCGTGGAGCATCCTGTGGCCATCTGCTCACCACCTTCGAGAAGTAGATCCTTGCTGCGATGCCATCCTACCCTGTTCTCCTTCCTCCGACATCGTTCTTCTCCATCTGACTCCTCCCCACCTTAGTTTGGGGCATTGTCAGAGGAGTCGTCCTCCAAGCGATCATCGAGGGGGATTCTTCTCACCTGTCTCTATCTTTTATTTGCTTTCTAGTGCACTTTCAATTAGTTGTAATATACATTGATTGATTTTATGAAATATTTCTCTCTCTCTCTCTCCCTTATTTGCAAGTAGATTAGTTAGATAAAAATTTTGTCGATCTGGTCTCTTGCCTATTAAAATGAAAAAATTGCAAAAGATAAAAAAATAAAAACAAATAAAATCGAAGCGTAATTTTCAAAACCAAACGTTCACCTCCTTATGTTCGACTTGGGACTCACGTCGAGTTTTGGTATAAATTTTATTTGGTAGCAATATTTTGCGACTACGATGGCGAGTTCTCCAAAACCCTGATTTCCCTCGCAAAATTTACTCTGACCATTTTGCACCGTTGCTGGGGAGGCAATGCTCTTTGGTTTTTCTCTCATTTTCCGACTTACATAAATTTTTAGCTCACTTTAATCCTTTCTTTCTCTGAATACAGGTACCCTTCCAAGGCAAGCCAAAGCAGCATAGATTGGAGTAAAGTGTGGTTAGAAGGTTCTGTAAGTGTATCCCCACCACCCCCTCCTTAGATTTTATCTTGCCACACTAATAAATCAAACCCAAACTGACTTAGGTGCTTGCATACACCCTAGGTTAGTCTTGGTTGTTTGAATGTCACTTCACCTCACCTCACCCACCCACATAAATTAGAAAAAAAAAACTATCTGATTATGGGATTTACTGAAAGTTACACACATTAAACACCCACAACTCTCATCCTAAGGCCCACAATCACTTTGATTCTACACTTAACCTAGATCTGAGTTGTGGATCAGGTACACCTTAACTCAACACACATATAAGTGAGTAGAAATTTGATTAGGTTAAGACATTTTGTGTGCCTTAACCAAGTGGTGCATCAAGCCAATTGGTTGAACTGTTTAGGCCGTACTACTTAAGATAAAAGTGATTCGTCAGTAGGTTGTCCCATAGGGTTGATTTTTAGGGTTGAACCAGGCACTCTACATTATTTTGAGTTTTAATGGAATATATCATCATCAATGCTTGCAAAAATTTGGAATGTTCTTCTGAACTTGATTGAACGAACCTAAAGATTAACCCTAAAAGCTATTAAACAAGGTTAAACCCTAAAGGACACATCATCATAACCTTGTTTGCAAATCTTAGTTATGCATGCACACACATCTTAACTGATCATTAAGGGCACAACCCATCTAAAGGGCCCCTCACATTCCAAGAGCATAGTCATCCCAAGCTTAACTAAAATTGAGTAGACGTTGGCCTTAAGGATTAACTCGCTCTTTGGGACTCCAACTGAGATTTTCTTTCGACTAATCTGCTTTTGTTGGTTCATTTGATGTCTATCTAAGGGAGTAGCGTCAAATGACCACGGTTGGGGGGTATGAAAGGAACCGGAAGCACAAGCCAATGGAAGAGCCTTCTCCCTAACCCCTCCCTCTAACTGGTTGTATTGATCGGATAGAAATAGACCAAATCATTTCTGTCATCTCAAGATGGGTTATGGGAGTTTGTAGGTCTTTAGGATACCCACCTAAGGACAGGTTTCATTGATTCCACTTCAGGGCACCCTTCTCTGTTCTGTTTTCCTTCTTACTTCATCATGTATTCTTCCACACCATACATACAATTCCAATCCTACCCTCCTACCACCACTTATCCTCAAGATGATTACTATCCTGACTCTACTTATGATTACCCATCCCCTATTTGGATAACTTTGATTAGGGATATGATTCCGAACCTCAATGTCCAGGACCTAACCCTGGACATCATGATTTTGACTATTATCCTTCCCAAAGCTACACTGAGTATAGATCTTCTTCCTTTCATGATCAAACCAACCTGATCTACAATCAGGAAGGATATGATTATAACACCCACCCTCCCCAGGATTACACTGAATATAGGTCACCACCATTCTTTGAACAACCCAAAATGACCTCCTGTCAGGGAGGTCCCCAAGAATCTTAATTTCCTATCTCCCCTAGTTTTAACCCAAACCCACCCAACCCTGAACTGAACTATTCGGTTCAGGTGAACTAGGTCAAAGATATGGTGTTTCCTAACTTGAGGAACTCTATACAATCTTTAGAAGCTCAGCCAACACCATGCATTGAAGCATTGGAGCTTATGATCAAAATAGTTGATGAACTTAAAAGTTCTTTATTGGATTGGCTCCAAGATGTTAAGGATAGGGGCCTGGGTGAGTTTTTACTTACGAAGTTGTCAAAATTGAGGATAAAATTTATGGTTGCCCTAGTCCAATCTTAGGATGATTCTCAGAATGAGCCCCATTCATGAGAGCCAATGTCAGAACCCACTAAGGCACCTGTCGAGGGGGCATTTTTTATGAACCAGAGATGACCAGGTTGGTTTAGAGCAACCAATCGAGGATGATGTGATTTTCTCACTCAGGATCCCCAAACCAGTGAGTGAGGAAAAATATGTCTCTATAGTCTAGGGAACAAAATATGATTTTGAGACATCAGTAAATGAGGTTTAAGAATTCTTTGATTCTGAGGGTAAAGAATCTTTAGGTGAAGTCTCACTTGAATTTAAGGAGAATGATTTTAGAGAGACTAGCGAGATTGAGGAGCATGATGAACCATTTGATAGCCTGATAACTGAGGATTATGATCTGATGGAAACACCATCATGAGCCCTAACTAGCTCATTTTGACCCATAAAAGAAAATAAAAGCTCCCACATAACCAATTGGCGGTCCTAATTCACTGAATAATCAATCTAAGATAAAAGCAAGAAATAAGGGTAAAATTGTAATTTTACCATTGCAGTATAACAATGGGTTTTCTCATGGACTAAAAATAGGTCAAATGGTCTTAACAAGATACTAAGTGGGTTGAATCAGATAGAAAAGGGTTCGTGTGAATTCTGGGAATTAAATGACTTCTCGTAACCCTAAAATAAACCCACTTGATTAAACAAGGTTCTGGTTAGGATAAAATTCACCTAAACCTTCTAAAAATCATACGAAAAATATTCTCTAAGGTTTGGAACCTTCAATTCGGCCCTTAGAACATATTTTGTCCCAAAATGGGGTCTTAAACCAATATTAGACCTAAATTGGGTATTTACGTAAATTACCCAGTCAAACGTGGTCAAACAAAAATCCAATTTCACCATTGGATTCCTTAGGTTAAAATTAGATTTGTACCAAAATTTGGACCTAAGGGGAATTCATCTTGACCTACTTTGCAAATAAGTCCAACCTGATTACATTTCTACCCATATCTTTCAAAAACCCTTGCACTTGGCCCCCTAGCTTCTTCTTCATCTTTGTAAATAGGTCCCTCCACCACTATAGCGGAGGAAATCCTACACCGACGAGCTTTAGAAGGAGGATTCTACTTGATTGCTCAGAGAATCCCTCCCAAAATTGGAAGGGAGATTCCCTGAGTAATCCTTTTCAATCTAAACCCATTGATAAACCCTAATTTGTACCCAATCTCACAAGCGAACGCATGAGAGATTTGGGTCTTTTTGAGCTTCCAATGCCGATGAACTTGCCATGCTTGGAAGCTTGGCTTCCAAGCACAAACCCAACCTCCAGGACCTATTTAAGAAACCCCAACTCATTCCACATCTCCTCAGCTTGGAATTGGGCCGATTCCCTCACTTTCTTCTCTCCTCGTCGGTCACAACACCTTCGCAAGCTCCGATGGTTCCGTCCCCTCTTTCTCGTCGCCCAACCACAATACCAATGGTTGGGTTGCCTTCCTCTTGTTCATCCGCATCGGCCATACCAACCCTGATGCCGCCTCTGCCCCTATCTTCGTCGTCGCCTCATCTACGGAGATCTTCAACTCTGGCATCGGCCGCACCAGCCCAGACGCCTCTCCTGTCTCCTTCATCCTTAGGTTAGGTCAGATAACTTCGCTCTCTCTCTTATTCTCATTCCCCCTTTTTATTTCTCGAAAATACCCCTTGACGCCCCCAATCACCATCACCTTCACCTCCGGCCAGACCTCTGGAGAGGCATCCCCGTCGCTTTGCACCTCCATCCGCCTCGCCAACCAATCTATGACCTCCGCAACACCCCACTGATCATTTCCCCCAACTCCAATCTCTCCGTCAACCACCCAAAAGCATCCCCAAACACACCCACTTACACGACCATAGTACGCCCTAGATCTACCATTACAGCCATCCCCGTGCCTTGCCAACCACTGCAATACACTCGCCATGCCTCGGCAAATCTCCCTGAACATTTTGAGATGGCCGCAAGGCCGTACTCATGGTTTCAGGTTCAGGCTCACCAGCCACCATGGACAAAGAGCTTGAAGCTTGCCTACTATGCTTCAACTGCCACTGCTCCAGGCGCGAGTCCCAGGTGGTGCGGACTTGAGGCACGAATGCACTCAAGTTCCCAATTGGAGCCACAAGGCCTTGCAGCCTCGCGAATTGGGAGTGCCATCTGCTGCTGCGGCATGCGCAATGGAGGTGGGAAATTTAATCCCACCCTGGAACTAGACAAGCAGGTGGGTGTGCATAAATTGTTTTCCTGCCACAGGCTTATTACCTCCAACTCAAAGGGTGAGGTCCCTCTCACCTGACTGACTGGCCTCGTTCACGACCACACCCCACAAACGTGGTCTCGATCCGGCCCGACTAGCACACCTCGCCTACCACCACACGCCAATAGGCCTACTCCCATACGCATACCTGACCCGATTACCCGAGAAGCGTAGCTCTGGGAGAGCAAAACCTAAGAGAGAAAGGAGAGGAGAGTTTGCACGGGTAGGGGGTAGGTTTTTCTCTGCAGGCTAAGAAGAAGAGAAGCGAAGCTGAAAAAGCGGAAGGAGTAGGCTAAGGGCTGAAGCAGAAGAGGAAGGAGCTGAATGAAAAGAAACAGAGCCGTAGAAGCTAAGGTAGAGGAGGTTAGAGAAAAAAGTAAGGAAGAAGAAGGAAGGAGAAGGGCCAGAGTGGAAGAAAGAAGCCAAGGAAGAGAATGAAAGAAGGTAGAAGCTGAGGTTCGCAAAGCAAAGAGAAGAAGGAAGAAAGTCAGAAGAAAAGGCAAAGGAAAGAATCAAACCCAAAGAAGAAAGAAGAAGAAGCAGAAAGCAGAAGAAGGAAAAATCAGAGGAAAGCACTGTAGCACATCACTTTTAAGACGTTTGATTTTATAATCAAACGTCCAATTTTTCATCAGATCTCCATTATTTTTAGCTATAATTCTTTTTATGCTCCATATACTCATGCTTTACATTCTTAATTAGATTTTGAGTAACATTATGTGTTCAAATTGCATTCATTATTGAGCTTAGTGCATGAATTCCATTTGCTCCTTGTGTTTGACCTCGGACTATAAATTTGAGTAATAAATTGTATTTGTTTCGAACGTTTTTTCGACTGTACTACAACGTGACTTTTCTAAACTAGATCAAGCATCCCCAACATGATCCGATTGGGGCTGACATGGAGGAATTTTATCTTATTATAATAGGTGATCCAATCGGTAGCCCTAATATTCAAACACACCCCAAAGAGATGAATGATTTTGATTTGGGAATTATTGAATCCAAGTCAATTCTGATTCAGTCACAATTGTTTGACTTGGATATCTTCGATGGGGTGTACAACGATCTAGAGGTCCCGAAAACATTGATTTTAGTGGGGAGGAGTTTGGAAGTTAAATTATGGGAAGTGAATTCTAGGGGAAATAGAGTTCTTTATCTAAGGGTTCCTTTGTGTTTGAAACCACGAACTTCTTACCAGAACCCTTATGATCTTTTTGATTTTGAAGATGTGCAACCCGAGTACAGAACATTTGACTATCTTGAGCCAAATTCCACAAGGACAAATAGACCCTGTGATTTAGACCTACCTAGTGTCCGCCACTTTAGACTTGGGTTGCACACCATAAAATCGTAGGCTCAGCCACGCAAACACAACAATCTCCGATTTTGGGTGATTTTCATCCAGAGCCTTAGAGCCACTCGACCCTGGGGCATGGGCTTGCACCATAATCTTGTCATCATCTGTGGACATCATCTTCTAGCAGGTTTGAGGATCAATCTTTTAATTTTGATTCTAACCTGTAGTTGTGAATTCTTAATTTCTTCTTTGTTTGTATGTTATGTCTAGCTAAAGACAATAAACCTAGCACGTGTGTATACTCCTTTCTCTCTATGGAACCAACCGGATGGTCACAAAATTCAGGAGATACTCCGCTTATTCCGCCCTTTTCATGCCGTTATTTTTACATTGAGGACATTGCATCATTTAGGAATGGGGGGTGGATACTTATCCTGAAAATATTTTGTTAGCTCTGTGGAATTTTTTTATTTTCTTAAAAAAAATTCAAAATTTAAAAAGGCAAAAAAAAAAGAATTAGGAGAAGAGAACTTAGGCATTAAGAGTTGTTAACTTTAGGAAACGATACTTCAGGACCTGAACACTTAGCCTCTTCAGGTCTTTGGGCTTAATCAGCACGAGTGTCCACTAAAATGTGACCCTGTTTCTTGAGTCCTTGCTAAGTTAATTTTATTTTAATTTGGTTAATAAATTGGGGTGATAAGTGCATGACTTATTAACTCACCCTCTGATTTATGGGGACTTTAAGTCTAAAGCATCTACACACTATTTGCACTAACTCACTTTTCAGCAGTTTTTATAGAAATTAGGTAGCTAATGAACTTTCTAGGGTAGAATGGCTGGCATATTGTCATGGGTAACAACCCATTGGCTGGTTGTCTAGAGCCCAGCTACATAACCATACTAATTCTACTGCCTTTAGGCAGATCTTAGATCAGGGAAGCCACCCACTTAAAAAAAGGAAAATAATATACTCAAAAATAGAAAAGAAAACATATATCAAAAAAGGAGGGAAGAAAAAAGAAAAATATGCCACACTTCACTGCAGAAGTATGGCTGGCAGGTTATCATGGGTAACAGCCCACTGGCCATTTGTGCTGATCCCAGCTCATAAAACACACAAAAATTCCCAAAACACTTAAGGAAGAAGTAGGGAAGTAGAATGATCCAGGGAGATATATACTGTGTGTGCCCTTGTGCGGGCCCCACAAAAAAAAAAAGTAGGGAGAAAGCTACTAGTCAGATAGATACACCTTTTAGCAACATTTTCTTTTTCAAGGTCACCTAGGGGCATAGAAACCTGAAGTTCATTTTAATTACCGTTAAGTGAGTCTTTCACAATTGTCATGATAAAGATGCTTAGCACTTAGAGTCCCTTTCGAAACTTGGGCTGGTAGGCTAGCTGTAGAAAGCTACCTCGAAACTCTAAACTCAAAAATCCAAAAAAAAAAAAAAGAAGAAAAAATAGAAAAAATGTATCTTCCCTTTTCAAAATAAGGCAAGGACTTGGGTTGTTTGCATTTTTCCATACACCCTGGAATTGTTGAGTTTTTGTAATTAGGTCCAAAGTTAAAATTTTCTAATGTGATCAACAAACCTTGCCTAAGTAATATTAGCCTCCGGCGTCAGCCACACTAGCCCAAATGCCTCTCCTGTCTCCTTCGTTCTTAGGTTAGGTCAGATATCTTCGCTCTCTCTCCTACTCTCGTTCCCCCTTTTTATTTTTCGAAAATACCCCTCGATGGCACCAATCACCATCACCTTCTCCACCTTCGGCTAGACCTTTGGTAAGGCATCCCCGTCACTCCGCACCTCCATCCTCCTCGCCAACCAACCTACGACCTCCGTAACACCCCACTGTTCATTTCCCCCTACTCCAATCTCTCCGTCAACCACCCAAAAGCACCCCTAAACACACCCACTTACACGACCACAGTATGCCCTAGATTCGCCATTACAGCCATCCCTGCGCCACGCCAACCACTGCAATACACTCGTCGTGCCTCGGCGAACCTCCATAGACGTTTTGACGTGGCCGCAAGGTCGTACTCATGGTTTCAAGTTCTGGCACACCGGCCGCCATGGATGAAGAGCTTGAAGCTTGCGTGCTATTCTCTAGCTGCTGTTGCTCCAGGCGCGAGTAGCAAGTGGTGCAGACTTGAGGCATGAACGTGGTTAGGTTTCCAATTAGAGCCACATGCCCTTGTTGCCTCGTGAATTGGGAGCTCCATCTATTGCTGTGACGCATGCAAGGGAGGTGGGACATTTAGTCCCACCTTGAAACTGGATAAGCAGGTGGGTGCGCATAAATTATTTTCCTGCCATAGGCTTATCACCTCCAACTCACGGGGTGAGGTCCCTCTCACCCGACCGACTGGCCTCTTCCACGACCACGCCCCGCTGACCTAGTCTTGACCCGACCCGACTGCACACCTCGCCCACCACCGCATGCCGGTGGGCCTGGTCCCGAGCGCATACCTGACTCGATTACCTGAGAAGCGTGGCTCTGGGAGAACAAAACCTAGGAGAGAATGGAGAGGAGAGTTCCCATGGGTAGGGGGTAGGTTTTGCTCTGCAGGCTAAGAAGAAGAGAAGCAAAGCTGAAGAAGAGGAAGGAGTAGGCTAAGGGCTGAAGTAGAAGAGGAAGGAGCTGAATGAAAAGAAAAAGAGCCGCAGAAGCTAAGGCAGAGGAGGTCAGAGAAAAAGGGAAGGAAGAAGGAAGGAGAAGCGCCAGAGAGGAAGAAAGTAGCCAAGGAAGAGAAAGAAAGAAGAAGGTAGAAGCTGATGTTCGCAAAGCAAAGAGAAGAACGAAGAAAGTCAGAAGAAAAGGCAAAGGAAAGAATCAAACCCAGAGAAGAAAAGAAAAGAAGCAGAAGGTAGAAGGTAGAAGAAGAAGGAAAATCCGAGGAAAGCACTGTAGCACATCACTTTTAGGATGTCTGATTTTATAATCAGACGTCCAATTTTTCATCAGATCTCCATTATTTTTATCTACAATTCTTTTTATGCTCCATATACTCATGCTTTACATTCTTAATTGGATTTTGAGTAACATTATGTGTTCAAATTGTATTCATTATTGAACTTAGTGCATGAATTCCATTTGCTCTCTGTGTTCGATCTCAGACTTCAAATTTGAGTAATAAATTGTATTTATTTCAAATGCTTTTTCGACTGTACTACAACGTGACTTTTCTAAACTAGATCAAGCATCCCCAGCATTTTGGTGCCATTATCGGGGAGCAACGCGCAATTCATCACTAGTATCTACATTATTTTGGTTATATTTGAGCACTAACTTGCCCTATTTGTTTTATTGTGATTTTGCGAGGAATTTCACGAGGAAATCTACCATGCAAATCAACCACTCCAGGGCAGGTAACTTCTCTATTCTTCCCTAATCAACCTCCTAATCATGGGAAGATAAAAAGGAAACAATCAAATTAGGAATCACCTGCCTTCTTTTTATAGTAATTATCTTTTAACAGGCTAGTTTCTTGATTTGCAAAATTTTTTTCACATCTTATTGAAGTTGAAGCAATTTTATTTAGAAATCCTACCCCAAAATTCCTGTGCCCATTAGGGATCACGCTTAATTTCTAAACCTCTGTGGACTATTCACTTCTTGTTTGAAGTCCAAGGAGAACGTTTGTGAAAATCGAAGAGGACTGGAAATATAGCCAAATTAGGGTTTCTACATTAGGGTTTTAGAGTGCTAGTTCACATGTGCTTGCATAAAGGGAAACAAACCCACCTACATTTGTGTGCTACGCAAGCCCTTGATTGAAAGGATCTAATAAAGAAAAAACCCTAAAATCAGGCTTTAAAATCACTTGAACCTTAAAAACCTTGGACCTAATAACCTGGGAGTCAAATCAGGGTGATTTCTAGTTCTTGACCTAGAATCATTCTGCCATCATTAGGGTAGGTCAGGTGAAGTTGGACTACATTGTATGCCAACCAACCTCCAAATTTGGTCACAAGTCAAAACAACTGCTAATTCAAGAGAAATCAAAGGCACAAGTTATGATATAAGACTAGTAGACTTAGGAGGTCAAGTTATCCATTCTGGTCTACCTAGACCCTCAATGGCAAGAGAGGTCGGATGGGGGAAACCCTGTAACCCGTGGGGGCGCTCTATCATGTAGGGGTTTTGTGGGACTCTCCCTCTCTGGGTGCCCAGGAAATACTCAGGTGGATGACTTTCTGATCCAGGGGTATCATCCTCCCCGAACCTCTATTATCGTCCAAAAATCTTTGGGTGCCTTGATTAGGTCAACAGCACATCCAATCCCTCATCCCTTCTCTTTAAAGCACACACACATATTTTCAGTGGGATTCTCTTTTAGATCAAATCACTTCATTTTAAGACTTGAATTCTGATTCTACATCTTAATTCCACCATCTGATTCAAATATGCAGCCTGGTTACTTAGGAAAACCATTAAAGAAACCTGAATTACAAAGATCCATGAGAGACAGATTGATTGAGGATGCCCTTGAATTTTATGAGATTGAATACAAAACCTTAAAACCAGTAGAAGACATTCAGGTTAGTGTACCAACAACAACCTTCATCATAAACTGTGCCCAAGTGTTATTGACAGAAGCCACAAAAGGATCAACTCGAGACATTCTCATAACAGGATACATTAAGATAGAAAAATTATATAACTTCAAATACCTCCAATGCATGACAAATCCTGTGCTTTGGGAACAACACCAAGATGATCTTGAAAAATGGGAAGAGATGATGAGATTGTTAAAACAGGTTATCGATTAGAAATACCCGTACATGCCCCAAAGAGTTAAGGAACCATCTTGGAATAGTATTGAGGATCAATCTGATTTCCCAAATCCCGGGTTTGAGGCACAAGGTTGTTGTGGATTCCTAACCCAGATGGAATATAACATGTCTAATCTTGAATTAAGTTGAGAAGTCCGAATTATAGGAAAACACGATTTTGAGCCAACCCTAGAAAACCAAAATCCTAGGTCACCAATCATAGAATTCCGAGATTCTTGTAATGATGAGATTAGAACAGAACCTCTTGAGGGTGTAATTCCCACCCCTTATTCTGATAAGGTGACCCTCAAAGGTAATCCTGACCTAGATTCTAGTAATTCAACCCACATCCTCAGCCAAGAATCTGGATCTAAAACTTATTAGGAAGATTACAAGGCCCCATATGACGATGATCAAAGTTTAAATGAAGATTATGATTCTGGGCCTTTGTTTGATGAATATCCTTCTCCAACATCCTCAAAAATACAGATTGATTTCTCGGAAGTCATTCCAATCTACGATATAGAAATCGAGGAGTTGGAAGAGTGGGGTTTTGAGTGGGTCTTTCCTATAAGTCTAGAACTCGAGCCTAGACCAAATAAGGACACCTCTTTGAGCTCAAAATCGCAGAAAAGGCTAGACCCAAGTCAGGTTGCTAAATGTACATCTTGTGATTTATTCTATGGTGGAACCTCTGATCTTGAATCTCATTCAAAATTTGATTCTTGCAATTTCTCCGACGATTCGAATCTTACCATGATTTCGGAGAACCATTTTTTCTTGACTACAACGACCCAATCTACGACCTCACCTCACGTGATTCATTCTCCGACTACGACTTTGAGGTCGTTGATCTCAAGATCACTGATTTAAATTCAGGTTCCATTGAGATGGAATCATTTCTTTTCGATCCTCAGGAATCAAAACCAGAAAATGTCGAGAGTGACTACAACCCAAAATTTGAATCTTTTCTTGACTCATATTTTCCTCATCCTATAAAAACTATTTAGGCATTCACTTTTGAATTTGATGGCTACTATGAGGACTCTCTAAATGAACCCTCCTGTAATTCCTTTGTAGAGGAGCTCTCATACACAATTCTTATTGAAGCCACCTCCTTCGCATATACAGAACCCATCCAAACCCATTTTCAACTTCGACCCACAACCGGACTCAATTTCTATTCTGACTCCCCTCTTACTGAGCCGATTGCAGATGATTCGCTTCCACATCTCTATTGGGTTTTGGACATTGTTCAGACTGCTAACCATGCTCCATCATTCTCTTATCACTCTTGTAGGGTTTCCGCATTATCCACTGATTACTTTACGGATCCCTACTTTGACTAGGCTGATTCGACTCAGCCAAACCCTGAATTCACACTTCCACATCATTCCGAGCTCCATAGTATATGGTGGGTTCCACATCTCTTGATCTACATTTATCAAACCACCAAATTGATTGGGTTTGAGCTGCATCATCAGCCTGTTGATTTGAACAAGCACCTGGTTGGACCAACCAGGCTCTTGATCAAGGTGCTTGTTCAACAAAACTCAGCTGATTTGACTACTCCCACCCCATACCATTTCCTGCTCGGCTGAAGGTGTTGAATTTAGTGCTTAACAGGAGGCAACTTGTCATTCCAAAAACCCGAGATCCTTCTGATTATCCATTTGTACTTCACGTCTATTGCACCCTGAGTTTGAACAGTCGATCCCACCTTTGGTACATGTGTCGGAGCCTGAAATCGTCCGCAACAGTCATTCCCGACTGTTCGCCCACCCAATAAATCCTGTTTAAATTCCTGAAACCCAAACCTATTTTACACCCTCCGCTCACGATGTGGGCATTGCAAAACTTATGCATGGGGGGGTGGTAAAGTGAAAACATGCAGAAATCAAAATTTCGAAGGGTTCTCACAAAAAAATCACATATGCCAAAAATACCAAAAAAATAGAAAATTGTGAAAAGGAACAAAAAAAATAGAGGAGAAAAGAAAATTTTTGAGGCCATACAAATCATGAGGAGAAAAGTGGAAAAGTGAAAAAATGTCAAAAAAAACGAGCACAAAATGAAAGGAAAAAGAATAGATAGTCATTAGTAAGAAATTAAGGGATTAACTAAGTTCTAGACCATATTAAGAAAAATAAAATAAAAGGAAAAAAGGTACTAATGAGTTACAAAAGACATTAGTGGGAATGTTGATCATAGGCCTCTTGCGCTAGACTTCTAGGCTTAAAAATTCAAGTATCCGCTAAGATCTGGATAGTCCACAAGAGGTTAGGGAAAATGCGAAGCTTAAGTATTAGGTCTAAGGCTTAGGGAGTATTCAATCTCGTTAACTGACCTCTGGTTTGTGAAACTCGATAACCTAAGCACCCCAATCCACACACAGTCTGGTTCAGTGCGCATAAGTATCAAAATCACACAAAAGCATTTAATTATTCTGAGAAAGTTGCCTAGATTAGGAGAGGCCGAATAACACAAGTTGATTTGGATGAGTTCCCGATGTGGAGAGACGGGAAAGTCCCCATGAAGATGCACAATAACATATCGTCTCTTTGGTGCTTGTCTCCTAGGATATCTACATATTCTACTAGGGGTATGTAAGCACCCTGTGCTGGTTTAGATGCCATAAGAGGCATTATCACGAAATGTCGATTGCCAGGGTTTGGATTTAGCTACAGAACACCATGGGTGGGATTATCTCGAAATCTCGAAAGTCAGGGTTCTAGGGGTTGCCATGGGCAGTGCTATCATGAAGCATCGATTGCTAAGGACCCTTCGAGGATCGATGATAGGGACTAGGAATCCGATACAGACTGTGTTGAGAAGCCAATCCGAAGCTAGAAATAAAAAGAAAAGAGAGAGAAATCTATCGAAACAAAGAAAATCCTCTATCTCTCTCTTATAAAAACGTATTGCAAACTTAACTAAGGCTAAAATATGTTACAAGCACAGGTGTTTTAACCACGAAGTCAAACGAACCTTAGGGTAGTTCTTGTGGGCCTTAAAAACCTCTGTGGCAGATTAAGGCTAGAGCTGGTTAGGTCTGGATCTTGATTAGTAATTGAGTTCCTCTAGGCCTACTATCGGCATTCTAACCTAATCAAAAGAAAAAAAGCACTCATCATAATTTAGAACATCAAAGAACTCATGGTCTAGAATCGAGGTTAAAACCTTAAAATTTTGCCAAGGGACTAGCAAAAGCTAGGCATGGGGGTATGATGGTGGTCGGGTCGTGGTTCACGTGTTAGAGATCGAGGTTACAAGTAACCTGTGGTCATAGTTGCAAAACACGTCGATCAGATAAATTTATATCGAAACTCCAAGGGACTCCCGAGTCGAACATAGGGAGGCGACGTTTACTTTATTGAAAACCGCACTTCGTTTCATTTCTTTTTGGTATTTTAGGGTTTTCATATTTTTTTGTATTTTTGAAATAAAAGAAATCAAGAAAATGTATCACAAGATAGAGATCTAGAACAAATCTGATATATATTACTTCTAATGTCAATTACAAGAAACTATGAAAGCATATAAAGAAAGGGAGGTGAGAGGAAATCTCCCGAATTAGCTGTTCGGCGAGACGATGGTTCCTGGTGGAAGCTCGGACGAAGGAGGTGAGGAGCGGGACGACGAAGGTGAGATACTGGATGACGTTGGGTTGAGGAAAGCTTCGGCGTAGCTCCGGAATGGAGGTGAGAAGATGGAGTTTATCTACTACCGGAATGGAGGTGAGAGGACGGTTCCAAGGTGACCTATGAAGGGAGATGGGAAGTTGGAGGAGTATTTGGTGGGGCAGAGGTTCTCTACACTAATAGGCACCTTTGGGAGCTTGAGAACAAGCTCTAATGGAGCATTCATAGGCTTGCAAGAGCTTGGGAGTAGGTGGGAGTAGAGTAGGTAGAGATGGCTTGGAAGGGAGGGTGTGAAGGTCCTTTTATAGTGGTAGAGAAGAGGCAAAAATCTGTATAGGACCATTAGTGACATCCAGGACGTCTCTGGAAACGTCGCTGTAGGTAGCTCATGCCCGCTGGTGCCCATAGCTGGCTTTGTTGGCAGGCGATGAATTACCGACGGCTGTAAGTCCAGCTCATGAGTCACTGTAGTCCACCTCACGCTGTGCTGGCACCACTCCTGCCTTGCCGCTCGCGCACGCGCGCCTACGCGTTGGCGCTGCGCACATGGGTGCTTTCGCGCCTGCGCGCGCACCTGTGCTGCTGCATGCATGTGCTGGCGACCTAGGCTGTGCCACATGGCGCAGTCTGGGCCATCCATCTTCTTCTTGTTGTTGGGGCTGCTACAGAGGTCGGATTGAGTCGATTTTCACGTTGCTAGGCTGCGATCGTTGACCCAAATCCATCCGTGCAGTCAGAGTTATCATTTGAAGCTACAAATTATGTCTCCTAATCCCTTGGCCATTGATCTTCCTCGGACTACATATGCTGCTACGGAACTCCGATCGAGGCAATTTCAGAGGCGTTGGACTCCGATCATCGTCTTGATCAGATCTATACGGTCGGATCATCACTCTAAGACTCCAAAATAAATATCCTTCTCTCCTAACCATAAAAAGGATGCAATTATCCTAAATTATATACAACTACTCTAAATGCAGAATGATGCATGCTATGCAATATTTACAGCATGAAATGCAAATCTAAGCCTAGGAACATGCATGAATAGGCATTTTACCCTTAATAAATGTGTTTACATCAGATGGGAACACCATTATGAGCCCTAACTAACTCATTTTGACCCAGAAAAGAAAATAAAAGCTCCCACATAACCAACTGAGGTCTTAATTCAGTGAATAATCATTCTGAGATAAAAGCAAGAAACAAGGGGTAAAACTGTAATTTTACCATTGCAGTACAACAACGGATTTTCTAATGGGCTAAACACAAGTCAAATGGTCTTAACAAGATACTAGGTTGGTTAAATTAGAAAGAAAAGGGTTCGTGAGAATTCTGGGAATTAAATGACTTCTCGTAACCCTAAAATAAATCCACTTGATTAAACAAGGTTCTGGTCAGGATAAAATTCATCTAAACCCTCTAAAAATCATACAAAAAGTATTCTCTAGGATTTGGAACCTTCAATTTGGCCCTTAGAACCTATTTTTACCTGAAATGGGGTCTCAAACAAATATTAGACCTAAATTAGGTTTTGATGTAAATTACCCAGCCAAACGTGGTCAAACCCAAAATCCAACTTCACCATTGGATTCCCTAGGTTCAAATTAGGTTTGTACCAAAATTTGGACCTAAGGGGAATTCATCTTGACCTACTTTGCAAATAAGTCCAACATGATTACATTTCTGGCCCTATCTTTCGAAAACCTTTGCATTTGAACCCCTATCTTCTTCGTCATCTTTGTAAATAGGTCCCTCTACCACTATAGCAGAGGAAATCCTACTCCAGCAAGCTTTAGAAGGAGGATTCTCCTTGATTGCTCAGAGAATCCCTCCCAAAATTGGAAGGGAAATTCTCTGAGTAATCCTCTTCAATCTAAACCCATTGATGAACCCTAATTTGTACCCAATCTCTCATGCGAACGCATGAGAGATTTGGCTCTTTTTGAGCTTCCAATGCTGGTGAACTTGGCGTGCTTGGAAGCTTGGCTTCCAAGCACAAACCTAACCTCTAGGACCTATTTAAGAAGCCCCAACTCATTCCGCATCTCCTCAGCTTGGAATTGGGCCGGTTCCCCCACTTTCTTCTCTCCTCACCGGTCACAACACCTCTGCAAGCTCCGACAGTTCTGTCCCCTCTTTCTCGTCGCCCAACCACAATACTAGTGGTTGGGTTGCCTTCCTCTCGTTCATCCACGTCAGCCATACCAACCCTGACGCTGCCTGTGCCCCTGTCTTCGTCGTCGCCTCATCTACAGAGATCTTCGTCTCTGGCATTGGCCGCACCAACCCAGACGCCTCTGCTATCTCCTTCATCCTTAGGTTAGGTCAGATAACTTCGCTCTCTCTCTTACTCTCGTTCCCCCTTTTGATTTCTCGAAAATACCCCTCAACGCCAGCAATCGCCATCACCTTCTCACCTCCGGCCAGACCTCCAGCGAGGCATCTCTGTCGCTCTGCACCTCCATCTGTCTCGCCAACCAACCTAGAACCTTCGTAACACCCCGCTGATCATTTCCCCCTCTCTTCGTCAACCACCCAAAAGCACCACCAAACACACCCACTTACACGACCACAGTACACCCTAGATCCACCATTACAGCCATCCTCGCGCCATGCCAACCATTGTAGTACTCTCGCCGTGCCTCGACGAATCTCCCTGGACATTTTGACGTGGCTGCAAGGCCATACTCATGGCTTTTGGTTCAGACTCACCGGCCGCCATGGACAAAGTGCTTGAAGCTTGCGCACTGTGCTTCAGCTATTGTTGCTCTAGGCACGATCCCAGGTGCTGCGGACTTGAGGCACGAACGCGCTCAGGTTCCCAATTGGAGCCACAAGACTTTGCAGCCTTGTGAATTGGGAGCGCCATCTGCTGCTGCAGTGCGCACAAAGGAGGTGGGACATTTAGTCCCACCTCGGAACTGGACAAGCAGGCGGGTGCACATAAATTGTTTTCCTACCATACTCTTATCGCCTCCAACTCACAGGGTGAGGTCCCTCTCACTTGACTGACTGGCCACTTTTGCGACCACGCCCCGCGTACTTGGTGTCGATCCGACCCGACTAGCACATCTTACCTACCACCGCACACCAGTAGGCCTGGTCCCGGGCGCGTACTCGACCCGATTACCCGAGAAGCGTGGCTCTGGGAGAGAAGAACCTAAGAGGGAAAGGAGAGGAGAGTTCATGTGGGTAAGGGGTAGGTTTTTCTCTGTAGGCTAAGAAGAAGAGAAGCGAAGCTAAAGAGGAGGAAGGAGTAGGCTAAGGGCCGAAGCAGAAGTGGAAGGAGCTGAATGAAAAGAAAAAGACCTGCAGAAGTTAAGGCAAAGGAGGTTAGAGAAAAAAGGACTGAAGAAGAAGGAAGGAGAAGGGCCAGAGAGGAAGAAAGAAGCCAAGGAAGATAAAGAAAGAAGAAGGTAGAAGCTGAGGTTCGCAAAGCAAAGAGAAGGAAGAAAGTCAGAAGAAAAGGCAAAGGAAAGAATCAAACCCAGAGAAGAAAGAAGAAGAAGCAGAAGGCAGAAGAAGGAAAAATAAGAGGAAAGCACTGTAGCACATCACTTTTAAGACATCTGAATTTATAATTAGATGTCCAATTTTTCATCAGATCTCCATTACTTTTAGCTACAATTCTTTTTATTCTCCATATACTCATGCTTCACTTTCTTAATTATATTTTCTTTTTTGAGAAAGAAAGGAATGCTATCGAATCACCGATAGCAAACCAGGAGAGCTTTTATTAATAAAAATAACGAAACTATTGCATGTTCGACCCCCATTGCTATATGAGATTCCAGCAGCTATTGACTATCTTATCCACATTCACTGGACTCTCCTGAAAAACACACTATTCCTAGCCCTCCAAATAGACCATAACATAGCCACCATAGGTAAGTGATGAGAGCCTCATCATGAGCCATAATTAGCTCATTTTGACCTAATAAAGAGAATAAAAGCTCCTACATGACTTAGAAGAGGGCTTAATTGGAGGAATAAGTGTTTTGAGAAGAAAACATGAAATAAAGGTTAAAATTGCAATTTTACCATTGCAGCACATAAACGGGATTTCTCAAAGATGAAACATAGAGCAAATGGCCAAAATGAGATAAAAAGTGGGTTGATTCAATCAGAAATGGGTTCATGTGCAAACCAGGAATTAAATGACATCTTGTAACCCTAAAACAGATCCGCTTAATTCAACAAGGTTCCGATCAGGATAAAAATCTAGTAAAACCTCTAAAAATCATGGAAAAATATCTCCTAGGGTTTAGAACATTCAATTTGTCCTTTGGAACCTAGTTTGACCTAAATTAGGGTCCTAGCTCACCAATTGACTTAATTTGGATTTGTGTGCAAAATGTCTAGTCAAACATGGTCAAAACTATAATCCAACTTCACCATTGGATTCCTTAGGTCAAAATTAGGTTTGTACCAAAATTTGGACCAAAGGGGAGGTCATCTTGGCCTACTTTGCAATTTAGTACACCCAAGCACATTTTGGTCCGTATCTTCTAAAAACCATTGCATAAAGCCCACTAACTTCCTCGCCACTCTTACAAGCAGGTCCCTCCGCCATTTTTGGGGAGAGATCCTACTCTGGCGAGGATTAGAGAGGGAATATCTCTGATTCCTCAGAGATCTCCTCCCAGATTTAGAAGGGAGATTCTCTAAGGAATGCCCTTCCATCTGAACTCAATCATGATCCCAAATTTGCACCCAATCTCTCGTGTGAACGCACGAGAGATTTGGGTATCTAACTACCTTCCATCTCTGGTGAGACATCGGTGGTAGAAGGCTTGCCCTCCACGCACCAGAAGCTCGGCCAACACCTATAAATTAACCCCCAACTCCGGCTGCACCTCCTCAGCTCAACTTGGTCGGGATTCCACCTCAAATTCCTCTTCTTCTTCTCCGGCCAAGGGGTCCAGTGAGCTCCGGCGAGCCCCCCTCCTCTTCCTCATCACTCTGCCACAAAACCAGTGGCAGAGCCATCCTCCTTCGCATCACGCAACACACGCGCGATCTGCCCTAGCCCCATCGTTGCCGCCATCTTCCTCCACTGGACACTTTCTTCTCCGGCGACAACAGGTACTGCCGGCCGCCTTCTCGCCCCCTTCATCCCTTTAGTTAGGTGAGAACTGCTATTCTCTATTCCCTCTTTCATTTCTCTTATCTTATTTCACCAAATGCCCCTCGACCGCCGCTGTCCACCACCATCTTCTTCATCTCCGGCCACCCTCCGGCGAGATGCTCCCATCACTCCACAGCCCCACACGTCTCGCCGACCATCGCATAACCTCTGCCTCACCTCATTGAGTATCCTCCACTCATCCACAGTGCCTCTACACTGCCACAACAGCCCTTCGATCACACCCATCCGTCCAGCCATAGAGCGACCTAGGCACGCACGCCTAGGCCGCCTCGTGGCCTGCCACCTAGCACTTCACCTTCGCCGTGACACGGCGAAGGTCCCTCTGTGATCTGATTGAGCCACAAGGCCCTTTTCATGTCAGATAGATTTCAAGCTCCGACCGCCATTGGCGGTGACTCGAGGAAGCTGCATGCTTGCTACATGTTGCAGGACTGCAGGATTCCAGGTGCAACTAACTTGGGGAGGCATCGTGAAGACATCTGTCCCAGCAAGTGACGTCGTAACACCTGTAGTTGTGGCAATTGAAGGCACGGTCTGCTGCGGGCACGCGAGAGAGAGCGGTGGGCATTAGTCCCACCTCGGTAAGTCATAAAGTGCGTAAGTCCTTTATATTATTTTTGTGTTATTGCCTCGTTGCCTCCAGTTACACTTGGGGTGAGGTCCCTCACCTAACCACTATGCCTCGTCCGTGAGTTCACCACACGGATCTGGCGACCCGACCTGACGCCATCCTGAGCACTCCACACGCACCACACCCACGTCGATGCGCCTGGACCCGGGCGCGCGACCAGACCCATTACCCATCTTTGGGAGAGCATGTTGAAGAGTGATATGCAAAGAGAGAGAGAGTCGCAAGTGTGGGTAGAGGGGTAGGCTTTGCTCCCCTTTGGTTTGTGTAGGGAAGGCAAACGGGAGAAGCGAAGACTTAGCTGCTGCTAGCAAAGGAAAAGAAGAAGAAGGAAGGAAGCCTTCGTAGAGGAAAAGGAGAAGGAAAGGCAGAGGCGAAGCCAAAGAGAAGAGGAACTGAAGAAGGAAGAAGAAATAAAGAAAGGGAAAGACAAACTGAAGAAGAAAAAGAAGAGAAGCTGAAGACAAGGGAAGCAGAGCCAAGGAAGAAGAAGAAGACCCGCAGAGAGAAAGAAACTACAGAGAAAAGGAGAAAGAAGCAAAGCAACTGCAGAAAAGAAAGAAGAAGCATAAAGAATAAGAAAGGAAGAAAATCAGAAGAAGGACAAGGGAAGAATCTTTTAAGACGTCTGATCCCATGATCAGACATCCAAATTCTTTCTTTTTGCCACAATTAATTTTCAAACTCATGCATTTATATATTTTGAATTAAGTTTTGAGTAATTAAGTGTTCAATTAGATTCTTGAGATTAGTAATAAATTCCAATTGCTCCCTATGTTCAACCTTGGATACTTAGGTTTTCGAGTAATAAACTTTTATTTGTTGATAACGCTTGATCACTTATACTATGACATAACTAACTGTTAAAACATGATTGAGACCACGTCAACAGTAAGCATGGATTATTGCCCCTCACAAGAGAACTCCAAAGATTTTCCCATTTGGGAAGAGAATCTTTACGAACTCTCCTCCAGACATAATCTATGATCAGAAACAAAGAAAAAATATGAGTGCTGGAATCATTATGCATCCAACATAAGTGGCAAAACTGGGTAGGAGTTCCCATTCTCCTGTGCCTCAGATCTCCAGTAATAAGGCCATCCCTTCTGCAGAGCCACAAAAAAATTTATACTTTCAGTGGTATCTTCAATTTCCATAACATTTTTCCAGTGGTATCTTCAATTTCCATAACTTTTTTCCCACCTCATCAAGTTCTACCATCCTGGAAGAATTAACCAGCTTGTCATAGGCAGCCGCTGAAGAAAACTTACCCTCCCACTTGTATGTGTCATATTCATGAGGTGTGGGTTTGAAGGCAGCAAGTTCTTGCATGAGGCGCTCATTTTCTACTCGTATTCTTATTTCATGATTATTCCACATTGCATTGTTCAAAGACCACTGCTCAGACTCCACATCCCAATAATTAGAAACCACAACATTTTTATCAGAAGTAGCTACAAAAGCAATGGGGTACCTGTCTTTAATCACCCCCCAGGCAACCAATTTTCTAGCCATAATTTGAAGCTTTTCCCATCACCTAACGTAGACTTGAACAAAATCCAATTATCAATCAAGGCACGCACCATTGAAGACCAATAGGGAGAGGGTTTATGGGGATTTAGGCGGTTCTTCTCATCATTGGCAGCTCCATAGCTATCCTGAACAATCTTTGTCCACATTTTTTTTCCCCCTGCAACAGTCGAACAACCTACTTCAACAGCAAAGCATCATTAAATTCTTTAAGGGATCTAACACCCATGCCACCAATCTTTTTTGGCCTACAAATCGAATCCCATTTTATTGGTTGGAGGAAAGCCCCTTGGTGAGAAGCCCCTTTCCGAAAGAATCTTTTGCACATCACATCAAGTTTTTTCCAAATTGATTTTGGAGCTTTGAGAACAGAAAAGAAAAAAATTGAAATTGATGTAATGATCGAATTCAGTAAAATATACCTCCCTCCTTTTGATAGGTAGCGACTACTCCAACCCTCCAATTTTGTAGCCACCTTTTCATATTTGAAGGACCAATCTGCTTTCCTTAGTTTAGTGCATTTCGAAGGCAATCCCAACTATCTGACAGGCAGTGTGACCACAAGCGTGCCCAAAATGGTAGAAATATCATTCTAGATCTTTCCATTCATACCAAAACAGACTAAGGAAGATTTGTTTCCATTAAGTCTAAGACCAGAAATCTCACCAAAAATATTAACCATATAAAAAAGCACTTGCACTTCCCTCTTCCCCCCTTCCACAAAAAAACTGTCATATCTACGTATTGGAGAATGGGAGCTAATGCCCTATTATTAGACATTGAATACCCCCTTATTAGTCCATCAGCTGCTAGTCTGCATGCATATCTTGCCAATGTATCCACTACAAGATTAAATATCAGAGGGGCAAGTGGGCACCCTTGCCTAACCCCACATTGGGGTTGGATCCAAATTCGGCATGGTTTCCCATTTATCAATGGGGAAAAGGAGGAAGTCGTGATGCACCTCTTTACCCACTATATCAACTGAGGTGGGAATTTTCTCCTTTTGAGGATTTCCCACAGATACGACCAGGAGACTGAATCAAAAGCTTTGGAGAAATCTACTTTCCATAGAAAGGCCTTAGTCTTTCACCTGTGCCAACCCATTACCATCTCCTATGCCATAATGAAGGATTCCTGTAGCGACCTCCCAGGAAGAAAGGTAGATTAGACTGGCATTATCAAATCCTTTAGTACCACCCGCATTCTGTTGGCTATAATCTTACTGATAATAAGATAAATTTGCTAATGCAATGGGTCTATAATCAGAAAAGTTCTTCACACTTGATTTTTTTGGTAGCAGGAACAAATAGGACTTATTCAATCTCTCAAACCCAGAGTTGCCCAGTTCAAATTCATGAATAGCCTTCATTACATCCATTTTGACAACACTCCACAGTTCTCTATAGAAGAATACTTAAATCCCATTCGGACCAAGAGCCCCTTCATTATTTAAGTCTTTAATTGCTTTCAATGTTTCTTGTTTAGAGATAGGAGCAACTAGCATGTCTCTTTGATCACTATTGACACTTGGGAAATCAGCCGATGCCATCCTCCAAGAGCCCCTTGGTGTAGCCTTGGTAAGTTATTTGAAATACTTGCCTGCTTCACTTCTGATTTCTTTAACAGAATTAATAGTTCTCTCACCTACTTTAATTGATGACATTAGATTGAAGCTTCTCCTAGCACTAGCCCGAGATGAAAAAACTTCATGTTAGCATCACCCTCTTTGAGCCACAGTTGTCAAGATCTTTCACGCTAGTCCACTTCTCTTTTCAGATCCTCCTCCCCCACTGCTAACTGCATCTGCTGTCTTTGCTGCGGTTCTTAGGGATTCAAAGGCTGCCTGCACTCCTTCAAGTCCAGTTCTCTGATCACTGCCAATGCTTCCCTCCTCCTTTATTCTATGATCAGTGCCACTGCCTATCCATATTCTTTCAACATGGAGCACAGACCTATCAGCTTTGAAGCCAGCAGTTGTGTAGCAGAACCTTGCACTGCCTTGTTCTGCCACTAATGTGTTACCATATGCACAAAGCCCTCCTCCCAAAACCAAGACTTCTTGAGTTTGAAATACGACCCAATGTCAGAATTCGTCCCACTGTCCCACACTAGTGGAGCGTGATCAGAGAAGAGCCTATCAAGGCTCATAACTGCCAATAATTGATGCCTCTCTAGCAAGCTTGGACTGCCAAAGAATCTGTCCAATCTAGATGACTATCCACTTCCATTTCTCCAAGTGAATTCAACTCCACTAATAGGATATTCTGTGACTCCCAGATTCTGCACAACCATTTGAAAGCCAGCCATTGAATTGTCCATCCTACCCCCAGGCCTATCATCACTTGATAGGTGACAATTGAAGTCACCTCCTATAAGCCAAGGAACCTCCTGCACCCTTTGGTGCACTGCAAATAGTTCCTCCCCGAGGCCAACCCTTTCTGCAGCCACACATGGGCCATAAATGCATAAGACATACCATTCCAAATCTCCTTGAGGAGATTGTCATCTGCAAGTAAGCACATGCCTATCACGAATGACTTCAGTTACCACGAGACAAGAATTTCTCCACCAAATAGCCATTCCACTAGATCTTCCAGCTACACCCTTCACCACAACATCTGCACATCCAGACTGCTTAAACAAGTCCCATACCTGACCATTCTCCACCTCCACATGTGTCTCTTAGATGAGAGCACAATCAATCTCCCATTCAGAGTGGTATCTACACAAGGAAGTCCTTCATACCTTATTGTGCAGCCCATGCACATTCCAAGTTAACACTCTCATTCCTTGCCAGGTTGATCCCCTTGAGCCAAACTGCCCACATACTCCACCATGATCGAATTTGCAATGGTCTATTCCACAATGGGGGATAGGTTCTCCTTCCTTCTCCTTTCTAGCATATAAAGGGATCGACCCACCCCCTTTTCTGATTAGATCCACTACCAAATTTCAGATCAACTGGGACTGTGAACTGCGCCTGATTCACCTCTTTAAGGGTTCTGCTCTCATTGCTAAGCACAATTTCCATGCCTGTCTTCCCCTCCACTTTACTGCTAGGGACCTCTGAGTCTGTCTCAAAAGCATCAGCATCATCCATATAGCCATCACCTTTGGCTACCAAGACTTGGCTGCAACCTCCTAAGGCACTAACATCTTCCATATGCATTAAGTCCTTCTCTGCATAGCCCTGATGACAGTCCTTCCACCTTTTGGATTCAGGGGCTTCATCTGGTGAAGTGCCGCCCACCCTTTCTTCCTGTTGCATCTCCTCAGAGCTCGCCATAGTCGTCTTAACCTGCCCATGCTCTAGATGCAAAAATACTTGTCCAGCCACTGTTAGGCGAATAAGCCATGAGGAGCCCCCACATCTGATCGTAACCCTATTTCGAACCGAGCCAGCCTTAAAGACATCAGCCTCAATTCTAAGTGATCGGATGTCCCCTTCTCCAATCATGACTTCAGACCCTTCGTAGATGGAAGCAAAGCCTGCAACCATCTTGGCGACAACTCCCTTAGATCTCAGGTGCAATGGCAGTCCATTGATCTCAAGAACCACCCTCCTAGAACCCATCCTTTGAGGAGGTCGATCAGGGAGAGCCCCATCAAAGGGGGACATCATTCTCCAGATCACATTAATATCTTCAAAAGTGCTCGATCGAAATCTTACCTTTCCACATCCATCATCCCAAAACCAAAGACTAGAAAGCGAGATTGAAACAACATAGCAACCTTCCAACCCACAGACAGAGGTTGTAGGGAACATACCAGAATTTGAAATCTTTCAATCGAGGGTTTACCTGCCATAATCTCACCAATCAGAGAACCCCTCAACAAGATCTCCGCAGAAAAGATCTCCTTAGATAGCAGGATCTCCACTTCAATTGAAAGTCTGCCAAGTGCCGGTGGCGGTGGTAGTAGGGGCTCCTTCGTCGTTACCCAGCCAAGGTACGAAGAGGCCATCTTTGTATGTGGCGGCTTCCTCCTAGGACAAGAGTCACGTTTGTGTCCTTCACCCCTGCATGCCAGGCAGATTAAAGGGTTTCTGTAGATCGCGGCCAAATGCCCCTTTGTCGACATCTGAAGCACAAGACGTCATCATTGGTTTTCCTCCAAGGCCTTCTTGGGTAGTTGTCGGTCGTCCTACCAACCAGCTCCTGCCAGACGCTCTCCCTTCTCCTCCAGTTCCTTGAACTCCACGTCTTCCATTCACCCCCTTCCTTATCCCTAGCTGCTTCCACGCTGCTGCCGCCGCCTACCGCCCGACGCCATCCACCCTCTCTTCCTCTTTCTCTCATTTGTCCCTTAAAGATAATGAGAAACATTCTTCTTAATTAGATTTTGAGTAACATTATGTGTTCAAATTGCATTCATTATTGATCTTAGTGCGTGAATTCCATTTGCTCCCTATGTTCGACCTCGAAATTTAAATTTGAGTAATAAATTGTATTTGTTTCAAACACTTTTTCGACTGTACTACAATGTGACTTTTCTAAACTCGATCAAGCATCCCCAACATGATCTGATTGGTGCTGACATGGAGGATTTTGATCCTATTATAATAGATGATCCAATCGGTAGCCCTAATCTTCAATCAAACCCCAAAGAGATTAATGATTTTGATTTGGAAATTATTGAATCCAAGTCAATTATGATTAAGTCATAATTGTTTGACTTGGATATCTTTGATGGTGTGTACAACGATCTGGAGGTCCCGAAAACATTGATTTTAGAGGGGAGGAGCTTGGAAGTTAAATTATGGGAAGTGAATTCCAAGGGAAATAGAGTTCTTTATCTAAGGGTTCCTTTGTGTTTGAAACCACCAACTTCTTACCAGGACCCTTATGAACTTTTTGATTTTGAAGATGTGTAACCCGAGTATAGAACATTTGACTATCTTCCTGAGCCAAATTCCACAAGGACAAATAGACTCTGTGATTTAGACCTACCTAGTGTCCGCCACTTTAGACTTGGGTTGCACACCATAAAATCGTAGGCTCGGCCCTGCAAACACAAAAATCTCCACTTTTGGGTGATTTTCATCCAGAGCCTTAGAGCCACTTGACCCTACGGCATGGGCTTGCACCATAATCTTGTCATCATCTGTGGACATCATCTTCTAGCGGGTTTGAGGATCTATCTTTTAATTTTAATTCTAACCCGTACTTATGAATTCTTAATTTCTTCTTTGTTTGTATATTATGTCTAGCTAAAGGCAATAAACCTAGCACGTGTGTATACTCCTTTCTCTCTGTGGAACCAACCGGATCGTCACGAAATTCAGGAGATACTCTGCTTATTCCACCCTTTTCATGTCGTTATTTTTACATTGAGGACATTGCATCATTTAGACATACGGGGTGGATACTTATCCTGAAAATATTTTGTTAGCTCTGTGGAATTTTTTTATTTTCTTAAAAAAAATTCAAAATTCAAAAAGACAAAAAAAAGAATTAAGAGGAGAGAACTTAGGCATTAGGAGTTGTTAACTTTAGGAAACGATACTTTAGGACCTGAACACTTAGACTCTTCAGGCCTTTGGGCTTAATCAGCCCAGGTGTCCACTAAAATGTGAACCTGTTTCTTGAGTCCTCACTAAGTTAATTTTATTTTAATTTGGTTAATAAATTGGGGTGATAAGTGCACGACTTATTAACTCGCCCTTTGATTTGTGGGGACTTTAAGTTTAAAGCATCTACACACTATTTGCACTGACTCACTTTTTAGTAGTTTTTATAGAAATTAGGTAGCTAATGAACTTTCCAGGGTAGTATGGCTGACATATTATCATGGGTAACAACCCATTGGCCACTTGTCCAGAGACCAACTACATAACCAAACTCATTCTATTGCCTTTAGGAAAATCTTAGATCAGGGAAGCCACCTACTCAAAAAAAGGAAAAAAATATATTAAAAAATAAAAAAGAAAACATATATCAAAAAAGGAGGAAAAAAAAAAGAATAATATGCCACACTTCATCGCACGAGTATGGCTGGCAGGTTGTTATGGGTAATAGCCCATTGGCCATTTGTCCTGATCCTAGCTCATAAAACACACAAAAATTCCCAAAATACTTAAGGAAGAAGTAGGGAAGTAGAATGATCCAGGGAGATATACACTGAGTGTGCCCTTGTGCGGGACCCACAAAAAAAAGTAGGGAGAAAGCTAGCAGTCAGATAGATGCACCTTTTAGCAACATTTTCTTTTTCAAGGTCACCTAGGGGCGTAGAAACCTGAAGTCTATTTTAATTACCGTTAAGTGAGTCTTTCACAATTGTCACGACAAAGATGCTTAGTACTTAGAGTCCTTTTCGAGACTTGGGTAGGTCGGCTAGCCGTAGAAAGTTGCCCCGAAACTCTAAACTCAAAAATCCAAAAAAAAAAAAGGAAAGAAGAATAACCAAAAAAAATGTATCTTCCATTTTCAAAATATGGCGAGGACTTGGGCAGTCTGCATTTTTTCATACACATAGGAATTGTTGAGTTTTTGTAATTAGGTCCTTAGTTAAAATTTTCTAATGTGATCAACAAACCTTGCCTAAGTAATCAAATCATGATTCTATTTTATACATAGCATTTAGTTTAGTTTTACTAGGGACTAGCAAAAGATAGGAATGGGGGCATGATAAATACGCATTTATTCATGATAAAATGCCTACTTATATCTGTTCTTAAGCTTAGCATTGCATTCCATAGTATAAATATGCCATAACATACATCATATTGTATTTAGGATGATTTGTATAAATTGCATAGTAAATTGTATATTATTGTGGCTAGGAGATAAGGCAATACATTTTGGAGCATCACACTATATGGATGGACATGGATTGTCGATCACAGCCCAATGGCAAAAAAAATTAGTCCAATCCAATATCCGTAGCACTTTTAAGGAGCATTTGAAGATGGACGACCCAAATGACGCCATGTGGCATCATCTAAAATGTCCAAGGCCAACCGCAGGCTCTCCTCATCATCCGCACCCTCACATCCTAGCCGTTGGATCATCATCCAACGACTGGGAAGCACCCACACCCTCAGCAGCAATAGCATCCACATGACAAAGTGGGACCCTTGGCGTAGTGTTCTTCAGTGTGTCCTTCAAATGAGGGGTGCGGGTTCGAGACCCGCAAACCCCTAACCCCAATTCTCCAATTGGGTAGCAAGTGCAACCCACACACACTGTGGCAATAGCGCGTAGTGTACGACACGGGTGCGCGGAGCGTGCGCCAGTGGCAGAGAAGCATAGCAGCACAGATGCAAGCACTAGCAGGCGTGTGGAAAGAGCACCACCAGTGCTGTGTGTGAGCGCATTAATCTTTAGCGACGTCTGCGGTGGGTCTTTAGCGACGTTTATGGACATCATTAATTGCCTATGTGTGGAAAGCTTCTTCTCCACCACTATATAAGGACCTCCACACCCTCCTTACCTACCCATCTCTTCCTTTCTCTCCCTCACCACCTCTAAGGCCCTAGGGAGAGCTTGTCCCAAGCCCGAGATGCTCCTCTAGAGTAGAAAATCAAATATTTTTCTCGTTTCTCATCCCCTTCATGGAGCATCCCGTGGCCATCCTCTCACCACCTTCGAGAAGTAGATCATTGCTGCAATGCTGTCCTACCCCATCCTCTTTCCTCCGATGCTGTTCTTCTTTATTTAATTCCTCCTTAGTCTCGTTTGGGCCATCGATAGAGCGAGTCATCCTCCAAGCAACCATCGAGGGGAATTCTTCTCACCTCTCTCTATCTTTTATTTTCTTTCTAGTGTAATTTCAATTAGTTGTAATATGCACTGAGTGATTTTATGAAATATCTCTCTCTCTCCCTTATTTGCAAGTAGATTAGTTAGATAAATATTTTGTCAATTAGATCTCTTGCCTATTAAAATAAAAAAGAAAATTGCAAACGATAAAAAAAATAAAAACAAACAAAATTGAAGCATAGTTTTCAAAACCAAACGTTCGCCTCCCTATGTTCGACCCGAGATTCACCTCAAGTTTTGATATAAATTTTATCTAGTAGCGATATTTTACGACTACGACGATTGGTTCTCCAAAACTGTGATTTTTCTCGTGAAATTTATGCTCACCATTATGCTACTAAGAAAGATCAGTTCCCGCTACCTTTTATTGACCAAATAATGGAGCGGTTAGCGAAAAATCAGTTCTTTTATTTCCTGTATGGGTTCTCAAGCTTTAATCAGGTGGCTATCGATCCTCGTGATCAAGAGAAGACCACCTTTACCTACCCCTTTGGTACCTTCATCTTCCGAAGAATGCCGTTCGGACTCTATAACACGCTAGCTACCTTCCAACGTTGCATGCTAGCGATATTCCATGACATGGTAGGTGATTTTCTTGACGTCTTTATGGATGAGGTTTTAGTCTTCGGACTGACCTTTGATGACTATAGCCAACCTAACACACATCCTTTGGAGATGTATTGATGTAAACCTCATGCTTTCTTGGGTGAAAAGTAACTTTATGGTGCACAAGGGTATTGCTTTGAGACATATCATCTCCGAAAGGGGTATTGAGGTGGACAGAGCTAAGGTGGATGTGATAGCTATTCTACCTATACCTAGATCTATTAGGAAAATTAGCTCCTTTTAGGGTGACGTCAAGTTCTATAGGCAATTTATCAAGGATTTCTCCAAGTTTTCCAAAGCTTTGATGCATCTCCTATTGATCGATGTGCCCTTCAACATGGACCTCGACTGTATTCGAGCATTTATGTAGTTGCGTGATGCTGTCACTAAGGTCCTTGTACTCCAGCCACCTGATTGGTCCCTTTACTTTTGAGCTGATGTGTGATGCTTCTAACCTAGCTGTCGTAGCCATATTGGGACAAAGACGTGATAGACACCCCTTTGTGTTGTACTATGCTAGTAAGATGATAGATGAGGCCCAACATAATTACACGATCATTGAAAGGAAGTTGTTGGCGGTCATCTTTGGGCTAGAGAAATTCAGATCATATCTTCTAGGCTCCCATGTTACCATCTTAACTGACCACGTAGCCATTCGTCATCTCCTACATAAGAAGGACGCTAAACCCTAATTGATTCGATGGATCCTTCCGTTACAAGAGTTTGATCTTGAGATACAAGGTAAGGCCAAAGCCCCAAATGTAACCTTATACCATCTCTCTAGACTTGACCCTAACCATATTGGACTTTCCCTGCTAATGAATGAATCTTTCCCTGATGAGCACCTTCTAGCGATAGATGTGGCAAGTGGACCTTGGTAAGTTGATATCACTAATTACCTTGCCTTTGGCTCTCTTCCTTGAGGCTGGCCTAAAAACCAACGTGAGCATCTTATTTCTGAGGCAAAGTATTATTTCTAGGATAATCCACATAGTTTTAGATTAGGTGCCAAATAGATTATCCGTTGCTGTGTTCTTGACAGTGAGTTCCCCAGTGTGTTGTCCTTTTGCCATGATTAGTCCTGCGGAGGCCATTTTTCAAGGAGGAAGACAATAACCAAGGTGTTGCATTGTGAATTCTTTTGGCCCTCCCTTCATCAGGATTCTCACAATATTGCTAAGCATTGCACTAGGTGCCAGTTGCTAGGGTCAATGTCACGTCGTGACATGATGCCCTTACAACCTATCCTAGTTGCAGAGAACTTTGATATATGGGGAATCGATTTTGTGGGTCCTTTTCCTCCATTCAATGGCTTCAAGTACATTCCCATCGCTGTTGATTATGTCTCGAAATGGATTGAGGTTATTCCCATGTGCCATGCTGACCATGTCACCACCAAATTCATCAAGGACTATATCTTTGCATGCTTTGGGGTCCGAAGCCATCATTTTGGATGGACAAACCTATTTCACACATTCATCTTTCAGGCACTTTTGAGGAAGTACAGAGTTCACCACTATATCGCTTCTCCATACCATCCCCAAACGAATAGTTTGGCTAAGGTGTCGAACCAGTAGATCAAGTAAACCCTCCAGAAAATCATTCATCTTGACCGTAAGGATTGGTCTGACAAGCTGACTGACATCCTATGGGCATATTGGGCCGCCTTCAAGGCTCCCATATGTATGTCACCATACAAGATTGCTTTTGGGAAGTCTTGTCACTTGCCCATTGAGTTGTAGCACTGCACTTATTGGGCAGTTCGCCAATGTAACTTCGACCCAAACCTGTGTGGTCGAGAACGAAAACTCCAAATACAGGAATTAGAAGAATTAAGATGTGAAGCCTATGACTATGCTGTAACCTTTAAACAATGAACCAAGGCCTTTCACCATAGACACATTCGACAAAAGGAGTTTGAGCCATCACAGCAAGTTTGTCCCACCTTAATTCTTTCCTAGTAAATTGAAGTGCAAAAAGATAGGATAGTTCCTTGTCTCGCGAGCATTATACATACCCAATTAGTATACATAGCCTTCTTGAAAAATCCATAAAAATTGAAAAATTTTAAAAAATTATAAAACACAAAAAATACAAAAAATTGAAAATTCAAAATACTCCAAAAATTTTTCAAATGTGTTTATTTATTATCTGAAAGTTGAACCAAAAATAAATAAGTGTTTATGGACATTCAAACTTTGCTTCTTAGACTTTCTTGGGCACATAACCTTGATTCGCTTAGGCTTAGGCATAATACTCTTAATCTTTGACAAGATGGAACCAAAATCTTTCCTAACTTAGGACGTATTCTTATACCTAAGTCAATAGGATCCATCTGTTTATCTTTGTCTAAGAGTCAACTAACCTTGGTCACACTACACTGATATAGGAAGAACCAGGCGAACTTGAGTTCTCAACCCTTGAGCCCATTAGGGAAGGTGGAGTCCTTAGTTGTGCATGTAGGTAGACTCTTTATCTCAATCTTTGGTCTTATGTCTAGGAGAAACTCTTTCCACCAATACTCACCCACGAAATAAATGTGCTCCACCAAACAAAGTTGACGAGACATACCAACATCTATTTAGAAAGAAAAAAAAGAAATGAAGAAAAAAATTAGAAAAATAAGAAAAGTAGAAAAAAATAGAAAAAGTCCAAAAGAAAAAAGAGAAGAAAAATATTATTCTTTGCAATAAGTTAGTATGTTCTCCAAATCTAGTTGTAAATACCTTTGTACATATCCACCAAAAAGGGTTGTTTCAGGGTTTAGTACATATACCCTATGTTTCCCACCAAATACTTTTTGAGAAACACACGCTACATGAGTAGGGTTTGAGTAGTCACTATTTTTAGTGTTGATCCGAAATGTGAGCTGAAGCTTGGACCAACATGGAATTAAAAAGATGTGAAACTTTGGATTTGAGTCTTAAGTTCATCTGGTTAGTCCTAACTTGCACTAAGCACAGCCATAACTTCTTTTGCTCTTAAACTTAGTAAAACTCTTGGGATCCTGGAAGTTGTACATAAGGTTTAAATACCAAGAGTCTTTGTTAGTTGAAAGACTGTCTATGTCATGTAAGTCTTAAGTATTGGTAATCTTCTTTGTAATTGGTTCTCACAATGTCCAACAAATAAACATATTGATATTACTTCAGAAAAATCTTTAGCTAAAGATCATTTCTAAACACTTTAGTACTATATTGAATACTACATAAGTATTTTGCTAGATACTAGCAAAATATAGGCATGGGAGTGTGAATGTATAGCAATAAACGGCAATAATTTATCAATCTTATGTTATTTTCTAGTATACACGGTAGGATTAATTAGCAAATCAAGCAATCTGTAAATATCTGCATCCATGAATAATTTACAAGAAGAAATGGAGAGGTAGATTCTATATGTTTCATTTCCCATGTGTGTCACCATCCATTTTTATCCACCTATTACCTACATTTATTACCCAATTCCCCAAGTGTTCCCCCACAAAATTCCTAGAGAGAAGAAATCCTGATGACCACTTGCTTGCTCCCCACACTTCACCCCTCACCTATAAAACTACCACCTGCACATCCACTCTCAACGTCAACACCCATCTCCCTCACACACCACACTCGCACCACCTTCACAACCACAGTGATTAGCCCATAGTTGTGGGCTATTTAAGTATTTAAGTGCTTAGACATTGGGTTAATTCTAACATTTATTTAGCATAAATTAGGATGTAAATAGATTAATTCATATTTCTAATTTAATTACAGAATTCATGAATTGCATTCATATTTTAAATGCATTTAGAATTAACTTAGAATGGCATTCATTTAATTAGTTAACCAATTAGGTACATTGTTTAAGTTAACATAAAAGTTGAGGGTTTGTACATAAATAACCATAATATTTTAATAATATCCTTTATTCTTCTTCTTTTCAACAATGGCTCGGCTGCCGCTGCAACGCCTCCTGCAGCACTAAAGCCACATTCATTGATTAGCGGAGAAGGTGGATCTGCTCCCGCCTCTCCATTCAAATTCGTGCAGGCAGATACAAAAAGAGGAGAGGCTACCGAGCAGAGGAGGCCTCCACCCCAACAATCCACACTGTGTAGAGAGTCCATCTCTTCCATTCCACATCGCCGGCCTCAACCGCGGCGATGACCCTCCACCACCGTGGGCGTGTGGTGTGACAGGCCACACCGCCATCCGGAGATTGTCCGCTTTACCGTGAGCACCTCGCCGTGCACCTCCCTCGCCATCGTCACCAACAACCACCATCGTAGCTACTGCAATCACCCCTCAGCTAGTTAAGACGTCCGGGAAGTTTCCCAGACGTCTGAAGCTAAGACACCCCCACTCCAACAGCAACCACCCTCTCCCACTTCACCTCCAGCGCCAACTGCCTGCCCTCGACCGCTACGGCTGCAGTGCCCGCCCGCACGCCTGCAGTAGGGCCGCACCTCCTGCAGCATTCCCCCGCACGCCCTCCAGCCGCGCGTAAGCCGGCCATGGCCAGCAGCATCCAGTAGCAGCTGCAGCCTTCCCGCACCTGCAGCCTTCCCGTGCTTGCAGCCTCCCCGCCGCTACCTACAGTGCCGCACCAGTGCGTGCGCGCACTCACCTGTAGCACCGAGCTCACCCTCCCTAGTAGCCCTACAGCGCTTCTTCACGCACGCAGTAGGCACGCATTCTTCTCCGTGCCTTCCAGCCTGCAATGCACCCGCACCGTCCGCCTGCGCCTACCGCCTGCAGCAGCATTCGCCTCCACTAGAGCATGCCGGCCAGCAACCCTCCGCGTGCTCAACTCCATCATTCCCACAACACCAGTGCTTGTGCGTGCACCACCTGCAGCAGCGCTCAGCCTTCGTGCGTGCATGTGCATCACCTCCAGTAGCTGCAGCCACCGTTGAAAGCCACCTTCGCCGGAGCTCCATTCGGTCGGCTCCGACCACCGCGTGACTTGCCGCCACCACCGCTACGAAGCCCTCGGTCCAAAGAACTTCCTCCGGGATTCCTGCCTCTGGCCATCCACTCCTCTTCACGCACGGCCAAGGGGAATAAATCCCCTATTTTACCACAGTATTCATGCCATTAATAATTACATTTTATGCCATTGTCATCTTTTAATGATATTTTATTGAATCTACATTGCAAAAAATATCCTCTGGTTATTAAGAATTGCTATTTCAGCATGATTTCTTGATTCAACTTTAATCTGAAGGAAAATTTGGCTTGATTCTCGTCTAAACTAACTACGAACCAACATTTTTAACCGGTGCGAATTTAAATACATCATTACCTCCCTATGGATATGACCTACTCTTATACGAGTGGTTATTTCTTTTTTAAATATTGATTAGTTGATTTTTCCACCACATAAAACTACAAATGACTTTAAAAGCGAACAATCGACTTGTCAAATGGCGTCGTTGCCGGGGAGGCAACAGACAAAATAATTTCACCTGATTTTATTTTGATTATTTTTCAATTGCACAGTTATTTGACCATTTATTATTTTCTTTTCTATGCGAGAAATTTGTTCAAGAATCAGCCATTGTGAGAGGCGACCCTTGACATCGCCAGAGGAGAATTGGTCGAGCTACTTTGAAAAGGAGAAGGACAAGGAAGCAACGGTCATCATTATACATTATGTCGCTAACCTGATTAGAGTAGAATTAAGACTTTAGATTTAATTTTTCATTGCATTTGGTTTGAAACCCTTGTTCTAGGGTATATTTTGAGGGGTTTGTTCCCCGATTTTGTTTTAGGCCCGTGTTAGGTAATTTTTGGGAGCCTATTCCCTTTTCTTTAGATTTAGGTTTTTAGTTTATAGATTACTTTTATTTGCTTGTGCATAAGTAGTTTGAAATAAATAATAATAATAAAAAAAATGAGCTGCCTGCCCTTAGGACGAACCATTTAGGTCTGTATGAGTAGCCTCTAGATTTACTTCTCTGCATTGCGTGCATTCTTGTATCGTTGATTGCTGGAAGCAAGGTACGCATTCTCTTACTTTGCATCCTATTCTTGATCTTGCATTGCATTTGGATTTAATTCAAAGACCACAAAATTTGTCTTGAAGTGATCTAACAAGTGGTCACATATATTTGTGAAAAAGGACCAATTAAAGGAGGGACATCTAAAAATCAAGGACATGATTGTAAAACGTGGTGTGCGATTCAAAATTCAAAATCCTTTTGTGATGAATGCACACTTATATCTTTTGCACCACAGCACTCATTTAGATACTCCTAAGTCTTGAAACGGCTAGGTCAAGAGCCCTCCTACCATTGGATTCTGAAGTGTTCGGAAGTTGAGATCAAAGGTTTTGTAAATCCAAAGAAGGGGATACCCTGTCATGGATTTTTGGGGGTAGTTGAGAAGCACCGCGAAAGAACAACTTCAAAGGAAGGCTTAGGCCTACTTGCATCCCTCGATCTTCTGTCTTTGGATTTACTTGAGCATTTGAGATTTAGGGAGGGATACGTAAGCTCCAACTAGGTCTTTTTAGGCATTTCAAAGGTTGACAATAGGCGCGTAATTGATTGGGCAACTTGCTTTGTCACCTACAATTTGAACTAAAGTCAAAAGCCTAAATTTGTAAAGACAGAACAAGTCCTTTTGAATTGTGTTTGTAGTGCATGCTTGGTAGGCGTTCTCTTAGGAGACAACTTGTGTTTGATCCTGAACCTGAAAGAATCCTAAGAAGAGCCCTTCTAAGGGTAGAAATGGCTGGTCAAAGAAGCCTTAAGGAATATTTCATCCCAACCAATCAAGCTGGCCCTGCACTACGTAGACCTGGAGGGGACAATCCGTATGAGATCAAAAGTAGTACCATATCCTTGCTACCCTCCTTTTATGGTACTACTAGGGAAGACCTTTACAAGCATATAGAGGAATTCACCGAGGTCTGCTCCACGGTGAAGCTGCAGGGCATTACTGATGACACTCAAATTCGGACCCTCTTTCCCTTCTCCCTTAAGGACAAAGCCAAGTATTGGTATCACACCCTTGATAATATAAATACTTGGGATGCCCTGAAGAAGGAGTTTTTGAAGAAGTACTTCCCCATGAGCAAAACAAATCACTTTAGGAGGGAAATTATGAGTTTTGTTCAAAAGGATGGGGAAGCATTCCATGATGTGTGGGAGCGCTCTAACAACTTGCTGAGACTTTTCCCACATCACCAGGTGCCTAAATGGCAACTGGTTGAAAGGTTTTACATCGGAATTAATGATTCGCATAGGCAAACTGTGGATGGTGCCTATGCAGGAACCTTTCTATCTAAGACTGAGGATGAAGCTTGGAACTTATTTGATACTTTGAGTGAGAATTCTATTCACTTGAATTCTGCCTACATGGATAGAAAGCCCACTCTCATGCAAAGAAAGTTGGAGGTGAATGAGGCAAGGGACACCCAGAATTTAACCTATCAGATTGAATTATTGAATCAAAACATGGAAAGGCTTATGTCGAACACGAGTTCATTCGTACCTAACACCTCCACTTCCCAAGCTTCCGAATGCTTAATTTGTCAAGGCAATACACACGCCACTGTGGATTGCCACTTGGCCTCCCAATTCCCTGAGCTTGTACAAGCAGATTTGAATGCCGCTCAAGGGTTCCGTCCAAGACCTCATAATGACCCTTTCTCCAACACTTATAATGAGGGATGGAGGAACCACCCAAAGTTTCATGGAGACAAGGAAATGTCTCAAATCCAGGGAATGAAAACCATAATCCTTTCAAAACCATCAAATGAACCAACCTCAGACCTTTGCCCAACCTAAAACCTCTGAGATGGATGAATTGAAGGCGATGTTGAAAACTACGCAAGAAAGTCAAAGTGCCATCATCCAATCTCATGACAAGGCTATACATGAGATGAAATCACAAATTGGACACCTTGTTGAGGCCGTTAGACAGAGGGAGACTGGGAAGCTCCCCAGTGCTACTGAGGAAAATCCTAAAGGAAAAGGGATTGTCTTTAGGAAAGCATGCTCAGGTGGTCACTATTCTGAGGAGTGGGAAAGAAATTTCCAAACCCGATGCTCCTATAGTATCACCCCTTAAAAAACCATCCACCCCGACTTTCACCCCCACTGGAGAAGACTTGCCCAAATCTTCTCCGCTTGAAATCACCTCATCGGAAGAAGTTTCCCCTGTTCCACCCCTTACTCGACATGACAACCCTTCCACCCAAAGATCAAGAGTGCCTTTTCCAGAGCGCTTATCCACCTCTAGGCAGACTTCTGCTGGCTCATCTGGAGCCAAAGATAAGACGGATGAGATTATGGAAACTTTCAAGCAAGTGCAGATTAACCTGCCTTTGCTTGAAGCTATGAGGCAGATTCCGTCTTATGCCTGCTCCTTAAAGGACCTGTGCACGAAAAAGCAGCAATCTAGAAAACAGGTCCAATCAAAAATTATCCTACCTGATTCTGTTAGCTCAATTGTTCAACATGGCACACCCCCGGAACTTAAGGACCCAGGAGCCCCATACATCACTGTAGTTATTGGTGTCTTACAAATTGATGAGGCTCTACTTGATCTGGGTGCGGGGGTGAACATCCTTCTGAGCTACCTGTATGAACAACTTGGTGGAGGCAATCTGAAGCCCAGTCCTGTAATCCTTCAAGTTGCTGATCGATCACTTAAGACACCATGGGGAATTTTGGAAGATGTCCTCATAAGAGTGGAGGATTTCCTCTTTCCCGTTGACTTCTTAGTTTTGGACACTGACCCTACCAACAAGCCAACCAAACCCTCTATCATTTTGGGCCGCCCCTTCCTTGCAACATCGCATGCTTCAATCAATTGCAATACTGGGGCATTGAAAATGGGATTTGGGAACAGGAAAATTCGGCTTGATGTGTTTGATGCTTACAAACAAGCTGGACTTGAGGATTGTTCTCAAGTTGAGGTGATAGATGACCTGATTGAAGAGGCAACTCCTGCAATGTTATGTGATGACCCCCTTCAGCATGTCATGCTAAATGAGCATTCCCATCTCTTGGAGGAATGTGAAGGGGATATACTAGAAATTGAGGAATTGCTAGGAGTTTCTACTGAGTCTCTTCCCCCATCATTTCCGTCGAAGGTAGATTTGCTACTTGAGATGGGGACATCTATTATGAAACCCTCAACCATACATGCCCCCGACCTTGAGTTGAAACCCCTCCCTGACACTCTCAAGTATGTTTTCCTAGGTGCCAATGATACGCTCCCCGTTATCATTTCGGCTGTGCTATCTGAGGCACAGGAGGGAGCCTTGATTGAATGCCTGTCTAGGCACAAGGAAGCTATTGCTTGGTGCATTGCTGACACTAAGGGTATAGACTCTACACTCTGCATGCACCACATTTATACTGATGATTCCATCAAGCCTTTTAGGGACACGCAGAGACGTCTGAACCCTAATATGAGGGAGGTGGTTAAAAAGGAAATCCTAAAGTGGTTGGACGCTGGGATCATATATCCCATTGCTGATGGTAAATGGGTCAGTCCCATTCATGTGGTGGCAAAGAAGGCAGGCTTTACTGTGGAACTCAACGACCAAGGTGAACAAGTTGTCACTAGACCCTTAAATGGATGGAGGGTCTGTATTGATTACTGCAAGCTGAACACCGCTACCCATATGGATCACTTTCCTTTGCCTTTTATTGATCAAATTCTCAAAAAATTGGCAGGGAATAGTACTATTACTTTCTCGATGGATATTCTAGGTACAATCAGGTGGCAGTCTTTCCTGATGACCAGGAAAAGACGACATTCACGAGTCCTTACGGTACTTTTGCATTCAAGCGTATGCCGTTTGGATTATGTAATGCCCCTGCAACTTTCCAGCGGTGTATGATGTCTATCTTTTCGGACATGATTGATGAGTGTGTTGAAGTGTTTATGGATGACTTCTCCATTTATGGCCCGTCTTTCGACCAGTGTCTCCTGCACCTGGATAATGTGTTGAAACGATGTAAGGAGACTGGTTTAGTCCTCAGCTGGGAGAAAAGTCACTTCATGGTATGGAAAGGAATTGTACTTAGGCATGTTGTATCCAAGCAAGGTTTGGAAGTAGATAAAGCCAAGATTGATTCTATTTCCAAACTTCCATTGCCTACGAATGTCAAATAGATTAGATCCTTTCTGGGCCATGCTGGCTTTTATAGGCGCTTTATTAAAAATTTTAGTAAGATTTCTAGGCCACTTTGTGACTTGTTGGCGAAGGAATCTTCCTTCAGTTTTGATTCAAAGTGTGCCGAGGCCTTTCAAACTCTAAAGGAGGCCTTGATCTCTGTGCCTATTCTCCAAGCTCCTGATTGGACACTCCCATTTGAGCTTATGTGTGATGCTTCAGATTATGCAGTGGGAGCAGTCCTTGGACAAAGGGTTGAGGGAAGACCTCATGTGCTGCATTATGCAAGCAAGACTTTAACCGAACCTCAGCAAAACTACACCGTCCCTGAAAAAGAATTACTTGCTGTAGATTTTGCTCTAGAGAAGTTTAGGTCTTATCTACTTGGGTCTAAGGTGGTTATTTTTACTGATCATGCAGTAGAGAAACATCTCATTGCTAAGAAAGATTCTAAGCCACGTCTGATTAGGTGGATCCTACTCCTTCAAGAATTTGACTTGGAAATACGTGAAAAGAAAGGAGTAGAAAATGTTGTTGCTAACCACCTGTCTCGCCTTTCTCTTAATGACTCTCTTTCTGGAGACATTCGCGAGACATTTCCCGATGAAACTCTGATGGCGGTAACACCAACTTTACCTTGGTATGCAGACACTGTAAATTACTTGGTCACTAGACAAACTCCTGGCTCTTGGGATGAGCAGAAAAGAAAGAGATTCATTTCTCAAGCAAGATATTTTCATTGGGAAGAGCCAAAATTATTTAGAATTGGACAAGACCAAGTATTGAGACGTTGTGCGCCTGAAGAGGAACAACAAAGTGTGTTGAGTTTTTGCCAGGAACTTCATTGTGGAGGACACTTTGGTGCTAAGAAAACTGCTTTTAAGGTTCTCTAGTCCGATTTTTGGTGGCCTTCCTTATTTAAGGATTCTCATAATTTTCTTAAGGCCTGTATTAGATGTCAAAGGACTGGAACGATTGGGAAGAGGAATGAATGCCTCAACATCCTATTCAATCTGTTGAAATTTTTGATGTGTGGGGAATTGACTTTATGGGCCCCTTCCCGTCGTCCCATGGTTATGAATATATCTTGGTGGCAGTTGATTATGTCTCTAAATGGATAGAGGCCATTCCTACGCACACAAATGACCACTCTGTGGTTTTAAAATTTGTGAAGGCCAATATCATATCTCGTTTCGACTGCCCCAAGACTATTATAAGTGATGGGGGACCTCATTTCCGAAACCACCACTTCAATCGGTTAATCAGGAGTTTGGGAGTGACTCACAAGGTTGCTACCCCTTACCATCCTTAGAAAAGTGGCCAGGTTGAAGTGTCAAATAGGGAGATAAAAAATATTTTCGAAAAGACCATAAGACCTGATAGGAAAGACTGGTTCCAAAAGCTTGATGATGCTTTGTGGGCTTATCAAACGGCCTATAAGACCCCTTTGGATACTTCTCCCTTTCGGATTATGTATGGAAAAGCGTGCCATTTACCTGTTGAGTTGGAACATAAAGCACTTTGGGCTATTCGAAATGTTAACATAGATTTAGAGAAGGTAGGTAAGGCATGACTTCTAGAATTAAGTGAGCTTGAGGAGCTGAGGAATGATGCTTATGACACCTGTCAAGCTTATAAAGAAAGAACTAAGGTCTTGCATGATAAGTTTATTCCTCGAAAGACCTTTGAGCCCAACCAACAAGTCTGGCTTTTCAATTCCAAACTTAAGCTTTTTCCTAGGAAGTAAAAATCTTGTTGGGATGGGCATTACATAATCACCAAAGTATTTCCACATGGAGCTGTGGAGATAAAAAATCCTTCCTCTTCAGCAACTCTCTTTATCGTCAACGGTCAACGGTTAAAATTGTACATAACTTTAGATGGCTATCTGGTTGACGAAGTCACTCTTAAGAAGCCTTAGCTCCTACCATTCTCCGCCTAAGGTAATATCTTCCTTTACCTATTTTTATTTTCAATGAGGACATTATTTAAACCAGGCATGGGGGAGAGGACCTGAGGCACTTTGTTTATAGCATGCATATAAAAATAAAATAAAGAAAAAAAATAAATAAAAAAGGTAAAAATAAAAAAGAATATGATATAAATAAAAAAGAAATGAAAAAAATAATAAATAAATAAATGAAAAAGACAAAAAAAAATAGCTTTGAGCTTAAATGGCTAAGTCTTGCATTCTTAAGCAAATCAGAACTCTAGGGTAGACTAAATTAATTCTAGGGTCAAACTTTAGAAGCTAAATGAGCTACTAGCTTTAGAACTTTAGGGTCCTTTGTGGACTTAAAAACTTAAGTAGGAGTTAAGTTGCAGATCATTCCTCAAGTTGTTGAGGAAGGGAAGCTAGGGTTTAAGTTAAAAGGTGGGGTAGTACCGGGAGTCTTGTTCTACTTTTTGGTTTACGTGTCCCTGTAACCCAAGCATCCAAATTTCACACACTTGTTCTGGTAATTAACTTAATTTCTTTCTTTCTGAAAAGAGATTTGGTTCTCTTAGTTTTGACTTAGGAGAGGCTTGAAAATACATTTTGATTGGAAGAGTTCTCGCCACAGGAGAGGTGGAGTAGATATTCACCTTGAGGATGCAATGATAACATATTACCTCCTCGACGCTTGTCTCTTAGGATATCCATCCTACTGGGGGCATGTAAAGGCATTGTGTGGTTCAGATACCATGGGCGACCCTATCTCGAAGTGCCGATTGCCAAAGGCCTGAATTCGCTTAAGAAATCCATGGGCGATACTATCTCGAAGTGTCGATTGCCAGGAGTTCTTGGGGTCGTTATGGGCGGTGCTATCTCGAAGCATCAAAAGCCAGGCACCCTTCGAGGTATGGTGATGGGGACAATGAATCCGACACAGACCGAGTTGATAGCTGATCTGAGGTTAGACTTAGAAGAATCAAAGAAAAATATATATATATTATTCTAAAAAAAAAAAAACTTTTTCCTTTAACTCAAATAACTCAGACTAATGCATACGCATGGATGCTTTAATCTCAGGGATCAATAAACTTTAGGGTAGTGTCAGAAATCAGGGAAACTTGTGCCTGCAACTCGTCTTTAGCCTACCTAGTCTGTAACTTAGCAACTACTTAGAAACCTTGGGTCTACAGTTTGAACTTAATATGCTTCTGAAGGAAGACCAATTTGGTTGACTAGTCTACTTGGAGTGCTAGGTTTCGCTTAATTTTGTTAGGGACTAGCAAAAACTAGGCATGAGGGTATTTGATTAGCCCATAGTTGTGGGCTATTTAAGTATTTAAGTGCCTAGACATTAGGTTAATTCTAACATTTACTTAGCATAAATTACGATGTAAATAGATTAATTCATATTTCTAATTTAATTACATAATTCATGCGTTGAATACATATTTTAAATGCATTTAGAATTAACTTAGAATGGCATTCATTCAATTAGTTAACCAATTAGGTACATTGTTTAAGTTAACATAAAAGTTGAGGGTTTGTATATAAATAACCATAATATTTTAACAATATCCTTTATTCTTCTTTTCAGCAACGGCTCGGCTGCTGCTGCAACGTCTCCTGCCGCACTAAAACCACATTCATGTATTAGCGGAGAAGGTGGATCTACTCCCGCCTCTTCATTCAGGTAGCTACAAAAAGAGGAGAGAGGCTGCTGAGCGGAGGAGGCCTCCACCCCAACAATCCACACTGTGCAGAGAGTCCATCTCTTCCATTCCACACCGCCGGCCTTAACCGCGGCGACGACCCTCCACCACCGTGGGCGTGTGGTGTGACAGGCCACACTGCCATCCAGAGATCGTCCGCATTACAATGAGCACCTCGCCAAGCACCTCCCTCGCCGTCGTCACCAACAACCACCGTCACAGTTACTGCAATCACCCCTCAGACAGTTAAGACGTCCAGGAAGTTTGTGGACGTCTAAAGCTTCGACCCCCCACTCCAATAGCAACCACCCTAGCCCACTTCACCTCCAACGCCAATCGCCTACCCTCGCCCCCTACGGCTGCAGCCCCTGCTCGCACGCCAGCAGCAGGGCTGCACCTCCTACAGCATTCCCCCGTATGCTGTCCAGCCGCGCGTAAGCAGGCACGGCCAGCAGCATCCAGCAGCAGCTGCAGCCTTCCCGCGCTTGCAGCCTCCCCGTCGCTACCTGCAGTGCCGCACGAGTGCATACATGCATTGACCTGCAGCACCAAGCTGACGCTCGCCATCAGCCCTGCAACGCTTCTTCACGCATGCAGCAGGCGCGCGTTCTTCTCTGCGCCTTCCAACTTGCAGTGCACCCGCACCGTCTTCTTGCGCCTACCACCTGCAACAGCATTCGCCTCCACTAGAACACGCCAGCCAGCAACCCTCCGCGCGCTCAACTCCAGCACGCCCACAACACCAGTGCTTGCTCGCATACCACCTGCAGCAGTGCTTAGCCTTCATGCGCGCACGCGCATCACCTCCAGCAGCTGCAGCCACCATTGACAGCCACCTTCCCCGAAGCTCTGTCCGGCTGGCTCCTACCACCGCGTGACTCGCCGCCACCACCGCTGCGAATCCCTCGGTCCAAAGAACTTCCTCTGAGCTTCCCACCTCCGGCCGTCTGATTAGCCCATAGTTGTGGGCTATTTAAGTATTTAAGTGCCTATACATTAGATTAATTCTAACATTTATTTAGTATAAATTAGGATGTAAATAGATTAATTCATAGTTTTAATCTAATTACATAATCCATACATTGCATTCATATCTTAAGTGCATTTAGAATTAGCTTAGAATAGCATTCATCTAATTAGATAACCAATTAGGTACATTGTTTTTATTAACATAGAAGTTGAGGGTCTGTACATAAATAACCCTAATATTTTAACAATATTTTCTTTATTCTTCTTCTTTCAGAGTGGCTGGCTGTCGCTCCAACGCCCGGCTGATGCAGTGAAGAAGCCATTCAAGGGGGAGCAGATGTGGTGGATCTGGTCGGGCGGCTGATTTCAAACTTGTGCAGGACACTACAAAAGGAGGAGGGAGGCAGCCGAGCTCGGGAGGCCTCCGCCACCGACCCACCACTGTGCAGAGAGAACCTCTCTCTTCCACTCCACACTGTCGGCCTCTACTGTGGCGACGAGTCTCCACCACCGTGGGCGTGTGGTGTGACAGGCCACACCACCATCCGGAGCTCGCCCGCATTATCGTTAGCACCTTAGCGTGCAACTCCCTCGCCGTCGTCACCAACCACCACTGCCGCAACCACCGTCACTGCAATCACCTTCTCATTCACTTAAGACATCCAAAAAATTTCCCTGACGTATGAAGCTACCCGCTCACCTGCGATCACCCGCCTGCGTACCCGTGTGAACTCCACCCGCACCCGCACAGCCACATCCGCCCATCTCACCGTTCACGCCCGCACCACCACCCCCGCGCCTGCGCCTTCATCCGTGCATGCCCACGCCTGCAGCGTCACCCACCAGCCTCCAGCGCAACCGCACCCACCATCAGCCTTCGCCATCTCCACGCCCTCTAGACCGCGTACGCACTCCTCAGCCTGCAGCACCCACCTCCCGCGCCTGCAGCAGCAACCGCGCCTGCAGAACTCCAACAACGCCTGCAATCCACGCCGTTCACCCCCGCGCCTGCAGAACTGCCAGCAGCGCCCCCCCGCCCGCGCTTCCTGCAGCTTGTGCACCCCCGCCAGCTGCAGCCGCACCCGCTCAACCGCCTGCAGACCCGTCCTCCCGCGCCTGCAGAGCCGTTAGCAGCAGCGCGCGAGCAGATCTCACGCCAACAGCCGCGCGAGCTCACCGGCTGTAGCACCTCCGCTGGAGCTCGTCCGGCCACCTCCGGCCGCCGCGCGACTCGCCGCCACCACCGATTCGAAGCTCTTGGTCCAAGGGACCTCCTCCGAGCTTCCCGCGCCCGGTCATCAGCTCCTCATCGCGCAAGACAACGGGGAAAAATTCCCCTATTTTGCTATAGGAAACCTTCAATTAAAATTTACATTTTCTGCCGTTGCCAAATTGTAATCATATTTTATTAACTCTGCATTGCCGAAAATATCCTATAGTTTCTCATAATTGCCATTTCAGCATTGTTTCTTGCTTAAACCTTAATCTAAAGGCAATCTTGGCTTGGTTCTTGTCCAAATTGACTACGAACAAACATTTTTAAGTGGCGTGAATTTTAATATATTATTGCCTCCCTGTGGATACGACCCGCTCCTCTGCGAGTGGTTATTTCTTGTTAAAAATTGATTAGTCGATTTTTCCACCACATTAAACTACAAACGACTTAAAAGCGAAAGATCGACCAGTCAAAATGGCGCCGTTGCCGGGGAGGCAACAGACGCAATAATTTGGCCTAATTTTATTTTGATTATTTGTCAATTGCACAGAGATTTGACAATTCATTACTTTTTTTTTTCTGTGCGAGAAAATTTGCGCAAGAATCAGCCAGTGTGAGAGGCGACCCTTGACGTCGCCAGACGAGAATTGGGCGAGCCATTTTTAAACGGAGGAGAAGGACGAGGATGCGACGGACACCATTTAGTCATTATTTTAATTAGAATAGAATTAAGATTGTAGACTTAATTTTTCATTACAGTTAGTTTGAAACCCTTGTTCTGGGGCAAAATTTTGAGGGGTTTGTTCCTCGATTTTGTTTTGGACCCGTGTTGGGTAATTTTTGGGAGCCTATTCCCTTTTCTTTAGATTTAGGTTTATTTTTTTTTATTATTTCTTTTATTTGTTTGTGCATAAGTAGTTCTAAAAAAAAAACTGAAAAAGAAAAAAAATGAGCTGCCTGCTAGAAGCTGCCTGCCCTAGGACAAACCATTTAGGTCTGTATGAGCAGCCTCTAGATTTGCTTTTCTGCATTGCGTGCATTTTTGCATTCAAGATCATTGGAGGCAAGGTACGTATTCTCTTACTTTGCATCCTATTTTTGATCACACATTGCATTTAGGATTTAATGCAAAGACCACAAAGTTTGTCTTGAAGTGATCTAACAAGTGGTCACATTTTTTTTAGAAAAAGGACTAATTAAAGGAAGGACATTTTAAAAACCAAGGATTTGATTTTCAAACTTGACGTGCGATTCAAAGTTCAAAATCTTTGACGGTGTATGCACACTTATTTCACTTGCACCACGGCACGCTTCTAGACACTCCTTAGGTTTGGAAATACTAGGACAAAAGCCCTCCTTTCGTTGGATTCTGAAGTGTTTGGAACTGGAAATCAAAGGTTTTGTAAATCCAAAGACGGGGATACCCTGTCACGGATTTTTGGGGGTAGTTGAGGAGCACCGCGAAAGCACAGCTTCAAAGGAAGGCTTAGGCCTACTTGCATCCCTCGATCTTCCGTCTTTGGATTTACTTGACCATTTGAGATTTAGGGAAGAATACCTAGGTTCCAAGTAGGTCTTTTTAGGCATTTCGAAGGTTGACAATAGGCGCGTAATTGATTGGGTAACTTGTTTTGTCACCTACAATTTGAATTAAATTCAAAAGCCTAAATCTGTAAAGACCAAACAAGTCCGTTTGAATTGTGTTTGTAGTGCATGCTTGGTAGGCGTTCTCTTAGGAGACAACTTGTATTTGATCCTGAACCGGAAAGAATCCTAAGAAAAGACCTCCCAAGGGTAGAAATGGCCGGTCAAAGGGGCCTTAAGGAATATTTCATCCCAACCAACCAAGCTGGCCCAGCACTACGTAGACCTGGAGGGGACAATCCATATGAGATCAAAAGTAGTACCATATCCTTGCTACCCTCCTTTTATGGTACTACTAGGGAAGACCCTTACAGGCATATTGAGGAATTCACCGAGGTTTGTTCCACGGTGAAGCTGCAGGGCGTTACTGATGACGCTCAAATGCGGACCCTTTTTCCCTTCTCCCTAAAGGACAAAGCCAAGTATTGGTATCACACCCTTGATAATTTAAATACTTGGGATGCCCTGAAAAAGGAGTTTTTGAAGAAGTACTTCCCCATGAGAAAAACAAATCACTTTAGGAGGGAAATCATGAGTTTTGCTCAAAAGGATGGGGAAGCTTTCCATGATGCGTGGGAGCGCTTTAACGATTTGCTGAGACTTTGCCCACATCACCAGGTGCCTAAATGGCAACTGGTTGAAAGGTTCTACACCGAACTTAATGATTCGCATAGGCAAACTGTGGATGGTGCCTGTGCAGGAACCTTTCTATCTAAGACTGAGGATGAAGCTTGGAACTTATTTGATACTTTGAGTGAGAATTCTATTCACTTGAATTCTGCCTACATGGATAGAAAGCCCACTCTCATGCAAAGAAAGTTGGAGGCGAATGAAGCAAGGGACACCCAGAATTTAGCCTATCAAATTCAATTACTGAATCAAAACATGGAAAGGCTTATGTCGAACCCGAGTTCATTCACACCTAACACCTCCACATCCCAAGCTTCCGAATGCGTAATTTGTCAAGGCAATACACACGCCACTGTGGATTGCCACTTGGCCTCCCAATTCTCTGAGCTTGTACAAGCGGATTTGAATGCCGCTCAAGGGTTCCATCCAAGACCTCGTAATGATCCTTTCTCCAACACTTATAATGAGGGATGGAGGAACCACCCAAACTTTTCATGGAGACAAGGAAATGTCTCAAATTCAGGGAATTACAAACCGCAATCCTTTCAAAACCATCAAATGAACCAACCTCAGACCTTTGCCCAACCTAAAACCTCTGAGATGGATGAATTGAAGGCGATGTTGAAAACTATGCAAGAAAGTCAAAGTGCCATCATCCAATCTCATGACAGGGCTATACATGAGATGAAATCACAAATTGGACACCTTGTTGAGGCCGTTAGACAGAGGGAGACTGGGAAGTTTCCAAGTGCTACTGAGGAAAATCCAAAAGGAAAAGGGATTGTCTTTAGGGAGCATGCTCAGGCGGTGACTATTCTGAGGAGTGGGAAAGAAATTTCCAAACCCGATGCTCCTATAGTCTCACCCCCTAAAAAAACATCCACCCCGACTTTCACCCCCACCGAAGAAGATTTGCCCAAATCTTCTCCGATTGAAATCACCTCACAGGAAGAAGTTGCCCCCGTTCCACCCCTTACTCGACATGACAACCCTTCGACCCAGAGATCGAGAGTGCCATTTCTAGAGCGCTTATCCACCTCTGGGCAAACTTCTGCTGGCTCATCTGTAGCCAAAGATAAGACGGATGAGATTATGGAAACTTTCAAGCAACTGCAGATTAATCTGCCTTTGCTTGAAGCTAACAGGCAGATTCCGTCTTATGCCCGCTTCTTAAAGGACTTGTGCACGAAAAAGCGGCAATCTAGAAAACAGGTCCAATCTAAAGTTGTCCTGCCTGATTCTGTTAGCTCAATTGTTCAACATGGCACACCTTCGAAACTTAAGGACCCAGGAGCCCCATATATCTCTGTAGTTATTGGTGACTTACAAATTGATGAGGCTCTGCTTGATCTGGGTGCGGGGGTGAACATCCTTCCGAGCTACGTGTATGAACAACTTGGGGGAGGCAATCTGAAGCCTAGCCCTGTAATCCTTCAAGTTGCTGATCGATCGCTTAAGACACCATGGGGAATTTTGGAAGATGTCCTTGTAAGAGTGGAGGATTTCTTCTTTCCCATTGACTTCTTAGTTTTGGACACTGACCCTACCAACAAGCCAACCAAACCCACCATCATTTTGGGTCGCCCCTTCCTTGCAACTTCCCATTCTTCAATTAATTGCAATACTGGGGCATTGAAAATGGGCTTTGGGAATAGGAAAATCTGGCTTAATGTGTTTGATGCTTACAAACAAGCTGGACTTGAGGATTGTTCTCAAGTTGAGGTGATAGATGACCTGATTGAAGAGGCAACTCCTGCAATGTTATGTGATGACCCCCTTCAGCATGTCATGCTAAATGAGAATTCCCATCTCTTGGAGGAATGTGAAGGGGATATACTAGAACTAGAGGAATTGCTAGGAGTTTCTGCTGAGTCTCTTCCCCCATCATTTCCGCCGAAGGCAAATTTGCTACCTGAGATGGGGACATCTATTATGAAACCCTCAACCATACAAGCCCCCAACCTTGAGTTGAAACCCCACCCTGACACTCTCAAGTATGTTTTCCTAGGTGCCAATGATACGCTCCCAGTTATCATTTCGACTGTGCTGTCTGAGGCACAGGAGGGCGCCTTGATTGAATGCCTGTCTAGGCACAAGGAAGCTATTGCTTGGAGCATTGCTGACATTAAGGGTATAGACTCTACACTCTGCATGCACCACATTTATACTGATGATTCCATCAAGCCTTTTAGGGACATGCAGAGACGTCTGAACCATAATATGAGGGAGGTTGTAAAAAAGGAAATTCTGAAGTGGTTGGATGCTGGGATCATATATCCCATTGCTGATAGTAAATGGGTCAGTCCCATTCATGTGGTGCCAAAGAAGGCAGGCTTTACTGTGGAACTCAACGACCAAGGTGAACAAGTTGTCACTAGATCCTCAACTGGATGGAGGGTCTGTATTGATTACCGCAAGCTGAACACCGCTACCCAGAAGGATCACTTTCCTTTGCCTTTTATTGATCAAATTCTCAAAAAATTGGCAGGGAATAAGTATTATTGCTTTCTCGATGGATATTCTGGGTACAATCAGGTGGCAGTCTTTCCTGATGACCAAGAAAAGACAACATTCACGAGTCCTTACAGTACTTTTGCATTCAGGCATATGCCATTTGGATTATGTAATGCCCCTGCAACTTTCCAGCAGTGTGTGATGTCTATCTTTTCGGACATGATTGACGAGTGTGTCGAAGTATTTATGGATGACTTCTCTATTTATGGCCCGTCTTTCGACCAGTGTCTCCTGCACCTGGAGAATGTGTTGAAACGATGTAAGGAGACTGGTTTAGTCCTCAGCTGGGAGAAAAGTCACTTCATGGTACAGAAAGGAATTGTACTTGGGCATGTTGTATCCGAGCAAGGTTTGGAAGTAGATAAAGCCAAGATTGATTCTATTTCCAAACTTCCATTGCCTACGAATGTCAAACAGATTAGATCCTTTCTGGGCCATGCTGGCTTTTACAGCCGCTTTATTAAAAATTTTAGTAAGATTTCTAGGCCACTTTGTGACTTATTGGCGAAGGAATCTTCCTTCAGTTTTGATTCAAAGTGTGCCGAGGCCTTTCAAACTCTAAAGGAGGCCTTGATCTCTGTGCCTGTTCTCCAAGCTCCTGATTGGGAACTCCCCTTTGAGCTTTTGTGTGATGCTTCGGATTATGCAGTGGGAGCAGTCCTTGGACAAAGGGTTGAGGGAAGACCTCATGTGCTGCATTATGCAAGCAAGACTTTAACTGAACCTCAGCAAAACTACACCATCACTGAAAAAGAATTACTTGTTGTAGTTTTTGCTCTAGAGAAGTTTAGGTCTTATTTACTTGGGTCTAAGGTGGTTATTTTTACTCATTGCTAAGAAAGATTCTAAGCCACGTCTGATTAGGTGGATCTTACTCCTTCAAGAATTTGACTTGGAAATACGTGAAAAGAAAGGAGTAGAAAATGTTGTGGTTGACCACCTGTCTCATCTTCCTCTTAATGACTCTATTTCTGAAGACATTCGCGAGACATTTCCCGATGAAACTCTGATGGCGGTAACACCAACTTTACCTTGGTATGCAGACATTGTAAATTACTTGGTCACTGGACAAAGTCCTGGCTCTTGGGATAAGCAAAAAAGAAAGAGATTCATTTCTCAAGCGAGATATTTTCATTGGGAAGAGCCAGAATTATTTAGAATTGGACAAGACTAAGTATTGAGACGTTGTGTGCCTGAAGAGGAACAGCAAAGTGTGCTGACATTTTGCCATGAACTTCATTGTGGAGGACACTTTGGTGCTAAGAAAACTGCTTTTAAGGTTCTCCAGTCCGATTTTTGGTGGCCTTCCTTATTTAAGGATTCTCATAATTTTGATAAGGCCTGTATTAGATGTCAACGGACTGGAACGATTGGGAAGAAGAATGAAATGCCTCAACATCCTATTCAATCTGTTGAAATTTTTGATGTGTGGGGAATTGACTTTATGGGTCCCTTCCCGTAGTCCCATGGTTTTGAATATATCTTGGTGGCAGTTGATTATGTCTCTAAATGGATAGAGGCCATTCCTACGCGCGCAAATGACCACTCTGTGGTTTTGAAATTTGTGAAGGCCAATATCATATCCCATTTCGGCTGCCCCAAGACTATTATAAGTGATGGGGGACCTCATTTCCGAAACCACCACTTCAATCGGTTAATTAAGAGTTTGGGAGTGACTCATAAGGTTGCTACCCCTTACCACCCTCAGACAAGTGGCCAGGTTGAAGTATCAAATAGGGAGATAAAAAATATTTTGGAAAAGACCGTTAGACCTGATTGGAAAGATTGGTCCCAAAAGCTTGATGATGCTTTGTGGGCTTATCAAATGGCCTATAAGACCCCTTTGGGTACTTCTCCCTTTCGGATTGTGTATGGAAAAGCGTGCCATTTACCTGTTGAGTTGGAACATAAAGCTCTTTGGGCTATTCGAAGTGTTAACATGGATTTAGAGAAGGCAGGTAAGGCACGATTTCTAGAATTAAGTGAGATTGAGAAGCTGAGGAATGATGCTTATGACACCTCTCAAGCTTATAAAGAAAGAACTAAGCTCTTGCATGACAAGTTTATTCATCGAAAGACCTTTGAACCCAACCAACAAGTCTGGCTTTTCAATTCCAGACTTAAGCTTTTTCTTGGGAAATTAAAATCTCGTTGGGATGAGCCTTACAGAATCACCAAAGTATTCCCCCATGGAGCTGTGGAGATAAAAAATCCTTCCTCTTCAGCAACTCCCTTTATCGTGAACGGTCAACGGTTAAAACCGTACATAACTTTAGATGGCCATCTAGTTGACGAAGTCACTCTTGAGGAGCCTTAGCTCCTACCATTCTCCGCCTCAGGTAATATCTTCCTTTAGCTATTTTTGATTTTCAATGAGGACATTGTTTGAACTAGGCATGGGGGAGAGGACCTGAGGCATTTTGTTTATAGCATGCATTTATAAAAAAGAGAAAAAAGAGAGAAAAAAAAAGAGAACAAAAACAAAAAAAAAAAAAATATATATATATAAAAAAGGTTTTGAGCTTAACTGGCTAGATCTTGCAGTCTTAAGCAAATCAGAACTCTAGGGTAGACTAAGTTAATTCCAGGGTCAAACTTTAGAAGATAAATGAGCTACTAGCTTTAGACCTTTAGGGTCCTTTGTGGACTTAAAAACTTAAGTAGGAGTTAAGTTGCGGACCATTCCTCAAGAGGTTGAGGAAGGCGTTGGTGCTAGAGCACCACGATCATTTGTTTTGATGATAACAAAACACGTGTTATTTAACATTTGCAATTTGAGTCCTAGATTTAAGGTCAATTGCAAATGAAGACGTGTTTAGACGGAACTCGAGCTCGCATCCAGGACGGATTGGAGGAGCTTGACGGAAAATAGAGGAGGTTCGCGTGGAGCGAAAGATTGGAGATGGAAGACAAGAAGAATAGGATAGATTCTTTTTTATCCTTTCATGTATCTCTTGTATTTATTTTCTTGCTCTTTATTTTCCTTAGACATTATGTTAAAGAGCCTCAAAGAACCCTAACAGTAGTCCTAGGAACACCTGCACAACCCTAGGATACGTAGGTTTTCTGTAGAACACTTAGAAAACCAATATAGGGTTAAAACTGACTTTCCAGACGTCTAATTCACAAATCAGACGTCTGATAAAGGATTTTAAGACGTCTGACTGTTGTTTCAGACGTCTGATAACTGTTAGGCTGGACTTAGTTTTCTGTCTGATGAAATCAGACGTCCAGACCCTAGACCAGACGTCTTAGAAGACGTCTGATGGATTTGCCAGACGTCCAGATAGTGGACCGTTGGCTAACTTAGCAAGCACGGCAGTATATGATCGTTAGAGCCTTATCAGACGTCCATAGGTCTTCCCAGACGTCTGATAAATGACCGTTTTGCCTCGGCTGACCCAAAATCTCTTCTCAGAGATTTTCTAGCCGTTGCAACGTTTGGAAATCAATTCCCACGGTAAAAGTAGGTTTCCAGACGTCCAGACTTAGTGCCAGACGTCCTGTATGTCGTCTGATGGACTTGTACAAAAACCCTGTTTAGATCTGATTCAAGTCAGGGAGAAACCCGCATAGAATCAGACGTCTGACCTTGGAATCAGACGTCTTAAAGTGGCCTTCCAGACGTCTGATGCCAGAGTTAGACGTCTGATAACCCTGTGAAGTGTAATCATTGTCCTGATTTCGGCCTGATTCTCTTGGGCTTTGCACCCAACGGCTATGGAAGCTTTTCCAAGCCTTCCAAAGCCTTCCTAAGGCCTCTATAAATAGAGGGGAACCTTTGTAAACAAAAACACACAAGATATACACTAAGAAAGACACAAGACACACTTAGCTATACACTCTCACACTCTTGTGTCCAAGAAGCTCTTGCTCTCTAAAGCTCAAGTTCTACATCTTGAGAGCATCCAGCCGTTGCGCACCCGCTCTCCCGCCGTTGTCTACGAGAGCGAAGTTGCGCCGTCGCGTGGCTCACGCACCCGCGTCATCGTCGACGCACTCCTTGCAAAGGGGAGTTTCCTAAATCCTATAGAAGCTTAGGTTTATTACTTTGTTGGCTCTATAGGTTTGTTGTTTTATTTTACCTTTGTAATTTGGTTGGGTATTCGCATTGCGAATTCCCGTCTCCTTCGTGGGACAAAATCCTTCTCGTGGAGAGAAGGGGTTGAGGAACGCTACCCTCGTACTTGTAGCGTGGTTGTATTGAGGTTGAATCACCCTCGTTTTAAGTGGTTCGGTTTAGTGGATTTGATCAACTAGGTTGATCGGTAAATCCTAACTCGAAAGGGTTAGGTGGTGGTTTTCACCCGGTTTGGGTTTCCACCTAAAAATCTTTGTGCACATTTTGTGATTGCTTAATTTCTTGTGATATTGCTTTATATTTTTATTTCCGCAATTTATTACGTCACCCCTCCTCGTAGGGAAGAACTTTAAATTGGTATCAGAGCAGGTCTTGCGAAATCGGCGTTACAAACCGGCAAGAGATCTAGATCATGGAGGGAAGCTGTTCCACAAGTAGGATTTCAGAGGGACAGTCCACAACTCGTCCGCCCTACTTTGACGGGAACAACTACACCTACTGGAAGCTGCGGATGAAGACGTGGCTTCAAGCCACCGACTTCACGGTCTGGGCTAGATGCGAGACGCCATTCGACATCCCAGAAAAACCCGCGGGAGGATACTCGCAGCAGCAGATTCGGGAACTCTCTCTCAATGCAAAAACAATGAACGCATTGTATTGCGCGCTCAGCTCGGAGGAGTTCAATAGAATCTCGCAATGCGCCACCGCATACGAGATCTGGCACACACTCGAGGTAACTCATGAAGGTACCTCTAAGGTAAAAACTTCTAAACTCAATTTACTTTCACAAGAATTTGAGGCTTTTTCTATGAAATCTAACGAAACTTTAAGTGAGATGAACACTAGGTTCACTCTCATAGTAAATAACTTGAAAGCTTTAGGGAAGACTTTCATCAAGGGGGAGCTTCAAGGGAAGCTTCTTCGTTCCCTTGGACCGGAGTGGGAACAGAAAGTTACCGCCATCGAGGAGGCAAACGAAATGGAGGAGCTCAACATGGAAGATCTCCTAGGCAATCTGATGGCCTACGAGACTAAGTTGAAGCAAAAGAAGGATACACCGGAGCCTAAACTAAAGAAGACTCTCGCCTTCAAAGCCGCGTCGGATAGCGAGGTAAGTTCCGACGATGAAGACTTTAGAATTTTACTTAAAAATTTTTCCAAGTTTTGTAGGGAATTAAAGAAAGAGAAAAAGGAGAAGAAAGAAAGCCCGAGACGTTGCTACCACTGCAACGGGAAAGGGCATCTGCGACCAGAATGCCCTCTTCTCAAAAAGGAGAAGAAAAAGGAAAAGGAAAAATCTAAGAAGAAGGCGTTCCAAGCAACTTGGGACGATTCCAGCTCGGAGGAAGAAGAAAAGGAAGAAACCGCTTGCTTTGGTTTCATGGCCAGAGGAAGCAATAGCGACAGCGAAAGCGGAAGCGACAGCGACAATGAGGTAAGTTATGATCTTCAAGAAGCTTTTAATGAACTTTTTGAGATTAGTAAATCACTTAGGATAGAAAATAAAAGTATTAAGAAGAACCTTAGTTTTCTTAAAAATGAAAATTGTAGGTTAGAAAAACAACTTAAGGACATAGAAGCTAGTCCTAAGGATAATAACCTATTATTAGAAAATCAAGACCTCATCAATGAAAATAATAAATTGATTGAGGAAAATGATAGTCTAAAAATAGAAATTTCTAATTTAAAGACTAAGATGAATACTATAGAAAAAGAAATTGCATGTCTTAGGGAAAACTCTAACAAACTAATCAATAAAGTAGATGATTTATACAGCCCTAAGATTGAGAAAAGATCTCCATCAAGGAGACCTTCTAACAAATCCGGATCCAAGCCCACTTGGATACCGAAAAAGGAATTAGAATCGTGTTTTGTAGGTTTCAAGAATAACTACAACACAAAGGATTGGACCTACAAATTCAAGGCTGGTCAACTTAAGTTGGGAGAACCAATGAGTAGACCAAGGAGGAGAAGAAGAAGACCGACGAGACGGCAAACAAACGACGGACCCGCCGCACGTCGACCACCAGATTGGAGACCGGCGCCAATGCCTGGGCCTCCAAGATACGGATGGGAGCCCCATCCGATGTGGCATCCACCACCACCATTCGGGCCATTTTATTGGCCATGGTAGGTGAGGTAAAAATTCTTAACCCTATCTTATTATCATAAGTATTTAGATAGGAGGAGTTAAAAAATGATGAGCTAATTGTCAATTTTTAAGGGGGAGATATAAGGTAGCTAAATTTCCTTTAGTAAGGGGGAGAAAAATAATAGCTATCTTGTTGTTACAAAAAGGGGAGGATATTACCTTTGTTAAAAGAAACTCATAGAAGAGCATGTTTTAAGGGGGAGTTATAAGAAATGTAAAATCAATTAAACCTTTTTGATAATGTCAAAAAGGGGGAGAATTTTTATGCATTATTATTTACGATTTTGTCATCATCAAAAAGGGGGAGATTGTTGGTGCTAGAGCATCACGATCATTTGTTTTGATGATAACAAAACACATGTTATTTAACATTTGCAATTTGAGTCCTAGATTTCAGGTCAATTGCAAATGAAGACGTGTTTAGACGGAACTCGAGCTCGCATCCAGGACGGATTGGAGGAGCTTGACGGAAAATAGAGGAGGTTCGCGTGGAGCGAAAGATTGGAGATGGAAGACAAGAAGAATAGGATAGATTCTTTTTTATCCTTTCATGTATCTCTTGTATTTATTTTCTTGCTCTTTATTTTCCTTAGACATTATGTTAAAGAGCCTCAAAGAACCCTAACAGTAGTCCTAGGAACACCTGCACAACCCTAGGATACGTAGGTTTTCTGTAGAACACTTAGAAAACCAATATAGGGTTAAAACTGACTTTCCAGACGTCTAATTCACAAATCAGACGTCTGATAAAGGATTTTAAGACGTCTGACTGTTGTTTCAGACGTCTGATAACTGTTAGGCTGGACTTAGTTTTCTGTCTGATGAAATCAGACGTCCAGACCCTAGACCAGACGTCTTAGAAGACGTCTGATGGATTTGCCAGACGTCCAGATAGTGGACCGTTGGCTAACTTAGCAAGCACGGCAGTATATGATCGTTAGAGCCTTATCAGACGTCCATAGGTCTTCCCAGACGTCTGATAAATGACCGTTTTGCCTCGGCTGACCCAAAATCTCTTCTCAGAGATTTTCTAGCCGTTGCAACGTTTGGAAATCAATTCCCACGGTAAAAGTAGGTTTCCAGACATCCAGACTTAGTGCCAGACGTCCTGTATGTCGTCTGATGGACTTGTACAAAAACCCTGTTTAGATCTGATTCAAGTCAGGGAGAAACCCGCATAGAATCAGACGTCTGACCTTGGAATCAGACGTCTTAAAGTGGCCTTCCAGACGTCTGATGCCAGAGTTAGACGTCTGATAACCCTGTGAAGTGTAATCATTGTCCTGATTTCGGCCTGATTCTCTTGGGCTTTGCACCCAACGGCTATGGAAGCTTTTCCAAGCCTTCCAAAGCCTTCCTAAGGCCTCTATAAATAGAGGGGAACCTTTGTAAACAAAAACACACAAGATATACACTAAGAAAGACACAAGACACACTTAGCTATACACTCTCACACTCTTGTGTCCAAGAAGCTCTTGCTCTCTAAAGCTCAAGTTCTACATCTTGAGAGCATCCAGCCGTTGCGCACCCGCTCTCCCGCCGTTGTCTACGAGAGCGAAGTTGCGCCGTCGCGTGGCTCACGCACCCGCGTCATCGTCGACGCACTCCTTGCAAAGGGGAGTTTCCTAAATCCTATAGAAGCTTAGGTTTATTACTTTGTTGGCTCTATAGGTTTGTTGTTTTATTTTACCTTTGTAATTTGGTTGGGTATTCGCATTGCGAATTCCCGTCTCCTTCGTGGGACAAAATCCTTCTCGTGGAGAGAAGGGGTTGAGGAACGCTACCCTCGTACTTGTAGCGTGGTTGTATTGAGGTTGAATCACCCTCGTTTTAAGTGGTTCGGTTTAGTGGATTTGATCAACTAGGTTGATCGGTAAATCCTAACTCAAAAGGGTTAGGTGGTGGTTTTCACCCGGTTTGGGTTTCCACCTAAAAATCTTTGTGCACATTTTGTGATTGCTTAATTTCTTGTGATATTGCTTTATATTTTTATTTCCGCAATTTATTACGTCACCCCTCCTCGTAGGGAAGAACTTTAAATTGGTATCAGAGCAGGTCTTGCGAAATCGGCGTTACAAACCGGCAAGAGATCTAGATCATGGAGGGAAGCTGTTCCACAAGTAGGATTTCAGAGGGACAGTCCACAACTCGTCCGCCCTACTTTGACGGGAACAACTACACCTACTGGAAGCTGCGGATGAAGACGTGGCTTCAAGCCACCGACTTCACGGTCTGGGCTAGATGCGAGACGCCATTCGACATCCCAGAAAAACCCGCGGGAGGATACTCGCAGCAGCAGATTCGGGAACTCTCTCTCAATGCAAAAATAATGAACGCATTGTATTGCGCGCTCAGCTCGGAGGAGTTCAATAGAATCTCGCAATGCGCCACCGCATACGAGATCTGGCACACACTCGAGGTAACTCATGAAGGTACCTCTAAGGTAAAAACTTCTAAACTCAATTTACTTTCACAAGAATTTGAGGCTTTTTCTATGAAATCTAACGAAACTTTAAGTGAGATGAACACTAGGTTCACTCTCATAGTAAATAACTTGAAAGCTTTAGGGAAGACTTTCATCAAGGGGGAGCTTCAAGGGAAGCTTCTTCGTTCCCTTGGACCGGAGTGGGAACAGAAAGTTACCGCCATCGAGGAGGCAAACGAAATGGAGGAGCTCAACATGGAAGATCTCCTAGGCAATCTGATGGCCTACGAGACTAAGTTGAAGCAAAAGAAGAAGGATACACCGGAGCCTAAACTAAAGAAGACTCTCGCCTTCAAAGCCGCATCGGATAGCGAGGTAAGTTCCGACGACGAAGACTTTAGAATTTTACTTAAAAATTTTTCCAAGTTTTGTAGGGAATTAAAGAAAGAGAAAAAGGAGAAGAAAGAAAGCCCGAGACGTTGCTACCACTGCAACGGGAAAGGGCATCTGCGACCAGAATGCCCTCTTCTCAAAAAGGAGAAGAAAAAGGAAAAGGAAAAATCTAAGAAGAAGGCGTTCCAAGCCACTTGGGACGATTCCAGCTCGGAGGAAGAAGAAGAAAAGGAAGAAACCGCTTGCTTTGGTTTCATGGCCAGAGGAAGCAATAGCGACAGCGAAAGCGGAAGCGACAGCGACAATGAGGTAAGTTATGATCTTCAAGAAGCTTTTAATGAACTTTTTGAGATTAGTAAATCACTTAGGATAGAAAATAAAAGTATTAAGAAGAACCTTAGTTTTCTTAAAAATGAAAATGGTAGGTTAGAAAAACAACTTAAGGACATAGAAGCTAGTCCTAAGGATAATAACCTATTATTAGAAAATCAAGACCTCATCAATGAAAATAATAAATTGATTGAGGAAAATGATAGTCTAAAAATAGAAATTTCTAATTTAAAGACTAAGATGAATACTATAGAAAAAGAAATTGCATGTCTTAGGGAAAACTCTAACAAACTAATCAATAAAGTAGATGATTTATATAGCCCTAAGATTGAGAAAAGATCTCCATCAAGGAGACCTTCTAACAAATCCGGATCCAAGCCCACTTGGATACCGAAAAAGGAATTAGAATCGTGTTTTGTAGGTTTCAAGAATAACTACAACACAAAGGATTGGACCTACAAATTCAAGGCTGGTCAACTTAAGTTGGGAGAACCAATGAGTAGACCAAGGAGGAGAAGAAGAAGACCGACGAGACGGCAAACAAACGACGGACCCGCCGCACGTCGACCACCAGATTGGAGACCGGCGCCAATGCCTGGGCCTCCAAGATACGGATGGGAGCCCCATCCGATGTGGCATCCACCACCACCATTCGGGCCATTTTATTGGCCATGGTAGGTGAGGTAAAAATTCTTAACCCTATCTTATTATCATAAGTATTTAGATAGGGGGAGTTAAAAAATGATGAGCTAATTGTCAATTTTTAAGGGGGAGATATAAGGTAGCTAAATTTCCTTTAGTAAGGGGGAGAAAAATAATAGCTATCTTATTGTTACAAAAAGGGGAGGATATTACCTTTGTTGAAAGAAACTCATAGAAGAGCATGTTTTAAGGGGGAGTTATAAGAAATGTAAAATCAATTAAACCTTTTTGATAATGTCAAAAAGGGGGAGAATTTTTATGCATTATTATTTACGGTTTTGTCATCATCAAAAAGGGGGAGATTGTTGGTGCTAGAGCATCACGATCATTTGTTTTGATGATAACAAAACACGTGTTATTTAACATTTGCAATTTGAGTCCTAGATTTCAGGTCAATTGCAAATGAAGACGTGTTTAGACGGAACTCGAGCTCGCATCCAGGACGGATTGGAGGAGCTTGACGGAAAATAGAGGAGGTTCGCGTGGAGCGAAAGATTGGAGATGGAAGACAAGAAGAATAGGATAGATTCTTTTTTATCCTTTCATGTATCTCTTGTATTTATTTTCTTGCTCTTTATTTTCCTTAGACATTATGTTAAAGAGCCTCAAAGAACCCTAACAGTAGTCCTAGGAACACCTGCACAACCCTAGGATACGTAGGTTTTCTGTAGAACACTTAGAAAACCAATATAGGGTTAAAACTGACTTTCCAGACGTCTAATTCACAAATCAGACGTCTGATAAAGGATTTTAAGACGTCTGACTGTTGTTTCAGACGTCTGATAACTGTTAGGCTGGACTTAGTTTTCTGTCTGATGAAATCAGACGTCCAGACCCTAGACCAGACGTCTTAGAAGATGTCTGATGGATTTGCCAGACGTCCAGATAGTGGACCGTTGGCTAACTTAGCAAGCACGGCAGTATATGACCGTTAGAGCCTTATCAGACGTCCATAGGTCTTCCCAGACGTCTGATAAATGACCGTTTTGCCTCGGCTGACCCAAAATCTCTTCTCAGAGATTTTCTAGCCGTTGCAATGTTTGGAAATCAATTCCCACGGTAAAAGTAGGTTTCCAGACGTCCAGACTTAGTGCCAGACGTCCTGTATGTCGTCTGATGGACTTGTACAAAAACCCTGTTTAGATCTGATTCAAGTCAGGGAGAAACCCGCATAGAATCAGACGTCTGACCTTGGAATCAGACGTCTTAAAGTGGCCTTCCAGACGTCTGATGCCAGAGTTAGACGTCTGATAACCCTGTGAAGTGTAATCATTGTCCTGATTTTGGCCTGATTCTCTTGGGCTTTGCACCCAACGGCTATGGAAGCTTTTCCAAGCCTTCCAAAGCCTTCCTAAGGCCTCTATAAATAGAGGGGAACCTTTGTAAACAAAAACACACAAGATATACACTAAGAAAGACACAAGACACACTTAGCTATACACTCTCACACTCTTGTGTCCAAGAAGCTCTTGCTCTCTAAAGCTCAAGTTCTACATCTTGAGAGCATCCAGCCGTTGCGCACCCGCTCTCCCGCCGTTGTCTACGAGAGTGAAGTTGCGCCGTCGCGTGGCTCACGCACCCGCGTCATCGTCGACGCACTCCTTGCAAAGGGGAGTTTCCTAAATCCTATAGAAGCTTAGGTTTATTACTTTGTTGGCTCTATAGGTTTGTTGTTTTATTTTACCTTTGTAATTTGGTTGGGTATTCGCTTTGCGAATTCCCGTCTCCTTCGTGGGACAAAATCCTTCTCGTGGAGAGAAGGGGTTGAGGAACGCTACCCTCGTACTTGTAGCGTGGTTGTATTGAGGTTGAATCACCCTCGTTTTAAGTGATTCGGTTTAGTGGATTTGATCAACTAGGTTGATCGGTAAATCCTAACTCGAAAGGGTTAGGTGGTGGTTTTCGCCCGGTTTGGGTTTCCACCTAAAAATTCTTTGTGTACATTGTGCGATTGATTTTTGTGATATTACTTTATATATTCAATTCCGCAATTTTATTACGTCACCCCTCCTGGTAGGGACTTTCAGAAGGGAAGCTAGGGTTTGAGTTAAAAGGTGGGGTAATACCAGGTGTCTTATTCTACCTTTTGGTTTACGGGTCCTTGTAACCCAAGCATCCAAATTTCACACACTTGGTCTGGTAATCAACTTAATTTTCGTCTTTCTGAAAAGAGATTTGGTTCTCTTAGTTTTGACTTAAGAGAGGCTTGAAAACACGTTTTGATTGGAAGAGTTCCCGCCGCAGGAGAGGTCGAGTATATACTCACCTTGAGGATGCGATGATAACATATTACCTCCTCGGCGCTTGTCTCTTAGGATATCCATCCTACTGGGGGCATGTAAGCGCATTGCGCGGTTCAGGTACCATGGGCGGCCCTATCTCGAAGTGCCGATTGCCATAGGCCTGAATTCGCTTAAGAAATCCATGGGCGATACTATCCCGAAGTGTCGATTGCCAAGACTTCTTGGGGTCGTTATGGGTGGTGCTATCTCGAAGCATCGAAAGCCAGGCACCCTTCGAGGTATGGTAATGGGGACAATGAATCTGACAGAGACCGTGTTGATAGCTGATCTGAGGTTAGACTTAGAAGAATCAAACAAACAAACAAAAAAAAAAAGGGGTGTATATATAAAAAAATTTTCCTTTAACTCAAATAACTCGGACGAATGCACAAGCACGGATGCTTTAATCTCAGGGATCAATAAACTTTAGGGTAGAGTCAGAAATCAGGGAAACTTGTGCTTGCAACTCGTCTTTAGCCGACCTAGTCTGTAACTTAGCAACTACTTAGAAACCTTGGGTCTAGAGTTTGAACTTAATATGCTTATGAAGGAAGACCAATTTGGTTGACTAGTCTACTTGGAGTGCTAGGTTTCGCTTAATTTTGTTAGGGACTAGCAAAAACTAGGCATGGGGGTATTTGAATAGCCCATAGTTGTGGGCTATTTAAGTATTTAAGTGCCTATACATTAGATTAATTCTAACATTTATTTAGTATAAATTAGGATGTAAATAGATTAATTCATAGTTTTAATCTAATTACATAATCCATACATTGCATTCATATCTTAAGTGCATTTAGAATTAGCTTAGAATAGCATTCATCTAATTAGATAACCAATTAGGTACATTGTTTTTATTAACATAGAAGTTGAGGGTCTGTACATAAATAACCCTAATATTTTAACAATATTTTCTTTATTCTTCTTCTTTCAGAATGACTGGCTGCCACTCCAACGCCCTTGCTGATGCAGTGAAGAAGCCATTCAAGGGGGAGCGGATCTGGTGGATCTGGTCGGGTGGCTGATTTCAAACTTGTGCAGGACACTACAAAAGGAGGAGGGAGGCAGCTGAGCTCGGGAGGCCTCCGCCACCGACCCACCACTGTGCAGATTGAACCTCTCTCTTCCACTCCACACTGCCGGCCTCTACCGTGGCGGCAAGTCTCCACCACCGTGGGCATGTGGTGTGACAGGCCACACCGCCATCCGGAGCTCGCTCGCATTACCGTGAGCACCTTAGCGTGCAACTCCCTCGCCGTCGTCACCAACCACCACCGCCGCAACCACCATCACTGCAATCACCTTCTCATTCACTTAAGACGTCCGGAAAATTTCCCGGAAGTCTGAAGCTACCCGCTCACCTGCGATCACCCGCCTGCGTACCCGTCTGAACTCCACCCGCACCCGCACAGCCACATCCGCCCATCTCACCGTTCACGCCCGCACCACCACCCCTGTGCCTGCGCCTTCATCCGTGCGTGCCCACGCCTGCAGCGTCACCCACCAGCCTCCAGCGCAACCGCGCCCACCATCAGCCTTCGCCATCTCCACGCCCTCTAGACCGCGCACGCACTCCTCAGCCTGCAGCACCCACCTCCCGTGCCTGCAGCTGCAACCGCGCCTGCAGAACTCCAACAGTGCTTGCAATCCACTCCGTTCACCCCCGCGCCTGCAGAACCGCCAGCAGCGCCCCCCCACCCGCGCTTGCTGCAGCCGCACCCGCTCAACCGCCTGCAGACTCGTCCTCCCGCGCCTGCAGAGCCGTCAGCAGCAGCGCACGAGCAGATCTCACGCCAACTGCCGCGCGAGCTCACCGGCTGCAGCACCTCCGCCGGAGGTCGTCCAGCCACCTCCGGCCGCCGCGCGACTCGCCGCCACCACCGATTCGAAGCTCTTGGTCCAAGGGACCTCCTCCGAGCTTCCCGCGCCCGGCCATCGGCTCCTCGTCGCGCAAGACAACGGGGAAAAATTCCCCTGTTTTGCTACAGGAAACCTTCAATTAAAATTTACATTTTCTGCCATTGCCAAATTTTAATCATATTTTATTAGCTCTGCATTGCCGAAAATATCCTATAGTTTCTCATAATTGCCATTTCAGCATTGTTTCTTGCTTAAACCTTAATCTAAAGGCAATCTTGCCTTGGTTCTTGTCCAAATTGACTACGAACAAACATTTTTAAGTGGCGCGAATTTTAATACGTTATTGCCTCCCTGTGGATACGACCCGCTCCTCTGCGAGTGGTTATTTCTTGTTAAAAATTGATTAGTCGATTTTTCCACCACATTAAACTACAAACGACTTAAAAGCGAAAGATAGACCAGTCACCGTCCACTCCTCTTCACGTACGGCCAAGGGGAATAAATCCCTTGTTTTGCTACAGTATTCATGCCATTAATAATTACATTTTCTGCCATTTTCATCTTTTAATGATATTTTATTGAATCTGCATTGAGAAAAATATCCTCTAGTTATTAGGAATTGCTATTTCAGCATGATTTCTTGATTCAACCTTAATCTGAAGGCAAATTTGGCTTGATTCTCATCTAAACTAACTACGAACCAATGTTTTTAACCGGTGCGAATTTAAATACGTCATTGCCACCCTGTGGATATGACCTACTCTTCTGCGAGTGGTTATTTCTTTTTTAAATATTGAATAGTCGATTTTTTTGCCACATAAAACTACAAACGACTTTAAAAGCGAACAATCGACTCGTCACATAGCATACACTAAGTAGCTGGCCACCTGTCCTCTCATCTCTCCTTCTCATCCTCTCCCATTCACAACACCTTCTCACCAGTTGAGAGGGCATGCTGATGATTGCAAGCCACCATAGCGAGCTCTACCATCGTCTAGCTCTATCATGAGCAGGTAGAAGTGGTGGTTCTATTTTAGTTTTACTATTTTTTATTTTTGTTTTGGTCACCATTAGATTAGTTTATAGCCTCAGCTCAGTTGCTTTGTTTCGCTATAGAACCTCTATCGCAATTCATTTCGTGGCCTCATCACTAGAAAGCTTCTCACTTATCCGTTGAGAGGGCCCCAAGCAGCACCACCACACTACTCAAGTCCCCACTCAACTGAACACACCCTCACTTCATCAACTGTCAGTGCCCTTCGATCTCTTCATATCATAAGTTAAGTGAGGAACTTATCCGATCATTCATCGTGCCTTCCCATCACCAAGTTCCTGCTCGAGGAGAGAGCGCTACCGGCTAGCGTAATTGGACACCAGTTCCATTCCTTAGATATTTGGTGACATTCCTTTAATGCACGCCTCTTCCCTCTCACCTCACCGGTTACACCCATGCATACTCATTGCTTGTGCAGAGTCGTGCTACACTCACCCCACGCCTCATGTTGTACACACCATCCAACGTGCGCACACTCTCCTCACTACGCAATAGTGCAACTCACTTCACTCCATACACTCACACAGACATACACTCGCATACCTTAGTTCACTCACTTTCGCACTCACACAGACACACAAACATATATATATATTACCCACATACACATACACAAATACCCATTCACCATCATGTGAACGAAATACATTTACCACGCATTTTCTCATGTGTGTATGCACAAGTTGCAAACACATACGTGATTATTATATATCTTATACATACATATATACATATATAAATAAGCTACGTATTTCCATTTATTTCCATTCCAGCATTTTTTGTTTCATTCTCATATTATATTTTATTTGTTAATTAAGAAAATACCAAAAAAGTATAAAAGAGAAAAGATAACCCTTGACTTTACAGGTACATGATCTCCCACTGATAAATACACATGAATTCAGGATAAAATGCTTATTTATGATAGTTCCTAGGCTTAGCATTGCATATCATGTTATAAATACTTCATAACAACCATTGCATGGCATTTAGGATAGTTGTGTATTATGTATATTAATTCTTCCATTTTACATGGTCAGGAGGTAGTGTCATCACATGTGTTTCGTGAGTTTGGAAATCAGGGTTACAAGAAACCTGTCGTCGTAGTTGCAAAACTCGTGGTCGGATAAAATTTATACCAAAACTCTAAGGGAGTCCCGGGTCAAACATAGGAAAGCAATGTTTACTTTAATTGAAAATCACGCTTCATTTTGTTTCTTTTTGGTATTTTAGGGTTTTGTTATTTTTTTTTATTTTTCAAAGAATTCAAGCAGAATGAATCACAAGATAGAGATGGAATGATGGGGACACCATCATGAGCCATAACTAGCTCATTTTGACCCAATTAAGTAAGTAAATGCTCCTATATAACTACTAAAGAGTCACAAGTGACTATATAATCATTCTGAGGGAAAAATAAGAAATTAGGGTTAAAACTGCTTTTTTTCTAGCTTATCGTGAATGCAGTACAACCATGGGTTTTCTGAGGGGTTGAATGAAGGATAAGTGGTCTTAGAAAGTTAACAAGTGGGTCAAAATAATTAAAAAAGGGTTTGCATGTGTTCTGAGAATTAAATGACTTTTTGAAACCCTAAAAATAGATCTGCTTAATTAACTAAGGTTTTGATTAAGATAAAATTCACCTAAACCCTCTAAAATTCATAGAAAAATATTCTCTAGGATTTGAAACTTTCAATTTAACCATTAGAACCCGTTTTGACCCAGAATAGAGTCATAGACTGACATTTGCCCTAATTTGAATTTTCACATAAATTACCCAGTCAAACATGGTCCAAATCAAAATCCAACTTCACCATTTGATTCCTTAGGTCCAAATTAGCTTTGTACCAAAAGTTGGACCCAAGATGAGTTTGTCTTGTCCTAGTTTGCAAATTGGTCCTATCTAATTACATTTCTGCCCTTAACTTTCAAAATCCTCTCAAACAGACCACAATGTTTGTCGTCGTTCTCACAAAAAGGTCACTGCCACCATTAAATCTATTCCTACTTTCTCCGATGACCTTAATTTGGAAAGAACACCCAGATTTCTTGACAAATCCCTTTCAAATTTGAAAGGGAAGTTCATCAAGAAACCCCCTTCCTTTTGAACCCAATCCCACACCCTAAAACTTGCCCAATCTCTCATGTGAATGCATGAGAGATTTGGGACTCAAGAGATTTCTTAATCCGTCAAGCCTTCCAAGCTTGGGAAGCTTGCTTCCCAAGCTCGAATCGCCCTCTGATGACCTATAAAAGAAAGCCCATACTAGGCCGAACTCCTCAAGATTGAATTCTGGCCCTGAAAACCCCTTTTCCTCCTTCCTCATCTGGTCATGAAACTTCCACAAGCTTTGGCGACTCCTCCTGACCTCTCTCGTCATCTGACCAAAAAACCAGTGGCCGAATTCTCTCTCTTTCTCGTTCGCTCTTAGTTGTACTGGCAAGAGCCCCTCTACCTCCATCGTCGTCACCGTCCCCAACACCGGAGTACCTTCTTCCCCAGCACCGACCTACCAATGTTGATGCTGTTCTTCCCCTTTCATCCATTTAGATTAGGTTAGACTAGTTAGTTTATCCCTCAAGTTCAGTTTCGTATCCCAAAAAAAATAAAAATATCCTTCAACGCCACCACTCACCTCTGTCTTCCCTATCTCTGATCGCTCCTCCGGGGAGGCGGCTCCACTGCTACACAACTGCATCCGTGATGAGAGCCTCATCATGAGCCCTAACTAGCTCTGTTTGACCAATGAATGAGAATAAGAGCTCCTACATAATCTGGAGGACTTAATTCAAGGAATTAATGTTCTGAGAAGAAAACATGTAACAAAGGTTAAAATTGTAATTTTACCAATGCAGTACATAAACAAGATTTATTAGAAGCAAAACATAGGTTAAATGGTCTGAATAAGATAAAGAGTGGGTTGGTTCAGTCAGAAATGGGTTATTATGCAATCGAAGAATTAAATGACATTTTGTAACCCTAGAACAGACCCGATTAATTCAACAAGGTTTTGGTCAGGGTAAAAATCAAGTAAACCCTCTAAAATTCATGGAAAAATATCCCCAAGGGTTTAGAACCTTCAAATTTGCCTTTGGAACATGTTTTGGCCTACATTGGGGTTTTAGCTCATTAATTGACCTAATTTGGGTTTTTATGCAAAATTTCCAGTCAAACGTGGTCAAGCCTAAAATCCAACTTCACCATTGGATTCCTTAGGTACAAATTAGGTTTGTACCAAAATTTGGACCTAGGGGTTGGTCATCTTTACTTACTTTGCAAAATAGTACACCTAATTACATTTTAGCCCCTATCTTTTGAAAATCATTGCACAGACCCCCTAACTTCCTCGCCACTCTTACAAACAGGTCCCTCCACCATTAATGGGGAGAAATCCTACTCTATCGAGGAATGGAGGGGGAGTACTCCCCGTTCCCTCAGAGATCTCCTCCCAGATTTGGAAGGGAGATTCTTTGAGGAATTCCCTTCCATCTGAGCTCGATTTCAATCTCTGATTTGCATCCAATCTCTCGTGCAAACACACGAGAGATTTGGGTCTCCAACTAATTCCTTCTCCAGTGAGGACTCGCGCTCTTGGAATCTTGTCTTCCAAGCACAAGAGCCCTTGCCAACATCCATAAAAGGATCCTCAACCTCAGCCGCATCTCTTCAGCTCGACTTGGCTGGAGAATCACCCGAATTTCATCTCCTCCTCCAGTCAGGAGTCCAGCGAGCTTCGGTGAGCCCTCCTCCACTTTCTCATCGCTCTGCCATAATACCAGTGGTAGAGCCACCTTCACCACCATCCTCCACGTCGTGCAACACTAGCGGAGTGATGGGAGCCCCGTCGTCGTCGTCGTCACCCCTCCCCTGGACACCGTCTTCTTCGACGATAGCAGGTACAACCAGTAGCCACCTCTCCCCCTTTGTCCACTTAGTTAGGTTAGAATTACTCCTCTCTATCCCCTTTTCAATTCCCCTCTTTCTATTTCCATTTTCAACCCCATGTAGCCACTAACCACCACCATCTTCTCCATCTCCAGCCACCCATCGGCGAGGTGCCTCCACAGCTCCACACCTCCACATGCCTCACCAGACACCTCACCACCTCCTCCATCACCACTGATCACCTTTCGCCCATCCACTGACTACCATCACCGCCCTAAACACCCACTAAATAAACCCATAAGCACGGCCACAGGGTGACCTAGCCACGCACTCCTAGGCCACCCTGTGGCCTGCCATCCACCGTATCCCTTCGCTAAGATGCGGTGAAGCTTGCCATGCATTTTAATGGGGCTGCAAGGCCGTGTTTGTGTGTATCAAATCTAAGCACCTACCGCCATTGAAGCACACAGCAAGAAGGTCGCGAGCTTCATCCTAGGTTGCTGCGGTCTAGGTAAACACGCCCAGGTGATGCATGATGTGGGTGTGCACGTCTCTAGCCAAGTGAGTTGCTCTATAAGGAGCCTTGCTACCCCAATTAAGCGAGAAACTTCCTGTGGGCGTGAGTGTAGAAGCGGGTGGGACATTTAGTCCCACCTCGTAAACTCACAGGTTAGTGGCAACACTTAAATTATTTTTGCAACTTCAACTATTTGCCTCAAGTCACATAGGGGTGAGGTCCGTCGCCCTCATGCCTCGTCCATGACCTGCCCCTGCGGATCTGGCACCTAACCCATTTACCTAAACCTAGCACTCCTCACGCACCACACCCACGCCAGTGCGCCTGGACCCGGGTGCGCGATACCTGACTCGATTGCCCGACTCTGGGAGAGCATACCGAGGAGAGAAAAAGAGAGAGAGAGATGTGGGGGAGGGTAGGGGATAGGTTTTGCTTCTGTGTGCGCATGCACAGGGAAGAAGCAAAGAAGAAGGAAGAGGAAGGTGTAGCTAAGGCAAGGTGAAACTAAGACACTTAGCCGCAGAAAGGAAGAGGAAGGAAGGCCAAAGCGAAGAAGAGAAAGTCAGAGGAGAGTTAAGGCTGAAGAAAATCAAGGCAGAAGCCAAGGAAGGAAAAGGAAGAAGAAGAAAGGTTGAAGCCAAGGGAAGGAGCAGCATTGTAGTAGAGGTGTAGCTGAGGAAGAAAGAAGAAGACTGCAGAAGGAGAAAGGCACTGTGCAAGAGAAGAAAGAAGGAAGGAAAAGGAAGAAGAGCTGCAGACAGCCAAAGTCAGAGAAGAATAGAAGAGCTAAGGAAATCCAGAGATAGAGTAGAAAGAAGCCATCATTTAAAATGTATGATCATAGAATCAGACGTCCAATTCTTCTATTTTTACTATAATTTTAGTTCATAAACTCTTGCATTTATATTCTGAATTAGGTTTTGAGTAACTCTAAGTGTTCAATTACATTATTGAGATTAGTGAATAAATTCCATTTGCTCCCTATGTTCAACCTCGGATGCTTAGATTTTTGAGTAACAAATTCTTATTTGTTATCAACACTTGGTCACCTATACTACAACGCGACTGACTTATACTTATCTAAAAAGCCCGACAAAGCATTATAACAATCCACCTCACCAAAACTTCCACAAGCGTGGCCTCACCACCCTCTTCAAAGCCTCTCTCTTATCTTGCCATTTCATCCACCCAAACTCCCTGTCGACCAACCAACCTATGCACTTTCATTTCTGTCATAGTCCACCCTTATCCACGCAAAAAACTCCCCACGAACGCCGCCATCACATTCCACATCCTACGGCAATCCTTCTAAGCCTTTTAACTAGCGCTTTTAGCCCGTTCTTTATGTTTTAGGTATCACATCGGAGCTCTGCCACAGCATCATCCCTCTAACGTTGTTCTTCGTGTTCAAGACCACGATAGCCCCAGGTCTTCATTCCAGTCTGTACGGAGGAGCCCCAGGACCACTTCTAGGTGGGCAATTGAGGTCCCTGCCCTTAGCAGCTACTCCAATTGGAGGAGATTTCCTTGCTACAAGCACATGCGAGGAAGGTGGAAAGGATAGTCCCACATCGTGGGATTTGGTTGCGGTACAAGCGCATAAGTTGCAAAAGTGTTGAGGGCTTATTGCCTCAACACTTGAGGGGTGAGGTCCCTCACACCCATCACGCTCCTTGTCCGTGACATCTCCTCTGTGGACCTGGTGCATCGGACCCACTTAAGCCTTCACTCCTCAGCTGTGACCATGCCTGCAGCCTTGAACCCGAGTATGCGCCTACTCGATTACCCGACTACCCACTGAAAGGCCTTGGGAGGGCGTGAAATAGGTGAACCCAGAAAGAGTGAAGGAGAGAGAGAGAGAGAGAGAGAGAGAGCACAGGGTCAGGGGGACTTTTGCTCTAGATGAGAATAGGCTAACACTTAGCCAATTCAAGAAGCCTCACCCCTACTATTGTGTGAAGAAAGCCAAGAAGAAGAAAGCAGAAGAAAAAAAGTCTTGAAGATAAGAAGGAAGGGAACGAAAAGGGAAGCCAAGGAAGAAGAAGAAAGGAAGAAGAAGGCTTGAGCAGAAGAAGAAGAAGAGAAGGTGCCGTAGCTGAACAGGAAGGAAAGAAGAAGGAAAAAGTGAGAGAAGAGAAAGGAGAAACAAAGAGGAAGGCTATTTAAGGCGTCAGATCTCCAAAGTAGACGTCTGATTACTACTATAGCATTCAAGTTACTGTGCAGATATTTGATCCTAATCACTATGGCATTAATGATTACTCTAGTTTACATATAACTATACTTAATAACTGGTGATCTAAAACACCATTATTTTGTAATAGATTTCTTTTTATCATGTTGAATTATTGTTATACTTATGTTCTACATTGATTATCATATTTGAGTAATTTATTTGGTTTAAATTCTTGTGCTCATTTGCATTATTTGAGATTAATGTGTGAATTCATATTGCTCCTTGTGTTCGACCTCGGACTTTCAAATTAGAGTAATAAAATTTATTTGTTTGAGAGCGATTTTGGCTATACTACAACAAAACAATTTTAAAGCACTGATCTTGTGACTCTAAAATTTTGGCACCGTTGCCGGGGAGCAACGTCCAATTCACCACTATTCTATACATTATTTGATTATATTTGAGCACTGACTTGCCCTACTTGCTTTCTTGTAATCTTGCGAGGTACTTCACGAAGAGATCTTCCACGCAAAACAGCCACTCTAGGGTAGGTAATTTCTCTATTCTTCCCTAATCATCGTCCTAATCTTTGGAAGACTTAAAAAAGGAAACAATTAATTAGGAAACACCTGCTTTCATAGTAATCATCATTTAAAGGGCAAATTTCCTGATTTGTGAAATTATTTTCAAATCTCATTTAGTTGAAGCGATTCTGTTTAGAGATCCTACCCCAAATTTCCTGTGCCTATTAAGGACTACATTTAATTTCTAATCACTTTTGGGCTAACACACTTCTTGCTTGAAGCCTAGGGTGAACATACCAAAGATCAATTGGACTTGGAAATAGAACCAATTAGGGTTTCTACACTAGGGTTTTAAAGTGCTAGTACACATGTTTGCCTGAATTAATGGAAAGTTACCCTCCTGCATTTGTGTTCTACCCAAGTCCTTGATTGAAAAGATCTAATCCAGAATAACCCTAAAAACATGCTCTAATTCATTAGAACCCTAAAAATCCTTGGACCTAATAACCTGGGAGTCAAATCAGGGTGATTTCTAGGTCTTGACATAGATCTCATTCTGCCATCTTTAGGGTAGGTCAGGTGAAGTTGATCTACATTGTAGTCCAACCAACCTCCAACTTAGGTCACAAGTTGAATTAATTTCTAATCAAGTGAAACTCAAGGCAAAAATTAGGACATAAATTTGGTAGACTTGAGGGCTTAAGTTCATACGTTCCAGTCTACCTGGACCCTCAGTGACAAGGAAGGTTGAGTGGGGGAAACCTTGTAACTGGTGGGGATGCTCTACCATGTAGGTGTCTTTGCGGGACTCTCCCTTCCTGGTTGCCTAGGTACTTCTCGGGTGTGCGAATTTCTAATTCAGAGGCGTCATCCACCTCGAAATTGCCTTAATCATCAAAAAATCTTTGGGTGCTTTGATTTGGTCAGTCTTACACCCAGTCCCTCATCCCTTCTATTTAGAGCACACACACAAATTTCCTTGGGAATCTCTTTTCAGATCTAATCAATTTTGATCTAATCTTGAATTTTGATTCTACAACTTGATTCGACCATCTGATTAAAAAATGCAACCTGGCTACTTAAGGAAACCATTAAAGAAACATGAATCTCAAATATCCATGAAAGATAGAATGGTTGAGGATGCCCTTAGATTTTATGAGATTGATGACAAAACCTCAAAACCAATTTAAGACATTCAGGTTAATGTATTGATAACAACAACCCTCATAATAAACTTCACCCAAATAATCATAACACAAGTAACAAATGGAGCTACCTGGGATGTTCTCATAACAGGATACCTTGAGTTAGAGAAATTACATAACTTTGAATATCTCCAATGCATGACAAATCCTATACTTTGGAAAAGACATCAAGATTATCTTGAAAAATGGGAAGAGATGATAAGATTATTAAAGCAGATTATTGATCAAAAATACCTGTACACTCCCCAAACATTTAGCGAAACATCTGGGAACAATATTGAGGATCTATCTGATTTTCCAAATCCCGAGTTCAGGAATCAAGGTTGTTGTGGACCTCCAACCCAAATTGAATATGATCAACCTAATATAAAGATTGATATTCCTGAACTTGAGACGGGTTGGGAGGATCTAATTGCAGGAGAACACGATCTCGAGCCAACACTAGAGCCACAAAACCCTAGTTCGCCAAGCTTAGATTTCCTAAACTCCTACAATAATGAGATTGAATCAAAACCTCTGAAGGGTATAAACTTCGCTCCTTACTCTGATAAGGTACCCTCGAGGGCAATTCTGACATCCGTATAGAGCTCAACCTAGATTCTAGTAATTCAACCCACACCCTTAGCCTAGAATCTGGATCTGAGCCCTCTTGGGAGGATTATAAGGCCTCATGTGATGAAAATCAGAGTTTGAATTTGGATTATGATTCTGGGCCTTTATTTGATGAATGTACCTCTCCAACATCCTCAAAAAAATAGATTGATTTTTTGGAAGTCACGTCGATCTACGACATAGAAATCGAGGAGTTGGAGGAGTTGGGTTTTGATTGCGTCTTCCCTACAAGCCAAAAATCTGATCCCAGACCCAATAGGGACACCTTTTTGAGCTTGGAATTTGAGAATAGGCTAGACCCAAGGCAGGTTGTTGAGTCTACATCTTATGATTTATTCTGTGGTGGAACCTCTAGTCCCAAATCAAATTCAGAACTTGATTCTCGCAAATTCTTCGACGATTTCGAACCTTACTATGATCTCAGAGAACCATTATTTCCTGATGATTATGAGCCAATCCACGACCTCAGCATACATGGTCCATTCTTCGACTCTAAGGTCCCTGATCCTGAGATCACTAATTTAAAATCAGGTTCCATTGAGATGGAATCATTTCTTTTTGATCCTCAGGAATTAGAAACAAAAAATGCCGAGTGACTACTACCCAGAGTTCGAATCTTTTCTTGACGTAGACTTTCTTCATCCTCTAAACACTCTTAAGGCATTTACCTTTGAGTTTGATGGCTACTATGAGGACTCTCTAAATGAACCTACCTTTGAATCCTTACTAGAAGAACCCTCATACACAATTCTTATTGATGCCACCTCTTTTCAACCCCGACCTGCAACTGGACTCAATTTCCACTCCAATTTTCCTCTCGATCTAGTTACAGATGATTCTCCTCCACATTTAAATCGGGTTTCGGACTTCGATCAGACTACAAATCATGCCCCATCCTTCTCTGATCACTCTTGTAGGGATCTTGCATCTTCTAATGATTCCTTTCAGGATCCTTACTCTGACCAGGCTTATCCAACTCAACCAAACCCTGGATTCACACTTCCACATCATTCTGAGCTCCACAGCATATGGTGGGGTCCACATCTCTTGATCTACATCTATCAACCTGCCAGACTAATTGGGTTTAGGCTGCATCATCAGCCTGCTGATCTGAACAAGCACCTGGTTGGACCAACTAGGCTATTAATCAAGGTGCTTGTTCTACAAAACTCATCCAATTTCACCACTCCATATAATTTTCCGCTTGGCTGAAGGTGTTGAATTTAGTGCTTAACGAGAGGTAACTCGCCATTCCAAAAACCTAAGATCCTTCTGATTATCCTTCTATACTTCACGTTTATTGCACCCTGAGTTCAGTTTTAGAATAGTTGATCCTACCTCTGGTACTCATACCAGGGCTTGAAATCGTCTGCAATAGTCTTTCCCAACCCGTTCTCCCACCCGATAATCCTGTTCTAATTCCTGAACCCAAAACAGTTTCACACCCTTCATTTACAATGAGGACATTACAAAACTTAGGCATGGAGGGGTGATAAAGTGCAAACTTACAAAAAAATCACAGTTTGGAAGGGTTCTCACAAAAAAAAGCACATATTCCAAAAACCAAAAAAGTTAAAAAATTGAAAAAGAACAAAAATCGGAGAGGGGAGGAAATTTTGAATGGATTGCATATCATTTTTTTAGGAGAAAAAGGGGAGGAGATAAAAATGTCAAAAAGGAGCACAATTTGAAAAGAAAATAAAAAGAGATAGTCATTAGTAAAAGATTAAGGAATTAACTTAGTTCTAGACCAAATCAAAAGAAAGAAAATGAAAGACAAAAAGTGCTAAAGAAACAAGAGATTAGTTGAAACATTGATTTAAGGCCACTTGGGTTGCAATCCTAGGCATAAAAATTCAAGTACCCGCTAAGATCTAGATAGTCCTCAAGAGGTTGGGGAAAATACGAAGCTTAAGTATTAGGTCTAAGGCTTAGGGATTATTCGACCTCGTTAACTGACCGCTAGTTTGCAGGACTCGGTAACCTAAGCACCCCAATCCACACACAGTCTGGTTCAGTACGCCTAAGTATCAAAATCACACAAATGCGTTAAATATGTTCTGAAAGAAGTTACCTAGATTAGGAGTGGTTGATCAACACAAGTTGATTTGGAAGAGTTCCCAGCATGGAGAAGTGGGAAATTCTCCTCGAAGATGCATAATAACATATTGTCTCCTCAGTGCTTGTCTCCTAGGATATCTAAATATCCTATCAGGGGCATGTATGCACCTTGTACTGGTTTAGATGCCACAGGCAGCATTATCTCAAAATGTCGATTGCCAGGGTCTAGATATAGCTACAGAATGCCATGGGCAGGATTATCTCAAAATCTCGAAAGCTAAGGTTCTGGGGGCTGCTACGGGGTGTTGTCTCGAAGCATCGATTGCTAGGGACCCTGTGAGGATTGATGGTGGGAACTAGGAATCCGATATAGAACATGTTGTAAAGTTAATCCGAAGCTAGAAATATAAAGAAAAGAGAGAGAAAACTCTCCTAAAGCAAAGAAAAATTCCTCTATCTCTGTTTGACAAAAATGCCCTGCAAACTAAACCTGGGGTAAGACATGTAACAAGCATGGGTGCTTTAACTGCGGAGTTCAATGAACCTTAGGCTAGTTCCTGTGGGCCTTAAAAACCTTTGCGGTGGACTGAGGCTAGAGCTGGTCAGGTCCAGATCTTGGTTGGTACTTGTGTACCTCTAGGCCTACTATCAGCATTCTAACCTAATCTACAAAAGAAAGCATACATCAAAGTCTTGAGCATCAAAAGTTATATGGTCTAGAATCAAAGTTAATACCTTGAAATTTTGCTAAGAGACTAGCAAAATCTAGGCATGGGGATATGATGGGGACCCCATCATGAGCCATAACTAGCTCATTTTGACCCAATTAAGTCAGTAAATGCTCCTACATAACTGCCAGAGAGTCATAAGTCACTGCAAAATCATTCTGTGCGAACACCAAGAAACTAGGGTTAAAATTATAATTTTTTCAGCTTATCATGATGCAGCACAACCACAGGTTTTCTCAGAGGTTGAATGAAGGTCAAATGGTCTTATAAAGTTAACAAGTGGGTTAAAACAATCAGAAAAGGGTTTGCATGTGTTCTGAGAATTAAATGACTTTTTGAAACATTAAAACTGACCTGCTTAATTAATTGAGGCTCTGATCAAGATAAAATTAACCTAAGCCCTCTATAATTTATAGAAAAATATTCTATAGGATTTGAAACTTTCAATTTGACCATCAGAACCTGTTTTGACCTAGAATAGAGTCATAGACAGACATTTGCCCTAATCTAAATTTTTACATAAATTACCCAATCAAACATGGTCAGAGACACAATCCAACTTCACCATTAGATTTCTTAAGTCTAAATTAGGTTTTTACCAAAATTTAGACCCAAGATGAGTTTGTCTTGACCTAGCTTGTAAATTGGTCCTGTCTGGTTACATTTTTGCCCTTAACTTTCAAAATCTTCTCAAATAGACCCCTAACTTTGTCATTGTTCTCACAAGAAGGTCCCTGTAGCCATTAAACCTACTACTACTTGCTCTGGCAACCTTAATTTGGAAAGAATTGCCTAATTTCTTGAGGAATCTCTTTCAAATTTGAAAGGGAAGTTTGTCAAGAAACCCCCTTCCTTTTATACCCAATCCCATGCCCTAAAACTTGCCCAATCTCTCATGCGAACATATGAGAGATTTGTGTCTCAAGGGATTTCCCAATCCGGCAAGCCTTCCAAGCTTGGGAAGCTTGCTTCCCAAGCTCGAATCGCCCTTTGATGACCTATGAAAGAAAGCCTAGACCAGGACGAACTCCCCAAGCTTGAACTCCAGTCGTGAAAGGCCCTTTTCCTCCTTCCTCGTCTTGTAGCGAAACTTCCACAAGCTCCAGCAACTCCTCCTGATCTCTCTCATTATCTGACCACAAAACCAGTGGCTAGATTCTCTTTCTCTCCCTCATCCGCTCCTGGCCGTACCAGCAAGAGCCCCTCTACCTCTGTCGTCATCGCCGTCCCCATCACGGTGTACCTTCTTTCCCAGCGTCAGCCTACCAACGTCGGTACTGTTCTTCCCCTTTTATCTATTTAAATTAGGTTAGATTAGTTAGTTTAGCCCTAAGGTTTAGTTTCGTACCAAAAAAAACCAAAAATATCCTTCGACACCGCCACTCACCTCTGTCTTCCCCATCTCCGATCGCTACTCCGGCGAGGTGGCACCACTGCTACACAACTCCATCCGCCTCGTCGAAACTTTCACAAGCTCCACCTCTCCACCCTCTTCAAAACCCATCTCTTATCTTGCCATTTCATCCACCCAAACACCCCGTCGACCAACCCACCTACGCACTTTCATTTCTGTCATCGTCCGCCCTCATCCACGCACAAAACTCTCCACGGACGTCACCATCACATTCCAAACCCAACGGCGATCCTCCTGAGCCTTTTAACTGGGGCTTTTAGCCCATTATTTGTGTTTCAGGTATCACGTCGGAGCTCTGCCACAGCATCATCCCTCCGACGTTGTTCCTCATGTTCAAGACCACGATAGCCCTAGGTCTTCATTCCAGACTTTGTGGAAGAGCCCCAGGACCATAGGTGGCCAATTGAGGTCCCTGCCCTTAGCAGCTACTCCAATTGTAGGAGATTTCCTTGCTGTAGGCACATGCAAAGAAGGTGGACAGGATAGTCCCACAATGTGGGATTTGGAGGCGGTAAAAGCACATAAGTTGCAAAAGTGTTGAGGGCTTATCGCCTCAACACTTGAGAGGTGAGGTCCCTCACACCCATCATGCTCCTTGTCCGTGATATCTCCTCTACAAACCTGGTGCACCCGACCCGCCTAAGCCATCACTCCTCGACTGCGACATCTCCCGCAGCAATGGACCTGGGTATGCGCCTACTCGATTACCCGACTACCCACTGGAAGGCCCTAGTAGGGCGTGAAAGAGGTGAACCCAGTGAGAGTGAAGGAGAGCGAGAGCACCGGGATAGGGGGTTTTTGCTCTGGATGAGAATAGGCTAACACTTAGCCAATTCAAGAAGCCTCTCCCTTGATATTGTGTGAAGAAAGCCAAGAAGAAGAAAGCAGAAGAAAAAAAGGCTTGAAGATAAGAAGGAAGAGAAAGAAAAGGGAAGCCAAGGAAGAAGAAGAAAGGAAGAAGAAGGTTTGAGCAGAAAAGGAAGAAGAGAAGGTGCCGTAGCTGAACGGGAAGGAAAGAAGAAGGAAAAAGTGAGAGAAGAGAAAGGAGAAACAAAGATGAAGGCCATTTAAGGCATCTGATCTCCAAAGGAGACATCTGATTACTACTGTAGCATTAAAGCTACTGTGAGGATATTTGATCCTGATCACTACAGCATTAATGATTACTCTAGTTTACATATAACTATACTTAATAACTGGTGATCTAAAACACCATTAGTTTGTAATAGATTTCTTTTTATCATGTTGAATTATTGTTATACTTATGTTCTACATTGATTATCATATTTGAGTAATTTATTTGGTTTAAATTCTTGTGCTCATTTGCATTATTTGAGATTAATGTGTGAATTCATATTGCTCCTTGTGTTCGACCTCGGACTTTCAAATTCGAGTAATAAAATTTATTTATTTAAGTGTTAGTTTGGTTATAATACAACGAAGCAATTTTAAAACACCAATCTAGCGACTTTATCATGGAACAAATATGATATATATATCAATCCAATGTCGATTACAATAAACTAAGATAGCATAAAAAGAGAGGGAGGTGAGAGGAAATCTCCCAAATCGGCTATTCGATGAGACGACAGCACCTGGCGGAAGCTCGGACGAAGGAGGTGAGGAGGGGGACGACAAAGGTGAGATGCAGGACGTCGGGTAGAGGAAAGATTCGGCGTGGCTCCAGAATAGAGGTGAGAAGGCGGAGATGATCTGCTACCAGAATGGAGGTGGGAGGATGGCTCTGAGGTGACCTACGAATGGGGATGGGAAGAGGGATGGATATTTGGTGAGGTAGAGGTTCTCTACACTAATAGGGTCCTTGGGAGCAAGCTCTAACAGAGTGTTGGTAGGCTTGCTAGAGCTTGGGAGTAGGTTGGAGTAGACTAGGTAGAGATGAAGAGGAATGGGGAATGTAGGGGTGTTTACATAGTGGGGGAAAGAAGAGAATCCTGTTCACAGGCATTCAGTGATGCTATATGCATCACTAAAGGCTGCTCAAGCTGTCACTGAAGATCTGCACCTCTTCATTGCTTTGGCTAGCGCACGCACTGCACATAGTGACAGCTGCAAGTGTAACTAAAGGTCCACTCTTCTGTCATTGTAAAGCCCGTGCCCAATGCTCACGCCCGCAACTGTCAAAGGTGCAGCAATCGTCAACCGTTGGATCAGGCACAGAAAGCTGTAATTGCGAGAGGAGAGCGCGTTTCTACCAGCATTTGAATTTCGCATTGCTGGCACGTGCGCTAGCTGCCATTTGATGCTGCATTGCAAGGTCGAGATGTGCCTGTAGATTGCACGTGCATTGATTTGAATCACATGCCACGCAAGATTGATGAGATAGGACGACATGCGATGCACGTGGGAGACTTAAATTCACGCCCCAGATGGCATGCGTGTGATCTGGCGTGCACCTTCGCGTCGGCGGGCGACATTGGATCACATGTGGGGAATCTCGACTGCTCGATTGCGATTGGGTGGCCCTATTCCATCTAACACTGTAGCGAGGCGTGGCAAATCGTGGCTCGATCTCACGTTCGCTCCTTGAGAGCGCTTGACCTCACCGCTGCGCCACACCTACGGTTGTGTTGCAAAGAGGAATTGTGCTAGCATGGTGAGGGTAGCCTCTCAGCCATTGGATCTTCATCCAATGGCTGAGATCACTCGATGGGGCAGCCTTTGGAGATGTGCAGGGGACTTTGGGTGCTCCAGATGGTGCCACATGGTAGCATTTAAACCGTCCACCCTTCATTGCTTGTAGAGGATGCCACAGTGCTCGGATCGAGGTGATTTCTATGTTGTTGGACTGTGATCGCCACTCCGGATCCTTCCGTATGGTCGAATTTTTCATCCGAAGGTTGTAAGGATGTTACATTGCCTCTTGGCCATATAAAATGAAGGAATTAGTATACAAAACATACAACTATCCTAAATGCCATGCAATGGATATTATGCAATATTTATAATATGGTATGCAATGCTAAGCCTAGGAACTATCATAAATAAGCAATTTATCATGAATTCATGTGTGTTTATCATACCCGCATGCTTACTTTTTGCTAGTCCTTAACAAAATTAACCTAAATGATATGTATAAAAGTAGAATCAGGGTTTGAGTATTTTGGCAAAATTCATTGATTGCTTTAGAAAATCTTAATCCCAAGACCTAATTACAAAAACTGAACAGTGTTTGGGTGTCTGCCAGAATGTAAACCGTCCAAGCCCTCGCCTTATTTGAGAAGAGAAGAAACAAAATTTTTTTCTTGTTTTTCTTCTTTTCTAATTTTTTTGTACTTTTGGAGTTTGAGAGTTCTGGGATAACTTTTTACAGCTACCCGACCCGCCCAAGACTCAAAAAGGACTCTAAGTGCTAAGCATCTTATGAAAATAGCTAAAGACTCATCAGGCCACCGTTAAAATGGACTTCGGGTTTCTATGACCCTAGGTGACCTTGCCTAGAGGTTTATCTTTTTGAATGGTAGCTTTCTCTATACTTCTTTTATTTATGGGGTCAAAACATGGGCAAACCCAGTGTATATCTTCCCGATTTATTATACTTCCCCGCTTCTTCCCTAAGTCTTTTGGAAATTATTGTGCATTTTTTTGTGAGCTAGGTTCTGGACAATCGGCTGATGAGCTGTTGCCACCGACAACTTGTCAGCCATACTTGTGCTGTGAAGTGCGATTTTATTTGTTTTTTTATTTTCTCCTTTCTCTTTTTTTTATATATATTTTTTCTTTTCTTTTTTTTTAACTAGGTGGCTTTCCTGGTCTAAGATTTACCTAAAGGTAGTATAATGAAAATGGTCTTGTGACTGGGCTCTGGACAATCGACCGATGAGCTGTTACCACTGACAACTTGCCTGCCATACCACCCTAGATAGTTCATTAGCTACCCAATTTATGAACAAATCACCGAAAAGTGAGTCAATGCAAAAAAATGTGTGTAGATGCTTAGGCTTAAGGTCCCCCCAAAGCAGAGGGCGGGTTGATAAGTCGCATACTTATTATCCCAATTTATTAGCCAAATTAAAAATGAATTTGAATTAACGAGGACTCGAGACTAAGTCCACATTTGAGCGGACACCCAGGCTAATTAAGCACAAAGACTTGAAGAGTCTAAGTGTTCAGGTCTCAAAGTATCAATTCCTAAAGTTTACGACTCCTAATGTCTAAGTTCTCATCTCTGGTGGTCGAACCCGGATAGGTGTGTTAATATGGTTATTTTATCGTTGAAATGTGTATAGTGGTTAACCTAAATCGAACCTAACCATCTCTTTACAAAATTTTTAACCTAGCCTACTTGATTTTATCTTCGTCAGTTTTAGGCCCAAGGTCGAACTTAGGGAAGTGGGATTAAAAGTCAAGTTTCTATGCCTTTCCTACAACGAATCTCTTCTGTTCATTTATTGTGTTTTTGGTGTTTTTCTATTTAGATTTTTTTTGATAATTCTTGTCCTTGAGGCACACCCTCAAAATTAGTTTCTTGGCTTTGAGCCAAAGCAGGGTTCCAAAATGGGTCTTGCTATTCGCAAGACGGAGTACCTGCAAGTAAGGATTATCTTTTCTCTTTTATATATTTTTTTATCTTTTTATTGGCATGCAAGAGAAATAGAAATAAAGTAAATATAGTATAGATATATATGTATAAACGGGTGGGGGTGGAGGCGGAGATGGAGTGTAGCACAGTGTCGAGTCGGTCTTCGTCTAAAAAGACACAACCAATAGGATGAGGTGCCGCGTGGAGTGTAAGATGGATGGTGGAAGATGTGTGTGACCACGCTTTTTGTACGCATGTATCGGGGAATATCAGCAACTGGTGCAGATATTCCCGCGATACCACGTATGGTAAGTAATGTGAAAAAATATATCTATATGTATATATATATATGGTTATAAATATATTGGTATAAATATGTAGTAATATATGTATATAGATATATGTAGATAGATATATATATATATAAGTATATAGATGTTTATATATATATATATATATATGTATGTATGTATGTATGTATACTAATACTTAAGTATATAGGTACTACTATATGTATAAATATAAGTATATATATATGTACGTATATATATATATATATAGATATATGTATATATATCAATATATATATGTATATGTATATATACATAAGTATATAAAAATATATAAGTGAGAGTGTGTGTGTCCGAGAGTGTTAGTGTGTGCGTATGTGTGTGTGCAAAGATAGAGTGAGAGAGTGTTGTGAGAGAGAGAGAGAGAGAGACTGCTAAAGTGAATGCTGGAGGGTTAAGGTGTCAGAAGCATCAGGGGCCGACGTCTGTGTCCATGTGCGCAGGTGCAGGCGCGTAGGTGTGCTGAGAGGCTCGTGCACGCAAGGGAGTGGGCGCGGAGAGAGAACGCAGTGTACTACGCTGTGCGAAGGGCTGAAGCGAGCGCACGCAGAGGACCGCACGCAGGCGAAGACACGAGCGGGAGCGGGCGCTGGCAGAGGACCGCACGCAGACCGTAGCCACAGTAGCCACTGTAGCCACAGTGACCGAATAAGTGAGAAACTTACCAGTCACCCCACTGTAGCCACAGTGTTCCGCAGAAACGCATGAACAGTGGCTACAGTGGCCGGGCAAGCCGTACAACTGGGAGCGGACGGTGCTGTGAGTGCAAGCGGCTTGCGGCTGGCATGCGCGGGCTGGCGCGCACGTGGAAGGGGAATGCGCCGGTTGGTTGCGAGTGGGAGAGAGAGCGCGATAGGGCATGCTAAGAGGGAGGCAAGGGCACCTGTAGGTGCGCGTGGGTGCCTGCGTGCGCTACTACCGCCTTGCTGCTGCTACTGTGGAGCTCAGCCGGCTGCTGTAGGGGCGTGCGGTGGCCGGTTGAGCTTCAAAGCTTCAAGCTTTGTGGTAATGGCAAACGAAGAAACAGGGAAAGAACCACCATGCCCACCAGCTCTTTGGTGAGCTGGGCGGTGGTGGACTCACGGTGGTGGTTGTGCACCACCGTGAGGTGCTCCTGCTCGCAGAGTGTCTCCTCAGCGGAGGAGGGCCTGCGTATGGGGGGAGAGGGAGTGGAGGTGGCCTGTCTAAGTATATGTGTATATATATGTATATATATATATGTATGTATATAGACTAATACATAGTTATATAAGTACTAATATATGTATAGATATATGTATATATATATATATATGTATGTATGTATACTAATACTTAAGTATATAGGTACTACTATATGTATAAATATAAGTATATATATATATATGTACATATATACATATGTATATAGATATATGTATATATATCAATGTATATATGTACATGTATATATATATATAAGTATATAATAATATATAAGTGAGAGTGTGTGTGTGCGAGAGTGTTAGTGTGTGTGTATGTGAGTGTGCAGAGATAGAGTGAGAGAGTGCTGTGAGAGAGAGAGAGAGAGGGAGAGAGACTGCTGAAGTGAAGGCTGGAGAGTTAAGGCATCTGAAGAATCAGGGGCTGACATCTATGTCCACACGCGCACGCGCAGGCACACGCAGTAGGGGAGTGGGCGTGGAGAGAGAACACAGTGCACTGCGCTGCGTGAAGGGCTAGAGTGGGTGCACGTAGAGGATCGCATGCAGGCAAAGACGCAGGTGGGAGCGGGTGCTGGCAGAGGACCACACGCAAACGCACGAGCGGGTGTTGGAGCGGACTCGGGGCAGGACGTGCTCGTGGGATGCGACCGGTTGCAGTGTGCCGGGTGACCGGATAAGTGAGAAACTTACCGGTCGCCCCACTGTAGCCACAGTGTTCCATAGAAACGCGTGAACAGTGGCTACAGTGGCTGGGCGAGCCGCGCAACTGGGAGTGAATGGTGCTGTGAGTGCGGGTGGCTTGCGGCTGGTGCATGCGGGTTGGCACACGCATGGAAGAGGAATGCGTTGGTTGGTTGCAAGCGGAAGAGAGAGCGAGATAGGGTGCACGGAGAGGGAGGCAAGGGTGCCTGTAGGCATGCGCGGGTGCCTACGTGCGCTGCTGCCTCCTTGCTACTGCTGCTGTGGAGCTCGGCCGGCTGCTGCTGGGGCGTGCGGTGGCCGGTTGAGATTCAAAGCTTGAAGCTTTGTGTCAATGGCAAACGAAGAAACAGGGAAAGAACCACCACGCCCAACAGCTCTTTGGTGAGCTGGGCGATGGTGAACTCACGGTGGTGGTTGTGCACTATTGTCAGGTGGTCCTGCTCGTAGAGTGTCTCCTCAGTGGAGGAGGGCCTGCATATGGAGGGAGAGGGAGAGGAGGTGGCCTGGAGAAGAAGCTGCAGTGTGTTTTTTTTGGTGGACCAGGCTGCCTTCCAAAGAAGAAGCCGCCCTATTTTATAAAGGAAAAAGGCATGCATAGCCATGCCCTGGTTGTGCATGCAGCTGTGCATGGCTTGGCAGGGAGAGCATGAGCTAGGAATGGCCGAGTAGGACATGGCGCGAAGAAGAAGATCCAGCCATGCCATGCCTTGCAGCCGCGGGAAGAAAGTCAAAAATCAAAAAGAAATAAAAATGAAGATGGAAATTTTGCGAGGCAGCACTTGAGGAAAACGTGAATTACAAGACCATTTTATTCACTCTCCTCCCCTCTCAATTAAATGCATGCATGCGTCTATATTCACAAATGCGACTATGTCTACCTAATATGCACTGATAATGCTAGGAAATAGCACAAGATGGCATAATTGCAGGTGTATTTTTGTGGTGCAATCATACCCCCATGCCTATCTTTTGCTAGTCCCTAGCAAAATAGTATTTAGAAATGATCTTAAGCTGAAGATTTTCTTCTGAGGCGACAAAGGTATGTTTATTGTTGTATATTGTGAGAACCAATTGCAGAGAAGACTACCAGTACTTTAAGTCTCACATGACATAGATCATCTCTCAACTAACCAGCACTCTTGATATTTAAACCTTAAGTACGATTTCCAGGACCCAGGAGGTTTTTGCCATACTCGAGAGCTCAAGAGATTATGGCTTGTGCTTAGTGACAGATCAAGACTGACTAGATGAACATTAAGACTCAAGCCCAGGGTTTCACGAATTTTTAAGTACAGGTTGGTCCCAGTTTCAGCTCATGTCTTCGGATTGACCCTTAAAAAGATGATGGAAACTCAACTCCCATTTTCTGATATTTATGGCTAAAAGAGAATAGGGTAGAACTTTTTTTAGGGGAAGACTTTACAAACATTTGTGAGATATACTGACTTATTTGCGTCTTTTTTTTTTTTTTTGAAACACATGTCAGTATATCTCTTACAACATTATTTGGAGGAGCACACTTTTCTTTTTGGTGGGAGAGTTTCTTCTTGGTGGAAAGAGTCTCTCCAAAACACAAGGCTAAAGGCTGGGATAAAAAGTCTACCTGTGCGCATAGGTAAGGACTCCACCATCCCTAGTGAGCACTAGGGTTGGATCTTATGTTCTCCTGGTCTTTCCTGATATGTATAGTGTGAACCAAGTTTACTTAAGCTCTCGAGTAGAAGCAAACCAACGGATCTTGTACTGGTGTATCAGGTACAAGAATACGTCCTAAGTTAGGAAAGATTTCAATCTATCTTGTCAATGCTCAAGTGAATTAAGTCGAGCCTGAGCAAATCAAGCTTCTGTGCCCTGGAAAGACTTCAAAATAGAGGTTGAATATCCATAAACACTTATTGTATTTTTGTTTCAGCCTTCAGATAATTACTAAACACCATTTTTATTTTTATTTTTATTTTTATTATTTTTTTCTTTTTCTTTTTCTTACATATTTATAAATAGGTGGAAACTGCATGATACCATAAAATACCCAGATCCTATGGATGCCTATCCATCGCCCCATGCCAAACGATGCTATGTCCTCATATGCATGCAGGGAAAGGTAGAGAAAGGACGAAAGATCGGGTAATGAGAGCTGAGGTGCAGGGTATACAGCAAGGTGGTAGGGTGGGTGGTGAAGTGAAAAGTGAAGTGATCGTGATAGTGGCGTGAAAAGTGATGGTGGATGGTGAAAGGTCTGGCATTTCATGGGACGAGAGTGTCCCAGGCGGATCGGAGAACAAGTTGGGAAGAAGAAGTTGGCCCTCAGATTGGCCAAGAAGAGGGGCTTCTTGGATATATGGATGCAAAAGGGAATAACCCCAGTGAGTAGGATGTGGGCTCAAGGTCCCAGTGTGGAGATGCAACTCCGCCTGATTTGGCAGGAAAGAAAGGGCAATCCGGTCTTCAAGAGTGTGGACCGGCGGTGAGCAGCCCAGATATAACTCAAACCGCGAGGTATGGGAAATGGAGAAAACCCCGTTAGAAGTCTGGTCAGGAGAACGTATGGGACAAGGGAGGGATGGGGGAACGTCACAATATGTGTTGATCAGGCAATCGTCAGTGTTTACAGGTAATTCACAGTAGTCAGAATAGGTCCCAATTAGTCCGATACACGCACTGATGGCCGTGTCCTCGTTAGATGTGTCATCCTCGATACAATCGCAATCAAAGTTCTTGGCTGCCTTGAAGATGTTAAGCTTGAGCTTTTCAGATCCAACGGCAATCTCAATACATCCCGACTCGCAGTCGATATGGGCACGGGCTGTGGCCAAGAAAGGTCGACCAAGGATGATCGGACAATCAGAAAGTGAGCTAGGAACTTCCATATCTAAAACAAGGAAGTCAACATGAAAACAGACTGTTGACCCTAACCACCAAGTCTTCCACCACACCCTTCGGGATTTTGACAGAACTATCTGCCAATTGTAACGTGATAGGGGTGGGTTTCAGATTTCCCAAAGAAAATTTTTCGAGCATGATAGTTGGTATAAGATTGATGGAAGATCCTAGATCAAGCAGGGCACGGTTAAAATTGCAGCCTTGGATGCTGTAGGAAATCAGTGACGTGCCCGAATCTTTCCGCTTCGGTGGTAGATTTGATAGTATAGCACAACTCGCATAAGGCGAGAGAACCACCGGATTGTTAGTTTTCTTTGACTGTCGCCTGGGTGTTGTGTAGTCTTTGAAAAAATCGGGCGACAGTAGGTATGTGGTCGATAGCCTCGAGCAGGGGTACCTTGATTTCTACATCCCTGAACAAATTACGTAGGTTATCAAAGGCCTGCATGTCTTTCTTCTTGCCTTTTGGCTCCCTCAGTAGAGCCTCAGGGAATGGGACTGATTCTGGCACCAATTTGGGTGTATCGTCCTCTCGCGAATGCGGTGCGCATCCCGAATGAGAGGGCGATGAAGAAGAAGACGGGCCAGGATCAGGTCGAGGCGGATCAATGGTCTGCTTACCGCTCTTCGTAGTGATATCATTGGACGATGCAGGTCCAGTGGGATCATATGGCAGAGGAGGGTTCGCAATAGGGACATAAGAGTGCAGTGTTGCAGCGGGATTAGCCTGAAATCCCGATGGAATGCTCGAAGCTTGCAGAATTTGATTAACCTACCCTTGAGATGGTCGTACCTATGGTTGAGGACCACGGGGTACAAAGTTTCACGGGTTTGGAACAGGTTGGGAGGGAAGAGTGCCCTGAGATCGAGTCGCCATGCGTAGTTGACTGATTCTCAGCATTTTGCTGCGCCAATTGGTGCTGAAGAGAGGTCATGTTCTCTTCATGGCGCTTTGACATATCCGTCATCATTCGCATCAATTTATCAAGAGTACTTGATGCGTGTTCTATTTGCGGTACGCAAGGGCCTGATGGCAGATTCACCATAGGATTAGATTGGGCCCTTGGGATGATAGGTGCGGATGATCGCATTGGTCCACCCGCAGGGTTTTGGCACTGCGGGTTGTTAGACCATGCGAAGTTTGGATGATTTTGCCACCCTGGGTTATAAGTGGCAGAGAATGGGTTGTTCTCAGGGCGCAAGCATCTTCTATGGTAGAAGACGTGTCCGCGTGTAAATACGCTTCTGAGCACACGGAGGCTTGGTCTTCCATGTCAAAATACTGGCTCGCAGAAGCCAGATCCACATAACTTACCGAGTCGCTCAGCGCGACACTCGGTAAGGAAGGTCTTACGGGGTTTCTCGGGATAAGCCTGGTATTGGAAGAATTGGGATTGTGACGAAGTGGTGAAGTAGGGGTGTTTGTCATAGATCGGGCAGGGTTGGCCAGAAGCTTATCCAGCTTCTTGTGCATGATGGAGACTTCATCCAAATTCTGTGCAATAAGGTTGAGATCTATGGATGAATGGGAGGGTCCCATGTCAACTTCGTGGATATTTCGCGGCTGGCTGGTACGATTAAAGGAGACAATGGAGGCAATGTTCATTGAGTTTTCACTCATATTTTCAAATTATTCGAATGCTCCATTCTCATCTTTATTCATAAAATTCCCTCCGCAGGAAGCATCTACAATCTGCTTCAAAGACTTATTTAGCCAAGAGTAGAAAATCTGGGCTATATGCCACTTAGGCAGACCGTGGTGCGGACACTTCCTGAGGAGGTCATTATACCTCTCCCATGCCTCATGAGATTGTTCGTCGTTTTGTTGCGTAAAGGAGGTGATAGCACGGCGAAGCGCATTGGTTGGCCCGAATGGGAGGAACTTCTTGAGAAACGCTGTTCGCATCTCTTCCCAAGAGTGGAAGGTTCTCCCAAGGGTGCGTAACCACTGCGACACTTTATCCCACAATGAAAATGGGAACATTTTCATGAGGACTATAGGTAACCTGATATTTCTTAGTTTAACAGTTTCAACTAATCGGGTTAGGTCTTCCAAGTGTAGAAAAGGATCTTCACTTGCAAGACCATGGAAGTGAAAATTTATTAGGCCAATTATGTTCGATTTTAGTTCAAAGTCGTCCCCACCCATGGGGACCCGAATTTGTCCTATGGTCTCTGTAGCAGCGGCATTCTGATAGGAGCTAAGAGACCTAGGCTCCTCCCGTTTAGGAGGGTTCTGGATTTCCTCCAATGTTTCCCGAATGGCCTCAATTCATTCATTATACATTTCCATTTGGGCTTGGAGGTAGGTTATGGGATCTAAGCCTCCACCACCTGGTGGGTTCTAAGGGTGATTTCCTCCCTCAGGATTTGGGGGTGGGCATGCAGCCATGTTTGTGGAGGAGGACGATTCGGCTTCTTTTCTAAATTTATCAAACAAGTCAAACAGTTTAGGGTTTTGTGGCCTCCTCCCAAACATGCACTACCGTAGGAAGAATTGGGTAGATGAGAAGGGAAAAGAGATGAGAGAAATGACGTCGCAAAGGTACACTTGATGACAAATCAATTCAATCAAATTCCTAACCTCTACAGTGTGCCCTTAGACCTAAAGATATAAGTTACCTACTATCACGAACTACGGAACCGAATGCGAGCACCGCGGAACCACCGGGCCAGATTGAAAGGCCATTTGGCCCAGTCTTAGACACCCAATAGCACACGGGAACCCTCACCAGCACGTAGGCACTACACGCAGGTAGTTAGACCTCCAATCCTTAATAAGGGTCAAGTTGCTACCAATTTTAGTTAGAGGCTTAGGATCAAGTGCTTCTGGAATGTGAAGGGTGTTTTTTACGGGTAATGCCCAAGTGATTGATTTTTCAAGTGTGTAAAACAAGCATGCAACAGGGAAATCTCCCCGAATTGAAGTTTTAATTGGTGAATGATTTTTAGAGTTCAGCCTTTAGTTGTATGGATTTTAGGATTTCGCTGAATTACCAATTCAACCAATCTCCGGGTTTTGAGAGAATACAAGTTTGCTTCTAAGCCCAACAAACCCTTCTTCATTGTTAATTGGTTAATGCATGCTAAAATGCAATGGGCTTCCCTAAATGGAGATTTCTATGTGTGGATGCACGAATCAGTTTCAGATTAGTGTGAAAGGGAGCCAAAGCACTTCATTTCAAGTGCTCCCAATCACCAGAAAGATTTCCACACAAGGCTCAACCAAAAGATAAAGAAAATCATTTTTTTGTGGTTGAAGTATTCAGGATCGAATCTTAGGCAAGTTGAAAAGTCGTGGTAGGGTTGGAATCAACTCAATTCCAAATCTCCCCACAAAAAATGTGATCCCGAATTTGCAGATAAGTGAGGCAAAAGAGGGGTGCAATCAATCTTTTTATGTTTGCCTCAAAGAATACTTCACACGGTGAAAAATTCAAGAATCAAGATTCTTGGGTTTTCGCTATGCGAAGTAAGGCGGGAAATACCAGGGCGATAGGAGTAAAGGCAATTAATCAAACAAGTGAATTTTAATCCACTTGCCCCAAGAGATCCCAAGAAGTTTTTCTAGTTTTTAGTTTTTTTTTTATTATTATTAAGGTGACAAGTTAACCTAAGTTGCTAAGAAAGAAGACCTACTTATTCGGCAACGTGTGCGAAGCTCCAATGCGGTGTCGGTGTCCTCATGCTCTCGTTCCCACCTTGGATCTGCTCACGTCTTTGACTTCGTCTGCCAACCTTCTCCTTGCAGTAGGTTCACCTACATAGCAATAAACAAAAACACCCATGAAGAGAGAAGAGAAAAATGAAATGAAATGAATAGAAACTTACTTGCATATGCACTTCCCCAGCAACGACTCCAGAGAAGATGGTGGTTGGACCTGGATAGGTGTGTTAATATGGTGATTTTATCGTTGAAATGTGTATGGTGGTTAACCTAAATCGGACCTAACCATCTCTTTACAAAATATTTAACCTGGCCTACTTGATTTTATCTTGGTCACTTTTTGGCCTAGGGTCGAACTCAGGGAAGTGGGATTAGAAGTCAAGTTTCTATGCCTTTCCTACAACGAATCTCTTCTGTTCGTTTATTGTGTTTTTGGTGTTTTTCTATTTATATTTTTTTCTGATAATTCTTGTCATTAAGGTACACCCTCAACATTAGGTTCTTGGCTTTGAGCCAAATCAGGGTTCCAAAACGAGTCTTGCTATTCGCAAGACGGGGTACCTGCAAGTCAAGGATTATCTTTTCTCTTTTATATATTTTTTCATCTTTTTATTAGCATGCAAGAGAAATAGAAATAAAGTAAATATAGTATAGATATATATGTATATACTACATATGTATAAAGGGGTGGGGGTGGAGGTGGAGATGGAGTGTAGCACGGTGTCGAGTCGTTCATCGTCTAAAAATACCCAACCAACAGAACGAGATGCCTCGTGGAGTATAAGATGGATGGTGGAAGATGTGTGTGACCACGCTTTTTGTATGCGCGTATCAGGAAATATCAGCAGCTGGTGCTGATATTCCCGCGATACCACGTATGGTAAGTAATGTGAAAATATATATATGTATATATTTATATGGTTATAAATATATAGGTATATATATGTAGTAATATATGTATATAGATATATGTAGATAGATATGTATATATAGTTATATAGATAGATATGTATATATGTATGTATAAGTATATGTCTATATATATGTATATATATATATATATATAAGTATACAGATGTATATATATATATGTATGTATATAGACTAATACATAGTTATATAAGTACTAATATATGTATAGATATATGTATATATATATATATATGTATGTATGTTAGTATATGTATATATGTAAATATATATGCATATATAAGTATATATATATATATGTATGTATGTATGTATACTAATACTTAAGCATATAGGTACTACTATATGTATAAATATAAGTACATATATATGTACATATATATATATATGTATATAGATATACATATATATATCAATGTATATATGTACATGTATATATATATAAGTATATAATAATATATAAGTGAGAGTGTGTGTGTGCGAGAGTGTTAGTGTGTGTGTATGTGAGTGTGCAGAGATAGAGTGAGAGAGTACTGTGAGAGAGAGAGAGAGAGAGGGAGAGAGACTGCTGAAGTGAAGGCTGGAGGGTTAAGGCATCTGAAGCATCAGGGGCCGACGTCTATGTCCACGTGCGCATGCGCAGGCGCGTAGGCGCGTGCAGTAGGGGAGTGGGCGTGGAGAGAGAACGCAGCGCACTGCGCTGCGTGAAGGGCTAGAGCGGGCGCAAACAGAGGATCGCACGCAGGCGAAGATGCGGGTGGGAGCGGGTGCTGGCAGAGAACCGCACGCAGATGCATGGGCTGGCGATGGAGCGGACTCGGGGCGGGACGTGCACGCGGGATGCAATCGGTTGCAATGTGCCGGGTGACCGGATAAGTGAGAAACTTACCGGTCACCCCATTGTAGCCACAGTGCTCCACAGAAACGCGTGAATAGTGGCTACAGTGGCCAGGCGAGCCGCGCAACTGGGAGTGGATGGTGCTGTGAGTGCGGGTGGCTTGCAGCTGGCGCATGTGGATTGGCGCACGCATGGAAGAGGAATGCGCTGGTTGGTTGCAAGCAGAAGAGAGAGCACGACAGGGCGCGCGGAGAGGAAGGCAAGGGCGCCTGTAAGCGTGCGCGGGTGCCTACGTGCGCTATTGCCTCCTTGCTGCTGCTGCTGTGGAGCTCGGCCGGCTGCTGCTGGGGCGTGCGGTGGCCAGTTGAGCTTCAAAGCTTGAAGCTTTGTGGCAATGGCAAACGAAGAAACAGGGAAAGAACCACCACACCCAACAGCTCTTTGGTGAGCTGGGCGGTGGTGAACTCACGGTGGTGGTTGTGCACCATTGTAAGGTGGTCCTGCTCGCAGAGTGTCTCCTCAGTGGAGGGCCTGCGTATGGAGGGAGAGGGAGAGGAGGTGGCCTAGAGAAGAAGCTGCAGTGTGTGTTTTTTGGTGGACCAGGCTGCCTTCCAAAGAAGAAGCTGCCCTATTTTATAAAGGAAAAAGGCATGCATAGCCATGCCCTGGTTGTGCATGTAGCTGTGCATGGCTTGGCAGGGAGAGCATGAGCTAGGAATGGCCGAGTAGGACATGGCGCGAAGAAGAAGATCCAGCCATGCCATGCCTTGCAGCCGCGGGAAGAAAGTCAAAAATCAAAAAGAAATAAAAATGAAGATGGAAATTTTGCGAGGCAGCACTTGAGGAAAACGTGAATTGCGAGGCCATTTTATTCACTCTCCTCCCCTCTCAATTAAATGCATGCATGCATCTATATTCACAAATGCGACTATGTCTACCTAATATGCACTGATAATGCTAGGAAATAGCACAAGACGGCACAATTGCAGGTGTATTTTTGCGGTGCAATCAGTCTCCTAATTAATTTTTTCTAATAGAATAAAAGAAAGCAGGAAATTATTGTTACAGCTAACAAAATGATTATAAGATATTTCCACCCCCCATGCTTATCTATTTCAAAGTCCTCATTGTTCAAAATGAAAGCATGCATGAGAGTAGAAGTGGAGGAATGGCACCTAGTTTCCATGAGACTCTGGTCAGCTTGGAATAGTCTTTACATGTGTTGAGTTTAGTGCCTTCAGCTGGGCGATGATCGTCCTGCGGTAGTTAAGGCAAGGTAAGAGTAACCTTGTCTGAGACGGGTTTTGGGAGCACATGGTCAACAAAGGGTTTGAGATGCTATCTATTGACCATGAAAATTTTACCTATCTTTGGGTCAAAGATTTCAACGGCCCCGTTAGGGAAAATCCACTCAATAATGAACAGGTCGTCCCACTTAGACCTATGTTTTCCGAGGAAAAGCTTCAATCAAGAATCGAAAAGCTAGACCTTTTTGTTTGGCTCAAAGCTCTTATGTGAAATCATCTAGTCATGGAGAGCTATGGTCCTTGCCTTATAGATTCTGGCATTTTCATAAGCATCATTTCGAAGCTCCTCCAACTCAGATTGTTGGAGTTTCTTGGTTTTCCCAGCCAACTCAAGGTCCACATTACAATTCCTAATGGCCCAAAATGCTCTGTGTTCAAGTTCTATGGGTAAGTGACACACCTTACCAAACACCAGACAGAATGGAGACATACCGATGGCATTTTGTACGTCGTACGATAGGCCCAAAGAGCATCATCTAGCTTTTGGGTCCAATCCTTCCTATTAGGCCTAATGGTTTTTTGCAAAATGTTTTTTATCTCCCGATTGGAGATGGCCTGTTCATTCGTCTGAGGGTGGTAAGGTGTGGAAATCCTATGATTCACCTCATATTTCCCCAGTAAATTCCGAAACTAGGCATGAGTGAAATGTGTGCCACCATCACTGATAATTGCCCTAGGAACCCCGAATTGATTGAAGATATTTTTCTTCACAAAATCAATGACCACCTTGTGGTCATTAGTCCGGGTGGGAATTGCCTCAATCCATTTGGACACGTAATCAACAGCAAGAAGAATATACTGGTGTCAAAATGGAGGCAAGGGTCCCATAAAATCGATGAGCCAAATGTCAAAAATTTTGATAGAAAGAATTGGGTTTAGGGGCATCAAATCTCTCTTAGCCATGTTCCTGAGTGTCTGGCATCGGGTGCATGACTTTGAGAATTTCTGGGCATCCTTAAATAATGACGGCCACTAGAATCTAGATTGCAAGATTTTTGCGGCCGTCTTTTTCCCAGAAAAGTGTCCACCACATGCAGATGTGTGATAGAACTCAAGTATGCTATGGAACTCTGATAGAGGATATGAAGATATATGAATATGTGGCTGTCTATGTGCACACAAACTTAATCACAATGATAGTAATAACAAAAAATTTGTACAAAATACAATCACAGAAATTGGCACAAGATATATAGTGGTTCCCCTCCCTTGGGTACTCCACTACCTAAGCCTCCCAGCTTAGGATTTTTAACCCGATTCTCTCAACCTCGAGAGAATCAATTTCCTAACCGAGGTAATTAACGGGTTGCCTCAACCCAAGTACAATAACAGATTTGGTACAACCCAACGAGCAAATGTTCAAATACAAAAGAAGTACAGGTGTAAGAAAGATTAATCTTACAACTAAGTTCCTAAGCCTCTCAACAATATATAGAATAATATTACCGATTTGAGATCCTAGAAAGAATGTGATTCGCTTCGTAGATGTGTAGAAAAATGCATCATTGAGCTTGTAAGAATACTATGAGAGTGGATGGCAAGCTTCTTCTTTCTCTCTTGTGAATATGGTGGGAATTTGAAATTCTAGCTCTATGATTTTCTCTTCTCTTTTCTTGTGTCTCTTATATGCAAACAAAGAGTCCTAAGGTCATTTTATAGAGTTTAGGACCTAGGATACTCGTCTACTAGACGTTGGGAATTAATTCCCAACATTCACATTGTTGGAATTAATTTTCTAGCCATTCAGTTTTGAGCCAACGGCTACCTGGTACTAGTACTAAAGTACCTGTACTGATACTCGTTGCTTCTAGATTTGGGTTTCAAACTCTTAACACATATCTATAACCCACTTGTACCGGTACTCGTTACCTCTAGTACCAGTACTGATCATGAGTACCGGTACTTGCAAGGTACAGGTTTGTTTCTTGACAAAACCCAAACCTGTAACTCACATGTACCAGTACTAAACTTTAGTATTGGTACTTGTGGGTTAACAAGTGCCTTTTTTAAGTGATTTAATCAATTACGTTCTTTGAAAATGATCGCAATATTAATCCTAATTTATCTCTAATTATTTTTACGATCTAAGTTACATTCTCTTGTTAAGAGGCATACAATCTATGAAAATAAAATCTAAACTATAGAAACTAAGGTTGAAGATGATCTTCTTGTCCTCGACTCATCCTTGTCATCCTCCATTACATGATCATGCCTCCATCATTTCTTGTTTGCCTTGCTCCTTCACCTAAGTCTGAAAAACACTTAATGCAAACATTAATCCATAATAATTTTGTTAACACCAAAACAAGATGTGAAACAAGGTTCCAACAAACTCAAATTTTGGGATGCATCGACGAATAATCTAGTCTACGCCGATGCGGTACAGCTCGAGATCATCCCAAAAATAGTATTTGGCCTCAGACACAAGTCTATCCCGTTGTTGTTTGGTCCAATCCTGGGGGATTTGACCAACGGCCAAATAATTGACAATATCCGCAAACCAGGGGTCTGGATACCTGAGGCTGTAAGGATAGTCTCATCTGGAAAAGTATCAGAGATCGGGACATCCAGATGAGGAGAATCAATTAGGATTCTCGAGAGGTGATCCGCCACTACATTTTGTGCCTCGACTTTATCCCTGATTTCAAGATCAAATTCTTGAAGCAATAGAATCCAACGAATAAGCTGAGGTTTGGCATACTTTTTGGCCAAGAGATGTTTCAAGGCTGAGTGGTCGGTATAGATGATGACACAAGAACCTAACAGATAAGCCCTGAATTTTTCTAAAGTGAAAACTTCGGCTAGCAATTCTTTTTCAGTAACGGTGTAGTTCCCCTAGGCCTCATCCAGAGTCTTGCTAGCATAGTATATCATAGAGGGCTTTTTCTCAATCTTTTGGCCTAAGACAGCCTCGATGACATAATCAAATGCATCAGTCATAATATCAAATGGGGTTATCAAAATCGGTGGTTGCAACACTAGGGCACAGGTGACTGCCATTTTCAATAAATCAAATGCCTTACAGCATGATTCATCAAACTCAAATGGTGTGTCTTTGGCTAGAAGGTTACTCAAGGGCCGAGCAACCTTCGAGAAATCCTTAATGAATCTTTTGTAAAAACCCACATGCCCAAGGAAAGAGCAGATCCGTTTTACGGATGTGGGTGGAGGAAGTCTAGAGATAGCATCCACCTTAGCTTTGTCAACTTCAATACCCCGACTAGAGACCACATGACCCAGGACAATGCCTTCCTGAGTCATAAAGTGGCTCTTTTCCCAGCTAAGGACCAGCCGTGTTTTGATGCATCTCTAGAGGATCAATTCCAAGTTATCTAGGCAGGACTCAAAAGAATCTCCGAAGATGAAGAAATCATCCATGAACACCTCAAGACAATCTCCCACCATGTCAGAAAAGATGGCTAGCATGCACCTTTGAAAAGTTGTAGGCACATTGCAAAGCTCGAACGACATTCTACGAAATGCAAAGGTTTCGTAGGGATATGTGAAAGTTGTCTTTTCCTGGTCTTTGGGATGGATAGGGACTTGGTTATATCCCAAATAACCATCCAGGAAACAAAAATATTTTTGCCCAGCTAACCTTTCAAGGATTTGATCGATGAATGGCAAGGGAAAGTGATCCTTTTTTGTGGTTGTATTTAGCTTCCTATAGTCAATACAGACTCTCCAAGCAAAAGCTGAACGAGTGGTGAAGGTTTCCCCTTTATCATTAGTCGTAACGGTTATTCCCACCTTCTTGGGTACAATCTGAACGAGGCTAACCCACGGATTATCCGAGATTGGGGAGATAATCCTAGCATCGAGCCACTTGATTTTCTCCTTCTTGACCACTTCTCGCATATTCGGGTTTAGTCTCCTTTGCATTTCGTGAGAAGGGCGGGATCCATCTTCCATGAAAATACAATGATTACAATAAGATGGCTCGATCCCCCTAAGGTCGTGGATGGTCCAACCAATTACCTCCTTGTTGTTCTTACAGACCTTAATTAACCTTGATTCCTGCTCCTTAGTCAAATCAGCACTAATAAGCACAAGGAGCGTGTTTTCAGGTCCTAAGAACTCATATTTCAAATTTTTCTACAATGGTTTTAATTTTAGCTAGGGTGGGTTTAGAATAGAAGGTAGGGAGGATGCTGATGAAGATTCATCGGGACGAGCCAGTGGAAGAGGTTGAGAATGAACAAAATCAACAGCTTCTTCAGGATGTGGTAGGTCTACCATGAAGGGTTGTGGGTTGGGTTCGCTAAAGCTGGTGGAGTTCTCGAGTGCACTGATTGTCATAAAGTTAGGTTGGGTACGCTAAACCTTATCCTCGAGCTCCTCAATGAATCCGAAATCCTCAAATCCTCTTATCGCCTTAAAAATATCCAGAGTTAATTTCTTATCCCCAAAGGTGATCACCATACTACCGCTTTCACAGTTTATGTTGGCCTTGGCAGTAGCTAGGAACGGATGCCCCAGAATGATGGGTGTGTTCCTCAAATCATTAGGTACATCCATGTCAAAGACGAGGAAATCTACAAGAATATAGGAATCCTTGACCTTGACAACTACATCATTAATAACGCCTCTCGGTGTGGTGACCGATCGGTCTGCTAATTGTAGTGTTACTAAGGTTGGCTTGAGTCCACCTAACCCAAACCTCTAATAAAGAGATGTCGGGATTAGGTTGATGGATGCACCTAGATCCAATAGTGCCCTATCAAAAGTGTATTCCCCAATAATGCATGAGATTAAGGGGCACCTGGAACTTTCTTCTTTTGAGGAAGGTGATGCAAGATCATAGAACATGACTACTCAGAGAGAATCACCTTCTTCGAAGTGGGTTCTCTCGGTCTACTCTTTTGGGTACATAGTTCTTTCAAAAATTTAGTGTAAGCTGGGATGTGCTTAATAGCATCGAGGAGCAGAATATTGATCTCTACACTCTTAAATAAATCCAGGAGCTCCTCATTGATACTTAGGGGTTTTTCTTCTTGGTTTTCAATAGGGCTTTAGGGAACGAGATATGTGACGAATCGATTTTTCTCTTTGAAATCATTTGCAGTTTTATGTGGTGGAAAAATTGACTAATCAATATTTAAAAAGAAATAACCACTCGCAGAAGAGCGGGTCGTATCCACAGGGAGGCAATGACGTACTTAAATTCGCACCAGTTAAAAATGTTTGTTCATAGTTAGTTTGGACAAGATTCAAGCCAAACTTACCTTCAGATTAAGGTTGAATCAAGAAACAATGTTGAAATAGCAATTCTGAGTAACTAGAGGATACTTGTCGTAATGCAGAATAAATAAAATATTATTAAAAATTGACAATGGCAAAAAATGTAATTATTAATGGCCATGTTACTGTAGCAAAATAGGGGATTTTTTCCCCTTTGCCATGCGCGACGAGGAGTGGATGGCCGGACGCGGGAAGCTCTGAGGAAGTTCCTTGGACCGAGGGCTTTGAAGCGGTGGTGGCGGCGTGTCGCGCGGCAGCCGGACCCGGCCGGATGGAGCTCCGGCGGAGGTGACTGCAGCCGATGCTGCAGCTACTGTTGGCGGTGAGGTGCGCTCGGGACTACTGGCGGGAGGCGTTGCTGCGCGCTAGCTGGAGGCGTGGGCACGCACTGTTGGTGGTGAGCGGGTAGCGTGAGGCGCTGCAGGCGCGGGAGGTGGGCTACTCTGCCAGCTCTGCTGCTGCGTGCGGTTGAGCGCTGCAGCTGGTGCTATTGCTGGCGTGGTTGCGCACGTTGTTGGCGGGAGGTGCGTGCATGGGCTTCAAAGGCTGGAGGGCGTGCGGATGAAGGCTGCAAGCACAGGGGTGGTGTTGGAGCAGATGTGGGAAGGCTACAGGCGGGTGTGCGCAGCCTGTTGGTAGAGGGCGCGGGTGCAGCTGCAGGCTGTGCACGCCTTGCGTACGGGTGGAGGCGCGGGAAGACTGTTGGCTGTGGGGGTGGTGTGGGTGTGCAGGCTGGAGGGTGTGGAGTGAGCGGGTGAGGTTGCAGGCAGAAGGTGAGTGGGCGAGTGTGGTTGTTGCAGGAGTGGGAGGTCAAAGCTTCAAACGTCTGGGAAACTTCCCGGACGTCTTAAGTGGCAGAGGGGTGATTGCAGCGACGGTGGTTGTTGATGACGACGGCGAAGGAGGTGCACGGTGAGGTGCTTACGGTAATGCGAATGACCTCCGGATGGCAGTGTGGCCTGTCATACCACACGCCCATGGTGCTGGACGGTCATCGCCGTGGTTGAGGCCGGCGGTGTGGAATGGAAGAGAGAAGATCTCTCTACATAGTGGTGGGTCGGTGGTGGAGGCCTCCCGAGTTCGGCTGCCTCTCTCCTCCTTTTGTAGCCGCTTGCATAGATTTGAATGGAGAGGCAGGAGCAGATCCACATTCTCCGCTCGTCCTTGAATGCAGCCTTTAGTGCGGCAGCTGGTGGCGTTTAAGCGGCAACCAAAGGAAATGCAGTAATTCCTGCAAGAAGAAGAATACAGAAAATAATGTTAAAATAGTATGATTATTTATATACAGACCCTTAACTTTTATGTTAACTAAAACAATGTACCTAATTGGTTAACTAATTAGATGAATGCCATTCTAAGCTAATTCTAAATGCACTTAAAATATGAATGCAATGCATGGATTATGTAATTAAATTAAAAATATGAATTAATCTATTTACATCCTAATTTATGCTAAATAAATGTTAGAATTAACCTAATGTCTAGGCACTTAAATACTTAAATAGCCCACAACTATGGGCTAATCAAATACCCCCATGCCTAGTTTTTGCTAGTCCCTAGCAAAATTAATCGAAGCCTAGCGCTCCAAGTAGACTAGTTAACTCACTTAGTCTTCCTTCAGAAGCATATTAAGTTCAGACTCTAGACCCAAGGTTCCTAAGTAGTTGCTAAGTTACAGACTAGGTCGGCTAAAGACGAGTTGCAGGCACAAGTTTCCCTGATTTCTGACTCTACCCTAAAGTTTATTGATCCCTGAGATTAAAGCATCTGTGCCTGTGCAACGGTCTGAGTTATTTAAGTTAAAGAATTTTATATATATATATATATATTTTTTTTTTTTGTTTGTTTGATTCTTCTAAGTCTAACCTCAGATCAGCTATCAACACGATCTGTGTCAGATTCATTGTCCCCATTGCCATACCACGAAGGGTGCCAGGTTTTCAATGGTTCGAGATAGAACCACCCATAACGACCCCAAGAACCCCTGGCAATCGACACTTCGAGATAGTATCGCCCATGGATTTCTTAAGCGAATTCAGGCTTATGGCAATCGGCACTTCGAGATAGGGCCGGCCATGGTACCTGAACCGCACAATGCGCTTACATGCCCCTAGTAAGATGGATATCCTAAGAGACAAGCGCCGAGGAGGTAATATGTTATCATCGCATCCTCAAGGTTAGTATATACTCCCCTCTCCTGCGGTGGGAACTCTTCCAATCAAAATGTGTTTTCAAGCTCTCCTAAGTCAAAACTAAGAAAATCAAATCTCTTTTCTGAAAGAAAGAAATTGAGTTCATTACCAGACCAAGTGTGTGAAATTTGGATGCCTGGGTTACAAGGACCCGTAAACTGAAAGGTAGAACAAGACTCCAGGTACTACCCTACCTTTTAACTCAAACCCTAGCTTCCCTTCCTCAACCTCTTGAGGAATGGTCCACAACTTAACTCCTACTTAAGTTTTTAAGTCCACAAAGGACCCTAAAGGTCTAAAGCTAGCAGTTCATTTAGCTTCTAAAGTTTGACCCTAGAATTAATTTAGTCTACCTTAGAGTTCTGATTTGCTTAAGAATGCAGGACATAGCCAGTTAAGCTCAAAACTCTTTTATTTTTTATTTTTAATGCAAATGTATGCAATGAATGCACTATGCTATGTATATCCCCAAGTACACCCCCCCATGCCTAAATTCTGCAATGTCCTCATTGCATAGAAGGATATTACCTAGGTCAGAGCTGGGCTAAATAGCCAAAGATCATGCAAATCAGGTTCAAGAATTGCAAAAATAGGCCTTAAAAATGAGCAAAGCAATGTTAGCCTAGAAAATAGGTGACCTAGGATGTTGGCGAGCTAATGATGAATCCTGATAGAAAATGCTAGCCCAACTAAAATGGGAATGAAATCTTCCCAGGTCACCAAAGCAGGTTCTAAAGGATAAACAGGTATAACAACCTCCAAAGGGGTAGGGGGAGGATAAGATGGATCCTCCAAAAAGAATGGGGAAGGAATGGTGCAGAGATAAACCCCTAGGGTAATGGACTGACTAAAGAAATCATCAATCCATACCCGATACTCCATTACAGGAAATATTGGTCTACTAAGCCCCCTGGTCAGAACAAAAGTGAGCAATTCTCTAAGGCAAGGATCATCTAGGGTGTCCAAGTTACGTGGTTGAGGGATGGCCATAAGATCTAGGTTGGGTTTAATCAGTTCGGTGTCCATCCCTAACACTCTTTGTAAATCCTCAATTTCATCCCTAGCATTCCTTGCACCATCACATGTATCTTCCTGCTCTTCATCAGGAGTCACAATTTCGCTTTCAGATATAAGCGAATCAGAGGGTGACTTCGAAATGAATAAAGGTAGGTTGGAAGCAACAGATCTAGGGATTATCCTATCAATATCATCCCTGGGTTTTTGTTCTTTACTCAAATCTTCCCTGGAGTCTATATGTGAATCCACATAAATCTCAGAAATTGCTTCCAAATTTTCCTTCATTTCATCATGAGGAGAAATATCATCAATGGGTGTGCTAAGGAAACCTAATTTGGTCAAATTTGTGACATCCTTAGGGGCTAACTCTTCAAATAAGACATAATCACCCTTAGTCTCACTCCAAATCTTGAATGTAGGTTCCTCATATAATTCATCTTTCTCCTCATTACACAATTCATCATGTACCCAAGGTCTAGAATCATTTAATATCTCAGCAGATCCCCTAGGGTGCTCTATCTGAGGTAAATGGTTTACACTGGTAACATCAGACTCCTCAGATAGGTCAACTTCTCTAGGGTTAGGTTCCCTAAGGGTGGGCTTGAGTTCCATATCTTGATCAAAAGGGAGGGTAGGATTAACAACTTGACTTTGACCCACATCATCAAATGTCACGAAAATACTATCATCTGGGTCGAGGTCTTCCAATGGTACCATCATTCCCTTCTTTTGACTCCAATATAATTCAGGTTGATACTCAACCTTATCATCATCTTCCTCGGGTTGCCACCTTTCTTCATCCAATGCATAGCTACTTTCATGTGTATTTTCCTCCCACCTAAGGTGTGGATCTCTCAAGGAAGTGTCATCTAATGGGGAGGTTTCAAAATTGATCCTCGAAAAGTAGCTATTCTCCCCAGAATTTCCCTCCAACTTAAAGTGTAGCTCTCCCACGGGAGATGCATCTATTGTAGAGGGGTATACGTCAACCTCAATGGGGTAGATTGGGTGGCTAATTTCATCTCTTTCTTGTTCGCCTGCTCTCGAAGATTCTCCTAACAATTCTATCATTTCATTTTGCATTTTCTGTATTTCCATTTTCAAAGAGGAGAGGTCAATTCTATCATGAGAGAAGTTAGGCTCAGGCTTATAATACCCAGGAGTGTTTGTCCAACCATTATAATTTTTCAGGGAGGGTGGGTTGGGTATTTCTATGGTATGTGGGATATTGGGCAAAGCAAATCCCGCTCCTAGGTTCTGCTCACCGATTTGGGGCTTAACTAGGCCAATACTCCTATAATAGGTGTAAAACGGATCACAAAGATTGTCATTATGTCCATCAAGGGATGGACCATCTCGGCGTCTGGGATCGAAGGATGCAGAGTGGGGGTGAGGGTGTAGGCAAGATGTGAAAGGATGAAAATCAATGTGGTCCATTCTAACTCACACCTCAATCAGAATTCCCCAAGCAAAACACAATTCAAAAAGGAACTTTTAGGTCTTTCCCAATTTAGGCTTTTGATTTTAAGTCAGATTGCAGGTGACAATACAATTTGTTCAATCAATTTATGCACCTATTGTCGACTTATGGCTTGCCTAAGAAGACCTAGTTGGAGCTTAGGTGTTCTTCCCTAAATCTCAAATGGTCAAGTAAATCCAAAGACAAAAGATCGAGGGATGAAAGTAGGCCTAAGCCTTCCTTTGAAGCTATGCTTTTGCAGTGCTTCTCAACTACCCCCAAAAATCCGTGACAGGGTATCCCCCTCTTTGGATTTACAAAACCTTTGATCTCAAGTTTCGAACACTTCAGAATCCAACGATAGGAGGGCTCTTGTCCTAGTATTTCCAAACCTAAGCAGTGTCTAGAAGCGTGACGTGGTGCAAGCGAAATAGGTGTGCATACACCACAAAAGATTTTGAATTTTGAATTGCACCCCAAGTTTGAAAATCAAATCCTTAGTTTTTAAAATGTCCCTCCTTTAATTAGTACTTTTTTTAGAAAATATGTGACCACTTGTTTAATTTATTCAATACAGATTAGGTGGTCTTCGCATTAAGTCCAAATGCAAGCGTGATCAAGAATAGGATGCAAAGTAAAAAAATGCATACCTTGCTTCTAGCAATCAATAATGCAAGAATGCACGCAATGCAGAGAAATAAATCTAGAGGTTGCTCATACAGACCTAAATGGCTCGTCCTAGGGCAGGCAACTTCTAGCAGGCAACTCATTTTTTTATTTTTAAACTACTTATTCACAAGCAAATAAAAGTAATCAATAAACTAAAAACCTAAATCTAAAGAAAAGGGAACATGCTCCCAAAAATTACCCAACACGGGCCCAAAACAAAATCGGGGAACAAACCCCTCAAAATATACCCTAGAACAAGGGTTTCAAACAAAATGCAATGAAAAATTAAATCTAAAGTCTTAATTCTAACAAACTAGCGACTAAATATACAATGATGTCTGTCGCATCCTCGTCCTTCTCCTCCTTTCCAAAATAGCTCATCCAATTCTCCTCTGGCGACGTCAAGGGTTGCCTCTCACACTGGCTGATTCTTGCACAAATTTTCTCACACAGAAAAGAAAATAATAAATGGTCAAATCACTGTGCAATTAACAAATAATCAAAATAAAATTAAGTGAAATTATTGCATCTGTTGCCTCCCCAGCAACGGCGCCATTTGACAAACCGTTTTTCGCTTTGAAGTCGTTTGCAGTTTTATGTGGTGGAAAAATCGACTAATCAATATTTAAAAAGAAATAACCACTTACAGAAGAGCGGGTCGTATCCACAGGGAGGCAATGACGTATTTAAGTTCGCACTAGTTAAAAACATTTGTTCGTAGTTAGTTTGGACAAGAATCAAGCCAAAATTGCATTCAGATTAAGGTTGAATCAAGAAATAATGCTGAAATAGCAATTCTGAGTAACTAGAGGATATTTGTCGCAATGCAGAATCAATAAAATATTATTAAAAATTGACAATGGCAGAAAATGTAATTATTAATGGCCATGTTACTATAGCAAAATAGGGGATTTTTCCCCTTTACCGTGCGTGATGAGGAGTGGACGGCTGGACGTGGGAAGCTCGAAGGAAGTTCCTTGGACCGAGGGCTTCGAAGCAGTGGTGGCGGCATGTCGCGCGGCGACCGCAGTCGGCCAGACGGAAGAAGCTCCAGCAGAGGTGACTGCAGCTGGTGCTACAGCTGTTGTTGGCGATGAGGTGCGCTCCGGACTACTGGCAGGGGGCGCTGCTGCGCACTGGCTGGAGGCGTGGGCGTGCACTGTTGGTGGTGAGCAGGTGGCGTGAGGTACTGTAGGCGTGGGAGGTGAGCTACTCTGCTGGCTCCGCTGCTGCATGCGGTTGAGCGCTGTAGTCGGTGCTGTTGCTGGCGTGGTTGCACGCGCTGTTGGCGGGCGGTGCTCGCGTGGGCTTCAAAGGCTGGAGGGCATGCAGATGAGGACTGCAGGTGCGAGGGTGGTGCTAGAGCAGACACGGGAAGGTTGCAAGCGGGTGCGCGCAGCCTTTTGGCGGAGGGAGCGGGTGCGGCTGCAGGCTGTGCACGCCTTGCATGCGGCTGGAGGCGCGGGAAGACTGCTGGCCGTAGGGGTGGCATGGGTGCGCAGGCTGGAGGGTGTGGAGTGAGCGGGTGAGGTTGCAGGCGAGTGTGGTTGTTGCAGGAGTGGGAGGTCGAAGCTTCAGACGTCCGGGAAACTTCCTAGAGGTCTTAAGTGGCTGAGAGGTGATTGCAGCGACGATGGTTGTTGATGACGACGGCGAAGGAGGTGCACAGTGAGGTGCTCATGGTGATGCGAACGACCTCCGGATGGCAGTGTGGCCTGTCACACCACACGCCCACGGTGGTGGAGGGTAGTCGCCGTGGTTGAGGCCGGCGGTGTGGAATGGAAGAGAGAAGATCTCTCTGCACAGTGGTGGGTCGGTAGTGGAGGCCTCCCGAGCTCGGCTGCCTCTCTCCTCCTTTTGCAGCTGCTTGCATAGATTTGAACGGAGAGGCGGGAGCGGATCCACATTCTCCGCTCGTCCTTGAATGCAGGCTTCAGTGCGGCAGTTGGTGGCGTTTAAGCGGCAACCAAAGGAAATGCAGTCGTTCCTGCAAGACGAAGAATACAGAAAATAATGTTAAAATATTATGATTATTTATATACAGACCCTTAACTTTTATGTTAATTAAAATAATGTACCTAATTGGTTAACTAATTAGATGAATGCCATTCTAAGCTAATTCTAAATGCACTTAAAATATGAATGCAATGCATGGATTATGTAATTAAATTAAAAATATGAATTAATTTATTTACATCCTAATTTATGCTAAATAAATGTTAGAATTAACCTAATGTCTAGGCACTTAAATACTTAAATAGCCCACAACTATGGGCTAATCAATATGGGTGGGATTTTCAATTTCCGATCCCAAAGCCTTATTGTTTTCTTCAATCTCCTCCTCTTCTCTCTCAAGCTCCCCAAGGTTTTGGCATCTAGATGGTAATTTAGGGTCCCGGGTTTGCTTTCCACTTCTCAAGGTGACAAAGTTTGCAGAGGCATACGGGCTTGGGTCTTGAGGTGGGTTAGTGAAGATTGGAGGGACTTGGTTAGTCATGTAACCAGAAGAAGAGGAAGATGAGGGACACTGCTCAACCACCTAAGCATGTGCGCGTGGGTCCCTTTGATCTCATACCCTTGGGCTCTATTGCCTTGATTTTGCACATTGCGCGGGTTGGGTACGGGTTGGGATGGTAGAGATCCGAGTTGTTGGGTGTTAGCAATTAACCCGGATTTCAAGTTATCCAATGATGTCTTCATTTGCTGCATAAGCTGAAGCATGGATGCTTGCATTTCCACCATCTGCCGGTTTAATTCAGCCTGCCTTGCGGATTGTTGGGCATTCCAAGATGGCTGAGTAACTCGTCTCGGGGGCAACTGGGTGTATACTTGATCCTGACCCATAGGATTTTGAGATGCATAGTTGTTGGGTCGAGTTTGGGTCTGCCACCCCTGATTTTTCCAGAAGAAGTTAGGTGGTTTCTCCATCCCGAGTTATAAGTGTTGGAATACGGGTTGGACCTAACATTCTCCTGCATTGCATATGCATCCTCATAAGATGAGGATGGAGAGAAGGAAGGATCAGAAAAATTTGGATCAAAGGCCCTAGTTTGGAACACGTAAGGTTCCAAGAAATCCTGCCTCACAAGTTGAGTCGAATCAACTTGGTTCATGAATTCCCACCCCATGGGAGCTTGTGAGGAATGAAATCCCAAATTCTGGGATTGAGTGGGTATAGAAGTGTTTCCTGAATTCCCGGACATCCATTCTTCAATTTTCCTAGCAACCAAGTCCATTTTATCCAGTTTATTACAAATTAATTCCATGTCAAATAAATGAGAATCCTAGATCTCATTAGCACTTGACCTAGGTTGTTGGGACCTGTTGAATGCATCCATGGAGGTGTGATTAACTGAGTTCTCGCTCATTTCCTCAAATAAGTCATATGCGCTATCTGCATCCCTATTGAGAAAATTGCCCACACAGGAGGTGTCCATGTGATTACGGAGTTGCTCAACCAACCCGTGATAGGAAATCTACAGGAGTTGCCATTTCGGCACCTCTTGGTGTGGACACTTCCTCAAAACTTCCTGGAATTGCTCCCAGGCACCCTGAAATGGTTCCCCTGGTTGCTGGGCGAAAGTGGTAATCGCCCGTCGCAAGGCATTGGTCCTTTTGATAGGAAAGAATTTCTTCAAGAAATCCAACTTAAGAGCAGCCCAAGTTTCAATTGACCTTCCTATATTTCGGTACCAATGTGCGGCCTTATCCCTGAGAGAGTGGGGGAAAAGCCTCATGATCATTTACTCTTCGTTCACATTACTTGCTCTAATGGTCTAAACCAAAGTAGTCAAATCCTCTAGGTGCTGGAATGAGTCCTCCAAGCCAAGACCATGGAAATGCTTAATCAAACTTAAGACTTGGGGCTTGATTTCTATGTCTTCGGCGGGAATCATGACGTCGAGATGTTCCCTATAGTTTGAAGGATCGTAAAAATCCTTCAAGGGCCAAGTGCCCTGACCATGCATGCGTTGGAACCATTGCTACATCTACTGCAATTCTTCCAACTACCTCTAAATAAGCTCCTACTAGTTCGGGGGCATGGGAGGTGGTTGTTAATCAGCCATGGGATCTGCTTGGCTATAGCTCAACCTCCGCCTCGTACAATGGTCTAAAGGTCCTTCCAATCTAGGATTCAATGACCTCCTTCCAAGCATACACAAGAAGGAAGTCGGAAGGATGGGGAAAATAGGGACCCTGCAGCACAAGAATACAAGCCTGTCCTTAGATGGGGTAGCCTAAGGTCTACTTACTCTCAAAATCCATCCTAAGATTATGGACGATTTGCTCTACTTATGTCCAGGAAATCCGACCAATTAGGAGGGACTGGGGAAGGTTCTTCCTTTGGCTTGTGCCTCTAGTTCCTTGTTTACCCCCCAGCCACGGTCGTTTGACACTACTCCCCTAGCTAGACATCAAATTGACTAGTATAAGTAGGTTAATCAAGAATAATCTCAATCTGGATCCCGATGAGCGAATGAATCCTTAGGGCCAATGTCTAATTGATTTTAGTTAGGCTTGGGAAATTGGTGCTCTGGAATGTGATGGGCCCTTAATGATTTGTTTGAAAATGTGTGAATGTGCACAACCAAGAGGTTTTCAAGCAAGATTATTAATGATGAGGTGAGTTTTAGGGTTCGAATCTTGCTTAATAGCTTTTAGGATTCAAATATTAGGTGTTTTCAACCAAGTTTTGTGATGCAAACCAAGTTTGTTTCTGAAAGCACGTGTTCAAGTATTTTCCTTTAGAAATCAAGAAAAATATGGAGTGCCTGGCTTGACCTAGTTATTGAATCCTATGGGGCAGCTACAAAATGAACCTCTTTTAGATTAAGTGGTGAAGCCCAAACAATTCAATCAATCAACTCAAATACAGCACCGATTAAGGTGCACAAAAAGGTGATTAACCTAATATGATTTCTACTCTTTTATGTGTTGAATTCGTGTACTGGGTCCATAGGTCGGAAGCCCGGTTGAGTAGATGAAAATCAAGTCCGATTATATGCCTCAAATGTGGGTGTATGAAGTGTGTATATTGATTCGTCCCACAGAAAGTATCCTTTTTTTTTGTTTTTTTTACATGTGGGGGTTAGGTGGATGAAGGTGGTAAACAAGACAAACAATTCTATCCTAGGATTTATGCAAACACCTAAGTAGATTAGGTCTTGGTTATGAGTGTGGCGAAATGAACTAGTGGGGGGGAATGTGGGGGACACTTACAGAGTACTCTACCTGCACTTTACTCCAGTCTACCGCACTTGGATCTCCATGCTAGGGTACCTACAAGATAGTAGATCAAAGATAAGCGGGGTTAGTGTTACGTAAATGCAAAGAAGCGTAGAAAATAATAAAGTAAATTCCATTGCCTCCTCGGCAATGACGCGAAAATGATCGCATGTGTTTCGCGAGTTTGGAAATCAATGTTACAAGTAACCTGTCGTCGTAGTTGCAAAACTCGTGGTCAGATAAAATTTATACCAAAACTCCAAGGGAGTCCCGAGTTGAACACATTAATTAAATTATACTTAAGTATAATTATACTTAAGTTACTTAGGTATAAATTATACTTAAGTTAGTTAACATATTAATTAGATAAATTACTGATAATATTTTGAGTCCAATTATTAATTAAATTATTAGTAATATTAATTGGATAATGATATAATTTTTTAACTTATTTTTAGGTCCTTTACTATTTATCCCTTATTTAATAATTAACCAATATATTTACATATTCCTAACTAATTAACTAGGAAGACTAGTTAATTACGGGTAATTAGAGACCATGATGAGCTTCTCATCATACCCTCAAGCCAAAGTTTTGTTAGTCCCTAGCAAAATTAACTAGAAATATGATGATTTAAAGCACTTAGGTTTAACTTAATATAAATAAGAACCAAGTAGAGGAAAGCTTAGGTCAGAATCAATTTTTTTAGATTTAATATAAATATAAATAAGTGATATACACACCATTTTGTGAAAATTTCCTTACTTAGACTTAAAACTGAAAACATCTTCGAAACACACTTTATTAAAAATAGAGTTTTTAACAAGAATTTTATCAAAAATTAGAATCTCAAAAATCACTGTAATCATTCTTAACCCTAAAAACTTAGAAGTCAAAGTGCTTTAAGAAAATAAAAACTAAGAGTTGGAAATTAAATTTTAACTCAAAAACTCAATAGACTTAAGTTAATTCTTTGTTTATGATATTTGATTTCTATCAATTTAAGTTTAAGCAAATTAGCCACATATTCATCATTAACCAAACTTAGAGTAGTAAAACTTTAATTTGCCAGCCTACAGCACTAAGGACAGACTTCTAGACCTAGGATTTTGTCAATCCTTCTCCTGTAGGTCTCAACTGCAAATCCTCAAAACTCGATTTCTTAGGCTTCATTGCCCAATACAAAGGTTCAATAGCTATGATTTTAAAACATCCGTGCTTGTGAAAGGAATTGTCCTAAAGGCATCCAAATTTACAAAAATTCAGATCTTAAGACATAAATTTCAAATCCAGATTATTCCAATTCAAGCCTTTGGCTTGGCCTTACTCAGGTTTGGTTGCTTTCTCCTCACCAGTTTTCTATCCCGAGGTCAACACTTTTTGTGTATATCTCCTTGGTGGACCACTGGGTCTCTTATTCCTAATTTTTATCTCCATATTTTTTGAACTTTTTCTATAGGTTAAAACACCTATATGTAGCGAGGTGTTCTTTTATTTGATGAAAGGAAGGGTAGCATCTATTTATACTGAGATGCTTTATTTTAATGGAAAAACTGCATAAGTACCCATTTGTAGTGAGGTACTTAACTGCAGGGTGTTTTATTTCATTATATATTTTTTTATTTTTCCCACCTCATTTTTCTTACTAACTTTATACTCCAAATCCTTTTTCTAGGTGAGTGGCACATCCTTCACCCTTTCAAGAATCACCCTGCGGAAATCTTTGGACTAAAGAGGATTTAGAATCGATCTCTTAACCTCTGTGTTTTCACGGTCTCAGATGCCATCAAGATAATTCTATGTGTGTGATTTTTGGATGCTTAGGTTACTTAGCTCTCAAACCAAAGCTTGGACAACAAAGCCATTCACTCTCAAGTTCTTTAAACTTTTAGTTTCCTCCTATAGGATCTGTCAAGACAAAAACTCACTAGGCCTAGCCAGATGACCTTTAGTTGATTAAGCTAACTATATCCTAATAGACTTGAAGACTAAGGTTTTACTAACTCTCTACTTAATTAATTCTGAATATTGGGCCTTTTTACTTAACTTGGTGATAAAATCACATATTCAAAAAGCAAAAGGATTACTTAATCTAATAGATTAAAAAGTTACAATTTAATTCCAAAACTTAAGTTTTAAACTTAATATACGTTAGTTTCTTAATTTTAGGGTAAGAATAGAAAAAGCAAAGCTTTAAGGTTTAAAGATGTTAATTCAAATAAAATCCTATTTTAAGATTTTGCAAATAAAAGTGTGTTTTTATAAAATGTTATAAGTAAAAATCTAAATAAGGATTTAATGCTCTTATATATATACTATATATTTTCTTTTATATTTTTGTTTCTTACCTAAAAGAAAAATTAAACTCTTAAATATTGATATAAATACATATATATATATATTTGTTCTTCTTTTCTTTATTGTAGATGTAAACACCCCTTTTATTATTTTTATAATTTTTCAATTTTCAAAAGGTTTTTTATTTGTATATTTTTGTTTTTATGTTTTATAAATTTTCCAATTTTCATGAATTTTTTTAAAAATTTTTTGAATTTTTATGATATTTTTTATTTTGAAAATTTTTAAAAATTTTTGGTATTTCCATTTTTTAAAAAAATTTCGTGGGCATTTTAATTATATGTGTTTTTTTTATGTTTTCTCTGCAAATACACTTGAAGTAAAAATTTCACTTCACATCCCTCAAGCCAAGATTTTACAATGTCATTGTAAGAAGGGTGAAAAGATAATACACTTTATTTAGTGTAGGGTGATAGAAGGAGTTGAATAGAGGAGATCAAAGATCTCTGTGTGGACGATTTCAATTCTGACCAACGGTCAAAGTGGACAATTGGACAAAATGAAGGTAATCAGTGTAAGATGAAGTGAAAAATCAGATACAGATTCAGGTGTATAGGAAGAGAAAAGCGTAGAAAATAGGAAACAACTATGTACAAAATGCTAAGTTTTACGCCTTCAACTAGGCGTAAACCTTAGTGAAGAACTCCTAAAAATAATATACATGGTAAAAACAAAAGAGTTACGGAAAAATTGTTTCAAAAATAGAAAAACAGATAAGACCACCTGGTAAAAACTCGTCCTGAGATTGCCTAAAATAGATCTCGCAGAACCAAAATCAGATTCCTGTATAAAAATCTTAGAAAGATCAGAGTGAATCTCGTGAAGATCAGATCTGATTTAGGTTAAGATGTAAAATATTAAAGATTGAGGCAATCTAAGAAGTGATTCCAACCACGTTCAGAAGATCAGCAGAGTCAATTCAAATTCTCAATAATAGGTGGATCATTTTGATACAATAAAGGTTGCTGATGTAGGTTTGGTGGATTATTTCCAGGAAGTACAGAGGACGGGTTTTGATTAGAATCAAAGGCCTGATTAATGAAATGTACTTGGCCCTGATGTTGCCTAGGGTTTTGCAGATTCCTATGATTCGGAATTGGCTGAGATGGAAGAGTACCTGGCTGACGAAACTTAGCCAGAAGCGTGATCTGATTTCATAAATCAGCCAATTCTACCATACATTGCCTTTGAATCTCAGCGAGAGCCTCAGTATTTTGTTGCTGACTCTCTGTAACAGCTCGCAAAATCTGATCGAGCTGCGTATCTCTAATTGGCCTAGAGTAATTCTACATACTCGTGGAATTAGGCCTCGCATTTGGTTGCTGACAAGGCAATGGAGATGGGTTTAAGTTGGTCTGATTTGCATAAATTGGTCTTTGATTTTGATCAGCCCAAGAGAAATTTGGGTGGCTTCTCTATCCAGGATTATAGGTATTAGAATAAGGATTTGATCTTGGAATGTTTTCCTGGATGGCGTGTAAACTAAAGAGATAAGGCATGTTTTCTACAATAGGAAAGGGTGGGGAAAAGGGTAGGAAAGATCGTGGGGCAGAGGTCCCTCCTTGGGTTGGTGCAGGAGTAGATAGAAAACCCAAGGAAGATAGATCTCTAGAATCTAGATTATTCACAAATTCCCTCCCCGTGGGAATTTGAGAAACAAGTGAATGCACAAGATTTTGCATAGCAAGTAGAGGTGTAAGAGTTTTCATTGTATTTTGGACCTCATCAAGATGCTTTGCTACGATGTCGACTTTGTCCAGTTTTTCTACAATAATCTCTAAATCCTTTGAACTGGACAGATTACCAATCTCGTGAATGCCCTTATGCGGATTTTGGTGTGTTGAATTCGTGCCCCGCGTAAATTGCGACATGGATGCATTGTTGATCGAGTTTTCCACCATCCCTTCAAATAATTCTGTAGCGGATTTTGCATTGCGATTTAGAAAGTTCCCTCCACAAGAGGCATCGACTAGATTGCGAATGCCCTCTTGCAATCCATAATAAAAGATGTGGATTAATTGCTAACGAGGGATGTCATGATGTGGGCATTTCCTTTGTAATTCATGAAAGCGTTCCCATGTTTCATGAATTGGTTCTCCTTGATTTTGATTGAAAGTTGTAATAGCTCGCCTTAAAGCATTTGTGCGACCAATAGGAAAGAATTTCTACAAGAATGCAGATTCGAGTTCAGCCCAAGTTTAGATTGATATGATATATATAGCTATGCACACAAAAACTCAAACACAAAATCAGTAATAACAAGACAATTTGCACAATCAATCAAACCATAGAAAAATGGCACAATATGTGTAATGGTTCCCCTCCCTTGGGTACTCCACTACCTAAGCCTCCCAGCTTAGGGGTTTCAACCTGATTCTCTCAACCCCAAGAGAATCAATTTACTAACTGAGGTAATTAACGAGTTACCGCAACCAAAGTACAAAAATGGGTTTGTTACAACCCAACGAGCAAATGCTCAAGAACAAATGAAATACAAGTGTAAGAAAGAAAACTCTTACAACTAAGTTCCTACGCCTCTCAACAATAATTAAATTAATATTACCGATTTGAGAGCTTAGGATGGACACAAATTGTGTTGAATTGAGTGAACAAAACACATCAATGTGTTTGCAAACCCATAGCACAATTGGAAAGCAGCAAACACGATTTCTTCTCTTGGATATGTGGTGGAAAATATGAATTATATTCTCTAGAATTTTCTCTTATGTCTCTTCTATATCTTGTATGCAAACAAAGAGTCTTAGGGTCATTTTATAGAGTTTAGGATCTCAGCTATTCATCTACTAGATGTTGAGATTTAATTTTCAATGTTCACATAGCCTAAATAAATTTTCTAGCCATTCAGAATTGAGCCAACGGCTACTTGGTACCGGTAGTAATGTACCTATACCGGTACTAGCAGCTCACTGCCACCAGTACATGAGTCCTGGTATCGGTACTGATCATTGGTATCGGTACTTGTGACTCCCAGGTTTGAAATTCCTTGGGCACAGTAACCTACCTGTACCGGTATTCATTATGGGTACCGGTACTTGTAAGGTTTAGGGTAGAATAAAGGTTTCAACCTGTGGTCAACATATATCCGTACTCATGGTTGGTACCGATACTTGTTGTTCACAGTTTGAGACGAATTCTCAAACCTGTGCCTTGCAAATACTAGTACTGATGAACAGTACCGGTACTTGCTAACAAGTACCTATTTTAAGCGTTTTAATCCATTACGTACTATGAAAATGTTTGTAATATAAATTAATCCTAATTTATCTCTACTTGATTTTACGATCTAAGTTGTGATTCTTTGTTAAGAGGCATATACAATCTATAAATAAAAAATTTAAACTAGAGAAACTAAAGGTCGAAGATGATCTTCTTCTCCTCGATTCTTCCTTGTCATCTTACCTCCTTCTTATCATGATCTTCTCCTTTTCATCAAGCCTCCATCATTTCCTGTTTGCCTTGATCTTCACCAAAATCTGAAAGAACTCAATTGCAAACATTAATCCAAAATAATTTTGTTAACACCAAAATAAAATGTGGAACAAGGTTGCAACAATCTCCCCCTTTTTGGTGTTGGCAAAACTATCTTGCAAATAGATAATTTTAAGAATAAAAATAACTTTTAAAAAAGTTATATGAGGGAAAAAAAAACTTTTAATTAAATCCTCCCCCTCAATATATGCTCCGGCTAAAAATATTACTATTTTCCCTCTATCTTTCTCTCCCTTTTTTTCAATGACAAAACAATGAAGAAATATCATACCATAAAATTTACCAATAGTAAAATGGAGCTTGTGGATACCAAGCATCTCTCATCCAACATTCTTGGTCTTCATTCAACCTATAGATAGGTTGAAGTGTTCCGTTATGTGCCTTGAACACTAATTGATTACTTTGATCTACTCTTACAGAACAAATATCTTTTCTAGGTACCCATTTTCTTGTGGGTCCTTTAGAGTTAGCATCTTTCAAATCCTGAGATTTATAGAACTTTTTAGTGTTATATCTATAATTCTCGGGATTTTTAGCCTTTTGATACATCCATGCATGCCTATGCGCAAGTCATTTATTTTGTATATTCTTTTTACTTTGAAATTTTGATTTTATTTAATCACAAAATTCAGTGTTTAGCCTAGTTGTTATTTTAAGATTATTCAAAGTCCTTTCAAAATGCTCATAAATATCTTCTAGTTCTAATATCTTTTCATGCAACTAATTATTAGTTTCTTTTGACATTTCTAATTCTATTTCTAAACATGATTTTTCTAACTCTAATGTTTGGTAATTATTCTTTAAAACCTTATTTTCCTTTTTAAATGACCTAGCTTTATGATATAGTTCTTCATATGCTTTTAATAATTCTTCGAAAGAGAAATCAAGGTTTACCTCATTATCCGTGTCTTCCGTAGTTGCTACCAAGAAATGATGTGTGATCTCGTCATCATTAGATTTGCTAGCGTTGGTGTCCATGTTGGAGTCACTATCATCCAATGTTGCTTTAAATGCTTTCTTCTTCTTCTTCTTGAGCTCCTTTGTTTCTTTACTATTGTCCTCCTTCTTGTTTAAGGGCCAATCCTTTCGAAAGTGGCCCTTCTTCTTGCACTCATAACAAATAATATTAGAAGAAATTTTATTTACTTGCTTACCTTATTTCTTGAGGAATTTCTGGAATTTCTTAATGAGCATTTCCATCTCCTCGTCTTCGAATTCTGATGTTGTTGAGTCTGAGTCCTCCTTGATTACTCTAAAAGCAATGCTTTTCTTCTTGCTTCTCACCTCCTCATTCTTCTTGATATTCTCCAATTGGACTTCATATGCCATGAGGCTTCCAATTAGATCATCCAAGGGGAGAGTGGGTAGATCCTTTGCCTCTTGGATCGCTGTAGTCTTTGGAGACCAATCAATTGTAAGTGATCTTAAGATCTTCCTTACAAGCTGCTCTTCTATGAACTTTACTCCAAGGTTCCTTAGGGGGTTAACTATTTCCCCAAACCTTGTGTACATGTCTTTGATCGTTTCACCTTTTGTCATCCTAAAACACTCATATTCTTCAGTTAGAATAGAAATATGGGTCTCTTTTACCTTGTTAGTACCTTCATAGGTGATTTGAGGTGTGTTCCATATCTCAAATGCTGACTCACATGCTGAGATACGGTTGAATTCTTCCCTTGACAACGCATAATAAAGTGTGTTCATCACCCTCGCATTGCCGGCAATTTTCTTCTTTTGATCCGCCGTCCATGACACTCCTTCCTGCAGCTCTGAATCGAAGTATTTCTCTTGAATGTGTCCACGACTCCTCATCCATTGCCTTGAGGAAGACTTGCATCCTCCTCTTCCAATACCCATAATCCGTCTCATTGAAATAGGGAGGACAGGTTGACGATTGTCCTTTAGTGTGCCTTGAGGTTGATGCCATTGCAAGTTGATTTGTCACGTCTTCTCGCAACTTGGCTCTGATACACTTGACAAGCTCTGATACCACTTATAGGATCTAAAGATATGGTATATATAGCTATGCGCACAAAAGCTCAAACACAAATCACTAATAACAAGACAATTTGTACAATCAATCAAACCACAGAAAAATCGCACAATATGTATAGTGGTTCCCCTCCATTGGGTACTCTACTACCTAAGCCTCCCAGCTTAGGGTTTTTAACCCGATTCTCTCAACCCCGAGAGAATCAATTTACTAACCGAGGTAATTAACGGGTTATCTCAACCCAAGTACAAAAATGAGTTTGTTACAATCCAATGAGCAAATGCTCAAGAATAAATGAAATACAGGTGTAAGAAGGAAAACTCTTACAACTAAGTTCCTACACCTCTCAACAATAGTTAAAATAATATTACCGATTTGAGAGCTTAGGATGGATGCGAATCGTGTTGAATTGCGTGAACAAAACATGTCAATGTGTTTGCAAACCTGTAGCACGATTAGAAAGCAGTAAACACGATTTCTTCTCTTGGATATGTGGTGGAAAATATGAATTATATGCTTTAGAATTTTCTCTTATGTCTCTTCTATATCTTGTATACAAACAAAGAGTCCTAGGGTCATTTTATAGAGTTTAAGACCTCAGGTATTCATCTACTAGACGTTGGGATAAAATTCCCAACGTTCAGGTAGCCTAAATAAATTTTCTAGCCATTCACAATTGAACCAACGGCTACCTGTAACCGGTACTAAAGTACCTATACCGGTACTAGCAACTCACTGCCACCAGTACATGAGTCATGGTACCAGTACTCATCATTGGTACCGGTACTTGTGACTCCCAGGTTTGAAATTCCTTGGGCACAGTAACCTACCTGTACTGCTACTCATCATGGGTACTGGTACTTGTAAGGCTCAGGCCAGAATAAAGGCTTTAACCTATGGCCAACATGTATCGGTACTCATGGTTGGTACCGGTACTTGCTGTTCACAGTTTGAGACGAATTCTCAAACCTATGCCTTGCAAATACCAGTACTGATGTACAGTACCGGTACTTGCTTACAAGTACCTGTTTTAAGCATTTTAATCCATTACGTACTATGAAAATGTTTGCAATATAAATTAATCATAATTTATCTCTACTTGATTTTATGATCTAAGTTATGATTCTTTGTTAAGAGGCATATACAATCTATAAATAAAAAATCTAAAGTAGAGAAACTAAAGGTTGAAGATGATCTTCTTCTCCTCGATTCTTCCTTGTCATCTTGCCTCCTTATCATGATCTTCTCCTTTTCATCAAGCCTCCATCATTTCCTATTTGCCTTGATCTTCACATAAATCTGAAAGAACACAATTGCAAACATTAATCCATAATAATTTTGTTAACACAAAAATAAAATGTGGAACAAGGTTCCAACAGAGTTTGGTCTTGCAATAGTTCTATACCATTATGCAGCTTTATCTTTAAGGCTAAAAGAGAACATTTTCATAAGTAGGATTTCCCTATTTTGATTTCGAGGTCCAAGAGTTTGAGATAGATTTTTAAGATCTTTGATATGTTGAAATGGATCCTCAGATGCAAATCCGTGAAAATGTGGGATTAGACCTATAATGTTTGGCTTTAATTATGGGTCATTTTCCCCAATGGGAATCCTAACATTAGGCTCTACTTGTGCATTCGATGGATTATAATAGTCTCAGAGTAGAGGCCTAGGATGAGGGATCGGTAAATCAGGAAGGTCAAAACCCACCTTAGGTTGAGGTGGAGGATGGGCTTGGAGATTCTGCAAGTTATTTAGAGCAGCTGTCAAAAGATTAATTTGGCGATTTTGTTCAAGCATTCTAAGGTTCTGGTTTAGGAGTGCCTCATGAATATCAAAACGCGGCATCTCCCCCTGACTAGAAGAAGAAGAGATCGTGGGATTTTGATTCTGTAATTGATCCATAGAAATAGATGAATTAGACAGGAATTTAATTGATTGCTTAGCTGCAATCGGCTTAGAAGCACCTGTCAATGGAGTTACAAGAGGCGATTTCAAGGATTGCCTCCCGTGCATAAAACAAAAAGAATGTGCAAAGGCACACTCACACCACCAAAAATCAGTGGCAACAAAACCCTCAAATTATCATGAAAAAGTAGGTTTTTCTCTTCTTTCAAAGGAAAGAAGAGAGTCCTAGAATACGCAAAATACTTTGGATGCAAACAAGTATAATATCAGTATCAAAATACACGTCCTAAACTTGTTTATATGCAAGTGTGTATCCTTAAAGCTCAAAGGCCTAAGGTCTAGGATCGAGATCGCTCACTACTGGCTCCCCGGGGCTTTAGTAGTGAGACAGACTTGTTGATCTTCGACCAAAGCCCTAAGAGGTGCAAAGAGGAGAGATAGAAAAATTAGACTAGTGTGACTCTAGTGATTGCGCTTGTGTGCATGATAGCATGCAACAGATGATAGCGATAAAACCTGCATGCATTTTGCAAACAGTTTTAAGTCACAATTTTTATTATCCTCTTTTTTACTTACTCTTTTCAAAAATATGATAGAAAGAAGTAAAGTGATCGCTTTTTAAGTATTTTCAAACAAAGAAATGTGGTCTTGATATTAACTCCTGGACAGGGATCTACGCGATTTTTCACGTGTTTTCCCGCTGATACGAGAAAAATAGTAGAAAACTTTTCCCGAGTCAGATTGTAATGTTATTAGCAGATGAATGCACTCTTAGGAGTGTATGCCTATAACATGTTGCTGCTAGTCAGAAAGTATGCATTTTTGTATTTTTTAATTTTTTTACTAACTAAATGCAATAATACAAACTAAACTAGAGACTAAGAAAAGAATACTTACAATGGTATGTATAGTGAAAAACAAAACAAAAAAAGAAAACTCACCTTCTTTCCTAAGAATACCCGTAAAGGTAAACCTGAAAAGAAGACAGAAAACAAAAAAACAAAAATAATTAGTACAAAACAACTAAGAATAATAATAATGGCGAATATAATTTACAGTTACCTCCCCAGCAACGACGCCATTAAAATGATGGTTAACTTTCTCAACACGGTTAATTAAGTTAATTATGCTTAATTATGTGCAAAAGAAAGTAACTTAGGTCAACTTGAATTTATGTCGATTAAGTAGTATAGGGTTAAGTTAACCTAACATTTTAGATTTTATTTCTTTTTAACTGGTTGAGTCCAGGTCGTTCGCTAGGAGGCATAACTTAATTAAAATTCATCACTAATCCTAAGATACGGGAATTATAATTAAATTTACTTTAATAATATGAATTTTGCTTAAGGATTTCTAATTAGAAGAATATGCAAAATTCCATAAGGAAACACATTTACACATGTGATTTACTTTTACAAGTAGGTAAACATGTTTATTTCTTTCAATTTCATTTTATTTATAAGAGATTAAGGCAAGAAAAAGTAATTCTAATGAATATATGCCTTATTACAACATTAAGATAAAAAAGAAATTAATAAAATATAGAAGATTAAACCATAATTACTCTTCTCTTTATCTTCAGCCTCATCCTTTCTTCTCCTCTTCTTTACCTTTCTCTCTCTCTTTTTCTTTTCTTTTTACTTTTCTTTTATTTCTTCTTCTTAATCTTTCTCGAGCTCTTCTCTTATGCATCTATTCTTCTCTTCCTTTTCTTTCTTCTTATTATTTGTTCTTCCAATTATCTTTTAACTCTTTTGCCTGTCTATCTTTCTTCAATCCTTATGAGCTCTCCTTCTTCTCCTTCTCTTCCTTTACAGCCCTTCTGAACCTTTGCAGATCTTCTGAACCGAACTGGTTTGAATCCTTTGAACCAAAAATTAGGTTTTAAGGTTGGCGGCTTGGACCGATCGGGGATACGCAACACCCCTCTCAGGGTGGGACCAGACCCTACTAGGTCCAAGCCTAGTTCTTATTTGGTTTGTTTTAATTCTGGTTCAGCATAGTCTCGAGCCCATCCGGCTCACGGCCACCTAGACCAACATGCACACTCCCTCACAGGCCCACACTCGCATGCCCACCGGCACACACACACCCGGGCACGTGCACCGCATACACCCACACACACACCCATATGCTCATGCTCTTTCATGTGCCCTATACTAACGACTGAAGGGCCTTAAACACCTTTTACTTTTATGCTAAGGTAGCCGCTTCAGTTCCACCGATGTGGGACTATATTTTCCCTTTCCAGACTAAACTTCACTTGATGATTCCAGCCACCTCAGAGCTCTAATTCGAGCAAATGAAGGCTTGCTGGAAAGCTCTTACATTGCTCTTCACGATTGTAGTATCAATTTGATACTCAGGGAGGTTTAGCTCTTCGATTTGAAGGGCGAAAGGACTAGGTTCACTATGGCCATATTGCCTGCAGAATGGTGCTTTTTGCTCTAAGGTCTTCTAGAATGACTTTTGACCTTAAACAAGATGTTGAATAGATTCAGAGAGTGTTTCCACAGCTATTGGTGAAGGAGAGAAACTCTAAGAAGCTTCAGGAAAGTGAAGAAGCTAAAAAGCTTCGCTAAAGGGCTTCATAACTTTAATTCAAGTTCTGTTTGGTTCAACAGATGGCTAAAGACCTATTTAATCAAATGAAACAATCTCTAGAGGTTGTTAAGAATATGTCTGGGTAGATTTCTCACTTGAAACTCACCACAAACTCATTATGGTCAGTTTGGGTTCAAAAACAACCCAAACTGAACAGAAATCAATTTCTTCCACAAAATCGATCAAAGCTCGTCCAAATTGATTTTGAATCATTTACAAACATCGTAGGAATAGATTGAACTCTCAATTCCTCTGATTGAATCTCAAATCCATGAATCAGTCTTTAGGTTGACCAATTAGCCTTAGAATTTGACTTTCTAAATTTAATCATTTCAGAGGAAATTAAATCCTTAATATCTTCTCTTTCACCTCAGGAACAGATCCAGACCCTCAGAAGGATGTTTCAATTAAGATTCCTAGGGTTCCAGGCCTATCGCTTGAGATTCTAGATGAGTTTGTTTGACAGAACAAACCAAGGTTTATCACAGAGATTGACACATTGGAATGGTCTCAGGGCATGTTACTGATGCTTCTATACCCTTTAAATGAGACTAAACCCTAAATAACAATCATCTCCAACTCTGCTAGAGTTGGAGATGATAAAGATCTTATAGGAGCTCCATGACTTAAAACATCAAATAAATTGCTTCAGCATGATTAGTGACCTTTAAATAAGTGATCTGGAGCTTCATGCTAAGTTCTATGTGCTAAAGAGTTCTTTAGTCCTTATGTTTTATTTCAATCGAGTCCTTATTCTTCATTTACGTCCTCAACTTTCATTACGTTTAAGTCCCTGAAACTTCTTCTTCTTCTTTCCTTCTTTAGCCTCCTCGACGGCTGACGACAGGAGGTGCTTCCACTGTCTGATCATTGCATATCTGATGACATTCTTTCCTCTTTAAGCTCCTGGAGAATGTGCTCACCATCTCTTTTCCATCCATTGGTTTGGATGAAGCTGTAATCCCATTTTAGGGTTGGAGATAACCTCACTGGTGTCGGAGAAGATGCCGGTGGTTACTCCACTCCTTGCCTCTTCTCCGTCCAGATTCAACCTCCGTCTCAATCGCCGCCACCTATAAATACTCCTCCACACCCTCGATTTTCACCAAGTTAGCTCCCTTCCATCTTCTTCACTGATCTAACTGATATGCTATTCTTTCTAAACTCTGGTGACTTCCCTCTGCTTCATTTGTCTCCATCCATCCATCTTTTATCGCTCTAGATCTCCGCTGACTAGGAGCTCCTCTGTTTCACGTCACAAACACTCGCCGGACTTCTTCCTTCAACCCTCTGATTTCCTCCTCCATTATGAACCATCGATGGAGATCTCCTACCTCCTTCGTCCAGGTAACAGTAGATTAGGTAAGTAGATTAGTTAGGATAGTTAGTTAGGTAGGTTAGATAGTTGTAATGCTAGTTTTGCATTCATCTTCCTCAGCTCCATCGAGCTCCTTGAGCTTGTCAGGAGCAAATCTTTTGTCTTTTTAAGTCATCGATCACCTTCTTAAAACTTTCGTGAACACTTCTATCATCTTAAATCACTGAATTGATCATCTAATCATCTAAATCACCTCCACCTCTACCAACTGCTCCTGCTATCCATGGCAGTAGTGGTTGAGCTTACTCCACCTCCACTAGGGTCCTCCACCACTTATCCATCACTTAAGGGCCCTAATCCTCACTCTAATTTAAGTAATTAACATCTATAACTTAAACACCCAATTTAATTCAATCTCCTGAGCTTGTTGTCAATGGCAGCTCAGGAGGAGTTCAAATAATTAATTATTCATCTATAAACCATCGCAAATACATTTTGACTTGTTTTCTCCACTCAATTAAGTGGGAAAATAGGTCCTGAGACTAATCAAACTCAAAACTTGTCTACTGTGAATTCACTGCTTAATTTTCACTTTAATGAATAAATGACGAAATTAATGTATTCCTGAGGTTCATTGTGACTCAGGAAGCTTTTTAAATCATTAATGGCATGTCTTAACAACATCTGTACAATTTAGCCTTTTTCTGAACTCACTGGAGCTCCAACGAGCTCCAGCAAATCAAACGAGCTCTTCAGCCTGTAGAGCTCAGTTTGAAGCTCCAGATCATCGATTTGAAGTTCACTAATCATGCTGAGGCAGTTTATTTGAGGTTTTAGTGCTTGGAGCTTCTGTTAGATCTTCATCTTCTCCAACTTCGGCAGAGTTGGAGATGTCTGATAGTTAGGTTTAAGTCTCATTTAAGAGATCTAAAAGCATCAGTAACTTACCCTGAGACCATTCCTATAAGTCAATCACTGTAAATGACTTTGGCTTGTTCTGTCGAACAAACTCCTTTAGAATCTCAGGCGATATGCCTGGAACTCTAGGAACCTTAATTGAAATATCATTTTAAGGGTCTGAATCTATTCCTGAGGATAAAGAGAAGTTATCTGAGGCATTAGTTTCATCTGAAATGGTTAAATTCAGAAAGTCAAAATTCAAGGCTTCATGGTCAACCTAAAGTCTAATTTTTGGAATTTGGATTCAAACAGACAAATTGAAGAGTCTAATCAGTTGCTGGGATGTTTGTAAATGATTCAGATGAAATTTGGATGAGCTCTGATGGATTTTATGGTGGAAATTGATTTCTGTCAGTTTGGGTTGCTTTCGAACCCAAACTAATGATAGTGAGTTTGTGATGAGATTTTAATGGAAAATCTACCCAGATAGTTTCTTAACAACCTCTAGAGGTTGTTTGAATTGATTCATTAGGTCTTTAGCTATCTATTGAACCTTTCAGAACTTAAATTGCAGTTCTGAAGCTCCCTGGAGAAGCTTTATAGCTTCTACACCTTCCCTGAAGCTCCTTAGAACTCATTTCCTTCACCAACAGTGGTGGAATCATCTTCTAAACCTATTCAACACCTCATCTGGAGGTCAAAGGACCCTCTGCAGGATCTTAGAGCCAAAACTTCATTTCTGTAGCCAATTTAGCCGTAATAACCTTTGTTCATTCACCCTTTAAATCGAAGAGCTAAACATTTTCTGAGTATCAAATTGATACTCCAATCATGTGGAACAACTTAAGAGCTTTCAGGCAAGCTTTCATTTGCTTGGAAAGGAGCTCTGAGCTGGCTAGAATCATCATCTGAAGATCGAACTGGGAGGAGGAAACATAGTCCCACATCGGTGGAACTGGAGCGGCCGCCTGAGTATAAAACTAGTTTCTGTTTAAGGCTTCTCACTCGACAGTGTAGGGCACATGAAAGGAATCTGAGCATTGGCTGTGTGCGTGGGCACGTGTGGTGCACGTATCCGGGTGTGTGTGCGCTTATGGGCGTGCGAGTGTGGGCCCGTGAGGGCGTGTGCATGGCTCCTGGGAGGCCATGAGCCGGATGGGCTCAAGACTATGCGAATCGGAAATAAATCAAACTAAATAAAAACCAGGCTTGGACCTACTAGGGTCTGGTACCACCTTGAGAGGGGTACTATGTATCCTTGATCGGTCCAAGCCGCCAATCAAAAACCTAATTTTTGGTTCAAATGGTTAGACCGATTCGGTTCAGAAAAATTGCAAAGGTTCAAAAGAGGAGAAGAAGAAAAGGGAAGGAAGAGAAGGAGAAGAAAGGGAGAGCTCATAAAGGAAAGAAAGGTAAACAGGAAGAAGGGCTAAAGAGAAATAACAGGCAGAGTAGGAAAGAAAGAAAAGAAAGAGAAAGGAGAGAAGGGTAAAAGAAGAAGAAGAAAAAAAAAGAGGCTGAAGACAAAGAAGAAAAATTAGTGGTTTAATTTCTTGCATTTTATTAATTCCTTTTGAGCTTAATGTTGTAATAACGCATATCTTCATTAGAATTACTTTCTCTTGCCTTAATTCTTGTAAATAAAAAGTAATAAACAGGTTTACTTGTTTGTTAAAGAAGATCATTTGTGTAAATGTGTTTTCTTATGGAATTTTGCATATTCTTTTAATTTGAAATCATTAAGCAAAATTCATGTTATTAAAGTAAATTTAATTATACTTTCCATAAGTAGTTTAGATTTAATAGTGAATTTTAATTAAGTTATGCCTCCCAGCAAATGACTTGGACTCAACCAGTTAAAAGAAATAAAATCTAAAATGTTAGGTTAACTTGACCATATACTACTTAATCGACATAAATTCAAGTTGACCTAAGTTACTTTCTTGTACACATAATTAAGCACAATTAACTTAATTAACTGTGTCGAGAAAGATAACCACCATTTTAATGATGCCGTTGCCGGGGAGGTAACTGTAATTATATTCGCCATTATTACTGTTTTTAGTGTTTTGTATTAATTAGTTTTGTTTTTGTTTTGTTTTCTGTCTTCTTTTCAGGTTTACTTCTGTGGGTATTCTCAAGAAAGAAGGTGGGTTTTCTTTTTCTATTTTGTTTATACTATACATACCATTGTAAGTATTCTTTCCTTAGTCTTTAGTTTATTGTATTGTTGCATTTAGTTATTAAATAAAATTCAGAAATACAAAAATACATACTTCCTGACTAGCAGTAGCATGTTATAGGCATATACTCTTAGGAGTGCTTTTACTTGCTAGTAGTTTACGATCTGACTCAGGAAAAGTTTCTACTATTTTTCTCGCATCAGCGGGAAAGCACATGAAAAAACCACATAGATCCCTGTTCTGGAGTTAATATCATGACCACATATTTGTTGACAATACTTAAAAAGTGGTCACTTTACTTCTTTCTATCATATTTTAAAAAAGATTAAGTAAAAAAAGAGGATAATAAAAATTGTGACTTTAATCTATTTGCAGAATGCATGCAGGTTTTATCATTATTGTCTGTTGCATGCTATCGCACACACAACACCATCACTAGAGTCACACGAGTCTTAATTTTCTATCTCTCCTCTTTGCACCTCTTAGGGCTTTGGTCGAAGATCAACAAGTCTATCTCACTACTAGAGCCCCAGGGAGCTAGTAGTGAGCGGTCTTGATCTTAGACCTTAGGCCTTTGAGCTTTAAGGATACGCACTTGCGTAGACACAGGTTTAGGATATGTATTTTGATATTGATACTATACTTGTTTGCATCCAAAGTATTTTTGCATATTCTAGGATTCTCTTCTTTCCTTAGAAAGAAGAGAAAAACCCACTTTTTCGTGCTGTTTTGAGAGTTTTGTTGCCGCTGATTTTTGGTGGTGTGAGTATGCCTTTGCAAATTCTTTTCATTTTATGCACGGGAGGCGATCCTTGAATTTGCCTCTTGTAACTTCGTTGACAGGTGCTCCTAAGCTGGTAGCACCTAGGCAACCAGTTAAATTCCTGTCTAATTCATCTGTTTCTATGGTCAATTGCAAAATCATAATCCTAAGATCCCTTCTCTTTCTGGTCAGGGGGAGATGTCGCCTTTTGACATTCATGAGGCACTCCTGAACCAGAATCTTAGAATGCTTAACAAAATTGCCAAATTAATCTTTTAACTGCATCTTTAAATAATTTGCAAAATCTTCAAGCCCATCCTCCACCTGAACCTGAGGCAGGTTTTGACCTTCCTGATTTACCGATTCCTTGTCTTAGGCCTTTACTCTGAGACTACTATAATCCATCTAATGCACAAGTAGAGCCTAATGTTAGGATTCCCATTGAGGAAAATGACCTAGAATTAAAGCCAAACATTATAGGTCTAATTCCACATTTTCACGGATTTGCATCCGAGGATCCATTCCAACATATTGAAGATCTTAAAAATCTTTCTCAAACTCTTGGACCTCGAAATCAAAATAGGGAAATCCTACTTATGAAGATGTTCTCTTTTAGCCTTAAAGATAAAGTTGCATATTGGTATAGAACTATTACAAGACCAATCTCAACTTGGGCTGAACTCGAATCTGCATTCTTGAAGAAATTCTTTCCTATTGGTCACACGAATGCTTTAAGGCCAGCAATCACAACTTTCAATCAAAATTAAGGAGAACCAATTCATGAAGCATGGGAATGCTTTCATGAATTACAAAGGAAATGCCCACATCATGACATCCCTCATTGGCAACTAATGCATATCTTCTATTATGGATTGCAAGAAGGCATTCACAATCTAGTTGATGCCACTTATGGAGGGAACTTTCTCAATCGCGACACAGAATCTACTTCAGAATTATTTGAAGGGATGGCGGAGAACTCAATCAACAATGCATCCATGTCGCAATTTACACGGGGCACGAATATAACACATCAAAATCTGCATCAGGGCATTCACGAGATCAGTAATCCATCCAGTACAAAGGATTTAGGAATTACTGCAGAAAAATTAGATAGAGTCGACATCGTAGCAAAGCATCTTGATGAGGTCAGAAATACTATTAAAACTCTTACACCTCTACTTGCTACACAAAGTCTCGCGCATTCACCTGTTTCGCAAATTCCCATGGGGAGGGAATTTATGAATAATCTGGATTCTAGAGATCCATCTTCCTTGGGTTTTCTATCTACTCCTGCACCGACCCAAGGAGGGACCTTTGTCCCACAATCTTTCCCACCCTTTTCTCTACCTTTTCCTGTTGCAGAAAACACATCATATCTTTTTCGTTTACACGCCATCCAGGAAAACATTCCAAGATCAAATCCTTATTCTAATACCTATAATCTTGGATGGAGAAGCCACCCAAATTTCTCTTGGGCTAATCAAAATCAAAGACCATATTATCCAAATCAGACCCATCTAAACCCATCTCCATTGCCTTCTCAGCAACCAAATGTGAGGCCTAATTCCATGAGTATACAAAATTACTCTGGGCAAATTAGAGATACGTAGCTCGATTAAATTTTGCGAGCTATTACAGAGAAACAATGACAAAATACTGAAGCTCTCGCTTAGATTCAAAGGCAATGTAAGGTAGAATTGGCTGATTTACGAAATCAGATCACGCTTTTGGCTGAATCTCGTCAGCCAGGTACTCTTCCATCTCAGCCAATTCTAAATCCTAGGAATCTGTAAGACCCTAATCAACATTAAGGCCTAGTACATTTCATTAATCAGGTCTTTGATTATAATCAAAACCCATCCTCTGTACTTCCTAAAAATAATCCACCAAACTCGCATCAGCAACCTTTATTGTATCAAAATGATCCACATATTATTGATAACTAGAATTGACTCTGCTGATCTTCTGAACTTGGTTGGAATCACTTCTTATATTGCCTAAATCAGATCTGATCTTCACGAGATTCCCTCTGATCTTTCTAAGATTTTTAGGAATTTGATTTTGGTTATACGAGATCTATTTTAGGCAATCTCTAGACGACTTTTAACTAGGTGGTTTTATCTGTTTTTCTATTTTTGAACCAATTCTTCCATACCTCCATTGTTTTTACCATGCATATTCTTTTTAGGAGTTCTTTACTAGGGTTTACGCCAAGCTGAAGGCATAAAACTTAGCATTTTGTACATAGTTGTTTCCTACTTTCTACACTTTTCTCTTCCGATACACTTTTCTGATTTTTCACTTCATCTTACACTGATTATCTTCATTTAGTCCGACTATCCACTCTAACCTTTGGTCAGAATTGAAATCGTCTGCACAGAGATCATTGATCTCCTCTATCCGACTCCTTCCATCACCCTACACTAAATGAAGTGTAATATCTTTTCACCTTTCTTACAATTAGGACATTGCAAAATCTTTGCTTGGGGGGTGTGAAGTGAAATTTTCACTTCAAGTGTATTTGTAAAGAAAATATATAAAAAAGCACATAAAAATTAAATACCAACGAAATTAAAAAAAATGGACATACCAAAAATTCTAAAAACTTCAAAATAAAAAATATCATAAAAATTTGAAAACTTTTAAAAAAATTCATAAAAATTGAAAAATTTTATAAAACATAAAAACAAAAATACGTAAGTACAAAAATTCAAAAAATGAAAAATTATATAAATAATAAAAGTGGTGTTTACATTTAGAATAAAGAAAAGAAGAAAAAAATATATTTATATAAATAATTAAGAGCTTGATCTTTCTTTTAGGTCAGAAATCAAAAAAATATTAAGAATATATATTATAGTATATATTAGAGCATTAAATCATTATTTAGATTTTTACTTATAACATTTGGTAAAAACACACTTTTATTTGCAAAATCTTTAAATAAGATTTTATTTGAATTAGAATCTTTAAACCTTAAAGCTTTGTTTTTTTATTCTTACCCTGAAATTAAGAAACTAAGGTGTATTAAGTTTAAAACTTAAGTCTTGGAATTAAATTTTAATTTTTAGTCAATTAGATTAAATAATCCTTTTGCTTTTTGAATATTTTATTGTATCATAAAGTTAAGTAAAAAGGCTAAATATTCAGAGTTAATTAAATAGAGAGTTAGTAGAATTTTAATCTTCAAATCTATCAGGCTATAGTTAGCTTAATCAACTACGGGACATTTGGCTAGACTTTGTGAATTTTTGTCTTGATAGATCCTATAGGAGGAAAATAAAAGTTTAAAGAACCTGAGAGTGAATGACTGTTGTCCAAGCTCTGGTTTAAGATCTAAGTAACCTAAACATCCAAAAATCACACATATAGAATTATCTTGTTGGCATCTGAGATCACGAAAACACAGAGGTTAAGAGATCGATTCTAAATCCTCTTTAGTCCAAGGATTTCCGCAGGGTGATTCTTGAAAGGGTGAAGGATGTGCCACTCACCTAGAAAAAGGATTTGAAGCATAAAGTTAGTAAGAAAAATGAGAAGGGGGAGAAAAGAAAAAAATAAAGCACCCTGCAGTTAAGTAGCTCGCTACAAATGGGTACTTATGTAGTTTTTCCATTAAAAATAAAGCATCTCGGTATAAATAGATGCTACCCTTCCTTCCATCAAATAAAAGAACACCTCGCTACATATGGGTGTTCTAACCTACAGAAAAAGTTGAAAAAAATATGGAGATAAAAATTAGGAATAAGAGACCTAGTGGTCCACTAGGGAGATATGCACAAAAAGTGTTGACCTCAGGATAGAAAACTGGTGAGGAGAAAGTGATGAGACTCTCATCATGAGCCATAACTATCCCATTTTGACCTAATAAAGAGAATAAAAGCTCCTACATAACCAAGAAGAGGGCTTAATTGGAGGAATAAGTGTTCTGAGAAGAAAATATGAAATAAAGGTTAAAACTACAATTTTACCATTGCAGTACATAAACAGGATTTCTCAGAGGCAAAACATAGGTCAAATGGCCTAAATGAGATAAAAAGTGGGTTGATTCAATCAGAAATGGGTTCATGTGCAATCCAGGAATTGAATGACATCTTGTAACCCTAAAACAGACCCGCTTAATTCAACAAGGTTTCGGTTAGGATAAAAATCAATTAAACCCTCTGAAAATCATGGAAAAATATCCCTTTGGGTTTAGAATATTCTATTTGGCCTTTGGAACCTAGTTTGACCTAGATTAGGGTCCTAGCTCATTAATTGACCTAATTTGGGTTTTTATGCAAAATGTCTAGTCAAACGTGGTCAAACCTAAAATCCAACTTTACCATTGGATTCCTTAGGTCAAAATTAGGTTTGTACAAAAATTTGGACCAAAGGGGAGGTCATCTTGACCTACTTTGAAACTTAGTACATCCAATCACATTTTGCTCCCTATCTTTTGAAAACCATCAAATAGAACCCCCTAGCTTCCTCGCCAATCTTACAATCAGGTCCCTCCGCCATTATTGTGGAGAGATCCTACTCCGATGAGGTTTAGAGATGGAATACTCTCAGATCCCTCAGAGATCCCCTCACAGAAATGGAAGGGAGATTCTCTGAGGAATCCCCTTCCATCTAAGCCCAATCACAACCCCTGATTTGCACCCAATCTCTCGTGAGAACGCATGAGAGATTTGGGTATCTAACCACCTTCCATCTTCGGCGAGACGTCGGTGGTAGAAGACAAACCCTCCACGCACCAAAAGCACGGCCAACACCTATAAATTAAACCCCAACTCTGGTCGAACCTCCTCAGCTCGACCTGGCTGGGATTCCACCTCAAATTCATCTCCTTCTTCTCCAGCCAAGGGGTCCAGCGAGCTCTAGCAAGCCCCCCCTCCTCTTCCTCTTCACTCTTCCACAAAACCAGTGGCAGAGCCGTCTTCCTCATCCTCCTCCGCGTCCCGCAACACCCGCGCACGCTACCCTAGCCCCATCGTTGCCGCCGTCTTCCTCCACTGGACGTCTTCTTCTCCGGCGACAGTAGGTTCTGCCATCCGCCTCCTCATCCCCTTCGTCCCTTTAGTTAGGTTAAAACTATTCTTGTCTATCCCCTCTTTCATTTCCCTCATTTTATTTCATCAAAAGCCCCTCAACCGCTGCTGCTCACCATCACCTTCCTCATCTCCGGCCACCCTCCGGTGAGACGCTCCCATTGCTCCACAGCCCCACACTCATTGCCGACCATCGCATAACCTCCGCCTCACTTCACTGAGTAACCTTCGCCCATCCATAGTCCCTCTACGCCTCCACAACAACCCCTCGAACACACCCATCCATCCGGCCATAGGACGACCTAGGCACGCATGCCTAGGTCACCCCGCGGCCTGCCATCTAGCATTTCACCTTCGCCGTGACACGGTGAAGGTCCCCCGGTGATCTGATTAGGCCGCGAGGCTCTTTTCGTGTCTGACAGATTTCAAGCTCCGGCCGCCATTGACGGCAACTTGAAGGAGCTCCACACTTGCTCCAGGCCTCAGGACTACAAGATTCCAGGTGCTACGAACTTGGGCAGGCCTTGCGAAGACAAGGGGTCCAGCGAGCGACACCACAGAGCCTGCAGTTGTGGGAATTGAAGGCATGGTCTGCTACGGGCAAGCGAGAGAAGGCAGTGGGTATTAGTCCCACATCGTTAAGACACAATGTGCTGGAATGATTTACAATGTTTTTGTGATATGGTTTTGTTGCCTCTGAACGCACTTGGGGTGAGGTCCCTCACCTATCTTCACCGCCTCATCCGTGGTTTAGCCACACGGATCTGGCGACCCGACCTGATACTGCCCTGAGCACTCCTCGTGCACTACCCTCACGCCGGTGCACTTGGACACGGGTGTGCGATCTGACCCGTTTACCCGGCTCTGGGAGAGCGTGTTGAGAGTGGTTTACATAGAGAGATAGACGTGCGGGTGTGGGTAGAGGGATAGGTTTTGCTTTGCTGTGGTTTATGTAGGGAAGGAAGGAAGAAGGAAGAAGCCAACACTTAGCCGCTGCAAGCAGAGGAAGAGAGAAGGAAGGAGGCTCTGCCAAGGAAGAAAGGCTAGACAGAAAAGAAGAAGAAATGCCAAGTGAAACAGAACTGAAGAAGAAGGAAGGAAGCCTTCGCAGAGGAAAAAGAGAAGAAAAGGAAGAGGTGAAGGAAAAAGAGAAGAACTGAAGAAGAAGAAGAAGAGGAACTGAAGGGAATCAGAGCCAAGGAAGAAGACTCGTAGAGAGAAAGTAACTGCAGAAGAAAATAGGAAGAAAGAAGCAAGGCACTGTAGAAAAGAAAGAAGAAGCTCAAAGAAGAAGAAAGGAAGAAAATCAGAAGAAAAAAAATAAGAGAAGGGAAACACATTTTTAAGACGCCTGATCCCATGATCAGACGTCCAATTTCTTCTTTTTACCAAAATTAATTTTCAAACTCTTGCATTTATATTTCAATTAAGTTTTGAGCAATTTAAGTATTCAACTACATTCTTGAGGTTAGTAATAAATTCCAATTGCTCCCTGTGTTCGACCTTGAATACTTAGGTTTTCGAGTAATAAAACTTTTATTTGTTGACGACGCTTGATCACCTATACTATGACATAATTAACTGTTAAAACACGATCGAGAAACACGTCAACTTTTTGGCACTGTTGCCGGGGAGCAACACACAATTTATCACTAGTCTATGCATTCTTTTTTTATCATATTGAACACTAAGTTGCCCTACTTTGTTTTGTTGTGATTTTGCAGGTATTGCACGAGAAAATCCCTCCTGCAAGTCAACCACTCCAAGGCAGGTAATTTCTTTTCTTCCTTAAACTATCCCCTAAGCTTTGAAAGACAAAAGGAAGAAATTAATTTAGGAATCAATTGCCTTCTTTCTATAGTAATCACCATCTTTAAGGCAAACATTTCCTGATTTTGAGAAAATTTTTCAAATGTTCTTGAAGTTGGAGCAATTTTTTTTAGATTCTATCCCACAAACTCATGTGCCTAATAGAAATCACGTTTAATCTCTACAGACAACACACTTCTTGCTTTTAAGTCCAAAGAGAACCTTTTCAAAAAGAAAAAGAGGATTGGAAATAGAACCAAATTAGGGTTTCTACAGTAGGATCTTGGAGTGTTAGTCACACATGCCAGCATAAAAGGAAATAAACCCTCCCGCATCAGTGTGCTACCCAAGACCTTGATTGAAGAGATCTAAACAAGACAAACCCTAAGAAAAATTGAGCTTTAAAATCACTTGAATCTTAAAATCTTGGACCTAATAACCTGGGAGTCAAATCAGGGTGATCACTGGGCTCCAAACCTAGAATCATTCTGCCATCTGTAGGACAGGTCAGGTGAAGTTGACCCCTTAGGTCAACCAACCTCTAAATTAGGTCAAAACATCAAACTATCTAAAGTTCAAGTGAGAAACCTAAAGCACCTTTGAAATAAAAGTGGTAGACTTAAGAGGTCAAGGTCCCCATTTTGGTCTACCTGGAATCTCAGTGACAAGAGATGTCGGGTGGGGGAAACCCTATAGCCTGTGGGGACGCTCTACCCTGTAGGGGTCTTTGCGGGACTCTCCCTCTCTGGCTGCCTAGGTAATTCTCAGGTGGACGATCTTTTGATCTAGGGGTACCATCCGCCCCAAACCTCCATAGTCATCCAAACGTCTTTGGGTGTCTTGATTGGGTCAAAAACATCTCTAGTCCCTCATCTTTTCTATTTAGAGCACACACATGCATTTTCAGTGGGACTCATTATTCAGATCTGATCGCTTCATAACTTGATTCTACATCTTGAGTCAAACTCTGATTCTACCACTTGATCCAAATATGCAGCCAAACCACTTAGGGCTACCATTCAAGAAACCTGAATATCGGAGATCCATGAGAGATAAAATGATTGAGGATGCCATGAAATTCTATGAAAAAGAAGAAACCTCAACACCAGTAGGAAGCATTCAAGTTGATGTCCCAACAACGACAACCTTTATCATAACTTGTTCCCAAGTACTATTAGCAGAAGCCACAAAAGGATCAACCCGTGACTTGCTCATTACTGGATACATTGAGATAGAAAAACTGCACAATCTTGAATACATTCAATGTATGACAAATCCTCGACTTTGGAAGCAACACCAAGATAGTCTTGAAAAATGGGAAGAGATAATGAGATTAGTAAAATAAATTATTGACCAGAAGTACCCGTATATACCACAAACAGAGGATGAACCATCTTGGGACAACATCGAGGATCAATCTGATCTCAGGTTTGAGGCACAAAATGGTTGTGGACTCCGAACCCAGATGGAGTATAATGTGCCTGATATTGAAGAAGGTTGGGAAGGTCCAAATGTAGGAGAATACCATGTTGAGCCCATTCTAGAATCCCAAAACTCCTGCAAGTATGAGAGTAGAACTGAACCTCCCGAGGGTGTAAATTCCATCCCTTATCCTGATAAGGTGACCCTCGAAGGTTATTCAGACCTAGATTATAAAGATTCAACCCACATCCTAAGTCTAGAACCTAAATCTGAAATCTATTTGGAAGATTTCAAGGCCCCATATGAGGAAGATCAATCTTTTAATGGAGAATATGATTTTGGGCTTCTATTTGATGAATATCCCTCGCCAACATCCTCAGAGGAACTAATCGATTTTTCAGAAGTCATGCTAATTTATGATACAGAAACCAAGGAGTTGGACGAGTGTGGTTTCAATTGGGTATGCCCTACTGGCTTAGAACCTGAGCTTCTACCAGATAGGGACACCTTTTTAAGCTCAGAATTAACATTTAGGCTAGACCCCAGTCAGGCTGCTGAATCTACAACATATGATTTATTCTATGGTGGAACTCACGATCTTGAATCTCATTCAGATTTTGATTTTTGCAAACTCCCTGACGATTTCAAATCTGACCATAACATCGGAGAAAATCTACTTCCTGATTATAACAAGCCAATTTTCTTTGAAGCCACCTGCTCCATATATACTGAATCAATCAAAACCCATTCTCTACCCTGACTCGCAACCGGACTGAATTTCTAATCCGATTCAACTCTCACTGAGCAGTTTGCAGATGATTCAACTCCATATCTATACCAGATATCGGGTATTGATCAGATCGAAAAACAGGAGCCATCATTCTTTGATCACCCATGTAGGGTTTCCACCATATGTTGATTACTTTTCGGAACCCTACTCTGACCAAGCTAATTCGACTCAGCCTAAACCCGAGTTTTCACTTCCATATCCATCATAACTTCATTGCATATGGTTGGTTCCGCATCTGTTGATCTACATCTATCAACCCACCAGACTTATTGGGTTTGGGTTGCATCATCAGCCCATTGATCTTAACAAGCACCTGGTTGGACCAACCAGGCTCTTAATTAACGTGCTTATTTTACAAAATTTCGCTAATTTGACCACTCCTTCTCCACCCCATTTTCCACTCGGCTGAAGGTATTAAATTTAGCGCTTAACGGGAAGCAACCCTTCATCCCAAAAATAGAGACCCGTCTGATTATCCATCCATACACCACGTCCATTGCACCTTGAGTTCAGCCTTAGACAGTTGATCCCACCTCTGGTACATGTACCAGAGCTTGAAATCGTCTGCATCAGTCATTTCTGACTCGTTCACCCACCCGATGTATCCTGTTCTAAGTCCCTGACCTCAACACTATTTCAAACCCCCTGTTTACAATGACATTGCAAAACTTAGGCATGGGGTGTGATAAAGTGCATACATATAGAACCAAGAAAAAATCAGAAGGATTCTCGCAAAAAATTCACATATGTCAAAAACACAAAAAAATTGAAAAATTATGAACAAGAACAAAAAATTGGAGGAGGGAGGAAATTTTGTGAGCCACATAATTATAAGGAGGAGAAAAAGAGCAAAAATGACAAAAGGAGCACAAAATGAAGAAGAAAAAGAAATAGTCATTAGTAAAAGATTAAGGAATTAACTGAAGTTCTAGACCAGATCAAGAAAAGAAATAAAAGAGAAAAGTGCTAAGGAGACAAAAATAAGAGATTAGCGGGAACGCTGATCTTAGGCCTCTTGGGTTAGATTCTTTAGCTTAAAAATTCACGTATCCGCTAAAATCTGGGTAATCCTCAAGAGGTTGGGGAAAATGCAAAGCTTAAGTATTAGGTCTAAGGCTTAGGAAGTATTCGGCCTCGTAAACTGACCTTCGATTTGTGGGATTAGGTAACCTAAGCATCCCAAATTCACACACAGTCTGGTTCAGTGTGCATAAATATCTAAATCACACAAAAGCGTTTAATGTTATGAAAAAAAGTCACCTAGATTAGGAGTGGCCGATCAACACAAGTTGATTTAGACGAGTTCCCGGTGCGGAGAGGTCGGAAATTCCCCTCGAAGATGCGTAACAGCATGTCATCTCCTCGGTGCTTGTCTCTTAGGATATTTGAATATTGTACTGGGGACATGTAACCACTCTACTGGTTCAGATACCATGGGCGGCATTATCATGAAATGTTGATCGCTAGGGTCTGAATTCGGCTACGGAACGCCATGGGCGGGATTATCTCGAAATCTTGAAAGCCAGGGTTCTGGGGCTGCCATGGGCGGGATTATCTCGAAATCTCGATAGCCAGGGACCCTTGAGGATTGATGATGGGGACGAGGAATCCGATGCAGATCATGTTGAGAAGCTAATCCAAAGCTAGAAATAAAAAGGAAAGAGAGAGAAAAGCTCTCCAAACAAATAAATCTTCTATCTCTCTCTTACAAAAATGCACTGCAAACTGAACCTAGAGTAAAAATGTCTCAAGCACGGGTGCTTTAACCGCGGAGTCCAACAAACCCTAGGATAGTTTCTGTGGGCCTTAAAAACCTTTGCAGAAGATGGAGGCTAAAGTAGGTCAGGTCTGGATTTTGGTTGGTACTTGAGTTCCTCTAGGCCTATTGTTGGCATTCTGACCTAATCACAAAAGAAAAAGAGAAGCACTTATTATAATTGATGACAGACACTCAGGGTCTAGAACAGAAGTTAAAACATTGAAATTTTGCTAAGGGACTAGCAAAAACTAGGCATGGGGATATGATGAGAGCTCATCATAAGCCATAACTAGGCCATTTTGACCTAATAAAGAGAATAAAAGCTCCTGCATAACCTAGAAGAGGGCTTAATTGGAGGAATAAGTGTTCTGAGAAGAAAACATGAAATAAAGGTTAAAACTGTAATTTTACCATTACAGTATAGAAACGGGATTTCTCAGAGGCAAAACATAGGTTAAATCGTCTAAATGAGATAAAAAGTGGGTTGATTCAATCAGAAATGGGTTCACGTGCAATCCAGGAATTAAATGACATCTTGTAGCCCTTAAACAGACCCGCTTAATTCAACAAGGTTCCGATCAGGATAAAAATCAAGTAAACCCTCTGAAAATCATGGAAAAATATCCCTTAGGTTTAGAACATTCAATTTGGCCTTTGGAACCTTGTTTGACCTAGATTAGGGTCCTAGCTCATTAATTGACATAATTTGGGTTTTTACGCAAAATGTCTAGTCAAACGTGGTCAAACAGAAAATCCAACTTCACCACTGGATTCCTTTTGTCCAAATTAGGTTTGTGCCAAAATTTGGACCTAAGGGGAGGTCCTCTTGACCTACTTTGCAACTTAGTACACCCAATCACATTTTGGTCCCTATCTTTTGAAAACCATCAAATAGAACCCCCTAGCTTCCTCGCCAATCTTACAATCAGGTCCCTCCGCCATTATTGGGGAGAGATCCTACTCTGGCGAGGTTTAGAGAGGGAATACTCTCAGATCCCTCAGAGATCTCCTCCCAGAAATGGAAGGGAGATTCTCTAAGGAATCCCCTTCTATCTGAGCCCGATCACAACCCTTGATTTGCACCCAATATCTCGTGCGAATGCACAATAGATTTGGGTATCTAACCACCTTCCATCTCCGGTGAGACGTCGGTGGCAGAAGACGTGCCCTCCACGCACCAGAAGCATGGCCAACACCAATAAATTAAACACCAACTCCGGCCGAACCTCCTCAGCTCGACTTGGCTGGGATTCCACCTCAAATTCATCTCCTTCTTCTCTGACCAAGGGATCCAGCGAGCTCCAGCGAGCCCCCCTCCTCTTCCACTTTTCTCTGCCATAAAACCAGTGGTAGAGCCGTCTTCCTCATCCTCCTCCGCATCGAGCAACACCCGCACACGCTGCCCTAGCCCCATCGTCCCCGCCGTCTTCCTCCACTGGACGTCTTCTTCGACAACAGAAGGTACTGCCGTCCACCTCCTAGTCCCCTTCGTCCCTTTAGTTGGGTTAAAACTAGTCTTATCTATCCCCTCTTTCATTTCCCTCATTTTATTTCATCAAAAACCCCTCGAACACTGTTGTTCACCATCACCTTCCTCATCTCCGGCCACCGTCCGGCGAGACGCTCCCATCGCTCCACAGCCCCACACGCCACACTGACCATCGCATAACCTCCACCTCACCTCACTGAGTGACCTCCACCCATCCACAATCCCTCTACGCCTCCACAGCAACCCCCCGAACACACCCATCCATCTGGCCACAAGACAACCTAGGCACCCACGCCTAGGCCACCTCGTGACCTGCCATGTTGCGTTTCACCTTCGTCGTGACATGGCGAAGGTCCCCCGGTGATCTGATTAGGACGCGAGGCTCTTTTCGTGTCTAACAAATTTCAAGCTCCAGCCGCCATTGACAGCAACTTGAAGAAGCTCCACACTTGCTCCAGTCCTCAAGACTGCAAGATTCCAGGTGCTGCGAACTTGGGTAGGTCTTGCGAAGACAAGGGGTCCAGCGAGCGACGCCACAGAGCCTGCTGTTGTGGGAACTGAAGGCGTGGTATGCTATGGCCGCATGAGAGAAGGCAGTGGGTATTAGTCCCACATCGTTAAGACACAATGCGTTGGAACGATTTATAATATTTTTGTGATATGGTTTCATTGCCTTCGAACGCACATGGGGTGAGGTCCCTCAACTATCTTCACCGCCTTGTCCGTGGTTTAGCCACACGGATCTGGCAACCCGACCCGACACTGCCCTGAGCACTCCTCGTGCACTACCCTCACGCCGGTGCACCTGGACAGGGGCACGCGATCCAACCCATTTACCCGGCTCTGGGAGAGCATGCTGAGAGTGGTTTACATAGAGAGACAGACGCGCGAGTGTGGGTAGAGGGATGGGTTTTGCTTTGCTGTGGTTTGTGCAGGGAAGGAAGGAAGAAGGAAGAAGCCAAAGCCGCTGTAAGCAAAGGAAGAGATAAGGAAGGAGGCTCTGCCAAGGAAGAAAGGCAAGATAGAAAATAAGAATAAATGCCAAGGGAAAGAGAATTGAAGAAGAAGAAGGAAGGAAGCCTTCGCAGAGGAAAAAGAGAAGAAAAGGAAGAGGCGAAGGAAAAAGAGAAGAACTGAAGAAGAAGAAGAAGAAGAGGAACTGAAGAAGAAGAAGAAGAGGAACTGAAGGGAAGCAGAGCCAAGGAAGAAGAAGAAGACCCATAGAGAGAAAGTAACTGCAGAAGAAAATAGGAAGAAAGAAGCAAGGCACTGCAGAAAAGAAAGAAGAAGCTCAAAGAAGAAGAAAGGAAGAAAATCATAAGAAGAAAAATAGGAGAAGGGAAACACATTTTTAAGACGTCTGATCCCATGATCTGACGTCCAATTTCTTCTTTTTTCCACAATTAATTTTCAAACTTATGCATTTATATTTGAATTAAGTTTTGAGTAATTTAAGTGTTCAATTACATTCTTGAGGTTAGTAATAAATTCCAATTGCTTCCTGTGTTCGACCTCGGATACTTAGGTTTTCGAGTAATAAAACTTTTATTTGTTGATGACGCTTGATCACCTATACTACAACGTAATTGACTGTTAAAACACGATCGAGAAACACGTCAACAGAAAGCAACCAAACCTGAGTAAGGCTAAGCCAAAGGCTTGAATTGGAATAATCTGGATTGGAAATCGATGTCTTAAGATGTGGATTTTTGCAAATTTAGATGCCTTTAGCACAACTCTCTTCACAAGCACGGATGCTTTAAAATCATAGCTACTGAACCTTTGTATTGGGCAATGAAGCCTAAGAAATCGGGTTTTGAGGATTTGCAGTTGAGACCTAAAGGAGACGGATTGAAAAAATTCTAGGTCTAGAAGTTTGTCCTTAGTGTTGTAGGCTGGTAGATTAAAGTTTTACTACTCTAAGTTTAATTAATGATGAATATCTGGTTAATTTGTTTAAACTTAGATTGATAGAAATCAAATGTCATAAACAAAGGATTAACTTAAGTCTATTGAGTTTTTGAGTTAAAATTTAATTTCCAAGTCTTAGGTTTTGTTTTCTTAAAACACTTTGAATTCTAAGTTTTTAAGGGTTAAGAATGGTTACAAAGAATAAGTGATTTTTGATATTCTAATTTTTGATAAAATTCTTGTTAACAACTCTATTTTTAATAAAGTGTGTTTTGAAGATGTTTTGAGTTTTAAGTCTAAGTAAGGAAATTTTCACAAAATGCTTTGTATATTAGTTATTTATATTTATATTAAATTAAAAAAAATTAATTCTGACCTAAGCTTTCCTCTACTTGGTTCTTATTTATATTAATTTAAACCTAGGTGCTTTAAATCATCATATTTTTTGTTAATTTTGCTAGGGACTAGCAAAACTTTAGCTTGGAGGTATGATGAGAAGCTCATCATGGTCTCTAATTACCCCTAATTAACTAGTCTTCGTAGTTAATTAGCTAGAAATATGTAAATATATGGGCTAATTATTAAATAAGGAATAAATAGTAAAGGACCTTAAAATAAGTTAAAAATGCTATATTATAATCCAATTAGTATTATTAACAATTTAATTAATAATTAGACTCGAAATATTATCAGTAATTTATCTAATTAATGTGTTAACTAGCATAAGTATAATTTATACAAATATGTAATAACCTAAGTAACATTAATTAATTAAATAAACTAATGTAAAAAGGTCAAAATTGTAAATTCAAGGTCTAAATATAATAATTCTCTTATTTGTAATCATATATAAAAAGTTGAAAAGGATTTAAATTAAACTAAACCTTGAAAACCTTAATTTACATTTTAGTCCTTATGTTTTATTTCAATTGAGTCCTTATTCTTCATTTAGGTCCTTAGCTTTCATTACGATTAAGTCCCTAAAACTTCTTTTCTTCTTCAGCCTCCTCGACGACTGACGACAGGAAGTGCTTCCACCGTCTGATCACCGCATATCCGAGGTCATTCCTTTCTCTTCAAGCTCCTGGAGCTTGTGCTCACCATCTCCTTTTCATCCACCAGTCTGGTGATTGCACAGCAATCATAGGTCTTAATTGACCTAGATTAAGCTAGGACTTAGCATAAGTAAGGGTTATTCACGCATGCATAAGTATTATCTGCATATTTACTGCTTTACTTTAGCTATGCATAAAATAATGTTATAATATGCTGATTAAGTGCATTATGTCGATTGCAGGCAATAAGCTGATCAGGAGCTGGATCTGGAGCAAGATCTGAAGCTGGATCAGGAATAACGGGTGTTGCAGTAGAGATGGAGCAGAAGAGTTAGATTAGATGTAGGAATAATGATGTAAGGGAGCTAAGGTTTGCTATTATCTTAAGTAGGAATAAAGTAGTAAAATGTGAAGAGCTTAGGTCCATCCTAGCCCTAGGATAGCCTAGAGACTTCCCCAAGCCTTAACCACCCTTTGATTAGGTCACAGCACCCTAGGAAGGCGCAAAACCCTAGTTCCAACCCTTATCTGGGCGTCTAGATGAATTATAGGATGTCCAGAACCCATAGCCAACTCCTGCACACCTTAAACCCACTTCTATAGTGTTATTGGACATCCAGACACTTGGTCAGACGTCCAATTTCTACAGAATACCCAAGACAGAACCTTGAATCCTTCCTGACTTCGATTGGACATCCAGGCAAGTCTTGAATTCTGATTTTTGAGTATAGGATGTCTGACACTATTATTAGACGAATGATAATGCTCTCCAGTTCCTATTTTGAGATTCAAGCCTTGATCTTGGATCTCTAGGTCCTTAAACCCAATTCCAACCCCATAGGAACCTAAATTAAGGTGTCGTAACCCTAGTACATCACCTTTAGACCTCCCTAAGGATCTAATTAGGTCCTCACTAAACCTAATTGACTTGGATCTTAGTCAATTCCATTAGCCTATTCAATTGGACTCATTGAGTCCAATTGAGCCCTGATCTCAGCACACACACAGTCCAATTGGACTCAGTGAGAGTCCAATTGACCTAGAGCTAAATTAATTGAGTTGTTTTACTCTCAATTAAGTTTCCACACAACAAATTAAACTTGTATTAAGTTTAATTATACTTTACCTTAGTGAAGTAAGGTTTATAACCCTAATTTGAGACATACCTTGACCTAAACCCATTAGAACCTAACCTAATCAACCTAGCCACCTAAGTTTTGACCCACACACACCCACACACACCATCTACACTTAAATACATAGCCTAGAGTTCTCTAGAACTCTCTACCATGTGTGGTTGCCTTGGTTGCTAAAATTAGCAACCAAGAGCCATTCAATTTTTAGATCCACATTTGGTAGATCTAAAAACCACCATCCACCCTCTCTCTCTCACTCTCCCACGAGCTCCCACCATAGTCCTCTCTAGAGAATTCCATAGTTCTCTAGAGAGCTTCCCTTAGGTCCATAAAAAGACCTAATGGGTGGCCATTTTCACCCATTCACTTTTTGGCCATACTTGCTTGGCTCCATCCACCTCCACTTAGGCTAGCCACCACCATCTCCACTTCATCTCCACGAGCTGAGCACCACCATGGGCACCATGCCAGGCTACTGGATCACTCCTCTAACCTCTCTCCAAGGGCCGGCCTAAGCTCCATTGGTCACTCCTCTTTCTCCTCTCCACCACTCCAAGGCCATCAGAGCCCACCTTCGAATGCCCTCACTTTCGATAGATTAGTAGCTAGCCCTTTACATTTACTACTTTTATTTATTACTTAGTAGTGTAGCCCTTATTCTCTCCCAATGATGCATGCAAAATCCTCCCGTAGATTCTTTTATGCGATTGTTTTCTGGTAGCTAGCTTTACATTTTTAAGCATTCATGTACAAGCTTTCCTCTACAAGTTCATGTTGCAAACACTTTCTGATGAGAACATCATCATGAGCCTTAACTAGCTCATTTTGACCTAAGAAAGAGAGTGAAAGCTCCTGCATAACCTAGAGAGGGGCTTAATTGAAGGAATAAGTGTTCTGAGAAGAAAACATGAAATAAAGGTTAAAACTACAATTCTACCATTGTAGTACATAAATGGGATTTCTCAGAGGCAAAACATAGGTTAAATGGTCTGAATAAGATAAAAAGTGGGTTGGTTCAATTAGAAATGGGTTTATGTGCAAACTAGGAATTAAACGACATCTTGTAATCCTAAAATAGATCCGCTTAATTCAACAAGGTTTTGGTTAGGAAAAAAATCAAGTAACCCCTCTAAAATTAATGGAAAAATATCCCCTACGGTTTATAACTTTCAATTTGGCCTTTGGAACCTAGTTTGACCTAGATTGGGGTCCTAGATCATCAATTGACCTAATTTAGGTTTTTATACAAAATGTCCAGTCAAATGTGGTCAAACCAAAAATCCAACATCACCATTGGATTCCTTAGGTCCAAATTAGGTTTGTACCAAAATTTCGACCTAAGGGGAGGTCATCTTGACCTACTTTGCAAATTAGTACACCTAATTACATTTTGACCCCTATCTTTTGAAAACCATCACAAAAACCCCCCTATCTTCCTCGCCACTCTTACAAATAGGTCCCTCCACCATTAATGGGGATGAATCCTTCACCGGCGAGGAGGGGAGGGGGAATACTCCGCGATCCCTCAGAGATCTCCTAAATTTGGAAGGGAGATTCTCTGAGGAATCCCCTTCCATCTGAGCCTAATCACAATCTTTGATTTCCATCCAATCTCTCATGCGAACGCATGAGATTTGGAACCCCAACTACTGTCCTTCTCCGGCCAGAAGATGGTGGCAGAAGGCTTGCCCTCCATGCACCAGAAGCTCGACCAGCACTTATAAAAGGACCCCCAATCCTCTGCGAATCTCTCAGACTTGTTTTGGCCGTAGAATCCCCCATATTTCATCTCCCCTCTCTCCAGCCAAGTAGCCCGCAAGCTCCAACGATTCTTCCTCCTCACCTATGCATGCCTCGTCCATGAACTAGCCCGCGGACCTGGTAACCCAACCCGATTATCCTCCTATGCACTCCTCGTGCACCACACCCACGCCTGTGCGCCTGGACCCGGGCGCGTGACCCGACCTGATTACCTGGCTCTGGGAGAGCGTACCAAAGAGAGATTCAGAGAGAGAGAGACACGTAGGAAGGGTAGAGGAATAGGTTTTGTTGCGTGGTGCTTTTGCAGGAAGAGGACGCTAAGGAGGAAGCAGCAAGAGAAGGAAGCAAGGACTTAGTAGCTACAAGCGAAGAAGAAGAAGGACACCCTGTAGCAATGGTGCGGCAGACAAAGAGAAAGAAGAAGAGAGAGATCATGGGGCAGACAAAGAGGAGAAACAGGAAAGCAAAGGAAGAAGAGGAAGAAAAAGAAGGCAACCTAAGAAGAGGCAAAGCCAAGACTTAGCCGCAGGAAGAGAATCAAGAAGAGAAGGGAAAAGAAAAGGAGCAGGGTGGCTAAGGAAGAAAAAGAAAAGGAGAAACCATAGCTGCAAAAGAGAAAATCACAAACAGAAGAAAAGAATCTAAGCGATAATTTTAATTCCATTAGACGTCCAATTCTTTTTGAGCAATTTCTTTCCATAACATTATCCTGTCTCTTCTATTGAACTTAGTCATTTCTTTTTACTTAAAAAGTTGTGTTCTCAAGTTTTGGAATACTCAGATTGCTCCCTATGTTCGACCTCGGATACTTTGATTTTCGAGTTATAAATTTTTATTTATTTTCGCAGAGAGTTCATCTATATTACAACGAGATATCAGTTAAAACACGATCTAGCCGCGTGAACATTTTGGCATCGTTGCCCAGGAGCAACGGGCACTTCTGAAGCTTTTGATCACAACTTCTGACCCAATACTAACTTATTTCCTCTCCTTTGTTGTGCTTGTCTCAGGGAAAGCAGAGAAAAGAAGAGCAGCTGCAAAACAGCCATACCAAGGAACAGGTAACTTTCATTAGCCCTCTCTCTTAACCCCCTCAAAGTCTGAAAAGGAACAAAGAAGAATCAACCTAGGGCTACTTGTTTCATACTTAGTAATTCATCAAAGTTGCCTGATTTTCATTTCAACACATCTTGAACTGCACATCCAACTAAGGTAACCAAGGCTAAAACTTTCTTGGTTGAGCCCTAGATACCAATTTTTGAGGCAACTAAATTGGACCAACTAGAGCCAACCTAAGGATTGCAAAGCTAGGGTTTTTAGAGACACATCTTCTCTTAAACAGAGAAAAAAGTTTTTCCAAAAAGAGGTGAAGTTGATCTATACAAGAGAAACCCTAAGCAAATCAGGCTTTTAAATCAATTTGAACCCTAAAAGAAAGGACCCAAAAGCTCTCAAAGGAACAAGAGGTGAAGTTGATCCTTTGGGTCAACCAACCTTAAAATTAGGTCACTTTTTCACTCAAAAGACCTAAAAGTTCAAGTGGAACCATAAGCACCTTGATCTTAAAGTAAAAAAGGTAGACTTAAGAGGTCAAGGTCCCCATTCTGGTCTACCTGGAATCTCAGTGACAAGAGAGGTCGGGCGGGGGAAACCCTGTAACTCGTGGGGATGCTCTACCATGTAGGGGTCATTGCTGGACTCTCCCTCTCTGGCTGCCCAGGTACTTCTCAAGTGGATGACCTCTCTGACTAAGGGGTATCATCGGCCTCGAACCTCTATAGTCACCCAACAATTTTTGGGTGTCTCGATTGGGTCCAGCACCTTCTAATCTCATCATATCCTTCGGTGCATGTTCCGTAGGAGGTCTTCAAGACCATCCTTAAGACCTCCTTTAGAAATTCACTCTTGGCAAGGCCAAGCCTCGACACCCTTGTTTGTGCAGCAACCTCACCACATAAATCTTTCATTTGATTCAGAACCAAGTTCTCGTTCTTCTTCCATCATGGGACAACCCATTGAAGAAGAGAACAACCTTGAGCACCAGCTTCAACGCCTGAATGATCTCTTCCAAAACTTTGTAAACCCACCAAAGCGATCAATGATGCGAGATCACTATAATCCCGCTGCGGTGGCGATCGAGCCTCGAGTTCGAATCCCGATTGGAGGTCCTGATTCTGAACTTAAGCCCAATATGATTCATGCCATACCAAAGTTTGATGGGCTTAACTCTAAGGATCCATTCCAACACATTAAACAACTCAAGCATCTGGCCCAGACCTTCGGGTCAGATCCAAAAAATCAGGATATCCTACTCATGAAAATGTTCTCTTTCTCCCTCCTGGACAAGGCTGCCCATTGGTATCAAACTCAGACCTGTTCGATCAACACATGGGAGGAACTTCAGTTTGAATTTTTGAAAAAGTTCTTCCCCATTAGCCGGACGAATGCCTTGCGCCACCAGATCACCCATTTCACTCAACAAACGGGAGAACCTCTTCACAAAGCATGGAACCGATTCTTAGATCTCATGCGAAAGTGCCCCCATCACGGAGTTCCTAAATTGAAACAAGTCCAGTCTTTTTACCAGGGAATCCGTGAAGACATTAGATTATTCGTCAATGCAACATGCAGAGGAAATATCATGGGTCAAGATGAGGACACGGTATGGGAGATTCTCGAAAACATGTGCGAGAACTACATTAATAATGACTCCATGGGCTTATTCGACACGACTAATGCCCATGCATCGACGAATCTGAGAGGGGCACATGAGACGTAGGACCTGTCCACATCTGTCGACTTGGAACTGATGGCCAGTTGATTGGACAAGGTTTCTATCATAGAGAAGAAGGTGGACAAGCTAACTCAGCATCTGCAATGAGCCACCTCTGCGCAGAACTCTTTTGCATGACCACCTCTGGCGAGGGAAACTGTGCAAAACATCTACGACCAATCTTCTCAGGGGATGGACCCGTATCCACCCCTGTCTGACTCTCAGACCGGAGTGACCTCCAATCCATTCTACTCGAGTTAGGGGAACTCTGAACCCTCGTATTCTGACTTTCCTGAGGTTCCTCAGACTTGCGAGGACCTCAACGCCATCCAGAATGACCCATTCTCCAATACCTACAACCTTGGATGGCGAAATCATCCCAACTTTCAGTGGACGGGAAATTCTCAGACTCAAAGACCACCGTATCAGCCCCATCAACAACCCCCCGTCCATATCAGCCGCCTCAGCCTCGGCCCAATCCCACCTATTAAACCGGGCCAAACCAGGATCAAATGACTCTTATCCTTCAAACACTGGCTGACATTCAAAAGAGGAATGTGGCAATGCAAAAACAGCATAAGGACGAGATCACAGAGGTTCGCAACCAACTGGCCTAGATGGCAAATTCCTGCCAACCTGGCACCCTTCCTTCGCAACCTCTGCTAAACCTAAATAACGTGCTGACCTAGAGGCACGTTATGAACCCAAATTCAGGCCACGGACATTTGATTTATCAAGCCCTTGCTGCTCCATCACCAGACGGGATGGAAGCTTCGACATCTTATGCGGGATTTCAGCAGCAGCCACCCCTCTTACCAAACCCAAAGCAAAACTAGGCTGGATTAAACTCTGTAACGACACGTAGTGGCAAAACAACCCATGACCCACATTATCCGAACCACTCCAAGCCTGGTAGTAGCCAAAACCCTAGAATAGTTATCCAGGATACCCCTGTCCTAGATCAAGAACCTGGACCTAACCAACTAGGATTCCATTTCTTGAGGCCTTGACCAAAGGAAAAAGGATAACCAAACACGTGGCTCCCGAGGAGGATCTGGTCAAGCTCTTTGAACAGGTCCAGATAAACATCCCCTTGATGGATGCAATTAGCCATGTATCGGCTTACGCAAGATTCTTGAAAGGCGTATGTACCCGTAAACGTAAGCCGAGAACCAAGGGTAGGATTCCGATCGTACTGTTAGAGTAAGCCAGCTCTGTCATCTTGAGTAAACTCCCACCCAAGGCTAAAGACCTAAGAAGTCCCCTGATTTCTTGTAAAATTGGTGAAACCCAATTTGACAGAGCCTTACTAGATCTAGGTGCCTCCATAAATCTAATACCTACATCCCTCCTAGACCACCTTGAAGAGTCCGAACTTAAACCGATTGAGGTGATGTTGCAGTTAGCCAATCGATCCATCAAGTCACCTAAAGGAATACTCGACGATGTCATTGTTAGGGTACGAGATTTCTACTCCCCGGTGGACTTCATAGTTCTAGACATGGACACACCTGAGAACCCAAGGGACACACCAATCATGTTAGGGAGACCCTTTTTGGCCATTGCTATGGCCAACATAAACTGCGAAGAGGGCCAAATAGAATTAAAATTTGGGAATCAAACTCTGAAGATTGACATCTTTAAGGCCCAACAAGGGATTAATTGCAGGGTTATAGAGCAAATATGGGTTACCAGAGCTGTGGTTGATGAATCGCATACAAAGGACAACCTGATTATCCCTGATCAACCACTAGAAGATCAAAACTCGCAAACAGAGGAGTGCGAACATGATCTAGACACACCCATGACTCGTACCCTTGTTCCTGATACAAACCCCCAACCACCCGCTGCTGCCGACGATCCTATCATGGAACTCAAGCCCCTTCCCGATAATCTGAAGTACGTCTTTTTGGGTTCCAATCAGACGTTTCCTGTGATTATCAATTCCCGACTCACACTTGATCAGGAATCCGATCTGATTATTGTTCTCCAACAACATCGTAGAGCCATTGGATGGACTCTCGATGACTTGACTAGCATAAGCCCTTCGTACTGCACACATCGAATCTACACAGAAGAGGGAACACGACCTTCAAGAGAAATGCAGAGACGTTTAAACCCTAAGCTGCAAGAGGTCATGAAAAAGGAGATCATGAAGTGGTTAGATGCAGGGATCATCTACCCGATCTCCAACAGTCGTTGGGTGAGTCCAATATAGGTGGTGCATAAAAAGGCCGGACTCACCATCATCACGATTGAAATCGGAGAGGTCATTCTTACCCTAATAGCCAACTCGTGGAGAGTCTGCATTGATTACAGAAGACTCAATTCCTCCACGAAAAGGGACCATTTCCTACTACCGTTTATTGATCAGATCCTCGAGAAACTAGTGGGAAATAGGTTTTTCTGCTTTCTTGACGGGTACTCCGGTTACAACCAGGTGGCAATCCATCTAGAAGACCAAGTTCACCTGCCCCTTCGGGACGTACGCATTTCAAAGGATGCCTTTCGGCCTCTGCAATGTACCCGCAACCTTTCAGCTATGCAAGCTTGCCATATTCTCAGATATGGTAGGTGATTATCTGGAAGTATTCATGGATGACTTTTCATTTTTTGGAGCATCATTTGACGATTTCCTCCAACACTTGGTCCAAATACTTAGGCGATGCATCGATGTGAATTTGGTTCTTTCCTGCGAAAAGAGCCATTTCATGGTGTGCCTGAGGGAATTGTCTTGGGACATCTAATCTCGGAGAAAGGCATCCAAGTCGTTCGAGCTAAGGTTAACCTGATTTTTAAGCTCCCTATGCCTAGCTCGATTAAGGACATCCGATCTTTTTTAGGGCACGTCAATTTTTACCGTCGATTTATCCCTGATTTTTAAAAAATCATGCTCCCCCTAACTATTCTTCTCTCCAACGATGTGCCTTTCAAAATTTCCAAGGAATGCACCTAAGCATTTGAGATCCTTCATGACTGAGTCACCCAAGCCCTGATCCTACAGTCCCCTGATTGGTCTCAACCCTTTGAGATCATGTGCGATGCATCTGATTCCGTTGTAGGAGCGATTTTGGGGCAAAAAATTGATGGGAAACCTGTGGTCATTTACTATGCTAGTAAAACACTAGACGAGGCTCAGCGTAACTACAGGTTACTGAGAAAGAGCTGCTAATTGTAGCATTTGCCCTAGAAAAATTCAGATCATACCTTCTGGGCTTTTGTGTTATCATATACTCAGATCACACACCTGTGAGGCATCTCCTTGCAAAGGACATGAAACCTCGATTAATCCGATGGATCTTGCTGTTGCAAAAGTTTGACCTTGAGATTCGCGACAAAGCGGGAAAGCAAAATGTGGTAGCTGATCACTTGTCCCGCCTTCCTTCTGAAATAATTGACCCTTCCGGACCCATCACAGAACACTTTCCTGATGAGCACCTCCTGATTATCAATACAGGCCTTCCATGGTTCGCAGATATAATGAATTACCTGGCATCACATCAGATCCCGTCCGATTGGCTGAAGGCCAAGAAGGACAAATTGCGTTCCGATGCCAAGTATTACTTGTGGGAAGACCCGTATCTATTCCGCATTGGTGCTGATCAGATAATTAGATGGTGTGTTGCAGAAGTAGAAATCAAAGACATACTCTCCTTTTGCCATGACCAGGCATGCGGTGGACATTTCTCAGGACACAAAATCGCATCAAAATTCCTCCAGTGTAGCTTTTACTGGCCCACAATTTTCAGGGATGCATACGATCACTGTTAAGCATGTAGCCGTTGCCAGACCTTGGGCAACATGAGCCTCGAGACGTGATGCCTCTACAGCCGATCCTGGTATGCGTAACTTTTGACATTTGGGGGATCAATTTCATGGGACCCTTCCCTTTCTCAGATAGCTTCGAATACATCTTACTTGCTGTTGACTACGTGTCCAAGTGGATAGAAGCCATTCCAACCTGAACCAATAATCATAAGGCTGTTATCAAATTCATTCATCAAAACATCTTCTCAAGGTTCGGGATTCCACGAGCAATAATTTTCAACGGAGGGACCCATTTTACAAATGCTCTGTTCAGGTCACTAATGACCAAATACGGGGTGTCGCATCAAATCTTTACTCCCTACCACCCCCAAACTAGTGGTCTATCTAAGCTATCAAATCGAGAGATCAAGAAAATCCTTCAGGTTACTGTTCGACCTGACGGAAAAGATTGGTCTTCTCAGCTTCTGAAAGCATTGTGGGCCTATAGGATCACCCACAAGACCCAATTAGTTATGTCTCCCTTCAGACTGGTGTACGGGAAGGCATGTCACCTCCCTGTCGAATTGGAGCATAAAGCCTATTGGGCAGTATGGAATTGCAATTTAGATCTTTCTAAGGTTGGAACCCACATAAAGCTTCAAATAAGCGAGATCGATGAATTATGCCATGACGCGTATGAGAATTCAAGAATTTACAAAGAACGGGTTAAAGCTTTTCATGACAAACACATTTCTAGAAAGATCTTTCATCCTGGTCAAAAGTTTTACTCTTTGATGCCTAACTCAAATTATTCCCAGGAAAGCTATGATATAAGTGGGTCAGACCCTACCTAGTCCGACAAATCTTTGGAAATGGGGCTATTAAAATCAGCCCACTCAGCATGATTTCGAACCCTTTGTTGTGAACGGTCAGAGACTCAAACCGTTCATTGACATGACTGACACAAATTTGGTTGAGTCATCCTTTACCCTCCATTCTCCTTGAGCACATTGTGCTCAGCCGATGACGTAAAACTCAGTGCTTAATGGGAGGCAACCCGTCATTCTTTGAAAAACCCGAAACCTTTTTTGACATTTCTATGCGGAATTCATATTGCACTTTAGGGTTCATCCATTAGAACAGCTGACTTCACCTCAGGTACCCCTACCCGAGATTAGAAATCGTTCGCAACAGTCACTTCGACCCGTTCACCCACCCAACACCTATCCTAATGCATAAACTAAGCTGAAATCGAACCCACCTAATTTACAATGGGGACATTGCAAATCTTAGGCATGGGGGGTATGAAAGTGCAAAATGTCAAGAAAATTCATATCAAGAAAAGGTTTCAACTCAAAAAAAGAAAAAAAAATCTTCGAAAGGAAAAAAAGAAATGAGGGGGGAGAAATAATTTGGGCCATACAAAATGAGAGGAGGAAAAGAGCAAAATGCCAAGAAAAGGAGCACAAAATGCAAAAGAAAAAGAAATAGTCATTAGTAAAAGATTAAGGGATTAACTGAAGTTCTAGACCAAGGCAAGAAAAGAGAAAAATAAAAGAAAAAGTGCTAAGGAGACATAAAAAGAGATTAACAGGAATGCTGATCTTAGGCCTCTTGGGCTAGATTCTTAGGCTTAAAAATTCATGTATCCGCTAAGACCTGGATAATCATCAAGAGGTTGGGGAAAATGCGAAGCTTAAGTATTAGGTCGAAGGCTTAGGAAGTATTCGGCCTCGTTAATTGACTTTCGATTTACGGGATTCGGTATCCTAAGCAGCCCAATTCACACACAGTCTGGTTCAGTGCGCATAAATATCAAAATCACGCAAAAAGCATTTCAGTGTTCTGAAAAAGTCACCTAGATTAGGAATGGCCGATCAACACAAGTTGATTTGGATGAGTTTTCGGTGTGGAGAGGAGGGAAATTCCCCCTGAAGATGCTTAACAACATATCATCTCCTTGGTGCTTGTCTCCTAAGATATTTAAATATCCTACTGGAGGCATGTAAGCACTTTGTTGGTTCAGATATCATGGGCAGCATTATCACGAAATGTCGATCATCAGGGTTTGAATTCAGCCACGGAACGCCATGGGTGGGATTATCTCAAAATCTCGAAAGCCAGGGTTCTGGGGGTTGCCATGGGCGATGCTATCTCGAAGCATCGATAGCTAGGGACCCTTGAGGATTGATGATGGGGACGAGGAATCCGATACAGACTGTGTTGAGAAGCCAATTCGAAACTAGAAATAAAAAGAAAAGCGAGAGAAGACTCTCCAAACAAATAAACCTTCTGTCTCTCTCTTAAAAAACGCACTGCAAACTGAACCTAGGCTAAAAATGTTTCAAGCACGGGTATTTTAACCACGGAGTCCAATAAACCCTAGGATAGTTTTTTTGGGCCTTAAAAGCCTTTGTGGAAGACTGAGGCTAAAGTGGGTCAGGTCTGGATTTTGGTCGGTACTTGAGTACCTCTAGGCCTATTGTCGGCATTCTAACCTAATCACAAAAGAAAAAGAAAAGCACTTATTATAACTATTGACAGACACTCAGGGTCTAGAATAGAAGTTAAAACCTTAAAATTTTGTTAAGGGACTAGCAAAATCTAGGCATGGGGGTATGATGAGAACTTCATCATGAGCCCTAACTAGCTCATTTTGACCTAAGAAAGAGAGTAAAAGCTCCTACATAACCTAGAGAAGGGCTTAATTGAAGGAATAAGTGTTCTGAGAAGAAAGCATGAAAAAAAGGTTAAAACTATAATTTTACCATTGCAGTACATAAATGAAATTTCTCAGAGGCAAAACATAGGTCAAATGGTCTGAATAAGATAAAAAGTGGGTTGGTTCAATCAGAAATGGGTTTATGTGCAAACTAGGAATTAAACGACATCTTGTAACCCTAAAACAGATCCGCTTAATTCAACAATGTTCTGGTTAGGATAAAAATCAATTAAACCCTATAAAATTCATGAAAAAATATCCCTTAGGGTTTATAACATTCAATTTGGCCTTTGGAACCTAGTTTGACCTAGATTGGGGTTCTAGCTCATCAATTGACCTAATTTGGGTTTTTATGCAAAATGTCCAGTCAAACGTGGTCAAACCTAAACTCCAACTTTACCATTGGATTCCTTAGGTCCAAATTAGGTTTCTACCAAAATTTGGACCTAAGGGGAGGTCATCTTGACCAACTTTGCAAATTAGTATATCCAATTACATTTTGGCCCCTATCTTTTGAAAACCATTACACAAACCCCCTATCTTTCTCGCCACTCTTACAAACAGGTCCCTCCACCATTAATGGGGAGGAATCCTTCTCCGACGAGGAAGGGAGGGGGAATACTCCCTGATCCCTCAGAGATCTCCTCCCAGATTTGGAAGGGAGATTCTCTGAGGATTCCCCTTCCATCTGAGCCCAATCACAATCTTTGATTTCCATCCAATCTCTTGTGCGAATGTATGAGAGATTTGGAACCCGAACTACCTTCCTTCTCTGGTGAGAAGGTGGAAGAAGGCTTGCCCTCCACGCATCAGAAGCTCGGCCATCACTTATAAAAGGACCTCCGGTCCTCTACGAATCTCTCAGACTTGTTTTGGCCGCAGAATTCCCCAGATTTCATCTCCCCTCTCTCCGGCCAAGTAGCTCGCAAGCTCCGGCAGTTCTTCCTCCTCACCTATGCACGCCTCGTCCATGAACTTGCCCTTTGACCTGGTAACCCAACCCGATTATCCTCCTGTGCACTCCTCGCGCACCACACCCATGCCGGTGCGCCTGGACCTGGGTGCGCGACCTGACCTGATTACCTGGCTCTGGGAGAGCGTACCGAAGAGAGATTCAGAGAGAGAGAGATGCGCTGGAAGGGTAGGGGAATAGGTTTTGTTGCGTGGTGCTTGTGCAGGAAGAGGACGGTAAGGAGGAAGCAGCAAGAGAAGGAAGCAGGGACTTAGCCACTGCAAGCGAAGGACACCCTGTAGCAGTGGTGTGGCTGACCAAGAGAAAGAAGAAGAGAGATCAAGGGGCAAATAAAGAGGAGAAGCAAGAAAGCAAAGGAAGAAGAGGAAGAAAAAGAAGAAGGCGACCTATGAAGAGGCAAAGCCAAGACTTAGCTGCAGGAAGAGAATCAAGAAGAGAAGGGAAAAGAAAAGGAGTAGGAGTGGCTAAGGAAGAAAAGAAAAGGAGAAACCACAGCTGCAGCAGAGCAAATCACAAATAGAAGAAAAGAATTTGAGAGATAATTTTAATTGCATCAGACGTCCAATTCTTTTTGAGCAATTTCTCTCCATAACATTATCCTGTCACTTCTATTGAACAAAGTCATTTCTTTTTATTTGAGAAGTTATGTTCTCAAGTTTTGGAATACTCAGATTGCTCCCTGTGTTCGACCTCGGATACGTTGATTTTCGAGTTATAAATTTTTATTTGTTTTCGCGGAGAGTTCAGCTATATTACAATGAGATATCTGTTAAAACATGATCTAGCAGCGTGAACACTCTCCAATTGAATGAATGAAAAATATATTTTCTATATATATATGTCTATGTGTTGAGAATCACCACGAGCTCATTGCAATATCTTTTGCGTGATTAATGTTTCCTGATTTCAATTCCTGATAAACTTGCAAATAAGCATGTCGTACTTAAATACGTAATAATCATGAACCGGCATGCGATTCTAAATAAAGTAGAGAGATAGAAGATCGAATTCAAAAGCAAAACAAATGCCTCCCAGAGATGAACGACCAAGACTCAAGTCTTGTTATCTTTTATGAAATATTTTTGGTTGGTCGTATTGTGCACTATAGTACGACGCTTTTCCTACCAAAAATGCACTCTACGACTCACAAACAAATGGCGCCGTTGCCGGGGAGGCAACGTCATTTTTCTTGATTTCGATCTTTTAATCTATCACTGATAAATTTTCCTTTACTTTGTTTTTGGATGTGCAGGAAAAATGGGAAAAAGAACGGGATCTGCACATACAACGAGAGCCGAAAAAGAAATAAGGTGCACATCACACTCTCTTAGATTAGGTTTTTTTTCTGAACCCTAGGATTAGATTTACTTCCAGTAATTTCTTTTGAAGAAAAAAGAACTTACTTATTTTTGTAAAAAGGACAAAAAAAAAGAAATTTAAAAAAAAAATCTAGATTAGGTTTCCTTTTGAATCGTAGGTTAGGTTGGAAAAAAAGCAAAAAAAAAAGAGATATTTCCTATTAATCCTTTGAAAAATTCTTTTTGAAAAAAAAAATGTGCAAAAGTTCTTGAAAAAAAAAAACATTTTTGGTGCAAAGCTTGGATTTCAAACTCTTTAAAAGCTTCTCCACCATTTTCTGATTTTCAGCCAGATTTCAAAGGTTATCTTAAAAATTTGATTACTGAAATTAGTGAACAAAAAAATCTTAAATTCAGGCTAGATATTCATTTTCAAATCCTCTTTCAAACAACACCGTTATTTTGAAAAAATTATAAGTATAAAATTTTGAAAAATTCGCAAAGTGCAAGGGGGTCAGACTAACCCAGATTCAAGATTTTTCAAAATTCAAAAAGTAATTTCGAGTAATACGTGAATCTATTTTGTCTAAAAATAGTGGGGTTTGAAAGCTGATTTCAGTGGCTTTATTTTACATATTTTTCCTGAATTTTTGAAAGTCATTTGGTACTGTTTAAAAATAAAAAACCGTCCAGGGGTCAAACTTCCATATCTGACCTCCTCACATTCCAAAATCCCTAAAAATTTGGTTGAAAGAGTAAAAATTCCAAAAAAAATTCTATGAAGAGATAATTGAAAAATGAATCTGCTAGCCAAATTTTAAGTTAATTGAATTCCAATTGTTGTCAAAGAACGAATTTTACTTTTGTTGTCTGCTGAAACATAACAAAACCCTAGATGTGCATGAACCTTAGGGTAAATCTTTAGGGTTACAATTTAGAGACCACACTTGGGCTAACCTGGACTTAATCAAGTCTAGCAGTTAGCCGGTGAGCTTGGTCACCTTGTTGGCCACTCACCAAGAGAAAACCCTTACTGAAGAAAATGGGCTAAAATAAATTTTAAAACACGAAATAAAACCCGAATTCGTTATCGTACTACTGGGTGGTTTCAACCTCTTGGCTGGGTTAGCGAAGAGGCAGGAATCTCTTTCAGTCGGTTGTATGATGAATTTTCTTCAGGAATTAAATGCTAAAATGAAACATCTGGTCATCTGATTCATAAGGACCACTTGATTGACAGGGCCTTACCCTTGTCTTGCTTGGCTACACCAACCCAGGGGTTGGGTGGTGTATGCGAGGAAGGAGGTCACTTTTACCTCACTTGGTTGGACCTTGGGAGCCACTCCCAAGGAGGCGAGGTACCTCATCGGGACCATCTTCTCCCCCCACTTCTACTCCCAGAGCCACCATGGCTAATCCTGGACTTGGACAAAGACCGGGTCAGGATATCGAGAATCTAGACCCGATGACTCATCTGGAAGCCCAGGTAGTCAAATTCGAGGAGCAGCATCGGCAGGGCATGGATCACATCTTAATGGCGCTTGACAGGATGCAGTACCCGCCGCGAGGAGAACAACTACGGGATTTCTACGACCCAGCCGCATAAATCGTCGCACCACTAGTCAGAATTCCCGCAGGCGGAGACGCTTTTGAGCTCAAGCCCAATGTGATTGGGTTGATCAGCACTCACTTCTATGGGAACTCAAGCGAAGATCCGTTCCAGCATCTGGAGGATCTGAGTCGACTCGCAAAAATGATTCGACCCAGGAATATCGATCTCAGGATTGTTCTAATGAAGCTTTTCCCATTTTCTTTGAGGGACAAAGCTTCATACTAGTTCAAGACCATTGGGAAGCCAATTGGAACCTGGCTAAAATTATGACGTGAATTCCTGCAAAAGTTCTTCCCAATCGGTCGAACAAATGCAATGCAGCATGCAATCACGACTTTCTCCCAAGGAGCTGGGGAGAAGTTACATGAAGCTTGGGATAGATTTCATGACCTTCTCCCGAAATGCCCACACCATGGTATACCCAGATGGCACCTGGCTCAGATCTTTTACCATGGGCTGGGTGACACACATCGGTATCTGGCCGATGCATCTAGTGGCGGGAATTTCCTCGCGAAAGATGAGAATAACGCATTTGAGTTGTTCGAATCTTTGGCAAAGAATTCAATGAATGCCGCATCCATGAGCCAGTTCCAGCGGCCTGGTCAGTAGTGGGTTACTGTCCACGAGGCTCACACTGAGTCTATTCGAGCCGACATGGATATCATCGTCAAGCAGCTGGATAGAACAAACCTAATTGAGAAAAAGATTGACCAGATTAGTCAGGGTCAATCTGACTTGAACTTTGCCACCTCAAGACCCTCCTATGCACCCTGAGCCCCTCCTACTTGAGTTAATCTACTCAATTGGGATGCATCTTCTTCATATTTACGAGATCCCACATATCAAGATCCCATAACTAATCCAGATCTGGCACCTTACGACCAGGGTTACGTACCACCCGCAGATTACAATGCGTATCCCCTTGACGGATATACGTCTCAGACATGATTGGCCTACGAGGACGTCAATTCTATCCAAGGATACAAGCATAATAACTCGTATTCAGAGACGTATAACCTTGGTTGGCGCCAGCATCCAAACTTCTCCTAGTATAGTAATTCACAGAGACCACATTAAGATCCACACTACCAGACCAGGCAATATGGGAATGCGCAAAGCACGTACCCTAGGCAGCAGCCATTCTCATCTCAGAGCAGCCACCCCATTTTTTATACCAGCCGCTGCACCAAGCTGCCAGTCACCCTCCAAAGTAGGCTGACGCCTTGGAGGCACTGAAAGAGGAGCTATAAGAATCAATGAGGAAATCTACACAGGATAGCTTGCAGATTATGAAGGTGATGGCTGATCAGATACAGACTATGCAAAACATGCAGAACCAGCTGTTACAAGAGCATAGGACTCAGGGAGCCTTGCCCTCCCAACCTTTCTCGAATCCTCGATATGTGCAAAACCAAGACGCCCAGCCTAAGTTTCAGGCACCACAGGGACAGGCACACACCATATTACAGGCGCCTCCTGCACCACCTGATTACGCGCAAGGGCAGCTACCTTTGCAGAACCTCACATATTCTGCCCCTTCCACTCCCCCACCACCTCATGGATAGCAAGCCGATGCACATGTTGTCTCTTTGAGGAGCGAAAGGAAGACACTTGACCCACCACTTAGGCAGGAGGGTTGTGATTTTTCCCACCCATCGCTGCAGGCGAGTTTGACTTCTTTGTCTCAGGAGCCACCTGCGGTAGATAAGGGTGAGAGGCCACTCGACCTTGAGATTCTCGTCCCTTTTCCTGAGGCTCTGACACAGAATGCAGTACGGAAAAAGGACATGTGGAATTTTGAGGACCTAAAAGCAATGTTCAAAGAAGTACATATTCAGGTCCCCTCCTCGAAGCAATTGATCACATTCCTACTGTCACTAGGTTCTTCAAGGACTATTGTACCCTGAAGCAACAGCCTAGAATTGGACGACAGGCGGTACTGTCGAAAGAGGCTAGCGCCGTGATTCTAGCTGACTTACCACCGAAAAAAAAAGACCCTGGTACCCCACTCATATCCTGCTTCTTGCAGGATTCTCCATTCGATCGGGCCCTTCTAGATCTGGGTTTGTCCATCAACCTAACTCCTACTACCATATTTGATCGATTTTGATTTGGGGAGTTGAAGCCCACCTCGGTCACCAATCAACTGGTTGACAGATCAGTCAAAACACCAAGGGGGGTGGTTGACAATGTGATCGTGAAAGTCCACGGGTTCTACTTTCCCCCAGATTTTTTCATTCTCGATATGGAAGTTCCTCCTAATCTCCGAGATGGACAAATTATTTTGGGTCGCCCATTTCTAGCGACAGCCCGAGAGAACATTGATTGTGCGTCTGGGTGTGTGGAGATAGCCCTAGGCAATGAGCGACTTCGACTTGACATATTCAGGGTAGCAAAGAACTTCGACTGAGATAGAATAGAGGAGGGTGGTGAAGACGAAGATTCAGCATACTGTGGTAACATTGGGCTCCTCTGTGATGACCTAATGTCTCATTCGTCTACACTATTAGGGTTCTTGGACCTCGATCCACACGGGACTGAAACCACTGCACTACACATATCTCCCCGAGGATTAGACTGTTTAAGGTGTGCTCCTGACCACAGCACCCTTGAATCTAGCTATCCTGATCCACACAGTGCTGAACCGCCCCTGTTGTTGTAGGAAGACATGACCACAACTAACTGGTTTCCCGTTAACGTAGTCACAACTGATTATTTTATAGGTAGCGAATTAGTAGGAATTCACGTAAATACAGATAAGTAGATTCCTACTCTCGAGTTTGCTCCTCCTATTCCCATTTTTGACTCAGGCCCACCCGTGATTGAATTGAAGCCCTTGCCCACTACACACTTTCTTATAGCTAGACTTTTTGGAGTAGGGGTGCGCAATCAGCTGGTTTGCATCTCCAGCCCATTGATTCTGGGAGCATACCAGCATATCTTTCTCTTAATCTTGACCGGTGACGAATCGATTTTTCGCTTTAAAGTCGTTTGCAGTTTTATGTGGTGGAAAAATCGACTAATCAATATTTAAAAAGAAATAACCACTCACAGAGGAACGGGTCGTATCCACAAGGAGGAAATGAGGCAATAATATCTCAATTATTTTGTATTCGTTCAGTCTCATGAGAAATCCGTAGTTAAATCTGACATGAAATGCGACGGAAAGAAGATGCACAATATCTTGAAAACATAAGGGTAGATGTCCAACTTTTTCCTCATTGAAATATTCAATAAACATGTGATGATTTTATGCAATTTTCCATTGACATGTATTAAAGAAAATTTATGCACATTTAAATTCCAAAATCAATGTCAAACAATGTTAATTACAAAAGCTATGCAATTGTAAAAGAACTTGAGTATAAAGTTGCAAATTTTACCACAATAAAATATTCATAACCAAAAATTCTTTTTCCTGGCAATGGCATGAAATGTAATAACTAATTAACCCATTAACAGAGCATTTTACCTCTCTCCTCCTTGCGATCGGGAGAGAGGTTCAATCGAGGAGAGGTGTGCACAGGTTGGTGGATGAAGCGAGGTCGTCGCAATGGTGGCAGCCGCACATCGAGCGGTGGTCGGAGTCGGCCGGGCGGAGCTCCGGCGAAGGTGGCTGCAGCCGGTGCTACAGCTGCTGTTGTCGAAGTGATGCACGCACTGGCTGGAGGGTGCGTGCTGGCTGGAGGCGTGGGTGCACGCTCTGTTGGAGGAAGCACTACAGCTAGTGCTGCAGCTGGCGTGGGTGCGCAGGCGGGTGTAGCAGGCGCGGAAGGAGGGCGTGCGCGGTTGTGCGGGAGTGAGCGGGTGAGGTTCTGCAGGCACGGGAGTGGTGGTGCGGGCGTGAGCAGTGCGGCCTGGAGGGCGTGGAGATGGTGCTGGGTGCGTAGGCGGTTGCGTGCTCTGTTGGCGTGCGGGCGGATGCTTCAGGTGCGGGTACGTGGGTGTGCAGGCGATGAGAGCATTTTTCCCAGACGTCTTAACTGACTGAGAAGGTGATTGTACAGTGCTGCGGCGGTGGTTGTTGATGACGACAGCGAGGGCGGTGCACGGCGAGGTGCTCTCGGTAATGCGGACGAGCTCCAGATGGCGGTGTGGCCTGTCACACCACACGCCCACGGTGGTGGAGACTCGCCACCACGGTTGAGGCCGACGGTATGGAATGGAAGAGAGAAGATCTCTCTGCACAGTGGTGGGCCGGTGGTGGAGGCCTGCCTCGCTCAGCATCCTCTCTCCTCCTTTTGTAGTGGCTTGCACAAATTTGAAATCAGCTGCCTAACCAGATCCAACACATCCGCTCCTCCTTGAATGAGTTCTTCACTGCGGCAGCTGGTGGCGTTGGAGCAGCAGCCAGTCGTTCCTGCAAGAAGAAGAATAAAGAAAATAATGTTAAAATATTATGGTTATTTATATACAGACCCTCAACTTTTATGTTAACCTAAATTAATGCATGCAATGTACCTAATTAGTTAACTAATGCAATTCTAAGTTAATTCTAAATGCATTTAAATATGAATAAGAGGCATGAATTATGTAATTGAATTATAAATATGAATTAATCTATTTACATCCTAATTTATGCTAAATAAATGTTAGAATTAACCTAATGCCTAGGCACTTAAATACTTAAATAGGCCACAACTATGGGCTAATCAACCAGCTCCTATGCTAGAATTGATACATCTGAGTGAGTTTTCGCCCAGCTGGAGGTGTTAAACTCAACATCTACCCCACATTCATCCATCACCTGATACATACTCGCTTTATACATAGCATATTTTTCTTTTAAGCATATTTCTATTGCATATTGCATGCTGACAGGTTGGCTGATGTTGAATGTATACCTTCAGGATCAATTACAGGTGATTTCTACCCATTCTCTCCCTGCTGTATTTATTTTCTTTTATATTCATGCATGAGGACATGCAAGAACTTAGGCATGGGTGGGTAGATACAACAAAACTGAAAATTTTTATGCCAACATTTAGGAAAACCTCAGAGCTACTTGTAAAACGTAACTTAGGGCCCTAAATAAAAGAAAAATAGACTCCACCTCCAATGCTCGCATTGGAGTTAGAAATCGTCCGCAACAGCCATTCCGACTCACCCGCTCACCTCTTGTCCTAAATTTAGGGTCAAGCTGAATGTAACCTGATATGGGAAATTTCATGAAGTACAAATATAAGAGGTTACTTGTTTATAGCATATATACATAGTACATCCATCAATAAGATTATTTATTAAGAGAATGCATTATGGACTTTATCCTCTAGTTGATTCTTGTAATCTGAAATCTAGTACAACTTTTCACACACACGTAGAATTTGTAGTGGGTTCACGATGAAGGCTGATAAATGTCTTTAGTCTGTCGAGAAGAAGCAGTGCTTCTTTTCTTGAACCCTTGGACAGTGTTTTGGGAGTCAGGCAGATTTTCCTCCAAAAATCCATCAAATAATGTGAGATGAGATTAGAGTGTACTGGTGCTCTAAGATTAGTGCAACGAATCTGGAATCTTAGATAATTAGGTGATGATACTCAGAGATAAGGCATAGTTTTCGCTCTCGGTTACTGCGTATGCATTTTTGTACGAAATATTGAGAGCCACCAAATAAGGCAAATACACAGAGTGCGAGTTTTCATAAAACTAGGGCTAAGGTTGATGGTTACAACAATTCTATAAGAAATCCTCTGTTGAAGGAGGGTATTGATGCCAAGGTCAGAAATACACCGTCCTATCCGTCTCTTTCAGTGTCGTGAGTAGGCACTTCCACCAAATAAGGCACCCAATGTCTCTTGAGTACCACCAATCCCTAATAATGCCTCCTCAATAAAGTTCATGGATGTGTTATGTTGAAAAAAAATGATGAAAAAAAAGAGAAAAGAAAGAAAAATTGAAAAAAATTAGAAAAAGAAGAAAAAGCAAAGAAAAAAAGGGTGAATATTTAGTTCAGTTGCATTAAGGCAATATCACCAAATAAATTTGAGATCCACCAAATATGGCCTTAACCTATTTTTTTTTGTGTTTCTGACCTCTCGAATACTGGCTGAGGAATTCCAACTTAGTGTTAGGGTTATGAGAACTCAATTAAAGTGTTAATACCAGCTGAGACCACCAAATACATATCGTATATGTGAATCTGGTGAGGTTGTGAACTCTAAGAAAAACAAAGAAAAGAAAAAGAAAAAGAGTAAGAGAAAATGAATACAAAGGAATCAAAAGAGAGCATAGTTTTTCTCGTCTTTCTCTGAGTTGAGTTACTTAGTAATCTGGGAATCTAAATTCTGTAGTACTAGTCTTTATGTAGCACCAAGTGAGAGTGAGCCACCAAATATATAATCTTTTCCCTCAGAGATTCTCTACCTAAGCCTAAAGCTGGGGTGGAATTCATAGAATATTTTGAATACCCCGAGGGAAGAAGTCCGCCTATCCTGCTAGAATTTTTACTAAGGGTCAAGTACAGGCTTTAGAGGTGAATTAATTTTTCACTCGAATCTGTTGCAAAAGCTACATAACTGCACTTTCTTGATTGTCTAGATTTCTAGAGCATAGGATGAAAACAAAAAGGTGAAAAATCTCTACGCATACACTTGATAAAATAATCTGTCCCTTAGGGACCCTTCTGTAAGTTATTTAGTCTTGCATTTTCTATGGACTAGCAAGATTTAGGCATGGGGGTATGATTACACAGCAATCATAAGTCTTAATTGACCTAGATTAAGCTAGGACTTAGCATAAGTTAGGGTTATTCACACATGCATAAGCATTATCTGCATCTTTACTGCTTTACTTTAACTATGCATAAAATAATGTTATAATGTGCTGATTAAGTGCATTATGTCGATTGCAGGCAATAAACTGATCAATAGCTGGATCTGAAGCAGGATCTAAAGCTAGATCAAGAATAATGGGTGTTGCAGCAGAGCTGGAGCAGAAGACTTAGATTAGATGCAGGAATAATGATGTAAGGGAGTTAAGGTTTGCTATTCTATTAAGTAGGAATAAAGCAGTAAAATGTGAAGAGCTTAGGTCCATCCTAGCCCTAGGATAGCCTAGAGACTTCCCCAAGCCTTAACCACCCTTAGATTAGCTCACAGCACCCTAGGAAGGCCCAAAACCCTAGTTCCAACCCTTATCTGCATGTCCAGATGAATTATAGGATGTCCAAAACCTTATCCAACTCCCGCACTCAAACCTACTTCTACAGTGTTATTGGACATCCAGACACTTCGTCAAACGTCCAATTTTTACAGAATACCCAAGACAGAACCTTGAATCCTTTTTGACTCTGATTGGACATCCAGACAACAAGTCTGGACTTCTAATTTTTGAGTATAAGATGTCTAACACTATTATTAGACGTCTGATACTGCTCTCCAGTTCCTGTTTTGAGATTCAAGTCTTGATCTTGGATCTCCAGGTCCCTAAGCCCAATTCCAACCCCATAGGAACCTAAATTAAGGTGCCCTAACCAAAGTACATCAACTTTTGACCTCCCTAAGGACCTAATTAGGTCCTCACTAAACCTAATTGACTTGGATCTTAGTCAATTCCTTCATCCTATTGAATTGGACTCATTGAGTCCAATTGAGCCTTGATCTCAACACACACTGTCCAATTGGACTTAGTGAGAGTCCAATTGACCTAGACCTAAATTAATTGAGTTGTTTTACTCTCAACTAAGTTTCCACACAACAAATTAAACTTGTATTAAGTTTAATTGCAATTTACCTTAGTGAATTAGGGTTTATAACCCTAATTTGACCTAAACCGACTAGAACCTAGCCTAATCAACCTAGCCACCTAAGTTTCGACCCACACACACCCACACACACCCACACATACCATCCACACAAAAATACCTAGCCTAGAGTTCTCTAGAACTCTCTACCATGTGTAGTTGCCTTGGTTGCTAAAATTAGCAACCAAGAGCCATTCAATTTTTAGATCCACATTTGGTGGATCCAAAAACTACCATCCACCCTCTCTCTCTCACTCTCCCATGAGCTCCCACCATAGGCCTCTCTAGAGAATTCCACAGTTCTGTAGAGAGCTTCCCTTAGGTTTATTAAAAGACCTAAGGGGTGGCCATTTTCACCCATCCACTTTTTGGCCATACTTGCTCAGCTCCATCCACCTCCACTTAGGCTAGACACCACCATCTCCATTCCATCTCTATGAGCTGAGCACCACCACGAAGGACACCATGCCAGGATGCTGGACCACTCCTCCAACCTCTCTCCAAGGGCTGGCTTAAGCTCCATTGGCCGCCCGTCTTTCTCCTCTCCACCACTCCAAGGCCATCGGAGCCCACCTCCGAATGCCCTCGCTTCTGATAGATTAGTAGCTAGCCCTTTACATTTACTACTTTTATTTATTGCTTAGTAGTGTAGCCCTTATTCTCCCCCAATGATGCATGTAAAATTCCCCCGTAGATTCTTGTATGCGATCGTTTTCTGATAGCTAGATTTACATTTTTAAGCATTCATGTACAAGCTTTCCTCTACAAGTTCATGTTGCAAACACTCTCCAAATGAATGAATGAAAAATATATTTTCTATATATATGTCTATGTGTTGAGAATCACCATGAGCTCATTGCAATATCTTTTGCATAATTAATGTTGTCTGTTTTCAATTCCTGATATACTTGCAACTAAGCATGTGGTACTTAAATACGTAATAATCATGAACCGGCATGCGATTCTAAATAAAGTAGAGCGATAGAAGATCGAATTCAAAAGTAAAAAAAATGCCTCCCAGAGACGAACGACCAGGACTCAAGTCTCATTATCTTTTATTAAATATTTTTGTTTGGTCGTATTGTGCACTATACTATGACACTTTTCCAACCAAAAATGCACTCTACGACTCGCAAACATCTAGATGAAGCTGTAATCCCATTTTAGGGTTGGAGATAACCTCACCAACATCGGAGAAGATGCCGGTGGTTACTCCACTCCTAGCCTCTTCTCCATCCAGATTCATCCTCCATCTCAGCCTCCGCCACCTATAAATACCCCTCCACACCTTGGATTTTCACTAAGTTAGCTCCCTTCCATCTTCTTCATTGAGCTAACCGATAGACTATTCTTTCTAAACTCCGACGACTTTCCTCCGCTTCATCTATCTTCCTCCATCCATCTTTGATCACTCTGGATCTCTGCCGACGTCAGCCAAGTCTTTTGATGTAGTGCAGACTAGGAGCTCCTCTGCTTCACTTCACAAATGCCCGCTGGACTTCTTCCTTCAACCCTCTAATTTCCTCCTCCGTTACGAACCATCGACGGAGATCTCCTACCTCCTTCATCCAGGTAACAATAGATTAGGTAAGTAGATTAGTTAGGATAGTTAGTTAGGTAGATTAGATAGTTGTAATGTTAATTTTGCATTTGTCTTCCTCAGCTCCGGCGAGCTCCTTGAGCTTGTCAGGAGCAAATCTTTTGTCTTTTTAAGTCACCGATCACCTTCTTAAACCTTTCATGAACATTTCTATCATCTTTAATCACTGAATTGATCATCTAATCGTCTAAATCACCTCCACCTCCACCAACTGCTCCTGCTGTTCATGGCAGTAGTGGTTGAGCTTACTCCACCTCCACTGGGGTCCTCCACCACTTATCCATCAATTAAGGGCCCTAATCCTCACTCTAATGTAAGTAATTAACATCTATAACTTAAACTCCCAATTTAATTTAATCTCCTGAGCTCGCTCACAATGGCAGCTCAGGAGGAGTTCAAATCATTAATTATTCATCTATAAACCATCGCAAATACATTTTGACTTGTTTTCTCCACTCAATTGAGTGCAAAAATAGGTCCTGAGCCTAATCAAACTCAAAACTTGTCTATTGTGAATTCACTGCTTAATTTTCACTTTAATGAATAAATGACGAAATTAATGTATTCCTGAGGTTCGTTGTGACCTCAGGAAGCTTTTTAAAACATTAGTGGCATGTTTTAACATCTGTACAATTTAGCCTTTTTTTGGGCTCACTGGAGCTTCGACGAGCTCTAGCAAGTCAAACGAGCTCTGTAGCCGATAAAACTCAGTGTGAAGCTCCAGATCATCGATTTGAAGTTCACTGATCATGCTGAGACAGTTTATTTGAGGTTTTAGTGCTTGGAGCTTCTGTTAGATCTTCATCTTCTCCAACTCTAGCAGAGTTGGAGATGTCTGATAGTTAGGTTTAAGTCTCATTTAAAAGATCTGAAAGCATCAGTAACTTACCTTGAGACAATTCCTATAAGTCAATCACTGTAAATGACTTTGGTTTGTTCTGTCGAACAAACTCCTTTAGAATCTCAGGCGATAGGCCTGCAACCTTAGGAACCTTAATTGAAATATTATTTTAAGGGTCTGAATCTGTTCCTGACAAATAGAAGGAAGTTATTTGAGGAATTAATTTCATCTGAAATGGTTAAATTCAGAAAGTCAAAATTCAAGGCTTCATGATCAACTTAAAGTCTGATTTATGGAATTTAGATTCAAACAAATAAATTGAAGAGTTTAATTAATTGGTGGGATGTTTGTAAATGATTCGGATGAAATTTGGGTGAGCTCTGATGGATTTTATGGTAGAAATTGATTTCTGTCAGTTTGGGTTACTTTTGAACCCAAACTGACGATAGTGAGTTTGTGATGAGATTTTAATGGAAAATCTACCCAGATAGTTTCTTAACAACCTCTAGAGGTTGTTTGAATTGATTCATTAGGTCTTTAGCTACCTGTTGGACCTTTTAGAACTTAAATTGCAATTCTGAAGCTCCCTGGAGAAGCTTTTTAGCTTCTGCACCTTCCCTGAAGCTCCTTAGAGCTCATTTCCTTCATTAATAGTGGCAGAATCATCTTCTAATCCTATTCAACACCTCATCTAGATGTAAAAAGACCCTCTGCAGGATCTTAGAGCCAAAACTTCGTTATTGTAGCCACTTTAGCCGTAACAACCTTGGTTCATTCGCCCTTCAAATCGAAGAGCTAAACCTCCCTTGATTATCAAATTGATACTGTAATCGTGCAGAACAACTTAAGAGCTTTCTAGCAAGCTTTCCTTTGCTTGGAGTGGAGCTCTGAGCTGGCTAGAATCATCATCTGAAGATCGGACTGGGAGGAGGAAACATAGTCCCACATTGGTGTAACTGGAGTGGCTTCCTGGATATAAAACTAATTTGTGTTTAAGGCTTCTTAGTCGACAACACTGGGCGCATGAAAGGAATCTGAGCATTGGGCGTGTGTGTGGGTGCATGCGGTGCATGTGCCCAGGTGTGTGTGCGCTTGTGGGCGTGTGAGTGTAGGCCCGTGAGAGCGTGTGCATGGGGCCTAGGAGGCCATCAGCCAGATGGGCTTGAGACTATGCGAACCAAAAATAAATCGAACTAAATATAAACCAGGCTTGGACCTAGTAGGGTCTGGTCCCACCCTGAGAGAGGTGCTGTGTATCCCCGACCGGTCCAAGTGGCCAATCAAAAACCTAATTTTTGGTTCAAATGATTAGATTGGTTCTGTTTAGAAGGATTGTAAAGGTTCAAAAGAGAAGGAGAAGAAAAGGGAAGGAAGAGAAGGAGAAGAAAGGGAGAGCTCGTAAAGGAAAGAAAGGTAAACAGGAAGAAGGGCTAAAGAGAAATAACAGGCAGAGTAGGAAAGAAAGAAAAGAAATAGAAGAAGATGTGTATTAGAGAAGAGCTCAAGAAATATTAAGAAGAAAGATTAAGAGAAAAGTAAAGAGAAAAGAGAGAAAGGTAAAAGAAGAAGAAGAAAAAAAGTGGCTAAAGACAAAGAAGAAAAATTAGTGGTTTAATTTCTTGCATTTTATTAATTCCTTTTGAGCTTAATGTTATAATAATTCATATCTTCATTAGAATTACTTTCTCTTGCCTTAATCTCTTGTAAATAAAAAGAAATAAACATGTTTACTTGTTTGTTAAAGATCATTTGTGTAAATGTATTTTCTTATGGAATTTTGCATATTCTTTTAATTTGAAATCATTAAGCAAAATTCATGTTCTTAAAGTAAATTTAATTATACTTTCCATAAGTAGTTTAGATTTAATAGTGAATTCTAATTAAGTTATGCCTCCCAGCGAACGACCTGAATTCAACTAGTTAAAAGAAATAAAATCTAAAATGTTAGGTTAACTTGACCCTATACTAAATCGACATAAATTTAAGTTGACCTAAGTTACTTTCTTCTGCACATAATTAAGCACAATTAACTTAATTAACTATGTTGAAAAAGATAACCATCAAGCACGGACGGCGATGATTGCAAGAGGAGAGTGCACACCTACCAGCGTTTGAAATTCGGATTGTTGGCGCTTGCGCTAGCCGCCATTGGATGCTGCATCGCACGATCAAGATGCACCTGCAGATCGCGCACGCGTTGATTGCGATCGGGCGGCCCTATTGCATCTGACACTGTAGCAGGGCACGGCGAATCGCAGCTCAATCTCACACTCGCTCCTTGAGAGTGCTTGACCTCACCGCTGCGCCACACCTGCGGTTGTGTTGCGATGAGGAATTGTCCCTGCACGGTGAGGGTGGCCTCTCAGCCGTTCGATCTTCATCCAACGGTTGAGATCACTTGATGGGGTGGCCTTTGGAGATGTACGGGCTACCTTGGGTGCTCCAAATGGTGCCTCATGGCAGCATCTGGACCGTCCACCCTTCATTGCTTGCAGAGGATGCCACGGTGCTCGGATCGAGGTGATTTCTATGTTGTCAGACTGCGATAGTCGCTCCGGATCCATCCGTAAGGTCAGATTTTTCAATCAAAGTCCATAAGAATGTCACATTTCCTACTAGCCATATAAAATGAAGGAATTAGTATACAAAACATAAAACTATCCTAAATGCCATGCAATGGATGTTATGCAATATTTATAATATGATATGCAATGTTAAGCCCAGGAACTATCATAAATAAGCAATTTATCATGAATCCATGTGTCTTTATCATAGTGCGACATCTTTGCATGCTTTGGATAAAGAATCTAATCATACGGATGAATACGGAGCTATGATCGTAGTCCGTCAACATGAAAATCACCCTGATCAGAGCTCCGTAGCACCCTCTACAAGTAGATGAAGATGGACGACCCAGATGGTGCCACGTGGCGCCATCCAAGATGCCTCCCAAATGAGACATTACACCCAGCCTCAAGTAAGGATGCACCTCGACTGTTGAATCTTCATCCAACGGCTAAGGTGCACACGACTGCATTGCCCTCCACTCAACAAAGCACTGCTTTGGCGCAATGGTGAAGATGAGAGTTCTCAAATAGCGAGTGTGAGTTCGAGTAGCAATTCGCTGTGCCCGATACAGTGCCAGCTGAAATAGGGTCGCTCGATCTTGATTGAGCGGTCGAGATTATCCATGCACGATCTGACGTCGCCCATCGACGCAAGGGCACATGCTAGATCACACGTGCTCCATTTGGGGCATGCATTTAAGATGGCCAGGAGCTGCACCTGCCATCCAATCAATGCAATCACACGAGGCCCACGATTCAAATCAAAGCGCACACTATCTGCGAGTGAGTCTCGGTCGTGCGATGCCTCATCCAACGGCTGCCAACACACGGGCCAGTGGTGCGGATTTCAAATGCAAGTGAGCACACGTTATCCTCTCGCGATCACAGCCATCCACGCCTGATCCAATGGTCGACACGCCCTACGATAGCCGCGGCCAAGCTTCCAAGCACCAGCCAAGGTATGTGAATGCTTTACCAACGTCTCTGGCTTGTCTTTAGCGACATCTTAACTGTCACTAAAGGCCCATGCACGCAAACCACCTCCATTCCACCACTATATAAACACCCCTACACCCCTTATTCTCTATCTACTCTACTCCCACCTACTCCTGAGCTCTAGTAGACTACTAAAGCTCCATTAGAGCTTACTCTCAAGCTCCAAAGGCCTCCTATTAGTGTAGCATTCCTTTATCCCACCAAATATTCATCCCTCATCCCATTACCTTCATAAGTCGCCTTGCAGCGGTCCTCCCTCCATTTCAGTAGCAGATCACCTTCGCCTCCTTACCTCCATTCCAGAGCCTCGGTGAAGCATTCCTCTACCCGGCATCCTCCTGCATCTCACCTCCATCATCTCGCTCCTCAACTCCTTTGTCCAAGCTTCCACCAGGTGCCGTCGTCTCGCCGAATAGCCAATTGGGGAGATTCCTTCTCAGCTCTCTCTCTTTTATGCTTTCGTAGATTATTATAATAGACATTTGTGCAATATATCATATTTGATTCCATCTCCCTTGTGAATTTATTCTGCTTGTCTTTTTATTTCAAAAACACAAAAAAAATAACAAAACCTTAAAATACTGGAAAGAAACAAAACGAAGTGCAGTTTTCAAGCAAAGCAAACGTTGCCTCCCTATGTTCGACCTGAGACTCCCTTAGAGTTTCGGTAAAATTGTATTTGATAACGAGTTTTTCGACTACGACGATGGGTTCCTCCAAGCCATGATTTCTACCATGCGAAACACGTTTATCATTTTGGCACTGTTGCTGGGGAGGCAAAAGAATTTACTTTCTTGTTTTCTACACTTCTTTGCATTTACATATTACTAGCCTCACTTATCTCTGATCTATTGTCTTGCAGGTAACCTAGCAAGGAGATGCAAGTGTAGTAGACTGGAGTAAAGTGCGGGTAGAGTACTTTGTAAGTGTCACCCACATTCCCCCCCAATAGTTTTATTCCACCACACTCATAACCAAGACCAAATCTATTTAGGTGCTTGCATAAACCCTAGGATAGAATTCTTTGCCTTGTTGGACACCTCCACTCATCTCACCCTTGCATTTTATATAAAAAAAAACAAAAAAGATACATTATGTGGGATGAATCAATCTACACACTTTATACACCCACATTTGAGGCACATAACCTAACTTGATTTTCATCTACTCAACCGAGATTCCAACCTGTGGAACCGGTACACCAATTCAACACATAAATGAGTAGAAATCATATTAGGTTAATCACCTTTCTATGTGCCTTAATCGGTGGTGCATTTGGGCCAATTGATTGAATTATTTGGGTCGCACCACCTAATTTAAAAGAAATTCATTTTGTAGTTGCCTCATAGGATTCAATATTTAGGTCAAGCCAGGAAATCCATATTTTCTTGATTTATAAAAGAAAAACACTTGAACTCGTGCTTTCAAAACTTGGTCTGCCTCACAAAACTTTGTTGAATACACCTAATATTTGAATCCTAAAAGCTACTAAGCAAGATGCGAACCCTAAAACTCACCTCATCATTAATAATCTTGCTTGAAAACTTTTTGGTTGTGCACATTTACACATTCTCAGACAAAACATTAAGGGCATAACCCATTAAGGGCCCATCACATTCCTAAAGCACCAATGTCCCAAGCCTAACTAAAATTGATTAGACGTCGGCCCTAAGGACTGGTTCGCTTGTTGGGATCCAGATTGAGATTGTTCAGGATTACCTGCTTATACTAGTCAATCAGATGTCTAGCTAGGGGAGTAGCATCAAATGACCGCGACTGGGGGTTACACTAGGAACCAGAGGTGCAAGCCAAAAGAAGAACCTTCTCCCTAGTCCATCCTTCTAACTGGTTGTATTGCCTGGATATAAGTAGAGTAAATCGTCCATAATCTTAGGATAGATTTTGAGAGTTTGTAGGCGTTTAGGCTACCCAACCTAAGGACAGGCTTGTATTTTTGTGCTACAAGGCTCCTTCTCTTCCCCGTCCTTCGGACTTCCTTCCAATGTATGCTTGGAAGGAGGTCATTGAACCCTAGATTGGAAGGACCTTTAGACCATTCCTAGAGGTGGAGGTTGAGCTATAGTGAAGTAGATCCCATGGCTGATCAACAACCACCTCCCCCATCCCCAAACTAGCAGGAGCGGATTCAAAGGCAGTTAGAAGAATTGCAGCAGATGCAGCAATGGTTCCAATGAATGAATGGTCAGGGCACTCAGCCCTTGAAGGATTTCTATGATCCTTCAAACTATAGGGAATGTCCTGGCATCATGATTCCCATCGGAGACATAGAAATCAAGCCCCAAGTCCTAAGTTTGATTAAGCATTTCCATGAGCCTGGCTCGGAGGACCCGTTCTAGCATTTGGAGGATCTGACCACTTTGGTTTAGACCACCAAATCAAGGGATGTGAACGAAGAGAAAATGATCATGAGGCTCTTTCCCCACTCTCTTAGGGATAAGGCTGCACATTGGTATCGGACCATCGGAAGGTCGATAGAAACATCGGTCCAATTGGATGGACTAATGCCTTGAGATGGGTGATTACCACTTTTGCCCAGCGGCCAGGTGAACCTTTTCGTGGTGCCTGGGAGCGATTCTAGGAACTATTAAGTGTCCACACCATAAGGTGCCTAAATGGCAACTCGTGCAGATTTTCTATCACGGGTTAGTTGAACAACTCCGTAATCACGTGGACGCCTCCTATAGAGGTAATTTCCTCAACAGGGATGTGGATAGCGCATACGATCTATTTGAGGAAATGAGCGAGAACTCCATTAATCATGCCTCCTTGGATGCATTCAACCGGTCCCAAAAACCCAGGTCAAATGCTAATGAGATACAGGATTCTCATTCATTTGACATGGAATTGATTTGTAATAAACATGATAAAATGGACTTGGTTGCTAAAAGAATGGAAGAATGGATGTCTGGGAATTCGGGAAACACTTCTACACCTACTCAATCCCAGAATTCACGATTCCATTCCTCACGAGATCCCATGGGGAAGGAGTTCATGAACCAACTTGAATCGGCTCAACTTGTGAGCCAGGATTTCTAGGAACCTTATGGGTTCTAAACTGGGGCCTTTGATCCTAGTTTTTCTAATCCTTCCTTCTTTCCATCCTCGTCCTATGAGGATGCTTACGCAATGCAGAAGAATGTTAGGTCCAACTCATATTCCAACACTTATAACTCAAGTTGGAGGAACCACCCTAACTTCTCCTGGAAAAGTCAGGGGCAATAAACCGAAACTCGACCTAGCAACTATGCATCTCAAAGACCTATCGGTCAGGGTCAAGTATACACCCAGTTGCCCTCGAGACCGGTTACTCAGCCATCTTGGAATGCCCAATAATCTACAGGGTACGCTGATTTAAACCGCCAGATTGCGAAAATGCAAGGGTCCATGCTTCAGCTTCTGCAGCCAATGAAGACATCATTGGATAACTTGCAATTCGGGTTAATTGCAAACACCTGACAACTTGGTTCTCCACCATCCCAACTCGTACCCAACCCGGGCAATGTGCAAAATCAGGGTAATAGAGCCAAAGGGTACTGGAATCAAAGGGACCCACATGCACATGCTCAAGTGGTTGAGCAGGGTCCTTCCTCTTCTTCTTCTGGTTACATGACCAGTCAAGGCCCTCTAATCTTCACTAACCCACCTCAAGACCCGAACCCATATGCCTCTGCAAACTTCGTCACCTTGAGAAGTGGAAAGCAGGCCTAGAATCTTGAATTACCTTCTAGATGCCAAAACCTTGGGGAGGTTGAGAGAGAGGAGGAGATTGAAGAAGACAATAAGGCCCAGGGATCGAAAATTGAAAATACCACCCATATCCCTTTCCTTGAAGTTCTATTGAAAACCAAGAAGAAGAAAACCTTAGATAGCAACAAGAAGCTGTTGAATTTATTCAAGATCATAGAGATCAATATTCCGCTCCTCGATGCTATTAAGCACATCCCGACTTACGCTAAATTTCTGAAAGAACTATGTACCCAAAAGCATAAGCTGAGAGAACCCACTTCGAGGAAGGTAATTCTCTTTGAGCAGGCAAGTTCTGTCATCCTGCATCACCTTCCTCAAAAGAAGAAAGATCCTGGTGCCCCCTTAATTTCATGCATTATTGGGGAATACACTTTTGATAGGGAACTGCTGGATCTAGGTGCATTCATCAACCTAATTCTAACTTCTCTTTATGAGAGGTTTGGATTAGGAGAACTTAGGCCAACCTCAGTAACGCTACAATTAGCAGACTGCTTGGTCACCACATTGAAGGGCATTATTGAGGATGTAATCGTCAAGGTCAAGGATTTCTATTTTCCTAGAGATTTCCTGGTCCTTGACATAGATGTACCTAATGATTTGAGGAACATCCCATCATTCTGGGGCACCCGTTCCTAGCTACCACCAAGGCCAACATAAACTGTGAGAGTGGTAGTATGGAGATCACTTTTTGGGATAAGAAGCTATGTCTTGATATTTTTAAGGCCATAAGAGGATTTGAGGATTGTGGATTCATTGAGGAGCTCAAGGACCATGATTTTGAGACTTGTATGATGATCAGTGCACTCAACGACTCCACCAGCTTGAGTGAGCCCAACCCACAACTCTCTATGGCAGACCTGACACATTCCAAAGAGGTTGTTGATTTTGTTCATTCCTAGCCTCTTCCATTGGATCGTCTTGATGAATTTTCATCAGCATCCTCCCTATGTTCTATACTAAACACACCTTAGCTTGAATTGAAACCATTGCCTAAAAATTTGAAATACAAGTTCTTAGGACCTGAGAACATGCTCCCTGTGATTATTCGTGCTGATTTAATTAAGCAAGAATTGAGGTTTATTAAGGTCCTTAAGAATAATAAGGACCCAATTGGTTGGACCATCCATGACCGTAGGGGGATCGAGCCATCTTATTGTAATCATCATATTTTCATGGAAGATGGATCTCGCCCTTCTCGTGAAATGCAAGGAGACTAAACCCGAATATGCGAGAAGTGGTCAAGAAGGAGATAATCAAGTGGCTCGATGCTAGAATTATATACCCAATCTTGGATAGTTCGTGGGTTAGCCCATTAAGATTGTACCCAAGAAGGCGGGAATAACCGTTACGACTAACGAGAAAGGGGAAACCTTCACCACTCATTCAACTTCTACTTGGACAGTCTGTATTGACTATAGGAAGCTGAACACAACCACCAAAAAGGATCACTTTCCTTTCCCATTCATCGATCAAATCCTAGAAAGGTTAGCTGGGCAAAAATACTTTTGCCTCCTGAACGATTATTTGGGATATAACCAAGTCCCTATTTGTCCCAAAGACCAGGAAAAGACAACTTTCACATGTCTCTACGGAACCTTTGCATTCCGTAGAATGTCATTCGGGCTTTACAATGCACCCGCGACTTTTCAAAGGTGCATGCTGGCCATCTTTTCTGACATGGTGGGAGATTGTCTTGAGGTGTTCATGGATGATTTCTCCATTTTCAGAGATTCTTTTGAGTCCTGCTTAGCTAACTTGGAATTAATCCTCTAGAGATGCATCAAGACACAACTAGTCCTTAGCTTGGGAAAGAGCCACTTTATGACTCGGGAAGGCACTGTCCTTGGTCATTTGTTCTCTAATCGGGGTATTGATGTAAACACAATTATTGAGGGTAAAATGCCTATTCATGCATGTTCCTAGGCTTAAATTTGCAATTCATGTTATAAATATTGCATAGCAAGCATCATTCTGCATTTAGAGTAGTTGTATATAATTCAGGTTAATTACGTCCTTTTCGTGGTCAGGAGAGAAGAGGATTTATTTCAGGACCTCGGATGGATGATCGGACTGTACGGATCTTATTAGGATAACGATGGGAGGCAAACGCCTCCGAAATTGTCTAGATCAGAGTCTCATAGCATCATATGAAGTCTAAGGAAGATCAATGGCCAGGATGGCAATGCGACATCCTCACGAGCTTTGAATTAAAAATCCAACCATACGGATGGATCTTGAGTGACAATCGCAGCCTGGCAATGTGGAAATCACCTCGATCCAAGCACCGTGTCACCCTCTGCAACAGAAAGAAGAATGGATGGCCCAGATGGCACCACGTGGTGCCATCTAAGTTGCCCAACACCAGCCAGCAGTCCTAGCACCAGCTCCTCTTCATCTACATCATCAATTCTCAGCCAATGGATCTTGATCCAACTGTTGAGAAGCCATCCACGCCACCTTCCCAATCGGTCTAAGAGATTTACCTTTCTTGAAAAAGTGAAGAACATGGTGTGGTGGAAAAAGCGCTTATCATAGAGGGGAGGTCATGGGTTCGAAGCCAAAGGACTCCCCCAATCCATCAATTGACGGGGACCCACTGCAGTGCACGTGCATACACAAGATGAATGCACAGCAGCAGTGCAGTACAAGTGCTAGCATGCGCACCCGTGCGCCACAGCGTGTGATAAGCGCATGAGCACAGTGCCAATTGGGCATGCCAGCGGGGGAGGGCGGATCTTCAGCGATGCAGGCCTTTAGTGACGCTTGCAGTTGTCACTAACGGCCCATGCGGTACAGCAAAGGGATTGAAGATGCGAATCTTCAGCGACAGAAAGGGCGGATCTGTAGTGACATTTACGGACGTCAGTAATGACCCAGATGCGAATTTGTTTTTCCTCCACTATAAAAGGACCTACTCACGACCATTCCAAACCATCTCTTCCTTTCTTCCTCTCACTACCTCCAAGGCTCTAGAGAGAGCCTATCCTAAGCCCAGGATTCTCGTCTAGAGTAGAAAGCCAAGTAGCTTTCCCTCCCCTCATCCCCATTCATGGAGCATCTTATGGCCGTCCTCTCCCTGCCCTTCGGGAAGAAGATCCTCGCCACAACGCTGTCTTGCCCCGCCCTCCGTCCTCTGGCTCCATCCCCATTCATCCAGCTTCTCACCACCTTTCTCCAAGCGACGTTAGAGCAAGTCGTCCTCCGAGAGATCGTCGAGGGGGATTTCTCTCACCTCATTCTATCTTTTTACGCTTTTATAGTGTAGATTTTCTGCTTTTGTAGGGTACAAACATTTGTTTATAAATAGATGATTATTTCTCTCTCTTTCTTATATTTTCGCAAGTAGATTAGCTAGATAAACAATTGTTGATTTGATCTCTTGCTTTCTAAAAATATTCCAAAACAATTATAAAAGATAAAAATGACAAAAGGAAATAAAAGCGAAACTAGTATCTTTCGAAACCAAGCATTCGCCTCCCCGTGTTCGACCCGGGACTCACTTTTTGAGTTTCAGTTATAAATTTTATCTGATGGGTGCATTTTGCGGGCTACAATGATGGGTCCCCCGAACCTTAATTTTAATTTGCAAAACACACCTAGAACATTTTGGTGTCGTTGCTGGGGAGGCAACGCTCTTTCGTTTTTATCATGTTTTCCGACATTACTTACATATTTCTCTAACCTATCTTTCTTCTTCGATTTATTGTCTTGCAGGAACCCAATCATGGAGACGAGGGTAGTAGATTGGAGTAAAGTGATGGTAGAGAATTCTGTATGTTTTCCCCTACTTCCCCACCCACTAGTTCATTTCACCACACTAATAACTCAAACCCAAATCAACTTAGGTGCTTTTTATAAACCCTAGGATAGATTTAGTTGTTTATTTGTCACCTCCACTCATCTCACCGCCGTAAATATTTGAAGGAAAAAAGATACTCTTCTCTTGTGCGATTTTCTAAGAAATACACACATTAATACCCACAACTCTCAACTTAAGGAGCATCGCTCCATTTTGATTCTACCACTTAACTGAGATCTGAACTGTGGATCCGGTACACCTTAACTCAACACACACATAAGTGAGTAGAAATCTAATTAGATTAAGACTTTTTGTGTGCCTTAATCAAGTGGTGCAATAGGCTAATTGTTTGAACTATTTGGGCCACACCACTCAATCTAAAACTGATCCATCAAGTAGCTTGCCACTTAGGGTTGATTCTTAAGGCTGAACTAGGCACTCCACATTATTTTTTATTTTTAAAGGAATATATCATCACCCGTGTTTTCAAAACTTTTAGTGTTCTACTAAACCTTGATTGAACCAACCTAAGAATTAAACCCTAAAAGCTACTAACAAGGTTAAACCCTAAAAGTCACATCAACAAATAACCTTGTTTGCAAACCATGGTTGTGCACACACACACATTTTAACTAATCATTAAGGGCACAACCGATCTTAAAGAGCCCATCACATTCCAAAAGCACAATCATCCTAAGCTAATTAAAATTGAGTAGACGTTGGCCTTAAGGATTGATTTGCTCTTCGGGGCTTAGACTGAGATTTGTTTCAATTAATCTACTTCTGCTGGTTCATCTGATGTCTAGCTAGGGAAGTAGCGTCAAACGATTGTGGCTAGGGGTTACACTTGGAACCGAAGGTGTAAGCCAAAGGAAGAACCTTCTCCCTAGTCCTTCATTCTAATTGGTTGGATTGACCAAATAAAAGTAGGTCAAATCGTTTATAATCTCAAGACGAGTCCTGGGAGTCTGTAGGTCTTTAGGCTAACCCACCTAAGGACAGGGTTGATTGCTTGTATTGTAGGCTCCTTTCTTTCTTCTGATTTTGATGCTATTCTACCATGTATTCTTCCACATCCTACACTCATTTCCCATCCTACTCTTCTAGCAACACTTATGCCCAAGATGGTTACTATCCCGACTTGACTTGTAATTACTCATCCACTAGCCGGGATAACTTTGATTGGGGGTATGAATCCAGACCTCAGTGTCTAGGCCCTAACCCTAGACAACAAGACTATGATTACTATCCTTCCTAGAGGTACAATGATTATATATCTTCATCCTTTGATGACCAAACCAACCAGATCTATAATCAGGAAGGATATGTTGATTATAACACCTACCCTCCCCAGAATTATACTGGACATAGGTCACCTCCATTCTTTGAACAACCTGAAAGGACCTACTATTAGGGAGGGACCCGAGAGCCTTGATGTCTTGACTCCCCTAGATTTAACCCAAACCCACCCAAACCTGAACCGAACCAATCGGTTCAGGTGAACCAGATCCACGATAGGGTGTTGGCTAGCTTAAGGAACACCATCAAATCTTTAGAGGCTTAGCCAACACCATGCACTGAAGAATTGGAGCCTATGATAAAAATGATTGATGAGATAAATAGCTCTTTATTGGATTTTCTCAAAAGCGTTAGGGATGGGGACCTGGGTGAGTTTCTTCTTGGGAAATTATCAAGGTTGAGGATGAAATTTGTGGTTGCCCTAGTCAAATCTTGGGATGATTCTCAAGATGAACCCCCTTTATGAGAGCCAATGTCTGAATCCACTCAAGTGCCTGTCAGGGGGGATACATATTCTGAGATTAGAGATGACCAGGTTGGTCTAGAGCAACCCTTTGAGGATGAATCGAGTTTCTCACCCAAGATCCCAGAGCTAAGGAATGACGAAAAATATGTCTCCACGAACCATGAAATGACATATGATTTTGAGACATATACAAATGAGGATCATGGATTCTTTGATTCTGAGGGTGAGGAATCTCTTAGTGAAGTCTCACTTGAGCTTAAGGAAGATGATTTTAGTGAGACAAACGGGCTCAAGGAGCATGAAAAACCATTTGATATCCCATTCATTGAAGATTTTGATTAGGTTTGGGCTAACTTGGAGAATTTGAATCATCATTTACTAGAAGATTCAATCAATAGCCCCATCCCTTAACCACACCCCGAAGGGATTTATTTTGATTTAGAAACCATTACACCCAAGTCAATCTTGATTCAACTGCAATTATTGGACTTGGGTACTTTAGATGGGGTGTACAATGATTCAGAGGTCCCGGAAACATTGATTTTGGAGGATAGGAAGTTGGAATTAAAAATCTGGGAAGCTAATTCTAAGGGAACTTTGATTTTGGATCTGAGGGTTCTTGTTGACCTGAAACCACCTACCTTCTACAGGGCCCTTATGATACCTTTCATGTACGACCCAAGCCTGGAATAATTGACTTTCTCTCTAAGCTGAACTATAAGTGGACACCCGATTTTAATGAATCGGATCAACCCATTGCTCAACACTTTGGTCTTGGGTTGCACACCACAAAACTATAGGCCTGGCCCCGTAAACACAATAACCTTAGGATCTGGGTGATTTTCATCTAGAACCTTAGAGCTACTCGACCCTAGTGCATGGGTCTGCACCATAACTTGGTCCATATTTGTGGATATATTCTGTTGGCAGGTCTGAGAATCAATATTTTTATTTTGATTCTGACTTGTACTTGTGAATTTTCAATTTCTTCTTTGTATGTATTATATGCCTAGCTGAAGGCATTAAACTTAGCGCGTGTGTATACTCTCTTCTCTCTGTGTAGTTGACTGGGTTGTCAAGAAATTCAGGTGATATTCTATTTACTCCACCCTTTTCATGTCTTTTTTTTACAATGGGGATATTGCATCATTTAGGCATGGGGGGTGGATACTTTTTCCTGAAATAATTTTGTTAACTTTGTAGAATTTCTTTTAGTTTCTATTTTTTTAAGAAAAAGAAAATTCAAAAAGATAAGAAAAAGAAAATAGAAATAGGAGAAGAGAACTTAGGCTTTTAGGATTTATTAACTTTAGGAAATGATACGAGAGGACCTAAACACTTAGAATCCTTAGGTCGTCGGGCTTAATTAGCCGGGGTGTCCACTTGAATGTGGACTTAGTCTCGAGTCCTCACCAAGCAACTCTACTTTAATTTGGTTAATAAATTGGGGTGATAAGTATACGACTTATCAACCCAGATGGGAACACCATCATGAGCCTTAACTAGCTCATTTTGACCTAGGAAAGAGAACAAAAACTCCTACATAACCTAAAGAAGGATCTAATTCAAGGAATAACTATTATGAGAGGAAAATAAGAAACAAAGGGTAAAATTGCAATTTTACCATTGCAGTACATCAACGGGATTTCTCAAGGGCTAAACATAGGTCAAGTGGTCTTCACAAGATAAAAAGTGGGTTGGTTCAATCAGAAAAAGGGTTAATGTGTAGTCTGGGAATTAAATGACCTTTTGTAAACCTAAAATAGATCCACTTAATTCAACAAGGTTCTGGTCAGGATAAAAATCAACTAAAACCTCTAAAATTCATGGAAAAATATCCCCTAGGATTTAGAACCTTCAAATTAGCCTTTGGAACCTATTTTGACCTGAATAGGTGTCCTAACTAATTATTTGCCCTAGATTGTGTTTTCATGTAAAATGTTTAGTCAAACATGGTCAAACCTAAAATCCAACTTCACCATTAGATTCCTTATGTCCAAATTAGATTTTTTACAAAAAATTCGACCTAAGGGAAGTTCACCTTGACCTACTTCGCAAAACAGTCCACCCAATTACATTTAAACCCCTAGCTTTTGAAAACCATTGTGAATACCCCCTATCTTCCTCGCCACTCTTTGCAATTAGGTCCCTCCACCATTACAGCAGAGGAGTCATACTCCGACGAGGATTCGAGGAGGATTTCTCCCAAATCCCTCAGAGATTCCCTTTTAAAATCGAAAGGGAGATTCTCTGAGGAATTCCCCATCGTGTGAACCAAATTCTGAGCCCTGATCATCACCCAATCTCTCGTGCGAATGCATGAGAGATTTGGGTCTCTCGCACATTCCTACTCCAGAGAGGATTCTTGCGCTTGGAAGCTTGCCTTCCAAGCACAATATCCTCTACCAGTGCCTATAAAAGAAGCCCTAGATCTGGCCGCTCAATTTCAGCTTGGTTTGGTTGGAGAACAACCTCCAATTTCTTCTCTTCTCCTCTGGCCAAGCGTCCAGTGAGCTCTGGCGACATCTCCTTCCTCTTCTCGTTGCTCTGCCACAATACCAATGGTAGAGTCTTCTCCGCCTTCGTCGTCTGCGTCGCGCCATACCTGCCCACGCACCTGTAGCCCCTTTGTCGTCGTCGTTCCCTCTTCACTGGAACCTTCGTCTCCGGTGGCGGCAGGTATGCACCAGTGGCTCTCCTTATCCCTTTGTCACTTTAGTAGGTTAGATCTCTTCCCCTCTCTCCTCTCCTCATTTCCCCCTTCTTTATTTCTACTTTCGACCCTTGACCACCGTAGCCACCACCATCTTTGTAATCTCCGGCAGACCACTGGCGAGGTGTCTCCGTCACCTCCACACACCCATCCACCTCGCCAGACCCCTCAGAACCTCCGCCACCATCCACTGATCACTTTCCCCATCTCCATCGACCAACATACCCTCCACATGCTCCCCTCGACCACACCCATCAAAATGGCCACAAACTGACCTAGGCATGCACACCTAGGCTGCCCCATGGCCAACCACCTACTGCAGCACCTTCGCCGTGTCACAACGAAGCTTCCTATGTGGTTTAATGAGGCTGCAAGGCTATATTGATTGATAGTAAGAATAGACCACCGCCGCCATTAGAGCCGGCCTGAAGGAGCTTGCATCCTTCGCTCCAGGCAGACACACTCTAGGTCCCAGGTCCAGGAGACGTGGATTTGCATCACTCATGCATCCTACCAAGCAATTGGCTTTGCAAGGCACTGCAGTTGCTGCAATCAAGGAAGACGCCCTGCGAGCGTGCATGTAGAAACGGGTGGGACTTTTAGTCCCACCTCAGAAAGTTTAGAGCACGGTGAGTGATTTAAATTATTTTTGTGTTTCCTCTTCGTTGCCTCCGAACACGGGGTGAGGTCCCCCCGCCCACATGCCTTCCTCGTCGGCGCTCACTCCCCCGTGAACCTGGCTTGCCTGACCCGTTTACCGTGCACTCCTAGCGCACCACCCACGCCGTTGAGCTTGGACCTAGGTGTGCTTGACCCAACCTGAATACCCAATTGGCTCTATGAGAGCGAACCTAAGAGAGAAAAGGGAGAGCGTATGTGGGGGAGAATAGGGTTAGGTTTTGCACTTGTGTGTGCAGGGAAAGGAAGCAGGAAAAGGAAGCTGAAGTTGAAGAAGCTAAGGCCAGAGAAGGAAAGAAGGGGGGAGCCTTGGGTGTAGCCACAGAGAAGGAAGCAGAGGCAGCTAAGGACCTGAAGGCAAAGAAGAAGAAAGAAGAAGGAGCTAAGGGGTTAAGGCAGAAGAAGCTGTAGAGGACTCTCAAGAAGGAAGGAGAAGGCATTGTACAAGGAAAGAGAAGCTTAGTAGAAGAGAAGCCAAGGAAGGAGAAGGTGCGACTGAAGAAGAAAGAGAAAGAAGAAGACCAAAGCCAAGGAAAAGAAGAAAGAAAGGAAGGCAGAGAAGAAGAGAAGCTGAAGAGAAAACTGAAGAAAGAGCCAAGAGAAGAAGAATCAAACACTTTTTATCCAATTCTTCTTAATTTCTCTTTTATTGCTACATTATAGTATTCATAAACTCCTGCATTATATTTTGAATTAGATTTTGAGTAACTTTAAGTGTTCAAATTACATCTATTGAGATTAATGAATAAATTCCATTTGCTCCCTATGTTTGACCTCGGACTTAACATTCGAGTAATAAAATTCTTATTTGTTTTCAAGGCGATTTCAACTATACTACGATGTAGCATTTAGTTTATAAAACTGATCTCGCCATCTGTTAAACATTTTCGCATTGTTACCGGGGAGCAATGTGCAATTCATCACTTGTCCTGCATTGTTCTGATTATATTTGAAACTAACTTGCCCAATTTTGTTTTGCTGTGATTTTTGTGAGGTATTTCATGAGGAGATCTCCCACGCAAATCAACCACTCTAGGGTAGGTAATCTCTCTTCTTCCCTACTCCATCTCCTAATCCTGGGAAGACAAAAAGGAAGCAATCAAATTAGGAATCAATTGCCTTCTTTCTATAGTAATTACCATTTTTAAGGCAAAAGTTTCCTGACTTCGCGAAAACTTTTTCAAATCTTATTGAAGTTGGAGCAATTTGTAGAGATCCTACCCCACAAATTCCTGTGCCTAGTAGAGATCACACTTAATTTTTGAATCTCCGTGGACTACACACCTCTTATTTGAAGTCCAAAGAGACCTTTTTGTGAAAAGTAGAGAGGATTGGAAATAGAACCAAATTAGGGTTTCAACAGTAGGATTTTGGAGTACTAGTTCACACATGCTTGCATAAAAAGAAACAAAGCCACCCACATCAGTGTGCTACCCAAGACCTTGATTGAAAAGATCTAAGCAAGACAAACACTAAAATTGAGCTCTAAAATCACTTGAATCTTAAAAAACCTTGGATATAATAACTTGGGAGTCAAATCAGGGTGATTTCTAGGTCTTGACCTAGAATCACTCTGCCATCTTTAGGACAGGTCAGGTGAAGTTGACCCCTTGGGTCAACCAACCTCCAAATTTGGTCACAAAACCAAGAAAAATCTAAAGTTCAAGTGAAAACCCTAAGCACCTTTGATCTTAAAAGTGGTAGACTTAAGAGGTCAAGGTCCTCATTCTAGTCTACCTAGAATCTCAGTGATAAGAGAGGTCAGGTGAGGGAAACCCTGTAACTCGTGGGGACGCTTTACCTTGTAGGGGTCTTTTCGGGAATCTCCCTCAGGCTGCCCAGGTAATTCTCAGGTGGAAGACTTTTCGATTCAGGGGTATCATCCACCCCGAACCTCCATAGTCATCCAAACATCTTTGGGTGCCTCGATTGGGTCAGAAACACATCCAGTCCCTCATCGCTTCTCTTTAGAGCACACATAGATTTGCAAGTGGGATTCTCTATTCAGATCTAATCACTTCACAACTTGATTCTACATCTTGATTCCACCATTTGATCCAAATATGCAGCCTAGTTACTTAGGATTACCATTCAAAAAACCTGAATCACAGAGATCCATGAGAGATAGAATGATTGAGGATGCCCTTGAATACTATGAAATTGAATACAAAACCTCAACACCAGTAGAAGACATTCAGGATAATGTACCAACAATCACAACCTTCATCATAAACTGTGCCCAAGTTTTATTAACAGAAGCCACAAATGGATCAACCGGAGACATTCTCATCACAGGTGTTGACGAGGTGAAATCGTCTTTTAAGAGATGTTGCATTGTAGTATGGACGAAATTGCCACGAAAACAAATAAGAATTTATTACTCGAAAACGTAAGTATCCGAAGTCGAACACAGGGAGTAATTAGAATTTATTCACTAATCTCAATAATGTAATTGAACACTTAGAGTTACTCAAATCATAATTCAGAGTGTAAATGCAGGAGTTTAGGAATTAAAATTATAGCAAAAATAAAAGAATTGGACGTCTTAAATGATGGCCCTTCTTTTTGCTATCTTCTTTCTTTTCTTCTTCTTTCTTTATCTTTGGCTTTCTTCAGCTCTTCTATTCTTCTCTGACTTTGGCTGTTTGCAGCTCTTCTTCCTTGTATCTTTCTTTCTTCCTCTTGCACCGTGCCTTTCTCCTTCTTCTGCGGTCTTTCTCTTCTCCTTAGCCTTCCTTGGTTTTTGCCTTGATTTTCCTTCTTCAGCCCTTTGCTCTCATCTTTCTTTCTCTTCTCTTTGGCCTTCCTTCCTCTTCCTTTCTGCAACTAAGTGTCTTAGCTTCACCTCAACTGCACCTTCCTCTTCCTTCTTTTTCCTTAACTTCCCTGTTGCGCCTCTTCCTTCCTTAGCTCCTTTCCTGCACAACACCATGCAGCAAAACCTATCCCCTACCCTCCCCCATGTCTCTCTCTCTATTTCTCTTTTCGGTACACTCTCCTAGAGCAAGGTAATAGGGTCGGGTATCGCGCACCTGGGTCCAGACGCACTTGCGTGGGGTAGTGCGTAAGGAGTGCTAGGTCTAGGTAATCTGGTCGAGTGCTAGGTTCACGAGGGCAAGTCACGGATGAGGCGTGGGCGAGTGAGGGTGAGGGACCTCACCCCTGTGTACTGGAGGCAATGAGAAGAAAGCACAAAATCAATTTATCCTACGCACCGTGCTCTTGTGTTCACGAGGTGGGACAAAATCTCCCACTTGCTTCTGCGCTCACATCTGCAGGGGTGTCACGCTCAAATACTGATGCTGCAGAGTGCTGGGACTTCAATTGCTAGGCGTGAGGGGTTCGCTAAGGGAGCCCACGCACTTGGGACCCTACTTCCTAAAGCCTGGGCCAGTAGGTGAAGGTTGCGAGCTGCTTCAAGCTTGCTCCAATGGTGGTTGAGGTCTGATCCTGCTCTCAAGTAAAACGGCCTTGCGACCTCAATAAATCGCATAGGGGACTTCGCCGTGGAATGGCGAAGGTAAGGCGGTTGGTGGCAGGCCGTGAGGCGGCCTGGGCATGTGTGCCTAGGTCATCCTATGGCCGTGGAGATGGCTTTGTTTGGGGGAAGAGTGTGGAACATGTGGCGGTCGATAGAGAGAGGGGAAAATGATCAGTGGAAGGTAGCGGATCTTCTAAGGTGTTTGGCGAGGTGGATGGGTGCATGGAATGATGGAAGCACATTGCCAGTGGTCTGTCGGAGGAGGAGAAGATGGCGGTGGACAGTGGCTGCGAGGGGTCGAAAAGGAAAATCGAAAGAGGGGAATTGAAGAGGGGATAGAGAGGAGTAATTCTAACCTAACTAAGTGGAGGAAGGAGGAGAGGTGGTGGCTTGCTGTACCTGCTATCACCGGAGAAGATGGTGTCCAAGGGAAGGGTGACGGTGATGACGACAGGGCTAGAGGTGCTCGCGCGGGTGTTGCATGATGCGGAGGAAGATGGTGAGGGTGGCTCTTCCACTAGTAGTGTGGCAGAGCGACGAGAAAGAGGAGGGAGGCTCGCCAGAGCTCACTGGACTCCTGACCAGAGGAGAAAGAGACAAAATTGGGGTGATTCTCCAGCTAAGTCGAGCTAAAGAGATGCGGCCAGAGTTGAGGATCCTTTTATAGGCACTAGTAGGGGCTCTTGTGCTTGGAAGAGAAGCTTCCAAGCGCAAGAGTCCTCTCCAGAGTAGGAAATCCATGGGATACCCAAATCTCTCGAGCATTTACACAAGAGATTGGGTGCGATTCAGATCTTGTGATTGCGCTCAGATGGAAGGGAATTCCTCAGAGAATCTCCCTTCCAAATCTAGGAGGATATCACTTAGGAATCAAGGAGTACTCCCCCTCCATTCCTCGTCGGAGTGGGATTTCTCCCCATTAATGGCAGAGGGACCTGATTGTAAGAGTGGTGAGAAAGTTAGGGGGTCTGTCAAGAGTTTTCAAAAGTTAGGGGTCAAAATGTAATTGGGTGGACTATTTTGCAAAGCAGGTCGAGATGACCTCCCCTTAAATCCAAATTTTGGCACAAACATAATTTGGATCTAAGGAATCTAATGATGAAGTTGAATTTTAAGTTTGACTGCGTTTGACTAGACATTTTACATAAAAATCCAAATTAGGTCAAATAATGAGTTGAGACCCCAACCTAGGTCAAAAGAGGTTCCAAAGGCCAATTTGAAGGTTCTAAACTCTTGGGGACATTTTTTCATGAATTTTAGAGGGTTTACTTGATTTTTATCCTGACTAGAACCTTGTTGAATTAAGCGAGTCTGTTTTAGGGTTGTAGAATATCATTTAATTCTTAGATTGCATAATAACCTGTTTCTGATTGGATCAACCAACTTTTTATCTTATTCAGACTATTTGACCTCTGTTTTGCCTTTGAGAAATCCTATTTTTGTATTGCAAAGGTAAAATTGCTATTTTAACCTTTGTTTCATGTTTTCTTCTTAGAACATTAATTTCTTGAATTAGGCCCTTCTCTAGGTTATGCAGGAGCTCTTATTCTCTTTCTTAGGTCAAAATAAGCTAGTTAGGGCTCATGATGAGGCACTCATCATACCCTCATGCCTAGCTTTTGCTAGTCCCTTAGCAAAATGTCAAGGTTTTAACTTTTGTTCTTGACCCTAAGTTTCTGTCACCAGTTATGATAAGTGCTTTTCTTCTTCTTTTGATTAGGTTTAGAATGCTGACAATAGGCCTAGAGGTACTCAAGTATCAACAAAAAATCTGGACCTGACCCGCTTTAGCCTTAATCCTCCGTAAAGGTTTTTAAGGCCTGCAGAAACTATCCTAGGGTTTGTTGGACTCCGCAGTTAAAGCTCCCATGCTTGAGACATTTTTAACCTTGTTCACTTTGCAATGCATTTTTGTAAGAGAGAGACAGAAGATTTATTTGTTTGGAGAGTTTTCTCTCTCTTTTCTTTTTATTTCTAGCTTCGGATTGGCTTCTCAACATGGTCTGTATTGGATTCCTCACCTCCATCATCAATCCTCAAGGGTCCCTAGCAATCGATGCTTTGTGATAGTACCACCCATGGCAACCCCCAGAACCATGGCTTTCGAGATTTCAAGATGATCTCGCCTATGGTGTTCCGTGGCCAAATCTAGACCATAGCAATCGATATTTCGTGATAATATCTCCCATGGTATCTGAACCAACAGAGTGCTTACATACCCTCGGTACGATATTTAAATATCCTAAGAGACAGGCACCGAGGAGACGATATGTTGTTACGCATCTTCAAGGGGAATTTCCCACCTCTCCGTACTGGGAACTCGTCCAAATCAACTTGTACTGATCAGCCTCTCCTAATCTAGGCAACTTTTTGAGAACATTAAGAGCTTTTGTGTGATTTTGATAATTATGCACACTGAACCAGACTGTGTGTGGATTGGGGTGCTTAGGTTACCAAATCCCGCAAATCAAATGTCAGTTAACGAGGTCGAATACTCCCTAAACCTTAGATCTAATAGTTAGGCTTCGCATTTTCCTCAACCTCTTGAGGAATATCCAGATCTTAGCGGATGCTTGAATGTTTAAGCCTAAGAGTCTAGCCCAAAAGGCCTAAGATCAGCATTCCTGCTAATCTCTTTTTGTGTCTCATTAGCACTTTTCTCTCATTTTTTCTTGATATGGTCTAGAACTTCGGTTAATTCCTTAATCTCTTACTAATGACTATCTCTTTTTCTTTTTCATTTTGTGCTCCTTTTTGTCATTTTGCTCTTTTTCTCGTCCTCATGATTATGTGACTCACAAAATTTCCTCCCTCCATTTTTTTTTGCCTTTTTTCATAATTTTTTCAATTTCTTTTTGTGTTTTTGACATATGTGAATTTCTTTTGTGAGGATCCTTCTGACTTTCTCTTAGTTCTGTATGCATGCACTTTACCACCCCCCCATGCCTAAGTTTTGCAATGTCCTCATTGTAAATGGAGCGTGTAAAATAGTGTTGGGTTCAGGGACTTAGAATAGGATACATTAGGTGGGTGAATGGGTCAGAAATGACTAATGCGGATGATTTCAATCTCTGGTATATGTACCAAAGGTGGGATCAACTGTCTAAGGCTGAACTCAAGGTGCAATGGACGTGGAGTACAGACGAACAAGGTTTGGAATGACAGGTTGCCTCCCGTTAAGCGCTAAATTGAACACCTTCAACCGAGAGGAACATGGGGTGGAGAGGAAGTGGTCAACTTAACGAAATTTTGTAAAACAAGTACCTTGATTAAGAGCCTGGTTGGTCCAACCAGGTGCTTGCTAAGATCAATGGGCTGATGATGCAGCCTAAACCCAATCAGTCTGGTGGGTTGATAGATGTAGATCAACAGATGTAGAACCCACCATATGCAATGTGGCTCGAATGGATATGGAAGTGCAAACTCAGGTTTAGGTTGAGTCGAATCAGCCTGGTCAGGGTAGGGTTCCAAAAAATAATCAGTGCATGGTGTGGAAACGCTATAGGGGTGATCAGAGAATGATGGATCATGTTTTTCTGTCTGATCGATACCCAATGCCCGGTATAGATGTGGAGTTGAATCATCTGCAAACGGCTTAGTGAGAGGTGAATCAGAATAGAAATTGAGTCCGATTGCGGGTCGAGGTAGAGAACGGGTTTTGATCAGTTCTGTGGAAGAGGTAGCTTCAATGAAAATTGTGTATAAGGGCTCTTCTAGAAAGGAATGACAGGTGGTCTCATGTAGAGAGTCCTCATAGTAACTTTCAAAATCAAAAGTGAATACTTGGAGAGTGTCTATGGGATACTGGAAATTGGAGTCAAGAAAAGATTCGTATTCTGGGTTGCAATCACTCTCGGCATTTGCTGGTTCTGATTCCTAAGGATCGAAAAGAAATGATTCCATGTTATTGGAACCTGAACTGAAATCAGTGATCTCAGGAATCGGGACCTCAGAATCGGAGTTAGAGAATGAGTCATGTGAGCTGAGGTTGTAGATTGGCTTGTTATAATCAGGAAGCAAATTTTCTCTGATGTTATGGTCAGATTCGAAATCGTCGGAGAGTTTGCAAAAATCAAAATCTAAATAAGATTCCAGATCATGAGTTCCACCATAGAATAAATCATATGTTGTAGATTCAGTAGCCTGACTGGGGTCTAGCCTAGATGTCAATTCCGAGCTTAAAAAGGTGTCCTTATCTGGTAGAGGCTCAAGTTCCAAGCTGGTAGGATAGATCCAATTGAAACCCTACTCGTCCAACTCTTCTGTTTCTGTATCGTAAATTGGCATGACTTCCAAAAAATCAAATGGTTTCTCTTAGGATGTTGGCGAGGGATATTCATCAAATAGAGGCCCAAAATCATATTCTTCATTGCAAAATTGATCTTCCTCATATGGGGCCTCGAAATCTTCCCAATAAGTTTCAAGTCTAGATTTTGGGCTTTGGATGTGGGTTGAATCACCGAAATCTAGGTTCGAATAACCTTCGAGGGTCACCTTATCAGAATAAGGGGAGGAATTTATACCCTCTGGAGGTTCAGTTTTAATCTCATGATTGCCGGAGTTTTGGAATTCTATGCCTGGTGATTCATGGTCTAGGGTTGGCTCAACATTGTGTTCTCCTGCAATTGGAACTTGCCAACCTTCTTCAATATTAGGCACATTGTACTCCATCTGGGTTTGGAATCCACAACCATTTTGTGCCTCAAACCCGAGATTAGATTGATCCTCGATGTTGTCCCAAGATGGTTCATCCTCTGTTTATGGCATATACCGGTATTTCTGGTCGATAATTTGTTTTAATAATCTCATTATCTCTTCCCATCTTTCAAGATCATCTTGGTGTTGCTCCCAAAGTACAGTATTTGTTATGCATTGAAGGTATTCAAGATTGTGCAATTTTTCTATCTCAATGTATCCTATGATGAGCATGTCTTAGGTTGATCCTTTTGTGGCTTCTACCAATAGCACTTGGGCACAAGTTATGATGAAGGTTGTGGTTGTTGGGACATCAACCTGAACATTTTCTATTGGTGTTGAGGTTTCGTCTTCCTTTTCATAGAATTTCAGGGCATCCTTAATCATCCTATCTCTCATGGATCTCTGATATTTAGGTTTCTTGAATGGTAGTCTTAAGTGGTTTGGTTGCATATTTGGATCAGGTGGTGGAATCAAGATGTAGAATCGGAGTTTGAATCAAGATGTAGAATCAAGTTATGAAGCGATTAAATCTGAATAAAGAGTCCCACTGAAAATGCATGTGTGTGCTCTAAAGAGAAAAGATCAGGGACTGGAGATGTTTTTGACCCAATCGAGGCACCCAAAAATGTTGGATGACTTTGGAGGTATGGGGTTGATGATACCCCTGGATCAGAAGGTCGTCCACCTAAGAATTACCTGGTTAGCCGGAGAGAGAGAGTCCCGTAAAGACCCCTACACAGTAGAGCATCCCCACGGGTTATAGGGTTTCCCCCACCTGACCTCTCTTGTCACTGAGATTCTAGGTAGACCAGAATGGGGACCTTGACCTCTTCAGTCTACAACTTTTATTTCAAAGGTGCTTCAGGGTTTTCACTTGAACTTTAGATGTTTTGATGTTGTGACCTAATTTGAAGGTTGGTTGACCTAAGGGGTCAACTTCACCTGACTTGTCCTAAAGATGGCAGAATGATTCTAGACTTGGGACCTAGAGCCACCCTGATTTGACTCCCCGTTTATTAGGTCCAAGATTTTAAGATTCAAGTGACTTTAGAGCTCAATTTTTAGGGTTTGTCATATTTAGATCTCTTCAATCAAGGGCTTGGGTAGCACACTGATGTGGGAGGGTTTATTTCCTTTTAACCTGGTCTATGTGCCTAGCACTCCAAAAACCCTATTGTTGAAACCCTCATTTGGTTCTATTTCCAATCCTCTTTTTCACAAAAGTTCTCTTTGGACTAAAAAAAAATAAGAAGTGTGTTGTCCGCAGAGATTAAGCGTGATTTCTATTAGGCACAGGAATTTTGTGAGATAGGATCTTTAAGAAATTACTTCCACTTCAATAAGTTTTAAAAAATTTTCACAAAATCAGGAAACCTTTGCCTTAAATATGGTAATTACTATAAAAAGAAGGCAATTGATTCCTAAGTTGGTTTCTTCCTTTTGTCTTTCAAGGGTTAGGCGATGGATTTTAGAGAAGAAGAGAGGTTACCTGCTCTTGAGAGGTTGACTTGCACGGGAGATTTCTTCTCTTGAAACACCTAGCAAGATCACAATAAAATAAATAGGGCAAGTTAGTGTTCAATATAGTCAAAAAGAATGTAAAGACTAGTGATAAATTGCACTTTGCTCCCCGGCAACAGTGCCAAAATGTTGACGAGGTGAAATCGTGCTTTAAGAGATGTTGCATTGAAGTATAGATGAAATCGTCATGAAAACAAATAAGAATTTAGTACTCGAAAATGTAAGTATCTGAGGTCGAACACAAGGAGCAATTGGAATTTATTCACTAATCTCAATAATATAATTGAACACTTAGAGTTACTCAAAACCAAATTCAGAGTATAAATGTAGGAGTTTAGGAATTAAAATTATAGCAAAAATAAAAGCATTGGACGTCTTAAATGATGGCCCTTCTTTCTGCTTTCTCTTCTTTCTTTTCTTCTTATTTCTTTATCTTTGGCTTTCTTCAGCTCTTCTATTCTTCTTTGACTTTGGCCGTTTGTAGCTCTTCTTCCTTGTCTCTTTCTTTCTTCCTCTTGCATAGTGCCTTTCTCCTTCTTCTTCTGTGGTCTTTCTCTTCTCCTTGGCCTTCCATGGCTTCTACCTTGATTTTCCTTCTTCAGCCCTTTGCTCTCCTCTTTCTTTCTCTTCTATTTGGCCTTCCTTCCTCTTTCTTTCTGCGGCTTAGTATCTTAGCTTCACCTTAGTTGTGACTTCCTCTTCCTTCTTCCTTTTCCTTAACTTCCCTACTGCACCTCTTCCTTCCTTAGCTCCTCCTTCTTTCCTGCACAACACCACGCAGCAAAACCTATCCCCTACCCTCCCCCGCATCTCTCTCTCTCTATTTCTCTCTTCAGTACGCTCTCCCAGAGCCGGGTAATCGGGTTGGGTATCGTGCACCTGGGTCCAGGCGCACCTGCATGGGGTAGTGCGAGAGGAGTACTAGGTCTAGGTAATCGGGTCAGGTGCCAGGTCTGCGAGGGCAGGTTGTGGACGAGGCGTGGGTGAGTGAGGGCGAGGAACCTCACCCCTGTGTACTGGAGGCAATGAGAAGAAAGCACAAAATCAATTTATCCTATGCGCCGCACTCTTGCATTCACGAGGTGGGACTAAATGTCCCACTCGCTTCTGCGCTTGCATCCATAGGGGTGTCGCGCTCAAATGCTGATGCTGTAGAGTGCTGGGACTTCAATTGCTAGGTGTGAGGGGTTCACGAAGGGAGCCCATGCACCTCGGACCCTACTTCCTGAAGCCTGGGGTAGTAGGTGAAGGTTGCAAGCTGATTCAAGCCTGCTCAAATGGCGGCTGAGGTCTGATCCTATTCTCAAGTAAAACAGCCTTGTGGCCTCATTAAATCACACAGAGGACTTCGCCATGGCATGGCAAAGGTAAGGTGGTTGGTGGTAGGCCATGGGGTGGCCTAGGCATGCGTGCTTAGGTCATCCTGTGGTTGTGGAGATGGGTTTGTTTGGGGGAAGAGTGTGGAACATGTGGCAGTCGATGGAAAGGGGGAAAATGATCAGTGGAAGGTGACAAAGCTTCTAAGGTGTTTGGCGAGGTGGATGGGTGCATGGAATGACGGAAGCACCTCGCCAGTGGTCTGCCGAAGGTGGAGAAGATGGCGGTGGATGGTGGTTGCGAGGGGTCAAAAAGGGAAATAGAAAGAAGGGATAGAGAGGAGTAATTCTAACCTAACTAAGTGGACAGAGGAGGAGATGTGGCGGCTGGCTGTACCTGCTATCGCTGGAGAAGACGGTGTCCAGGGGAAGGGTGACGATGACGACGACAGGGCAAGAGGTGCCCGCACGGGTGTTGCACGATGCGGAGGAAGATGGTGAGGGCAGCTCTACCACCAGTAGTGTGGCAGAGCGACGAGAAAGAGGTGGGAGGCTCCTCGGAGCTCACTGGACTCCTGACCGAAGGAGAAAGATATGAAATTGGGTGATTCTCCAGGCAAGTCGAGCTGAAGAGATGCGACCGGAGTTGAGGATCCTTTTATGGGCACTGGCAGGGCTCTTATGCTTGGAAGACAAGCTTCCAAGCATAAGAGTCCTTGCCAGAGTAGGAAATCCGTGGGATACAAAAATCTCTCGAGCGTTCGCACGAGAGATTGGGTGCGATTCAGATCTTGTGATTGTGCTCAATGGAAGGGAATTCCTCAGAGAATCACCCTTCCAAATCTGAGAGGAAATCACTGAGGAATCACGGAGTACTCCCCCTCCATTCCTCATCGGAGTAGGATTTCTCCCCATTAATGGAGGAAGGACCTGATTGTAAGAGTGGCGAGGAAGTTAGGGGGTCTATGCAAGAGTTTTCAAAAGTTAGGGGCCAGAATGTAATTGGGTGGACTATTTTGCAAAGTAGGTCAAGATGACCTCTCCTTAGGTCCAAGTTTTGTTAAAAACCTAAGTTGGACCTAAGGAATCCAATGGTGAAGTTGAATTTTAGGTTTGACCATGTTTGGCTAGACATTTCAAACAAAAACCCAAATTAGGTCAAATAATGAGTAAATATCCCAATCTAGGTCAAAAGAGGTTCCAAAGGCCAATTTAAAGGTTCTAAACCCTTGGGGACATTTTTCCATAAATCTTAGAGGGTTTACTTGATTTTTATCCTGACTAGAACCTTGTTAAATTAAGCGGGTCTATTTTAGGGTTGCAGATTATCATTTAATTCTTGGATTGCACAATAACCCATTTCTGACTGAACTAACCCACTTTTTATTTTATTCAGACTATTTGACCTATGTTTTGCCTCTGAGAAATCTCGTTTATGTACTGCAATCTTAAAATTGTAGTTTTAACCTTTGTTTCATGTTTTCTTCTCAGAACATTAATTCCTTGAATTAGGCCCTTCTCTAGGTTATGCATGAGCTCTTATTCTCTTTCTTAGGTCAAAATGAGCTAGTTAGGGCTCATGATGAGACACTCATCAATAGGATACATTGACATAGAAAAATTGCACAATTTTGAATACCTTCAATGCATGACAAATCCTATACTTTAGTAACAACACTAGGATGATCTTGAAAAATGGGAAGAGATGATGAGATTATTGAAACAAATTATCAGTCAGAAATACCTGTACATGCCCCAAACAGATGATGAACCATCTTGGAATAGTATTGAGGATCAAATCGATTTCCCAAATCTCAGGTTTGAGGCACAGAGTTGTTATGGATTCCCAACCCAGATGGAGTACAGTATGCCTGATAATGAAGTAGGTTGGGAAGTTCCAATTGCAGGAAAACACAATGTTGAGCCAACCCTAGACCTTGGATCACCAAGCATTGAATTCCAAGACTCTTGTAATGGTGAGATTAGCACTGAACCTCTCGAGGGTGTAAATCCCGCCCCTTATTCTGATAAGGTGACCCTCGAAGGTTATTCGGACCTAGATTCTAGTGATTCGACCCACATCCTAAGCCTAGAATTTGGATCTGACGCATCTTGGGAAGATTACGAGGCCCTGTATGAAGAAGATCAAATTTTCAATGAAGAGTATGATTCTGGGCCTCTATTTGATGAATATCCCTCTCCAACATCCTCAGAGAATTAGATCAATTTTTCGGAAGTCATGCCAATTTACGATACAGAAACCGAGGAGTTGGACGAGTGGGTTGTTGATTGGGTCTTTCCTACTAGCTTAGAACTTGAGCCTAGACCAAATAAGAACACCTTCTTAAGCTTAGAATTCACACATAGGTTAGATCCCAGTTAGGTTGCTGAATCCACATCATGTGATTTATTCTATGGTGGAACCTTTGATCTTGAATCTCATTCAGAACTAAATTTTCGCAATATCTCCGATGATTTTGAATCAGACCATGATTTCAGAGAAACTCTGCTTCTTGAACACAAGCAAATCTACGACCTCAACTCACATGATTCATTCTCTGACTCTGACTTTGAGGTCCTGGTTCCCAAGATCTCTGATTTAATTTCAAGTTCCAGTGACATGGAATCATTTCTTGTCGATCATCAGGAATCAAAAACAAAAAATGCCGAGAGTGATTGTGACCCAGAATTCGAATCTTTTCTCGACTCAGATTTCCATCACCTATAGACACTCTTCAGGCATTCACTTTTGATTTTGAAGGCTACTATGAGGACTCTCTATATGAAACTACCTGTAACTTCTTTCTAGAAGAGCCCTCATACACAATTCTCATGGAAGCCACCTCTTCCAAATATATAGAACCTATCAAAACCCGTTTTAAACCCTGACCTGCAACTGGACTCAATTTCTATTCTGATTCCCCTCTTACTAAGCCAATTGCAGGTGATTCAACTCCACACATATATCAGGTATTAAACATTGATCAGACTGCAAAACATGCTCCATCATTCTCTGATCACCCCTATAGGGTTTCCTCACCATTCACTGATTACTTTTTGGATCCCTACTTTGACCAGGCTAATTTGACTCAGCCAAAACCCAAATTTACACTTCCACATCCATCAGAGCTCCATAGCATATGGTGCGTTCCACATCTCCTACTCTACATTTATCAACTCACCAAATTAATAGGGTTTGGGCTGCATCATCAGCCTACTGATCTGAACAAGCACCTGGTTGGACCAACTAGGCCCTTAATCAAGGTGCTTGTTCTACAAAACTCTACTGATTTAACCACTCCCTCTCCATCCCATTTCCTGCTCGGCTAAATGCATTGAATTTAGCGCTTGATGGGAGGCAACTCGTCATTCCAAAAAAGTTGAGATCCATCTAATTATCCGTCTATACTCCACATCTATTACACCCTAGGTTCAGTTTTAGAACAGTCGATCCCACCTCTAGTACACATACCAGAGCTTGAAATCATCTGCAACAGTCACTTCCCGACCCATTCGCTCACCCGATATATCCTGTTCTAAGTCCCTAAACCCAACACTATTTCACACCTTCCGTTTACAATGAGGACATTGAAAACTTAGGCATGGGGGGGTGTAAAGTGCAAACATACAGAAACCAAGAAAAGTCAGAAGGATTCTCATAAAAAGTTACATATGTCAAAAATATCAAAAAAATAGAAAATTCTAAAAAAGAACAAAAAAATGGAGGAGGGGAGAGAAAATTTTTTAGGACTATAGAAAACATGAGGAGGAAAAGAGCAAAATGATAAAAAAGGAGCATAAAATAAAAAGAAAGAGTCATTAGTAAGAGATTAAGGGATTAACCGAAGTTCTAGACCACATCAAGGAAAAGAGAAAAATAGAAAGAAAAGTGCTAATGAGACACAAAAGGAGAATAGTAAGAATGCTAATCTTAGGCCTTTGGGCTAGACTTTTAGGCTTAAAAATTCAAGTATCCGCTAAGATCTGGATAATCCTCAAGAGGTTGGGGAAAATGCAAATCTTAATTATTAGGTCTAAGGCTTAGGGAGTATTCGACCTCGTTAACTGACCTTCGATTTGCTGGACTCGGTAACCTAAGCACCCTAATCCACACACAGTCTGGTTCAGTGCACATAACTATCAAAATCACGCAAAAGCGTTTAAATGTTCTGAAAAAAGTTGCCTAGATTAGGAGCGACCGATTAACACAAGTTGATTTGGAGGAGTTCCCGACACGGAGAGGTGGGAAATTCCCCTCGAAGATGCGTAACAATATATCATCTCCTCGGTGCTTGTCTCCTAGGATATTCACATATCCTACCGGGGGCACGTAGGCACTCTGCTGGTTCAGATACCATGGGCGGCATTATCACAAAATGTCGATTGCCAGGGTTCAGATTTGGCTATAGAACTCCATGGGCGGGATTATCTCAAAATCTCGAAAGCCAGGGTTCTGGGGGTTGCCATGGGTAGTGCTATCACGAAGCATCGATTGCCAGGAACCTTTGAGGATTGATGATGGGGACGAGGAATCCGATACAGACTGTGTTGAGAAGCCAATCCGAAGCTAGAAATAAAAAGAAAAGAGAGAGAAAACTCTCCAAACAAAAAAATCCTCTGTCTCTCTCTTACAAAAACACACTACAAACTGAACCAAGGCTAAAATATGTATCAAGCACGGGTGCTTTAATCGCAGAGTCCAACGAACCTTAGGATAGTTCCTATAGGCCTTAAAGACCTTCGCGGAGGTCCGAGGCTAAAGCTAGTCAGATCCGGATCTTGGTTGGTACTTCAGTACCTCTAGGCCTAGGAAAAAAGCACCTATCATAAATTGTGAAAAAAAAGCTCATGGTCTAGAACAGAAGTTAAAACCTTGAAATTTAGCTACGGGACAGGCAAAATCTAGTCATGGGGGTATGATGAGAACACCAACATGAGCCCTAACTAGCTCATTTTGACCTATGAAAGAGAACAAAAGCTCCTACATAACCTAGAGAAGGGCCTAATTCAAGGAATAACTATTCTGAGAGGAAAATAAGAAATAAAGTGTAAAATTACAATTTTACCATTGCAGTACATCAACGGGATTTCTCAGGGGCTAAACATAGGTCAAGTGGTCTTAACAGGATAAAAAGTGGGTTGGTTCAATCAGAAAAAGGGTTAATGTGCAGTCCGGGAATTAAATGACTTCTTGTAACACTAAAATAGATCCACTTAATTCAACAAGGTATTGGTCAAGATAAACATAAACTAAAACCTCTAAAATTCATGTAAAAATATCCCTTAGGATTTATAACCTTCAAATTGGCCGTTGGAACCTATTTTGAGCTAAATAGGGGTCCTAGCTAATTATTTTCCCTAGATTGAGTTTTGGTGTAAAATATCCAGTCATACGTGGTCAAACCTAAAATCCAACTTCACCATTTGATTCCTTAGGTCATAATTAGGTTTGTACTAAAACTTGGATCTAAGGAGAGTTCACCTTGACCTACTTTGCAAAATAGTCCACCCAATTACATTTAAACCCCTAACTTTTGAAAACCATTGCGAATACCCCCTATCTTCCTCGCCACTCTTTGCAATTAGGTCCCTCCACCATTACAGCGGAGGAGTCCTACTCCGGCGGGGATTTGAGGAGGATTTCTCCCAAGTCCCTCAGAGATTCCCTCTCAAAATGGAAGGGGAGATTCTTTGAGGAATTCCCTATTGTATGAACCAAATTCTAAGCCCTGATCATCACCCAATCTCTCGTATGAATGCACGAGAGATTTGGGTCTCTTGCACATTCCTACTTTGGTGAGGATTCCTGTGCTTGGAAGCTTGCCTTCCAAGCACAAGATCCTTTGCCAATGCCCATAAAAGAAACCCTAGATCCGGCTGCTGAATTTAAGCTTGGCTTGGCTGGAGAACAACCTCCAATTTCTCCTCTTCTCCTTCTGCCAAGCGTCCAGCGAGCTCCGGTGACATCTCATTCCTCTTCTTGTCACTCTGCCACAATACCAGTGGAAGAGTCATCTCCGCCTTCGTCGTCCATGTCGCGCCATACCCACCTACGCACCTGCAACCCCTTTGTCGTCGCCGTTCCCTCTTCACTGGAACCTTCGTCTCTGGCAGTGGCAGGTATGTGCCAGTCGCTCTCCTTATCCCTTCATCCCTTAAGTAGGTTAGATCTCCTCCCCTCTCTCCTCTCTTCATTTCCCCCTTCCTTATTTTTACCTTTGACCCTCGACCACCAAAGACCACCACCATCTTCCTCATCTCCGGCAAACCATCGGTGAGGTGTCTCCATCACCTTCAACACCCATCCATCTTGCCAAGCCCCTCAGAACCTCTGCCACCATCCACTAATCACTTTCCCCATCTCCATCGACCGCCATACCCATCACAAGCTCCCCCCGACCACACCCTTCACAACGGCCATAGACCGACCTAGGCATGCATTCCTAGGCTGCCCTGTGGCCAGCCACCTACCACAGCACCTTCATCATGTCACGGCAAAGCTTCCTGTGTGGTTTAATGTGACCACAAGGCCATATTGATTGATAGCAAGGACCGACCACTACCGCCATTAGTGCCGGCTTGAAGGAGACGCAAATTCGCATCACGTGCACATCCAGCCAAGCAATTGGCTTGGCAAGGCACTGCAGTTGCCGCAATCAAGGAAGACTCCCTGCAGGCGTGTGTGCAGAAGAGGGTCGGACTGTTAGTCCCACCTCGGAAAGTTTAGAGCGCGGTGAGTGATTTAAATTGTTTTTGTGTTTCCTCTTCATTGCCTCCGAACATGGGGTGAGGTCCCCTCGCCTACATGCCCGCCTTGTTTGCACTCACTCCCTCGAGGACTTGGCTTGCTCAACCCATTTACCGTGCACTCCTCGTGCACCACCCACGCCGGTGCGCCTGGACCTGGGTGCGCTTGACCCGACCCGAATACCCAATTGGCTCTGCGAGAGCGAACCTAAGAGAGAAAATAGAGAGAGAGTACGGGGGGGAGGGTAAGGGTAGGTTTTGCACTTATGTGTGCAGGGAAAGGAAGAAGGAAGAGGAAGCAGAAGCTGAGGATGCTAAGGCCAGAGAAGGAAAGAAGGAGAAAGCCTCGGGTGTAGCTGGAAAGAAGGAAGTAGAGGTAGCTAAGGATCTAAAGGCAAAGAAGAAGAAAGAAGAAGAAGGAGCTAAGGGCTTAAGGCAGAAGAAGTTGCAGAGGATGCTCAGGAAGGAAGGAGAAGGCACTATAGAAGGAAAGAGAAGCTTAGGAGAAGAGAGGCCAAGGAAGGAGAAGGTGCGACTGAAGAAGAAAGAGAAAGAAGAATACCAAAGCCAAGGAAAAGAAGAAAGAAAGAAAGGCAGAGAAGAGAAGCTGAAGAGAAAACTGAAGAAAGAGCCAAGAGAAGAAGAATCAAACGCTTTTTATCCAATTCTTCTGAATTTCTCTTTTATTGCTACATTTTAGTATTCATAAATTTTTGCATTATATTTTGAATTAGATTTTGAGTAACTTTAAGTGTTCAAATTACATCTATTGAGATTAGTGGATAAATTCCATTTGCTCCTTGTATTAGACCTCGGACTTAACATTCGAGTAATAAAATTCTTATTTGTTTTCAAGGCGATTTCAACTATACTACTACGTAGCATTTATTTTATAAAGCTGATCTTGCCATCTGTTAAACAAACCCACCCTCTGATTTGGGGGGACTTTAAGCCTAAGCATCTACACACTTTTTGGCACTGACTCACTTTTTGGCGGTTTCTTTTGAAATTGGGTAGCTAATGAACTATCTAGGGTGGTATGGTTGGTAAGTTTTCGATGGTAACAGCTCATTGGTCAGTTGTCCAGGACCCAACCACAAGACCATTTTTGTCGTACTGCCTTTAGGTAAATCTTAGATTAGGAAGACATCTACTTAAAAAAAATAGAAAAAGGAGAAAATAAAAAAAATAAACAAAACTACACTTCACCGCACGAGTATGGATAGCATGCTGCCGTGGGTAACAACCCATTGGCTGGTTGTCCACAGCCAACTAACAAAATTGCACAATAATTGCCAAAACACCTAGGGAAGAAGTGGGGAAGTAGAATAAATCGGGGAGATATACACTGGGTTCTTCCTTATGTTGACCCCGTAAATAAAAGTAGGGAGAAAATACTGTTCGAAAGGATTAACCTCTAGGCAAGGTCACCTAGGGTCATAGAAACCTGAAGTCCTCCTTAACGGCTGTCTAGTGAGTCTTTAACTCTTTTCACTAGATGCTTAGCAGTTAGAGTCCTTTTCGAGTCTTGGGAGGGTCGGGTAGCCATAAAAAGTTATCTTGAAACTCTCAAACTCCAAAAGTACAAAAAAATTAGAAAACAACAAAAACAAAAAAAATGCATCTTCCCTTTTCAAATAAGGCGAGGACTTTGGCAGTCTATATTCTGGTAGACACTCGAGTATTGTTCAGTTTTCGTTGTTTAGGACCTTTGTTGAAATTTTCTATTGTTAATAAACAATTTAGGCCTAAGCGATCTAATCTTAATTCTACTTTTACACATACCATGTTTAATTTTGCTAGAGACTAGCAACAGATAGGCATGGGGGTATGATGTAGACATAATTATTGAGGATAAAATGCCTATTCATGCATATTCCTAAGCTTAGATTTGCATTTCATGTTATAAATATTGCATAGCATGCATCATTCTGCATTTAGAGTAGTTGTATATAATTTAAGTAAATTGTGTCCTTTTTGTGGTCAGAGAGAAGAGGATTTATTTCAAGGTCTCGGATGGACGATCATACCATATGGATCTGATCAGGATGACGATCGGAGGCTAACGCCTTCGAAATCGTCTAGATCGGAGTCTCGTAGCATCATATGAAGTTCAAGGATGATTAACAGTTAGGAGGGCAATGCTACATCCTTACAAGCTTCGGATGAAAAATCCTACTGTATGGATGGATCCGGAGCAACGATCGCAGTCTGGCAATGCAAAAATCAACTAGATCCAAGCACTGTGGCACTCTCTGCAATAGAAAGAAGAATGGATGACCCAGATGGCACCATGTGGCACCATCCAGGTCGCCCAACACCGGCCAGCAGTCCCAGCACCAGCTCTTCATCCGCATCATCAATTCTCAGCTGTTGGATCTTGATCCAACGGTTGAGAAGCCATCCATGCCACCTTCTCAACCAGTGCAGGAGATTCACTTTTCTTGACAAAGTGAAGAGCATTGCATGGTGGCAAAAGTGCTTACCACAGAGGGGAGGTCATGGGTTCGAAGGCTACGAACCCCCCCAATCCATCAATTGACGTAGACCCACTGTAGCGCACGTACGTGCACAAGATGCGTGCATAGCTGCAGTCACCCGCAGCAGCAGCGCAGCGCAAGCACCAACGTATGCACCTACGTGGCACGGTATGTGATAGGCGTGCGAGCACAGCGCCAGCGGGGGAGGGCGGATCTTTAGTGACGTGGGCCTTTGCTGACACTTGCAGCTGTCACTAATGGCACGTGCATGCCAGCAAAGGAATTGAAGGTGTGGATCTTCAGTGATAGAAAGGGCAGATCTGTAGCGACGTTTACGGACATCAGTAATGACCTAGATGCGAATTTGTTCTTTTTCCTCCACTATAAATGGACCTACCCACCACCATTCCAAACCATCTCTTCCTTTCTTCCTCTCACCACCCCTATGGCTTTAGAGAGAGCTTATCCCAAGCCTGGGATGCTCCTCTAGAGTAGAAAACTAAATAGTTTTCCCTCCCTTCATCCCCATTCCTGGAGCATCCCGTGGTCGTCCTCTCACCTCCCTTCGGGAAGAAGATCCTCACCGCGACGCCATCGTACCCTACCCTCTATCCTCCAGCTCCGTCCCCATTCGTCCCGCTTCTCACCACCTTCCTTCAATCGATGTTAGAGCGAGTTGTCCTTCGAGCGACCGTCGAGGGAGATTTCTCTTACCTCATTCTATCTTTTTATGCTTTCGTAGTGTAGATTTTCCGCTTTCATAGTGTAACAAACATTCATTTATAAATAGATGATTATTTCTCTCTTTCTTATATTTTTGCTAGTAGATTAGCTAGATAAGCAATTCTCAATATGATCTCTTGCTTTCTAAAATAATTACAAAAAAATTACAAAAGATAAAAATGACAAAAAGAAATAAAAGTGAAATGCATATCTTTCGAAACCAAACATTTGCCTCCACATGTTCGACTCGGGACTCACTTTTCGAGTTTCGATGATAAATTTTATCTGATAGATGTGTTTTGTGAGCTACGACGATGGGCCCTCTGAACCCTAATTTTAATTCGCAAAACATGCCTAGATCAGGTATTGAGGTTGATATGGCTAGGGTAGATGCTATCTCTAGACTTCCTCCACCCACATCCGTGAAACAGGTATGCTCTTTCCTTTGGCATGTGGGTTTTTATAGAAGATTCGTCAAGGACTTCTCGAAGGTTGCTCGACCCTTGAGTAACCTTCTGGCCAAAGACACGCCATTCGAGTTTAATGAATCATGTTGTAAGGCATTTGATTTGTTAAAAATGGCACTAACTTGTGCTCCGTTGTTGCAACCACCGGTCTGGATAGCCCCATTTGAGATTATGGCTGACGCATCTGATTATGCCATTGGGGCTATCTTGGGTTAGAAGATTAGGAAAAAGCCCTCTGTGATTTACTACACTAGTAGGACTCTGCACAAGGCCCAGAGGAACCACACTGTTACTGAAAAAGAATTGCTAGCTATAGTTTTCACTTTATAAAAATTCAGGGCTAATCTTTTAGGTTCTCATGTAATCATTTATACCAACCACTTTGCGTTGAAACATCTCTTAGACAAAAAGGATGCTAAGCCCCAGCTTATTCGCTGGATTCTATTACTTCAAGAATTTGATCTTGAAATCAGGGATAAAGTCGGGGCACAAAATGTAGTGACGGATCACCTCTCGAGAATCCTAATTGATTCTCCTGATTCAAATATCCCTATTTCAGAAACTTTTCTTGATGAGATTACCCTTATAGTCTCGGGTATCCGTACCCCCCGGTTTGCAGATATCGTCAATTATTTAGCCGTTGGTCAAATCTCCCAGGATTGGACCAAACAACAATAGGACAAACTTGTGTCTGAGGCCAAATATTATTTTTGGGATGATTTCGAGCTGTACCACATCGGCGCAGACCAGATTATTCATCGATGTGTCCCAAAAATTATGTTCCATAATATAATTGAGTTCTGCCATACATCTACGTGTGGTGGACACTTTTCCAGGAAAAGGATGGCAACAAAAATCATGCAATCTGGATTCCATTGGCTGTCATTATTTAAGGATGCCCAAGAATTCTCAAAGTCGTGCACCCAATGCCAGACACTTGGGAACATGGCTAAGAGAGATATGATGCCCCTAAACCTAATACTTTTCGTCAAAATATTCAACATTTCCGGCATCGACTTCATGAGACCTTTTCCTCCTTCATTTGGACACCAGTATATTTTGGTCGCTATTGATTATGTGTCCAAATGGATTGAGGAAATCCCCACCTGGACCAATGACCACAAGGTGGTCATCGATTTTGTGAAGAAGAATATCATCAGTTGGTTTGGGATTCCTCGTGTGATTATCAATGATGGTGGCACGCATTTCACTCACGCCAGTTTCAAAATTTATTGGCGAAATATGGGGTGAATCATTGGATTTCCACACCATACCACCCTCAGACAAACGGACAGGCCGAGGTCTCCAATCGGGAGATCAAAAATATTTTGCAAAAAATCATAAGGCCTAATAGGAAGGATTGGACCCAAAAGCTCGTTGATGCCCTTTGGGCCTACCATACGGCATACAAAATGCCAATCAGTATGTCTCCGTTCTGTCTAGTGTTTGTTAGGGTGTGTCACTTACTTGTAGAGCTAGAACACTAGGCATTTTGGGGCATTAGAAGATGTAATTTTTACCTATAGGTGGCCGGGAAGACCAGGAAACTCCAACTATCTAAGTTGGAGGAGCTTAGAAATGATGCTTATGAAAATGCCAGAATCTATAAGGCAAGGACCAAAGCTCTCCATGACCAGATGATTTCATGTAAGAGCTTTAAGCCGAACCAGAAGGTCTGGCTTTTTGATTCTAGACTAAAGCTCTTCCTCGGTAAGCTTAGTTCTAAGTGGGAAGGCCCATTTGTTATTAAGCGAATTTTCCCTAATGGAGCCGATGAAATCTCTGACCCAAAGACTGGTAATTTCTTCAAGGTCAACGAACAGCGTCTCAAACCCTTTTTTGACCATGTGCTCCCTGAACCCGTCTCGGACATGGTTGCTCTTACCTTACCCTAACCACTACGGGCTGATCATCTCCTAGCTGAAGGCTCTAAACTCAACACATGTAAAGGCTGTTCCGAGCTAACCAGAATCTCACGGAAACCAGGTGCTATTCTTCCACTTCTACTCTCCTACATGCTTTCATTTTTAATAATGAAGACATTGCATTAGCTCAGCATGGGGGGTAGATATTTCTTAAGAATCTTTTTGTCACCCATAATAGTAATTTCCTATTTTTCATCTTAAAAAAAAAAGGGAATTAGGAGATGAGAACTTAGGCATTAGGAGTTGCAAACATTAGGAATTGATACTTTGGTATCTGAATACTTAGACTCCTCAGGTATTCAGGGTTAATTAGCCAAGGTGTCCACTACAATGTGGACTTAGTCTTGAGTCCTCACCAATTAAAATTCATCCTTAATATAGTAAATAAATTGCGGTGATAAGTATACGACTTATCAACCTGCCTTCTGATTTGAGGGGACTTTAAGCGTAAACGTCCGCACACTTTTTGCACTGACTCACTTTTTAGCAGTCTCTTTTGAAATTGGGTAGCTAATGAACCATCTAGGGTGCTATGGCTAGCAAGTTGTCAGTGGTAACAGCTCATCGGCCGATTGTACAAAGCCTAGCCACAAGACTATTTTTGTCGTACTGCCTTTAGGTAAATCTTAGATCATGGAAGACACCTACGTAGAAAAAATAAATAAATAAAAAGAAGAAAAAGAAAAAAAAGGAAAAAAAATAGAAAAAGGAGAAAATAAGAAAATAAACAAAACCACACTTCACCGCACGAGTATGGTTGGCAAGTTGCTGTAGGTAACAGCCGATTGGCCGATTGTCCAGAGCCCAGCTCACAAAAAGCATAATAATTTCCAAAACAGTTAGGGAAGAAGTGGGGAAGTCGAATAAATAGGGGAGATATACGCTGGGTTTGCCCTTGTGTTGTCCCCATAAATAAAAGAAGTAGGGAGAAAGCTACCGTTCGAAAAGATAAACCTCTAGGCAAGGTCACCTAGGGTCGTGGAAACCCGAAGTCCATTTTAATGGTCGCCTAGTGAGTCTTTCACTCTTTTCACTAGATGCTTAGCACTTATAGTCCTTTTTATGTCTTGGGCGAGTCAGGTAGCCATAAAAAGTTATCCCAGAACTCTCAAACTCCAAAAGTCCAAACAAATTAGAAAAGAACAAAAACAAGCAAAAAGAATTGTGTATCTTTTATTTTCTAATAAGGCAAGGGCTTGGACGGTTTGCATTGTGGTAGGCACCCGGGCACTGTTGAGTTTTTGTAATTAGGTCTTAAGAGTTGAGATTTTCCAAAGAAATCAATGAATTTTGCCTAAATAATCGAATCCTGATTTTACTTTTATACATAGCATTTAGGTTAATTTTGCTAGGGACTAACAAAAAGTAAGCATGGGAGTATGATAAACACACATGAATTCATGATAAAATGCATATTTATGATAGGTCCTAGGCTTAGCATTGCATATAATGTTATAAATACTACATAACATCCATTGCATGGCATTTAGGAAAGTTGTGTGTTATGTATATTAATTCTTCCATTCTAAATGGCCAGGAGGTAATGCAACATCTTTACTGGCTTTGGATGAAGAATCCTACCAAATGAATGAATCCAGAGCGATGATCGCAGTCCATCTACGCGAAAATCACCCCGATCAGAGCTCTGTAGCACCCTCTACAAGAAGATGAAGATAGACAGCCCAGATGGCGCTATGTGGCGCCATCCAGGTTGGCCCCTATCTGAGACATTGGGCTTGGCCTCAAGAAACGATGCACCTCGACCATTGGATCTTCATCGCCCTCCACATGACAAAGAGCCACTTTGGCGCAACGATGAAGATGAGCACTCTCAAATAGGGAGCACGAGTTCGAACTGTAATTCGCTGCGACCGTTATAGCGCCAGCTGAAATAGGGCTGCTCGATCAGAATCTAGCAGTCGAGATTCTCCATGTGCGATCTGACATGCCCACAGACGTGTGGGCGCACACCAAATCACACGCTCACCATCTGGGTCATGCATTTAAGACGACCAGGAGCTGCGCCCGCCATCCGATCCTCGCAATCGCATGAGGCGCGCGATTCAAATCAAAGCTTGCATGATTTGCAAGCGAGTCTCAGTAGTGTGATGCCTCATCCGATAGCTGCCAACGCACGTGCCAGCAGTGTGGATTTCAAATGTGGGTGAGCACGTGTTCTCATCTCGTGATCACAGTCGTCCATGCCTGATCCAATGGTCGAGATCGCTTGCCCTACGACAGCTGGAGCCAAGCTTCCAAGCGCCAGCCAAGGCATGTGAATGATTTAACGATGTCTCTGGCGGGTCTTTTGCGACGTCTTAAATGTCACTAAAGGCTTGTGCACGCAAACCACCTCCATTACACCACTATATAAACACCCCTACATCACCCATTCTAAACCATCTCTACCTACTCTACTCCCACCTACTCCTAAGCTCTAGTAGCCTACCAAAGATCCATTAGAGCTTACTCTCAAGCTCCGAAGGCCTCCTATTAGTGTAGCATTCCTTTATCGCACTAAATATCCGTCCCTCATCCCATTACCTTCATAGGTCACCTTGGGGCTCTCCTCCCACCTCCATTCTGGTAGTAGATCACCTCCGCCTCCTCACCTCCATTCCAAAGCCTTGGTGAAGCATTCCCCTACCCAACATCCTCCTCCATCTCACCTCCATCGTCCCTCTCCTCAACTCCTTCATCCAAGCTTCCGCAGCCGTCGTCGTCTCGTCGAACAGCTGATTCAGGAGATTCCTTCTCACCTCTCTCTCTCTTTTATGCTTTCATAGATATTGTAATAGACATTTGTGCAATATATAATATTCGATTCCATCTCTCTTGTGAATTTATTTTTCTTGTCCTTTTATTTTAAAAACACAACAAATATCAAAACCTCTAAATACCAGAAAGAAACAAAATGAAGTGCAGTTTTCAAGCAAAGCAAAGGTTGCCTCCTAGTGTTCGACCCGGGACTCCCTTGGAGTTTTGGTAAAATTGTATTTGATAATGGGTTTTGCGACTACAACGATAGGTTCTTCCAAACCCTGATTTCTACCATGCGAAACACATTCATCACACGCATAGTGAGATTATTTCGGATTGATGTTGACGTGTTGCCAAGAACATATTTTGAGGATGTACCTCAAAATCCAAGGTTATCACAAAAAAATTTTAAATCCAAGAAAAATAAAAAAGCATAATAAGCAAAAGGAAATGATCCATCTTTAGTACCCGTGTAGAAACCAACTTGTCTTAAGCTTGCCTCCCTGAGTTTGACCCTGGACCTAAAACTGACTATGTTAAAACTTACTTTTGTCCAAGTTAAAATACATTTGAAAATTTGTGTAGGATCGCTTGTAGTTAACCACTTCAACTATACTCATTTTCACTCTAATATCACCTAATTAAATAGCACTGCTTGCGATTTGATAGCACCCTATGTTGGACCTGGTTTACCTAAATCGAATAGTTTGGTTTAGGGTTGGGACAGTTTGGGTTTAGCCTATGAGGGTCAAGGAATTGAGGTTCCTGGGGTCCTCCCTGATAATAGGTCATTTCTAGTTGTTCATTATGGGGTGGTAACCTATATGTAGTGTAATCTTGGGGAGGGTAGGTGTTGTAATCATCACATCCTTCTTAATTGTAGATCAGATCAGGTTGTTCACAAGCGTGCGTAGATCTATAATCATTATAGCTATGAGAAGGATAGTAACCATAGTCTTGATGTCCAGGGTTAGGCCCTGGACACTGAGGTCTGAAATCATATCCCCAGTCAAAGTTATCCCAACTAGCGGATGATTGGGTATAGATCAGGTCGGGATAATAATCATCTTAGGGATAAGTGGCGATAGAAGGGTAGGGTTGGAAATGTGTGCAAGAGTTGGAAGAATACATGGCGATGCAGGAGGAAAAAACAAAGAATGGATAAAGGTGCCCTGCAATGCAAATAATCAAACCTATCCTTATGCAAGTAGCCTAAAGACCTACAAACTCCCAAAACCCATCTTAAGATTATAGATGATTTGATCTACTTCTATTCGATCAATCCAACCAGTTAGAGTGAGGAATTGGGGAGAAGGTTCTTCCTTTGGCTTGCGCATTAGGTTCCTTTGATACCCCCCAACTACTGTCGTTTGATGGTACTCCTTTAGCTAGACATCAGATGGACCGGTAGAAGTAGATTAACTGAAAATAATCTTGATGTGAGCCTCGAAGAGTGAATCAATCCTTAAGGCCAACGTCTACACAGTTTTAATTAGGATTAGGTTTGAATGTGCTCAAGAGTGTGATGGGCCCTTTAATGGGTTGTGCCCTGATGTGAACACATTTATTTAGAGAAAATTTTCTATTCATGCATGTTCCTAGGTTAGCTAGATGTACATAGCACTGTAAATATTACATAATAGCATCATCATGCATTTAGAGTATATTATATAATTTGTACATTAATTTCCCTATTTTAATGTCAAGGGAACAAGGTGGCATAAATTAGATCCTCGGATGACAAATCTGATCATACGAATGGACTCAGAGTGATGATCGTAGTCCAATGACATGAGAAACATCTCGATTAGAGCTCTGTAGTAACCGATACGAAGCAGAGATGGTGGACAACCATGATTGTGCCGAGTGCTGCCATTACGGCCACCCAACACTAGCTGCAGCTTCATCAAACGTGGCCCTCAATCACAACCATTGGATCTTCATCCAATAGGCATGAGCGCACAAACCCTTCGATCATCTTCTTGACAATCCATACTCGTAGTGCATTGGGAGAGAGCCCTATACAAAGCAAAGGGCACCCGCTCGAAGCCCTGTGTGCAGATTTAATCTGTTGAAGCCTGGGCAGGTGAAATTGAGTCACATGATCGACCATTGATAGCTCTAATTCGATGATGTTGATGCATGGATGAAGGGCCAATCTCAAGAATGTGGTAACTCGCAATCACACGTGCCTTCATGCAATCTAAAGCAATGATGAGGCACGATCATGGCCCTTAATTTCAAATCCAATGACTGAGAGTTGTTCCACATCGCGAGAGTGTGGCTACTCAGTGCACACAACGTGCAATCAAGACTCAATTGCAGTCGTTGATCTCAGATCACACGGCCCTCAATGCTCCCCTTGTGGGCCTTCAACGCAAGCTACATGCACACAGACCAGAACACGATCGCAAGATTAGAGATGCACGACCCATGTTTCTACATGTGGTGAGCACATAGAGGAGGCACAATGGGCACGCAGGTAGCGTGCGATCAGGGCCATCCGATGGAGATCGAATGATCCTTGTTCCTCTTGGCTAGGTGGCATCATTGGAGGGCCTTAAATGTTCATTTTGCCCCCATTTTCTCACTATAAAAGAGGCCATAGCCCCATCCTTCCTCCTCATTCCTTCCTACTTCTTCCTCTCCTACTCTAGACCTCAAGAATCCTTCTTGAGTGAGTCCCAAGCCCTGGGGTTGCTTCACTAGAGTAATTAAAATAATCTTTCCACCTTCTCAACCCCCATTCGTGGAGTACCTGCCAACCGTCTTCTCACCACCCTTTTAGGAAGCGAATCCCGCTATGGGGTCTACCTGCCTCGTCCCCAGTTCTTCCAATCGTCAATCTTCTTTTACCACCTCCATCCTCCTTCTGGGCACCATACAAGCATAGCGGCCTGTCCTTCGAGCAGTCGTCGTGGATGATAACTTATCTCCCTTCTCTCTTTTTACTGCTTTCTAGTGTAGTTTTTATCATCTACAATTAGTGTAATGAACATTGGCTTAGTTTCATAAAATAGTTGTTCTCTCTGTCTCTTTTATTGTGCAAGTAGAGTAGAGTAGATTAGATAATTCTCCACCTGATATTATGTCTATTTAACAATACTAAAAACAAATAAAGCAAACGTGATTTTCCGAAATCAAACGTTAACATCCCATTGTTCAACTCAGGACTCACTTGAGTTTTGATTATAAATTTTTATCTAATAAGCGGATTTTCATGACTGCGACAACTGGACTTTCTAAACTCCAATTTTTCTCATGTAAAATCTCATTAATCATGCCCTTAATAATCAGTTTACAATGTGTGTACGTGCACAACCAAGGTTTTCTAACAAGGTTATTTTATGATGTGTCTTTTAAGGTTTAACCATGTTTAGTAGCTTTTAGGGTTCAATTGTTAGGTTTCTTCGATCAAGGTTTAGTGAAGCACACCATGCTTTGAAAGCACAAATGAAGATATATTCCTTTACGAATAGGAAAAAATGTGGTGTGCCTGGTTCAACCCTAACAATTGAGTCTTGAAGGGAAACTACTCGATTGATCAATTTTATATTAAGTGGTGTAGCCCAAACAACTCAAGTAATTAGCCTTATTACACCACTGAGTTAAAGCACATAAGAATGTTTAACCAATTCAAATTTCTACTCACTTGTGTGTATTTAGTTAATGTGTATCGGATCCACAAGTTGGATTCTGATTAAGTGGTAGAATCAAAGCAGAGTGGTGCACCTTAGGTTGAGAATTGTTGGTGTTAATGTGTGTATATTTCAAATCAATTCCTACAATCAAAGACGAGAAATTTTTTTTGTACTTCTTTTTATGTGTGTGGTGGGTTAAGTGGGTGAAGTGAAACAAACAGAATCTAACATAGGGTTGAAGTGAACACCTAAGTTGATTTAGATTTGAGTTATTTATATGATGGAATGAAACTAGTGGGTGGGGATGTGGGGGAAGACTTACAGAAACTTCAAACTGCACTTTTCCTTGTTCTATACTACTTTGGCTCACGTTGAGAGGGTACCTACAATCACAGAAAGAATTGAGAAAAGTGAGTTAAAAGTTAAGTATGGAAAATGCAGGTAAAAATAAAAGGTCATTGCCTCCCAGCAATAGTGCCAAAATGATGAGCAAGATTTTGTGTGAGAAAAATCAAGGTTGGGAAAATCCGGTCATTGCAGTCGCAAAAATCTGCTTATCAAATAAAATAACCAAAACGTAGGTGAGTCCCTGGTCGAACATGGGGAGACAAACGCTTGATTTAAAAGAATCTTCATTTCTTTTATTTGTTTTTTTGGAGATATTCTACTTTTCTTTTTTTTTGGTATTTTAGGTAGAAAGAAATCAGATCAGAATAATTCTATCTAACTACTTCTACTTGCAGAATAATTAGAGAGAGAAAAAGAGAGAGAGCTAATATTATGGAAGCAGATTCAAATGTTTATTACAAACAAAGTTTAGAATATGTTACTACTCTAAAAAGTGAATAAAAGGGAAGAGAGGGAAGAATCCCCCTCGATGGCTACTTGGGGGACAAGTTGTGGTGATGTGATGCCCGGAAGAAGATGATTAGTAGCTGGACGAAGGAGGATGAAGCTAGAAGAATTGAGGACAAAGTGGGACAACGTTGCAATGAGAACCACTTCCAGAACAGGGTAAGAAGATGGCCACTGACGCTCCACCAAGGGGATGAGATAAAAGGAGTAAAAATTATTTTCTACACTCTAATGGAGCATCCCGAGCTTGGGACAAGCTCGTAGAGCTTTCTAGAGGGTGAGAGAAGACTAGGAAGGGATCAGGAAGGAGGGTGGTCATGGGGTAAATATAGGTGAGGGAACGGGGAAGTAAAAAATGATTTGGCCAATTCCGCACTAAGAACCACGCAAGACACGCTTCACGCACATCGTACATGGACAAAGTGCAATAACACAGTGTGCACAGCAAGCGTGTTCACGTAACAGCAGCTAGCATCGCGCTTGGAGCGACGAGATCCATACGATGGAGATATGAAGGTTTGAATGAACCTGAACGTGCACTTAGGAGTGTGCATATAATTCCACTCTCGGCCATCCAATGCACCAAGTGGCGCACTTGTGTCCACGTGATCGTGATCACGTGGTTGGGAATGCCTGAGCGTGTGCCCGTTGAAGATGTGAGGCACGATAGGCGCTGATGTGTCTCGATTAGGTGCGTCCATCCACAATTCCACAGTCGAATTAAATCACCCCGCCCCCACTTGCGAATCGTGATTCAAACCCATGCCTCATGTTTGCGAGGGACTTGTGGTTATTGCTGAGCTACGACGATTGGGATGAAATCTTGACCACACGATCTCAATCCAATGTTTGACAAAGTGCGGGTCTTAAATCAAATGGACGCATTGTGTGGCTACATCCCAACCGTTGGATGGTGATTAAATGGCTGAGATCGTGCGTCAGAGGTGCCTTTGGATATGAGTAGGCGACCTTGGGTGATTTTGGGCAACTGGGATGGCTCCACATGGCACCATCCTGATAGTCCATATTCTTTTCTTTATAGGCGACACTATAGATGTTGGATTGGGTCGATTTTTATGCTGTTGGGTTGCAATCGATGACTTGATCCATCCGTATGGTTGGATTTTTGAATTAAAGCTTGTATTTGCATCGATCTTCTATGGCTTGTGAAAGATGCTTCGGATATCCAGTTGAGGTGATTTCAGAGGCGTTAGACTCTAATCATCACACTGATCAAATTTGTACTGGCAGGTCTTCAAACTGAAGCCCAAAACTGTGTCACTGATAAACTCCAGTTTATCATCATTCTTATGGCCTAAAACAGATCTAGCTCTTAGGGTTTTAACTCCGCAAATGGGTTTTCAGGCTGCACTTAGCTATTTACTTAGGATAGGAATGCATTGCATTTTATTGCCTTTTTGACTCATTTACTTGAGTGTTAGGGATAGATAGAAAGTCAGATCTCACATATCTTGGCACTCAGGAAGGTAGAAGATGAAGAAGAAGCTCCAATCAGCTGGATCCTAGCTCCTTCTAGTTGGATCAATTAATCCCTATCTCCATTCATCTCATCTCAGCTACATGGTAGCTCTAGCTAGTTCACCTAAGCTCCATTCAGTTCAAACTAGCTCAAGATAGTTTATCCCAGCTCCTCTAACTTAGAACAATTCACTGGAAGCTCAACCTAACTAGGACTAGCTACTGCCATCAACTAGCTAGACCTAGTCAGCTGAAGATGATCTCAACTAGCTAGGGCCAGCTCAAGTCCAGCTCCAAGCAGCTCAACTCAGCCCAACATAGTTGAGCTTAGCTACTTGGCCTAAGCTAGCTACTCCAGCTAGCTAAGTAATCTCAGGGAAGACCAAACCCAGCTCACCTCAGCTCATATCAGTAGAAGCCAACTCATCTTAGCTTGGCTTAGCAGCTAGCAAAGAATTAGCAAGCTAAGCCAACTAAGGTAGCTCCTTGCAGTTCTCTTCAGCAGCCACTAGCTCCAGTGCAGCTCAACATAGCTCCCTCCAATTCCTCACCTCCAAAACCCTATCTCCCTCTACCTCTCTACCCTACTCCCTACTACCTAAGCTAGCTAAGCTAGCTTAACTTAGCCAGTCACTTCTTTGGCATCCCTACATAACCCTAAAACCCACCTACCTAAGCTCCACCAAATAGCCCAAAACCTAGTCCACCTAAGCTCCTATTCCTAACCCCTTTTGGTGCCAACCTATCCACATCCTTTCACTACACTAACACCACCAAGAGTCACCTCTAAAATGGTGCCAAAACCTCCCATAACTAACCCTAACCTCCATGCCAACCTTCCCTCCAAAATCTCCCTTATCTCCACCACACATCTCCCTTTAAACCCATCCTAACCATCCAAAAGTTGGTGCCACCTAATCCCTTCTAGAAGCCTCCTTTTTGGCACCAAGTTCTGGTGTCTTTCCCCACTGAAAGCCACCAACACCACCAACAACTACCCCCCTTCACACCATTAAGTTGGTGACAAGTAGACTTTGCCAAGGGATCCACCAACCACCCCCATCTAGCCATTCTAGCCATCCAATCGAAGGGGCATGCCAACCCCCTTTCCCTTACTATTAATACCCCCTTAACTAACACCATATTCGCATCTTCTCCATTAGTTAAGTGGTGTCGGACCGAAATAGGTTATTAATATGATGATTTTATCGTTGAAGTGTGTATAGTGGTTAACGTAAATTAGACCTAACCATCTCTTTACAAATTTTTTTTTTAACCTGGCCTACTTGATTTTATCTTGGTCACTTTTAGGCCTAGGGTCGAACTCAAGGAAGTGGGGTACAAGTCAAGTTTCTACGCCTTTCCTACAACGAGTCTCTTCCGTTCGTTTATTGTGTTTTTGGTGTTTTCTTATTTAGATTTTTTCTGGTAATCTTTCTCCTTGAGGCACACCCTAAAAATTGAGATCTTGGCTTTGAGCCAAAACAGGGTTCCAAAATGGGTCTTGCTATTCGCAAGATGGAGTACCTGCAAGTCAAAGATTATCTTTTCTCTTTTAAATATTTTTTTTTTATCTTTTTACTAATAGGAAAGCGAAATAGAAATAAAGTAAATACAGTATATATATATAGGTATATATTATGTATATAAAGGGGTGGGGGTCGAGGCGGAGATGGAGTGTAACACGGTGTCGAGTCAGTCGTCATCTAGAAAGACGTAACCAATAGGACTAGGTGCCGCGTAGAGTGTGGGATGGATGGTGGAAGATGTATGTAACCACGCTTTTTGTATGCATGTATCGGGGAATATCAGCAAATGGTGCAGATATTCTCGCGATACCACATATGGTAAATAATGTGAAAATATATACATATATGTATGTAAATATATCTATATATATATATAGTTATAAATATATAGGTATATATAAGTATATATCTATAGGTGTATATATATATGTATATATATATATATAAGTATATGTATAGATAGATAGATGTATAGATATATATACATATATATATATGTAAGTGTTTATATGTATATGTATGTATATGATATTATATAGATGTATATGTATATATATGTGTATATACGTATATAGTAATATATGTATATATAGATATATATAGCTAGATATGTATATATATGTATATATGTATGTATATATAAGTAGGTGTGTATATATGTATATATATATATATATATATATATATGTATCTATACCTAGTTATATAGGTATTAGTATATATATAGATATATGTATATTTATATATATATATATGTATATAAATGTATGTATATATATCAGTATATATTTGTGTATATATATATATAAGTATATAGATATATATATATATATGTATATGTATGTATATAGACTAGTACATAGTTATTTAAGTACTAATATATGTATAGATATACGTATAAATATATATATATATATAAATATATATATAAGTATATAGATCTATATAAGTATATAGATATATGTATACATATGTATATGTATATGTATATATATAAGTGTATATATATATATGTATGTATACTAATACATAAGTATATAGGTACTACTATATGAATAAATATAAGTATATATATATATGTATAAATGTATATATATATATGTATATAAATATATGTATGTATATATCAATATATATAAGTATACGTATATATATATTTATTTATAATAGAGTATAGGCGTGCGTGTGAATGTGGAAGTGTTAGTGTATGTGTTTGTAAACGTCAGTGAAGAGAGTGAGAGAGAGAGGGCAGGAGAGATAGCAGCTGCGCTGCTGGAGGCGAGTTAGTTCGTTTGCAAGTTCAGAGCACCGTCTGGAGGCTTCCACGCGTGCACGCGCAGGCACGTATTCACCAGGAGAAGAGTGCGTTGGAGAGAGTGGCCGCACACAAAGGAGGCCGCAGCGCACCACGCTGCGTGGAGAGCAGGTGCTGGCGCTCGCAGGTGCACGCGATGAATGAAGCAGGCGAAGGCAGGCGCTGTGAGAGGCCTGGCAGACGCGCGGGCAGGCGCGCGCATGGGCGAGGGCTGGTTGCGGCACGCCGGGTGACCAGATAAGTGAGAAGCTTTCCGGTCACCCCACTGTAGCCACAGTGTCATGCAAACTCGCGTGAACAGTGGCTACAATGTAAGGCTGCACCACGCGACCGAGTTTGGCGGTTGTGTGAGTGTGGACGGCTCAGCACGTGCGGTGGAGTGGCTCCGGCTGCTGGCTTGTGTGTGTGACCTCATGACAGAGCACGCAGAGGGGGTTGGGTCACGAGCAAAGGGGCGCTACAGGGCACGAGGAGGTCTGTGGGTGCTGCTGGGGTGCTTGGCCGGCCACTGCAGAGGCGCGCAGAGGCCGGTTGCGAGCGAAAGAGAGTGCGACAGGGTGGATAAAGCGGGAGGCGGAAAGGCCTACAGGCACGTGCTGGGTGCGAGGGCACCTGCAGGTGCGCGCGGAAGGGGCTGGGGCTACTGCTGTTGCCGCCGAACTTTGAGCTTCAGACCTTGAAGCTTGTGACAATGGTTGAAGGTGCTGGAAACGTGAAAAAACTAGAAAAGAGCCACCATGCCCACTGGCTCTTTGAAGAGCTGGGTGGTGGTGGTCTCACTGTGGTTGGTGTTCACCACAGTGAGGGCTCCTGTCCATCGGGCGTCTCTGAGGAGGGCCAGCATGTGGAGGGAGAGGGAGGAGAGGACGGTGGGCTGGAAGAAGTGCTACGTTGGCTTTTGAAGTGGAGGACCAGGCTGGCTTTCAAGAAGAAGCCGCCCACTTTATATAGAAGATGAAAGCCATGCACGGCCATGCCCTGGCTGTGCATGGCTCATGTATGGCCTCGGCAGGGAGTGGTAGCCGCAGGGAAGGGCTGGCAGGGAGAGGGCTGCTACAGGGAAGCATGGTGCGCGGAGAAGAAGATGCATGCAGCCGCGGGAAAGATTAAAAATCAAGTGAAATAAAAAAATAAAAAGATGGTGAATTAGCAGAGATGCACTTGAGGAAAAATGTAAAATGCAAGGCCACTTATTTTATTCTCCTCCCCTCTCAATTAAATTCATGCATGCATATATTTTTACAAATGCGATTATGGAACCCTACTATGCATAGGTAATGCTAGGAAATAGCATAAGAAGGCACTATTGCAGGTGTATTTTTGCGGTGCAATCATTCCCCCATGCCTATCTTCTGCTAGTCCCTAGCAAAACATTTTTTTTAGTATTTAGAAATGATCTTTAAGCTAAAGATTTTCTTTTGAGGCGACAAAGGCATGTTTATTGTTGGATATTGTGAGAACCAATTGTAGAGAAGACTACTAGCACTTTAAGTCTCACATGATAAAGATCATCTCTCAACTAACCGGGACTCTTGATATTTAAACATTAAGTGCGATTTCCAGGACCCAAGAGGTTTTTGTCGTACTCGAGAGCTCAAGATATTATGGCTTGTGCTTAGTGAAGGATCAAGACTGATCATATGAACATTAAGACTCAAGCCCACGGTTTCACGAATCTTTAAGTACAGGTTGGTCCCAGTTTCAGCTTGTGTTTTCGGATTGACCCTTAAGAAGATGATGGAAAACTCAACTCCCCTTTTCTGAAATTTGTGGCTCACAGGAAAATAAGGTATTTTAACCTGCCCTGAAGAACTTCTTGTAGGGCGAAGACTTTACAGACATTTGTGAGATATGCTGACTTATTTGCATTTGTTTTTTTGAAACACGTGTCAGTATATCTCTTACAACATTTTTTGAAGGTGCACACTTTTCTTTTTGGTGGGAGAGTTTCTTTTTGGTGGAAAGAGTTTCTCTTAAAGACAAGACTAAAACCTAGGATAAAAAGTCTACCTGCGTGCACAGGTAAGGACTCCACCTTCCCTAATGAACACTAGGGTTGGATCTTATGTTCACCTAGTCTTTCCTGATATGTGTAGTGTGAACCAAGTTTACTTAAGCTCTCAAGTAAAAGCAAACCAACAGATCTTGTACTGGTGTCTCAAGTACAAGAATATGTCCTTAGTTAGGAGAGATTCTGATCTATTTTGTCAATGCTCAAGTGAATTAAGCCGAGCCTGAGCGAATCAAGCTTTTGTGGCCTAGAAAGTCTTCAAAATAGAGGTTGAATATCCAAAAACACTTATTATATTTTTGTTTCAGCTTTTAGATCATTACTAAACACCATTTGTTATTATTATCATTATATATTATATATATATAAATTTTTTTTTCTTTTTCTTTTTCTTGCATATTTATAAATAGGTAGGAGAAGTATGATACCATAAAATACCTAGATCCTATGGATGCCTATCCACCGCCCCATGCCAAACAATGCTATGTCCTCATATGCATGCAGGGAAAGGTAGAGAAAGGATGAAAGATTGGGTAACGAGAGCTGAGGTTCAGGGTATAGAGCAGGGTGGTAGGGTGGGTGGATGGTGGGTGGTGAAGTGAAAAGTGAAGTGCTCGTGATAGTGGCGCAAAAAGTGATGGTGGGTGGTGAAAGGTGTGGCATTTCTTGGGACAAGAGTGTCCCAGGTGGAACAAAAACTAAGTCAGGAGGAAACTATTGGCCCTCAGGTTGGCCAAGAAGAGGGGCTTGGATAGATGGATCCAAAAAGGAACAGCCCCAGTGAGTAAATTGTGGACTCAAGGTCCCAGTGTGGAATTGCAAATCCGCCTGATTTGGCGGGAAAGAAAGGGCAATCCGGTCTTCAAGAGTGTGGACTGGCGGTGAGCAGCCCGGATATGACTCCGACCATGAGGTATGGGAAGCGGAGAAAACCTCGTCAGAAGTCTGGCAAGGAGAAGGTACAGGACAAGGGAGGGATGGGGGAACGTCAAAGTATATGTTGATGAGGCAGTCGTCAGGTAATCCACAGCAATCTGAATAGGTCCCAATTAGTCCGATATAGACACTGACAGTCATGTCCTCGTCAGACGTGTCATCCTCGATGCAATCGTAATCAAAGTTCTTGGCTACCTTGAAGATGTTAAGCTTGATTTTTCAGATCCACCGGCAATCTCAATACAGCCCGACTCGCAATCGATAAGGGCACGGGCTGTGGCCAAGAAAGGTCGACCAAGGATGATCAGACAATCAGAAAGTGAGCTAGGAACTTCCATATCTAAAATAAGAAAGTCAATAGGAAAATAGAGACTGTTGACCCTAACCACCACGTCATCCACCACACCCTTCGAAATTTTGACAAAACGATCTGCAAACTGTAACGTGACAGGGGTGGGTTTCAGATTTCCCAAGGAAAATTTTTCGAGCATGATGGTCGGTATGAGATTTATGGAAGATCCTAGATCAAACAGGGCACGGTTAAAACTGCAGCCTTGGATGCTACTGGAAATGAGTGGTGTGCCCTGATCTTTCTGCTTCAGTGGTAGGTTTGATAATATAGCACAACTCGCATGAGGCAAGAGAACCACCGAATTCTTAGTTTTCTTTGATTGTCGCCTGGGTGTTGTGTAGTCTTTGAAAAATCGGGCGATAGTAGGTATCTGGTCGATAGCCTCGAGCAGGGGTACCTTGATTTCTACATCCCTGAACAAATTACGCAGGTTATCAAAGGCCTGTGTATCTTTCCTTTTACCTTTTGGCTCCCTCAGTAGAGCCTCAGGGAATGGGACTGATTCTGGCAACAATTTGGGTGTATCGTCCTCTCGCGAATGCGGTGCGCATCCTGAACGAGAGGGCGATGAAGAAGACGGGCCAGGATTAGGTCGAGGTGGATCGACAGTCTGCTTGCCGCTCCTCGTAGTGATATCATTGGATGATGCGGGTCTAGTGGGATCATACGAGGGAGGAGGGTTCGCAATAGGGACAAAAGAGTGTGGTGCTGCAGCGGGATTAGCCTGAAATCCCAGTGGAATGCTCGGAGCTTGCAAAATTTGGTTAACCTGCCCCTGAGAAGGTTGTACCTGTGGTTGAGGACCACAGGGTACGAAATTTCACGGGTTTGGAACAGGTTGGGTGGGAAGAGTGCCCTGAGATCGAGTTGCCATGCGTAGTTGACTGATCTCAGCATTCTGCTGCGCCAATTGGTGCTGAAGAGAGGTCATGTTCTCTTCATGGCGCTTTGACATTTCCGTCATCCTTTGCATCAATTTGTCAAGAAGACTTGATGTGTGTTCTGCTTGAGGTACGTAAGGGCCTGATGGCGGATTCGCCATAGGATTAGACTGGGCCCTTGGGATGACCAGTGCGGACGTCGCATTGGTCCACCCGCAGGGTTTTGGCACTGTGGGTTGTTGGACCATGCGAAAATCGGATGATTTCGCCACCATGGGTTATAAGTGGCAAAGAACGGGTTGTTCCCCAGGGCACAAGCGTCTTCTATGCCAGAAGACATGTCCGCATGTAAATACACTTCCGAGCACACGGAGGCTTTGTCCTCCGTGTCAAAATACTAGCTTGCAAAAGCCAGTCCCACATGACTTACCGAGTCGCTTGGTGCGACACTCAGTAAGGAATGTCTAACGAGGTTTCTCGGGATAATCCTTTTGTTGGAAGAATTTGGATTGTGACAAAGTGGTGAAGTGGGGGTGTTTGCCAAAGATTGGGCGGGGTTGGCCAGAAGCTCGTCCAGCTTCTTGTGCACGACGGAGACTTCGTCCAGTCTTTGTGCAATAAGGCTTAGATCAGTGGATGAATGGGAGGGTCCCATGTCAACTTTGTGGACATTTCGGGGCTGGCTAGTACGATTAAAGGCGACAATGGAAGCATTGTTCATCGAGTTTTCACTCATATTTTCAAACAGTTCAAATGCTCCATTCTCATCTTTATTCATAAAGTTCCCTCCGCAGGAAGCATCTGCAAGCTGCTTCAAAGTCTCATTTAGCCCATAGTAGAAAATCTGGGCTATATGCCACTTAGGCAGACCATGTTGCGGACACTTCCTGAGGAGGTCGTTATACCTCTCCCATGCCTCATGAAATTGTTCACCGTTTTCTTGCGTAAAAGATGTGATAGCACGGCGAAGCGCATTGGTTTGCCCGATTGGGAAGAACTTCTTGAGAAATGCTATTCGCATCTCTTCCCAAGAGTGGATGGTTCTCCCAAGGGTGCGTAACCATTGCAATGCTTTATCCCGCAATGAAAATGGGAACATTTTCATGAGGACTATAGGTAACTTGACATTTCTTGGTTTAACCGTTTCAACCTGTCGAGTTAGGTCTTCCAAGTGGAGAAAAGGATCTTCACTTGGAAGACCATGGAAGTGAAAATTTATTAAGCCAATTATGTTTGGTTTCAATTCAAAGTCGTCCCTGCCCATGGGGACCCGAATTTGTCCTGTGGTCTCTATAGCAGCGGGATTCTGATAGGAGCTAAGAGACGTAGGCTCCTCCCATTCGGGAGGGTTCTGCATTTCCTCCAATGTTTCCCGAATGGCTTCAATTTGTTCATTATACATTTCCATTTAGGCTTGGAGGTGGGTTATGGGATCTAAGGCTCCACCACCTGGTGGGTTCTGAGGGCGGTTTCCTCCCTTAGGATTTGGGGGTGGGCGTGCATCCGTGTTTGTGGAGGAGGAAGACGATTTGGCTTGTTTTCTAAATTTATCAGGCAATTAAATCAGTTTAGGGTTTTGTGACCTCCTCCCAAACATGCACTACCGCAGGAAGAATTGGGGGGATAAGAAGGGAAAGGAGATGAGAGAAATGACGTCGCAAAGGTACACTTGATTACAAATCAATTCAATTAGATTCCTAACCTCTACAGTGTGCCATTAGACCTAAAGATCTAAGTTACCTACTATCACGAAATACGGAATCGAATGCCAGCACCGCGGAACCACCGGGCCAGATTGAAAGGTCGTTTGCCCCAGTCTCAGACACCCGATAGCACATGGGAACCCTTACCAGTGCGTAGACGCTACACGCAGGTAGTTAGACCTCCAATCCTTAATAAGGGTCAAGTTACTACTAGTTTTAGTTAGAGGTTTAGGGTCAAGTGCTTTTGGAATGTGAAGGGCGTTGTTTACGGGTAATGCCCAAGTGATTGATCTTTCAAGTGTGTTAAACAAGCATGCAACGGGGAAATCTCCCCGAATTGAAGTTTTAATTGGTGAATGGTTTTTAGAGTTCATCCTTAAGTAGTATGAATTTTAGGATTTCGCTGAATTACCAATTCAACCAATCTCCGGGTTTTGCAAGAATACAGGTTTTCTTCAAAGCTTAACAAACCCTTCTTCAATTTCAATTGGTTAATGCATGCTAAAATGCAATGGGCTACCTTAAATGGAGATTTCTATGTGTGGATGAATGAATCAGTTTTAGATTTTATGTGAAAGGGAACCAAAGCACTTCAATTCAAGTGCTCCCAATCACCAAGAAAAATGTCCACACACAAGGCTCAACCAACAGTTAAAGAAACTAAAATTGTTGGTGTTGAAATATTCAGGATCGAATCTTAGGCAAGTTGAAAAGTCGTGGTGGGGTTGGAATTAACTCAATTCCAAGTCTCCCCGCCAAAAAGGTGATCCTGAATTGCAGGTAAATGAGGCAAAGTGGGGTGAAATCATTCTTTTTATGTTTGCCTCAAGGAATACTTCCCACGGTGAGAAATTCAAGAATCAAGATTCTTGGATTTTCGCTTTGCGAAGTAAGGCGGGAAATCCCGGGGCAGTGGGAGTGAAGACAATCAATCAAACAAGTGAATTTAATCCACTTGCCCCAAGAGATCCAAAAAAGTTTTTCTAGTTTTTTTTTTTTGTTATTAAGGTTACAAGTTAACCTAGGTTGCTAAGAAGACATGACCTACTTGTTCGGCAACATGTGCGACGCTCCAATGCGGTGTCGACGTCTTCACGCTCTCGTTCCTACCTTGGATCTGCTCACGTCTTCGTCTTCGTTGCCTGCCCTTTCCTTGCAACAGGTTCACCAGCACACCAAAAACAGAGATACCCATGAAGAGAGAAGAGAAGAGAAAAAATTATAGGAATGGAGTAAAAACTTACTTGAAGGCGCACTTCCCTGGCAACGGCGCCAGAAAAGCTGTGGTGTCGGACCCGAATAGGTTGTTAATATGATGATTTTATCATTGAAGTGTTTATAGTGGTAAACCTAAATCGGACCTAACCAGCTCTTTACAAAAAGTTTTTAACCTGGCCTACTTGATTTTATCTTGGTCACTTTTAGGCCCAGGGTCGAACTCAGGGAAATGGGGTATAAGTCAAGTTTCTACGCCTTTCCTACAACGAGTCTCTTCCGTTCGTTTATTGTGTTTTTGGTGTTTTTCTTATTTAGATTTTTTCTGGCAATCTTTCTCCTTGAGGCACACCCTCAAAATTGAGTTCTTGCCTTTGAGCCAAAACAGGGTTCCAAAACGGCTCTTGCTATTCGCAAGACGGAGTACCTGCAAGTCAAAGATTATCTTTTCTCTTTTATATATATTTTTTTATCTTTTTACTAATAGGAAAGTGAAACAGAAATAAAGTAAATACAGCATATATATATAGGTATATATTGTGTATATAAAGGGGTGGGGGTGGAGGCGGAGATGGAGTGTAGCACGGTGTCGAGTCGGTCGTCGTCTAGAAAGATGCAACCAATAGGACTAGGTACTGCGTGGAGTGTGGGATGGATGGTGGAAGATGTATGTAACCACGCTTTTTGTACGCGTGTATCGGGGAATATCAGTAACTGGTGCAGATATTCCCGCGATACCACGTATGGTAAACAATGTGAAAAAAAAAAAATGTATGTATGTAAATATATCTATATATATATGGTTATAAATATATAGGTATATATTTATGTATATATCTATAGATGTATATATATATGTATATATTTATCTAAGTATATGTATAGATAGATATATGTATAGATATATATATATATATGTATGTATTTATATGTATATGTATGTATATGATACTATATAGATGTATATGTATATATATATGTATATATAGATATATGTAGCTATATATGTATATATATGTATGTATATATAAGTAGGTGTGTATATATGTATATATATATATGTATCTATACTTAGTTATATAGGTAATAGTATATATATAGATATATGTATATTTATTTATATATATGTATATAAATGTATGTATATATATCAGTATATATATGTGTGTATATATATATATATATAAGTATATAGAAATTTATATATATGCGTATATGTATGTATATAGACTAGTACATAGTTATATAGGTACTAATATATCTATAGATATATGTATAAATATATATATATATATATATAAGTATATAGATATATGTACATATATGTATATGTATATGTATATATATAAGTATATATATATATATATGTATACTAATACATAAGTATATAGGTACTACTATATGTATAAATATAAGAATATATATATATATATATATATATATATATATATATGTATATATGTATATAAATATATGTATATATATATCAATATATATATATATGTTTATAATAGAGATAGGCGTGTGTGTGTGTGTGGAAGTGTTAGTGTATGTGTGTGTAAACGTCGGTGAAGAGAGTGAGAGAGAGAGGGTAGGAGAGATGGCAACCGCGCTGCTGGAGGTGAGTTAGGTCGTCTACAACTTCAGAGCATCGTCTGGAGGCTTCCACGTGCACGCACGCAGCCACGTATGTGAGCAGAGAAGAGTGCACTGGAGAGAGTGGCCGCACGCAGAGGAGGCCGCAGCGCACCGCGCTGCGTGGAGAGCAGGCGCTGGTGCTCGCAGGTGCACGCGGTGAAGGAAGCGGGCGAAGGCAGGCTCTGGGAGAGGGCTAGCAGACGTGCGGGTGGGCACGTGCACGGGCGAGGGCCGGCTGTGGCGTGCCAAGTGACCAGATAAGTGAGAAGCTTTTCGGTCACCCCACTATAGCCATAGTGTCGCGCAGACTTGCGTGAACAGTGGCTACAGTGTAAGGCCACATCGCGCGACCGGGTATGGGTGATTGTGTGAGTACGGACGGCTCGGTGCACTTGGTGGAGTGGCTCCAGCTGCTGGCTTGCGGGCATGACCTCGCGACAAAGCACGCGGAGGGGGGTTGGGTCGCGAGCGAAGGGGCGCGACAAAGCGCACGGAGGTCTGTGGGTGCTGCTGGGGTGCTTGGTCGGCCACTGTAGAGGCGCGCAAATGCCGATTGCAGGCAGAAGAGAGTACGACAGGGCGGGGAAAGTTGGAGGCGGAGAGGCCTGCAGGTGCGTGCTGGGTGCGAGGGTGCCTGTAGGCGTGTACGGAAGGGGCTGGGGCTGCTGCTGCCGCCGAGCATCGAGCTTCAGACCTTGAAGCTTGTAGAAATGGCTAAAGGTGCTGGAAACGTGAAAAAACTAGAAAAGGGCCACCACGCCCATCGGCTCTTTGAAGAGCTGGGCGGTGGTGGTCTCACTGTGGTGGGTGTTCACCACAGTGAGGGCTCCTATCGGCCGGGTGTCTCCGAGGAGGGCCGGCGTCTGGAGGGAGAGGGAGGAGAGGACGATGGCCTGGAAGAAGTGCTACGTTGGCTTTTGAAGTGGAGGACCAGGCTAGCTATGAAGAAGCTGCCCACTTTATATAGAAGATGAAAGCCATGCACAGCCATGCCTTGGCTGTGCATGGCTCATGTATGGCCTCGGCAAGTAGTGGTAGCCACAGGGAAGGGCTGGTAGGGAGAGGGCTGCTACAGGGAAGCATGGCGCGCGGAGAAGTAGGAGATGCATGCAGCTGCGGGAAGATTGAAAGTCAAGTGAATTAAAAAAATAAAAAGTTGGTGAATTAGCGGAGATGCACTTGAGGAAAAATGTAAAATGCAAGGCCACTTATTTTTTTCTCCTCCTCTCTCAATTAAATGCATGCATGCATATACTTTTACAAATGCGATTATGGAACCCTAATATGCATGGTAATGCTAGGAAATAGCACAAGAACGCACTATTGCAGGTGTATTTTTGCGGTGCAATCATTAGGTTCACCCGTACACCACCTATACCTACATTAGGGAAGAAGAAGAAGAGAAGAAGACCAAGGGGCAACCTACCTGCCCCCTTGGTGGCTTCTTCCTCTCCTTCCTCTCCCTTGTGCCACACCAAGGAGAAGGTCACCTCTAGAAGGATGGCCAGGCGAGGAGGAGATCTTCATCAAGGTGGTTGACCCCCACCTTGGAGGAGAAAGCATGGAGGAGGAGTCATATTGAAAGTAAGGAGGAATTCTTTTCAAGCACAGGAGCTGTTGTGCTTGGAGCAAGGACCACTCCTTCACCATCTTTAGAGGACTTTTCTTCATCTTTACATTCTTTGTATTAGCTAGTTTAAGTTCTCTTTTTTGTTGTAAGAAGCATTCAGCTATGTGTTGATAGAAAGCCATTTTCGCGCATTTGAAAGTTGTCAGAATCGTAGTATAGTCGCGTAAAAACGTTCGTCAAAAATAAGTTTATAAAAATAACGAGACTTTGAGTCCCGGTCGTTCATCTCTAGGAGGCATTTGTTTAATTCTGAAATTGATCTTTTATCACTTTACTTTATTTGAAATCGCACGTAGATTCATGATTATTACGTATTTAAGTATGACATGCTTAGTTGCAAGAATATCAGGAATTAAAAGCAAGCAACACTAATCACACAAAAGTTATTACAATGAGCTCATGGTGATTCTCAATAGATAGACATATATATATATATAGAAAATATATTTTTCATTCATTCATTCAGAGAAGTGTTTGCAACATGGAATGTAGAGGAAAGCTTGTATGGGAATGCTTAAAAATGTAAATCTAGCTACCAGAAAATGATCACATACAGGAATCTACGGGGGGATTTTGCATGAATCATTAAGGGAGAATAAGGACTACACTACTAAGTAGTAAATAGAAGCAGTAAATGTAAATTGCTAGCTACTAATCTATCAGAAAGTGAGGGCATTCGGAGGTGGGCTCCATTGGCCTTGGAGTGGTTGAGAGGAGAATAAGGAGCGGCCAATGAAGCATAGGCTGACCCTTGGAGAGAGGTTGGAGGAGTGATCCAACATCCTAGCTTGGAGATGGTGTCCTCCATGGTGGTGCTCAACTAGTGGAGGTGGAGTGGTGATGGAAGTGGCTACCATAAGTGGAGGTGAATGTGAATGGAGCCAAGTATGTGGATTGAAGCCATGAATGTGGATGGGCGCAAATGGCCACCCCTTAGGCCTTTTTATAGACCTAAGGGAGTCTCTCTAGAGAAGTGTGGAACTCTCTACAGAGAGTCCAAGAGTGGTCGGCCAAGAGAGAGAGTGGTGGTTCTTAGATCCACCATTTGTCGATCTAAGAATTGAATGGCTCTTGGTTGCTAAATTTGGAAACCAAGAGTTGGTGACACTTTGAAGAGAGTTCTAGAGAACTCTAGAGGAGTGTGTGTGCATGAATGGGTGTGTGTGTGTGTGTGTGTGTGGTCGAGCCCTAGGTGGCTAAGAGGTCTAGGTTAGGTTCTAAGGGGTTTGGGTAGGTGTATGCCTTGAATTAGGGTTGCAAACCCTAATTGCTAAGGGAAATTGCAATTGAACTTCACCCAAGTTTAATTGAATGAGTGTGAACCTAATTGAGAGTGAAATAACTCAATTAGGTTGGGCTTAGGTCAATTGGACTCTCACTAAGTCCAATTCGACTTGTGTGGGTTGAGATCTGTGCTCGATTGGACTCAATGAGTCCAATTGACTTAGGTGATGGTAAATGACTTTGATCTAAGTCAATTGGGTTTGTTGAGGACCTAATCAGGTCCTTAGGGAGGTCTAGAGGTGATGTACTAGGGTTAGGGTACCATAATTTAGGTTCCTATTGGGTTGGAATTTGGTCTAGGGAGCTGGAGATCCAAGGTCAAGGCTTGAATCTCAAAACAGGAATTGGAGACCAGTTCCAGATGTCCAAAAATAGAATCAGATGACTTATACTCAAAAATCAGATGTCCAGACTTCAGTTCTAGACGTCCAATCTGAGTCAGGGGGAATCCTAGGTTTTGTTTTGGGTATTCTGTAGAAATTGGACGTCTAACAAAGTGTTTGGACGTTCAATAACACTACAGAAGTGGGTTTGAGGTGTGCTGGAGTTGGCTAAGGGTTCTGGACGTCCTATAACTTATCTGGACGTCCAGATAAGGGTTGGACTAGGGTTTTACGATTTCCTAGGGTGCTGTGACCTAATCTAAGGGTGGCTAAGGCTTGGGAGAAGGCTCTAGGCTATCCTAGGGCTAGGGTGGATTTAGGCTCTTCACATTTTACTACTTTATCCCTACTTAATAGAATAGCATACCTTAATTTCCTTACATAATTATTCCCTATGTCTAATCTAAGTCTTCTCCTCCAATCCTACTACAACACCGATTATTCCTGATATAACTTCAGATCTAACTTATTACCTGCAATTGACATAATGCACTTAATCATCACATTATAACATTATTTTATGCATAGCTAAAGGAAAGAAGTAATGATGGAGATAATTCTTACGCATGCATGAATTACCCTAACGTATGCTAAGTCCTATCCTAATTTAGGTCAATTAAGACCTCTGATTGCTGCACAATCATACCCCCATACCTAAATCTTGTTAGTCCCTAGCAAATGCAAGACTAAATTGTTTACAGCAAGGGTCCCTAGGGGATTGATTATTTAATCAAGTGTATGCCTAGAGAGTTTTCTCCTTTTGTTTTCCTCCTATGCTCTAGAAATCCAAACAATCGTGAAAGTATAGCCATGTAGCTTTTGGATTGGTTCGAGTGAAAAACTGATACACCTCTAAAGCCTGTACTTGACCTCTAGTAAAAATTCTAGCAGGATAGGCGAACTTCTTCCCTCGGGGTATTTGAGGCATTCTATGAATTTCACCTTGTCTTTAGGCTTAGGTAGAGAATCTCTGAGGAAAAAGATTATATATTTGGTGGCTCACTCTCACTTGGTGTTACACAGAGACTAGTACTACAGAATCTAGATTCCCAGATTACTAAGTAACTCAACTCAGAGAAAGTTGAGAAAAACTATGCTCCCTTTTGATTCCTTTGTATTCATTCCCTCTTACTCTTTTTCTTTTTCATTTCTTTTCTTTCTTTTTCTTAGAGCTCACAATCTCACCAGATTCACGTATATGAGGTGGTCTCACTTGGCATTAAGACTTTAATTGAGTTCTCATAACCCTAACACTAAGTCGGAATTCCTTAGCCAGTATTTGGGTGGTCAGAAACATAGAAAAATAGGTTAAGGCTTTATTTGGTGGATTTCAAATTTATTTGGTGGTATTGCCTCAATGCAACTGAACTAAATATTCACTCTTTTTTTCTTTGCTTTTTCTTCCTTTTCTAATTTTTTTCAATTTTTTATTTCTTTTCATCAATTTTTTTCAATTTATTTTTCAACATAACACAACTAGCACACATCCATGGATCTATTGAGGAGGCATTATTAGAGATTGGTGGTGCTCAAGAGACATTGGGTTGCTTATTTGGTGGAAGTGCCTACTCACGGCACTGAGAGAGATGGATAGGACAATGTATTTCTAACCTTGGCATCAATACCCTCCTTCAACCGAGGATTCCGTAAAGAATGGTCGTAACCATCCACCTTAGCCCTAGCTTTATGAAAACTCACACTCCGCGTATTTTCCTTATTTGGTGGCTCTCACAATTCGCACAAAAATGTATACGTAGGAACCGAGAGTGAAAACTATGCCTAATATCAGCGTATCATCACCTAATTATCTAGGACTCCAAATTCCTTGTACTAATCTTAGAGCACCAGTACACTCTACTCTCATTTCACACTATTTGGTGGATTTTTGGAGGAAACTCTGCGAGACTCCCAAAACACTGTCCAGAGGTTCAGGAAAAGAAGCACTACTTCTCGATAGACTAAAGACGTTTATCAGCCTTCACCATGAATCAATTGCAAATTTTACGTGTGTGTGAAATGTTGTACTGGATTCCAGATTATAGGAATCAACTAGAGGATAAAATTCCTAATGCGTTCTCTTAATAAAATATTCTTATTCATGAATGCAATATGTATATATGCTATAAACAAGTAACCTCATATAATTTGTACTTCATGAAATTTCCCCTTCAGGATACATTCAGCTTAACCTTAAATTTAGAACACAAGGTGAGCGGGTGAGTCAGAATGGTTGTTGTAGACGATTGCTAGCTCCAATGCAAGCATTGGAGGTGGAGTCAGTTGTTCTTCTATTTAGGGTCCTAAAGTACATTTTACATGCAACTCAGAGGTTTTCCTAAATGTTGGCATAAAAATTTTCAGTTTTGTTGTATCTGCCCCCCCATGCCTAAGTTCTTGCATGTCCTCATGAATGAATATAAAAGAAAATAAATACAATAGGGAGAGAATGGGTAGAAATCACCTGTAATTACTCCTGGAAGTATACATTCAGCATTGGCCAGCCTGTCAGTATGCAATATGCAGAAAGAAAATATGCTAAAAGGAAAAATATGCTATGTATAAAAATGGTTATGTATAGTTGATGGTGGAATGTGGGATATGCTATCTATACGTGCTGAGTTTAATGCCTCCAGTTGGGCGAGAATTCAATGACACGTCCTCAATAAGATGAACAATCTCATCAGGTGGAGGAGGTTCTTGGGCCAAAAATGGCTTGAGGCACTGGCCATTTACCGTAGATATATGCCCAGATTTTGGGTCCCTGATCTGGATTGCCCCATTAGGATATGGCTGAATCACGATATATGGGCCAGTCCACTTGGACTTGAGCTTCCCTGCGAAAAGTTTCAATCGCGAATCAAACAACCAGACTTGCTGCTTGGGAGTGAATGCTTTCCTCTGGATGTGGCGATCATGAAAGGCCTTGGTCTTGTCCTTGTATATCAATGTGTCCTCATAGGCCTCCCACAAACTCTCTTCTAATTCGCTGAGCTGTAGTTTCCGTTCTTGACCTCCTGCATCGAGGTCAATGTTACATTTTCGCACCACCCAAAAGGCGCAGTGTTCCAGCTCTACAGGAAGGTTACAGGACTTGCCATATACCATACGATATGGTGACATTCCGAGTGGGGCCTTGTACGCTGTCCGATATGGCCTAAGTGCATCAATTAATTTATCGGACCAGTCCTTTTTGTCTGGTCTTACTGTCTTCTAGAGAATCAGCTTGATCTGATGGTTAAACAGTTCAGCCTGCCCATTGGTTTGCGAGTGATACGGGGTGGCTATATGGTGATGTACCCTATATTTCTTTAGTAATGACCTAAAATGGGCGTGGATGAAGTGGCTTCCCCCGTCGCTAATTAGAGCATGAGGTATTCCGAATCTCACTAAGATATACTGCCGTACGAAAGAAATGATGGTCTTATGATCAGCCAGTCTTGCTGGGATGGCCTCGACCCACTTCGAAACATAGTCGACTGCTAATAATATGTACTCGAAGCCATTCGACTTCCGAAAAGCCCCCATAAAATCGATGCCACAGACGTTGAACACTTCTACAACCATAATGGGCTGGAGTGGCATCATGTCTCTCCTGGTCATAGAATCGACCGACTGGCATCGTTTGCAGTGTTGGGCGTATTCATGTGTACCTCTAAAAATGGTTGGGTAGAGAAATCCCGACAGCAAAATTTTTGTAGCGGTTTTCCATCCCGAGAAATGACCACCATAAGCATCATTGTGGCAAAAAGATAACACACTAGGGATTTTAGAATCTAGGATGCATCTTCAAATAATGTAATCCACTCCAATGCGGAAGGGCAGTGGGTCATCCCAGAGGTAGAATTTGGCTTCTGCAGTGAATTTGAGTTTTTGGTCCTTGGATAGGTTCACGGGAATCTTGCCTGCAGCAAGGTAGGGAATATCAGCGTACCAGGGGAACTCAAACAAATGAACTACCAAAAGAAATTCATCCGGAAATTGCTCGTGGATAGGCAGGGAATAAGGAATGTGCTCTGGGTCCAGTATGGATAGGTGATCCACCACAACATTCTGCTTTCTGGCTTTGTCGTGGATTTCAATATCAAATTCATGCAATAGAAGGATCCATCTAATGATCCATGGTTTGGCATCCGTCTTTGACAGCAAATGCCGGAGGGCTGAGTGGTCAGTGAAAATGATGACCTTGGACCCTACAAAGTAATATCTGAATTTCTCCAACCCAAATACTATTGCTAGCAGTTCTTTCTCGGTGATAGTGTAATTGCACTGAGCCTCATTCAACGTCTTGCTAGCATAGTATATGATGAAGGGTTGTTTCTCCCAACGCTGGTCTAAAACAGCACTGACGGCAAAATCAGGAGTGTCACACATCATCTCGAAATCAAGCGACCAGTCGGGTGGGTGGAGAATCGGGGAATCAGAGATAGTGCTTCGTAAAGACTCAAAGGCGCTAAGACACGAGGTGTCAAATTCAAATAGGACATCGGCAACCAGGAGATTCGTCAAAGGCCATGTAATTTTCGAGAAATCATGTATAAATCTTTGACAGAAGCCGACGTGACCCAAGAATGATCTGATCTGCTTGACCGAGCTAGGTGGCGGTAAGTGGGAAATAATCTCTGATTTAGCTCGATCGACCTCGAGTCCATTTTTGGAGATCCTGTGCCCTAGTACTATGCCATCCCTCACCATGAAATGACTTTTCTCCCAGGATAGTGCTAGGTTTACCTTAATACATCGTTTCAGGATTTTGGTGAGGTTATCAATACAAGATGCGAAATCACCTCCGAAAAGGAGAAGTCATCCATGAACACCTCCACATAGTCCCCAATCATGTCAGAGAAGATAGCCATCATACAACGTTGAAATGTCACTGGTGCGTTGCAGAGGCCAAAGGGCATTTGCTTGAAAGCGAATGTCCCAAAGGAGCATGTCAATGTGGTCTTGTCTTGATCTTCCAGGCTAATTGCTACTTGATTATACCCAGAGTATCCATCCAGAAAGCAAAACAAACTACGTCTGGCTAACCATTCCAAGATCTGATCAATGAAAGGAAAAGGAAAGTGATCCTTCTGGGTAGCCATGTTTAGTTTCCTATAGCCAATGCAGAATCGACAAGATGTCGTAGTGCGGGTCAAGATGGATTCGCCCTTATCATTTTTCACAATGGTGAGTCCTACTTTCTTGGGCACTATCTGGATCGGACTCACCCATTAGCTGTCTGAGATTGGGTATACAATACCTTCATCCAGCATTTGATGATCTCCTTCCTAACAACCTCTAGCATATTCATGTTAAGCCATCTTTGAGGTTGTCTCGAAGGTTTCACCGCCTCATCCGTGTAAATGTGATGAGTGCAATACGAGGGGTAAATACTGCGGAGATTAGCAATACTCCACCCTATAGCAGCCTTATGGTCTTACAGCGTAGAAATCAATTGATGTTCCTGTTCTTAGGTTAAGTGGGCATTGATAATGACTGGGTATGTCACACTTTTTCCCAAGAACACATACTTAAGTTAGTCAGGTAAGGGCTTCAATTCAATCACGGGTGGGTTAGAGTCAAAAATGGGAGTGGGAGGAGCAAACTCAAGGGTGGGAATCTGCTAATCCATATGCACATGAATTCCTGTTGATTCGCTTCCTGTGAGATAATAGGTTGTGACTGCGTTAACTGGAAACCCATTAGCTGTGGTCACGTCTTCCTGCAACAACAAGGGTGATTCAATGATGTGTGGATCAGGATAGCTGGATTCAGGGGTGCTGTGGTCAGAAGTACACCCTAAATAGTCAGATCCTTGAGGAGATATGTGTAGTGAAGTGGTTTCAATCCCGTGTGGATCGAGGTCCAAGAACCCTGATAGTGTAAACGAATGAGCCATTGGGTCGTCACAAAGGAGCCCAATGTTGCCACAGTATGCCGACTCTTCATCTTCACCATCCTCCTCTATGCGATCACAGTTGAAATTCTTTGTTGTCCTGAATATGTCAAGTGAAAGTCACTCATTTCCCAGGGCTACCTCCATACACCCGAATGCACAATCAATGTTTGCTCGGGCTATCGCTAGAAATGGGTGACCCAAAATAATTGGTGCATCTCGGAGATTAGGAGGAACTTCCATATCGAGAACGAAAAAGTATATGGGAAAGCAGAACTCCCAGACTTTTACGATCATGTTCTCAACCACCCTCTCGATGTTTTGACTGATCTATCAGCCAGCTAAATCGTGATCGAGGTGGGCTTCAACTCCCCAAATCGAAATCGATCAAATACAGTAGTGGGAGTTAGGTTGATGGATGAACCCAGATCTAGAAGGGCCCGATCAAATGGAGAATCTTGCAAGAAGCAGGATATAAGTGGGGTACCAGGGTCTTTCTTTTTCGGTGGCAAGTCGGCTAGAAGCACAGTGCTAGCCTCTTTGACCATACCGCCTGTCGTCCAATTCTAGGCCGTCGCTTCGGGGTACAATAGTCCTTGATGAACCTAACGACAATGAGAATGTGATTGATTGCCTCGAGGAGGGGGACTGAATATGTACTTCCTTGAACATTGATTTTAGGTCCTCAAAATTTCGCGTGTCCTTTTTTCGTACTGCATTCCGTGTCAGAGCTTCAGGAAAAGGGATGGGAATCTCAGGGTTGAATGGCCTCTTACCCTTATCTACCGTAGGTGGCTCCTGAGATGACGAAGGAGTCGAACCCGCCTGCGGCGAAGGGTAGGAAAAATCAGGACCCGCCTACCTATGTGGTGGGTCGAATGTTTTTCTTCCGCTCCTTAAAGAGACAGCATGTGCATCGGCTTGCTATCCATGAGGTGGTGGGGGGGTGGAAGGGGTAGAGTATGCCGGGTTCTGCAAAGGCAGCTGACCTTGCATGTAATTGGGTGGTGCAGGAGGTGCCTGTAATATGGCGTGTGCCTGTCCTTGCATTGCCTGAAACCTAGGCAAGGTGCCTTGGTTCTGCACATATCATGGATTCGGGATGGGTTGGGAGGGGAAAACTCCCTAAGTCCTATGCTTCTGCAACAGCTGGTTCTGCATGTTCTACATAGTCTATATCTGATTAGCCATCACCTTTATAATCTGCAAGCTATCCTGTGTGGATTTCCTCATTGACTCTTGTAGGTCCTCTTTCAGTGCCTCCAAAGGGTCAGCCTACTTTGGAGGGTGACTGGCAGCTTGGTGTAGTAGCTGGTATAAAGAATGGGGTTGTTGCTGATGCAAGAATGGCTGCTGCCTAGGGTACGTGTTTTGCACATTCCCGTATTGCCTACTCTGGTAGTGTTGATCCTGATGTGGTCTCTGTGAGTTACCAGACCAGGAGAAGTTCAGATGCTGGTGCCAACCAGGGTTATACGTCTCTGAATACGGGTTATTACACCCGTATCCTTGGATAGCATTGACATCCTAGTAGGTCGATGATGTCTGAGCTGTATATCCATCAAGGGGATACGTGTTATAATCTATGGGTGGTGCGTAACCCTGGTTGTAAGGTGCCAGATATGGATTGTTTACGAGATCCTAATATGCGGGATCTCATAAATAAGGAGAAGATGCATCCCGAGTGAGTAGATTAACTCGAGCAGGAGGGGCTCGGGGTGCATAGGAGGGCCTTGAAGTGGCAGAGTTCATGCCAGATTGACCCTGACTAATCTAGTCAATCTTTTTCTCAATTAGGTTTATTCTATCTAGCTACTTGATGATGATATCCATGTCAGCTCGAATAGACTCGGTGTGTGCCTCGTGGACACCAACCTGCTGCTGACCAGGCCTCTGGAACTGGTTCATGGATGCGGCATTCATCGAGTTCTCCGCCAAAGATTTGAACAGCTCGAATGCGTTGTTCTCATCTTTCGCGAGGAAATTCCCGCCACTAGATGCATCCGCCAGGTACCGATGTGTGTCATCCAGCCCATGGTAAAAGATTTGTGCTAGGTGTCATCTAGGTATACCATGGTGCGGGCATTTTCGGAGAAGGTCATGAAATCTGTCCCAGGCTTCATGCAACTTCTCCCCAACTCCTTGGGAGAAGGTCATGATTGCGTGTCTCATCGCGTTTGTTCGACCGATTGGGAAGAACTTTTGTAGGAATTCACGTTGTAATTCCGACCAGGTTCCAATTGGCTTCCCAATGGTCTTGAACTAGTATGAAGCTTTGTCCCTTAGAGAAAATGGGAAAAGCTTCATTAGAACAATCCGAAGATCGATATTCCTGTGTTGAATCATTTCTGCGAGTTGACTCAAGTCTTCTAGGTGCTGGAACGGATCTTCGCTTGAGTTCCCATAGAAGTGAGTGCTGATGAACCCAATCACATTGGGCTTGAGCTCAAACGCTTCTCTACCTGTAGGAATTCTGACTAATGGTGCAACGATTTGTGCGGCTAGATCGTAGAAATCCAACAGTTGCTCTCCTCGCAGCGGGTGATGCATGTTGTCAAGTGCCGTCAAAATGCGATCCATGCTTTGCTCATGCCGCTCCTCAGATTTGACTACCCGGGCTTCTAGACAAGCCATCGGGTCTAGATTCTCAATATCCTGACCCAGTCTAGGTCCAGGTCCAGGATTAGAGATTGTGGCTGTGGGAGTTGAAGAAGTGTGGGGAGAAGTAGGTCCTGGCGAGGTGACTTACCTCCTTGGGAGTGGCTCCCAAGGTCCAACCAAGTGAGGTCTAAGTGACCTCCTTCCTCGCATACACCACCTAACCCCTAGGTTGGTGTAGCCAAGCTAGACAAGGCTAAGGCCCTGTCAATCAGGTGGTCCTTATGAATCAGATGACCAGATTTTTCATATTAAGTTTTAATTCCTAAAGAAAATTCATCGTACAACTGACTGAAAGTGATTCCCGCCTCTCAGCTAACCCAGCCAAGAGGTTGAAAGCACATAGTAGTATGACAATGAATTTTGGTTTTAATTCGTGTTTTAAAATTAATTTTTAGCCTGTTTTCTTCAGTTGGTGTTTCCTTTTGGTGAGTGGCCCGCAAGGTGACCAAGCTCACTAGCTAAGTACTAGACTTGATTAAGTCTAGTCTAACCCAAATGTGGCCTCTAAGTTATAACCCTAAAGGTGTAACCTAGGGTTCATGCAATTCTAGGGTTTTGTTCTTTTATTTTTTTTTCTTCATCAGCATACCACAAAAATTACAATCAGTTCTCTGACAAAAATCAGAATCCAATTAACTTGAAATTTGGCGACTAGATTCCTTTCTCAAATATCTTTTTAGAAATTTTTTTTGTAATTTTTACTATTTCAGCCGAATTTTTAGAGATTTTTGATTGTCAAAGGGTCAAATCTGGAAGTTTGATCCCTGGTCGATTTTTCGCTTTGAAAAATTATCAAATGACTTTCAAAAATTTGGAAAAAATATGGAAAATAAATCCAATGCAATTAGATTTCAAACCTCATCATTTTTAGTCAAAACAGATTCGCAGATTGCTCGAAATTGCTTTTTGAAATTTGAAAAATCTCGAATTTGGGTCATTCTGCCTCTCTTGCACTTCGTGAATTTTTAAAAATTGTGTACTTAAAATTTTTTTGAAAGAGTGATGTTCTTTGAAAGGTGGTTTGAAAATGAAGATCTAACCCGAAATTCATATTTTTTTCTTCACTAGTTTTTCAGCAATCAAATTTTAAAAATAGATTTTGAAATTTGACCGAAAATTAGAAAATGATGTAGAAGCTTTTAAAGAAGGTTTGAGTTTGAAATTCAAGCTTTCCACCAAAAGTGTTTTTTTTTTCAAAAATTTTTGTACGTTCTTTTTTTTTCAAAAGATTTTGAAAAATATATATAAATTTTTTTTTGCTTTCTCAAACTAACCTAGGATTCAAAGGAAACCTAATCTAGATTTTTTTTGAAAGTTTTTTTTTTATTCTTCTTTTCACAAAAATGAATAATAATTTATATATATATATATTTTCAAAAGAAATTGCTGGAAGAAAATCTAATCTTGGGGTTCATAAGAAAACCTAGCCTAAGAAGAGATGTGCACCTGATTTCTTTCCGTGCTCATTGTGTGCGTAAATCCTATTTTTTTCCATGTTGTCCTGCACATCCAAAACAAAGTAGAGAGAGATTTGTCAGTGGTAGTTCAAAAGATCGAAATCAAGAAAAATGGCGTTGCCTCCCCGACAATGGCGCCATTTGACAGAAAGCCATTTTCGCGCATTTAAAAGTCATCGGAATCGTAGTATAGTCGCTTAAAAACGTTCGTCAAAAATAAGTTTGTAAAAATAGTGAGACTTTGAGTCTCGGTCGTTCGTCTCTGGGAGGCATTTGTTTAATTCTAAAATCGATCTTTTATCGCTCTACGTTATTTGAAATCGTTCGCTGGTTCATGATTATTACGTATTTAAGTATGACATGCTTAGTTGCAAGAATATCATGAATTAAAAGTAGGCATCATTAATCACACAAAAGGTATTATAATGAGATCATGGTGATTCTCAAAACATAGACATATATATATAGAAAATATATTTTTCATTCCTTCATTAAGAGAAGTGTTTGCAACATAGAATGTAGAGGAAAGCTTGTACAGGAATGCTTAAAAATGTAAATCTAGCTACCAAAAAATGATCGCATACAAGAATTTGCAGGGGGATTTTGCATGCATCATTGGGGGAGAATAAGGACTACACTACTAAGTAGCAAACAGAAGCAGTAAATGTAAAGAGCTAGCTACTAATCTATCAGAAAGTGAGGGCATTCAGAGGTGGGCTCCGATGGCCTTGGAGTGGTTGAGAGGAGAATGAGGGGCGGGCAATGGAGCTTAGGCCGACCCTTGGAGAGAGGTTGGAGGAGTGATCTAGCATCCTAGCATGGAGATGGTGTCCACCATGGTGGTGCTCAACTAGTGGAGGTGGAGTGGAGATGGAAGTGGCTAGCCTAAGTGGAGGTGAATGTGAATGGAGCCAAGTATGTGGATTGAAGCCATGAATGTGGATGCGTGAAGATGGCCACCCCTTAGGTCTTTTTAGAGACCTAAGGGAGTCTCTCTAGAGAAGTGTGGAACTCCCTGGAGAGAGTCCAAGAGTGGCCGAACAAGTGAGAGAGAGGTGATTCTTAGATCCACCATTTGTGGATCTAAGAATTGAATGGCTCTTGGTTGCTAAATTTGGCAACCAAGAGTTGGCACCACTTTGAAGAGAGTTCTAGAGAACTCTAGAGGAGTGTGTGTATGTGAATGGGAGTGTGTGTGTGTGTGTGTGGTTGTGCCCTAGGTGGCTAAGAGGTCTAGGTTAGGTCCTAAGGGGTTTGGGTAGGTGTATGCCTTGAATTAAGGTTGCAAACACTAATTGCTAAGGGGAAATTGCAATTAAACTTAACCCAAGTATAATTGAATGAGTGTGAACCTAATTGAGAGTGAAATAACTTAATTAGGTTGGGCTTAGGTCAATTGGACTCTCACTAAGTCCAATTGGACTTGTGCGGGTTGAGATCTGAGCTTAATTGGACTCAATGAGTCCAATTGACTTAGGTGATGGTAATTGACTTTGAGCTAAGTCAATTGGATTTGGTGAGGACCAAATTAGGTCCTTAGGGAGGTCTAGAGGTGATGTACTAGGGTTAGGGTACCGTAATTTAGGTTCCTTTTGGGTTGGAATTAGGTCTAGGGAGCTAGAGATCCAAGATCAAGTTTTGAATCTCAAAACAGGAACTGGAGACCAGTTTCAGATTTCCAAAAATAGAATTAGGCGACTTATACTCAAAAATCAGAAGTCTAGACTTCAATTCTGGACGTCTAATCTGAGTCAAGGGGAATTCTAGGTCCTATTTTGAGTATTCTGCAGAAATTGGACATTTGACAAAGTGTCAGGACGTCCAATAACACTACAGAAGTAGGTTTGAGGTGTGCTGGAGTTGGCTAAGGGTTCTGGATGTCCAGATAAGGGTTAAAACTAGGGTTTTAGGGTTTCCTAGGGTGCTGTGACCTAATCTAAGGATGGCTAAGGCTTGGGGAAAGTCTCTAAGCTATCCTAGGGCTAGTGTGGACCTAGGCTCTTCACATTTTACTACTTTATTCCTACTTAATAGAATAGCATACCTTAATTCCCTTACATCATTATTCCCTGTGTCTAATCTAAGTCTTCTGCTTCAGTGCTGCTGCAACACCAATTATTCCTGATCAAACTTCTGATCTAGCTTATTACCTGTAATTGACATAATGCACTTAATCAGCACATTATAACATTATTTTATGCAGAGCTAAAGGAAAGTAGTAAAGATGCAGATAACGCTTATGCATGCATGAATTACCCTAACGTATGCTAAGTCCTAGCCTAATTTAGGTCAATTAGGAACTATGATTATTGCGCAATCACTTGTCCCTTATTTTGCTAGTAATTCAAATCATATAGTTTGCCTTCCAACTTTCATGATTTCTAATTTGTGTGTTCTTCTTGTAGTAGTAGCTTAGTACAGCACACCCTCTTCTTCTAATTACTCTAGGCGCACTTGCCCAGGGTGAGTCTAGAAGAAGAGGTTTTCTCATTGTCACTTGTGGTTGGTGATATGTACTTAATCTTCACATCAAATACCCAATCTTCAGATCAAATTCACAAAAAGACAACTGTGGATTTGAGAGGTAAGGGAGAGAATCAATTCCTGCGATTAACAATTTGGCCTCCTTGGGAGACCCTAGATACTCCACTATCTATGTATTATTAATTGTAAATGTTTGATTGCGGATTTACGCGTTGCAACGACACTATTTCACATTATTAACAAACTGTGTCTTTTTCGCTATCACTTTTTGGCGTTGTTGTCGGAGAGGCATGTGTTAATCACATCATTTATCTCCTTGCATGCTTGATCTTCACAAAATTTTGTTTGTTTTGATTTCAGGTGCTGATAAATGCCAGTTTATCATCATTCTTATGCCCTAAAACAAACCTAGCTCATAGGATTTTAACTCCAGAAATGGGTTTTTGGGCTACATTTAGGCATCATATAGGTTAGGCATGCTTTGCATGTTTAGTTGTGTTTTTGACACGTTTATTTGAGTGATAGGGATGAACAGATAGACAAATCCCTAAAACCCTGACACTCAATAAGGCAACTAGAGAAGAGGAAGCTCAATCTAGGTGGGATTTAGCCAGATCCAGCTCATCATAGCTGGATGCCATCTCACCTGAGTAAGGGTTAGCTCCATTTAGCTCCATTTAGCTCATCTTAGCTCAACCTAGCTCAAGTCACCTTAGATCAAGCTCAACTTAGTTGAGTCTAGCTCATCTCAGCTCCAATCAGTTCATTGGGAGCTTTAGCTAGCACAACTAGGTTGACAAGAGTCCACGTTAGCTCAGTTCTTGCTCTCCCCAGCTCCACTCATCTCATGGTATCTGAAGTCCCTCCAACTTAGCTACTACTTGTCAACTAGTAGCTAAGCTAGCTTGGGAGTTCCCATTAGAGGCGGTTCCAACCCAACCTGCTTCAGTTAAGTTAAAACAAGCTCATCTTAGCTCAACTACCCAAGCTTAGCTGCTAGCATAAGAACTAGCTAACTAAGCCGAGTAGTTGACTCTTCATGAAGGCCTCTTCAGCATTCTAGCTCCAATGTAGTTTCATTCTAGCTCCAGACAATTTTTCCTCAGCTCCACTTCCCTAAACCCTAGTGATGAGAGCCTCATCATGAGCCATAACTAGCTCATTTTGACCCAATAAAGAAGATAAAAGCTCCTAGATAACCTAGAAGAAGGCTTAAGGAATAAGTGCTCCGAGAAGAAAACATGAAATAAAGGTTAAAACTGCAATTTTACCATTGCAGTACATAAACGGTATTTCTCAGAGGAAAAACATAGGTCAAATGGTCTAAATGAGATAAAAAATGGGTTTACGTGCAATCTAAGAATTAAATGACACTTGGTAACCCTAAAACAGATCAGCTTAAATTAACAAGGTTCAGGTCAGAATAAAACTCAAGTAAACCCTCTAAAAATCATGGAAAAACATCCTCTAGGGTTTAGAACACTTAATTTGGCCTTTGGAACCCAGTTTGACCTAGATTAGGGTCTCAGCTATTCAATTAACCTAATTTGGGTTTTTACGCAAAATGTCCAGTCAAACGTGGTCAAACCTAAAATACAACATCACCATTGGATTCCCTAGGTCAAAATTATGTTTCTAATAAAATTTAGACCTAAGGGGAGGTCATCTTGACCTACTTTGCAATTTAGTACACCCAAATCATAATTTGGTCCCTATCTTTTGAATATCTTTACAGAGAGCTCCCTAAGTTGTTCGCCCCCTTTGCAATCCTGTCCTGCCGCCATTGTTAGGGTAGAACCGTGCTCCGGCGAGGTTTAGAGAGGGATTACTCTCTAATCCCTCAGAGATTCCCTCCCAGAAATGGAAGGGGGATTCTCTGAGGAATTCCCTTCCATCTAAAGCAGATCGCGATCCCTGGTGTGAACCCAATCTCTCGTGCGAACGCACGAGAGATTTGGGTATCCATCCTCCTTCCATCTCCGGTGAGCCAGTGGAGTTAATTGCGCGATCTCCACGTGCTAGAAGGGGCGGCCAGCACCTATGAAAGACTCCCCAGACCCTGCCACAGATCCCAAGCTTGAATTTGACGGAGATCCCCTCAAATTTCCTCTCTCCCATCTCCGGCCAAAAGACCCGCAAGCTCCGGTGACCTCCTGCCCTCCTTCTTGTCGCTCTGCTGCCATACTAGCAGTAGAGTCAACTCCGCCGCTTCCTCCAACGTCGCGCCGTACCAAGCTCACGTGCCCCTGCCCTCATCCTCGTCGCCGCTTCCTCCCTCAGGGTCCTTCCCCGACGACGGCAGTTACGCGCCGTCCACTCCGCTGCCTCCATTCCTTCCAGATCACCCCAGATACCCTCTCCATCCTCTCCTCTCTCTTTTCCCCTGCTATTTTATCCAATTACCCCCCGACAGTGCCTAACCACCTCCATCATCCTCGCCTCCGACCGCCCTCCGGCGAGCCGCCCACACCACTCCGCCCCTCCACACGGCCCGCCAACCCTCTCGTGAGCTCCGCCTCACCACCAGGAACTCAGTCCACCCCTCCACTGCCACTCCAGACCTCCACAATCACCCCCCGATCAACCCCACATCTCCGACCACAGGTTGACCTAGGCACGCACGCCTAGGCCAACTTGCGGCCAACAGCACTGCACATCATCTTCGCCGTGCTACGACGAAGGTTTCTAGCTAATCTGATTGGGCCAATAGGCCGTTCTTGTGTATGACAGGTCGCAGCTCTTGTCGCCATTGAAGGTCAAAGCAGCGAGGAGCTTGTAGCAGCTTCAGGCACCAGGGCGCCCAGGCTGCAGGTGCAGTAGACTCACGCGAGTGTCGTGAAGCGAGTGAGGCCAGCAAGTCACACTGCGAGGCCAGCAGCTGGGGCAATTGCACGACGGAAGCTCTGCTGGCGTGCGTTAAATCGGGACTGATCAGATTGTCCCACATCGTGGAATTGCGAAACATAGGTATAATATAAATTATTTTTGTGTTTTAAGCTCACTGCCTCCGAAAGCAAAGGGGTGAGGTCCCTCACCTGCCCTCACACCTGCCTCGTCCGTGGCTTGACCTCGCGGATCTGGCAGGATCCGACCTGACCCAATCCTTGAGCACTCCTCACGCATCACCACCTGCCGGTGCGCCTGGTCCCGTGTGCGGAGCCAGCCTGATTATCCGTGCAGCTCTGGGGAGAGCATCCTTGAGCGAATTGCAGAGAAAGAGAGAGACGTTTGGGTAGAGGGACGGGGGTAGGTTTTGCCTTGGCTGTGGTGTGCGCAGGAAAGAAGAAGCAAAGGAAGAAGCGAACACTTAGCAGCTGCAGAAAAGGAAGAAGAGAAGAGACCAAGGAAGAAGAAGCCTTAGCAGAAAAGAGAAAGAAGGAAGGCAAGGAAAAAGAAAGAGAAGAACGAAGAGAGGCCAACTGAAGACTCTACAAAGATCAGAAGAAGAAGAAGAAGAAAGAAGGAAGGTAGGGCAGGAGAAGAAATACGAAACAAGAAGCAAAGGCAGAAAGAGAAAGAAGCAGAAAGGAGAAGAAGAGAGAAAGGGGATTACATTTAAGACGTCTGATACAGAAATCAGACGTACAATTCTATTTTCTTTTACAAATCCTTTTTAAAATTCTCTCTTTGAATCACTCATTCTCACTTAACAGTTGTATTCTTTGGTTTGAAAAAGTACTGAGATTGCTCCCCGTGTTCGACCTTGGATACTCTAGTTTTTCGAGTAATAAAATTCTTTATATTTGTTTAAACGTTTTGTCGGTTATACTACAACGTGATACACTTTAAACCCGCACAAAAACGTGAGAACATTTTGGCGCCGTTGCCGGGGAGCAACGGGCACTTTTAAAGCTTTTGATTACAACTGTTCTGTCAAATATCTGACTTAACTTCTCTCTTTTGTTGTGTTCACAGAGGGAAAGCAAATCAAAAAGGAAAGAACAATAATTGCACAACAAATTCTCCAAGGAACGGGTAACTTCCATAAGCCCTCTCTCTTAACCCTCTCAAAATCTAAAAAGAAAAATCAACTTAGGGCTACCTGTTTCATAATTAGTAACTCATCAAGTTGCCTGATTTTCATTTCAACACATTTTTATCTGTTCATCCAACTAAGGCAACTAGGGCTAACCTTTCTTGATTGAGCCCTAGGTGCTAATTTCTGAGGCAACTAAATTGGACCGACTAGAGCCAAGTTAGGGATTGCAAAGCTAGGGTTTTTAGAGACACATCTTCTCTTGAAACAAAGAAACAAATTGTCCAAAAAGAGGTGTGCCTAAACCGTGCTTGAAAAGATCTATACAAAAGGAACCCTAAGCAAATCAGGCTGTTAATCCATTTGAACCATAAATGAAAGGACCTAAAAGCTCTCAAAGGAGCAGGAGGTGAAGTTGATCCCTTGGGTCAACCAACCTTAAAATTAGGTCACTTTTGCACTCAGAATACTTAAAAGTTCAAGTGGAACATTAAGCACCTTGATCTTAAAAAAGGTAGACTTAAGAGGTCAAGGTCTCCATTTTGGTCTACCTGGAACCGCAGTGACAAGAGAGGTCGGGTGGGGGGAACCCTGTAACCCGTGGGGACACTCTACCATGTAGGGGTCTTTGTGGGACTCTCCCTCTCTGGCTGCCCAGGTATTTCTCAGGTGGACGATCTTCTGATCCAGGGGTCCATCTGCCCCGAACCTCTATAGTCACCCAACAATTTTTGGGTGTCTTGATTGGGTCTAGCACCTTCTAATCTCATCACATCCTTCGGTGCATGTTCGGTAGGAGGTCCTTAAGACCACCCTTGAGACCTCCTTTAGAAATTCACTCTCGTCGAGGCCAAGCCTCAACGCCCTTGTTTGTGCAGCAACCCACCTCATAAATCTTTGATCTGATTCAGATCCTGATTCTCCTTCTTCTCCCATCATGGCACAACCCATTGAAGAGGAGAATAACCTTGAACACCAACTTCAATGCCTTAATGATCTCTTTCAGAACTTCGTAAACCCACCGCAGCGACCTATGATGCGAGATCACTATAATCCCGTTGCGGTGGCAATTGAACCCCGAGTACGACTCCCAATTGGAGGCCCTGATTTTGAACTGAAGCCCAATATGATTCATGCCATACCGAAGTTCCATGGGCTTAACTCTGAGGATCCATTCCAACACATCAAACAACTCAAGCATCTGGCCCAGACCTTCGGGTCAGATGTACAAAATCGGGATATCCTACTCATGAAAATGTTTTCGTTCTCCCTCTTGGACAAGGCCGCACATTGGTATCAAACTCAAACCCGTCTGATCAACACATGGGAGGAACTGCAGTCCGAATTTTTGAAAAAATTCTTCCCCGTTGGCCGGACGAATGCCTTGCGCCACCAGATCACTCATTTCACTCAACAACCGGGAGAACCTCTTCACGAAGCTTGGGATCGATTCCTAGATCTCGTGCGAAAGTGCCCCCATCACGGAGTTCCTAAGTGGGAACAAGTCCAGTCTTTTTACCAGGGACTCTGTGAGGATATTCGTTTATTCGTCAATGCAACGTGCGGAGGAACATCATGGGTCAACACGAGGACACGGTGTGGGAGATTCTTGAAAACATGTGCGAGAACTCCATAAATAATGACTCCATGGGCTTATTCGAATGCCCGCGCATCGACGAATCTAAGAGGGACACATGAGATGCAGGACCTGTCCACTTCCGTCGACTTGGAACTGATGGCCAGTCGGTTGGACAAGGTTTCTATCATAGAAAAGAAGGTGGACGAGCTAACTCGACATTTGCAGCAAGCCACCACTACGCAAAACTCTTTTGCACGACCTCCTCTGGCAAGGGAAACTGTGTAAAACATATATCACCAATCTGCCAAGGGGATGGACCCATATCCACCCCCGTCTACCTCTCGGACCAGAGTGACCTCCGATCCATTCTACTCGAGTTGGGGGAACTCTGAACCCTCGTATTCTGACTTTCCCAAGGTTCCTCAGAACTGCGAGGACCTCAACGCCATCCAAAATGACCCATTCTCCAATACCTACAACCCTGGATGGCGAAATCATCCTAACTTTCAGTGGGCGGGAAATTCGCAAAGACCACCATATCAACCCCGTCCACAAGCCTCTCGTCCATTTCAGCCGCCTCAGCCTCGGCCCAATCCCACCTACCAATCCGGGCAAAACCAGGATCAAATGACTCTTATCCTTCAAGCATTGGCTGACATTCAGAAGACGAATGCAGCAATGCAAAAATAGCACAAGGACGAGATCACAAAGGTTCGCAACCAACTGGCCCAGATGGCAAATCCCGCCAACCTGGCACTCTTCCTTCGCAACCTCTGCCCAACCTAAATAACGTGCTAACCCAGAAGCGCGTTATGAATCCAAATTCGAGCCAAACACATGTGATTTATCGTGCCCCTACTACTCCATCGCCAGACGGGATGGAAGCTTCAACATCGTATGCGGGATTTTAGAATCAGCCACCCCTCCTACCTAACCCAAACCAAAATCAGGCCGGATTGAACTCTGTAATAACACGTAGTGGTAAAATAACCCAAGACCCACATTATCCGAACCACTCCAAGCCTGATAATAGCCAAGACCCTAGGATAGATATCCAAGATACTACTGGCTCAGATAAAAAACCTAGACCTATCCTAGAGGAACTAGCTAGGATCCCATTTCCTGAGGCCTTGACCAAAGGAAAAAGGACAACCAAACCTGTGGCTCCTGAGGAGGATCTGGTCAAGCTCTTTGAACAGGTCCAGATAAAAATCCCGTTGATGGATGCAATCCGCCACATACCGGCTTACGCAAGATTCTTGAAAGACATATGTACACCTAAACGTAAGCCGCGAACCAAGGATGGGAATCCAATCGTATTGTCAGAGCAAGCCAGCTCTGTCATCTTGAGCAAACTCCCACCCAAGGCTAAAGACCCAGGAACTCCCTTGATTTCTTGTAAAATTGGTGAAACCCAATTTGATAGAGCCCTACTAGATCTAGGTGCCTCCATAAATTTAATACCTACATCCCTCCTTGACCACCTTGAAGAATCTGAACTTAAACCCACCGAGGTGACATTGTAGTTAGCCGATCGATCCATCAAGTCACCCAAAGGAATACTCGAGGATGTCATTGTTAGGGTACGAGATTTTTATTTCCCAGTGGACTTCATAGTACTGGACATGGATGCACCTAAGAACCCAAGGGACACACCAACCATATTAGGGAGACCCTTTTTGGCCACTGCTAGGGCCAATATAAACTGCGAAGAGGGCCAGATAGAATTGAAATTTGGGAATCAAAATCTGAAGATTGACATTTTCAAGGCCCAACAAGGGATTAATTGCGGGGTTATAGAGGAAATATGTGATGTCAAAGCCGTGGTTGATGAATTGCATATAGAGGACAACCTGATTATTCCTGATCCACCACTAGAGAATCAAAAACCGCTAACAGAGGAGTGTGAACATGATCTAGACACACCTATGACTCCTACCATTTCTCCTGATACAAACCCCGAACCACCCGCTGCTGCTGACAACCCTGTCATGGAACTAAAACCCCTTCCCGAACATCTGAAGTACGTCTTTTTGGGTTCAAATCAGATGTTTCCTGTGATTATCAATTCTCGACTCACACCTGACCAGAAACTCCGTTTGATTTCTATTCTCCAACAACATCGTAGAGCCATTGGATGGACTCTCGATGATTTGACTGGTATAAGCCCTTCATACTGCACACATCGAATCTACACAGAAGAAGGCACACGACCTTCAAGAGAAATGCAAAGGTGTCTTAACCCTAACTTGCAAGAGGTCATAAAAAAGGAGATCATAAAGTGGTTAGATGCAGGGATCATCTACCCGATCTCTGATAGTCATTGGGTAAGTCCAATACAAGTGGTGCCTAAGAAGGCAGGACTTACCGTCATCACGACTGAAACCAGAGAAGTCATTCCTACCCGAATAGCTAACTCATGGAGAGTTTGCATTGATTACAGAAGACTCAATTCCTCCACGAAGAAGGATCATTTCCCACAACCGTTTATTGATCAGATCCTCGAGAAACTAGCGGGAAATAGGTTCTTCTGCTTTCTTGACGGGTATTCCAGTTACAACCAGGTGGCAATCCATCCAGAGGATCAAGAAAAGACCACATTCACCTGCCCCTTCGGGACGTACGCGTTTCGAAGGATGCCGTTCGGTCTCTGCAATGCACCTGCAACTTTTCAGCGGTGCATGCTTGCCATTCTCAGATATGGTAGGTGATTATCTGGAAGTCTTCATGGATGACTTTTTAGTTTTTGGACAATCATTTGATGATTGCCTCCAACACTTGGTCCAAATACTCAGGCGGTGCATCGAGGTGAATTTGGTTCTTTCCTAGGAAAAGAGCCTTTTCATGGTGCCTGAGGGAATTGTCCTAGGACATCTAATCTCGGAGAAAGGTATCCAAGTGGATCGAGCTAAGGTTAACCTGATTTCCAAGCTCCCTATGCCTAGCTCGATTAAGGACATCCGATCTTTTTTGGGGCACGTCGGTTTCTACCGTCGATTCATTCCTGATTTCTCCAAAATCACGCACCCCCGGACCAATCTTCTCTCCAAGGATGTTCCTTTCGAAATTTCCAAGGAATGCACTCAAGCATTTGAGATCCTACGTGACCGAGTCACCCAAGCCCTGATCCTACAGTCCCTTGATTGGTCTCAACCCTTTGAGATCATGTCCGATGCATCTGACTTCGCTGTAGGAGTAGTTTTGGGGCAGAAAATTGACGGGAAACCTGTGGTCATTTACTATGCCAGCAAAACACTGGATGAGACTCAGCGTAACTATACGGTTACTGAGAAAGAGCTATTAGCCGTAGTATTTGCCTTGGAAAAATTCAGATCATACCTTTTGGGTTCCCGTGTTATCATATACTCAGATCACACAGCTGTGAGGCATCTCCTTGCTAAGAAGGATGCGAAACCTCGATTAATCCGATGGATCTTGTTATTGCAAGAATTTGACCTCGAGATTCGTGACAAGGCTAGAAAGCAAAATGTGGTAGCCGATCACTTGTCCCGCCTTCCTTCTGAAATTATTGATCCTTTCGGACCTATTGCAGAACACTTTCCTGATGAGCACCTCCTGACTATTAGTACAAGTCTTCCATGGTTTGCTAATATAGTTAATTACCTGGCATCACATCAGATTCCATCCGATTGGTCGAAGGCCAAAAAGGACAAATTGCATTTCGATGCCAAGTATTACCTATGGGAAGACCCATATCTATTCCGCATTGGTGCTGATCAGATAATCCGACGGTGTGTAGCGGAAGTGGAAATCAAAGACATACTCTCATTCTGCCATGACCAGGCGTGCGGTGGACATTTTTTAGGACATAAAATCGCATCAAAAGTCCTCCAGTGTGGCTTTTACTGGCCCACAATTTTCAAGGATGCATACGATCACTATAAGGCATGTTCCCATTGCCAGACTTTGGGAAACATGAGCCATTGAGACATGATGCCTCTACAACCGATCCTGGTATGCAAAATTTTTTATATTTGGGGGAATGATTTCATGGGACCCTTCCCGACCTCGGATGGCTTCGAATATATCTTACTTGCAGTTGACTACATGTCCAAGTGGATAGAAGCCATTCCGACCCGAACCAACAATCATAAAGTCGTTATAAAATTCCTCCATCAAAACATTTTCTCCAGGTTTGGGATTCTGCGTGCTATAATTTCCGACGGAGGGACCCATTTTACAAACACTCAGTTCAGGTCACTGATGACCAAGTACGGGGTGTCACACCGAATCTCTACTCCTTACCACCCCCAAACTAATGGTCTAGCTGAGCTATCTAACCGAGAGATCAAGAAGATCCTTCAGGTTACTGTTCGACCTGATAGAAAAGATTGGTCTTCTCGGCTTCCGGTAGCATTGTGGGCTTGTAGGATCGGCCACAAGACCCAATTAGGAATGTCTCCCTTCAGACTAGTGTACGGGAAGGCATGTCACCTCCCCGTCGAGTTGGAGCATAAAGCCTATTGGGCAGTACGGACCTGTAATCTTGACCTTTCCAAGGCTGGAACCCACAGAAGACTTCAAATGAGCGAGATCGATGAGTTACGCCACGATGCGTATGAGAACTCACGAATTTACAAAGAACAGGTTAAAGCTTTTCACGACGAACACATTTCTAGAAAGGTCTTTCATCCTGGTCAAAAAGTTTTACTCTTTGATGCCCGACTCAAATTATTCCCAGGAAAGCTAAGATCCAAGTGGGTCGTACCCTACCTAGTCCTGCAAATCTTCGGAAATGGAGCCATTGAAATCAGCCCACTCAGCCACGATTCTGAACCTTTTGTCATGAACGGTTAGAGGCTCAAGCCGTTCATTGACATGACCGATATAGATTTGGCTGAGTCATCCTTTACCCTCCATTCCCCTTGAGCTCATTGCGCCCAGCCGATGGCATAAAACTCAGCGCTTAACAGGAGGCAACCCGTCATCTTTGAAAAACCCGAAACCTTTTCTGACATCTCTATGCGGAACTCATATTACAGTTTAGGGTTCATCCATTAGCACAGCCAACTTCATCTCAGGTATACCTACCCGAGATTAGAAATCGTTCGCAACAAGTCACTTCGACCCATTCACTCACCACACACCTGTCCTAATGCATGAACTAAGCTAAATTCGAACCCACCAAAATTATAATGGGGACATTGCAAGTCTTAGGCATGGGGGGTATGAAAGTGCAAAATGTCAGGAAATTCATATAAAGAAAGGGTTACACAAAAAAAAAAAAAAGAAACTCGATAGAGGGGAGGAACAATTCAAGGTCATACAAATGAGAGGAAGAAAACAGAGTAAAATGACAAAAAGGAGCACTGAAGGAAAATAAAAAGAAATAGTCATTAGTAAAAGATTAAGGGGCTAACTGAAGTTCTAGACCAAATCAAGAAAAAGAAAAGTGCTACGGAGATATAACAATAGATTAGTGGGAACGCTGGTCTTAGGCCTCTTGGGCTAGTATCTTTAGCTTAAAAATTCACGTATCCATTAAAATCTGGATAATCCTCAAGAGGTTGAGGAAAATGCAAAGCTTGAGTACTAGGTCTAAGGCTTAGGAAGTATTCGGCCTCGTTAACTGACCTCCAGTTTGCTAGATTCGGTAACCTAAGCACCCCAAATTCACACACAGTCTGGTTCAGTGCGCATAGACATCCAAATCACACGAAAAGCGTTTAATGTTCTGAAAAAGTCACTAAGATTATGAGCGGCCAATCAACACAAATTGATTTGGACGAGTTCCCAGCGTGGAGAGGTGGGAAATTCCCCTCGAAGATGCGTAACAACATATCGTCTCCTCAGTGCTTGTCTCTTAGGATATTTAAATATCCTACTGGGGGCATGTAAGCACTCTACTGGTTCAAATACCATGGGCGGCATTATCACGAAATGTCGATCGCCAGGGTCTGGATTCAGCCACGTAATGCCATGGGCGGGATTATCTAGAAATCTCGAAAGCCAGGGTTCCGGGGGTTGCCATGGGCGGGATTATCTCGAAATCTCGAAAGCCAGGGACCCTTGAGGATTGATGATGGGGACGAGGAATCTGATACTGACCGTGTTGAGAAGCTAATCCGAAGCTAGAAATAAAAAGAAAAGAGGGAAAAAAGCTCTCCAAACAAATAAATCTTTTATCTCTCTCTTACAAAAAAAAAAATGCACTGCAAACTGAATGGAGGCTAAAAATGTCTCAAGCACGGGTGCTTTAACTGCGGAGTCCAACAGACCCTAGGCAAGTTTCTGTGGGCCGTTGAAACCTTTGCGGAAGATCGAGGCTAAAGCGGAACAGGTCCAGATTTTGGTTGGTACTTGAGTACCTCTAGGCATATTGTCAGCATTCCGACCTAATCACAAAGGAAAAGGAAAGGCACTTATCATGATTGTTGACAGACATTCAGGGTCTAGAACGGAAGTTAAAACTTTGAAATTTTGCTAAGGGACTAGCAAAAGCTAGGCATGGGGGTATGATGAGAGCCTCATCATGAGCCATAACTAGCTCATTTTGACCCAATAAAGAAGATAAAAGCTCCTCCATAACCTAGAAGAAGGCTTAACTGAATGAACAAGTGCTCTGAGAAGAAAACATGAAACAAACGTTAAAACTGCAGTTTTACCATTGCAGTACATAAACGGGATTTCTCAGAGGCAAAACATAGGTCAAATGGTTTAAATGAGATAAAAAGTGGGTTGAGTCAATCAGAAATGGGTTTACGTCCAATCTAAGAATTAAATGACACTTGGTAACCCTAAAAAGACCCGCTTAAATTAACAAGGTTCAGGTCAGAAAAAAATCAAGTAAACCCTCTAAAAATCATGGAAAAACATCCTCTAGGGTTTAGAACACTTAATTTGGCCTTTGGAACCCAGTTTGACCTAGATTAGGGTCCCAACTCCTTAATTAACCTAATTTGGGTTTTTATGCAAAATGACCAGTCAAACGTGGTCAAACCTAAAATACAACCTCACCAATGTATTCCCTAGGTCGAAATTAGGTTTATACCAAAATTTGGACCTGAGGGGAGGTCATCTTGACCTACTTTGCAATTTAGTACACCCAAATCATAATTTGGTCCCTATCTTTTGAATATCTTTGCAGAGAGCCCCCTAAGTTCTTCGCCCCCTTTGCAATCCTATCCTGCCGCCATTATTAGGGTAGAACCATGCTCCGGCGAGGTTTAGAGAGGGATTACTCCCTAATCCCTCAGAGATTCCCTCCCAGAAATGGAAGGGGGATTCTCTGAGGAATTCCCTTCCATCTAAAGCAGATCGCGATCCCTGGTGTGAACCCAATCTCTCATGCGAACGCACGAGAGATTTGGGTATCCACCCTCCTTCCATCTTCGGCGAGCCGGCAGAGCTAATTGCACGGTCTCCACGCGCTAGAAGGGGCGGCCAGCACCTATAAAAGGCTCCCCAGACCCTGCCGCAGATCCCAAGCTTGAATTTGACGGAGATCCCCTCAAATTTCCTCTCTCCCATCTCCGGCCAAAAGACCCGCAAGGTCCGGCAACCTCCTCCCCTCCTTCTCGTCGCTCTGCTGCCATACCAGCAGCAGAGTCAACTCCGCCGCTTCCTCCCGCGTCGCGCTGTACCAAGCGCATGTGCCCCTGCCCTCATCCTCGTCGCCGCTTCCTCCCTCAGGGTCCTTCTTCCCCGACGACAGCAGTTACGCGCTGTCCACTCCGCTGCCTCCATTCCTTCCAGATCACCCCAGATACCCTCTCCATCCTCTCCTCTCTCTTTTCCCCCTGCTATTTTATCCAATTACCCCCCGACAGTGCCTAACCACCTCCATCGTCCTCGCCTCCGACCGCCCTCCGGCGAGCCGCCCACACCACTTCGCCCCTCCACACGGCTCGCCAACCCTCTCGTGAGCTTCGCCTCACCACCAGGAACTCAGTCCACCCCTCCACTACCACTCCAGACCTCCACAATCACCACCCGATCAACCCCACATCTCCGACCACAGGTTGACCTAGGCATGCACGCCTAGGCCAACTTGCAGCCTGCAGCATTGCGCGTCATCTTCACCGTGCTACGGTGAAGGTTTCTAGCTAATCTGATTGGGCCAATAGGCCGTTCTTGTGTATGACAGGTCACAGCTCTTGCCGCCATTGAAGGTCGAAGTAGCGAGGTGTTTGTAGTAGCTTCAGGCACTAGGGCGCCCAGACTGCAGGTGCAGCAGACTCATGCGAGTGTCGCAAAGCGAGTGAGGCCAGCAAGTCGCACTGCGAGGCCAGCAGCTGGGGCAATTGCACGACGGAAGCTCTGCGGGCGTGCGTGAAATCAGGAATGATCAGATAGTCCCACATCGTGGAATTGCGAAACACAGGTATAATATAAATTATTTTTGTGTTTTAAGCTCACTGCCTTCGTAAGCACAGGGGTGAGGTCCCTCACCTGCCCTCACACCCGCCTCGTCCACGGCTTGACCTTGCGGATCTGGCGGGATCCGACCCGACCCAATCCTTGAGCACTCCTCGCGCATCACCACCTGCCAGTGCGCCTGGTCCCGGGTGCGAAGCCAACCCGATTACCTGTGTAGCTCTGGGGAGAGCGTCCTTGAGCGAATTGCAGAGAAAGAGAGAGATGTTTGGGTAGAGGGACGAGGGTAGGTTTTTCCTTGGCTGTGGTGTGCGCAGGAAAGAAGAAGCAAAGGAAGAAGCGAACACTTAGCAGCTGCAGAAAAGAAAGAAGAGAAGAGACCAAGGAAGAAGAAGCCTTAGTAGAAAAGAGAAAGAAGAAGGAAGGCAAGGAAAAAGAAAGAGAAGAACGAAGAGAGGCCAAGTGAAGACTCTGCAAAGATCAAAAGAAGAAGAAGAAGAAAGAAGGAAGGCAGGACAGGAGAAGAAATAAGAAACAAGAAGCAAAGGCAGAATGAGAAAGAAGTAGAAAGGAAAAGAAGAGAGAAAGGGGATTACATTTAAGATGTCTGATACAGAAATCAGACGTCCATTTCTATTTTCTTTTACAAATCCTTTTTAAAGTTCTCTCTTTGAATCACTCATTTTCACTTAACAGTTGTATTCCTTGGTTTTAAAAAGTACTGAGATTGCTCCCCGTGTTTGACCTCGGATACTCTAGTTTTTCGAGTAATAAAATTCTTTATATTTGTTTAAACGTTTTGTCGATTATACTACAACGTGATACACTTTAAACCCGCACAAAAACTTGAGAACACCTAGCTCCATCCTACTCACCCTCTACTCTCCTACTAGCTAAGCTAGCTAAGCCAATTTAGCTTAGCCACTCCTACGCTATCCATAATCATCCACCACCTGCCTAAACACTAACTTAGCTCCAGCCTAACTCTACTCCAAGTGCACCACCTAAGCTAGCTACCTACTCTACCCAAAGTTGGCACCACCAACCTCCACATCCCTTCACACCATCACCACCACCAAAAGCCACCTAGTTTTCTGATGAATGTGTTTCATGTGGTAGAAATCAGGGTTTGGAGGAACCCATCGTCATACTCGTAAAACTCATTATCAAATACAATTTTTTTGAAACTCCAAGGGAGTCCTAAATCGAACACAGGGAGGCGACGTTTACTTTGTTTGAAAACCATGCTTCATTTTGTTTCTTTTTGGTGTTTTATTATTATTTTTTTTATAAAGGATGCAAACAAGAAGGATCATAATACAGATGGAATCAAATATGATATATGGCACAAATGTCTATTACAATAATATACAAAAGCATAAAAGAGAGGGAGGTGGGAAGGAATCTCCCGAATTGGCTGTTCGGTGAGATGACGGAGCCTGGAGGAAGCTTGGATGAAGGAGTTGAGGAGCGGGATGATGGAGGTGAGATGTAGGAGGACGACGAGTAGAGGAATGCTTCACCAAGGGTCTGGAATGGAGGTGAGGAGGCGGGGGCGATCTGCTATTGGAATGGAGGTGGGAGGATGGCTCCAAGGCAACCTATGAAGGTGATGGGATGAGGGATGAATATTTGGTGGGATAAAGGAATGCTACACTAATAGGAGGCTTTTGGAGCTTGAAAGTAAGCTCTAATGGAGATTTGGTAGGCTATTAGAGCTTATCGGTAGGTGGGAGTAGAGTAGGTAGAGATGAAGAGGAATGGGGTGTGTAGGGGTGTTTATATAGTGGTGGAATGGAGGTGGTTGGCACTCATGGGCCATTAGTGACATTAAAGACATCGCTAAAGACCAGCCAGAGACGTTGCTAAAGTGTTCATGCACCTTGCCTGATGTTTGGAAGCTTGGCAGTAGCTGCCGTAGGGCACAGCGAACGTTGGCCGTTGGATCTGGCGTGGACGGCTGTGATCATGAGAGGAGAATGTGCGCTAGCTTGCATTTGAAATCTGCACCGCTTACACATGCGTTGACAGCCATGAGATGATGCATCGCACTACCGAGACTTGCCCACAGATCACACGTGCCTTGATTTGAATTGTGTGCCTCGCACGATTACGAGGATTGGATAGCTGGTGCAGCTCCTAGTCATCTTAAATGCATGCCTCAGATGGCACACGTGCAATCTGGCATGCGCCCTCACATTGGTGGCCGACGTCAGATCGAGCGTGAAGAGTCTCAGCCACTCAATCAAGATCGAGTAGCCCTATTTCATCCAACGTAGTAGTGGGCGTAGTGGATTGCACCTGGAACTCGCACTCATGGTTTACGAGCACTAATCTTCACTGTTGTGCCAAAGTGGTGCTTTTTCATGTGGACGGTGGTGCAGTCGTTGGATGAAGATCCAATGGTCGAGGTGCAACCTTTCTTGAGGTCGAGTGCGATGGCTCAAGTAGGGGTGTCCTAGAAGGTGCCACGTGGTGCCAACTAGGCCATCTGCCTTCATTTTCTTGTAAAGGGTTCTATGGAGCTCTGATCAGGGTGATTTTCATGTAACAGACTACGATCGTCTCTTCGGATTCATCCTATGATCAGATTCTTCATTTGAAGCCCGTAAAGATGTCGCACTACCTCCTTGCCATGTAAAATGGAAGAATTATTGTACATAATACACAACTATCCTAAATGCCATGCAATGGATGCTATAACATATGCAATGCTAAGTGATGGAGAGATTCTCGCTTATTTATGATAGCAATAGAATGATATGTTGTTATGTTTTATGTCATGGAAAATCTCTCAATCAAAACTAAATATCAAATCTAACCACAATAAAGATGTCGCATCCACAGGGAGGAATAGACCAATAAATTCACGAGTCGAGGAATATACTGTTTGCAGACACTATCGCAACTTTAATGCAAGGAATATGCTATTTTAAATGGAGCTTGCAATTTCCTTAAAAGTTCAGGGGTATTTATGCAATTTTCACGTCAGAAATTAAGCTCTAAAAATATGTATATGATGCATGTGTAATGTCATATCATGTAAATTTAACTTGCATGCAAATCTGATTTGAAATTCAAAGTTAAATCATGCACATAATGCAAGAGAAGTAATTTTAGTAAACTATGAGTGCATCAATGCAATGTGGCTTGAATAAAATATTAATATCCAAATGGCAATGGTGTTAGATGTAAATATTAATTGAGGAGAAAATAGAGGATTTCTCCTCTCTCTTCCTCGCGTGGATGGCTATGCACGGTTGGCGGCGAGAGTTGACGGGGTGCTGTGCCTCGACGAGGGCTACGCAATGGTGGTGACGTGGCGTTCGGAGGTGGCCGGCGGTGGTTGGACGGAGGACAATGGCCGCCGGTCTGTTGGCCCTGTTGGAGGAGGTTCACCACGTTTGGAGAAGAGGAACAGTGCTGCTGCAGCCCGCACGGCTGCACGTTGGGCGTGTGCGCGCAAGGTGTGCTTGGGTGTGGCTGGAGTGGTCCTTTGCACGTGGGTCACCTGCGGGTGGCTGTGGCTTGCAGGCGTGGCATCTGCAGGCTTGGCTGGCTGCCTGTTGGCACTGGGGAGGGTGCGCCTGCAGGCGTGGCATCTGCAGGCTTGGCTGGCTTCCAGTGGGCACTGGCGAGGGTGTGCCTGCAGGCGGTTGATGAAGCACGGGGGCACCTACGGGCGAGGCTGTGGCATGGTCGCCTGTGGGCGGTTGCTGCCTGCAGGCACTGCTGCAGTGAGGGGGCACCTGCAAGCGGGGCAGGCCAGGCTTCTACGGCACGGTGGGGGTAGTAGCGTGGGTGTAGGGTGGCATGTTCTTGCAGTGGAGAGGATGGGGTAGTGAGGGTAGGCTGGTGTGGTTGCAAAGGCGCTCGCGTGTGGTTGACAGGCGGTGGAGGGTGTAGCTGTGGCTTGCAAGGGATTGGTGATGGCACTGTGGTAGTGCAGTGATGGCGGTGGAAGGTGTGCACAGTGCACGCTTGGTTCCACAGTGTCCGCCCTCTCCATGGTGGCTAAGGTGGAGAAGAAGGATATACCCTCAGGGGGGGAAGAAGAACTGTCCTTCCTCTCCTTTGCCAAGCCTCCTCTTAACTCTTCTCCCTACGCGAGTTAAGGGATTTTCAAAATCCCTTACTAAATATGGCCTTCGACTGTTAGGGAGATGTTGAGGCTGGCCGAAGGTTGAGGGGGGCTTAGTTGAGACCGACGGTTGTTGGGGGAGGGGAGAATTTAATTCACCCCCCTTGTCTCTTGTAATGTATTCCCTGTAATGATGAAACATAGAATAATTACATACTAAGTTATAGAATGCGATAGAATAGATAAAAACTCAAGTAATGGTGCATTCACTTATTCTATAACCTAATGTAATTATCAATAAACATAAATTGTAAAAATAAAGTTAACTTAAGCATAACAATAGTCCATTAAAATAGACTCATCAAATACCCCCATGCCTAAAATTTGCTAGTCCCTAGCAAAAATGAGAAATGATATAAGTAATCAAAAGATTTGTTCTTTTCTTATTTCAAAACTTTGGAGATCCAGACAAATGCAACGTGATAATAGCCTAGTTAACAGATTCACATGAAAAGCCAATTCGCATTGTGAGTTCATACTTCATCCTTGGTAAATATTTCTGTCGGGATAGGCATCTACTTCACTCAGGGATGAAGCAGAAGATAATCTGTAATTTGACCCCAGCTTTGAGTTGAATGGATTTGTATTTTGTGGCACACACTCATCTGGTGGTACATGTATTCTAGTACTACAAACTCTAGATCACTAGACTATTAGACAAGTCAACTTGGAGAGAGGCTAAACAACTATGCTCTCTTGATATTCCTGGGCACACACTCTTTTCTTTCTTTTCTTTCTAAGATCACAAATCTCGCCATTCAGTAATTGTACTCACTGTTTGGTGGCCTTACATGGCATCCACAGTTCAATTAGGGTCCCAATAACTCTACAACTAAGTTAGAGTCCTTAATCAGTATTCGGCAATCATAAATACTGAAAGGTAGGTATGAGTCATATTTGGTGGAACACGATAATTGTTTTTGTTGCCTCAGAAACAATGTTACAACGATAAAATTATAACCATGGACTCTTTTCATTTTCTTTTCTCTCTTTTCTTTTTTTTCTTTTTCTTTTTTTTTAATTGTTTCTTCTTCTTCTTTTTTCTTTTCTTTCTTTCTTTATTAATCAACACAACACGATACAAACTTTTTTTTGTGAGGCATTATTAGGGATGATGATGGTCAAGAGGGTATTGTGTGGCTTATTTGCTGGAAGTGCCTATTCTCGGCACCAGGAAGGAATGGATAGGACTGGCATATTTCTGACCTTCGACACTATTACCCTCCTTCAGTCGAGGACTCTGTGAAGGACGGTCATAACCATCCACCATAGTCATAGCTTTATCAAGACTCAATCTCTGCGTATTTGCCTTATTTGGTTACTCTCAGGAATTCACACAAAGTACGCACACAGGAGCAGAGAGCGAAAACTATGGCTAACTCCGAAGTATCATCATCTAATTGTCCAAAACTTAGGAGTCCTTGCACTAGACTTAGCGCACCATCAATCTCCCTACTTTCTTCTCACAAATATGAGGTGGATCTACTAGAAGATAGTATGCCTGACTCCTTATTAATTGTCCAAGGGTTCAATAGACTACAAATGCTTGTTGGTTTTCTACAAAGATCCATAACCCAACTACGTGTACGTGAAATAAATGTACTAGATTCTAAACTTAAGAAATAATTCAAGAAGAAAAACCTCCAACGATAGAAATTTTGCTAGGGACTAACCCATTCAGCTCAAGAAAAGAATTTTTTCTTATATGCTAACGTAAATGCATGAATACTTCCTAAAATGCAAAATACATGAATACTTCCTAAAATGAAAAATGCACCCCCCATGCCTAAATCCTACAATGTCCTCACTGTAAAATTAAAACAGGGGGAGAAAAGAAAGAGATCACCTGACAATGGTGTTATTCAAACCGTTGGGTTGCCTCCCAACAAGTGCTGCATTTTCTATCAGCAGCCAGACTTATAAAGAACCTCTAAGTCTGGTTCTAGACAGAAAAAGTTAGGCCCTAAAAATAATATGTGTAACAGCGCGGGCCTAGAAAATAGGTAGCCACGGATGTTGGCAAGCTGATGATGCAACGTAATCCCAAATTCTTGCCAGAAAGTATAAAAGCAGGAAACCTCGTTGGCTACCTGGGGAGGTCTAGGAATGAGAAAGTGAATATGAAAGGAGACCTCTCGAAACGAAATAAGTGGAGCATAACAAGGATCCTCCAAAACAGGACGGGTTTTAAAAGATATAAACATTAACATTTAAAACCCTTGAATGGCAAGACTAAAAGTACAAGCATCAATCCACACTCACCATTCTACCCAAGGATGTGCTGGCCTAATATGTTCTCCAGAAAAAATGTACATGAGCAGAGATTTGAGCCAAGGATTGGTTAGGGAGTATAAGGGTTGTTTGTAGTGTTGGAAGGTAATGGTTAAGTCTAGTGAGGGCTTAGTCAGTGTCAGGTCCAATTCCAACAATGATTCAGATTGTGTATACTCCCTAACAGTTGTAGACATTTGCACGTTACCCTACCTAGCATTAATGATTGGAGTCATATTTGAATCAAGGGTAGACTCCAAATTTCAACTCTTTGATGGCAGGGTCAAAATATCAGAATCATTATCATTAGGCTCATCCCTGGATTCATTTGGTTCACTTAAATTTTTGTCGGGATGTATATGTGATTCATTAGTGAAGACAGGAGTTGGATTAGTATCCTTAATTATTCCTAAAGGAGGATCAGTCTTAATATTTTGGAGCAAGCCCATATCTCTGAATTCGTTATTCTTCTCGGGGTATAAATCCTCAATTACGTGTTTTGTCCCCGAGAGTCTTGTATAGGCTTCTCACTATTTTGTTTGTCCACCTCTAATATCAACTCCTATTTTGATGGAGGATGACTCTCAAAAGAAAGGGGGAATATGGATTTCACCATATTATTTATATCCTCTGGAGATAAATCCTCAAGTAATAAATAACTCCCTTGTGATTCACTCCAGATTTTCAGTCCAGGTTCCTTTATTGGGGCATCCTCATCCTCTGAAATAGACTTTTCATATCCCTGAGACCAAAATTGATCTAATTCATCCTCCATTCCCTTAGGGTCACCTTCATTGGGTGCATTTAAATCCTCAGGATGCTAAATGGTAGGTGTTGATTCCCTAAGTGGAGGGTCAGGAGTAGGCTCACTAAGGATAGAATGGGATTCCACTAGATAATCAATAGGGGAAGTGATAGGAACAATACAACCTTGACCCGGGTTAGTAGGGGTAAGGAGAATACTATCATTGGGGTCAAGGTCCTCAAGAGGTAACATCTTCCCTTGCATTTGACTCCAATATATCTCGGGTGGATAATCACTATGATCGTTCTCCTCTAGTGGCCGTGTCTCATTGGAGAGTCTAAGTGATAGCTACGTAAAATTGGATCCCTATTGTCATTGGGTTCCTCAGAATTATTTTCATGATCATGGTCGTATGGGTAGGGATCAGAATTGCTGGGAATCATGTAGCTAAGCTGTCTTATTTCTTCATTTAACTGTTGACTATTCCTCAACATCTCTCCCATGGATTCCATCATTTCCTTTTGCTGTTTTTGCATTTCTATCATAAAAGAGGAGAGGCTACTATTATCAGGTTGGGAAGGATAGTCAATTTCAGGCTCTGGTTGCCTAGGGGTATCGGTTCAACCTTGATACTGAAAATCATGAAGGGTGGAAGGGTTGGGTGTTTGCATAGAAGTAGGAATTCCAGGGTTGGAAAAATCCTGTCCTTGGCTCTGCTCAAAAGTGGGAGTTATTAAGCCACTACTCTCAGGATAAGAACAAGAATGATCCCATGAATTGTCAGTGTACCCATCAAAGAATGGATGCGCTCGAGGCATGGAATCCTGATTAAAAGATGGGAAGTATTAACTCTGATAATCTAAATGATAGGAATAAGGGTGATCCATTTCTTTAAGCAAAACAATTTTAACTCTCTTATGATTTAGAAGAATTAAGAAAACAAGCAGAAACTTCCTAGAGAGTTCTATCAAGGCAAACGCAAATTTTGTGGGATTTATTTTTAGTAGATTGTAGGTGTTAGAATTTAATGTTCAGTTGGTGTCGAAACAAGTTTTGCACAAATTACGCTTCCTAGGCCAACCTTCGCTGGTGCCTATAACCTACTCGCAAGGGTTGGAAGTCTCGAATCGAGCCCACACACGAGGAACCGAAGTAACTTGGTGGATATGCTTGTTGATTTTCGACTAACTTCCCTTGTGGTGCAAAAGTGGAGAGGTAGAAATTTATCTAGTGACCTTATATGTGAGGTGCATAGTGTCTCAGGTGTGCAAATATACGATCATGTTTTGATTTTTGAAATTTCGCAAACAAGATCTTTTTACACACAATTTTAAGTCAGATTTTAAGGTCCAGCCTCTTAGCAGTCCCAATTTTTAAAGTGACCACTGAATTAATTCGATTCAAGCACTTTAGTGGTCTTAGATTTAGGTTCAATGCAGATGCATGACAGGTAATTGATGCTCAAGAGAAGACGTACCTTACTCCAGCTTTCTTCGTGCAGGAATGTATGCAATGTAGTAAAAATAAACTAGATGCTGCTCATTCAGTCCTAGATGGTCTTCTTATAGATATGCAGCTTCTTGTAGGTAGTTCGAATATATATATATATTTAATAATAATAATAATCAAACAAACCTAATCTAACAAACTAACGAACATGCAGTTCAAATAATTCGAATAGTCTTATAATCTAAATAAATGGGAACACACTCCCGAAAATACACTCCTGCATACAAGAGCGATAAGAAATAAAGAAGCACTAGGAATACGTTCCCAAAAATACCCGACAAGGGTCCAAAAGACAAAAATTAAATTCTAATGTCTATCTAAACTTAGCTATAATGACTAAATCAGGAACAGGCTCCTCTGTAAGCCTATGTGCGTGGGATCAAGGCCCACGTGTTCCTGTTGCTGGCCTCTAGGTGGCATTTTTTTAAGGTCCACCAAAAGTATCGTCTCCGTCGTGCACGTCGTTCATGGTCGATGTCGCTCTCTACTGTGCCTGTCGCCCCGTCAGATTCCTCGCACAATAAAAAAAATGATCAAATAACTACGCAACTCAGAATATTAAAAAATAATAAAATGAATCTATTGCGTCTGTTGCCTCCCCGGCAACAGCGCTAATTGATGGAGAGATTCTTGCATATTTATGATAGTAATAGAATGATATGCCATTGTGTTTTATGTGGTGGAAAATCTCAATCAAAACTAAATATCAAATTTAACCACAATAAAGATGTCTCATCCATAGGGAGGAATAGACCAACAAATTCACGAGTCGAGGAATATACTGTTTGCAGACACTATCGCAACTTTAATGCGAGGAATATGCTATTTTAAATGGAGCTTGCAATTTCCTTAAAAGTTCAAGGGTATTTATGCAATTTTCATGTCATGAATTAAGCTCCAAAAATATGTATATGATGCGTGTGTAATGGCATACCATGTAAATTTAACTTGCACGCAAATCTAATTTGAAATTCAAGGTTAAATCATGCACATAACACAAGTGAAGTAATTTCAGGAAACTGAGTGCATCAATGCAATGTGGCCTGAATAAAATATTAATATCTAAATGGCAGTGGCGTTAGATGTAAATATCAATTAAGGAGAAAATAAAGGATTTTTCCACTCTCTTCATCGCGTGGACGGCCATGCATGGTTTGTGGCGAGAGTCGACGGGGTGGTGCACCTCGACGAGGGCTATGCAATGGTGGTGATGCGGCGGTCGGAGGTGGCCAGCGGCGGCTGGACAGAGGAGAATGGCCGTCAGCCTGTTGTCCCTATTGGAGGAGGTTTACCGCGCTTGGAGAAGAGGAACAGCACTGCTGCATCCCGCGCAGCTGAGCGTTGGGCGCACGCGTGCAAGGCGTGCTAGGGCGCTGCTGGAGTGGTCCTTTGCGTGCGAGTCACCTGCGGGTGATTGTGGCCTGCAGGCGTGGCATCTGCAGGCTTGGCTGCCTGCCAGTAGGCATTGGCGAGGGTGCACCTACAGGCGTGGCATCTACAGGCTTAGTTGGCTACCTACGGGCACTGGTGAGGGTGCGCCTGCAGGCGGCTGATGAAGCGCGAGGGTGCCTGCAAGCGGGGCTATGGCGTGGTCGCCTGTGGGCAGCTGCTGCCAACGGGCGCTAGTGCAGTGAGGGGGCACCTGCAGGTGGGGCTTGCAGGGCGTGGTGGGGGTAGTAGCGTGGGTGCAGGGTGGCATGTGCTTGCAGTGGAGAGGATGGTGCCACAAGGGCAGGCTAGCGTGGTTGCAAAGGCTCTCGCGTGTGGTGGACAGGTGGTGAAGGGCGCGGTTGTGGCTTGCAAGGGATTGGTGTGGGTGTTGTGCCAGTGCAGTGATGGCAATGGAAGGTGTGCACAGTGCACGCTTGGATCCATAGTGTCCGCCCTCTCCACAGTGGGGAAGGTGGAGAAGGATATCCCCTCAGGGGGGAAGAAGAACCGCCCTTCCTCTCCCTTTCCAAGCCTCCTCTTAGCTCCTCTCCCCTACGTGAGTTAAGGGATTTTCAAAATCCCTTACTCAATATGGCCTTCGGCTGTTGGGGAGATGTTGAGGTCGGTCGGAGGTTGAGGAGGGCTCAATTGAGGTCAGCGGCTGCTGGGGAGGGGAAATTTTAATTCACCCCCCTTGTCTCTTGCAATTTATTCCCTGTAATGATGAAACATAGAATAATTACATACTAAGTTATAGAATGTGATAGAATAAATAAAAACTCAAGTAATGATAATTGCATTTATTCTATAACCTAATGTAATTATCAATAAACATAAAATGTAAAACTAAGGTTAACTTAGGCGTAACAATAGTCCATTAAAATGGACTCATCACTAAGCCTAAGAACTATCATAAATAAGCATTTTATCATGAAATCATGTGTTTATCTTACCCCTATGATTACTTTTTGCTAGTCGCTAGCAAAATTAACCTAAATGCTATGTATAAAAGTAGAGTCAGGATTCGATTACTTAGGCAAAATTCATCGATTGCTTTAGAAAATCTCAACCCCAAGACCTAATTACAAAAACTCAACAGTGCTCGGGTATCTACCAGAATGCAGATTGCCCAAGCCCTCGCCTTATTTGAAAAGAGAAGACACAAATTTTTTGTTTTTCTTTTCTAATTTTTTTGTACTTTTGGAGTTTGAGAGTTTTGGGATAACCTTTTACAGCTACCCGACCCACCCAAGACTTGAAAAGGACTCTAAGTGCTAAGCATCTAGTGAAAAGAGTGAAAGACTCATTTAGCAGCCGTTAAAGGGGACTTCGGGTTACTATGACACTTGGTGGCCTTTCGTAAAGGTTTATCTGTTCTAACGGTACCATTCTCCGTACTTCTTTTATTTATGGGGTCAACACAAGGGCAAACCCAGTGTATATCTCCCCTGTTTATTCTACTTCCCCACTTCTTCCCTAAGTGTTTTGGGAATTATTGTGCATTTTTGTGGGCTGGGTTCTGGACAATCGGCCAATGGGCTGTTATCCACGGCAACTTGCCAGTCATACTCGTGTGGTGAAGTATAGTTTTATTTGTTTTTTCTCCCTCTTTTTTTTTCCTTTTTTTTAAGTAGGTGTTTTTCTTGATCTAAGCTTTACCTAAAGACAGTATGAAGAAAATGGTCTTGTGGCTGGGCTCTAGACAACCGACTGATGAGCTGTTACCACCGACAACTTGTTGGCCATACCACCCTAGATGGTTCATTAGCTACCTAATTTTTGAAGAAACCTCCAAAAGGTAAGTCAGTGCAAAATGTATGTAGATGCTTAGGCTTAAAGTACCCTCAAATCAAAGGGCAGGCTGATAAGTCGTATACTTATCACCCCAATTTATTGACCAATTTAAAATAGAATTACTTGGTGAGGACTCGAGTCTATGTCCACATTCGAGTGGACACCTGAGCTAATTAAGCCCAAAGACTTGAAGATCTAATTATTCAGGTCTCAAAGTATCAATTCCTAAAGTTTGCAACTCCTAATGCCTAACTTCTTGTCTCCTAATTCTCTCTCTATTTTCTTTTTTTAAGATGAAAAACAAGAAATTATTATTACGGCTGACAAAAAGATTCATAAGAAATATCCACCCCCCCATGGTTAGCTAATGCAATGTCCTCATTGTTAAAAGTGAAAGCATGCAGGAGAGTAGAAGTAGAAAAACAACACCTGGTTTCCATGAGATTCTGGTCAGCTCAGAATAGTCTTTACACATGCCGAGTTTAATGCCTTTCGCTAGGTGATGATCGGCTCGCGGTGGTTAGGGCAAGGTAAGAGCAACCTTGTTTGAGATGCGTTCAGGGAGCACATGGTCAACAAAGTGTTTTAGATGCTGTCTGTTGACCTTGAAGGAATTACCTATCTTTGGGTCAGAGATTTCGACAGCCCCATTAGGGAAAATCCGCTCAATAACGAATGGACCGTCCTACTTAGACCTAAGCTTACCAGGGAATAGCTTTAGTCGAAAGTCAAAAAGACAGACCTTCTGGTTCGGCTCAAAGCTCTTACGTGAAATCATCTAGTCATGGAGAGCTTTGGTCCTTGCCTTATAGATTTTGGCAATTTCATAAGCATCCTTTCTAAGCTCCCCCAACTCAGATAGTTGGAGTTTCCTGGTGACCCAAAATGCTTGGTGTTCTAGCTCTATGGATAAGTGACATGCCTTACCAAACACCAGATGGAATAGAGACATAGCGATAGGCATTTTGTATGCCGTATGGTAGGCCCAAAGAGCATCATCAAGCTTTTCAACCCAATCCTTCCTATCAGGCCTTACGATTTTTTGCAAAATGTTTTTAATCTCCTGATTGGAGACCTAGGCCTATCCGTTCATCTGAGGGTAGTAGGGTGTGGAAATCCAATGATTCACCTTGTATTTCCCCAATAAATTCCGAAACTAGGCATGAGTGAAATGCGTGCCACCATCACTAGTAATCGGCTGAGGAATCCCAAATTGACTGAAGATATTCTTCTTCACAAAATCGATGACTACCTTGTGCTCATTGGTCCAAGTAGGGATTACCTCAATCCATTTGGTCACGTAATCAACAACGACCCAAATATACTGGTGTCCAAATGAAGTAGGAAATGGAACCATGAAGTCGAAGCCCTAAATGTCAAAAATTTTGATGGAAAGTATTGGGTTTAGAGCATCATATCTCTCTTAGCCATGATCCCGAGTGCCTGGCATCGTGTGCAGGACATTGAGAAATCCTGGGCATCCTTAAATAATGATGGCCGCTAGAATCCAGACTGCAAGATTTTTTACTGCTGTCTTTTTCCTGGAGAAATGTCCACCACATGCAGATGTATGGCAGAACTAAAGTATATTATGGAACTCAATTTTTGGGATGCTTCGACAAATAATTTGGTCTACGCCGATGCAGTATAGCTCGAGGTTGTCCCAAAAATAATATTTGGCCTCAGACATAAGTCTGCCCCATTGTTGTTTGGTCCAATCTTGGGGGATTTGACTAACGGCCAAATAATTGACAATATCCACAAACCAAGGGGTTTGGATTCCCAAGATTGTAAGGATAGTCTCATCCGGAAAAGTGTCTAAAATAGGGAAATCCGGATAAGGAGAATCAATTAGGATTCTTGAGAGGTGATCTGCCATTACATTCTGTGCCTCGACTTTATCCCTGATTTCAAGATCAAATTCTTGAATTAATAGAATTCAGCGAATAAGAGGGGGCTTGGCATCCTTTATGGCCAAGAGATGTTTCAAGGCTGAGTGGTCGGTATAAATGATTACATGAGAACCTAAAAGATAAGCCCTGAATTTTTCCAAAGTGAAAACTACAACTGGTAATTCTTTTTCAGTAATGGTGTAGTTCCTCTAGGCCTCGTCCAGAGTCTTGCTTGCATAGTAAATCACAAAGGGCTTTTTCTCAATCTTCTGACCCAAGATAGCACCAACAGCATAATCAGATGCATCAGCCATAATATCAAATTGGGCTGTCTGGGCAAGTGGTTGCAACATCGGAGCACAGGTGACTGTCATTTTTAACAAATCAAATGCCTTACGGCATGATTCACAAAACTCAAATGGCGTGTCTTTGGCCAGAAGGTTACTCAAGGGTCGAGCAACCTTCGAGAAATTATTGATGAATCTTCTATAAATACGCACATGCCCAAGGAAAGAGCGGACCTGTTTCATAGATGTGGGTGGAGGAAGTCTAGAGATTGCATCCACCTTAGCATTATCAACCTCAACACCCCAATTAGAAATCGCATGACACAGGACAATGCCCTCTCAAGTCATAAAATGGCTCTTTTCCTAGCTAAGGACCAGCCATGTCGTGATGCATCTCTTGAGGATCAATTCCAAGTTAGCTAGGCAGGACTCAAAAGAATCTCTGAAAATGGAGAAATTATCCATGAACAACTTAATCAAATCTCCCACCATGTCAGAAAAGATGGCCAGCATGCACCATTGAAAAGTCGCGGGTGCATTGCAAAGCCCGAACGGCATTCCTCGGAATGCAAAGGTTTTGTAGGGACATGTGAAAGTTGTCTTTTCCCGGTATTCAGGATGGATAGGGACTTGGTTATATCCTGAATAACCATCCAGGATGCAAAAGTATTTTGCCCAGCTAACCTTTCTAGGATTTGATCAATGAATGGCAAGGGAATGTGATCCTTTTTGGTGGCTGTGTTTAGCTTCCTATAGTTAATACAGACTCTCCAAGTAGAAGCTGAACGAGTGGTGAAGGTTTCCCCTTTCTCGTTAGTCATAACGGTTATTCCTGCCTTCTTGGGTATAATTTGAATGGGGCTAACCCACGAACTATCTGAGATTGGGTATATAATTCTAGCATCGAGCCACTTTATTATCTCCTTCTTGACCACTTCTCACATATTCGGGTTTAGTCTCCTTTGCATTTTGCGAGAAGGGCAAGATCCAACTCCATGAAAATATGATGATTACAATAAGATGGCTCGATCCCCTTAAGATCGTGGATGGTCCAACCAATTGCCACCTTATTGTCCTTATGGACCTCAATCAACCTCAATTCTTGCTCCATAGTTAAATCAGCACTAATAATCAGAGGGAGCATATTCTGAGGTCCTAAGAACTCGTATTTCAAATTTTTAGGCAATGGTTTCAATTCAAGTTGAGGTGGGTTTAGTATAAATGGTAGGGACGATGTTGATGAAGATTCATCAGGACGATCCAATGGAAGAGGCTGGGAATGAACAAAATCGACAATGTCTTTGGAATATGGCAGTTCTACCACGGAGGGTTGTGGGTTGGGCTCGCTAAAGCTGGTAGAGTCTTCGAGTGCACTGATGGTCATACAAGTCTCAAAATCATGATCCTCAAGCTCCTCAATGAGCCCACAATCCTCAAATCCTCTTATCTCCTTAAAAATATCAAGAGTTAGCTTCGTATCCCAAAGGTGATCTCCATACTATCGCTCTCATAGATTATGTTGGCCTTGGCATTAGCTAGGAACGGGCACCATAGAATGATGGGTGTGTTCCTCAAATCGTTTGGTACATCCATGTCACGGACCAAGAAATCTACAGGAAAATAGAAATCCTTGACCTTGACGATTACATCCTCAATAATTCCCTTCGATGTGGTGACTGAGCGATTTACTAGTTGCAGCATTACTGTGGTTGGCCTAAGTTCGCCTAACCCAAACCTCTCGTAAAGAGAAGTCGGGATTAGTTTGATGGGTGCACCTAGATCCAACAGTGCCCTATCAAAAGTGTATTCCCCAATGATGCATGAAATCATAGGGGCACAAGGATCTTTCTACTTTTGAGGAAGGTGATGGAGGATGACAAAACTTGCCTGCTTGGAGAGAATCACCTTCCTCGGAGTGGGTTCTCTCAACTTATGCTTTTGGGTACATAATTCTTTCAGAAATTTAGCATAAGCCAGGATGTGCTTAATAGCATCAAGGAGCAGAATATTGATCTCTACGCTCTTGAGTAAATTCAACAGCTCGTCGTTGCTATCTATGGCTGTCTTCTTCTTGGTTTTCAATAGGGCTTCAGGGAACAGGATGTGGGTGGTATTTTCAATTTTTGGTCCCTGGGCCTTATTATCTTCTTCAATCTCCTTCTCTCAAGCTCCCAGGGTTTCGGCTTCTAGAAGGTAATTCAGGGTTTTGGGTCTACTTTCCACTTCTCAAGGTGACGGAGTTTGTAGGGGCATATGGGTTCGGATCCTGTTGTGGGTTACTGAAAATTGGAGGGCCTTGATTGGTTATGTAACCAGAAGAAGAAGAGGAGGGACCCTGCTCAACCACCTTAGCATGTGCGTGTGGGTCTCTTTGATTCCTGTACCCTTGGGCTCTATTGCCCTAATTTTGTACATTGCGTAGGTTGGGCACAAGTTGAGATGGTAGAGATCTGGGTTGTCGAGTGGCGAAACGGTGGCAGCAACTAGCTTTTCTTAAGTCATTGTAGTACAGATAGTTATTGCCATCATTTGCTAATATTTGTTACTCGGAAAATACAGTTCTCCCGAGGTCGAACTCAGGGAGCAAGTCGTATTCTAGAGATATACATGTTTTATTACAAAAATAAAGAGAGAGAGAGAGATGAAAGTTTGGCTTCTTCTTCTTCTCTTCTTTCTTTCTCTGTCTTTGGCTTCTGTTCTTCCTATTCTTCTTCTTCTTCTTTTCTTGCTTCAGATCTGCCTCCCGTGCTCTTCTTCTTCTGCTTTCTGTTTCTTCACTTGGCTGCTCCTTCTCTCTTCTTTTCTTCTTCTTCTTTGTCGTCTAATGTCTGCAGAGTCTTCACTTGGCTGCTCTGTGTTCCTCTCTTTCCTCTGCCTCGCCTTCCTTCTTCTTTGCCTTCACCTGTCTTCAGGACGTCGTCTGATTTGAAAATCAGACGACTTAAACATCTTGTTGCTACAGTGTCTCCCTGAGCTTCCTTCTTCTTCACCTGTGCCTGCACGCTCAAGAGTTCAGAGTCAGGGCAAAACCTACTCTACCCCTCTCCCCCGTGCGTCTCTTTCTCTCAAAGTTCGCTCTTAGGACAACTCTCCCAGAGCAATCGGGTAATCGGGTACGAGTCGCGCCTGCGTCCAGGCCCACCGGCGTGCGGTGGTGGGAGAGGAGTGCAGGTCGGTTTAATCGGGTCGGGCCAGGTCCGCGGAGTGTGGTCACGGACGAGGCTGGGTCAGGTGAGAGGGACCTCACCCCGTGGTCAGGAGGCAGACAGCATAAGGCACTTTTTGCCTTTATGCGCTCGCGCGCTTCCGAAGAGTCGAGGTGGGACAAAATGTCCCACCCCAACTGAGCGCCCGTCGCGGAGGGAGCAGTGGGCGATCGTGGCTTCACGCACGGCCTTCGCCCCAACTGCGAACCTGGGACGTTTCGCGGAGATGCCCCGCGCAACCTGGGAGTCGAACCTGGGCGATGGTATGCCTGCACCTGCAGGCGAAGGAGCTCTGCCTGCTCAGTAATGGCGACGGCGGGCGAGTCACCTGGTCATAGAAGAACGGCCTCTCGGCCTAATCAGACAGGCGGGGGACCTTCGCCGTGGCACGGTGAAGGTGGTCGGATGGTTTGCAGTGGGCTTGGTGGAGCCAACGGATCGCCCTAGGTCAAATTGCGGGCGGAGAAGTGGGTGTGTTTGGTGGATCTGCAGAGGGCGTTTGGTGGGAAGAGGAGGGGTGGAAGAGGATCAGGGTGACGAGGTGGAGGTTATGCACAGGTTGGCGAGCCGTGTGGGGTGCTGGAGCGATGGGAGCGGTTCGCCGGAGTTTGGCCGGAGGTGGAGAAGGTGAGGGTGATCGGTGGGAAATCGGGGCCGACAGTAAGGGTTTCAGTATGGAAAAGAAAGAGGGGAGGAAGAGGAGAAGTTCTACCTACTAAGCTGGACGAGGAGGGGTTGGCGCAGGCGACAGTCGTATTGACTGTCGCTGGAGAAGAAATTGCCCAGAGGAAGGGGCGGCGGCGAGGAAGGGACTGGAGAGGCGCCAGCTGGGTGCGGCGTGACGCGGAAGGATCGAGGGAAGGTAACCCTGCTGCTGGTAGTGCGGCAGGGTGACGAGGAGGAGGAGGAGATGGCCGCTGGAGCAAGGGGGCATCTGTCGGAGTGGGAAGGGAGGAATTTAGGGGGTGTCTCCGTCAGATCCGAGCTGCGTAGAACGACGGAGCGACGGCGGTATTTATACGGGCGGAATCAGAGAGGAGGGCGGAGGGAGACGACGTGCCTCCCTCGCCGGAGGACGCTGGAGGAAGGACACCCATACCGTCTGTGCGTTCGCACGGGCGGTCGCAGTACCCAGGGGGGTGTCCCTGCGGTGGCTGACGACGCAGGGTACCCCCCATTGACTTGCCAGGGCCCCTCCCTCACCCTGCGCAGCGCCATGCTCCATGCAAGGTCGCCGGAGCATGGTGCTATGCAGGTTTTGCAGGAGGGACCTGAACGCAAAGAACGAAGGAGAGTTAGGGGCCAAAATGCGAGGGTTCAAAAGTTGTGGGCCAAAAAGTAAATATATGAGGACCAAAGTGTAAATTTGGTCAAGAAGGTTTCTTCTTAGGCCCAAGTTTTTATGCATGACTAATTAGGACCTAAGGGTTCTGATGGTGAATTTTATTTCTTGCTTAAACCTTGTTTGACCGGTCAATTCATGCAAAAACCCAAATTAAGTTGTTAATTGGGCATGGTTCTCAATGTAGGTCAAAATGGGTTCCTAAGGCCAAATTGAAAGTCCTAAACCCTAGAGATTATTTTTATATGAATTTTAGAGGGTTTAGTTGATTTTTACCTTACCTCGAACCACGTGAATTGAAGTGGGTTTGTTTTTAGGGTTACAAGCTGTCATTTAATTCTTTGGGGTTGCTGTAGCCCTTGTTGAGTCATCTCATCCCACTTTTCTTCTTATTAGGTTGTTTTGACCTATTTTGGGCCCTGAGTTACCCTATTTTCAGATCAGATTGGTGAAATTGCATTTTCACCCCTCATTTTATGTTTTCTTTGCAAACTCAGAATCTCTCTGAGCCAAGCCTTTCTAAAGTTATGTAGGAGCTTTTATTCTCTGTATTAGGTCAAAATGAGCTAGTTATGGCTCATGATGAGGTTCTCATCATACCCCCATGCCTAGCTTTTGCTAGTCCCTTAGCAAAAACTTAAGGTTTCAACCCTTGTTCTAGACCATGAAGTTCTTTAATAGCTTCAGATAAGTGCTTTTTCATTTAAACTTAGATTAGGTTAGAATGCTGACCATAGGCTTAAAAGGTACTCTAGTACCAATCAAGATCCAAATCTGTCTAGCCTCAGCCTCAGTCCTTAGCAAAGGTTTTTAAGACCCACAAGAACTAACCTAAGGTTTATTGGACTTTGTAGTTAAAGCACCCCGTGCTTGAAACGATTTTAGCCCTGGTTCAGTTCGCAGTGCGTTTTGTAAGAGAGAGAGGTAGAAAATTTTTCTATTTTTGGAGAGTTTTCTCTCTCTTTTTCTTTTTAATTCTAGCTTAGGATTGGCTTTTCAACACGGTCTATATCAGATTCCTTGTCCCCATCATCAATCCTCAAGGGTTCCTGGCGATCGATGCTTCGAGATAGCACCGCCCATGGAAACCCCCAGAACCCTGGCTGTTGAGATTTCGAGATAATCCCATCCATGGTGTTCCGTGGCCGCGTCCAGACCTTGGCAGTTGACACTTCGTGACAATGCCATCCATGGAATCTGAACCAGCAGGGTGCTTACATGCCCCCAGTAGGATATGTGAATATCCTAAGAGACAAGCACCGAGGAGATGATATTTTGTTACGCATCTTTGAGGGGATTTCCCGCTTCTCTGTGCTGGGAACTCGTCCAAATCAACTTGTGTTGATCGGCCGCTCCTACTCTAGGTGTACTTTTCAGAATTTTTTCTACGCTTCTGCATGATTTTGATTTTTACGCTTGCTGAACCAGGCTGTGTGTGAGGTTAGGGTGCTTAGGTTACTGAGTCCCGTAAACCAGAAGTTAGTTAGCGAGGTCAAATACTTCCTAAGCCTTGGACCTAGTACTTAAGCTTTTCATTTTCCTCAACCTCTTGAGGATTGTCTAGATCTTAATGGGTACTAAGAGTCTATCAAGAATGCCTACGGTTTGCGTTCTTACTAATCTTACCAAGCACTTTTCATTTCTTTTCTTGAAAAAATGGTCTAGACTAAGGTTAATTCCTTAGCTTCTTACTAATGACTATTTTCTTTCATCTTTTTGTGCTCCTTTTCATTTTGTTTCTTTTCCTTCTCCTCAAAATTTCCTTTCTCCTCTTATTCTTTTTATTTTGAAAAATTTTTAATTTTTATGGTGTTTTTGGCATATATGAATTTTTTGTTTAAAACCTTTTTTTTCTACAAGTTTTGCACTTATACCCCCCCGTGCCTAAAACTTGCAATGTCCTCATTGTGATTTAGGGGTTTTTATTTACTTAATTTATTCCTTAAGACAGATATTTTTGTGAGTGAATGGGTCGGGATGAATTCTGCGGACGATTTCTAATCTCAGATGCAAGCATCTGAGGTGGAGTCGGCTGTCTTAAAGGGTGAACCTTAAGTGCACAATGGTGTAAGAAAAAAAAGGTTTTAGATTTTCAAGAAATGACGGGCTGCCTCCCGTTAAGCGCTGAGTTTTACGCCATTGGCCGGGCGCAGTAAGTTCAAGGGGAATGGAGGAGAGGGATGATTCAGCCGAATCAGTAGAAGTCACATCAATGAACGGTTTGAGTCTCTGACCGTTCATGATGAAAGGTTCGGAATCATGGCTGAGTGGACTGATTTCAATGGCTCCATTTCCAAAAGCCTATCGGACAAAATACGGTCCGACCCACTTGGACCTCAGTTTTCCCGGGAAAAGTTTGAGTCGGGCATCAAAGAGTAGGACTTTTTGACCAGGATGAAAGATCTTTCTTGAGATGTGCTTGTCGTGGAAGGCTTTAACCCGCTCCTTATAGATTTGCGAGTTCTCGTACGCGTCTAGGCGTAATTCATCGATCTCGCTGATTTGGAGTTTTCTGTGGGTTCCAGCCTTGGAAATATCTAGATTTCAGTTCCGTACTGCCCAATAGGCTTTATGCTCCAGTTCTACGGGAAGGTGGCATGCCTTTCCATACACCAGTCTAAAGGGAGACATGCCCAATTGGGTCTTGTGGGTGATCCTATAGCCCCACAATGCTTCCGGAAGTCGGGACGACCAGTCCTTCCTGTCAGGCCGAACAATGACTTGCAGGACCTCCGGGCAAAGATTCGGATGATGGGTCCATCCTATGAGAAGATCGATGGAGAATGTTTTGCACAGTTTCCCTTGTGGAAGGAGGCTGTGCGAAAGGGTTATGCGCAGAGGTGGCTCGCTGCAGATGCTGAGTCAGCTCATCCACCTTCTTTTCGATAATCGAGACCTTGTCCAATCGACTGGCCATTAACTCCAAGTCGACTGATGCGGACAGGCCCTGCGTATCGTGTGCTCCCTTGAGATTCGTCGCTGCGCGGGTATTCGTCCTGTCGAATAATCCCATGGAGTCATTGTTGATGGAGTTCTCGCACATGTTTTTGAGAATCTCCCACACGGTGTCTTCATGTTGACCCATGATATTTCCTCCGCAGGTTGCATTGACGAAAAGACGGATGTCCTCACGGAGTCCCTGGTAAAAAGATTGGACTTGTTCCCATTTAGGAACTCCGTGATGGGGGCACTTTCTAATGAGATCCTGAAAACGATCCCATGCCTCATGGAGAGGTTCCCCTGTTTGTTGGGTGAAGTGTGTAATCTGATGGCGCAAGGCGTTGGTCCGTCCAACAGGGAAGAACCTTTTCAGGAACTCGGACTGAAGTTCTTCCCAATTGTTGATCGGCCGGGTCTGAGTTTGGTACCAATAGGCGGCCTTGTCCATAAGAGAAAAGGAGAACATCTTCATGAGAAGAATATCCCGATTTTGTGCGTCTGACCCAAAAGTTTGGGCCAGATGCTTTAGCTGTTTGATGTGCTAGAAGGGATCTTCAGAATTAAGCCCATGGAATTTAGGTATAGCGTGAATCATATTGGGCTTTAATTCAGAATCAGGTCCTCCAGTCGGGATTCTGACTCAAGGCTCGATGGCCACCGCAGCAGGATTATAATGGTCCCGCATCATGGGACGCTGCAGTGGGTGTACAAAGTTTTGGAAGAGGTCGTTGAGTCGCTGGAGCTGGTGCTCCAGATTGTTTTCTTCCTCAACTGGCTGAGCCATGATGGGGGAAGAAGAACTTGGTTCTGAATCAGAAGAGAGAATAATGTGAGGGGGTTGCTGCATAAACATGGGCGTCGAGGCTTGGCCTTGACGAGAGTGAATTTCTAAAGGAGGTCTTAAGGGTGGTCTTAAGGACCTCCTACCGTACATGCACTGTTGGAAGAGATGAGTTTAGAAGGTGCTGGACCCAATCAAGACACCCAAAAATGTGTTGGGTGACTATAGAGGTGCGGGGCAGATGGACCCCTTGATCAGAAAGATCGACCACCTGAGAATTACCTGGGCAACCAGAGAGGGTGAGTCTCGCGAAGACCCCTACACGGTAGAGCGTCCCCACGGGTTACAGGGTTTCCCCCACCCGACCTCTCTTGTCACTGCGGTTCCAGGTAGACCAGAATGGGGATCTTGACCTCTTAAGTCTACCAATTTTAGTTCAAGAGCAAGGTGCTTAGGGTTCCACTTGAACTTTAGTCTTTTAAGTGCAAAGAGTGACCTAATTTGAAGGTTAGTTGATCCAAATGGTCAACTTTACCTGCTAGTTTTGCTTATTAGGTCTTTGTCTTTTTAGGGTTCAAGTGTTTAAAGAGCCAAACTTATTTTAGGGTTTCTTTGGATAGGTATTTTCAATCAATGGTTTAGGCACACTTCTTTTAAGGTTTCTCAATTCTTGTTTAAGAAGTGTGTCTCTAAATCCCTAATGTTGAATCTTATTTTGGCTCTACTTGGTCCAGTTAGTTCTTTGGTGGGTAATTAGGGCTCAAGCAAGAATGTGTTAGCCCCTAAAATACCCTTAATAGTGTACAGGAATAATGGGTTGAAAACATGCAACTTCTTATGGTTTACTAAGTATAGAAGATAGGTTAGCCCTATATTGCTTGTTCTTTTCTTTTCTTCCTCTTTAGAGTTTAGGGGTTAATGGCGAGAGGAAAAAAAATTACCTGTCCTCGGAGTGGTTGTCGTGCGGTTGCTTGTCTTCTTGATTTCCTGTAGCTGCACAAAAGAGAGGAGATTATTAGAACTAAAAAGAAACAGAAATGTTTACCTCTAGAATAGCTGTTGCTCCCCGGCAATGGCGCCAACTGGCGAAACGGTGGCAGCAACTAGCTTTTCTTAAGTCGTTGTAGTACAGATATTTATTGCCATCATTTGCTAATATTTGTTACTCAGAAAATACAGTTCTCTCAAGGTCGAACTCAGGGAGCAAGTCGTATTCTAGAGATATACATGCTTTATTACAAAAATAAAGAGGGAGAGATGAAAGTTTGGCTTCTTCTTCTTCTCTTCTTTCTTTCTCTGTCTTTGGCTTTTGTTCTTCCTGTTCTTCTTCTTCTTCTTTTCTTGCTTCAGATCTGCCTCCCGTGCTCTTCTTCTTCTGCTTTCTGTTTCTTCACTTGGCTGCTCCATCTCTCTTCTTTTCTTCTTCTTCTTTGTCTTCTGATGTCTGCAGAGTCTTCACTTGGCTGCTCTATGTTCCTCTCTTTCCTCTGCCTCGCCTTCCTTCTTCTTTGTCTTCACCTGTCTTCAGGACGTCGTCTGATTTGAAAATCAGACGACTTAAACATCTTGTTGCTACAGTGTCTCCCTGAGCTTCCTTCTTCTTCACCTGTGCCTGCACGCTCAAGAGTTCAGAGTCAGGGCAAAACCTACTCTACCCCTCTCCCCCACGGGTCTCTTTCTCTCAAAGTTCGCTCTTAGGACAGCTCTCCCAGAGCAACCGGGTAATCTGGTACGAGTCGCGCCTGGGTCTAGGCCCACCGGCGTGCGGTGGTGGGCGAGGAGTGCAGGTCGGTTTAATCGGGTCGGGCCAGGTCCGCGGAGTGTGGTCACGGACGATGCCGGGTCGGGTGAGAGAGACCTCACCCCGTGGTCAGGAGGCAGACAGCATAAGGCACTTTTTGCCTTTATGCGCTCGTGCGCTTCCGAAGAGTTCCGAGGTGGGACTAAATGTCCCACCCCAATTGAGCACCCGTCGTGGAGGGAGCAGTGGGCGATCGTGGCTTCACGTGCGGCCTTCGCCCCAACTGCGAACCTGGGACGTTTCGCGGAGATGCCCCGCGCAACCTGGGAGTCGAACCTGGGCGAAGGTGTGCCTGCACCTGCAGGCGAAGGAGCTCTGCCTGCTCAGTAATGGCGATGGCAAGCGAGTCACCTGGTCACAGAAGAACGGCCTCTCGGCCTAATCAGACAGGCGGGAGACCTTCACCGTGGCACGGCGAAGGTGGTCGAATGGTTTGCAGTGGGCATGGTGGAGCCAACGGATCGCCCTAGGTCAAACTGCGGGCGGAGAAGTGGGTCTGTTTGGTGGATCTGCAGAGGGCGTTTGGTGGGAAGAGGAGGGGTGGAAGAGGATCAGGGTGACGAGGTGGAGGTTATGCACAGGTCGGCGAGCTGTGTGGGGTGCTGGAGCGATGGGAGCGGTTCGCCGGAGTTTGGCCGGAGGTGGAGAAGGTGAGGGTGATCGGTGGGAAATCGGGGCCGACAGTAAGGGTTTCAGTATGGAAAAGAAAGAGGGGAGGAAGAGGAGAAGTTCTACCTGCTAAGCTAGATGAGGAGGGGTTGGCGCAAGCGACAGTCGTATCGACTGTCGCCGGAGAAGAAATTGCCCAGAGGAAGGGGCGGCGGCGAGGAAGGCACCGGAGAGGCGCCAGCTGGGTGCGGCGTGACGCGGAGGGATCGAGGGAAGGTAACCCTGCTGCTGGTAGTGCGGCAGGGAGATGAGGAGGAGGAGGAGATGGCCGTCGGAGCAAGGGGGCATCTGTCGGAGTAGGAAGGGAGGAATTTAGCGGGGTGTCTCCGTCAGATCCGAGCTGCGAAGAACGGCGGAGCGACGGGGGTATTTATAGGGGCGAAATCAGAGAGGAGGGCGGAGGGAGACGACGTGTCTCCCTCGCCGGAGGATGCCGGAGGAAGGAGACCCATACCGTCTGTGCGTTCGCACGGGCGGTATGGGCGGTCGCAGTGCCCAGGGGGGTGTCCCTGCGGTGGTTGACGACGCAGGGTGCCCCCCATTGACTTGCCAAGGCCCCTCCCTCACCCTGCGCGGCGCCATGCTCCGCGCAAGGTCGCCGGAGCATGGTGCTGCGCAGGTTTTGCATGTGGGACCTAAATGCAAAGAATGAAGGAGAGTTAGGGGCCAAAATGCGAGGGTTCAAAAACATTGAGGGCCAAAAAGTAAATATATGAGGACCAAAGTGTAAAGTTGGTCAAGAAGGTTTCTTCTTAGGCCCAAGTTTTTTTGCATGACTAATTAAGACCTAAGGATTCTGATGGTAAATTTTATTTCTAGCTTAAACCTTGTTTGACTGGTCAATTTATGTAAAAACACAAATTAAGTTGTTAATTAGGCATAGTTCTCAATGTAGGTCAAAATGGGTTCCTAAGGCCAAATTGAAAGTCCTAAACCCTAGAGATTATTTTTATATGAATTTTAGAGGGTTTAGTTGATTTTTACCTTACCTCGAACCACGTGAATTGAAGTGGGTTTGTTTTTAGGGTTATAGGCTGTCATTTAATTCTTTGGGGTTGCTGTAGCCCTCTCTGAGTCATCTCATCCCACTTTTCTTCTTATTAGGTTGTTTTGACCTATGTTTGGGCCATGAGTTACCCTATTTTCAGATCGGATTGGTGAAATTGCATTTTTACCCCTCATTTTATGTTTTCTTTGCAAACTCAGAATCTCTCTGAGCCAAGCCTTTCTAAGGTTATGTAGGAGCTTTTATTCTCTGTATTAGGTCAAAATGAGCTAGTTATGGCTCATGATGAGGTTCTCATCATCGAGTGTTAGCAATTAACCCAGATTGCAAGTTATCCAATGATGTCTTCATTTGCTGCATCAGCTGAAGCATGGACCCTTGCATTTCCACCATCTGCCAATTTAAATTAGCCTGCCCTGCAGATTGTTGGGCATTCCAAGATGGCTGAGTAACCGATCTCGGGGGCAACTGGGTGTATACTTGACCCTGACCGATAGGTCTTTGAGATGCATAGTTGCTCGGTCGTATTTTAGTCTATTGCCCCTAATGTTTCCAGGAGAAGTTAGGGTGGTTCCTCCAACCCAAGTTATAAGTATTGGAATATAGGTTGGACTTAGCATTCTCCTGCACTACATATGCACCCTCATAGGACGAGGATGGAGAGCAGGAAGGATAAAAAAATTTGGGATCAAAGGCCCCAGTTTGGAACCCATAAGGTTTTGAAAAATCCAGGCTCATAGGTTGAGCCGATTCAAGTTGGTTCACAAACTTCGGCCCTGTGGGAGCTCGTGAGGAATGAAATCCTAAATTCTAGGATTGAGTAGGTGTAGAAGTGTTTCCCGAATTCCCAGACATCCATTCTTCCATTCTTTTAGCAACCAAGTCTATCTTATCAAGCTCATTACAAATCAATTCCATGTTAAATGAATGAGAATCCTGGATCTCATTAGCATTTGACTTAGGTTGTTGGGATCGGTTGAAAGCATCCATGGAGGCAAATTAATTGAGTTCTTGTTCATTTCCTCAAATAGGTTGTATGTGCTATCTGCATCCCTGTTGAGGAGATTACCTCCGCAGGAAGCATCCACGTGATTACGGAGTTGTTCAACCGACCCATGATAGAAAATTTGCAAAAGTTGTCATTTCGACACCTCGTGGTGTGGACACTTCCTCAAAATTTCCTTGAATCGATCCCAGGCACCATGAAATGGTTCCCTAGCCATTGGGCGAAAGTGGTAATCGCCCGTCGCAAGGCATTGGTCCATCTGATTGTGATGAATTTCTTCAAGAAATTCGACTTAAGAGCAACCCATGTTTCTATTGGCCTTCTGATGGTACAGTACCAATATGCGACCTTATCCTTGAGAGTGTAGGGAAAGAGCCTCATGATCATTTACTCTTCGTTCACATTCCTTGCTCTGGTGGTCCAAACCAAAGTGGTCAGATCCTCCAGCTGTTGGAATGGGTCCTTTGAGCCAAGCCCATGGAAATGCTTAATCAAACTTTAGACTTGGGGCATGATTTCTAGGTCTCCAGCGTAAATCATGACGCCGGGCCATTCCCTATAGTTTGAAGGATCCTAGAAATCCTTCAAAGGCCAAGCGCCCTGACCATTCATTCGTTGGAACCATTACTGCATCTGCTGCAATTCTTCCAACTGCCTCTGAATCAACTCCTACTAGTTCGGGGGTAGAGGTGGTGGTTGTTGATCAGCCATGGGATCTGCTTGGCTATAGCTCAACCTCTGCCTTCGAGAATGGTCTAAAGGTCCTTCCAATCTAGGGTTCAATGGCCTGCTTCCAAGCATACACTGGAAGGAAGTCAAAAGGATGGGGAAGAGAAGGAGCTTTGCAGTACAAAAATACAAGCTTGTCCTTAAGTTGGGTAGCCTAAAGGTCTACAGACTCTCAGAATCCGTCCTAAGATTACGGATGATTTTCTTTACTTATATCGAGGCAATCCAACCAGTTAGGAGGGACTGGGGAGAAGGTTCTTCCTTTGGCTTACTCCTACGATTCCTAGTGTACCCCGCAACCGCGGTTGTTTGACACTACTCCCTTAGTTAGACATCCGATTGACTAGTATAAGTAGGTTAATCGTGAACAATCTCAATCTAGATCATCACGAGCGAACTAGTCCTTAGGGCCAACGTCTAATCAATTTTAGTTAAGCTTGGAATATTGGTGCTTCTGGAATGTGGTGGGCTCTTAATGGGTTGTGCCCTTAATGATTTGTTTGAGAATGTGTGTATGTGCACAACTAAAACATTTTCAAGCAAGATTATTGGGGATGAGGTGAATTTTAGGGTTCGAATCTTTCTTGGTAGCATTTAGGATTCAAATATTAGGTATATTCAACAAAGTTTTGTGAGGCAAACTAAGTTTAGAAAGCACGAGTTCAAGTGTTTTTCCTTTATAAATCAAGAAAATATGGAGTGCCTAGCTTGACCTAAATATTGAATCCTATGGGGTAGCTACAAAATGAATCCCTTTTAAATTAGGTGGTGCGGTTCAAACAATTCAATCAATCGGCTCAAATGCACCACCGATTAAGGTACGCAAAAAGGTGATTAACCTAATATGATTTCTACTCCTGTATGTGTTGAATTGGTGTACTAGTTCCACAGGTCGGAATCCCAGTTGAGTAGATGGAAATCAAGTCAGGTTATGTGCCTCAAATGTGGGTGTATAAAGTGTGTATATTGATTCATCCCACAGAAAATATCTTTTTTTTTTCTTTTATAAAATGCGCGGGTGAGATGAATGGAGGCAGCAAACAAGTCAACCAAAGTCTATCCTAGGGTTTATGAAAGCGCCTAAGTAGATTTGATCTTGGTTATGAGTATGGCGAAATGAAACTAGTGGGTGGGGATGTGGGGGACACTTACAAAGTATTCTATTTGCACTTTACTCTGATCTACCGCACTTGGATCTCCATGCTAGGGTACCTACAAGATAATAGATCAGAGATAAGTAGGGTTAGTAATATGTAAATGCAATGAAGTGTAGAAAACAAGAAAGTAAATTTCGTTGCCTCCTTGGCAACAGTGCCAAAGTGATGAATGTCTTTCATATGGTAGAAATCGGGGTTTGGAGGAACCCGTCATTGTAGTCACAAAACTCGTTATCAAAGACAATTTTACCGAAACTCCAAGGGAGTCCTGAGTCAAACATAGGGAGGCAACATTTACTTTGATCGAAAACCACACTTCGTTTTGTTTCTTTTTGGTGTTTTGTTATTTTTTTGTTTTTATAAAGGACGCAACAAGATGGATCACAATACAGATGGAATCGAATATGATCTATTGCACAAATGTATATTACAATAATCTACGAAAGCATAAAAGAGAGAGAGGTGAGAAGGAATCTCCCGAATTGGTTGTTCGATGAGACGATGACGCCTGGTGGAAGCTTGGACGAAGGAGTTGAGGAGCGGGACGACGAAGGTGAGATGCAGGAGGATGTCGGGTAGAGGAAAGCTTCACCAAGGCTCTGAAATAGAGGTGAGGAGGCGAAGGCGATCTGCTATGGGAATGGCGGTGGGAGGATGGCTCCAAGGGAACCTATGAAGGTGATTGGATGAGAGATGAAAATTTGGTGGGATAAAGGAATGCTATGCTAATAGGAAGCCTTTGGAGCTTGAGAGTAAGCTCAAATGGAGCTTTGGTAGGCTACTAGAGCTTAGGAGTAGGTGGGAGTATAGTAGGTAGAGATGAAGAGGAATGGGGGGTGTAGGGGTGTTTATATAGTGGTGGAATGGAGGTGGTTTCCACACACTGGCCTTTAGTAACATTTAAGACATTACCAAATGCCTGCCAAAGGCATCGCTAAAGCGTCCATGCACCTTGGCTGGTGCTTGGAAGCTTGGTTGCAGTTGGCGTAGGGTGCCGTGAACGTCGGCCGTTGGATCAGGCGTGCACAATTGTGATCGTGAGAGGAGAACGCACACTCACCCTCATTTGCAATCCACATTGTTGGCGCGTGCGTTGGTAGCCATCGGATGATGCATTGCATTGCTGAGACTCTCCCATGGATTGTGCGTGCCATGATTTGAATCGTGCACCTCGTGCGATTGCGAGGATCAGACAATGGGCACAACTCCTATTCATCTTAAATGCACACCTCAGATGGTGCACATGCTATGTGGAGTGTGCCCTCATGTTGGTGGACGGCGTCAGATAGAGCATGAAGAGTCTCAGCCACTCGATCAAGATCGAGTAGCCCTATTTCATCTGGCGTTGTAGTAGGCGTGGTGGATTGCGGTTCGAACTCACGGTCGCGGTTTGCGAGCGCTCGTCTTCACCGTTGCGCCAAGGCGACCCTTTGTCGAGTGGAGGGTGGTGCAGTCGCGCATGCCTGGACCATTGGATGAAGATCCAATGATCAAGGTGCATCCTTGCTTGAGGTCGGGCGTGATGGCTCAGGTGGGGGGCAGGCTCGATGGCTCCACGTGGCACCATTTGGGCCGTCCTTCATTTTCTTGTAGAGGGTGCTTTGGGGCTCTGATAAGGGTGATTTTCATGCTGACGGACTGCAATCGTTGCTCTAGATTCATCCATACAATCGGATTCTTCATCCGAATCGCGAAAAGATGTCACACTACCTCCTGGCTATGTAAAATGGAAGAATTAATGTACATAATACACAACTATCCTAAATGCCATGCAATGGATGTTATGCAGTATTTATAACATGATATGCATTGCTAAGCCTAGGAACTATCATTAGTAAGCATTTTGTCATGAATTCATGTGTGTTCATCATTTTCCCTCCAAAAACACCTAACTACCCTCCCCATTTTGGAGCCAAAATTAACCCTCATCCTAGCCCTTAATGTTTTGCCTGTGGATCCAACATATACTAGAAGAGAGGGGTGAGCAGTATCACCTTTTTCAAACAGTAAAAGGTAAAAATGAATTCACAACAAAGTCAAGCACAAGTTACACTTGGATTTAGAGTGGAGACCCAAACTAGATGAAAACCACTACCTAAGCCTCTCAGCTTAGGATTTTCCCGACTAGTCAAGGCTAGTCAATCCACTATTGTACCACTTGAACAAGGGTGACACAACATCTTTACAATCACTTTGCTTTTTACCCTCAAGAGAAAAGCAATAACAACAACGCAAATCTTCCTAGCACTTTGGGATTTGTTAATCAAAATAACAATGTTCAAAAATAATAAATATATCTATGGAACCTTAAAAAAAATTAAACTAGAATTTCAGCAGAGATTCGAAAGATGTGTGATAAACACACATGAATTCATGATAAAATGATTATTTATGATAGTTCCTAGGCATAGCATTGCATATCATAGTATAAATATTACATAACATTCATTATATTGCATTTAGGATAGTTGTATATTATGTAACATTAATTCCAACATTTTATATGGCCAGGAGGTAGTGCGACATCTTTACGGGCTTTGGATGAACAATCCTACCATATGGATGGATCCAGAGCGATGATCGCAGTCCGTCAACACAAAAATCACCTCGATCCGAGCTCCGTAGCATCCAATATAAGAAGAATAAGATGGACGGCTTGGATGGTGCCACATGGCACCATCTAAGCCAGCCTACACCAGCCACAGTCTCCCCAGCTTCATGCAAAGAGTGATCCCAAATGTTGGATCTCAATCCACTGGTTGAGAAATGTTCTGCATTCGCTAGTCACTCCTTTAAAGCACAGCAAGGAAGGCTTCATCTTGACTATCGGATCTTCATCCAATGGTTGAGGCATGTGGCTGCACCTCATCTCCATGCAACCAAGAAACTTCTTGGCCAAATGGTAGCACACCCACTCCTCAAACGAGAGGCACAGGTTCGTGCCTCAAACCTCCATGCCCCCTTCAGCGCCCGAAGAAATTGGACAACTCAATCTTGATCAAGCGGTTGGCATTGCGCATGCACGAGGAGACTCCACTCAACGATGCGCAAAAGCATGCTAAAGCAGATGCGCTCCATTTAGAGCGCTCATTTAAGTCGATGGGCATAATAGCAATTGTCTGATCATCGCGATCTCATGGAAAGCGTGATTCAAATTGATGAAGGAATGATCTGCAGGTGCCTCCCACTCGTGCGATGGTGGATCCAATGGTTGCCAGCGAGCGTGTGATATGAATGCAAGCAATCAAGGGTGATCGCCTCGTAATCTCAGTCATCCGTGCCCAATCCAACGGCTAACGATCTCCTTGCACTATGCCAGCTGCAGCCGCGCCTCCTTATGCCATCCAAGGCTCATGAAGGCTGTAGCAACAACCTTGGCGGGCCTTTAGCAACATTTGAAATGCTGCTGAAGACTCGTGCATGCAAAACACCTCCATTCCACCACTATATAAACCCCATGACCCCTTCCCTTCCAAACCATCTCTACCAACTCTAGTCCCACCTACTCCTAAGCTCTAGTAGCCTACCAAAGCTCCCTTGGAGCTTATTCCCAAGCTCCAAAGGACTCTTATTAGTGTAATGCTCCTATACCCTACCAAATATTCGTCCTCATCTCATGATCTTCATAAGAATCCTTGGAGCCGTCCTCCCACCTCCATTCCAGTAGAAGGTCACCACCCGCTCCTCATCCCATTCCGAAGCCTTGGTGAAGAATTCTTATACCCTCCGCATCCTCCTACACCTCACCTCCATCATCCACCAGGTCACCCTCTTTGTCTAAGCTACCGCCAAGCATCGCCGTCTCATCAAACAGTCAATTTGGAAGATTTCTTCTCGCCCCTATCTCTTTTATTTTTAGCATATTGTAATAGATGTTTGAATGACATTGTGATATATCATATTTGTTTCTTCACTTTGTGAAGTTATCTTGCTTTTCTTTTTATTACAAAAACACCAAAAAAATCACAAAACCCTAAAACACCAGAACGAAACAACACGAAGCGTAGATTTCAACGAAAGTAAATGTAGCCTCCTTGTGTTCGACCTGGAACTCCCTTAGAGTTTTGGTTAAAAATTGTATTTGATAATGTGTCTTGCGGACTATGAAGACGGGTTTATCCTAACCCTAATTTTACTTCGCCAAAATCCGTGTATCATTTTGCTGCCATTGCCGGGAGGCAACGGAATTTACTTTCTTGTCTTTCGTGTTTCGTTGCATTTACTTATTATTAACCCTACTTGCCACTGATTTATTGTCTTGCAAGTACCCTAGCAAGGAGATCCGAGTGTGGTAGACCAGAGTAATGTGTGAGTGGAGTAATTTGTAAGTGCCCCCACATTGCCCCCCCACTAGTTTCACTTTCACCACATCCAGAATCAAGACCTAATCTACTTAGGTGTTTGCATAAACCCAAGGATAGAATTTGTTTGTCTTGTTTGTCTCCTCCATTCATCTCACCCTCGCAAATTATAAAAAAAAATAATAATAGGATACTTCTTGTGAGACAAATCAACATACACACTACCAACACTCACATTTGTGGCACAAAACCTATCTTGACTTTATCTACTCAACTGGTACACCAACTCAACAAATAAAAGAGTAGAACTCAGATTAGGTTTATCACCTTTTGTGTGCCCTACTCGGTGGTGGATCTGGGCCAGTTGATTGAATTGTTTGGGCGACACCACCTAATCTAAAAGGAATTCATTTTCTAGCTACCTCATAGGATTAAATAATTAGGTCAAGCTAGGCACTCCATATTTTCTTGATTTGTAAAGAAAAATACTTGAACTCATGATTTCAAGCTTGGTTTGCCTCCTGGAAATTTCATTGAATATAACTAATATTTGAATCCTAAAAGCTACTAAGCAAGATTTGAATCCTCAAACTCACTTCATCCTTAATAATCTTGCTTGGAAACTTTTTGATTGTGCACATACAAACATTCTCAAACAAATCATTAATGGCACAACCCATTAAGGGTCCATCACATTCCAAAAGCACAAATATCCCAAGCCTAATTAAAATTGATTAGACATTGGCCTTGAGGATTGATTTGCTATTCGAGCCACAGATTGAGATTGTTCTTGATTAACCTACTTATACTAGTTATTCTGATGTCTAGATAAGGGAGTAGTGTCAAACGACAGCGATTGAGGGGTACCAAAGCAACTGTAGGCACAATCCAAAGGAAGAACCTTCTCCCCAGCCTTCATTCTAACTGGTTGGATTGACCAGATAAAAGTAAAGTAAATCAATTATAATCTTAAGATGGATTCTGAGAGTCTGTAGATCTTTAGACTACCCAACCTAAAGATAGGCTTGCATTTTTGTTCTGCAGGGCTCTTTTTTCCCATCCTTTCGACTTCCTTCCAGTGTATGCTTGGAAGGAGGTCATTGAACCCTCGCTTGGAAGGACCTATAGACCATTCCTAGAGGCGAAGGCTGAGATATAGCCAAGCAGATCCAATGGCTGATCAACAACCACCTCCCCCACCCCCGAACCAGCAGGAGCTGATTCAGTGGCAGTTGGAAGAATTGTAGTAGATGAAGCAATGGTTTTAGCGAATGAATGGTTAGGGCGCTCGACCCATGAAGGATTTTTATGATCCTTCAAATTATGAGGATCGTCCTGACGTTGTGATCCCCACCGGTGATGTTGAAATCAAGCCCTAGGTTTTGAGTTTAATTAAACACTTTCACGGGCTTGGCTCAGAGGAGCCATTCCAACATTTGGACCTGATCACTCTGGTTCAGACTACCAAATCGTAGAATGTTGATGAAGAATAGATGCACATGAGGCTTTTCCCTCACTCACTCAGGGATAAGGATGCACATTGGTATCGTACCATTGGAAGACCAATTACTTCCTGGATAGCTTTGAAATCAACCTTCCTGAAGAAATTCTACCCAATTGGGTGAATCAATGTGTTGCGACGGGCAATTACTACTTTTGCCCAATTCTAGGGGGAACCATTTCATGGGGCCTAGGAGCGATTCTAGGATCTATTGCAGAAGTGTCCACACCACAAGGTGCCTAAATGGCAACTTGTGTAGATTTTTTATCACAGGCTGAATGATCAACTTCGTAATCATGTGGATGCTTCTTGTGGAGGCAATTTCCTCAACAAAGATGCCAATAGCACGTATGATTTGTTTGAGGAAATGAGCGAAAACTCTTTAAACCACACCTTCGTGGAAACCTTCAGCCTATCCCAACAAACTAGATCAAATGCCAATGAGGTCCATGATTCTCATACATTTGATATGGAATTGATCTGCAATAAATTAGATAAGGTGGATCTGGTTCTAAACGAATGGAAGAGTGGTTGTCTAGAAACTCAAATTTTTTTAGATCCACTCAATCCTCGGGCTCGGGATTTCATTCTTCACAAACTCCTATGGGACGGGAGTTTGTGAACCAACTGGAGTCTGCTCGACCTTCGAGCCAGCTCTCCTTGGAACTTATGGGATCCGAACTGGGGCCTTTCATCCTAGTTTTTCCATTCCTTCTTCATCCTCATCTTATGAGGATGTTCATGCTGTACAAGAGAATATTAGGTCCAACCCTTACTCGAATTCCTACAATCCTGGTTGGAAAAATCACCGTAACTTCTCTTGGAAAGATCAGGGGCAGCAGACCTAATATCGACCCAACAATTATTTACCGCAAAAACCAAGGGGTCAGGGTCATGGATATACTCAGTTGCCCCCGAATCAGGTTAATCAGTCCATGTGGAATGCTCAACAACCAGCCGAGCAGGATGATTTAAACCTGAAGATGGTAGAAATGTAGGGGTCAATGCTCCAACTCATGCAACAAATGAAACCTTCGCTAGACACCTTGCAATCCAAACTTAGTGCAAACAACCGACAACCTGGATCTCTACCATCATAACTTGTACCAAGCCCAAGGAATGTACAGAATTGAGGTGCTAGGCCTCAAGGGTTTGGTAATGGTGGGGAGCTGCATGCTCAAGCTCATGCTTTCATCAGGCTGCCATAGCCCCTCCCAGAGTGAACCAAGTTCCCACCATAATCAATTGGGTGCCTCCTATTTTGCCCAACCCTCCCCAAGGCACTAACCAACAGCATTTTGCCACTGGAAATACCATCACCTTGACGAGTGGTAGTAGACACAAGGAACCCACCCAACCCTATGACAACACCATTAGGCCCTATAGTAAGAATTCTTTTCTCACAACTTAGAATGTGATCAACAAAACATTAGAGTCTGATTTGGGAGTATGTTGTTGTATGGGCAGACAGAAAAAGTCAGAGGAGAAATTGGAGACAAGGATGTCCTTACTTCTGGCTTTCAAATTGGCAATCATTTTACTCCTCATGACTATTGGATCAATCCTCGCCTAAGCCAAAGATTTACTGAATTCATATATTGAAAAGCGTAGAGTGGAATCTGAAAACAATAGGAGAGTAGTCTTGTCTGATAACACAAGCACACCGATCTTAAACAAGCTACCCCCTAAGAAGCAGGACTCGGGAGCCCCGCTGATTTTCTACACAATAGGAAACATTACTTCTGTTTGGGCCCTCCTCAACTTTGGTTCTTCCATTAATGAGATCCCCACCTCTCTGCATATGGAACTGGATCTAGGCTAATTGAAACACACTAACATAGCCTTGCAGTTAGTCGATAGATCCATTACAAAACCAAGGGATCTTTTGGAGGATGTTTTAGTCAAGGTTAATGATTTACATTACCTTACTGATTTCATGGTCCTGGACATGGAAGCACCAAAACAGCTCAACCACACCTCGATAATTTTAGGATGACCTTTCTTGGCTACCGCCAAGACAAGGATTGATTGTGAATCAGGAAATATAGAAATGGCCTCTGGGAATAAAGTAAATCGATTTAATATTTTTGAGGTCTCAAAGAAGGATAAAATTAAGTGTGGTTTGACGGAGGAGCTTGGCAGAATAGAGGATGTAATGGCCATTCATACCTTAGACAACCTTTTAATGGCTAACATACCAAAACTCAAGAAGAAAATCACACGGTTGCAGGGATAATTGAGGACAATGAAGACACACAACATACTATGGAAACCTAGGATGAGGAAGATATTCAGAAAATTGGAAATTTGTTGGATGATTCACATGATCGACTTAAAACCCAACAATGTTCTCATCCGGAATTTTTAGAGCTTGATGTTCAACTTTTGGGTGGGAATCAAGAGGATCAGGATGGTTGGATTAAGCACCCTAATTGTGAGGATGAAATTGAATTTTTTGGAGAAACTCTTGAAACATTAGGTATTCTAGAGTACCGACAAACCCCAACACATCACAAAACACACATCACCCTTATTCACCCAACCATTGCACAATTTCTATATCCACCCACACTTCCTCTATACTGAATGAACAAAACTCCTATTGAAGACCATTTAGGCTCTCCCTACACTAGCAGCTTGCCACTTTCATTGATCATCTCTTTGGCAAGCCCTTTTTTACTCATCGGGACCCATATCTAGGGGCCCAGAAACTGTGTCATTGTAGCCTCAATGTTAGTTATTTTTGATTGAGGACATCGTCTAGCTGAGGGCACTAAACTCAACATGTGAAAAGGCTGTTTCGAGCTGACCAAAATCTCACAGAAACCAGGTGCTATTCCTCCAATTCTACTTTCCTGCATGCTTTCATTTTAACAATGAGGACATTGTCATAGCTAAGCATGGGGGGGTGGATATCGTATGAAATAATCATTTTGTCAGTCCGTAACTGTAATTTCCTATTATTTTATTAAAAAAAGCTATAATCAGGAGAAGAAAACGTAGGTGTTAGGAGTTGCGAACTTTAGGAATTGATACTTTAGGACCTGAACACTCTCTTTGGGTCTTTGGGCTTAATTAGCCTGAGTGTTCACTCGAATGTGGACCTAGTCTCGAGTCCTCGCGAAGTAATTTTATTTTAATTTGGCTAATAAATAGGGGTGATATGTACACGACTTATTAACCCGTCTTCTGATTTGAGGGGACGTTAAGTCTAAGCATCTACTCACTATTTGCGCTGACTCACTTTTCGATGGTTTCTTTGGAAATTGTGTAGCTATTCAACTTTTTAGGGTAGTGGTCTAGCTCGAATAGGTTGTGTTAATATGGTGAAATTATCATTGAAGTGAGTATAGTGGTTAACCTAAATCGAGTCTAACCATCTTTCATAAAATTTTTTTACCTGGCCTACTTAATTTTATCTTGGTCACTTTTAGGCCCGGGGTCGATCTCAGGGAGGCAGGAATTAAAGGTGAATAAGTTTCTACACCTTACCTAAAACGTATCTCTTCCGTGCGTTTATTATGTTTTTGGTTGTTTTCTATTTAAGATTTTTTTACTGATAATTTTATCCTTGAGGTACACCCTCAAAATTAGGTCCTTGGCTTTGAGCCAAATTGTTCTTGGCTTTGAGCTAACTTAGTGTTTCCAAAAGAAAACTGGTCCTGCTATTTGGAAGACCGAGTACCTGCAAGACAAGCATTATCTTTTCACTTTTACTCATTTTTTTATCTTTTTAATAGTAGGAAACAAAAGAGAAATAAAAACAAGATAGGTTGCTTGTAGAGAAATAAATATAGTCTATATATATAAAGATATATATATATATATTATATAGGGGTGGGGGTGGAAGTGGAAATGGACTGTAGCACAGTGTCGAGTTGATCCACATCTAGAAAGACGCAACCAACAAGACGAAGTGCCGCATAGAGTGTAGGATGGATGTGTGGGAGTGTGTATGGAGGTGCTTTCTTTACGTGGGTATCGGGGAATATCAGCAACTAGTGCAGATATTCCCGCGATATAACGCGTGGTGGAGTGACTAGTGCAAGGGCGTATGGATATAGGTAGGTGATGTGCATGTAAATATATATATATGTATATATAGATAGGGTTATAATTATATAGGTGTATATGTAGTTATGTATATATATATATAGATATGTATATGTATATATATATATATATATATAGTAATTTATGTATGTGTATATGTGTATATATATATATATGTATATATGTATGTATATATGTATATATGCATAAATAAATAAATATATATATATATGTATGTATATATACTTATATATAGTTGTATAGGTATGAATATGTATATATATATATGTGTGTGTGTGTGTGTGTGTGTGTGTGTGTGTATGTATAAGTATGTATAGGTGTGTACAAGTGAGTGTGTGAGTGTACGAGTGTGTATGTGTACTAGTGTGTGTGTGTGTATCATTGTGGGAGTGCACACTGGAGGAGTGTGAGAGAGAGTGGGCGAGTTTAGACGTTTGGCAGCCGCGGGTGTCATCTGGTGGCCAGGGCACGTGCATGTGCACAAGGACTACACGCGGGCGCTGGAGGGCATGCGCTCACTGTCATTGCGCATAGGCGGGTGCGGGAGTGTGAGAGAGAGGGCAACGCAGCGCACTGCGTTGCGGGCGGGAGCGGACGTGGGCGCAGACGCTGGCGACCGGTTGGAGCGGGTTGCGGGCTAGGAGAGAGAGCATGCGGTGACCAGATAAGTGAGAAACAAACTGGTCACCGCACTGTAGCTACAGTTCTTCGCTGTGAGGCATGAATAGTAGCTACAGTGCCACGCGGAGTGGACAACCGGTTGCGGCCGATTCTCCATGCGCGGGCGCACTGGAAGGTGCCTGTGCGTGCGGGAAGAGCTCAAGGAGGGCTTGCAGCGGCGTGCACAGCGGCTGGCGGGGTAGCGGACTGGCGTTGCTGTTGCTGGAGCTCCGGAGCTTGAAGCTTTGGCATTGGCGGAAATAGCGAACTACAGTGAATCAAGAGGGAGAAACCACCATGCCCACCTGCTCACGAAAGAGCTGGGTGGTTGTGGAACTCATAGTGGAGGTTGTGGAACCACTGTGGGTCTTCTCCTGCCCGCAGTTTGTCTCTTCAGGGAGAAGAGATACTGCGTATGGAGAGGGAGAGGGGAGGAAGATGGCCTGGAGGAAGGTGTCTGCAGGTGGTGTGTGTTCCAGGCTCTCTTGCGCAAGGGAGAGGGCGAGGCTATTTAAAGAAGGAGATGCATGGCACCACCTTACTGCTGGTAGAGGAATGGCACGAAGAGGTGCATGCCCTATGCCCTTAGCCGCACGAGGGAGAAGAAATTCAAAGTCAAAATAAAAAAATGAGAATGGTGAATTTTCATGCAACCCATGATAAAGACATTAATTACATGGCCAATTATTCACATTAACCTCCCCTCTCAAATAAACGCTTGGAAGTGTCTTTTTATAAATGCAACTATAGCTACCAAATATGCAATGGCAGTGCTAGGAAATAACACAAAATGGCATATTTATTGGTGTATTTTTGTTGTGCAATCATGACCCCATGCCTATCTTTTGGTAGTCCCTAGCAAAACATTTTGTATTGTATTTAGAAATGATTTTAAGCTGAAGATTTTCTTCTGAGGCAACATGGGTGTGTTTATTTGTTGGATATTGTGAGAACAATTGCAGAGAAGGCTACCAGCCCTTTAAGTCTTATGTGACATAGACCATCTCTTGACTAACCTGGACTCTTGATATTTAAACCTTAAGTACGATTTCCAAGACTCAGAAGGTTTTTGCTGTACTCGAGAGCTCAAGAGATTATGGCTTGTGCATAGTGAAGGATCAAGACTAACCAGATGAACATTAAGACTCAAGCCCAGGGTTTCACGAATCTTTAAGTGTAGGTTGGTCCCAGTTCTAGCTCGTGTCTTCGGATTGACCCTTAAAAAGATGACGGAAAACTCAACTCCCATTTTATCACATTTGTGGCTCAAAGAATATACGGTAGAAACAGGGTATTTGTAACATGCCTTGAAAAACTTTTTAGGGAGAAGACTTTACAGATATTTGTGAGATATACTGACTTATTTGCACAGATTTTTTTTTGAAACAAGTGTCAGTATATCTCTTACAACTTTATTTGGAGGAGCACACTTTTCTTTTGGTGGGAGAGTTCCTTTTTGGTGGAAAGAGTTTCTCCTAGACACAAGACTAAAGCCTGGGATGAAAAGTTTACCTGCGCGCACAGGTAAGGACTCCACCTTCCCTAATGAACACTAGGGTTGGATCTTATGTTCACCTGGTCTTTCTTGATATGTGTAGTGTGAACCAAGATTACTTAGGCTCTCTAGTAGAAGCAAACCAATAGATCCTATGCTGATGTCTCAGGTACAAGAATACATCCTTAGTTTGGAGAGATTCCGATCTATCTTGTCAATGCTCAAGTGAATTAAGCCGAGCCTGAGCGAATCAAATTTCTATGGCCTGGAAAGTGTTCAAAACATTGGTTGAATATCCATAAACACCTATTGTATTTTTGTTTCAGCCTTCATATCATTACTAAACACCCTTTTTTTTATGTTATGTACATATTTATAGATGGATGGAAGCTGCATGATACCATATAATACCCAGATCCTATGGATGCCTATCCACCCCCCATGCAAAATGATGCTATGTCCTCATATGCATGTAGGGTAGGGTAGAGGAAGGTCCAAAGATCGGGAAACGAGAGCTGAGGTGCAAGGTATATAGCAGGGTGGTAGGGTGGGTGGATGGTGGGTGGTGAAGTGAAAAGGTGCGAAGTGAAGTGTATGTGACAGTGGAGGAGTGCTGCTGGGGTGACTCCCAATGAGCGTTGAATTTAACGTCCCCAGCTGGACTCATAATGAGGCACAACATTAGTTACCCTCCAGCAGGGCAACGGTTTCTCCAACGGGGGTTGGTTCATGAGTAAGATAGGGTTTTAAACGCTACCCATTGACCGTAAATTTATGCCCAGATTTGGGATCTTCAATTTCAACGGCCCTGTTTGGAAATGGTCTCGAGACTAGGAAGGGACCAGTCCATTTGGACTTCAATTTCCCAGGAAAGAATTTGAGCCGGGCATTGTAAAGCCAAACTTTCTGAGATGGCTCAAATTCCTTTCGCTAAATTCGACTGTCTTGAAAAACCTTAGTGCATTGCTTGAAAGTTAAGGCAGAATCATAGGCTTCACGACGGAGCTCTTCTAGCTCTTGGAGTTGGAGTTTCCTTTCTTGACCACACAGGTCTGGGTCAAGGTTACATTGGCGAACCACCCAATAAGCGCGGTGCTCCAGCTCCACGGGCAAATGACAAGGCTTCCCGTAAATGATTCTATAAGGAAACATACTTAGGGGAGCCTTGAAGGTGGTCCAGTATGCCCAAAGTGCTTCAATCAGCTTGTCGGACCAATCCTTATGGTCAGGTCGAATCGTTTTCTGGAGAATTTGCTTGATTTGTCGGTTCGACACCTCCGCCTGACCATTCATCTGAGGATGATACGGAGATGCGATACAATGGTGGACTCCATATTTCCTCAGAAGTGCCTAAAAAGAAGCATGGGTAAAATGGCTTCCTCCATCCGAGATAATGGCTCGAGGGATCCCAAAGCGTGCAAAAATGTGGTCTTTGACAAATCAAGTGGATATGACATGGTTAGCATGGCGTGTGGGAATAACCTCGATCCATTTCGAAACATAATCAACAGCAACGAGGATGTATTTGAAGCAGTTGGAAGGAGGAAAGGGACCCGTGAAATTGATTCCCCAAATGTCAAAAATTTCATCAGCTAGGATAGGTTGCAAGGGCATCATGTCATGACGTGATATTGACCCTAACGACTAGCACCTACTGTAATGTTTGGCATAATTGTTTGCATCCTGGTGAAGGGAGGGCCAAAAGAAACCTCACTGCAACACCTTGGCTGTAGTTTTCCTCCCAGAGAAATGGCCTCCGCAGGCCTGATCGTGGCAGAAGGATAGCACACTGGGGAAATCACTATCAGGAATACAGCGACGGATGATCTGATCAGCTCCTATTCGAAAAAGAAGTGGATTATCCCAGAAATAATACTTTGCTTCTGCAATGAGATGCTCGCATTGGTTTTTAGGCCAACCACATGGAAGGAACCAGAAGCAAGATAATTGGCAATGTCGTCATACCAATGTCCACTTGCCACATTAATTGCCAATAGGTGCTCATCGGGAAAAACATCATTAATCGGCAGGGTAAGTCCAATGTGGTCGGGGTCCAGTCTAGAGAGATGATCAGCCACAACATTCTGGGCTTCAGCCTTATCGTGGATCTCAATGTCAAATTCTTGGAGTAGAAGGATCCAACGAATCAGTCTAGGCTTGGCATCCTTCTTGTGCATGAGATGGCGAATGGCTGCGTGGTCAGTGAATACAATAACATGTGAGCCCAGAAGGTAAGAGCGGAATTTCTCCAGCCCAAAGACGATCGCCAGTAGTTCTTTCTCAGTGGTTGTATAATTACGTTGGGCCTTGTCTAATGTCTTACTAGTGTAGTACACCACGAAGAGGTGTCTATCACGTCTTTGTCCTAGGATGGCTCTGACTGCAAGGTTGGAAGCGTCACACATGAGTTCAAAGTCAAGGGACCAATCAGGCTGTTGGAGAATAGGGGCCTTGGTGACAGCCTCACGTAGCTGCGTGAATGCTCATATGCAGTCGGGGCCCATATCAAAGGGTACATTGGTCGATAGGAGATGAGTTAAAGGTCTAGAAATCTTGGAGAAGTCTTTGATGAATCTCCTATAGAAACCGACGTCTCCCAAGAAGGAGCAAATTTCTTTGACAGAGCCAAGCACAGGTAAATCAGCAATTACATCAAGCTTAGCTCTGTCAACCTCGATACCCCTATCGAAGATGATATGCCCGAGAACAATTCCCTCGTGTACCATAAAATGACTTTTTTCCCAGGAAAGCACGAGGTTCACATCAATACATCTCCTAAGGATACGGGTCAGGTTGGCAAGACAGTCATCAAAAGAGGGTCCAAAGATCGAAAAGTCATCCATGAAAACCTTGAGAAAGTCACCCACCATGTCATGGAATATCGCCAGCATACATCTCTGGAAAGTTGCTGGCGCGTTACAAAGTCCGAACGGCATCCTTCTAAATGCAATGGTGCTGAAGGGGCAGGTAAAGGTGGTTTTCTCTTGGTCCCTGGGGTCAATTTCCACCTGGTTATATCCAGAGAATCCATCCAGAAAATAGAAAAATTTATTTCCCTTCAACCGCTCCAGGATTTGGTCAATAAAAGGTAGCGGAAAGTGATCTTTCCTAGTTGCAGCATTCAATTTCCTATAATCTACACACACTCTCCAAGATGTAGGAGTGCATGTAGGGATGGATTCACCCCTATCATTGATATGGATGGTGAGTCCTGCCTTTTTGGGCACGACGTGAATTAGACTCACCCAGGGGCTATCGCTGATCGGGCAGATTATACCTGCATCCAGCCACTTAATAATTTCCTTTTTAACAACCTCCCGCATGTTAGGGTTGAGACGTCGTTGCATCTCGCGGGAAGGTCGAGCCTCCTCCTCCGTATATATACGGTGAGTGCAGTAGGAGGGGCTAATGCCAGTTAAGTCTGATAAGGACCATCCAATGGCTGCCTTGTGTTCCATAAGGACCTTTGTTAGTTTGCACTCTTGCTCCCTGGTAAATTTTGAACTAATGATTATGGGGAGCATTTCATATGGTCCCAAGAAAATATACTTAAGTGAATCAGGCAACTGTTTCAGCTCGGGAGTGGATGGTGAAAGATCTGGCATTCCTTGGGATGAGAGTGTTCCAAGCGGATCAAAAGAGAACAAGTCAGGAAGAAGAGGGGCATCTTGGATAGATGGATCCAAAAAGGGATAACCCCAGTGAGTAGTATGTAGGCTCAAGGTCCTAGTGTGGAGTTGCAATTCCGCCTGATTTGGCAGGAAAGAAAGGACAATCCGATCTTCAGGAGTGTGTACCGATGGTGAGTAGCCTGAATATGACTTAGACCACGAGGTATGGGAAGTGGAGAAAACCTCATCAGAAGTCTGGTCAAGAGAAGGTACTGGACAAGGGAGGGATGGGGGAATGTCATAATATGTGTCGGTCAGGCAATCGTCTATGTTTAAAGGCAATCCACAGCCGTCAGAACAGGTCCCAATTAGTCCGATACACGTGCTGACGGCAATGTCCTCATCAGATGTGTCATCCTCGATGAAATCGAAATCAAATTTCTTGGCTACCATGAAGATGTTAAGCTTGAGCTTCTTAGATCCAACGACAATCGCAATACAGCCTGACTCACAGTCGATATGGGCGCGGGCTATGGCCATGAAAGGTCGACCAAGGATGATCAGACAATCAGAAAGTGAGCTAGGAACTTCCATATCCAAAACAAGAAAGTCAACAGGAAAATAGAGACTGTTGACCCTAACCACCATGTCTTCCACCACACCCTTTGGTATTTTGACAGAATGATTTGCCAAATATAACGTGACAGGGGTGGGTTTCAAATTTCCTAAGGCAAATTTCTCGAGCATGATGGTTGGTATAAGATTGATGGAAGATCCTAGATAAAGCAGAGCACGGTTAAAATTGTAGCCTGGGATGGTACAAGAAATAAGTGGTGTGCCCAGATCTTTCTACTTCGGTGGTAGATTTGACAGTATAGCATAACTCGCATGAGGCGAGAGAACCACTGGATTCTTTGTTTTCTTCGACTGTCGCCTGGGTGTAGTGTAGTCTTTGAAAAATCGGGCGATAGTAGGTATATGGTCGATAGCCTTTAACAAGGGCACCTTGATTTCAACATCCCTGAGTAAATTACGCAGGTTATCAAAGGCCTGCGTATCCTTTTTCTTGCCTTTTGGCTCCCACAGTAGGGCCTCAGGGAATGGGACCGATTCTGGCACTAGTTTGGGTGAATCGTCCTCTCGCGAATGCGGTGTGCATCCCAAATGAGAGGGCGATGAAAAAGATGGGCCAGGATTAGGTCGAGGCAGATCGACAGTTTGCTTGCCGCTCCTCGTAGTAATCTCATTGGAAGATGCGGGTCCAGTGGGATCATAAGGCGGAGGAGGGTTCACAATAGGGACATAAGGGTGAGGTGCTACAGTGGGATTAGCCTAAAATCTCAGAGGAATGCTTGGTGCTTGCAGAATCTGATGAACCTACCCCTGAGAAGGTCATACCTGTGGTTGAGGGCCACGAGGTACGAAATTTCGCAGGTTGGGAATAGGTTGGGTTGAAAGAGTGCCCTGAGATCGAGTCGCTATACGTAGTTGACTGATCTCAGCATTCTGCTGTGCCAATTGGTGCTGAAGAGAGGCCATGTTCTCTTCATGGTGCTTAGACATTTTCGTCATCATTTGCATCAGTTTATCAAGAGGACTTGATGCGTGCTTTGTTTGCGATATGCAAGGACCCGATGGCGGATTCACCATAGGATTAGACTGGGCCCTTGGGAAGACCAGTGTGGACGGTCGCATTGGCCTACTCTTAGGGTTTTGGCGCTGCGGGTTATTGGACCATGCAAAGTTCGGATGATTTTGCCACCCTGGGTTATACGTAGCAGAGAACGAGTTGCTCCCTAGGGCGTAAGCGTCTTCTAAGCCAGAAGACGGTCCGCATGTAAATATGCATCCGAGCACACGGAGGCTTGGTCCTCCGTGTCAAAATACTGGCTTGCAGAAGCCAGATCCACATGACTTACCGAATCGCTTGGCGCGACACTCAGTAAGGAAGATCTCATGGGGTTTTTCGAGATAAGCCTGGTGTTGGAAGAATTAGGATTGTGATGAAGTGGTGAGTTGGGGGTGTTTGCCATAGAACGGGCGGGATTGGCCAGAAGCTCGTCCAGCTTCTTGTGCATGACAGAGACTTCATCTAATTTTTGTGCGATAAGGTTAAGATCAGTGGATGCATGGGAGGGTCCTGTGTCAACTTCGTGAATATTACGGGGCAGGCTGGTACGATTAAAGGCGACAATGGAGGCATTGTTCATTAAGTTTTTGCTCATGTTTTCAAATAATTCAAATGCTTCATTCTCATCTTTATTCATGAAATTCCCTCCGCAGGAAGCGTCTGCAATCTACTTCAAAGTCTCATTTTGCCCATAATAGAAAATCTGGGCTATATGACACTTAGGCAGACCATGGTGCGGACACTTCCAGAGGAGGTCATTATACCTCTCCCAAGCCACATGAAACTGTTCACCGTTTTGTTGCGTAAAGGAAGTTATAGCATGGAGAAGCACATTGGTTCGCCCGATTGGGAAGAATTTCTTGAGAAATGTTGTTCGCATCTCTTCCAAAGAATGGATGGTTCTCCCAAGGGTGCATAACCATTGCGATGCTTTATCCCACAATGAAAATGGGAACATTTTCATGAGGACAATTGATAACCCGATGTTTCTTAGTTTAACTCTTTTAGCCAATCGGGTTAGGTCTTCCAAATGGAGAAAAGGATCTTCACTTGCAAGACCATGGAAGTGAAAGTTAATCAGGCCAATTATATTGGGTTTCAATTCAAAATCGTCCCCACCCATGGGGACCCGAATTTGTCTTATGGTCTCTGTAGCAGCGGGATTTTGATAAGAGCTAAGAGACCTAGGCTCCTCACGTTCGGGAGGGTTATGCATTTACTCCAAGGTTTCCCTAGTTGCTTCAATCTGTTCATTATACATTTCCATTTGGGCTTGGAGGTGGGTTATGGGGTCCGTGGATCCACCACCTGGTGGGTTTTGAGGGCGGTTTCCTCCCTCGAGATTTGGGGGTGGGTGTGTAGCCATGTTTGTGGAGGATGACGATTCAGCTTCTTTCCTTCTAAAATTATCAAACAATTCAAACAATTCAGGATTTTGTGACGTCCTCCCAAACATGCACTACCATAGGAAGAATTGGGGAGATAAGAAGGGAAAAGGGGATGAGAGAAATGATGCCGCAAAGGTACACTTGATGACAAATCAAGGCAATCAAAGTCCTAACCTCTACAATGTGCCCTTAAACCTAATGATCTAAGTTACCTACTATCACACCCTACGGAACCAAATGCGAGCACCACTGAACCACCGGGCCAAATTGAAAGGCCGTTTGCCCCAATCTTAGACACCCAATAGCACGCGGGAACCCACACTAGCACATAGGCGCTACACATACGTAGTTAGATCTCCAATCCTTAATTAGGGTCAAGTGGCTACAAATTTTAATTAGGGGCTTAGGATCAAGTGCTTCAAGAATGTGAAGGGTGTTGTATACGGGTAATTCCCAAGTGCGTTATTTTTAGAAAGTGTGTAAACCAAGCATGCAACAAGGAAATCTTCCCGAATTGAAGTTTTAGTTGGTGAATGGTTTTTAGATTTTCAGCCTTAAGTAGTATGGATTTTAAGATTTTGCTGAGTTACCAATTTAACCAATCTTCAGGTTTTGAGAAAATACAAGTTCTTCTATGCCCAACAAATCCTTTTTCAGTGTTACTTAATGCATGCTAAAAATGCAATGGGCTTCCCTAGGTGGAAATTTCTATGTGTGGATGCACGAGTCAATTTTAGGTTAGTGTGAAAGGGAGCCAAAGCACTTCAATTCAAGTGCTCCCAATCACCAAAATGATGTTCCACACATAAGGCTCAACCACAAGATAATGTAAAGAAAATAAAAGTGTTGGGGTTGAAATATTCGGGATCAAATCTAAGGCACATGAAAGGTCGTGGTGGGGTTGGAATCAACTCAACTCTAAGTCTCCCCACCAAAAATGTGATCCCAAATTTCGAATAAATGAGGCAAGGAGGGATGGCAGTCAATCTATTTAATCTTGCCTCAAAGAATACTTCACACGACGAAAGATTCAGGAGTCAAGATTCTTGGATCTTTGCTATGAGAAGTTTGGCAGGAAATCCCGGGGCAGTGGGGGTTGATGGCAGACAATCAAACAAGTGATGTTTAATCCACTTGCCCCAAGAAATCCTAAGAAGTGTTTTTAGGTTTTTGGTTTTTTTTTTTTTATTAAGGTGATAAGTTGGCCTAAGTTGCTAAGAGAGAGACCTACCATTTTAGCAACGTGGGTGAAGCTCCAGTGCGGCGTCGGCTACTTCACGCTCTCGTTCCCACCTTGGATCTGCCCACGTCTCCGACTTCCTCTGCTTGCCTCCTCCTTGCAATAGGTTTTCCTGCACACTAGCAAACAAAAACACCCGTGAAGAGAAGGGTGTCAGAAGAGAAAATCAAAGGAATGGAGTAGAAACTTACCTCAATATGCACCTCCCTGGCAATGGCGCCAGAAAAAGGTGTGGTCAAACTCGAATAGGTTGTGTTAATATGGTGAAATTATCGTTGAAGTGAGTATAGTGTTTATCCTAAATCGAGTCTAACCATCTTTCACAAAATTTTTTTACCTGGCGTACTTAATTTTATCTTGGTCACTTTTAGACCTAGGGTCGATCTCAGGGAGGTGGGAATTAAAGGTGAATAAGTTTCTACGTCTTACCTAAAATGTATCTCTTCCGTGCATTTATTATGTTTTTGATTTTTTCTATTTAAGATTTTTTTGCTGATAATTTTGTCCTTGAGGTACACCCTCAAAATCAGGTCCTTGGCTTTGAGCCAACTTAGGGTTTCCAAAAGAAAACTGGTCCTGCTATTCGCAAGACCGAGTACTTGCAAGACAAGGATTATCTTTTCTCTTTTACTCTTTTTTTTAATCTTTTTAATAGCAGGAAACAAAAGAGAAATAGAAACAAGATAGGTTGCTTGTAGAGAAATAAATATAGTCTATATTTATATAGATATATATATATATATTATATATATATAGGGGTGGGGGTGGAAGTGGAAAAGGCGTGTAGCACAGTGTCGAGTTGGTCCACGTCTAGAAGATGCAACCAACAAGACGAAGTGCCACGTAGAGTGTAGGATGGATGTGTGGGAGTGTGTGCGGAGGCGCTTTCTTTACGCAGGTATCGGGGAATATCAGCAACTGGTGAAGATTTTCCCGCGATATAATGCGTGGTGGAGTGACTAGTGCAAGGGCATATGGATACAGGTGTTGGTGCTAGAGCACCACGATCATTTGTTTCGATGATAACAAAACACGTCATTTAACATTTGCACTTGGAGTCTTAGATTTCAGGAAAATTGCAAATGGAGACGTGATTGGACAGAGTTCGAGCTCGCATCTAGGATGGATTGGAGGAGCTTGATGGAGAATAGAGGAGATTCACGATGAGCTTGATGGAGAATAGAGGAGATTCGCGAGGAGCGATAGATTGAAGATGGAAGGACAAGAAGAATAGGATAGAATTCTGTTTATTTCTTTCATGTACTTTTGCTTTTATTTCCTTGCTCTTTTTGTTCCTTAGAACATCATGTTAAAGAGCCTCAAAGTACCCTAACAGTATTCCTAGGAACACCTGTGATTAGCCCATAGTTGTCGGCTATTTAAGTATTTAAGTGCCTAGACATTAGGTTAATTCTAGCATTTATTTAGTATAAATTAGAATGTAAATAGATTAATTCATATTTTTAATTTAATTACATAATCCATGCATTGCATTCATATTTTAAGTGCATTTAGAATTAGCTTAGAATGGCATTCATCTAATTAGTTAACCAATTAGGTACACTATTTTCGTTAATATAAAAGTTGAGGGTCTGTATATAAATAACCATAATACTTTAGCATTATCTTTTTTATTCTTATTCTTGCAGGAACGACTCCATTTCCTTCGGCTGCCGCTCCAACGCCACCAACTGCCGTAATGAAGCCTGCATTCAAGGACGAGTGGAGAATGTTGATCTGCTCCTGCCTCTCCGTTCAAATCTATGCAAGTGGCTACAAAAGGAGGAGGGATGCAGTCGAGCTCGGGGGGCCTCCACCACCGACCCACCACTGTGCAGAGAGATCTTCTCTCTTCCATTCCACACCGCCGGCCTCAACCGTGGCGACGAGTCTCCACCACCGTGGGAGTGTAGTGTGACAGGCCCCACCGCCATCCGGAGCTCGTCTGCATTATCGTGAGCACCTCGCCGTGCACCGCCCTCGCCGTCGTCATCAACTACCACTGCCGCAACCACTGTGCAATCACCTTCTCAGTCAGTTAAGATGTTCAGGAAATTTCCAGGACATCTGAAGCCCCCCCCCACTCCAGCAGCAACCACCGTACGCCCACTTCACCTCCAGCACCTGAACCACAACCTCACCCGTTGACTCCCGCATGCCTCCAGCCGCACGCAAGGCGTGCACGGCCCGCAGCGCCTCACCGCTCACGCCTGCTCACCTTCCGCCTGCAACCGCACCTGCACAACCACACTCACCCGATCACCTCCTGCCTTGAGTCTCACCGCTCACTCCCGCATCCACTCTAGGATGCGCACGCCCTCCTCCCGTACCTGCAGCACCCGCTCTCACCGCCAACAGAGCACGCACCCGTGCCCTCCAGCCTTCGCAACTTCTCGAGCCTGCAGCCCTTCTCCCACGCCTGCAACACCCGCTCTCACCGCCAACAGAGCGCACACCCACACCTGCAGTACCCATGCTTCCGCCAACAGAGCGCGCTCCCACGCCCTCCAACCTTTGTGCGCACCCACCTGTGCACCTACTCCAGCTGCAGCATCAGCTGCAGCGCTTCCGCCAACAGAGCACGCACCCTCCAGCCAGTGCGCTCATCACTTCGCCAACAGTAGTTGCAGCCACCTTCGCCGGAGCTCCACCTGGCCGACTCCGACCACCGCTCAATGTGCGGCTGCCACCATCGCGACGGCCTCGCTTCATCCACCCGACTGTGCAAACCACTCCTCGATTAAACCTCTCTCCCGATCGCAAGGAGGAGAGAGGTAAAATGCTCTGTTAATGAGTTAATTAGTTATTACATTTCATGCCATTGCCGGGAAAAGAATTTTTGTTTATGAATATTCTATTGTGGTAAAATTTGCAACTTTATACTCAAGTTCTTTTACAATTGCATAGCTTTTGTAATTAACATTGTTTGACATTGATTTTGGAATTTAAATGTGCGCAAATTTTCTTTAATACATGTCAATGGAAAATTGCATGAAATCATCACATGTTTATTGAATATTTCAGTGTGGAAAAATTGCACATCAACCCTTATATTTTCAAGATATTGTGCATCTTCTTTCCGTCGCATTTCATGTCAGATTTAACTACGGATTTCTCACGAGATTGAATGAATGCGAAATAATTGAGTTATTATTGCCTCATTGCCTCCCTGTGGATACGACCCGCTCTTCTGCGATTGGTTATTTCTTTTTAAATATTGATTATTTGATTTTTCCACCACATAAAACTATAAATGACTTTAAAGCGAAAAATCGATTCGTCAAATTGCGCTGCTACCGGGGAGGCAACAGACGCAATAATTTCACCTAATTTTATTTTTATTATTTGTTAATTGCATAGTGATTTGACCATTTATTATTTTCTTTTCTATGCGAGAAAATTTATGCAAGAATCAGCAAGTGTGAGGCGACCGTTGACGTCGCGAGAGGAGAATTGGACAAGCTATTTTGGAAAGGAGGAGAAGGACGAGGACGAGATGGACATCATTGTATATTTAGTCGGTAGTTTGATAGAATTAAGACTTTAGATTTAATTTTTCATTGCATTTGGTTTGAAACCCTTGTTCTGGGGTATATTTTGAGGGGTTTGTTCCCCAATTTTGTTTTGGGCCCGTGTTGGGTAATTTTTTGGGAGCCTGTTCCCTTTTCCTTAGATTTGGGCTTTTAGTTTATTAGTTACTTTTATTTTCTTGTTCATAAGTAGTTTAAAAATTTTAAAAAATAAAAAAAATGAGCTGCCTGCTAGAAGCTACTTGCCCTAGGATGAACCATGTAGGTCTGTATGAGCAGCCTCTAAATTTACTTCTCTGCATTGCGTGCATTCTTGCATTGTTGATTGATGGAAGCAAGGTACACATTCTCTTACTTTGCATCCTATTCTTGATCATGCATTGCATTTGGATTTAATTCAAAGACCACAAAGTTTGTCTTGAAGTGATCTAACAAGTGGTCACATATATTCGAAGAAAGGACTAATTAAAGGAGGGACATCTAAAAATCAATGACTTGATGGTAAAACGTGGTGTGCGATTCAAAATTCAAAATCCTTTTGCGGTGAATGCACACTTATATCTGTTGCACCACAGCACTCATTTAGACACTCCTAAGTCTTGAAACGACTAGGACAAGAGCCCTCCTACTGTTGGATTCTGAAGTGTCTGGAACTTGAGATCAAAGGTTCTGTAAATCCAAAGAGGGGGATATCCTGTCATGGATTTTTGGGAGTAGTTGAGAAGCACCGCGAAACCACAGCTTCAAAGGAAGGCTTAGGCCTACTTGCATCCCTCGATCTTCCGTCTTTGGATTTACTTGACCATTTGAGATTTAGGGAAGAATACCTGAGCTCCAACTAGGTCTTTTTAGGCATTTCGAAGGTTGACAATAAGCGCGTAATTGATTGGGCAACTTGTTTTGTCACCTACAATTTTAACTAAAGTCAAAAGCCTAAATTTGTAAAGACCAAACAAGTCCTTTTGAATTGTGTTTGTAGTGCATGCTTGGTAGGCGTTCTCTTAGGAGACAACTTGTTTTTGATCCTGAACCTGAAAGAATCCGAAGAAGAGACCTTACAAGGGTAGAAATGGCTGGTCAAAGGAGCCTTAAGGAATATTTCATCCCAAACAATCAAGCTGGCCCAGCGCTACGTAGACCTGGAGGGGACAATCCGTATGAGATCAAAAGTAGTACCATATCCTTGCTACCCTCCTTTTATGGTACTATTAGGGAAGACCCTTACAAGCATATTGAGGAATTCACCGAGGTCTGTTCCACGATGAAGCTGCAGGGCGTTACTGATGATGCTCAAATGCGGACCCTCTTTCCCTTCTCCCTAAAGGACAAAGCCAAGTATTGGTATCACACCCTTGATAATATAAATACTTGGGATGCCCTGAAGGAGTTTTTGAAGAAGTACTTCCCCATGAGCAAAACAAATAACTTTAGGAGGGAAATTATGAGTTTTGTTCAAAAGGATGGGGAAGAATTCCATGATGTGTGGGAGCGCTTTAACGATTTGCTAAGACATTGCCCACATCACCAGGTGCCTAAATGGCAACTAGTTGAAAGGTTCTACACCGGACTTAATGATTCGCATAGGAAAACTATGGATGGTGCCTTTGCAGGAACCTTTCTATCTAAGACTGAGGATGAAGCTTGGAATTTATTTGATACTTTGAGTGAGAATTCTATTCACTTGAATTCTGCCTACATGGATAGAAAGCCCACACTGACTGAGAAGGTGATTGCATAGTGGTTGCGGCGGTGGTCGTTGATGACGACGGTGAGAGCAGGTACTGCAGGTGTGGGAGGAGGGCATGCGCGGCTTGGAGTGGATGCGAGAGTGAGCGGTGAGACTACAGGCGGGAGGCGAGTGGGCAAGTGTGGTTGTGCGGGTGTGGTTGCAGGCGGAAGGTGAGCGGGCATGAGCGGTGAGGCGCTGCAGGCAGTGCACACCTTGCGTACGGCTGGAGGCGTGCGGGAGTGAGCGGGTGAGGTTGTGGTTCAGGTGCTGGAGGCGAACTGGGCGGACGGTGGTTGCTGCTGAAGCCTAGATGTCTTAACTAACTGAGAAGGTGATTGCACAGTGGTTGCGGCGGAGGTTATTGATGTCGACGGCGAGGTGCTCACGGTAATGCAGACGAGCTCCGGATGGCGGTGTGGCCTGTCACACCACACGCCCACGGTGCTGGAGAGTCGTCGCCACGGTTGGGGTTGGTGGTGTGGAATGGAAGAGAGAAGATCCCTCTACACAGTGGTGGGTTGGTGGTGGAGGCCCCCACTATGCAGAGAGATCTTCTCTCTTCCATTCCACACCACCGGCCTCAACCGTGGTGACGAGTCTCCACCACCATGGGCGTGTGGTGTGACAGGCCACACTGCCATCCAGAGCTCATCCGCATTACCGTGAGCTCCTCGCCGTGCACCACCCTCGCCGTCGTCATCAACAACCACCGCCGCAACCACTGTGCAATCACCTTCTCAGTCAGTTAAGACATCTGGGAAATTCCCTAGACGTCTGAAGTCCACCCCCCACTCCATCAGCAACCACCGTCCGCCACTTCACTTCCAGCGCACCCGCGACACCTTCAGCCCACGCACAGCCTCCAGCGCACCTGTGACAACTTCAGCTTGCACCTCACCACTCACGCCCGCATCCACTCCAGGCCGCGCACGCCCTCCTCTCACGCCTGCAGCACCCGCTCTCACCGCCAACAGGCCTCGCACACCCACCTGCAGCCTTCCTGCGTCTGCTCCAGCACCACCCCTGCGCTTGCAGCCATCATCTGCATGCCCTACAGCCTTTGAAGCCCACGCGCGCACCGCCTGCCAACAGTGCACGCAACCATGCCAGTAGCAGCACTGGCTGCAGCGCTCAACCGCACGCAGCAGCAGAGCCGGCAGAGTAGCCCGCCTCCCCCGCCTGCAGCGCCTCACACCCACCTGCTCACTGCCAACAGTGTGTGCCCACGCACCCGCCTACAGCGCGCGCACCGCCCACCAACAGCGGCTGCAGCCACCTCTGCCGGAGCTCGTTCGGTTGGCTCTGGCCGCTGCACAACACGCCGCCACCACCGCTTCGAAGCCCTCAATTCAAGGAACTTCCTCCGAGCTTCCCGCGTTCGGTCGTCCACTCCTCGTCGCTCACGGCAAAGGGGAAAAAATCCCCTATTTTGCTACAGCAACATGGCCATTAATAATTACACTTTCTACCATTGTCAATTTTTAATAATATTTTATTGATTCTGCATTGCGACAAATATCCTCTAGTTGCTCAAAATTGCTATTTCAGCATTGTTTCTTGATTCAACCTTAATCTGAAGGTAATTTTGGCTTGATTCTTCTCCAAACTAACTACGAACAAACGTTTTTAACTGGTGCGAATTTAAATACGTCATTGCCTCCCTATGGAAATGACCCGCTCTTCAGCGAGTGGTTATTTCTTTCTAAATATTGATTAGTCGATTTTTTCCACCACATAAAACTATAAATGACTTCAAAGCGAAAAATCGATTCGTCAAATGACAGGCCTCCACCACCAACCCACCACTGTGCAGAGAGATCTTCTCTCTTCCATTCCACACCGCCGACCTCAACCGTGGTGACGAGTCTGCACCACCGTGGGCGTGTGGTGTGACAGGCTACACCGCCATCCGGAGCTCGTCCGCATTACCCTGAGCACCTCGCCGGGCACCGCCCTCGCCGTCGTCATCAACAACCACCGCCGCAGCCACTGTGCAATTACCTTCTCAGTCAGTTAAGATGTCCGGGAAATTTCTCGGATGTCTGAAGTCCACCCCCCACTCTAGCAGCAACCACCATCCGCCACTTCACTTCCAGCGCACCCATGGCACCTTGACCCTGCACACAGCCTCCAGCGCTCCCGTGACACCATCAGCTTGCACCTCACCGCTCACGCCCGCTCACATTCCGCTTGCAGCCGCACCTGTACAACCACACTCTCCCGCTCTCCTCCTGCCTGCAATCTCACCACTCACTCCCGCATTCACTCCAGGCTGCAGACGCCCTCCTCCCGCGTTGTAGCACATGCCCTTACCCCCAACAGGCCGCGCGCACCCGCCTGCAGCCTTCTCGCGTCTTCTCCCGCACCACCCTCGCGCCTGCAGCCTTCATCCGCATGCCCTCCAACCTTTAAAGCACGCGCGCGCACCGCCCGCCAACAGTGCGTGCTACCATGCCAGCAACAGCATCGGTTGCAGCGCTCAACCGCATGCAGCGGCAAAGCCGGCAGAGCAGCCCGCCTCCCACGCCTGCAGCGCCTCACACCCACCTGCTCACCGCCAACAGTGCGCGCCCACGCACCCGCCTGCAGCAGGCGCACCGCCCGCCAACAGCAGCTGCAACACCGACTGCAGCCACCTCCGCCGGAGCTCATCCATCCGGCTCTTGCCACCGCGTGACATGCTGCCACCACCGCCTCGATGCCCTCGGTTCAAGGAACATCCTCCAAGCTTCCCACGTCCGACCGTCCACTCCTCATCGCGCACGGCAAAGGGGAAAAAATTCCCTATTTTCCTATAGTAACATGGCCATTAATAATTACACTTTCTACCATTATCAATTTTAATAATATTTTATTGATTCTGCATTGTGACAAATATCCTCTAGTTACTCAGAATTGCTATTTCAGCATTGTTTCTTGATTCAACCTTAATCTGAAGGCAATTTTGGCTTGATTCTTGTCCAAACTAACTACGAACAAACGTTTTTAACTGGTGTGAATTTAAATACGTCATTGCCTCCCTGTGGATACGACCCGCTCTTCTACAAGTGGTTATTTCTTTTTAAATATTGATTGGTCGATTTTTCCACCACGTAAAACTGCAAACGACTTAAAAGCGAAAAATCGATTCATCAAATGACAGGCCTCCACCACCGACCCACCACTATGCAGAGAGACCTTCTCTCTTCCATTCCACACTACCAGCCTGAACCGTGGTGATGAGTCTCCACCACCATGGGCGTGTGGTGTGACAGGCCACACCGCCATTCGGAGCTCATCTGCATTACCGTGAGCACCTCGCCGTGCACTGCCCTCGCCATCGTCATCAATAACCACCGCCGCAGTGACTGTGCAATCACCTTCTCAGTCAATTAAGACATCCGGGAAATTTCTCGGACGTCTGAAGTCCACCCCCCACTCCAGCGGCAACCACCGTCTGCCACTTCACTTCCAGTGCACCCGTGACACCTTCAGCCCGCGCACGGCCTCCAGCGCACCCGCGACACCTTCAGCTTGCACCTGACTACTCACGCCCGCTCACCTTCCGCCTGCAGCTGCACCCGCACAACCACACTCTCCCGCTCGCCTCCCGCCTGCAGTCTCACCGCTCACTCCCGCATCCACTCCAGGCCGCGCACGCCCTCCTCCCGCACCTGCAGCACCTGCTCTCACCGCCAACAGGCCGCGTGCACCCGCTTGCAGCCTTCCTGCGTCTGCTCCAGCACCACCCCCACTCTTGCGGCCTTCATCCGCACGCCCTCCAGCCTTTGAAGCCCACACGCGCACAGCCCACCAACAACGCACGTAACCACGCCAGCAACAGCACCGGCTGCAGCGCTCAATCGCACGCAGCAACAGAGTTGGCAGAGCAGCCGCCTCCCTCGCTTGCATCGCCTCACACCCACCCACTCACCGCCAATAGTGCTCGCCCACGCACCCGCCTGCAGCACGCGCACAGCCCGCCAACAGCAGCTGCAGCACCGGCTGTAGGCACCTCCACCGGAGCTCGTCCATTCGGCTCGAGCCGCCACGCGATACGCCACCACAACCACTTCGAAGCCCTCGGTTCAAGGAACTTCCTCCGAGCTTCCCGCGTCCGGCCGTCCACTCCTCGTCGCGCACAACAAAGAGGAAGAAATCTCCTATTTTTCTATAGTAACATGGCCATTAATAATTACACTTTCTGCCATTATCAATTTTTAATAATATTTTATTGATTCTGCATTGCGACAAATATCCTCTAGTTACACAGAATTGCTATTTCATCATTGTTTGTTGATTCAACCTTAATCTGAAGGCAATTTTGGCTTGATTCTTGTCTGAACTAACTACGAACAAACATTTTTAGCTGGTGTGAATTTAAATACATCATTGCCTCCCTGTGGATACGACCCGCTCTTTTGCGAGTGGTTATTTCTTTTTAAATATTGATTGGTCAATTTTTCCACAACATAAAGCTGCAAATGACTTCAAAGCGAAAAATCGATTCATCAAATGACAGGCCTCCACCACCGACCAACCACTGTGCAGAGAGATCTTCTTTCTTCCATTCCACACCGCCGGCCTCAACCGTGGTGACGAGTCTCCACCACCGTGGGCGTGTGGTGTGACAGGCCACACCGCCATCCGGAGCTCGTCCGCATTACCGTGAGCACCTTGCCGTGCACCGCCCTTGCCATCGTCATCAACAACCACCGCCGCAGCCACTGTGCAATCACCTTCTCAGTCAATTAAGACATCCGGGAAATTTCTCGGATGTCTGAAGTCCACCCCCCACTCCTGCGGCAACCACCGTCCGCCACTTCATTTCTAGCGCACCCGTGACACCTTCAGCTTGCACCTCACCGCTCACGTCCAGTCACCTTCTGCCTGCAGCCACACCCGCACAACCACACTCTCCCGCTCGCCACCCGCCTACAGTCTCATTGCTCAGTCCCGCATCCACTGCAGGCCACGCACGCCCTCCTCCCGCGCCTGCAGCACTCGCTCTCACCACCAACAGGCCGCGCGCACCCACCTGCAGCCTTCCTGCGTCAGCTCCAGCACCACCCTCGCCCCTGCAAACTTCATCCGCACGCCCACCAGCCTTTGAAACCCATGCGCGCACCGCCCGCCAACAGCGCGCGCAACCACGCCAGCAACAGCATCGGCTGTAGCGCTCAACCGCACGCAGCAGCAGAGCCGAAAGAGCAGCCCGCCTCCCGCACCTGCAGCGCCTCACACCCACCTGCTCATTGCCAACAGTGCGCGCCCACGCACCCGCCTACAGTGCGTGCACTACCCGCCAACAGAAGCTGCAGCACTAGCTACAGCCACCTCCGCCGGAGCTCATCCATCAGGTTCCTGCCACCGCGCCACACGCTGCCACCACCGCTTCGAAGCCCTCGGTTCAAGGAACTTCCTCCGAGCTTCCTGCGTCCAACCGTCCACTCCTCGTCGCGCACGGCAAAGGGGAGAAAATCCCCTATTTTGCTACAGTAACATGGCCAGTAATAATTACATTTTCTGCCATTGCCAATTTTTAATAATATTTTATTGATTCTGCATTGCGACAAATATCCTCTAGTTACTCAGAATTGCTATTTTAGCATTGTTTCTTGATTCAACCTTAATCTGAAGGAAATTTTGGCTTGATTATTGTCCAAACTAACTACGAACAAACGTTTTTAACTGGTGTGAATTTAAGTACGTCATTGCCTCCCTATGGATACGACCCGCTCTTTTGCGAGTGGTTATTTCTTTTACATATTGATTAGTCGATTTTTCCACCACATAAAACTGCAAATGACTTCAAAGTGAAAAATCGATTCATCAAATGACAGGCCTCCACCACCGACCCACCACTGTGCAGAGAGATCTTCTCTCTTCCATTCCACACCGTCGGCCTCAACCGTGGTGACGAGTCTCCACCACTGTGGGCGTGTGGTGTGACAGGCCACACCGCCATCCGGAGGTCGTCCGCATTACCGCGAGCACCTCACAGTGGACCGCCCTCGCCGTCGTCATCAACAACCACCGCCGTAGCAACTGTGCAATTACCTTCTCAGTCAGTTAAGATGTTCGGGAAATTTCCCTGACGTCTAAAGTCTACCCTGCACTCCTGCAGCAACCACCGTCCGCCACTTCACTTCTAGCACACCCGCGACACCTTCAGCCAGTGCACAGCCTCCAACGCACCCGCGACACCTTCCGCTTGCACCTCACCACTCATGCCTGCTCACCTTCCTCCTGCAGCTGCGCTCGTACGACCACACTCGCCCGCTCGCCACCCGCCTGTAGTCTCACCGCTTACTCTCGCATCCACTCTAGGCTGCGCACGCCCTCCTCCCGCACCTGCAGCACCTGCTCTCACCGCTAACAGGCCGCGTACACCCACCTGCAGCCTTCCTGCATCCGCTCCAGCACCACCCTCGCCCCTGCATACTTCATCCGCACTCCTACCAGCCTTTGAAGCCCATGCGCGCACCGCCCGCCAACAGCGCGCGCAACCACGCCAGCAACAGCACCGGCTGCAGCGCTTAACCGCATGCAGCAGCGGAGCCAGAAGAGCAGCCTGCCTCCCGCGCCTACAGTGCCTCACACGCACCCACTCACCGTCAATAGTGCGCGCCCTCATACCTGCCTGCAGCACGCGCACCTCCAGCCAACAGAAGCTGTAGCACCGGCTGCAGCCACCTCTGCTGGAGCTCGTCCATCCTGCTCCTGCCTCCGCGCAACACGCCACCACCACCGCTTCGAAGCCCTCAGTTCAAGAAACTTCCTCCGAGCTTCCCGCGTCTGACCGTCCACTCCTCGTCGCGCACGGTAAAGGGAAAAAAATCCCCTATTTTGCTATAGAAACATGGCCATTTATAATGACATTTTCTGCCATTGCCAATTTTGAATAATATTTTATTGATTCTGCATTACGACAAATATCCTCTAGTTACTCAGAATTGCTATTTCAACATTGTTTCCTTATTCAACCATAATCTAAAGGCAATTTTGGCTTGATTCATGTCCAAACTAACTACGAACAAACGTTTTTAACTGGTCCGAATTTAAATACGTCATTGGCTCCCTATGGATACGACCCGCTCTTCTGCAAGTGGTTATTTCTTTTTAAATATTGATTAGTGGATTTTTCCACCACATAAAACTGCAAATGACTTCAAAGCGAAAAATCGATTCATCAAATGACAGGCCTCCACCACGGACCCACCACTATGCAGAGAGATCTTCCCTATTTCATTCCACACCGCCGGCCTCAACCGTGGTGACGAGTCTCCACCACCGTGGGCGTGTGGTGTGATAGGCCACGCCGCCATCCGGAGCTCGTCCGCATTACCGTGAGCGCCTCGCCGTGCACCGTCCTCGCCGTCGTCATCAATAACCACTGTCGCAGCCACTGTGCAATCACCTTCTCAGTCAGTTAAGACATCCGGGAAATTTCCCAGACGTCTGAAGTCCATCCCCCACTCTCGCAGCGACCACCATCCGCCACTTCACTTCCAGTGCACCCGCGACACCTTTAGCTCGAGCACGGCCTCCAGCGCACCCGTGACACCTTCAGCTTGCACCTCACTGCTCATGCCCGCTCACCTTCTGCCTGCAGCTGCACCCACACAACCACACTTGCCGGCTCACCTCCCGCTTGCAGTCTCATCGCTCACACCCGCATCCACTCCAAGCCGCGCACGCCCTCCTCCCGCGCCTGCAGCACCAGCTCTCACTGCCAACAGGCCACGCGCACCTGCCTGCAGCCTTCCCGCATCTGCTCCAGCACCACCCCCGCACCTGCAGCCTTCATCGGCATGCCCTCCAGCCTTTGAAGCCCATGCACGCACCACCTGGCAACATCGCGGGAAACCACGCCAGTAACAGCACCAGCTGCAGCACTCAACCGCACGCAGCAGTAGAGCCGGTAGAGCAGCCCGCCTCCTGCACCTGCAGTGCTCACACCCACCCGTTCACCACCAACAATGCGAGCCCACCACCTGCCTGCAGCGCGTGCACCGCCCGCCAACAGCAGCTGTAGCCACCTCCACTAGAGCTCGTCTGACCGGCTCCGACCGCCGCGCGACACGCCGCAACCACCACTTCGAAGCCCTCGGTTCAGGGAACTTCCTCCGAGCTTCCCGCGTCCGGCCGTCCACTCCTTGTCGCGCACGGCAAAGTGGAAAAAATCCCGTATTTTGCTACAGTAACATGGCCATTTATAATTACACTTTCTACCATTGTCAATTTTAATAATATTTTATTGATTTTGTATTGCGACAAATATCCTCTAGTTGCTCAGAATTGCTATTTCAGCATTGTTTCTTGATTCAACCTTAATCTGAAGGCAATTTTGGCTTGATTCTTGTCCAAACTAACTACGAACAAATATTTTTAACTGGTGTGAATTTAAATACGTCATTGCCTCCCTGTGGAAACGAGCCGCTCTTCTGCAAGCGGTCATTTCCTTTTAAATATTGATTAGTCGATTTTTCCACCACATAAAACTGCAAACGACTTCAAATTGAAAAATCGATTAGTCAAATGGCGCCGCTACCAAGGAGGCAATAGACACAATAATTTCACCTAATTTTATTCTGATTATTTGTTAATTTCACAATGATTTGACCATTTATTATTTTCTTTTCTGTGCAAGAAAATTTATGCGAGAATCAGCCAGTGTGAGAGGCGACCCTTGACGTCACCAGAGGAGAATTGGACTAGCAATTTTGGAAAGGAGGAGAAGCATGAGGACTCGACGGACATCATTGTATATTTAGTCACTAATTTGATAGAATTAAGACTTTAGATTTAATTTTTCATTGCATTTTGTTTGAAACCCTTATTCTGGGGTATATTTTCAGGGGTTTGTTCCCCAATTTTGTTTTGGGCCCGTGCTGGGTAATTTTTGGGAGCCTGTCCCTTTTCTTTAGATTTAGGCTTTTAGTTTATTGATTACTTTTATTTGCTTGTGCATAAGTAGTTTAAAAATAAAATAAAAAAAAATGAGCTGCCTGCCCTAGGACGAACCATTTTGGTCTGTATGAGCAGCCTCTAGATTTATTTCTCTGCATTGCGTGAATTCTTGCATTGTAGATTTCTGGAAGCAAGGTACGCATTTTCTTATCGTGCATCCTATTCTTGATCACGCATTGCATTTGGACTTAATGCGAAAACCACCTAATCTGTACTGAATAAATCTAACAAGTGGTCACATATTTTCTAGAAAAAGGACTAATTAAAGGAGGGACATTTTAAAAACTAAGGATTTGATTTTCAAACTTGTCGTGCAATTCAAAATTCAAAATCTTTTGCAGTGTATGCACACTTATTTAACTTGCACCACGGCACGCTTCTAGACATTCCTTAGATTTGGAAATACTAGGACAAGAGCCCTCCTATCATTGGATTCTGAAGTGTTCGGAACTTGAGATCAAAGGTTTTGTAAATCCAAAGAGGGGGATACCCTATCACGGATTTTTGGGGGTAGTTGAGAAGCACCGCGAAAGCACAGCTTCAAATGAAGGCTTAGGCCTACATGCATCCCTCGATCTTCGGTCTTTGGATTTACTTGACCATTTGAGATTTAAGGAAGAACACCTAAGCTCCAACTAGGTCTTTTTAGGCAAGTCGAAGGTCGACAATAGGCACGTAAATTGATTGAACAAATTGTATTGTCACCAGCAATCTGACTTAAAATCAAAAGCCTAAATTGGGAAAGACCTAAATGGTACTTTTTGAATTGTGTTTTGCTTAGGGAATTCTGATTGAGGTGTGAGTTAGAGTGGACCACATTGATTTTCATCCTTTCACATCATGCCCACACCCTCACCCCCACTCTGCATCCTTCGATCCCAGATGCCGAGATGGTCCATCCCTTGATGGACATAATGACAATCATTGGGATCCATTTTACTCCTATTATAGGAGTATTGGCCTGGTTAAGCCCCAAATCAGTGAGCAGAACCTAGGAGTGGGATTTGCTTTGCCCAATATCCCACACACCATAGAAATACCCAACCCACCCTCCCTAAAAAATTATTATGGTTGGACAGACACTCCTGGGTACTATAAGCCTGAGCCAGACTTCTCTCATTATAGCAATGACCTCTCCTCTTTGAAGATGGAAATACAGAAAATGCAAAACGAAATGATTGAATTGTTAGGAGAATCTTCGAGAGCAGGACAACAAGAAAGAGATGAAATTAGCCACCCAATCTACCCCATTGAGGATGACGTATACCCCTGTACAATTGATGCATCTCCCATGGAAAAGCTACACTTTAAGTTAGAGGGAAATTCTAGGGAGAATAGCTACTTTTCGAGGATCGATTTTGAAACCTCCCCATTAGATGACACTTCCTTGAGAGATCCACACCTTAGGTGGGAGGAAAATACACATGAAAGTAGCTATGCATTGGATGAAGAAAGGTGGCAACCTGAGGAAGATGATGATTAGGTTGAGTATCCACCTGAATTATATTGGAGTCAAAAGAAGGGAATGATGGTAACATTGGAAGACCTCGACCCAGATGATAGTATTTTCGTGACATTTGATGAAGCGGGTCAAAGTCAAGTTGTTAATCCTACCCTCCCTTCTAATCACGATATGGAACTCAAGCCCACCCTTTGGCAACCTAACCCTAAAGAAATTGACCTATCTGAGGAATCTGATGTTACCAATTTAAACCATTTACCTCAGATAGAGCACCCTAGGGGATCTGCTAAGATATTAAATGATTCTAGACCTCGGGTATATGGTGAATTGTGTGATGACGAGGAACACAAATTATATGAGGAACCTACATTCAAGATTTGAGTGACAGTAAGGGTGATTATGTCTTATTTAAAGAGTTAGCCCCTGAGGATGTCACAAATTTGACCAAATTAGGTTTCCTTAGCACACCCATTGATGATATTTCTCCTCATGATGAAATGAAGGAAAATTTGGAAGCAATTTCTAAGATTTATGTGGATTCACATATAGACTCCGGGGAAGATTTGAGTAAAGAACAAAAACCCGGGGATGACATCGATAGGATAATCCCTAGATCTGTTGCTTCCAACCTGCCTTCATTCATTTCGAAGTCACCCTCTGATTCGCTTATATCTGAAAGCGAAATTGTGACTCCTGATGAAGAGCAGGAAGATACATGTGATGGTGCAAGGAATGCTAGGGATGAAATTGAGGATTTAGAAAGAGTGTTAAGGATGGACACCGAACTGATTAAACCCAACATAGATCTTATGGCCATCCCGCAACCTCGTAACTTGGACACCCTAGACGATCCTTGCCTTAGAGAATTGCTCACTTTTGTTCTGACCAGGGGGCTTAACTGACCAATATTTCCCATAATGGAGTATCTGGTATGGATTGATGATTTCTTTAGTCAGTCCATTACCCTGGGGTTTTATCTTTGCACCATTCCTTCCCCATTCTTTTTGGAGGATCCTTGTCATCCTCCCCCTACCCCTTTAGAGGTTGTTATACCTGTTTATCCTTTAGAACCTCCTTTGGTGACCTGGGAAAATTTCATTCCCACCTTAGTTGGGCAAGCATTTGCTATCGAGATTCATCATCAGCTCGCCAACATCCTAGGTTACCTATTTTCTAGGCAAACATTGCTTTGCTCATTTTTGGAGCCTATTTCTGTAATTCTTGAACCTGATTTGTAGGTTCTTTGGCTATTCAGCCCAGCTCTGACCCAGGTAACATCCTTCCATGCAATGAGGACATTGCAGAATTTAGGCATGGGGGGGTGTACTTGGGGATATACATAGCATAGTGTATTCATTACATACATTTGCATTAAAAAAATAATAATAAATAAAAAGAAAAAAAAAGTTTCGAGCTTAACTGGCTAAGTCCTGCATTCTTAAGCAAATCAGAACTCTAAGGTAGACAAAATTAATTCTAGGGTCAAACTTTAGAAGCTAAATGAGTTGCTAGCTTTAGACCTTTGGGGTCCTTTGTGGACTTAGAAACTTAAGTAGGAGTTAAGTTGTGGACCATTCCTCAAGAGGTTGAGGAAGGGAAGCTACGGTTTGAGTTGAAAGGTGGGGTAGTACCTGGAATCTTATTCTACCTTTTGGTTTACGGGTCCTTGTAACCCAAGCATCCAAATTTCACACACATGGTCTGGTAATTAAGTTAATTTCTGTCTTTCTGGAAAGAGATTTGGTTCTCTTAGTTTTGACTTAGGAGAGGCTTGAAAACACATTTTGATTGGAAGAGTTCCCACTGCAGATGAGGTGGAGTATATACTCACATTGAGGATGCGATGATAACATATTACCTCCTCGGTGCTTGTATCTTAGGATATCCATCCTATTGGGGGCTTGTAAGCGCATTGTGTGGTTCAGCTACCATGGGCGGCCCTATCTCGAAGTGCCGATTGCCATAGGCCTGAATTTGCTTAAGAAATCAATGGGCGACACTATCTCGAAGTGTCGATTGCCAGGATTTCTTGGGGTCGTTAAGGGCGGTGCTATCTCAAAGCATCGAAAGCCAGGCACCCTTCAAGGTATGGTAATGGGGACAATGAATCCGACACAGACCGTGTTGATAGCTGATCTGAGGTTAGACTTAGAAGAATCAAACAAACAAAATATATATATATAAAAAAAAAAATTTCCTTTAACTCAAATAACTCAGAGCAATGCACAGGCACGGATGCTTTAATCTCAAGGATCAAAAAACATTAGGGTAGAGTTAGAAATTTGGGAAACTTATGCCTGCAACTTGTCTTAAGCTGACCTAGTCTGTAACTTAGCAACTACTTAGGAACCTTGGGTCTAGAGTCTAAACTTAATATGCTTCTGAAGGAAGACTAAGTGAGTTGACTAGTCTACTTGGAGTGCTAGGTTTCGCTTAATTTTGCTAGGGACTAGCAAAAACTAGGCATGGGGGTATTTGATTAGCCCATAGTTGTGGGCTATTTAAGTATTTAAGTGCCTAGACATTAGGTTAATTCTAACATTTATTTAGCATAAATTAGGATGTAAATAGATTAATTCATATTCATAATTTAATTACATAATCCGTGCATTGCATTCATATTTTAAGTGCATTTAGAATTAGCTTAGAATGGCATTCATCTAATTAGTTAACCAATTAGGTACATTATTTTCGTTAACATAAAAGTTGAGGGTCTGTATATAAATAACCATAATATTTTAACATTATTTTCTTTATTCTTCTTCTTGCAGGAACGGCTGCATTTCCTTCGGCTGCCGCTGCAACGCCACTAGTTGCCGCAATGAAACCTGCATTCAAGGACGAGCGGAGAATGTGGATCTGCACCCGCCTCTCCGTTCAAATCTATGCAAGCGACTATAAAAGGAGGAGGGAGGTAGCTGATCTCTGACAGGCCTCCACCACCGACCCACCACATCACCAGGTGCCTAGATGGCAACTAGTTGAAAGGTTCTACACCGGACTTAATGATTCGCATAGGTAAACTGTGGATGGTACCTGTGCAAGAACCTTTCTATGTAAGACTGAGGATGAAGCTTGGAACTTATTTGATACTTTGAGTGAGAATTCTATTCACTTGAATTCTGCCTACATGGATAGAAAGCCCACTCTCATGCAAAGAAAGTTGGAGGCGAATGAGGCAAGGGACACCTAGAATTTAGCCTATCAAATTCAATTATCGAATCAAAACATGGAAAGGCTTATGTCGACCCCGAGTTCATTCGTACCTAACACCTCCACATCCCAAGCTTCCGAATGCTTAATTTGTCAAGGCAATACACATGCCATTGTGGATTGCCACTTGGCCTCCCAATTCCCTAAGATTGTACAAGTGGATTTGAATGCCGCTCAAGGGTTCTGTCCAAGACCTCGTAATGACCCTTTCTCCAACACTTATAACGAGGGATGGAGGAACCACCCAAACTTTTCATGGAGACAAGGAAATGTCTCAAATTCAGGGAATTACAAACCACAATCCTTTCAAAACCATCAAATGAACCAACCTCAGACCTTTGCCCAACCTAAAACCTCTGAGATGGATGAATTGAAGGCGATCTTGAAAACTATGCAAGAAAGTCAAAGTGCCATCATCCAATCTCATGACAAGGCTATACATGAGATGAAATCACAAATTGGACACCTTGTTGAGGCCGTTAGACAGAGGAAGATTGGGAAGCTCCCTAGTGCTGCTGAGGAAAATCCTAAAGGAAAAGGGATTGTCTTTAGGGAGCATGCTCAGGCGGTGACTATTCTGAAGAGTGGGAAAGAAATTTCCAAACCTGATGCTCCTATAGTCTCACCCCATAAAAAACCATCCACCCTGACTTTCACCCCCACTAGAGAAGACTTGACCAAATCTTCTCCACTTGAAATCACCTCACCGGAAGAAGTTGCCCCTGTTCCACCCCTTACTCGACTTGACAACCCTTCCACCCAAAGATCGAGAGTGCCTTTTCCAAAGCACTTATCCACTTCTGGGCAGACTTCTGCTGGCTCATCTGGAGCCAAAGATAAGACGGATGAGATTATGGAAACTTTCAAGCAAGTGTAGACTAACCTGCCTTTGCTTGAAGCTATCAGGCAGATTCCGTCTTATGCCCGCTTCTTAAAGGACCTATGCACGAAAAAGCGGCAATCTAGCAAATAGGTCCAATCAGAAGTTGTCCTGCCTGATTCTATTAGCTCAATTGTTCAACATGGCACACCCCCAAAACTTAAGGACCCAGGAGCCCCATACATCTCTGTAGTTATTAGTGACTTACAAATTGATGAGGCTCTACTTGATCTGGGTGCGGGGGTGAACATCCTTCTGAGCTATGTGTATGAACAACTTGGTGGAGGCAATCTGAAGCCTAGCCCTGTAATTCTTCAAGTTGCTGATCGATCACTTAAGACACCACGAGGAATTTTGGAAGATGTCCTCGTAAGAGTGGAGGATTTCTTCTTTCCCGTTGACTTCTTAGTTTTGGACACTGACCCCACAAATAAGCCAACCACACCCTCCATCATTTTGGGCCGCCCCTTCCTTACAGCTTTGCATGCTTCAATCAATTGCGATACTGGGGCATTGAAAATGGGCTTTGGGAATAGGAAAATCCGACTTAATGTGTTTGATGCTTACAAACAAGTCGGACTTGAGGATTGTTCTCAAGTTGAGGTGATAGATGACCTGATTGAAGAGGCAACTCCTGCAATGTTATGTGATGACCCCCTTAAACATGTCATGCTAAATGAGCATTCCTATCTCTTGGAGGAATGTGAAGGGGATATACTAGAACTAGAGGAATTACTAGGAGTTTCTGCTGAGTCTCTTCCCCCATCATTTCCGCCGAAGGTAGATTTGCTACTTGAGATGGGGACATCTATTATGAAACACTAAACCATACAAGCCCCCGACCTTGAGTTGAAACCCCTCCCTGACACTCTTAAGCATGTTTTCCTAGGTGCCAATGATACGCTCCCCGTTATCATTTCGGCTATGCTATCTAAGGCACAGGAGGGAGCCTTGATTGAATACCTGTCTAGGCAGAAGGAAGCTATTGCTTGGAGCATTGCTGACATTAAGGGTATAGACTCTACACTCTGCATGCACCACATTTATACTGATGATTCCATCAAGCCTTTTAGGGACCCTAATACGAGGGAGGTTGTAAAAAAGGAAATCCTGAAGTGGTTGGACACCAGGATCATATATCCCATTACTGACAGTAAATGGGTTAGTCCCATTCATGTGGTGCCAAAGAAGGCAGGCTTTACTGTGGAACTCAATGACCAAGGTGAACAAGCTGTCACTAGACCCTCAACTGGATGGAGGGTCTGTATTGATTATCGCAAGCTAAACACCGCTACCTAGAAGGATCACTTTCCTTTGCCTTTTATTGATCAAATTATTGAAAAATTGGTAGGGAATAAGTATTATTGCTTTCTCGATGGATATTCTGGGTACAATCAGGTGGCAGCCTTTCCTGATGACCAGGAAAAGACGACATTCACGAGTCCTTACGGTACTTTTGCATCCAGGCGTATGCCGTTTGGATTATGTAATGCCCTTGAAACTTTCCAGCGGTGTATGATGTCTATCTTTTTGGACATGATTGACGAGTGTGTTGAAGTATTTATGAATGACTTCTCTATTTATGGCTCGTCTTTCGACTAGTGTCTCCTGCACCTGAAGAATGTGTTGAAACGACGTAAGGAGATTGGTTTAGTCCTCAGCTGGGAGAAAAGTCACTTCATGGTACAAAAAGGAATTGTACTTTGGCATGTTGTATCCGAGCAAGGTTTGGAACTAGATAAAGCCAAGATTGATTCTATTTCCAAACTTCCATTGCCTACGAATGTCAAACAGATTAGATCCTTTCTGGGCCATGCTGGCTTTTATAGGCACTTTATTAAAAATTTTTGTAAGATTTCTAGGCCACTTTGTGACTTGTTGGCGAAGGAATCTTCCTTCAGTTTTGATTCAAAGTGTGCCGAGGCCTTTCAAACTCTAAAGGAGGCCTTGATCTCTGCGCCTATTCTCCAAGCTCCTGATTGGACACTCCCATTTGAGCTTATGTGTGATGCTTCGGATTATGCAGTGGGAGCAGTCCTTGGAGAAAGGGTTGAGGGAAGACCTCATGTGCTGCATTATGCAAGCAAGACTTTAACTGAACCTCAACAAAACTACACTGTCACTGAAAAAGAATTACTTGCTGTAGTTTTCGCTCTGGAGAAGTTTAGGTCTTATCTACTTGGGTCTAAGGTGGTTACTTTTACTGATCATGTAGCAGTGAAACATCTCATTGCTAAGAAAGATTGTTTGATTAGGTGGATCTTACTCCTTCAAGAATTTGACTTGGAAATACATGAAAAGAAAGGAGTAGAAAATGTTGTGGCAGACCACCTGTCTCGCCTTCCTCTTAATGACTCTCTTTCTGGAGACATTCGTGAGACATTTCCCGATGAAACTCTGATGGCGGTAACACCAACTTTACCTTGGTATGCAGACACTGTAAATTACTTGGTCACTGGACAAACTCCTGGCTCTTGAAATGAGCAGAAACGAAAGAGATTCATTTCACAAGCAAGATATTTTCAATGGGAAGAGCCAGAATTATTTAGAATTGGACAAGACCAAGTATTGAGACGTTGTGTGCCTGAAGAAGAACAACAAAGTGTGCTGAGTTTTTGCCATGAACTTTATTGTGGAGGACACTTTGGTGCTAAGAAAACTGCTTTTAAGGTTCTCCAGTCCGGTTTTTGGTGGCCTTCCTTATTTAAGGATTCTCATAATTTTGCTAAGGCCTATATTAGATGTCAACCGACTGGAACGATTGGGAAGAAGAATGAAATGCGTTAACATCCTATTCAATCTGTTGAAATTTTTGATGTGTGGGGAATTGACTTTATGGGCCCCTTCCAGTCGTCCCATGGTTTTGAATATATCTTGGTGGCAGTTGATTATGTCTCTAAATGGATAGAGGCCATTCCTACGCGCACAAATGACCACTATGTGGTTTAGAAATTTGTAAAGGCCAATATCATATCCCGTTTTGGCTACCCCAAGACTATTATAAGTGATGGGGGACCTCATTTCCGAAACCACCACTTCAATCGGCTAATCAAGAGTTTGGGAGTGACTCACAAGGTTGCTACCCCTTACCACCCTCAGACAAGTGGCCAGGTTGAAGTATCAAATAGGGAGATAAAAAATATTTTGGAAATGACCGTTAGACCAAATAGGAAAGACTGGTCCCAAAAGCTCGATGATGCTTTGTGGGCTTATCGAACGGCCTATAAGACCCCTTTGGTTACTTCTCCCTTTCGGATTATGTATGGAAAAGCATGTCATTTACCTGTTGAGTTGGAACATAAAGCACTTTGGGCTATTCGAAGTGTTAACATGGATTTAGAAAAGGCAGGTAAGACACGACTTCTAGAATTAAGTGAGTTTGAGTAGCTGAGAAATGATGCTTATGACACCTCTCAAGCTAATAAAGAAACAACTAAGGTCTTGCATGATATGTTTATTCCTTAAAAGACCTTTGAGCCCAACCAACAAGTCCAGCTTTTCAATTCCAGACTTAAGCTTTTTCCTAGGAACTTAAAATCTCGTTGGGAAAGGCCTTACATAATCACCAAAGTATTTCCACATCGAGCTGTGGAGAAAAAAAATCCTTCCTCTTCAGCAACTCCCTTTATCGTCAATGATCAATGGTTAAAATCGTACATAACTTTAGATGGCCATCTGGTTGACGAAGTCACTCCTGAGGAGCCTTAGCTCCTACCATTCTTCGCCTCAGGTAATATCTTCCTTTAGCTATTTTTGTTTTCAATGAGGACATTATTTGAACCAAGCATGGGGGAGAGGACCTGAGGCATTTTGTTTATAGCTTGCATATGAAAAAAAAAAAGAACAGAAAATGAAAAAAAAAAAGTTTTGAGCTTAACTGGCTAAGTCCTGCATTCTTAAGCAAATCAGAACTCCAAGGTAGACTAAATTAATTCTAGGGTCAAACTTTAGAAGCTAAATGAGCTGCTAGCTTTAGACCTCTAGGGTCCTTTGTGGACTTAAAAACTTAAGTAGGAGTTAAGTTGCAGACCATTCCTTAAAAGGTTGAGGAAGGGAAGCTAGGGTTTTAGTTAAAAAGTGGGGTAGTACCTGGAGTCTTATTCAACCTTTTGGTTTACGGGTCTTTGTAACCCAAGTATCCAAATTTCACACACATGGTCTTGTAATTAACTTAATTTCTGTCTTTCTGAAAAGAGATTTGGTTCTCTTAGTTTTGACTTAGGAGAGGCTTGAAAACACATTTTAATTGGAAGAGTTCCCGCCGCAGGAGAGGTGGAGTATATACTCACCTTGAGGATGCAATGATAACATATTACCTCCTCGGCACTTGTCTCTTAGGATATCCATCCTACTGGGGTCATGTAAGTGCATTGCGCTGTTCAGGTACCATGGGCAGGCCTATCTCAAAGTGCCGATTGCCATAGGCTTGAATTCACTTAAGAAATCCATGGGCGATACTATCTTGAAGTGTCGATTACCAGGAGTTCTTGGGGTCGTTATGGGCGGTGCTATCTCGAAGCATCGAAAGCCAAGCACCTTTCAAGCTATGGTAATGGGGACAATGAATCCTACAGAGACCGTGTTGATAGTTGATCTGAGGTTAGACTTAGAAGAATAAAAAAAAAAAAAAAAAAAAAATATATATATATATATATATATATATATATATATAAATTTCCTTTAACTCAAATAACTCAGACCAATGCACAGGCACGGATGCTTTAATCTCAGGGATCAATAAACTTTAGGGTAGAGTAAGAAATTAGGAAAACTTGTGCCTGTAACTCGTCTTTAGCCGACCTAGTCTGTAACTTAGCAACTACTTAGGAACCTTGGGTCTAGAGTTTGAACTTAATATGCTTCTGAAGGAAGACTAAGTGAGTTGACTAGTCTACTTGGAGTGCTAGGTTTCGCTTAATTTTGCTCGGGACTAGCAAAAACTAGGCGTGGGGGTATTTGATTAGCCCATAGTTGTGGGCTATTTAAGTATTTAAGTGCCTGACATTAGGTTAATTCTAACATTTATTTAGCATAAATTAGGATGTAAATAGATTAATTCATATTTTTAATTTAATTACATAATTCGTGCATCGCATTCATATTTTATGTGCTTTTAGAATTAGCTTAGAATGGCATTCATCTAATTAGTTAACCAATTAGGTACATTGTTTTCGTTAACATAAAAGTTGAGGGTCTGTATATAAACGACCATAATACTTTAGCATTATTTTCTTTATTCTTCTTCTTGCTGGAATGGCTGCATTTCTTTCGGCTGCCACTCCAACGCCACCAGCTGCCGCAATGGAGCCTGCATTCAAGGACAAGCGGAGAATGTGGATGTGCTCCCGCCTCTCCGTTCAAATCTATGCAAGCGGCTACAAATGGAGGAGGGAGGCAGCCAAGCTCGGGGGGCCTCCACCACCGACCCACCACTGTGCAGAGAGATCTTCTCCCTACCATTCCACACCGCTGGCCTCAACCGTGGCGACGAGTCTCTACCACCGTGGGTCGTGTGGTGTGACAGGCCACACCGTCATCCGGAGCTTGTCCGCATTACCGTGAGCACATCGCCGTGCACCGCCCTCGCCGTCGTCATCAACAACCACCACCGCAACCACTGTGCAATCACCTTCTCAGTCAGTTAAGACGTCCGGGAAATTTCCCGGACGTCTGAAGCCCCCCCCACTCCAGCAGCAACCACCGTCCGCCCACTTCACCTCCAGCACCTGAACCACAACCTCACCCGCTCACTCCCGCATGCCTCTAGCCGCACGCAAGGCGTGCACAGCCAGCAGCGCCTCACTGCTCACGCTCACTCACCTTCCGCCTGCAGCCTCACCCGAACAAGCACACTTGCCTGCTCGCCTCCCGCCTGCAGTCTCGCCGCTCACTCCTGCATCCACTCTAGGCCACACACGCCCTCCTCCCGCACTTGCAGCACCTGCCCTCCCCGCCAATAGAGCACTCACCCGCACCCTCCAGCATTCGCGACCTCCCGTGCCTGCAGCCCTTCTCCCGCGCCTGCAGTACCCGCTATCACCGCCAACAGAGCGCGCACCCATGCCTGCAACACCCGCGCTTCCGCCAACAGAGCACGCTCTCGCACCCTCCAGCCTTCGTGCGCACCCTCCTACGCACCTACGCCATCTGCAGCATCGGTTGCAGTGCTTCCGCCAACAGAGCGCGCACCCTCCAACTAGCGCGCGCATCACTTCGCCAACAGCAGCTGCAGCACCGGCTGCAGCCACCTTCGCCAGAGCTCCGCCTGGTCGACTCCGACCACTGCTCGACGTGCGGCTGCCACCATCGCGATGGGCTCGCTTCATCCACCCACCTATGCAAACCTCTCCTCGATTGAACCTCTCTCCCAATCGCAAGGAGAGAGGTAAAATGCTCTGTTAATGAGTTAATTAGTTATTACATTTCATGCCATTGCTGGGGAAAAGAATTTTGTTTATGAATATTTTATTGTGGTAAAATTTGCAACTTTATACTCAGGTTCTTTTACAATTGCATAGCTTTTGTAATTAACATTGTTTGACATTGATTTTGGAATTTAAATGTGCACAAATTTTCTTTAATACATGTCAATGGAAAATTGCATAAAATTGTCACATGTTTATTCAATATTTCAGTGAGGAAAATTTGCACATCAACCCTTATATTTTCAAGATATTGTGCATCTTCTTTCCATCGCATTTCATGTCAGATTTAACTACGGATTTCTCATGAGATTGAACGAATGCGAAATAATTGAGATATTAATTCCTCATTGCCTCCCTGTGGATATGTCCCGCTCTTCTGCAAGTGGTTATTTCTTTTTAAATATTGATTAGTCGATTTTTCCACCACATAAAACTACAAACGACTTTAAAGCGAAAAATCGATTCGTCAACCTGCACAACCCTAGGATACTTAAGTTTTCTATAGGGAACCTAGAAAACCAGTACAGGGTTCAAACATCCCTTTCAGACGTGTAATCCAAAAATCAGACATCTGATAATGAGTTTTAAGATGTCTGACTGTTGACTCAGACATCCAATAACATTTAGGCTGGGCTTATTTAGTTCTGTCTGATGAAATCTGATGTCCAGACCTTAGTCCAGATGTCTTAGAAGACATTTGATGAATTTTCCAGACGTCCATTTAGTGAACCGTTGGTTGGCTTAGCAAACACTGAAGGATATGACCGTTAGAGCCTTATCAGACGTCCGTAAGTGCTCCCAGACGTCTAATAAATGACCGTTTTGCCTCGGCTGACCCAAAATCTCTTTTGAGAGATCTTACAGCCATTGTAATCTCTTGGAAATCCATTCCTACAGAAAAAGTAGGTTTCCAGACGTCCAAACATAGTGCCAGACGTCCTGTATGTCGTTTGATGGACTTGCACTAGAACCCTATTTAGATCTGATTTAAGTCAGGGAGGAAACCTGCCTAAATTCAGACGTCTGATTTTGTTCCCAGATGTCTTAAACTGGTTTTCCAGACGTCTGATGCCTGGATCAGACGTCTGATAACCCTGTCAGTGCAATGATTGATCCTGATTTCAGCCTGATTCTCTTGGGCTTTGCACCCAACGACTATGGAAGCTTTCCATAGCCTTCCAAAGCCTTCTTAAGGCCTCTATAAATAGAGAAGAACCTCTTGCACACCAACACACACCTAGACACACCAAGAACAAGCATTTCCACTCTTTTGTGTCCAAGAGAAGCTCTTGCTCTCCAAGCTCAAGTTCTTCATCTAGAGAGCATCAACCATTTACGTACCTGCTCTCCTGTCGTAGTTCACGAGAGCACCGTTGCACCATCGCGTGGATCACACACCCGCGTCATCGATTCGATGCACTTCTTGCAAAAGGAAGCATCTTAATTCCTATAGAAGCTTGGCTTAAATCTTTGTTGGCTCTATAGGACTATATTTGCTATTTCACTTTGTTATCTGGTTGGGTATTCGCTTTGCGAATTCCCGTCTCCTTCGTGGGGCAAATCCTTCACGTGAAGAGAAGGGGTTTAAGGTACGCTACCCTCGTATAAAGTAGCGTGGTTGTGTTTGAGGTTGAATCACCCTCGTTTTTAAGTGATTCGTTTAGTGGATTTGATCAACTTGGTTGATCGGTAAATCCTAACTCGAGAGGGTTAGGTGGTGGTTTTCACCCTGTTTGGGTTTCCACATAAAAATTCTTGTGTACATTGTGTGATTGAATTTTTTGTAAGATTGTCTATATTCTATTCCGCAATTTATTATGTCATCCCCTCCTAGTAGGGAAACTACAATTGGTATCAGAGCAGGTTCTTGCTAATCTGAGTAACACCCTGGTAAGTAGATCATGGAGGGAAGCAGTTCCGTAATCTGGATCTCCGAGGGGCAGTCCATGACCTGTCCACCATTCTTCGATAGGAGCAACTACCCCTACTGGAAGCTGTGGATGAAGACTTGGCTTCAAGCCAATGACTTCACAATTTGGGCCAGGCGCGAGACGCCATTTGAGATCCCAGAGAAACCCGTGGGAGGCTACTCGCAACAACAAATTCGTGAGCTCTCTTTGAACGTGAAGACCATGAACGCCCTTTACTGCACACTCAGCCTAGAGTTCAACAGAATCTCACAATGCACCACCGCATATGAGATTTAGCACACACTCGAGGTAACTCACGAAGGTACCTCCAAGGTAAAGACTTCCAAAATCAATTTACTTTCTCAAGAATTTGAATCTTTACCTATGAAACCAAACGAATCTTTGAGTGAGATGAACACTAGGTTCACTCTCATTGTAAATAATTTGAAAGCTTTAGGGATGACTTTCATCAAGGGTGAGCTGCAAGGGAAGCTTCTTTGTTCCCTCGAACCGGAGTGGGAACAGAAAGTCTCCGCCATTGAGGAGGCGAACGAAGTGGAGGAGCTCAACATGGAAGATTTCCTAGGCAATCTAATGACCTACGAGACAAAGTTGAAGCAGAAGAAAAAGGATACACCGGAGCCTAAACTGAAGAAGACTCTTGCCTTCAGAGCCACAGCGGATAGCGAGGTTAGTTCCGACGACGAAGACTTTAAAATTTTACTTAAGAAAATTTCCAAGTTTTGTAGGGAATCAAAGAAAGAGAAAAGGGAGAAGAAGGCAAGCCCAAGACGTTGCTACCACTGCAACAAGAAAGGGCATCTACAACCAGAATGCCCTCTTCTCAAAAAGGAGAAGAAGAAAGAAAAGGAGAAGTCTAAGAAGAAGGCATTCCAAGTCACTTGGGACGATTCGAGCTCGGAGGAAGAGGAAGAAGAAATCGCTTGCTTCGGTTTCATGGCCAGAGGAAGTGGTAGCGACAGCGAAAGCAGAAGCGACTCAGACAATGAGGTAAATACTGATTTACAAGATGCATTTAATGAGCTTTTTGAAGTTAGTAAAGCACTTAAGATAGAAAATAAAAACATTAAAAAGAACCTTACTTTTCTTAAAAATAAAAATGATAGGTTAGAAAAACAACTCAAGGACATAGAAACTAGTCCTAAGGATAATAACCTTTTATTAGAAAATAAAAATTTAATCAATGAAAATACTAAATTGATTGAAGAAAATGATAGTTTAAAGTTAGAAATTTCTGATTTAAAAACTAAGATGCATATTATAGAAAAAGAAATTACATGTCTTAGGAAAACTCTAACAAATTAATCAACAAAGTAGATAATTTTTATATCCGTAAGGTTGAGAAAGGATCTCTGTCAAGGAGACCCGCTAACGGATCCGGATCCAAGCTCACTTGGATACAGAAGAAAGAATTGGAATCTTGTTTTGTAGGTTTCAGGGATAACTACAACACAAAGGACTGGACGTACAATCTCAAGGCTGGTCAACTCAAGTTGGGAGAACCAAGGAGGAGAATGAGAAGACCGATGAGACGGCGAATAAATGATGGACCCGTCGTACTTCGAGCGCCAGACTGGAGACCGGCACCGATGCCCAGGCCTCCAATCTACAGATGCGAGCCCCATCCGATGTGGCATCAACCACCACCATTTGGGCCATTTTATTTGCCATGGTAGGTGAGGTAAAAATTCTTGACCCTATCTTTGTTTATCATTAGCATTTAGATAGGGGGAGTTAAAAATTATGAGCTAATTGTCAATTATTAAGGGGGAGTTGTAAGTTAGCTAAATTTCCCTTAGTAAGGGGGAGAAAAATAATAGCTATCTTGTTGTTACAAAAAGGGGGAGGACATTACTCTTGTTAAAAGAAATTCATAGAAGAGCATGTTTTAAGGGGGAATTATAGGTAATTTAAAATCAATTAAACCTTTTTGATAATGTCAAAAAGGGGGAGAATTTTTTTTGAGTTACTATTTATGGTTTTGTCATCATCAAAAAGGTGAAGATTGTTGGTGCTAGAACATCACGATCATTTGTTTTGATGATAACAAAACATGTGTCATTTAACATTTGCACTTGGAGTCTTAGATTTTAGGCAAATTGCAAATGGAGACGTGATTAGACGGAGTTTGAGCTCGCATCCAGGATGTATTCGAGGAGTTTGATGGAGAATAGAGGAGATTCACGAGGAGCTTGATGGAGAGCAGAGGAGATTCGCGAGGAGCGATAGATTGAAGATGGAAGGACAAGAAGAATAGGATAGAATTCTATTTATTTTTTTCATATACTTTTGTCGTTATTTCCTTGCTCTTTTTGTTCCTTAGAACATCATGTTAAAGAGCCTCAAAGTACCCTAACAGTAGTCTTAGGAACACCTGCACAACCCTAGGGTAATTAGGTTTTCTGTAGAGAACCTAGAAAAACAATATAGGGTTCAAACAACCTTTTCAGGCGTCTAATCCGAAAATCAAACATCTGATAATGAGTTTTAAGACATCTGACTGTTGACTCAGACGTCCGATAACATTTAGGGTGTGCTTATTTAGTTCTGTCTGATGAAATCAGATGTCCAGACCTTAGTCCAGACGTCTTAGAAGATGTCTGATGAATTTGCCAGACATCCAATTAGTGGACCGTTGGCTGGCTTAGCAAACACTGAAGGATATAACCATTAAAACCTTATCAGATGTCCGTAAGTGTTCCCAGACATCTGATAAATGACTATTTTTCCTTGGCTGACCCGAAATCTCTTTTCAGAGATCTTATAGCCATTGCAATCTCTTGGAAATCCATTCCTGCAGAAAAAGTAGGTTCCAGACATCCAAATATAGTGCCAGACGTCCTGTATGTTGTCTGATGGACTTACATTAGAACCCTATTTAGATCTAATACAAGTTAGGAAGGAAACATGCCTAAATCAGACGTCTGACTTTGTTCCCAGATGTCTTAAACTAGTTTTCCAAATGTCCGATGCCAGGATCAAACGTCTGATAACCCTGTCAGCTCAATGATTGAACCTGATTTCGGCCTGATTCTCTTGGGCTTTGCACCCAACATCTATGGAAGCTTCCCAAAGCATTCCAAAGCCTTCTTAAGGCCTCTATAAATAGAGAAGAACCTCTTGCATACCAACACACACCTAGACACACCAAGAACAGGCATTTCCACTCTTTTGTGTCCAAGAGAAGCTCTTGCTCTCCAAGCTCAAGTTCTTCATCTAGAGAGCATCAACCATTTGCGCAACCGCTCTCCCGCCGTAGTTCACGAGAGCACCGTTGCACCGTCGCGTGGATCACACACCTGCATCATCGACTCGACGCACTTCTTGGAAAAGGAAGCATCTTAATTCTTATGGAAGCTAGGCTTAAATCTTTGTTGGCTCTATAGGACTATATTTCTTATTTTACTTTGCTATCTGGTTGGGTATTCGCTTTGTGAATTCCCATCTCCTTCGTGGGACAAAATCCTTCTCGTGAGGAGAAGGGGTTTGAGGTACGCTACCCTCGTATAAAGTAGTGTGGTTGTATTTGAGGTTGAACCACCCTTGTTTAAGTGATTCGCTTAGTGGATTTGATCAACTTGGTTGATCGGTAAATCCTAACTCGAGAGGGATAGGTGGTGGTTTTCACCCTGTTTGGGTTTCCACCTAAAAATGGTTGTGTATATTGTGTGATTGAATTGTTTGTGAGATTGTTTATATTCTATTCCGTAATTTATTACGTCATCCCCTCCTAGTAGGGTAACTACAACTGGTAGGTGATGTGTATGTAAATATATATATATATGTCTATATAGATAGGGTTATAATTATATAGGTGTATATCCAGTCGTGTATATATATATATAGATATGCAACTATATATATAGATATATATATGTATATTTGTAAATAGATATATATATATATATACATTTAACTATATATATATACATATATAATAATATATGTATATAGATATATTTATATAAGTATATATGTATATAGATATATATAAATATGTATATGTATATATATATAGTAATATATGTATGTGTATATGTGTATATATATATGTATTTATATCTATATATATATATATATATATGTATGTATATATACTTATATATAGTTGTATAGGTATGAATATGTATGTATGTATATATATAAATCTATATATGTGTATATCTATAAGTATGTATCGGTTTGTACAAGTGAGTGTCTGAATGTACGAGTGTGTATGTGTACTAGTGTGTGTGTGTATGAGTGTGGGAGTGCACACTTGAGGAGTGTGAGAAAGAGCAGCCGAGTTAAGACATCTGGCAGTTGTGGGCATCGTCTGGTGGCCACGGTATGCGCATGCACACAAGGGCTATGTGCGGGAGCTGGAGGGCATGCACTCGCTGTCGTCGGGTGCAGGCGGGTACGGGAGTGTGAGAGAGAGGGCAACGCAGCGCACTACGTAGCGCAGTGCTCTGCACTACGGGTGGAAGCGGACACGGGCGAGAGCAGGTGCAGGCGCAGAAGCTGGTGACTGGCTGGAGCAAGTTGCGAGCGAGGAGAGAGAGCGCGCGGTGACCTGATAAGTGAGAAAGAAACTGGTCATCGCACTGTAGCTACAGTTCCGTGCTGAGAGGCGTGAATAGTGGCTACAGTGACGTGCGGAGTGGACAACCCGTTGCGGCCGATTCTACGTGCGCGGGCATGCTGGAAGGCACCTGTGCACGCGGGAAGTGCTCATGGAGGGCTTGCAGGGGCATGCGCAGCGGCTGGTGAGGTAGCGAACCGGAGTTGCTGCTGTTGGAGCTCTGAAGCTTGAAGCTCTGGCAATGGCAGAAATAGCGAACTGCAGTGAATCAAGAGGGAGAAACCACCATGCCCACCTGCTCACGAAAGAGCTGGGCAGTGGTGGAACTCACAGTGGAGGTTGTGGAACCACTGTGGGTCTTCTCTTGCCCGCAGTGTGTCTCTTCAGGGAGAAGAGATACTGCATATGGAGAGGGAGAGGGGAGGAAGATGGCCTGGAGGAAGGTGTCTACGGGTGGTGTGTGTTCCAAGCTCTCTTGCACAAGGGAGAGGGCGAGGCTATTTAAAGAAGGAGATGCATGCCACCGCCATGGTACTGGTAGTGGAAGTCTATCCATGCTATTGGCAAAGGAATGGCACGAAGAGGTGCATGCCCCATGCCTTGAGCCACGTGAGGGAGAAGAAATTCAAAGTCAAAATAAGAAAATGAGAATGGTGAATTTGCAATGCAACCCTTGATGAAGAAATTAATTACATGGCCAATTATTCGCATTATCCTCCCCTCTCAAATAAATGCATGCAAGTGTCTATTTACAAATGCAACTATAGCTACCTAATATGCAATGACAATGCTAGGAAATAACACAAGATGGCATATTTATTGGTGTATTTTTGCTGTGCAATCAGGTTGTATGGCTAGCAAGTTATCGTGGGTAACAACCAATTGGCCGGTTGTCTAGAGCCCAACTACTTGACCATACTCATTCTACTGCTTTTAGGTAAATCATAGATCAGGGAAGCCACCTACTTAGAGAAAGAAACAAATGGTACTCAAAAAGTAAATAAAAGATTAAAAAAATAAAAAATATATATAGAAAAAGGAGAAAAAATAGAAAATAAACATACTTCACCGCCTAAGTATGGTTGGCAAGCTACCGTGTGTAATATAGCCTATTAGCTGATTGTCTAGAGACGAACTCACAAAATTGCATAAATAATTTCCAAAATACTTAGGGAATTGGGGAAGTAGACTAAACCGGAGAGATATACACTGGGTTCGCCCTTGTGTTGACGCCATAAAAAATTTTAAAAGTAGGGAGAAAGCTATTATTTGGAAAGATAAACCTTTAAGAAGAAACTCTTAAGGTCACCTAGGGTCATAGTAACCTGAAGTCCATTTTATCGGCCACCTAGTGAGTCTTTCACTCTTTTCACAAGATGCTTAGCACTTAGAGTCTTTTTTGAGTCTTGAGTGGGTTGGGTAGCCGTAAAAAGTTATCTCGAAACTCTCAAACTCCAAAAGTCCAAAAAACTAAAAGAAAAAGAAACAAACAAAAAAATGTATCTTCATTTTCAAATAAGGTGAGTACTTGGGTGGTCTTCATTCTGGCGAACAACTGGGCACTATTGAGTTTTTGTAACTTGGACTTTGCTTGAAATCTTCAAAAGCAACCAACAAATCGTGCCTATGTAATCAAACCCCGACTCTACTTTTATACATAGCATTTAGGTTAATTTTGCTAGGGGCTAGCAAGAAGTAAGCATGGTGGTATGATAAACATGCATGAATTAATGATAAATGCCTATTTAGATAATTCCTAGGCCTAGCATTACATATCATTGTATAAATATTGCATAACATTCATTGCATTGCATTTAGGATAGTTGTATATTATGTAGATTAATTCCAACATTTTATATGGCCAGGAGGCAGTGCAGCATCTTTATAGCCTTTGGATGAAGAATCTAACCATACAGAGGGATCTGAAGAGACAATCGCAGTCCGTCAACGCAAAAATCACCCCGATCAGAGCTCCGTAGGATCCTCTATAAGAAGAAGAAGATGGTCAGCCTAGATGGCACCACATGGCGCCATCCAGGCTTCCCTACACGAGCCACAACGTCCCCAACTTCACGCAAGGAGCAATCCCAGTCGTTGGATCTGAATGCAACGGTTGAGAAATGCTCTACATTGGCCGATCTCTCCTCCAAAGGGCAGCAAGGAAGGCTTCATCTTGACCGCTGGATATTCATCCAACGGTCGAGGCACATGGCTGCACCTCATCTCCACATGGCCAAGAAACTTCTTAGCCAAATGGTAGCGCACCTGCTCCTCAAACAAGAGGTGCGCATTCGAGCCTCAATCCTCCGCACCACCTTCTGTGCCCGAAGGAATTGGACCACTCGATCTTGATCGAGCGGTTGGCGTTGCGCATGCGTGAGGAGACACTGCTCAACGATGCACAAATGCATGCCAAAGGAAACAAGCTCCATTTCGAGCGCTCATTTAAGTCGATCATGCAAAGTAGCTGTCGTCTGATCGTCGTGATCGCATGGAAAGTGCGATTCAAATTGCTGAAGGCCCAATTCTCCTTGCAATCTCAGCCATCTGCCCCGATCTAACGAATGACGATCTCCTCGCACTATGTCAGCTGTAGCCGTGCCTCTGATTGAGCGCTCTAATTCGGTGTTTTAAAAGTAATGAGCTATAGTATAGCCGATAAATCACATAGAATACTTAAATTTATAGCTCGAAAGGAAATCCAAGGTTGAACATAGGGAGCAAATGTTGTATTCACACACTAATCTCAATCATATTATAAATGAGCATAATAATTAAGCCAACAATGATATTGAAGGAAGAATAATTACTCAAAATTGATCATCAATGTATAACATGAGTTTGACATAGGAAAAAGAATGGAAATGGTCCTAAAATGTGGTGATTTAACTAACCTTTTAGATCCTCATTTAAGCATGTATCTTAACCATAGTACTTAAAATTTTCAGTAGTAATTCAAATAATGTCACAGTCAGATGCCAAGTATTTAGATGCTGTAGTGCAAAGGCACTGGTCATCTTCTTCATCTATTCTCTTCTTCTTCTTCTGCTTCCATCAAATCTTTCCTTCGCTCTCTTCTTCTACACAGATGCTTTCCTTCTCTTCATGCACAAGGGATACACACCCTTCTTAAGCGACCAAGTGATGGGAGATTGCCCTATAGAGCAAAACCCCCCTCCCTCTCTCTCATAATTCCTCCTCTATATCTCCTCTCTTCTCTCTCTCAAACCCAGGTATATAAGCGGGTATACGAATCCAAGTAATTGGGTTTAGCCAGACCCGAGTACATGTCTGCACGGCCGAGGAGTGAGGGCACGAGGAAGCGCATATGGGGGACTTAACCCCCAGGTGTCTTGAGGTAAATAGCTAGTATCAGAAAAATAATTAAAGTGTTGGTGTGGGACTAAATCCCACAGGGCTGCTCCTCATGCAACTGCTATGAAGACAAGTTCGATTGGAGTAGCAGCGTTTGGTGTGGTGTCGAATTGACCACTTAGGCATGTTCCTTGAAGCCTTTTGCACAGCCTGGGGATGTTGCCTGGGGCTCGCATAACCTAGAGCTTGAAGAACGACGTCAGAGAATTGGCATGGTGGCAGAGCTTCGATGGAAGACCTGAAACAAAAAGTATGGGCTAAAAGCTCTCGTTAAAAGGCTCAAGAGTATCTCCATAGGTTGTGGAATGTGATGGCCGCATCCATGGGGTGTGGGAGTACGTGGAGTGGTCGGACGGAGGCTGAGATGGTGTGCGGATGATGGGTTGGTCGTCAGGAGGTTTGAGTGGTTGAGAGGATAAAATAGTTTAGGGGTTTTGATGGGTGTGAGTTGGCGGAGCGAATGGTAGTTGTGTTGAGGAAAATAGTGGCATGTAGCAAGCTCTTGGCCTCACTGGAGCTCGGCCAGGGCAAAGGAAGATAGAGGGGGAGATGGTGAAATAGTGGTCGAATTGAATAAGGGTTAGAATGAAGTCTAGAGAGGAAGGGGAAGCAAGGACCTAACTAAGGGATGAAGAGGAATGAGATCCACGCTGACTTTGCTTGGCCAACATCGAAGGGGAGGAACTCTTTGATGAGGTGAATGGCGGCAAGGAGAGGGGAAGATGGCGCCTGCTGTGACCGGTGAGGCACGAAGGAAGATGATGAGGATGATGGATGGGCCAATTTGGTTGTTGGTCATCCCTAAGAAGATGAGGAAGAAGTGCCACCGGAGTTTGGTCAGAGAAGGCCGGAGATGGGAATTTGAAGAGGTTTTCGCCCCAAAACCTAGCTAAGGAGGTGAGGTTTTCGTCGTAGGTCCATTTATAGGCCATGGGGAGGGATTTCAAGCTTTGAAACCAAGCTTGTAACCCCATGTTTTTCACCCAAGTAGGACATGTGCAGCTTCAAAAGGTTTGCATGAGGAATTGGGGCCGAGTTAGGATTCATGGAAGATCTCATTTGGAAGGGGATTCCTCAAGGAATCTCCCTTTCAATTTTAGGAGTGTTTGATTAAGAATCGAGCGAGAAATCCTCACTTGAAATTCGACGATGAAGGTCTGACCATTCAAAAATGACGTGAGGACCTTTTTTCAAAGAATGATTATAAAGTTAGGGACTTGATTGCAATTAATTCAAACAGGTTAAATAGGACTGAAATGTAAACTAGGTTAAGATGATCTCCGATTGGGTCCAAAGTTTGGTACAAACCTAATTTTGACCCAAGGAATATGATGGTGAAGTTATATTCATGTTTTAACTAAGTTTGACTATGTATATTACGTAGAAACCTAAATTAGGATAACTGTTTGTCTAAGACTCTATTTTAGGTCAAAATAGGTTCCAATGGTCAAATCAAGGATGCCAAACCCTAGAGAATATTTTTCTATGATTTTTAGAGGGTTTAGGTGACTTTTATCTTGACCATAACCTTAGTGAATTACGTGGATCTATTTGTCGATTTTTAGATGTCATTTAATTCTTGTAACGCGTGAAAACCCATTTCTGTTTGCACGGACCCTCTTGTTAGACTTTAATGCATATTTGACCTTCAGTAAACATCTGAGGAAACCTGTGGTTGTTCTGCATTCATGATATGATGGTAAAATTACAGTTTTAACCTTGGTTTCATGTTAAACTCTCAGAAAGGATGTGTATTGAATTATGGTCCTTTTGCGGTTATGTAGGAGCATTTATCAATTGAATATGACTAATTAAAGATATATATGGTTGATGATGGCATTATCATCATACCGCATGCCTAACATTTGCTAGTCCCTCAACAAAATCTTACGAAATGAACTTGATTTCTAGACCATGCATTGATGTTAAAAGTCCTGATTCTATCTTTTCTAAAAATTAGATTTGAATGCGAATAGTAGGCCTAGAGGTACTCAAGTACCAATCAAGATCTAGACCTGACCAAGTTTAGCCTCAGGCAGCCGTGAAGGTTTATAAGGCCCACAGAAAACTATCCAAAGGTTCATTGGAACTAGCGGTTAAAACAATCATGCTTGTAACATGGTTAGTCTTGGTTTAGTTTGCAGTGTGTTTTTGTAAGAGAGGGACAGAAGAATTTTTTCCTTTTTAGATATCTTTCTCTCTTTTTCTTGATTATTTCTAGCTTTTGATTGACTCAAAAAAAAAGGTTTGTATCAGATTCCTTGCTTCCACCATCAATCTTTGCAGGGTCCCTGGCAATCCCAGAACCATAGCTTTCGGCACTTCGAGACAGTGCCACTCATGGTGTTCCGTAGCTAAATTCAAGCCCTGGTAATCGACATTTCAGGATAATCCCGCCCATGGCACCTGAATTAGTGCAAGGTGCTTATATGCCCCTGGTAGGATATTTTGATATCCTAGGAGACAAGCGCAGAGGAGACGGTATGTTATTACACATCTTCAAGGGGAAGTTCTCACTTCTCTACGTCGAGAACTTGTCCAAATCAACTTGTGTTGATAAGTAGCTCCTAATCTAGGCAGCTTTTTCAGAACAAAATTAAACGCCTTAGTGTGATTTTGATATTAAGAACACTAAACTAGACTTTGTGTGGATTAGGGTGCTAAGGTTATCGAGTGCCGCAAACCAGAGGTCAGTAATGAAGCCGAATACTCCCTAAGCCTTAGACCTAATACGTAAGCTTCGCATTTTCCTCAACCTCTTGAGTAATATCTAGATCTTAATGGACACATGAATTTTTAAGCCTAAAACAAGTTCAAGAGGCCTAAGATTAGCACTCATACTATTCTCTTTGTCTCTCTGTTATTCTACGACTTAATTTTCTTTCTTTTGATTTGGTCCAGAACATAAGTAAATTTCATAATCTTTTACTAATGACTATCCCTTTCTTATTTCAAATTGTAGCTCCTTTATAACATTTAAATCACCTCCTCTCTTCCTCCTCAAAAAGAAATTAATCTCATAAAATTTCCTCCCCTTTCAACTTCTTTTTGTTCTTTTTCAATTTTTTTACTTCTTTTGAGTTTTTTGAATGAGTATCTTTTTTGTGAAAAACCTTCAGAAACTTGAATTTTTATATGTTTGCACTTTAACACCCCCTCATGCCTAAGTTTTCCATTGTTCTCATTGTAAACTGGAGGGTATGAAATGAGCTTGGGTTCAAGGATTAGAATAGGGTCAAAAGGGTGGGCAAATAGGTCGATATGACTGTTGCGGATGATTTCAAGCTCTGGTACAAGTACCAGAGGTGGAGTCGGTTGTTTTAAAACTAAACTTAGAGTGTAGTAGACATAAAGCTCAAAAAGATAATCAGAAGGATCTCGGGTGTTTTGAAATGATGGGTTGCCTCGAATTAAGTGCTAAATTCAATGCCTTCAACTGAGCTGAAAGTGATCATGGAGGAGTGGTCAAATCGGTGGAGTTTTGTAGAACAAGCACCTTGATCAATAGCTTGGTTGGTCCAACCAGGTGCTTGTTTAAAGCGATAGGAAAATGAGGCAGCCCAAACCCAAGCGGTCTAGTGCGTTGATGGATGTGGATCAAGAGATGTGGTGCCCACAAGATACTTTGTGACTGAAAAGGATATGGCAATGTGAATCATGGGTTTGGCTGAATCGGATCAGCCAGGTCATAGTAGGGATCCTCAAAAGAGAATGGATTAGTTGAGGTTGTGAGATACCTACGATAGTGATCAGAGAAGGATAGGATGTGATTAGTAATCTGACCAAAGTCCAAATCCCGATCAAAATGTGGAGAGGAATCATATTTAACCGGATCATCGAGTAAAGTGTGAGTAGAGTAATTTGCAACTACCCCCACATTTCACCCCAACTAGTTTCACTTTCACCACATCCATAATCAAGACTTAATATACTTAAGTGTTTGCATAAACTGTAGGATAGAATTTGTTTGTCTTGTTTGTCACCTCCACTCATCTCACCCTTGTATATTATAAAAGAAAAAGAATAAAGAGATACTTCCTGTGAGACAAATCAACATACACACGACGAACACCCACATTTGAGGCACATAACCTATCTTGATTTTATCTACTCAACTGGTATTCCAACCTATGGAACTGGTACACCAACTCAAAACATAAAGGAGTAGAAATCAAACTAGGTTAATCACCTTTTGTGTGCCCTAATTGTTGGTGCATCTGGGCTAGTTGATTGAATTATTTGGGCCGCACCACCTAATCTAAAAGGAATTCATTTTCTAGCTGCCTTATAGGATTAAATAATTAGGTCAAACCAGGAACTCCATATTGTCTTGATTTGTAAAGGAAAATACTTGAACTCGTGATTTGAAACTTAGTTTGCCTCCTGGAAATTTTGTTTAATATACCTAATATTTGAATTTTAAAAGCTACTAAGCAAGATCTGAATCCTAAAACTCACTTCATCCTCAATAATCTTACATGAAAACTTTTTGGTTGTGCACATACACAAATTCTCAAACAAATCATTAAGGGCACAGCCCATTAAGGGCCCATCAAATTTCAAAAGTACAAATATCCTAAGCCTAACTAAAATTGATTAAACGTTGGCCTTGAGGATTGATTCACTTTTCGGGGCCTAGATTGAGATTGTCTCGATTAACCTGCTTATACTAGTAAATCCGATGTTTAGCTAGGGGAATTGTGTCAAACAACAGCGATTGAGGGGTATCAAGGGAACTGGAGGCACAAGCCAAAGGAAGAACCTTCTTCCCAACCCCTCCTTCTAACTAGTTAGATTGACCTGATAAAAGTAAAGTAAATCGATTATAATCATAAGATGGATTCTAAGAGTCTATAGATCTTTAGGCTACCCAACCGAAAGATAGGCTTGCATTTTTGTTCTGCAGGGCTCCTTTTCTCGTCCTTCCGACTTCCTTCAAGTGTATGCTTGGAAGGAGGTCACTGAACCCTCACATGGAAGGACCTATAGACCATTCCCAGAGGTACAGGTTGAGTTATAGCCAAGTAGATCCCATGGATGATCAACAATGACCTCCCCTACCCCTGACCTAGTAGGAGTTGATTCAGAGGCAGTTGGAATAATTGCAGCAGATGCAGCAAAGGTTCTAACGAATGAATGGTCAGGGCGCTTGGCCCTTAAAGGATTTTTATGATCCTTCGAAATATGAGGATCGTCCTGACATTGTGATCCCCATCGGTGATGTTGAGATCAAGCCCCAGGTTTCGAGTTTAATTAAACACTTTCATGGGCTTGGCTCAGAGGACCCATTCCAACATTTGGAGGACCTAATCACTCTAGTTCAGACCACCAAATCGCAGAATGTGGATGAAGAATAGATGCTCATGATGCTTTTCCCCCATTCACTAGGGAGAAGGCCGCACATTGGTATCATACCATTGGAAGACTGATTGCTACTTGGACAGCTTTGAAATTGGCCTTCCTGAAGAAATTCTTCCCGATTGGGCAAACCAATGCGTTGCGACGGCCAATTACCACTTTTGCTTAGCGGTAGGGGGAACCATTTTATGGGGCCTGGGAGCGATTCCAGGATCTGTAGCGGTAGTGTCCACACCACGAGGTGCTTAAATGGAAACTTGTGTAGATTTTTTATCATAAGTTGAATGATCAACTTTGTAATCCTGTGGATGCTTCTTGCGGAGGCAATTTCCTCAACAAAGAAGCAGATAGCACGTATGATTTGTTTGAGGAAATAGTGAAAACTCTTTAAACCACACTTCCATGGAATCCTTCAACCGATCCCAACAAACTAGACCAAATGCCAATGAGGTCTAAGATTCTCATACATTTGATATGGAATTGATATGCAATAAATTAGATATGGTGGATTTGGCTGCTAAATGAATGGAAGAGTAGATGTCCGGAAACTCTAATTTTTTTAGATCCACTCAATCTCAGGGCTTAGGATTCCATTCTTCGCAAGCTCCTATGGGTCGGGAGTTTGTGAACCAGCTGGAGTCGGCTCGACCTTCAGGCCAACTCTTATCGAAAACTTATGGGTTCCAAATTGAGGCCCTTCATCCTAGTTTTTCTGATCCTTCTTCATCCTCATCTTATGAGGATGTTCATGTTGTACAAGAGAATGCTCGGTCCAACCTGTACTCAAATTCCTACAATCCTGGTTGGAAAAATCACCCTAACCTCTCTTGGAAAGATTAGGGGCAGCAGACCCAATATCGACCGAACAATTATGTATCACAAAAACCAATGGGTTAGGGTCATGTATATGCTTAGTTGCCCCCTAATCAGGTTAATCAGTCCATGTGGAATGCTCAACAACCTACTGGGCAGGCTAATTTAAACTTGAAGATGGTAGAAGTGCAAGGGTCAATCTCCAGCTCATGCAACAAATGAAAACTTCGCTGGACACCTTGCAATCCGAACTTAGTGCAAACAACCAACAGCCCAGATCTCTCCCATCATAACCTGTACTAAACTAAAGGAATGTACAGGATCGAGGTGCTGGGCCTCAAGGGTTTGGTAATGGTGGGGAGTCGCATGCTCAAGCTCATGCAATCTATCAGGCTACCCTAGCCCCACCCGGAGCAAACCAAGTTCCCACCATAATCAACCAGGAGCCTCCTATTTTGCCTAACCCTCCCCAAGGCACTAACCAACATCATTTTACTGTTGCAAATACCATCACCTTAAGGGGTGGTAGTAGACACAACGGACCCACCGAACCCCATGACAACACCATTAGGCCTCATAGTAAGAATTCTAAACTCCTAACTAAGAATGTGCTCAACAAAAGATCAAAGTCTGATTTGGGAGTTTGTTGTTGTTGTATAGGAAAATAGAAAAATTCAGAGGAGAAATTGGAGGAAAGGTTGTCCTTACTTCAGGCTTTCAAATTGACAATCATTTTACTCCTCGTGGCTATCAGATCAATCCCCTCCTACGCTAATGGTTTATTGAATTCATATAAAGAAAAGCATAGAGTAGAATCTGAAAACAATAGGAGAGTACTCTTTTCTGATAACACAACCACACTGATCTTAAACAAGCTACCCCATAAGAAGCAGGACCTGGGAGCCTTGCTGATTTCCTGTACAATAGGATACACTACTTCTGACCGGGCCCTCTTGAACTTGGGTGCTTCGTTAATGTGATCCCCACCTCACTCCATATGGAACTAGGTCTAGGCTACCTAAAACACACTGACATAACCTTGCAGTTAGCTGATAGATCCATTACAAAACCAAGGGTTCTTTTGGAGGATGTTTTAGTCAAGGTTAATGATTTGCATTACCTTACTGATTTCATGGTCCTGGACATGGAAGCACCAAAACAGCTCAACCACACCCCGATTATTTTGGGATGACCTTTCTTGGCTACTGCCATGGCAAGGATTGACTGTGAATTAGAAAATATAGAAATGGCCTCTGGGAATAAAAGAAATTGATTTAATATTTTTGAGGTCTCAAAGAAGGATAAAATTAAGTGTGGTTTGATGGAGGAGCTTGGCAAAATAGAGGAGGTAATGGCCATACATATCTTAGACAACCTTTTAATGGCTAACTCAACCCAAACTTAGGAAGAAAATCACACAGTTGTAGGGATAATTGAGGACAATGAAGACATACAACATACTGTGGCAACCTGGGATGAGGAAGATATTCATGAAATTGGAAATTTGTTGGATGATTCACATGATCAACTTAAAACCCAATAATGTCCTCATGCTGAATTTTTAGAGTTTGAGGCCCAACTTTTGGGTGGGAATCATGAGGATTAGGATGGTTGGATTAAGCACCCTGATTGTCAGGATGAAATTGAATTTTTTAGGAGAAACGCTTGAAATGTTAGGTAGTCTAGAGTACTGACAAAGTCCCAACACATCACAAAACCCTCATCATCCTTGTTTACCGAACCATTGCACAATTTCTTTATCCACCCATACTTCCTCTATACTGAATGAACAAAACTCCTATTAGAGACCATTTGGGCTCTCCCTACATCACCATCTTACCACTTTCATTGATCATCTCTTCGGCAAGCCCATTTTCACTCTCAAGGACCCACATCTAGCAGTCTAGAAAACGTGTTGTTGTAGCCTGAATGTTAGTTATTTTTGATTGAGTACATCGCCTAGCTGAGCGCACTAAACTCAGCACGAGCAAAGGCTATTTTGAGCTGACCAGAATCTCATGGAAACCAGGTGCTATTCTTCCAATTCTGCTTTCCAACATGCTTTCATTTTAACAATGAGGACATTGCATTAACTAAGCATGGGGGGTTAGATATCTTATGAAATAATCATTTTTCCAGTCTATAATAGTAATTTGCTATTATTTTATTAAAAAAAAACTAGAATCAGGAGAGGAAAACTTAGGCATAAGGAGTTGCGAACTTTAGGAATTGATACTTTAGGACCTGAACACTTAGACTCATTAGGTCTTTGGGCTTAATTAGCCTGGGTGTGCACTCGAATGTGGACATAGTCTCGAGTCCTCGCCAAGTAACTTTATTTTAATTTGGCTAATAAATTGGGTTGATAAGTATATGATTTATCAACCTACCCTCTGATTCGAGGGGACTTTAAGTCTAAGCATCTACATACTATTTGCACTGACTCACTTTTCAGCGATTTCTTCAAAAATTGGGTAGCTAATGAACTTTATTGGGTAGTATGGTTGGCAAGTTGTCATGGGTAACAACCCATTGGCCGATTGTCTAGAGCCCAGCTACTTGACTATACTCATTCTACTACTTCTAGGTAAATCTTAGATCAGGGAAGCCACCTACTTAAAAAAAGAAAAAAATGGTCCTCAAAAAGTAAAAAAAATAAAAAAAATACAAAAATAAAAATAAAAAATAAAAAATATATATTGAAAAAGGAGAAAAAAATCGAAAATAAACCATACTTCACCACTCAAGTATGGTTGGCAAGTTACTTGGGTAAAATCATTGGCTGGTTATCTAGAGCCTAGCTCACAAAATTGCACAAATTCTCAAAATACTTATGCAAGAAGTAGGTAAGTAGAATAAATCAAGGAGATATACACTAGGTTCGCCCTTGTATTGACCCCATAAAAAATTTTAAAAGTAGGGAGAAAGCTATTGTTTGAAACGATAAACCTTTAAGAAGAAACTCTTAAGGTCACTTATGGTCATAGAAACCTGAAGTCCATTTTCATGGTCGCCTAATGAGGCTTTCACTCTTTTCGCAAAATGCTTACAGTTAGAGTCCTTTTTGAGTCTTGGGCGGGTTGGATAGCTGTAAAAAGTTATCCTGAAACTCTCAATCTCCAAAAGTCCAAAAAACTAAAAAAAAAAAGAAAAAAACAAAAAAACGTATCTTCCATTTTTTAATAAGGCTATTACTTGGGATATTTGCATTTTGGCAATCACCTAGGCACTGTCGAGTTTTTGTAACAAGGTCTTTACTTGAAATCTTCTAAAGCAACCAACAAATCGTGCTTAAGTAATAAAACCTCAATTCTACTTTTATACAAAGCATTTAGGTAAATTTTGCTAGGGACTAGCAAAAGGTAAGCATGGTCGTATGATAAACACACATAAATTCATGATAAAATGCTTATTTATGATAGTTCCTAGTCTTAGCATTGTGTATCATTGTATAAATATTGCATAACATTCATTGCATTGCATTTAGGTTAGTTGTATATTATGCACATTAATTCCAACATTTTATACAGCTAGGAGGTAGTGCGACATCTTTATAGGCTTCAGATGAAGAATCTGAACATACGGATGGATCGAGAACGATGATTGTAGTCCGTTAGCATGAAAATCACCCCGGTTAGAGCTCCGTAGCATCCTCTATAAGAAGAAGAAGATGGACGGCCTAGATGGCACCACGTGGCACCATCCAAGCCACCCTACACGAGCCACAGCATCCCTAGCTTCACGCAAGGAGCGATCCCAGTAGTTGGATCTCAATCCAATGGCTGAGAAACACTCTACATCGGCTGGTCTCTCCTCCAAAGCACAGCAAGGAAGGCTTCATCTTGACAGTTGGATCTTCATCCAACAGTCGAGGCGCGTAGTCGCACCTCATCACCACGCGACCAAGAATATTCATGGCTAAATGGTAGCTCACCTGCTTGTCAAACGAGAGGCACGGGTTCAAGAATCAATCTTCCAAGCCCCCTTCAACGCCCTAAGAAATTGGACTACTTGATCTTGATCGAGAGGATGGTGTTGCGCATGCGTGAGGAGATATTGCTTAATGGCACGCAGACGCATGCCAACATAGACGCGCTCCTTCTAGAGTGCTCATTTAAGTCGACTGGACACAGCACCTGTCGTCCGATCGTCGCGACCACATGGAGAGCATGATTCAAATTGATGAAGGCATGATCTGCAAGCACCTCCCAGCTGTGCGATGGTGGATCCAACAGCTACCAGCGAGTGCGTGACTTGAATGTAAGCAAGCGCATGTGATCTCCATGAAATCTTAGCCATCTACACTCGATCCAACCGCTATCGGTCTTCTTGCAATGTGCCAACTACATCCGTGCCTCCTCATGCTAGCCAAGGTGCATGAAGGCTATAGCGACACCCTCGACGGGTCTTTAGTGACGTTTTAAATGTTGCTGAAGACCCATGCATGCAAAACACCTCCATTTCTCCACTATATAAACACCATGATCCCTTCCCTTCCAAACCAACTCTACCTACTCCTAAGCTCTAGTAGCCTACCAAAGCTCCCTTAGAGCTTATTCCCAAGCTCTAAAGGCTTTTTATTAGTGTAATGCTCCTATACCCCACCAAATATTCCTCCTCCATCTCACTACCTTCAAAAGAAGCCTTGAAGCCATCCTCCCACCTCCATTCCGGTAGAAGATCACCTCCAGCTCCTCATCACCATTCTGAAGCCTCGGTGAAGCATTTCTGCACCTACCGTCCTCCTGCATCTCACCTCCATCATACAACACCTCACCCTCTTCGTCCAAGCTGCCGCCAAGCACCGTTGTCTCACCAAACAACCAATTTGGGAGATTTCTTCTCACGCCTATCTCTTTTATATTTTAGCATATTGTAATAGATGTTTGACTGACATTGTGATATATCATATTTGTTTCTCCACATTGTGAAGTTATCCTGCTTTTCTTTTTACTACAAAAATGCCAAAAAAATCATAAAACCCTAAAACACCAAAAAGAAACAACACGAAGTGCGGATTTCAATGAAAGTAAATGTACCCTCCTTGTGTTCGACCTGGGACTCCCTTGGAGTTTCGGTTAAAAATTATATTTGATAATGTGTTTTGTAAACTACGACAATTGGTTTCTCCTAACCTTGATTTTACTTCGCCAAAATCCTTATATCAACGTGCTTTTGAATGACGTAAATAACGAAGCGTAGAAACACTTGAAAGAAGCACGAGACACTTAGATCTTTTTTCTTGAGGGTGTTCGATAAACACACCTGAATTCATGATAAAATGCTTATTTATGATAGTTCATACATATAGCATTGCATATCATAGTATAAATATTGCATAACATTCATTGGATTGAATTTAGGATAGTTTGTATATTTTGTATATTAATTCCAATATTTTATATGGCTAGGAGGTAGTGCAACATCTTTATGGGCTTTGGATGAAGAATCCAATCATATGGATGGATCTGAAGCGACGATCGCAGTTCGTTGGCGTGAAAATCACCCTGATCAAAGCTCCGTAGCACCCTCTACAAGAAGAAGGAGATGGATGGCACAGATGGCGCCACATGGCACCATCCAAACCACCCCAATTGAGCCACCGTGCCCTAGCCTTGCCTCATGGAGAGGATTCCAGCCGTTGGATCTCAATCCAATGGCTAAGAATCACCCAAACATCACCCGACCTCATCCAAAACCACCTCAAGGAAGATCTGATCACAGCCATTGGATACTCATCCATTGGTCGAGGCCACGGCAAGCTAAAGTATCCGCACGACCAACCAGTGCCCTCACCACAGTGGCAATGCACCTGTTTCATAAAGAGGGGATCCAAGATCCAGTGGCGATTTGCTGGACCTTCTTCAGTGCTCGAAGAAATTAGACTGCTCGATCTTGATCGAGCGGTTAGCATTGCAAACATGAGAGGAAATGCAGCTCGAAGACGCGCAGATGCATGCCCAGGCAGACTCGTGCCATCTGCAATGCTGACTTAAGTCGATCAGGTGCATCATTCATCATCTGATCTTCATGATCATACGATGCGCGCCGATTCAAATCTCACGAGAGCCGCAATTCGTGCGTGCTCTTCAGCCACACGATCAGGATTGAATGGTGGAGATGCTTCCTCAACCAATGGGCATGCGATTTGAATGACCGTGAGAGTGTGAACTGCGGGCACCCCTAGTCGTGCGATGGTTCTTCCAACGACTGTCAGCTATGCGTGTGTGTTTGAATCCGCGAGCGCACGTGATCCCCTTGCGATCTCATTCATCCGTGCCCGATCCAACGAATGACGATCCCCTCGCACTACACCAGCTGCAGCCATGCCTTCTCATGCTAGCCATGGCGATTGAATGTATAGCGATGCCCCCGACGAGTCTTTAGCGACATTTTAAATGTTGCTGAACACTTGTGCGTGCAAAACACCTCAATTCCACCTCTATATAAACACCATGACCCCTTCCCTTCCAAACCATCTCTACCTACTCTACTCCCTCCTACTCCTAAGCTCTAATAGCCTACCAAATCTCCCTTAGAGTTTACTCCCAAGGTCCAAAGGCCTTTTGTTAGTGTAATCCTCCTATACCCCACCAAATACTCATCCTCCATCTCACTACCTTTATAAGAAGCCTTGGAGCCATCCTCCCACCTCTATTTCAGTAGAAGATCATCTCCAGCTCCTCATCCCCATTCCGAAGCCTTGGTGAAGCATTCCTCTACCCGGCATCCTCTTGCATGTCACCTCCATCATCCAGCACCTCACCTTCTTCATCCAAGCTACAGCCAAGCACCGTCGTCTCGCCAAATAATCGATTTCGGAGATTTCTTCTCACCCCTATCTCTTTTATAATTTAGCATATTGTAATAGACGTTTGAATGACATTGTGAAATGTCACATTTGTTTCTCCACTTTGTGAAGTTATCTTGCTTTTCTTTTTATTTCAAGAACACAAAAAAAATCACAAAACCCTAAAGCACCAAAAAGAAACAAAACAAACTGCAGATTTCAACGAAAGTAAACATCTCCCTGTGCTCGACCTGGAACACCCTTGGAGTTTCGGTTAAAAATCTTATTTGATAACGTGTTTTGCAAACTACAATGACAGGTTCTTGAAACCCTGATTTTACTTTGTCGAAAGCCGTTCATCATTTTGGCGCCGTTGCCGGGTGTCCAACAGAATTTGCTTTCTTGTCTTCTGTGTTCTTTCCATTTACTTATCATTAACCCCACTTCTCACTGATTTACTATCTTGTTGGTACCCTAGCAAGGAGATCCAAGTGCGGTAGACCATAGTAAAGCGCGGGTAGAGTAATCTGTAAGTGCCCCCACATTCTCCCCCACTAGTTTCATTTCACCACATCAGTAACCAAGACCTAATCTACTTAGGCACTTGCATAAACCCTACGATAGAATTTGTTTATCTTCTTTGTCACCTCCACTCATCTCACCCTCGCATATTATAAAAAATAGAAAATAAAAAGATACTTGTTGTGTGACAAATCAACATACACAGTACAAACACTGACATTTGAGGCACAAAACCTATCTTGATTTTATCTACTCAACTGGTATTCCGACTTGTGGAACTGGTACATGAACTCAACACATAAAGGAGTAGAAAACAGACTAGGTTAATCACCTTTTGTGTGCCCTAATCGGTGGTGCATCTGGGCCAATTGATAGCATTGTTTGGGCCGCACCACCAAATCTAAAAGGAATTCATTTTCTAGCTACCGCATAGGAATAAATAATTAGGTAAAGCTAGGCACTCCATATTTTCTTGATTTGTAAAGGAACATACTTAAACTCGTGATTTCAAACTTGGTTTGCCTCTTGGAAAGTTGGTTGAATATACCTAATATTTGAATCCTAAAAGCTACTAAGCAAGATCTGAATCCTAAAACTCACTTCATCCTCAATAATCTTGCTTGAAAACTTTTTGCATGTGCACATATACACATTCTCAATGAATCATTAAGGGCCCAAGCCTAACTAAAATTGATTAGATGTTGGCCATCAGGACTGATTTGCTCTTCGGGGCCAAGATTGAGATTGTTCACGATTAGCCTGCTTATGCATGTCAATCTAATGTCTAGTTAGCGAAGTAGCATCAAATGACCATGATTGGAGGGTACACTAGGAATAAGAGGTGCAAGCCAAAGGAAGAACCTTCTTCCCAATCCCTCCTAACTGGTCGAATTGACTCGATACAAGTAGAGTAAATTGTCTAAAATCTTAAGACAAATTTTGAGAGTCTGTAGACCTCTAGAGTACCCAACCTAAGGATAGGCTTGTATTTTTTGTACTGCAGGGTTCCTTCTCTTCCCCGTCCTTTAGACTTCCTCCCAGTGTATGCTTGGAAGGAGGTTATTGAACCCTCATCTAGAAGGACCTTTAGACCATTCCTGGAGGCAGAGGCTAAGTTATAGCCAAGCAAATTGCATGGCTGATCAGCAACCACCTCCCCTGCCGCTAAACCAGCAGGAGCTGATTCAGAGGTAGTTGGAATAATTGCAGCAAATGCAGCATTGATTCCAACGAATGTATGGTCAAGGGCTCCATCTTTGAAAGATTTCTATGATCCTTCAAACTATGGGGAACGTCCCAGCGTCATGACTCCTACTGGAGACATAGAAATCAAGCCCCAAATTTTAAGTTTGATTAAGCATTTCCATGGGCTTGACTCGGAGGACCCATTCCAGCACTTGGAGGATCTAACCACTTTGGTTTTGACCACGAAAGCTAGGAATGTGAACGAAGAGAAAATGATCATGAGGCTCTTTCCCCACTTTCTTAGTGGATAAACAAACATGAATTTATGATAGTTCCTAGGCTTAGCATTGCATATCATGTTATGAATACTGCATAACATCATTGCATGGCATTTAGGATAGTTGTATATTATGTAAATTAATTTTTCAACCAGGAGGTAGTGTGACATCTTTACAGGCTTCAGATGAAGAATCCGACCGTATGGATGGATTTAGAGTGATGATTGTTGTCCATTAATGCGGAAATTACCCCGATCAGAGCTCCGTAGCGCCCTCTACATGAAGAAGATGGAGAGTACAGATGGCGCCACGTGGAGCCATCCAGGCCGCCTAACACCGGCCAGCAGCAACCAGCCACACCCTTCACCTTCCATTCCTTTGAATCCTAGCCATTGGTTCAAGATCCAACAGTTGAGGTTCCTCCGTGCCTGTAGCACTCAATTCATCCTTGAGACGCAAAGGTGCCTCTAGTGCTTTGGTCGTGACGGGTGTTCCTAAATGCATGCCACGCGTTTGAATCCTGTCACGCCTCTAATCTAGCTGGTGGTGAGGCGTGCTTGATTTCGATCGCCCGATCATGCACAAGCGGCCGAGATGTAGATACGTTGATGCACAGATGACCGCCAATCCAGCGGAGGTGATCATGCAAGCATCGATGCACATCTCCACGCGTGATCCCACACATGCGTGGGTGTGTGCTTAGTTGGCGCCAACATTCAACGATAGCCTGGTGGACATTTAGTGACGCTTACAGAGTCACCAATTTCTCATAGGCGCAAGGCTAGCTACGTGTGTGAGCGGGGTTGAGCTGCTATAGCGACACTTGAGTTGGACCTACAACAACGTCTTGGAGGTCACTATTAGTCTTATCCTTATTCTAGCCTCCTCTCATCCACTATACAAAGACCTACACCCCCTCCCATCCAAGGCATCTCTACCTACTCTACTCCTACCTAGTCCTAAGCTCTAGAAAGCCTACTAATGCTCTGTTAGAGGTTACTCTCAAGATCCCAAGGCTCCTATTAGTGTAACGAACCTCTGCCCCACCAAATATTCCTCCATCTTCCCATCACCATTGATAGGTTACCTTGGAGCCATCCTCCTACCTCCGTTCCGGTAGCAGATCATCTCTGCCTCCTCACCTCCATTTCGGAGCCATGCTGAAGCTTTCCTCTACCCGACGTCCTCCCCATCTGACCTCCGTCATCCTGCTTCCCGACTCCTTCCAAGCTTCTGCTAGGCACCATTGTCTCGCCGAACAACTGCTTCAAGAGATCCTTTCTCACCTCTCTCTTTTTTATGCTTTCTAGTAATAAACATTTGTGCAATATATATCATATTTGCTTCGATCTCCATTGTGACCCATATTGTTTTCTTGCTTTATAGAAACAAACGAAAAAATTACAAAACCTCAAAAATGTTAGAAACAAACAAAATGAAGCACAATTTTCAAACAAAGCAAACGTCGCCTCCTTGTGTTCAACTCAGGACCCCCTTGGAGTTTTGGTAAAATTTATTTGATAACGACTTTTGGGACTACAACAATGGGTTACTCTTAAACCCAATTTGAAACATGCAAAATATGTGGATCATTTTGGCACTGTTATCGGGGAGGCAACGAAACTTACTTTCACGTCTTCAGCGCTTCTTTGCATTTGCATATTACTAACCCAGCTTATCTTTGATCTGCTGTTCGCCAGGTACCCTAGCATGAAGATCCAATTGCAGTAGACAAGAGTAAAGTGCAGGTAGAGTACTTTGTAAGTGCCCCCCACATTCCCCCCCACCAGTTTCATTTCGCTACACCCATAACCCAGACTTAATCTACTTAGGTGTTTGCATAAACCCTATGATAGACTTTGTGTGTCTTGTTTGCCACCTTCATCCATTTCACCCCCTCATTTTATAAAAAAAAAAATAGAAAGATACTTTCTGTGAGATGAATCAATTTACGCACTTTATACACCTACATCGGAGGCACATAACCTGACTTGAGTTTCATATACTCAATCGGGATTTCGACCTGTGGACCTGGTACACTAATTCAACACATAAAAGAGTAGAAATCATATTAGGTTAATCACCTTACTATGTGCCTTAATCGGTGGTGCATTTGAACTGATTGATTGAATTGGTTGGGCTACACCATCTAATTCAAAAGAAACTCATTTGTAGCTACCCGATAGGATTCAATATTTAGGTCAAGCCAGGCACTCCATATGTTCTCGATTTATAAAGGAAAATACTTGAACACGTGCTTTCAAAACTTGGTATGCCTCACAAAACTTTGCTGAATACACCTAACATTTGAATCCTTAAAGCTACAAAGTAAGATTCGAACCCTAAAATTCACCGCATCATTAATAATCTTGCTTGAAAACTTCTTGGTTGTGCACATTCACACATTTTCAAAAAAATCGTTAAGGGCATAACCCATTAAGGGCCCATCACATTCCAGAAGCACCAATATCCCAAGCTTAAATAAAATTGAGTAGACATTGGCCCTAAGGACTAGTTTGCTCGTTGGGATCCAGATTGAGATTGTTCATGACTAACCTGCTTATACTAGACAATCTGATGTCTAGCTAGGGGAGTAGCATCAAATGACTACGCCTGGGGGGTACACTAGGAACCAGAGGTGCAAGCCAAAGGAAGAACCTTCTCCCTAGTCCCTCCTTCTAATTGGTTGGATTGCCTGAACATAAGTATAGTAAATCGTCCATAATCTTAGGATGGATTATGAGAGTTTGTAGACCTTTAGGCTACCCAACCTAAGGACAGGCTTGCATTTTTGTGTTGCAAGTCTCCTTTTCCCCATCCTTCCGACCTCCTTCAAGTGTATTCTTGGAAGGAGGTCATTGAACCCTAGATTAGAAGGACCTTTAGACCATTCCCAGAGGCAGAGGTTAAGCTATAGCCAAGCAGATCCCATGGCTGATCAACAACCACCTCCTACTCCCCTGAACCAGTAGGAGCTGATTCAGAGGTAGTTGGAAGAATTGCAGCAGATGCAGCAATGGTTCCTATGAATGAATGGTCAAGGTGCTCGACCCTTGAAGGATTTCTATGATCCTTTAAACTATGCAGAATGTCTCGGCATCGTGATTCCTACCAGAGACATAGAAATCAAGCCCCAAGTCTTAAGTTTGTTTGAGCATTTCCATGGGCTTGGCTCGGAGGACCCATTGCAGCACTTGAAGGATCTGACCACTTTGGTTTAGACCACCAAAGCAAGGAATGTGAACGAGGAGCAAATGATCATGAGGTTCTTTCCCAGTCTCTCTGGGATAAGGCCACACATTGGTACCGAACCATCGGGAGGCCAACAGAAACATGGGCTGCTCTTAAGTCAGCTTCCGTGAAGAAATTCTTCCCAATCAGACGGACCAATGCCACGCGACGAGCGATCACCACTTTTGCCTAGCGGTCGGGGGAACCATTTCATGCTACCTTGTATAGATTCCTGGAACTTTTGAGGAAGTGTCCATACCACAAGGTGCCGAAATGGCAACTCGTGTGATTTTCTATCACGGGTTTGTTGAACAACTCTGTAATCATGTGGATGCCTATTGAGGAGGTACTTTCCTCAACAGGGATGCAGATAGCACATATGACCTATTTGAGGAAATGAGCGAGAAATCCATTAATCACACCTCCATGGATGCATTCAACCAATCCCAATAGCCTAGGTCAAATGCTAACGAGATATAGGATTCTCATCCATTTGACATGGATTTGATTTGTAATATGCTTGATAAAATGGACTTAGTTGCTAAAAGAATGGAAGAATGGATGTCTGGGAATTTAGGAAACACTTCTACACCTACCCAATCCTAGAATTTGGGATTTCATTCCTCACGAGCTCCCTTGGGGCGGGAGTTCATGAACCAACTTGAATCGGCTCAACCTATGAGACAGGATTTCTCAAAACCTTATGGGTTTGAAAACGGGGCCTTTGATCCTAGTTTTTCTGATCCTTCCTTCTCTCCATCCTTTAAGAAGTCAAAACCTTGGGTAGCTTGAGAGAGAGGAGGAGGAGATTAAAGAAGACAATAAGGCCCAGGGACTAGAAATTGAAGAGGCTACCCACATCCTGTTCCCTGAAGCCCTATTGAAAACCAAGAAGAAGAAAACCTTAGATAGAAACGAGGAGCTCCTGAATTTATTGAAGAGCCTAGAGATCAATATTCTGCTCCTCGACACTATTAAGCACATCCCGGCTTATGCTAAATTCTTGAAAGAACTATGTACCCAAAAGCGTAAGCCGAGAGAACCTACTCCGAGGAAGGTGATTCTCTTTAAGCAGGCAACTTCTGTTATCCTACATCACCTTCCTCAAAAGAAGAAAGATCCAGGTGCCCCCTTGATCTCATGAGTTTTGGGGAATACACTTTTGATAGGGCATTATTGGACCTAAGTGCATCCATCAACCTAATCCTGACTTTTCTTTATGAGAGGTTTGGGTTAGGTGAACTCAGGCCAACCTCAGTAATGCTATAATTAGCGGGCCATTCGGTCACCACACCGAGGGGCATTATTGAGGATGTAATTGTCAAGGTCACTGATTTCTATTTTCTTGTAGATTTCCTCATCCTTGACATGGATGTACCTAACGATTTGAGGAACACAGCCATCATTCTTGGGAGTTCGTTCCTAGCTACTGCCAAGGCCAACATAAACTGTGAAAGCGGTAGTATGGAGATCGCCTTTGGGGATAAGAAGCTAACTCTGGATATTGTTAAGGCAATAAGAAGATTTGAGGATTATGGATTCATTGAGGAGCCTGAGGATTAGGATTTTGAGACTTGTATGGTGATCAGTGCACTCGAGGACTCCACCAGCTTTAGCGAACCCAACCCACAACCCTCTGTGGCAGACCTACCACATCCTGAAGAGGCTATTGATTTTGTTCAATCCCAGCCTCTTCCACTAGATCGTCTTGATGAATCTTCATCAGCATCCTCCCTACCTTCTATTGTAAACCCACCTTAGCTTGAATTGAAACCATTGCCCAAAAAATTGAAATATCAGTACTTAGGACCTAAAAACGCACTCCCTATAATTATTAGTGTTGATTTGACTAAGGAACAAGAATCAAGATTAATTAAGGTACTTAAGAACAACAAGGAGGCAATTGGTTGGACCATCCACTATCTAAGGGTGATCGAGCCATCTTATTATAATCATCGTATTTCATGGAAGATGGATCCCACCCTTCTCGCGATATGGAAAGGTGACTAAACCCAAATATGTGAGAAGTGGTCAGGAAGGAGATAATTAAGTGGCTCGATGCTAGAATTATATACCCAATCTCGGATAGTCCATGGGTTAGCCCCATTCAGATTATACCCAAGAAGATGGGAATAACCATTTCGACTAACTAGAAAGGGGAAACCTTCACCACTTGTTCAACTTTCTCTTGGAGAGTCTGTATTGACTATAGGAAGCCGAACATGCCACTAAAAAGGATCAGTTTCCCTTGCCATTCATTGATCAAATCCTTGAAAGGTTACCTAGGAAAAAATACTTTTGCTTCGTGGACGATTATTTGGGATATAACCAAGTCCCAATCCATCCCAAAGACCACGAAAAGACAACCTTCACATGTCCCTATGGAACCTTTGCATTCCGTAGAATGCCATTCGAGCTTTGCAATGCGCCTGCGACTTTTCAAAGGTGCATGCTGGCCATCTTTTCTGACATGGTGGGAGATTGTCTTGAGGTGTTCATGGATGATTTCTCCATTTTTGGAGATTCTTTTGAGTGTTGCCTAGCTAACTTGGAATTGATCCTCTAGAGATTCATCAAAACATGGCTGGTCCTTAGTTGGGAAAAAAGCCACTTTATGACTCAAGAAGGCATTATCTTGGGTCATGTGATCTCTAGTCAGGGTATTGCGGTTGATAAAGCTAAGGTGGATGCTATCTCTAGACTTCTGCCACCCAAATCCGTAAAACAAATCCGCTCTTTCCTTGGGCATGTGGGTTTTTATAGAAGATTTATTAAGGACTTTTCAAAGGTTGCTTGGCCCTTGAGCAACCTTCTGGCCAAAGAAATGCTGTTCGAGTTTGATGAATCATGCTGTAAGGCATTTGATTTGTTAAAAACTGCAGTCACCTGTGTGCCGGTGTTGCGACCACTAGTCTGGATAGCCCCGTTTGAGATTATGGCTGACGCATCTGATTATGCCGTCAGGGCTGTCTTGGGTCAGAAGATTGAGAAAAATTCCTTTGTGATTTACTACGCTAGCAAGACTTTGGACGTGGCCCAGAGGAACTACATCGTTACTGAAAAAGAATTGCTAGCTGTAGTTTTCGCTTTAGAAAAATTCAGGGCTTATCTGTTTGGTTCTCGTGTCATCATTTACACCGACCACTCAGCCTTGAAACATCTCTTGGCCAAAAAGGATGCCAAACCCCAGCTTATTTGCTGGATTCTCCTGCTTCAAGAATTCGATCTTGAAATTAGGGATAAAGTCGGGGCACAAAATGTAGTGGCGGATCACCTCTCAAGAATCCTAATTGATTCTCCTTATCTGAATGTCCCGATCTCTAATACTTTTCCACATAAGACTATCCTTATAGTCTCGGGTATCCGAACCCCCTGGTTTGTGGATATCATCAATTATTTGGCCATTAGTCAAATCCCCCAGGATTGGACCAAACAACAATGGGTTAGACTTGTGTCTAAGGCTAAAGATTATTTTTAGGATGATCCCGAGCTGTACCGCATTGGTGCAGACTAGATTATTCATCAATGCATCCTGTTAATTGAGTTCCATAGCATACATGAGTTCTGCTACACATCTACGTGTGGTGGACACTTTTTTGGGAAAAAAGACGATAGCAAAAATCTTGCAATCTGGCTTTTATTGGCCATCATTATTTAAGGATGCCCAAGAATTCTCAAAGTCATGCACCCGACATCAGACACTAAGGAACATGGCTAAAAGAGATATGATGCCCCTGAACCCAATACTTTCCATCAAAATTGTTGACATTTGTGGCATCCACTTTATGGGACCCTTCCCTCATTCATTTGGACACCAATATATTCTGGTCGTTGTTGATTATGTGTTCAAATGAATTGAGGCAATTCCCACCCAAACCAATGACCACAAGGTGGTCATCGATTTTGTGAAGAAAAATATCTTCAGTTGATTCGGGTTTCCTCAGGCAATTATCAATGATGGTGGTACACATTTCACTCATGCCCAGTTTCAGAATTTATTGCGGAAATACGGGGTGAATCATCGGATTTCCACACCGTACCACCCTCAGATGAACCGACAAACCAAGGTCTCCAATCAGGAGATCAAAAACATTTTGCAGAAAAACGTTAGGCCTGATAGGAAGTATTGGACCCAAAAGCTAGATGATGCTCTTTGGGCTTATCATATGATTTACAAAATGCCTATCGGTATGCCTCTGTTCCGTGTAGTGTTTGTTAAGGCATGTCACTTACCTATAGAACTTGAACACCGGGCATTTTGGGCCATCAGGAAATGTAAATTTGACCTAGAGTTGCCCAGGAAAACCAAGAAACTCCAACTATCTAAGTTGGAGGAGCTTCGAAATGATGCTTATGAAAATGCCAGAATCTATAAGGCAAGGACCAAAGCTCTCCATGACCAGATGATTTCATGTAAGAGCTTTGAGCTGAACCAGAAGGTCTGGCTTTTCGGTTCACGATTGAAGCTTTTCCCTAGAAAACTCAGGTCTAAGTGGGACGGCTCGTTCTTTATTGAGCGAATTTTCCCTAACGAGGCCATCGAAATCTCTGACCCAAAGACGGGTAATATTTTCAAGGTCAACGAACAACGTCTCAAACCCTTGTTGACCATGTGCTCCTTGAACCTGTCTCGGACAAGGTTACTCCTACCTTGCCTTAACCTCCACAGACCGATCATCGCCTAGCAGAAGGCATTAAAATCAGCACGTGTAAAGACTGTTACAAGCTGACCTGAATCTCATGGAAACCAGGTGCTATTCTTCCACTTGTACTCTCCTTCATGCTTTCATTTTTAACAATGAGGACATTGCATTAACTAAGCATGGGGGGTGGAGATTTCTTATGAATCTGTTTGTCAGGTATAGCAATAATTTTCAATTTTTCATCTTAGGAAAAAAAAGCAGAGAAAATTAGGAGACGAAAACGTAGGCATTAGGAGTTACAAACTTTAGGAATTGATACTTTGGGACCTAATTACTTAGACTTTTCATGTCTTCGGGCTTAATTTGCCCAGGTGTCTACTCGAATGTGGACATAGTCTGGAGTCCTTGCCAAATAATTTTATCTTAAACTGGTGAATTAGTTGGGGTGATAAGTATTCGATTTATCAACCCATCCTCTAATTTAAGGGGATTTTAAGTCTAAGCATCTACACACTTTTTGCACTAACTCACTTTTCTGCAGTTTCTTCCAAAATTGGATAGCTAATGAAATATTAGGGTGGTATGGCTGGCAAGTTGTTAATGGTAACAGCTCATCGGCCGATTGTCCAGAGCCCAGCCACATGACCATTTTCATCGTACTACCTTTAAGTAAATCATAGATTAGGGAGTGTCCTACTTTATAATCGAATGAGGACATTGCCTAAATAATCGAATACTAACTCTACTTTTATACATAGCATTTAGGTTAATTTTGTTAGGGACTAGCAAAAAGTAAGCATGGGGGTATGATAAACACACATGAATTCATGATAAAAATACATATTTTTGATAGTTCCTAGGCTTAGCATTGCATGTCATGTTATAAATACTGCATAACAAACATTGCATGGCATTTAGGGTAGTTCTATATTATGTACATTAATTTTTCCATTTTACATGGCCAGGAGGTAGTGCGACATCTTTACGAGCTTCGGATGAAGAATCCAACCATACGGATGAATTCAGAGTGACGATCGCAGTCCGTCAACGTGAAAATCACCCCGATCAGAGCTCCGTAGCACCCTCTACAGGAAGAAGAAGATGGACGATTCAGATGGTGCCACATGGTACCATCCAGGTTGGCCAACACCGACCAGCAACAACCGGGCACACCCTTTACCTTCCGCGCCTTTGAATCCTAGCTGTTGGATCAAGATCCAATGGTTGAGGTTCCTTCGCACCTGCAGCACTCAATTCATCCTCGAGACACAAAGGTGCTAGCAGTGCATTGGCCATAAGAGGTGTTCTTAAACGTATGGCACGCATTCGAATCGCATCGCTCCTCCAATCGAGCTAGTGGTGAGGCGCACTTGATTTCGACCACCCGATCAAGCACGAGAGGACGAGATGTGGAAATGTGGATGCACAGATGACCACCGATCCAGCGGAGGTGATCACGCAGGCATCGACGCACATCTCCACACGCGATCCCACACACGCGCGAGTGTGTGCTTGCTTGGCGCCAACCTTCAGCGACTACCTCACAGACATTCAGTGACGCTTACAGCCTTTACTAATTGCTCGTAGGCACAAGGCCATCTACATGTGTGAGCGGGTGTGAGCTGGCTACAGCAACACTTGAGCTAGACTTACAGCGATGTCTTGGAAGTCGCTATTGGTCTTATGCCTATTCGAGCATCCTCTCATCCACTATATAAAGACCTACACTCCCTCCCTTCCAAGGCATCTCTACCTACTCTACTCCCACCTATTCCTAAGCTTTAGCAAGCCTACCAAAGCTCCATTACAACTTACTCTCAAGCTCCCAAGGCTCCTATTACTGTAACGAACCTTTGCCCCACCAAATATTCCACCATCTTCCTATCACCATTCAGAGGTCACCTTAGAGCCGTCCTCTCGCCTCCATTCCTGTAGTAGATCATCTCCGCCTCCTCACATCCATTTTGGAGCCACACTGAAGCTTTCTTCTACTCGACGTCCTCCCGCATCTCACCTCCGTTGTCCCGCTTCCCAACTCCTTCTAAGCTTTCGCTAGGCACTATCGTCTCGCCGAACAGTCGCTTCGCGAGATTTTTTCTCACCTCTCTTTTTTTTATGCTTTTTAGATTATTGTAATAAACATTTGTACAATATATATCATATTTGCTTCTATCTCCATTGTGATCCATATTATTTTCTTGCTTTATGAAAAAAAATGAAAAAAAATAACAAAACCTAAAAAATGAAACAAATAAACCAAACGAAGCACGGTTTTCAAACCAAGTGAACATCGCCTCCCTATGTCCCACTTGGGACTCCCTTGGAGTTTCGATAAAATTTTATTTGATAACGAGTTTTGCGACTACAAAGATGGGTAACTCTTAACACTGATTTTAAACATGCGAAACACGTGCATCATTAGGGATAAGGCCGCACATTGGTACCAGACTATTGGAAGGCCGATAAAACCACGGGCTGCTCTTAAGTCAGCTTTCCTGAAGAAATTCTTTCCTATTGAACGAACCAATGCCTTGCGACGAGCGATTATGACTTTCACCCAGCAGTCGGGGGAACTGTTTCATGGTGCCTGGGAGTGATTCCAAGAACTTTTGAGGAAGTGTCCACACCACAAGGTGCCCAAATGGCAACTCGTGCAAATATTCTATCATTGGTTGGCCGATCAACTCCGTAATCACATGGATACCTCTTGCAGAGGTAATTTCCTCAATAGGGATGCAAATAGCGCATAAGACTTGTTTGAGGAAATGAGCGAGAATTCAATTAATCACTCCTCCATGGATGCCTTCAACCAAGCCCAACAACCCAGGTCAAATGCTAATGAGATCCAAGATTTTCATTCATTTGACAAGGAATTGATTTGTAACAAGATTGATAAGATGGATAAGATGGACTTGGTTGGTAAAAAAATGAAAGAATGGATATCTGGGAAATCAAGAAACATGTCTACACCCACTCAATCCCAGAATTCAAGATTCCATTCCTCACAAGCTCCTACAAGGTGGGAGTTCGTGAACCAACTTGAATCGGCTCAACCTATGAGCCAGGACTTCTCGGAACCTTATGGGTTCCAAACTGGGGCCCTTGATCCCAATTTTCTGATCCCTGCTTCTCTCCATCCTCACCCTATGAGGATGCATATGCAATACAGGGGATTGCTAGGTCCAACCCGTATTCCAACACTTATAACTCTGGTTGGAGGAACCACCCTAACTTCTCTTGGAAACGTCTGGGGCAACAGACCCAAACACGACCCAACAACTATGCACCTCAGAGACCTATGGGTTAGGGTCAAGTATATGCCTACTTTCCCCCAAGATTGATTACTCAACCACCTTGGAATGCCCAACAATCTGCAGGGCAGGCCGATTTAAATAGGTAGATGGTAGAAATGTAAGGGTCCATGCTTCAGCTTATGCAGCAAATGAAGACATCATTAGACAACTTGCAATCCGGGTTTATTCCTAACACCTGACAACCCAGATCTCTACCATCCCAACCTATACGCAACCCACACAATGTGCAAAATCAAGGCAATAGAGCCCAAGGTACAGAAATCAAAGGGACCCATACACACATGCTCAGGTGGTGGAGCAGGGTCCCTCCTCTTCTTCTAGATACATGACCAATCAAGGCTCTCCAATCTTCACTAACCCAACTCAAGACCCAAACCCATACGCCTCTGCAAACTCCATCACCTTGAGAAGTGGAAAGCAGACCCAGGACCTTGAATTACCTTCTAGAAGCCAAAACCCTGGGGGGCTCGAGAGAGAAAAGGAGGAGACTGAAGAAGACAATAAGGCCCAGGGACTGGAAATTGAAGACACCACCCACATCCCGTTCCCTGAATCCTTATTGTAAACCAGGAAGAAGAAAACCTTAGAGAGCAACGAGGAGCTCCTGAATTTATTCAAGGGTGTAGAGATCAATATTTTGATACTTGATGCTATTAAGCACATCCCGGCTTATGCTAAATTTTTGAAAGATTTATGTACCCAAAAGCATAAGCCGAGAGAACCCACTACGAGGAAGGTGATTCTCTCTGGGCAAGCAAGTTCTGTTATCCTGCATCACCTTCCTCAAAAGAAGAAAGATCCAGGTGCCCCCTTGATTTCATGTGTCATTGGGGAATACACTTTCGATAGGGCATTGTTGGATCTAGGTGCATCCTTCAACATAATCCCTACCTTGCTTTATGAGAGGTTTGGGTTAGGCCAACTTAGGCCAACCTTAGTAATGCTACAATTAGCGGACCATTCGGTCACCACACCGAGGGGCGTTATTGCGAATGTAATCGTCAAGGTCAAGGACTTCTACTTTCTTGTAGATTTCCTAGTCCTTGACATGGATGTACCTAATGATTTGAGGAACACACCCATCATTCTGGGGTGCCCGTTCCTAGCTACCGCTAAGGCCAACATAAATTGTGAGAGCCATAGTATGGAAATTTCCTTTGGAGATATGAAGCTAACTCTTGATATTTTCAAGGTGATAAAAGGATTTGAGGATTATAGATTCATTGAGGAGCCCTAGGATCATGATTTTGAGACTTGTATGATGATCAGTGCACTTGACGACTCCATTGGACTTAGCAAACATAACCCACAACCTTCCGTGGGAGACCTACCAAACTGTGAAGTGGCCGTTGATTTTTGTTCATTCCCAGCCTCTTCCACTAGATCGTCTTGATGAATCTTCATCAGCATCCTCCCTACCCTCTATACTAAACTCACCTCAGCTAGAATTGAAACCATTGCCTAAAAATTTGAAATATGAGTTCTTAAGACCTAAGAATATGCTCCCTGTGATTGATTAATGCTGATTTGACTAAGGAGCAAGAAGTGAGATTGATTAAGGTCCTTGAGAAAAATAAAGAGGACATTGGTTGGACCATCCACGACCTTAAGGGGATTGAGCCATCTTAATATAATCATCATATTTTCATGGAAGATGGATCCCATCCTTCTCGCAAAATGCAAAGGCGATTAAACCCGAATATTCGAGAAGTGGTAAAAAGGAGATAATCAAGTGGCTCGATGTTGGAATTATTTACCTGATCTCGGATAATCTGTGGGTTAGCCCTGTTCAAAATGTACCCAAAATGGTGGGAATAACTATTATGACTAACGAGAAAGGGGAATCCTTTACCACCCATTCATCTTTTGCTTGGAGAGTTTGTAATGACTATAGGGAGCTGAACACAACCACTAAAAAGGATCATTTCCCCTTGCCATTTAATGATCAAATCATAGAAAGGTTAGCTAGGCAAAAATACTTTTGCTTCCTAGATAGTTATTCGGGATATAACCAAGTCCCTATCCATCCTGAAGACCAGGAAAAGACAACTTTCACTTGTCCCTACAAAAACTTTGCATTCTGTAGAATGTCATTCGGGCTTTGCAATGCACCTGTGATTTTTCAAAGCTGCATGGTAGCCATTTTTTCTGACATGGTGGGAGACTGTCTTGAGGTTTTCAAGGATGATTTCTCCATTTTCGGAGATTCTTTCAAGTCTTGCCTAGCTAACTTGGAATTGATCCTCCAGAGATGCATCAAGGCATGGTTGGTCCTCAGCTGGGAGGAGAGCCACTTCATTACCCAAGAAGTCATTGTCTTGGGTCATGTGGTCTCTAATCGAGGTATTGAGGTTGATAAGGCAAAGGTGGATGCTATCTCTAGACTCCCTCTACCCACATCCATAAAATAGATCCACTCTTTCCTTAGGCATGTGGGCTTTATAGAAGATTCATCAAGGACTTTTCGAATGTTGCTCGACCCTTGGGTAACCTTTTGGCCAAAGACATGCCGTTCGAGTTTGATGAATCATGCCGTAAGGCATTTGATTTATTAAAAATGGCAGTCACCTGTGCCCTGGTATTGCAACCACCGCTCTGGACAGTCCCATTTGAGATAATGGAAGACACATCTGATTATGCAGTTAGGGCTGTCTTGGGTCAGAAAAATGGGAAAAAGCCCTCCGTAATCTACTACGCTAGCAAGACGTTGGATGATGCCCAAAGGAATTACACTATTACTGAAAAAGAGTTGCTAGCCATAGTTTTTGCTTTAGAAAAATTTAGGGCTTATCTTTTAGGTTCTCACATTATCATTTACACTGACCACTCATCCTTGAAACATCTCTTGGCCAAAAAGGATGCCAATCCCTGGCTTATTCACTGGATTCTGTTACTTCAAGAATTTGATCTTAAAATCAAAAATAATGTTAGAACACAAAATGTGGTGGTGGATCACCTTTCGAGAATCCTAATTGATTTTTCTCATCTGGATATCCCTATCTCTGAAACATTTTCAGATGAGACGATCCTTACAGTCTTGAGTATTCGAACCCCCTGGTTTACAGATATTGTCAATTATTTAGCTGTTGGTCAAATCCCCTAGGATTGAACCAAACAACAGTGGGGAAGACTTATGTTCGAGGGTAATTATTATTTTTGGATATACTGTACCGGGGCCAACCAGATTATTCGTGGATGCATCTTAGAAAATGAGTTCCATAGTATACTTGAGTTCTGCCATGCATCAGCGTGTGGTCGACACTTTTCCAGGAAAAGGATGATGGCCAAAATTTTGCAATACGAATTCTATTGGCAGTCGTTATTTAAGGATGCCCAGGAATTCTCAAAGTTGTGTGCCTGATGCCAGACACTTGGGAACATAGCCAAGAGAGACATGATGCCCTTGAACCTAATACTTTCCATAGAAATTTTCGACATTAGTGGCATCAATATCATGGGACCCTTCCCTCCTTCATTTGGACACCAGTATATTCTTGTTGTTGTTGATTATGTGCCCAAATGGATTGAGGTAATCCCCACCCAAACCAATGACCACAAAGTGGTGATTGATTTTGTGAAGAGAAATATCTTCAGTCGATTTAGGATTCCTCGAGAAATTATCAGTGATGGTGGCACACATTTCACTCATGCCCAGTTTCAGAATTTACTGGGGAAATATGGGGTGAATCATCGAATTTCCACACCCTATCACCCACAAACGAATGGATAGGCTGAGGTCTCCAATCAGGAGATCAAAAACATTTTGTAGAAAATCGTATGTCCTGATAGGAAGGATTGGACCTAAAAGCTAGATGATGCCCTTTGGGCCTATCATACGGCATACAAAATGCCTATCGGTATGACTTTGTCCCATCTGGTGTTTGGTAAGGCGTGTCACTTACTCATAGAGTTAGAACACCGAGCATTTTGGGCCATCAAGAAATGTAATTTCGACCTAGAGTTGGCCGAGAAGACCAGGAAACTCCAACAATCTGAGTTGGAGGAGCTTAGAAATGATGCCAATGAAAATGCCAGAATCTATAAGCAAGGACTAAAGCTCTTCATGACTAGATGATTTTGTGTAAGAGCTTTGAGCTGAACCAGAAGGTCTAGCTTTTCGATTCTCGACTGAAGCTTTTCCCCAAGAAGCTTAGGTCCAAGTGGAATGGCCCGTTCATTATTGAGTGGATTTTTTCTAATGAGGCCGTCGAAATCTCTGACCCAAAAATGGGTAATTCCATCATGGTCAATGGACAACATCTCAAACCCTATGTTGACCATGTGCTCCTTGAAACCATCTCGGACAAGGTTGCTCTCACCTTACCTTAACCACCACTAGCTGAATATCACCTAGCTGAAGGCACTAACCTCAGCATGTGTAAAGGTTGTTTCTAGCTAACCAGAATCTCATGAAAACTAGGTGCTATTCTTTCAATTCTACTCTCCTGCATGCTTTCATTTTAACAATGAGGACATTACATTAGCTAAGCATGGGGGCATTGATATTTTATGAAATAATCATTTTATCGGCCATAATAGTAATTTCCTATTATTTTAATTAAAAAAATAAAAAAAATATATATAATAAAATAAAAAAGAATTAGGAGAAGAGAACTTAAGCATTAGGAGTTGCAAACTTTAGGAATTGATACTTTGGGACCTAAACACTTAGACTCTTCAGGTCTTTGGGTTTAATTAACCCGGGTGTCCATGTTAATCACTCTGAAATGGGTTTTAAAGTCATCACATTATAGTACAGTTCGAATCAGTGTGAGAAACAAATAAATTTATAACTCGAATGTCAGAAATGAAGTCCGAGGTCATTCGCTGGGAGCTAATAGGAATTCAATCGCTAATCTCCATTTATAAAAAAATGAGCACAAGAATTGAATCAGATAACGGCTAGCAATGAGTGATATATACTCAAAATGGATTATCAATGTATACCATGAGCATAATAAGAGATTAATGTGGCAAAAGGAAAGTTAAGGCAAAAGAATGGTGATTTGAATCACTAACTATTAGCCTGAATTAAGCATTTATCAACCAATCAAATGTTTGAATAGTGCTGATCAATCAGAAATGCCACATAGCCACAGTGCCAAATCAGACGTCAAGTATATAGTTAGACATCTTAAATGTTGTTGCACTGCCTCGAGAAGGCATTCTCTTCTCACCCTCTTCTTCCCTGCCCTTCTTCACTTGGCCTTTGTTCTTCATGCATAGAGGGAGGCAATCCCTCCTGGAGCTAAGTGTTTAGCCAACTCACAAGAGAGAAAAACCCACCCTCCCTCACTCTCTCTTTCCTTTATCTCTGGGTTTTTCCTCTTTATTTCCTACCTTCCCAAGGCCATAGTACCGAGTAATCTGGTTATGGATCTAAGCGCACCCGAGACCAGGGCTATAGGCGTGGGGTAGCAGCCGAGGTGTATGCGAGTTAAGCAGGTTGGGTCAGAGCCAGGCCCGCATGATGCGTGTCATGGGCGAGTCGTGTGTGGGTAAGGAGGACCTCACCCTCGTGTTAGGAGGCGAAGAGGCATATGCAAGAAATCAATTTATTCACTAGGGAGGCTTCATCCACCACCAATGTGGGATTATTCCCACCAACTCTTCATGCGTGCATAAACTAAGGAGGTCCCGCTTAAGTCAGCCACTAGTGATCTTCGTGTCTTCAATTGGATGTGAAGCTAGACACATGGATGCAATCCGTGATAACTAGAAGCAAAACCTGGAGCTTACTTGGCTGGAGCTCAAAGAATAGGGTCGTCATCAATGGTGGCAGCGGTAGAGCATGGTGTAACCCTGAAAATCACAATACGGGCATGTAGCCCTAGTTAAACAAATTCATGAGCTTCGTCGAACCGTGACGAATGCATAGGGGATGGTCTCATGGTTAGTGGAGGTGTGTGGTGGTCTGCGGAGGTCGGAGGAGGAACGCGACGATGGGTGTGTTCGGTGGGTCATAAGACTGAGTGGAGAAGGAAATAAAGGTGGGGCTTGGATACAGGTGGATGTGGTGATGGTGTATAGGTTTTCAGCGAGGCAGTTGGAGGGGTGTAGCGATAGGGATGCCTCGCTGGAGGTGTTGTCAGAGACAGGGAAGACGGTGGTGGTCACATGTGTTTGGCGGTCGAATTGAGAGATAGAGGGAAAAAGAAGTAGGGAAGTAGAGGAATCTAAAGAACCTAGTTTAGGGAGAAAAGGGGGAGAGATTCCCATGCCGATGTGATGGACGGATGTGGGGAAGACGAACCTTCGAAGGGAGAGATGACGAGGAAGAGGGGGATCTTGGAGCTGCTGAGTTGGTCGTCGAGGAGTAGATGGAGGGGTGGAACGTAGCACTCCCAATTTGGCCGTTGGTAGGTCGTAGGATGACGGAGGGAAGAGCTCACTGGAGCTAAGGTCAGAGCCAGCCATGGAAGAGAGGGAAGATGTTCTACCCTTAAACCTTGCTGAGGAGAACGGGCAGGCCCTGGGGTTTCTTTTATAGGCCTTAGGGAGCAGTTAGAGCTTGGGAAGCAAGCTTTCGAAGCTTGGGAGGCTCGCTAGAGTTGGAAACCTAAAGATACCTGAATCTCTCATGCATTCGCATCAGAGATTGGGAAGGTTGTTGGGCTCAAGAATGGGTGCATTGGAAAGAGGACTCCTTAAGGATTCTACCTTCCAATTTTAGAAGGGATTGAGCGAGAAATCAGGGAGATATTCCCATTTGAAGGTCACCAAAGCTTTAGGATTAGAAGTTGAGGGTGGTAGGGACCTATTTGTGATGAAGGCAAAGAAGTTCGGGGGCTTTTTGTGTGGAATTCAAAAGCTGAGGGGTTATTAGAGATAAAGAAAGTCAGACTTAGACCAAAGTGCAAACTAGGACGAAATAATCTTACATTAGGCCCAAATTTTGGTACAAACCTAATTTGGACCTAATGAATCTAATGGTGAAGTTAGATTTTAGTGTTGGCCCCATTTGTTTGGGTAATTTGTGCAAAAACCCAAATTAGGGTAAATGTCTGTTTGAAATTCTATTTTTGGTCAATATGTGTTCTAATGGTCAAATTGATGGTACCAAACCCTAAAGAATATTTTTCTATGAATTTTAGAGGGTTTAAGTAAATTTTATACTGACCAAAACCTCAGTTAATTAAGCAGGTCTATTTTTAGGGTTTCGAAGGTCATTTAATTCCCGTAACGCATGAAAATCATTTTCTGTCTGTTTTAACTCACTTGTTATACTCTTAAGATCATCTGACCCATAATTAACCCCTGGAGATACCCCCTGATTGTACTATAATTGAGATATGCTGTTAAAACTGCAGTTTACCCTTATTTTATTGTATTTCCCTCAGAATGGATTATGCAATGAATTAGGGCTCTCTAATGGTTATGTAGGAGCATTTATCCCTTGATTATGACTAATTAAAGCTAGATATGGCTGATGATGATGTGATCGTCATACCCCCATGCCTAACTTATGCTTGTTCCTTAGCAAAATCTCATCGAATTAAGTCAAATTCTAGACCACATGTTCAGATCTCTGATGTATGCTTTTTCTTGTAGATTAGGTCAGAATGCCAATACTCGGCCTAGAGGTACTCAAGTACCAACAAAGATCCAGACTTGACCAGCTCTAGCCTAAGTCTGCCGCAAAGGTTTCTAAGGCCCACAAGAAATAACCTAAGGTTCGTTGAACTCCGCAGTTAAAGCACCCATGTTTAAAACATTTTTAGTCTTTGTTCAGTTTGCAGTACGTTTTTGTAAGAGAAAGATAAAATATTTTTTTGTATTTTTGGAGAGTTTTCTCTCTCTTTTCTTTTCTTTGTTTCTAGCTTCGAATTGGCTTTACAACATGGTCTATGTCAGATTTCTAGCTCCCACCATCAATCCTCGGAGGGTCCCTGGCAATCGATGCTTCGAGATAGCACCACCCATGGCAACACCCAGAACCTTGATTTTTGACACTTCGAGATAGTGCAGCCCGTGGTGTTCTGTAGATAAATTTAGACCCTGGAAATCGACATTTCGGGATAATCTCGCCAATGGCACCTAAATTAGCACATGGTGCTTACGCGCCCCCTATAAGATATTTGGATATCCTAGGAGACAAGCATCGAGGAGACGATATGTTATTGCACGTCCTCAAGGGGCTCTCCATGACAGGAACTCATCCAAATCAACTTGTGTTTATAAGTCACTCTTAATCCAGGTGGCATTTTCATAACAAAATTAATGCTTTTGCGTGATTTTGATAATTAAGCACACTGAACCAGACTATGTGTGGAGTAGGGTGCTTAGGTTACCGAGTCCCGCAAACTAGAGGTAAGTTAACGAGGTCGAATAATCCCTGAGCCTTAGACCTAATACTTAAGCTTCGCATTTTCCTCAACCTCTTATGGACTATCCAGATCTTAATGAATACTTGAATTTTTAAGCCTAAAATAAGCCTAAGAGGCTTAAGATCAGCACTCATACTAACCTCTGTGTCTCTTAGCACTTTTCTTTCTTTTGATTTGGTCTAGAACTAAGTAGATTCCTTAATCTTTTACTAATCACTAACTCTTTTTGTTTCAAATTGTGCTCCTTTTTGATATTTCAAAATCACCTCCCCTTTTCCTTAAGAATGAAATGCAATTAATTCACTCAAAATTTCCTCGCTTCTCAATTTTTTTGTTCTTTTCAATTTTTTACTTTTTTGGTTTTTTGGAATATGTATTCTTTTTGTGAGAACCCTTTAGAATATTGAATTTTTATATGTTTGCATTTTAGCACTCACCTATGCTTAAGTTTTGCAATGTCCTCATTGTAAATAGTGGGCATGAAATAGTTTTGTGTTCAGGAATTTGAACAGGATTATTGGGTGGGTGAATGGGTCGGGATTGACTATTGCAGATGATTTCAATCTCTGATACGAGTACCGAAGGTGGGATCAACTGTTCTAACACTGAACTCAGAGTGCAACAAATGTGAAGTACAAAATGGATAATCAAAAGGATCTTAGTTTTTTGGTTTGACGGGTTGCCTCCCGTTAAGCACTAAATTTAATGCCTTTAGCCAAGCGAAAAATGGTATAGAGGAATGGTCAACTAAGATGAATTTTGTAAAACAAGCACCTTGATCAAAAGCCTAGTTGGTCCAACCAGGTGCTTGTTCAGATCAGCAGGCTGATGATGCCACCCAGACCTAATCAATCTAGTGGGTTGATAGATGTGAATCAGTAGATGCGGAACTCACCATATGCTCTGTGACTTAGAAGCATGTGGAAGTGAAAAGTTAGGGTTTGGCTGAGTCAAATAAGCCTGAACAAAGAAGGGATCCTCAAATGAAAAAGAATCAATGGAGGATGTAGGAACCCTACGAAAGTGATTAGAGAAGTATGGGGTGTGATTTGTAGTCTGATCGATGTCTAAAACCCGATAAAAATGTGGAGGAGAATCATGTGCAACCGGCTCATTGAGAGGAGAATCAAAGTAGAAATTGAGTCCGATTGTGGGTCAGGGTTGAAAATGGGTTTGGGAAGGTTCTACATGTGCTGTAGAAGAGGTGTTCGAATCATTGACCTTATCCTCAGAATCAAAAGACAGGTCATGTTTGCTAAGGTCATAAACTGGTTTGGAGTCATTAGGAAACAACAGTTCTTCGAAATCAGGCTAAGATTCGAAATTGTCGGAGAACTTGCGAGAATCATGTTCTAATCCTGATTCCAGATTTGAGGTTCTAACACAGAGTAAATCAAAAGATGTTGAATTAGCAACTTGACTTGGGTCTAACCTGATTTCAGAATCCAAACTCAAAAAGGTGTTCCTATTAGGCATGGGCTCAGGTTCTTGGCTTATAGAGAAGACCCAATCAAAACCCAACTCTTCCAACTCCTCGGTTTCTGTATCATAGATCAGCGTGTGATTAGCCCATATTTGTGGGCTATTTAAGTATTTAAGTGCCTAGACATTAAGTTAATTTTAGCATTTAAATAGCATACATTAGGATGTAAATAAATTTGTTCATATTTTTAGCTTAAGTGGATAATTCATGTGTTGCATCCATATCTACATGCATTTAGAATTAACCTAGAATTGCATGCATTTAATTAGTTAATTAATTAGGTGCATTACATACATTGTTTTAATTAACATAGAAGTTAAGGAGTTATCTATAAATAATCATAATTATTTTTTTATTCTTCTCCTTCTACAGGTAATCGCTCCACCCTCACCTCCTCCTCCTATGCATTCACTCTTCACAGCTACCAGCATTCACTCGATGGTGAATCTCCTCCCTTCTGTTTGGATTTCAAATCCTTATAGCCACAGCTACTAAGGACGAGGAACGGCTGCCATACAGAGGAGGCCTCCATCCCTACTCCTTACCGTGCAGAGAACTTGTTTTCATCCTCTCCACTACCACCACCAACTGTGGCGGAGCATCGCCATCGTGGGCGTGCGGGCTGACAGCCCGCACTGCCATCGAAAAGCTCCGTATTACAATCGCCAGATCACCTACCCCGACGACCTCCACTGTGCACCTTCCCACTCACTTAGGACATTTAGGAACTTTCCCGGACATCCAAAGTCCCTACCTTTGTCGATGCATCACGCCACCACCAGCATCCCCCGTATCTTCCTCGCTGCACCTCCACCCCACAGATGCAGCAATGTGCCTGAATCTTCCCTCCCACACATGACCAGCAGGGCATCCATGCGTGTAGCAGCGCAAAACCTCCTACGCGTGCCTCCTTGCTGCATCCCCACGTGACCGCCCTCCAACTCTACCAAGGTAGGTGCGCGTACATCCTCGTTGCTCTCCCTCTCCATTTCCATACACACACACCACCCACAGTAGCAGAACCATGTGCGTCCTCCTCGTTGCACCTCCGCCTGCAGCCACTCCATGCTGCTTCTCCAGCAGCAACTGATCTCTCCCCCACCAGCCCTCGCTTCCAGCCCACGCCACAGAGCACGTGCTACTCCAGCAGCTCTGCCTACGTGTAGAGTGTGCATCCTCCAACACCTCCAGCCACATAGAGGCCTAGCAGTGCAGCCACCCATGCACCACACAGCAGGCCGACACACGATCGCCAGCCTCTCTGCCTGTGAACACCCACCACCGACCACCTCTGGCCACACCTCCTACGTCATCACGAAGGCCTTGCTCTGGCTGACCTTTTCTGAGAGTAGCTCCTCGAAAGAACCTCTCTCCCATGCGTGAGGAGGAGAGAGGTAGAATCCCCTATTTTGGTTTTCATTTTAATTTACGAGAACTGCCATTATCAGGAGCCATTTTTTGATTTCTTAGATTAATTAAATTGAGGTGAAATTACAGCTTTATGCTTATTCTTCTATATAATTGTTAAGCCTTTATGGTTCATCTCAATATGCATTACATTTAATTTTGAATTACATTTTAGTATGCATGCAAGTGAAAAGTACATGATATACCCTTGCACAAGAGCAGTTTTCCTACGTGAAAAATACGTCAACAACCCTTGACTTCTCCATAAATTTAAGGTTTACATTCAGAGTGACATATGCATTGTTTGATTTGATGAATATTTCAGCGAACTCGATTTCTACCTAATTGTGATTTTAATAGGCCTCTGCCTCTCGGTGGATATGACCTACTCTCCTGTGAGTGGTTTATTTTAATTTCTTTGATTAGTCAATTTTCCACCACTTAGAAATACAACGACAAATCATCTTAATCATCATTTTCGAAATAAAAAATTGAGCTATTAGTGTGACTTCCGAAAAATCAATCTATATGTTTGAGGAGTTTGGAGAGGTGTACTCATCAAATACGGGCCTTGAATCATAATCTAGATTTGAGATCTGATTCGTATTGAACGGGGCCTCACAATCATCCAAATAAGGCTCAGATCCAGATTCTAGGTTAAGGGTGTGGGTTGGATTACTAGAATCTAGATTGGGCTCTACAGGGATGTCAAAATTGCTCTCGAGAGTCACCTTATCTGAATAAGGGATGAAATTTACACCCTTCAGAGGTTTTGATTCAATCTTAGTATCACAGGAGTCTGGGAAATCTAAGCTTGGTGAACCAGGTTCTTGATCTTCTAAGGCTAGCCCAAAATCGTGATCACCTGCAATCAGATCCTCTTAACCCCTCTCATGATTAGGTGTATCAATTTGTTCATAATTTGAATTAGATTCCATTTGGGTTGGGAGTCCACAACAACCTTGATTCTTATCCTTGGGGTTTGGAAGATTTTTCTCCTCAATGTTGCTCCAGGATGTCTCATCGTCTTCTGAAGGAATGTATGTGTATCTTTGAATAATTATCCTTTATAGTGTATTTAGCATGTCCCCACGTTTTTCTATGAGACATTGATATGTTTCCCAAAATTGTGCATTCAAACAACATAGTAGACACTCGATACTGTTCAATCTCCATAATTCACTAAATTCTGGTAAAAGATCCTCCTAGTTTGAACCACGTAAGACTCATGTATAAAGTGTTTCAACACAGTTCACAATGTGGGTTGTTGTTTTTGCAACTTTATCCTAAATGTCCCTATCTAAGGCTCTATAATATTCTTCATGGTATCCATAAGAAGCCTCAATCATTTTATCTTAATGGTCATTTAGGACACATGTTTCCTAATCACTTTTCCTAACATGTCAGGTTGCATTTTTTTTTTGATACAAATGGTGGAATCAAGATGTAGAATCAAAACTCAGGTCAGATTGAAGTTGATCAGATCTGAAAGAGATTCCCAGGAAGATCTAGTGATGCTTCTTAGGTTAAAAACCTAATAGCCTTCCCGTGTATGTGCTCTAATAGAAGGGATGAGGGACTAGATGTGAGATTTGACCCAATCAAGGCACCCAAAGATTTTTGAATGACTAAGGTAGCTTCGAGGTGGATAATGCCACTGAATCAGAAATTCGCACACCCGAGAATGGCCTTGGCAGGCAGGAATGGAGAGCCCTGCAAAGACCCCTACACGGTAGAGCATCCCCATGGGTTATAGGGTTTCCCCCACTCGACCTTCCTTGTCATTGAGGGTCCAGGTAGATCGAAACATACGAACTTAAGACATTTAGTCTACCAATTTTATGTCATAATTTGCACCTTTGATTTCACTTGATTAGAAGTTAATTCAACTTGTGACCTAATTTGGAGGTTAGTTGGCCTACAATGTGGACTAATTTCTCCTAACCTGCCCTAACGATGGCAAAATGAGATCTAGGTCAAGACTTAAAAATCACCCTGATTTGACTCATAGGTTATTAGGTCCAAGATTTTAGGGTTCAAGTGAATTTAGAGCTTGATTTTAGGGTTCTTCTGATTAGATCTTTTCAATCAAGGGCTTGGGTAGCACACAAATGCGGGAGGGTAACTTTCCTTTAATTCAAGCAAAAATGTGTACTAGCACTTCTAATTGGCTCTATTTCCACATCTAATTGATCTTGACATGTTTACCTTGGGCTTCAAGCAAGAAATGTGTTAGCCCAAAGTGATTTAGAATTTTAAGATTATTCCCTAATAGGTACAGGAAATCAAGGATGGGATCTCTAAACAGAATTGCTTCAACTTCAATGAGATTTGAAAAAAGTTTCGTAAATCAGGAAACTTGCCTTTTAAATGATGATTACTATGAAAAATAATGCAGGTGATTCCTAATTGATTGGTTCCTTTTTTGTCTTCCCATGATTAGGAGGTTGCTTAGAGAAGAACAGAGAAGTTACTTGCCCTGGAGTGGTTGATTTGCATGGAAGATCTCCTCGTGAAGTACTTCGCAAAAATCATAGTAAAGCAAATAGGGCAAGTCAGTGATCAAATATAAAAAATATAGCAAGAGAATAGCGATAAATTGGCGTTGCTCCCTAGCAACGGCACCAAAATGTTAATCACCCTAAAACGAGTTTTAAACTCGTCCTGTTGTAGTACAGTTCGAATCAGTGCGAAAAAAATAAAATTTATAACTCGAATATCAAAAATGAAGTCTGAGGTCATTCGCTTAGAGCTAATAGGAATTCAATCGCTAATCTCCATTTATAGAAAAATGAGCACAAGAATTAAATCAGATAATGGCTAGCAATGAGTGTATATACTCAAAATAGATTATCAATGTATACCATGAGCATAATAGGAGATTAATGTGGCAAAAAAAAAGTTAAGGCAAAAGAATGGTGATTTGAATCACCAATTAGTAGCCTCAATTAAGCATTTATCAACCAATCAATTGTTTAAGTAGTACTGATCAATCAAAAATGCCACATAGCTACAGTGCCAAATCAGACATCAAGTATACACTCAGGCCTGATTTATTGTTGCTACAGTAACTCAGGGAGGCCTTCTCTTCTAATCCTCTTGTTCTCTACTCTTCACTTGGTCTTTGTTCTTCACGCATAGAGGGAGGAAATCCCTCCAGTGGCTAGGTGTTTAGCCAACTCCCAAGAGAGCAAAACCCACCCTCCCCCACTGTCTCTTTCCTTTATCTCTAGGTTTTTCCTCTCTCTTTCCCGCCTTCCCAAGGCCACAGTACTGGGTAATCGGTTTACGGATCTAAGAGCACCTGGGACCAAGGCTGCTGGCGTGGGGTAGCAGCCGAGGTGTGTGCGGGTTAGGCAGGTCAAGTTAGAGCCAAGTCCATATGATGTGTGTTACGGGTGAGGCGTGCGTGGGTAAGGAGGACCTCATCCTCATGTTATGAGGAAAAGAGTCATATGCAGGAAATCAATTTATTCACTAGGGAGGCTTCGTTCACCACCAATGGGGATTATTCCCATCAGCTCTTCATGCGTGCATCAACTGAGGAGGTCTCACTTAATTTAGCCACCAGTGGTCTTCGCGATTTCAATTGGAGGTGCAGCTGGGCACGTAGAAACAATTTGCGATTCTTGGAAGCAAAACCTGGAGCTTACTTGGCTGGAGCTCAAAGAATAGGGTCGTCATCTATGGTGGCGGCGGCGGAGCATGGTGTAACCCTGAAAATCACAATATGGGCTTGTAGCTCCAATTAAACTAGTTCACGAGCTTCACCAGACCACGGTGAATGCGTAGGGGATGTCTCATGATTAGTGGATGTGTGTGGTGGTCTGCGGAGGTCGAAGGAGAAACGCGACTGTGGGTTTGTTCGGTGAGTCACAGGAGTAAGCGGAGTAGGAAATAAAGGTGGGGCTTTGATGCGGGTGGATGTGGTGATGGTGTATAGAGTTTCGACAAGGTAAATAGAGGGGTGTAGTGATCACACGTGCTTCGCGAGTTAGAAATCAGGGTTACAAGTAACCCGTCGTCGTAGTTGCAAAACTTGTGATCAAATAAAATTTATACCAAAACTCCAAGGGAGTCCGAGGTCAAACACAGGGAGGTGGTGTTTTACTTTAACTGAAATCCACACTTCATTTTGTTTGTTGTTGGTATTTTAGGGTTTTGTTATTTTTTTTGTATTTTCTAAGAAGACAAGTAGAATGAATCACAAGATATATGGAACAAATTTGATATATATATCATTTCAATGTCAATTACAATAAACTTTGAAAGCAGAAAAAGATAGGGGGGTGAGAAGAAATCTCCCGAAGCGACTGTTCGGTGAGATGACAATGTTTTACGGAAGCTCAGATGAAGGAGGTGAGGAACGAGACGACAAAGGTGAGATGCAGGAAGACGTCGGGTAGAGGAAAGCTTCAGCATGGCTCTGGAAGGGAGTTGAGGAGGCGAAGATGATCTGCTACCGATACGGAGGTGGGAAGACGGCTCCAAGGTTACCTATGAGTGGGGATGGGAAGTTGGAGGAGTATTTGGTGGGGCAGAGGTTTGCTATACTAATAGGAGCCTTGGGAGCTCGAGAGCAAGCTCTAACAGAGCATTGGTAGGCTTGCTAGAGCTTGGGAGTAGGTAGGAGTAGAGTAGGTAGAGATGGCTTGGAAGGGAAGGGGTGTACGTCCTTTTATAGTGGAGGAGAAGAGGCAAAAATAGGTATGGGACCATTAGTGACTTCCAGGCTATCGCTGGAAGCTTCGCTGTAGGAAGCTCATGCCCACTCATGCCCACAACTGGCTTTGCTGGCGCTCAAAGAATTAGCGACGACTGTAAGTGTCACTGGCGCTACACTGTCCCCATCTTTGCCGCGAGCGTGCATGCTCATGCGCTAGCGTTGCGCTGTGTGCATGTGCGTCTCCACGCGAACACGTGCACCCTCTCTGTTGCGTGCGTGCATGTGCATAGGCAGCCTAGGCTACGCCACATGGCGCAATGTAGGCCATCCATCTTTTCGTTGTAGGGGCTTCTACAGAGGTCAGATTGAGTTGATTTTCACATTGTTAGGTTGCGATCGTCAACCCGAATCCATCCACGCAGTCGGATTTGTCATTTGAAGCTCTAAATTATGTCACATAGTCCCTTGGCTGTTGATCTTCCTCAGATTGCATATGGTGCTACGAGACTCCGATCGTCGTCTTGATCAAATCCATATTGTCGAATTGTCAATCCGAGGCTCCAAAATAAATACCCTTCTCTCCTCACCACAAAAAGGATGCAATTAACCTAAATTATATACAACTACTTTAAATGCATAATGATGCGTGATATGCAATATTTATAACATTAAATGCAAATCTAAGCCTAGGAACATGCATGAATAGCCATTTTACCCTCAATAAATGTGTTTACATAATACCTCCATGCCTATCTTTTTCTACTCCCTAGAAAAATTAAACTATATGATATGTATGAAAGCAGAATTAGGATTAGATTACTTAGGCCTAAGTTGTTTATTAACAATAGGAAATTTCAACTATGGTCCTAAACTACAAAGACTCAACAGTACCTGGGTGTCTGCCAGAATGTAGACTGCCCAAGTCCTCACCATATTTGAAAAGGAAAGATACATTTTTTTTTATTTTTCTTCTTTTCTAATTTTTTTGTACTTTTGGAGTTTGAGTTCCGGGATAACTTTTTATGGCTACCTGACCTGCCCAAGACTCGAAAAGGACTCAAAGTGCTAAGTAGCTTGTGAAAATAGTGAAAGACTCACTAGGTGGCCGTTGAAACAGACTTCGGGTTTCTATGACCCTAGGTGACTTTGCCTAGAGGTTTATCTTTTTGATCAGTAGCATTCTCCCTACTTCTTTTACTTATGTGGTCAACACAAGGGCGAACCCAGTGTATGTCTCAATTTATTCTACTTACCCGCTTCTTCCCTAAGCGTTTTGAGAATTATTGTGCATTTTCTGTGAGCTGGGTTCTGGATAATCGGCAATGGGCTCTTACCCACGGCAACTTGCCAGCCATACTCGTGCGGTGAACTGTGGTTTTGTTTATTTTTTTATTTTTTTCTCCTTTTGATTTTTTTTTCTTATTCTTTTTGTTTGTTGTTTTTCTTTCCTTTAAGTAGGTGCCTTCCCTGATCTAAGATTTACCTAAAGGTAGTACAATGAAAATGGTCTTGTGACTAGGCTCTGGACAACCGGTCGATGAGTTGTTACCACCAACAACTAGCTAGCCATACCATCCTAGATAGTTCATTAGCTACCCAATTTACGAAGAAATCATCGAAAAGTAAGTCATTGCAAAAAATGTGTGTAGATGCTTAGGCTTAAAGTGCCCCCAAATCAGAGGGCAGGTTGATAAGTCGCTTACTTATCATCCCAATTTATTTACCAACTTAAATTGAATTTTAATTGGCGAGGACTCCAGACTAAGTCCACATTTGAGTGGACACCCATGCTAATTAAGCTCGAAGACCTGAAGAGTCTAAGTGTTTAGGTCCTCTCATATCATTTCCTAAAGTTAATAACTTCTAAATGCCTAAGTTCTCTTCTCCTAATTCTTCCTTTTAATTTTTTGAATTTTCAATTCTTTTCTAAAGAATCAAATAAAAGGCAATTACTGTTACAGCTAACAAAAAGGTTATAAAATATGTGCACCCCCCATGCTTAGCTATTGCAATGTCCTCATTGTGAAAAATGAAAGCATGGAAGAGAGTAGGAGTGGAAGAATAGCACCTGATTTCCGTGAGACTCAGGTCAGCTTGGAATAGTCTTTACATGTGTTGAGTTTAGTGCCTTCAACTAGGCGAGGTCCTCAATAAAAAAATAACTAAACATTGAGGCCACAACAACACAATTTTCGGACCCCCAGGTATGGGTCCTGGAGAGTGAAAATGGGCTTGCCAAAGAGATGAACAATTAAAGTGGCAAACTGGTGGTGCAGGGAGAGCCCAAATGGTCTCCAATAGGAGTTTTGTTTATTTATTACAGAGGAAGTGTGGTTGGGTATATAATTTATGCAATGGTTGGGTGAAAAAGGATGAAGAGGGTTTTGTGATGTGCTGGGGATTTGTAGGTACTCTAGAATACCTAATGTTTGAAGAGTTCTTCCCCAATGTTCAATTTCATCCTCACTCTAGGTTCTTAAACCAACCATCCTGATCCTTAGAATTCCCACCCACGAGTTGGACCTCAAACTCTAAGCATTTAGGATAAGGACGTTGTTGGATTTTATTTTGATCACGTGAATCATCCAACAAATTTTCGATTTCATGAATATCTTCCTCATCCCATGTTGTTACAATTGGTTGCATTTTTGCTTTGTCCTCAATTATTTCCACAACCGTGTGATCTTCTTCCTAAGTTTGGGTTGAGTTGGCCACTAAAAGGTTGTCTAAGGTAGATATGGCCATTACTTCCTCTATTTTACCAAGCTCCTCCATCGAACAACACTTAATTTTATTCTTCTTTGAGTCCTCGAAAATATTGAATTGATTTGTCTTATACCCTGAGGCCATTTCTATATTTCCCAATTCACAATCAATCCTCGCCTTGGTAGTAGCCAGGAAAGGTCTTCCCAGAATAATCGGGTGTGGTTGAGCTACTTTGGGTTTTCCATGTCCATGACCATGAAATCAGCAAGGTAATGAAAATCATTAACCTTGACTAAAACATCCTCCAAAATACCACTTGGTTTTGTAATGGATCTATTGGCTAACTGTAAGGTTATGTTAGTGTGTTTTAGGTAGCCTAGACCCAATTCCATGTGTAGTGAGGTGGGGATCACATTAATGGAAGCACCCAAGTCGAGGAGGGCCCGGTCAGAAGTAATGTCTCCTATTGTGCAGGAAATCAGCGGGGCTCCCGAGTCCATCTTCTTAGGAGGTAGCTTGTTTAGGATCAGTGTACTTGTGTTATCGAACAAAACTACTCTCCTATTATTTTTAGATTTCACTCTATGCCTTTCTTTATGTGCATTCAATAAACCTATGGTGTAGGCGGGGATTGAACCGATAGCCACGAGGAGTAAAATGATTGTCAATTTGAAAGCCTGAAGTAAGGACATCCTTTCCTCCAATTTCTCCTCCAACTTTTTCTGTTTGCCCATACAACAACAACATACTCCTGAATCAGACTCTGATGTTTTGTTGATCACATTCTTAGTTGGGAGTTTGGAATTATTGCTACGGGGCCTAATGGGGTTGACATGGGGTTGGGTAGGTCCCTTGTGTCTACTACCACTACTCAAGGTGATGGTGTTTGCCATGGCAAAATGCTATTGGTTAGTGCCTTGAGGAGGGTTGGGTAAAACAAGAGGCTCCCAGTTGATTATGGTAGGAACTTGGTTCGCTCCAGGAGGGGCTGGGGTAGCCTGATAGATAGCATGAGCTTGAGCGTGCGACTCTCCATCATTACCAAACCCTTAAGGCCTAGCACATCAGTTCTGTACATTCCTTGGGTTTGGTACAGATTGTGATGGTAGAGATCCGGGTTGTCTGTTGTTTGTACTAAGTCTGGATTGTAAGGTGTCCAGCAAATTTTTCATCTGTTACATGAGCTGGAGCATTGACCCTTGCATTTCTACCAATTTCTGGTTCAAGTCAGCCTTCTCGGCGGGTTGTTGAGCATTCCACATGGGCTGATTAACCTGATTCAGGGGCAATTGAGTATATACATGACCCTGACCCATTATTTTTATTGTACATAGTTGTTGGGTCGATATTGGATCTGCTGCCCCTAATCTTTCCAAGAGAAGTTAGGATGATTTTTCTAGGCAGAAATGTAGGAATTTGAATGATGGTTGGACCTAACATTCTCTTGCATAGCATGAGCATCCTCATAAGATGAGGATGAAGAAGGATCAGAAAGACTGGGATCCAAGGCCCTAGTTCGGAGCCCATAAGGTTCCGAGAAGAGTTGGCTTGAAGGTCGAGCTGGCTCAGTTGGTTCACAAACTACCATTCTGTAGGAGCTTGCGAAGAATGGAATCTAGATCCCTGGGATTGAGTGGATCTAGAAAAGTTAGAGTTTTCAGACATCCACTCTTTCATTCGTTTAGTAACCAGATCCATCTTATCTAATCTATTGCAGATCAATTCCATATTAGATATATGAGAATCTTGAACCTCATTGGCATTTTATCTAATTTGTTGCGATCGATTGCAGGTTTCCATGGAGGCGTGGTTTAAAGAATTTTCGCTCATTTCCTCAAACAAATCATACCTGCTATCTACGTCCTTATTGTGGAAATTGCCTCCACAAGAAGCATCCACATGATTACGGAGTTGATCATTCAACCCGTGATAAAAAATCTGCACAAGTTTCCATTTAGGCACCTCGTGGTGTGGACACTTCTGCAATAGATCCTAGAATCTCTCCCAGGCCTCATGAAACGGTTCCCCCTGCCGCTAAGCAAAAATGTAATTGCCCATTGCAATGCATTGGTTCGTCCAATTGGGAAGAATTTCTTCAGGAAGGTCGATTTCAAAGCCATCTAGGTAGCAATCGGTCTTCCAATGGTACGATACCAATGTGCGGCCTTATCCCTGAGTGAATGGGGAAAAAGTCTCATGAGCATTTGTTCTCCATCCAAATTCCACGATTTGGTAGTCTAAACCATAGTGATCAGGTCCTCGAAATGTTGGAATGGGTCCCCTGAGCCAAGCCTGTGAAAGTGTTTAATTAGACTCAAAACTTGGGGCTTGATCTCAACATCTCCAGCAAGAATCCGAATGCCAAGATGATCCACATAATTTGAAGGATCATAAAAATCCTTCAAGGGCCGAGTGCCCAGACCATTCATCCGTTGGAACCATTGCTGCATCTGCTGCAATTCTTCCAACTGCCTCTGAATCAACTCTTGCTGGTTCGGGAGCAGGGGAGGTGGTTGTTGATTAGCCATGGGATCTGCTTGGCTAAAGCTCAACCTCCGCCTCTGGGAATGGTCTATAGGTCCTTCCAATCTTGGGTTCAATGACCTCCTTCCATGCATACACTGGAAGGAAGTCGAAAGGACGAGGAGAAGGGACCCTGTAGCACAAAAATACAAGCCTGTCCTTAGGTTGGGTAGCCTAAAGGTCTACAGACTCTCAGAATCCATCCTAACACTATAGACGATTTACTCTACTTATGTCCAGGCAATCCAACCAGTTAGAAGGAGGGATTGGGGAGAAGGTTCTTCCTTTGGCTTGCACCTCCGGTTCCTAGTGTACCCCCAGCCACGGTCGTTTAACGCTACTACCCTAGCTAGACATCAGATTGACTAGTAGAAGTAGGTTAATCGTGAATAATCTCAGTCCGGATCCCGTAAAGCAAGCCAGTCCTTAAGGCCAACGTCTACTCAATTTTAGTTAGGCTTGGGACAATGGTGCTTCTAGAATGTGATGGGCCCTTAATGGGTTGTGCCCCTAATGATTTGTTTGAGAATGTGTGAATGTGCACAACCAAGAGGTTTTCAAGCAAGATTATTAATGATGAGGTGAGTTTTAGGGTTCGAATCTTGCTTAGTAGCTCTTAGGATTCAAATACTAGGTATATTCAATCAAGTTTTGTGAGGCAATCTAAGTTTTGAAAGCACGAGTTCCAGTATTTTTCCATTGTAAATCAAGAAAATATGGAGTGCCTAGCTTGACCAAAGTATTGAATCCTATGCGGCAGCTGCAAAATGAATCACTTTTAGATTAGTTGGTGCGGCCCAAACAATTCAATCAATCGACCTAAATGCACCACCAATCAAGGCACACAAAAAAAGTGATTAACCTAATATGATTTCTACTCTTTTATGTGTTGAATTCGTATACCGAGTCCATAGGTCAGAATCCCAGTTGAGTAGATGAAAATTAAGTCAGGTTATGTGCCTTTGATGTGGGTGTATAAAGCGTGTAAATTGATTCATCCCACAGAAAATATCTTTTCTTTTTTTTATAAGATGTGGGTTAAATGGGTGAAGGTGGCAAATAAGACAAACAAAGTCTATCCCAGGGTTTATGCAAACACCTAAGTAGATTAGTTCTTGGTTATGATTGTTGTGAACTAAACTAGTGGGGGGAATGTGGGGAACACTCTACCCGCACTTTACTTTGGTCTACCGCACTTGGATCTCCTTGCTAGGGTACCTACAAGAGAGTAGATCAAAGACAAGTGGGGTTAGTGCTATGTAAATGCAAAGAAGAGTACAAAACAATAAAGTAAATGTCATTGCCTCCCTGGCAATGGGGTCAAAATGATCGCACGTGTTTTGTGAGTTAGAAATCAGGGTTACAAGTAACCCGTCATCATAGTTGCAAAACTCATGGTCAAATAAAATTTATACCGAAACTACAAGGGAGTCTCGGGTCGAACACAGGGAGGCAACATTTTACTTTAACTGAAATCCACGCTTCATTTTGTTTGTTTTTGATATTTTAGGGTTTTGTTATTTTTTTTTGTATTTTTGAAAGAAGAGGACAAGTAAAATGAATCTCAAGAGATATGGAACAAATTTGACATATATATATATATATCACTCCAATGTCAATTACAATAAACTATGAAGCATAAAAAGAGAGGGGGGTGAGAAGAAATCTCTCGAATCAGCTATTTGGTGAGATGATAGTGCCTTGCGGAAGCTCGGACGAAGGAGGTGGGAAGCGGGACGACGGAGGTGAGATATAGGAGGACGTCGGGTAGAGGAAAGCTTCGGCGTGGCTTCGAAAGGGAGGTGAGGAGACAGAGATGATCTGCTACCAGAACAGAGGTGGGAAGATGGCTCCAAGGCAACCTATGAATGGGGGTGGGAAGTTGGAGGAGTATTTGGTGGGGCAGAGGTTTGCTATACTTTAGGAGCCTTGGGAGCTTGAGAGCAAGCTCTAATAGAGCGTTGGTAGGCTTGCTAGATCTTGGGAGTAGGTAGGAGTCCTGTAGGTAGAGATGCTTGGAAGGGAGGGGGTGTGGTTCCTTTTATAGTGGAGGAGAAGAGGCAAAAATAGGTATGGGATCATCAGTGACCTCCAGGTCGTCGCTAGAAGCGTCGCTGTAGGTAGTTCATGCCCGCTCACACCCGCTCATGACCACAGCTGGCTTTGCTGGCATGAGAAGAATTAGCGATGGCTATAAGCATCGCTGTAAGTCCAGCTCATGCATCGCTGGTGCTGCGCTGTCCCCATCTTTGCCGTGGGCATGCAACTTAAGCGCTGGTGCTGCGTTGTGCGCATGCACGTCTCTACACACGTGTGTGCACCTGCACTACTGCCAGCATGTGGTTGCACGTGCATGCACATGGGTGGCTTGGGCTGCACCACGTGGCGTAATCTAGGTTGTCCATCTTCTTTTTGTTGTAGGGGTAGCTACAGAGGTTGGATTGAGTTGATTTTCGCGTCATTAGGCTGCAATCGTCAACCCGAATCCATCCACATGGTCAGATTTTTCATTTGAAGCTCCAAATTACGTCACCTAGTCCCTTGGCTGTTGATCTTCCTCGAACTGCATATGGTGCTACTGGACTTCGACCGAGGCGATTTCGGGGGCGTTGGACTTCGATCGTCGTCTTAATCAGATCTGTACAGCTGGATCGTCAATCCAAGGCTTTGAAATAAATACCCTTCTCTCCTGACCACAAAAAGGATGCAATTAACCTAAATTATGTATAACTACTCTAAATGCATATTGATTCATGCTATGCAATATTTATAACATGAAATACAAATCTAAGCCTAGGAACATGCATGAATTGGCATTTTACCCTCAATAAATGTGTTCACATCATGTAGCGGTGGGGAAGCCTCGCCGGAAAGGTTGCCGGAGACGGGGAAGACGAAGGTGGTCATGTGTGTTTGGTGATCGAATTGAGAGATAAAGAAAGGGAAAATGAAGTAGGGAAGTAGAGGAAGCTGAAGAACCTAGTTTAGGGATGAAATGTGGAGAGATTCCCTCGCTAGTGTGATGGCTAGACATGGGGAAGACGAACCTTCGATGGGAGAGACAGTGAGGAAGAGGGGGATCTAGGAGCCCCTGAGTTGGTCGTCGAGGAGCCGACAAAGGAGGGGAGGAACATAGCACTCCCAATTTGGCCGTTGGGAGGCCGTAGGACAACGGAGGGAGAGCTCGCTAGAGCTAAGGTCAGAGTCAGCTGTGGAAGAGAGGGAAGACATTGTTCTGGCCTTAAAGCTTGGTGAGGAGAATGGGTAGGCCTTAGGGTTTCTTTTATAGGCCTCAGGGAGTGGTTAGAGCTTCGGAAGCAAGCTTCCGAAGCTTGGAAGGCTCGCCAAAGTTGGAAACCTAAAGATACCCGAATCTCTCATGCGTTCGCATCAGAGGTTGGGAAGGTTGTTGGGCTCAAGAACGTGTGCATTAGAAAGAGGACTTCTCAAGGAATCTTTCTTCCACTTTTGGGATGGATTAAGTGAGAAATTAGGGAGATCTTCCCATTTGAAGGTTGCTGGAGCTTGAGGATTAGGAGTTGAGGGCGGCAGGGACCTATTTGTGAAGAAGTCAAAGAATATAGGGGCTTTTTGTGAGGAATTCAAAAGTTGAGGGGCTATTAGAGATAAAGAAAGTCAGACTTGGATCAAAGTGCAAACAAGGTTCAAACAATCTGAGATTGGGCCTAAATTTTGGTACAAACCTAATTTGGACCTAAGGAATCTAATGGTGAACTTAGATTTTAGTTTTGACCTCGTTTGACTGGGTAATTTATGTAAAAGCCTATATTAGGGCAAATGTCTTTCTGAGATTCTATTTTGGGCAATACGGGTTCTGATGGTCAAATTGAAGGTACCAAACCATAGAGAATATTTTTATATGAATTTTAGAGGGTTAGGTGAATTTTATCCTGACCAGAACAATAGTTAATTAAGCGGGTCTATTTTTAAGGTTTTGGAAGTCATTTAATTCCCGTAACGTGTGAAAACCCTTTTCTGTCTGTTCTAACCCACTTGTTAGACTCTTAAGATCATTTGACCCTTAATTAACCCCTGGAGAAACTCCATGATTGTACTGCAATTGAGATATGCTGTTAAAAATGTAGTTTTATCCCTGTTTTACTATATTTCCCTCAGAATGGATTATGTAATGAATTAGGGATCTCAGATGGTTATGTCGGAGCATTTATCCCTTGATTATGACTAATTAAAGCTAGATATGGATGATGATGATGTTATCATTAGTCCACTCAAATCTGGACATAGTCTGGAGTCCTCGCCAAGTAATTTTATTCTAATTTGGCTAATAAATTGGGGTGATAAGCACACGACTTATCAACCTACAATCTGATTTGAAAGGACTTTAAACCTAAGCATCTACACACTATTTGCACTAACTCACATTTCGGCAGTTTCTTCGAAAATTAGGTAGCTAATGAACTTTCTAGGGTAGTATGGCTGGTAAGTTGTCATGGGTAACAACCCATTAGCCAGTTGTCTAGAGCCCATCTACTTAACCATACTCATTCTACTGCTTTTAGGTAAATCTTATATCGGGGAAGCACCTACTTAGACAAAGAATATATACTCAAAAATTTTAAAAAATAGAAAAAGAAGCAAAAAAATAGAAAAATAAAACACACTTCCCCACACGAGTATGGCTGGCAAGTTATCATAGGTAACAGCCCATTGGTCGTTGTCCAGAGCCTAGCTCACAAAAATGCATAAATAATTCCCAAAACACTTCGAGAAGAAGTGGGAAGTAGAATAAACTAGGGAGATATACACTGGGTTCACCCTTGTGTTGACCCCATCAGAAAAATTTAAAAGTAGGGAGAAAGCTACCATTCAAAAAGATAAACCTTTAAGGAAAAACTCTTAAGGTCACCATAGGTCATAGAAACCTAAAGTTCTTTTTAACGGCCGCCTAGTGAGTCTTTCACTCTTTCATAAGATGCTTAGCACTTAGAGTTCTTTTCGAGTCTTGGGTGGGTTGGGTAGCCATAAAAAGTTATCCCAAAACTTTCAAACTCAAAAAGTCCAAAAAAAAAATTAGAAAAGAGGAAAAACCAAAAAAATGTATCTTCCCTTTTCAAATAAGGCAAAGGCTTAGGTGGTACACATTCTGGTAGGCACCCGAGCACTGTCAAGCTTTCGTAACCAAGTCTTGGGTTGAAATTTACTAAAGCAACCAACAAATTGTGCCTAAGTGATCAAATCCTAATTCTACTTTTATACATAGCATTTAGGTTAATTTTTCTAGGGACTAGCAAAAAGTAACCATGGGGGCATGTTAAACACACATGAATTCATGATAAAATGCTTATTTATGATAGTTCCTAGACTAGCATTGCATATCATAGTATAAATATTTCATAACATTCATTGCATTACATTTAGGATAGTTTGTATATTATGTATATTAATTCCTACATTTTATATGGCTAGGAGGTGGTGTGACATCTTTCTGGGCTTCGAATGAAGAATCCGACCATATGGATGGATCCGAAGTGACAATCACAGTCGATCAGCATAAAAATCACCCCGATCAGAGCTCCGTAGCATCCTCCTCAAGACGAAGGAGATGGACGACCCAGATGATTCCACGTGGTGCCATCCAGGCCTCCCTACCTAAGCCACTGCGCCCAAGGCTCACCTCATGGAGAGGATTCCAACTGTTGGATCTGAATCCAACGCCTGAGAATCGCCCAAATATCACCTAGACTCCTCCAAAAGCACCTCAAGGAAGATCTGATCATGACCGTTGGATCCTCATCCAACGGTTGAGGCCGCAGCAAGATAAAGTATCCGCGTGATCAACCAGCACCATCACCATAGTGGCAACGCATCCGTTTGGCAAAAAGGGGATGTGAGATCGAGTGACAATTCGCTGCACCTTCTTCAGCGCTCAAAGAAATTGGACCGCTCCATCTTGATCTAGCAGTCAGCATTGCACACGCGTGAGGAAACGCAGTTCAAAGACGTGCAGACATACACCCAGGCAGACGCGTGCCATCTGGAGTGCTCACTTAAGTCAACTGGGTGCATCATTGTCGTCCGATCTTCTCAATCGCGTGATGCACACAATTCAAATCTCACGAGAGCCGTGATCTGTGCACGCTCTTCAACCACATGATCAAGATTCAATGGTGGAGATGCTTCATCAACTAGGGGGCATGCGATTTGAACAACTACGACAGCGTGATCTTCTGGTGCCTGATTAGCCCATAGTTGTGGGCTATTTAAGTATTTAAGTGCCTACACATTAGGTTAATTCTAACATTTATTTAGTACAAATTAGGATGTAAATAGATTAATTCATAGTTTTAATCTAATTACATAATCCATACATTGTATTCATATCTTAAGTGCATTTAGAATTAGCTTAAAATAGCATTCATCTAATTAGATAACCAATTAGGTATATTGTTTTTATTAACATAGAAGTTGAGGGTCTATACATAAATAACCCTAATATTTTAATAATATTTTCTTTATTCGTCTTCTTTCAGAATGGCTGGCTGTCGCTCCAACGCCCGCGTGATGCAGTGAAGGAGCTATTCAAAGGGGAGCGGATACGGTGGATCTGGTCGGCCGCTGATTTCAAATTTGTTCAGGCCACTACAAAAGGAGCACGGAGGCAGCCGAGCTCAGAAGGCCTCCGCCACCGACCCACCACTGTGCAGAGAGAACCTCTCTCTTCCACTCCACACTACCGGCCTCTACCATGGCGGCGAGTCTCCACCACCGTGGGCGTGTGGTGTGACAGGCCACACCGCCATCCGGAGCTCGCCGCATCACCGTGAGCACCCTACCGTGCATCTTCCTCGCCGTCGACGCAGACCACCACCACCGAGCTACTGATCAGCCACCCTCTCAGTAACTTAAGACGTCTGGGAAATTTCCCAGACGTCTGAAGTTACCCGCTCACCTCCACTTCCTTAGCCTGCACTCTCCAACCGGCCACCAGACCGCCTGCACCCTCCACCGCTCACTGGCTGCAGACCTGCGCACGCCTGCAGATCAGCCCGCGCTCTCCTCCAACGCCTGCAGATCAGCCCGCGCTCTCCTCCAACGCCTGCAGACCAGCCTGCAGCATCCTCCAACAGCCGCCTGCAGCTTCCACCGCACACGCCAACCGCCTGCAGCTTCCACCGCGCCAGCGCCCTCCGCAAACCCTCCGCCCACGCCAGCTTCCACCGCACACGCCAACCGCCTGCAGACCACCGCCCACGCACAACCGCGCGCCCTCCGTAGACCCTCCGCGTGCCCACGCACAACTGCCTGCAGACCGCCCAACCGACCACCGCGCACGCCAGCCGCAGCAGTGCCCACGGCAGCGGCAGCAGCCACCCCCGCAGCAGCAGCAGGCGGCGGACTTCACGCCAACAGGCTGCGCAAGCTGCCGGCTGCAGCACCTCCGCCGGAGCTCGTCCGGACACCTCCGACCGCCACGCGACTCGCCACCACCACCGATTCGAAGCCCTTGACCTAAGGGACCTCCTCCGAGCTTCCCGCGCCCTGCCATCGGCTCCTCGTCGCGCAAGACAACGGGGAAAAATTCCCCTGTTTTGCTACAGTAAAACTTTAATTAAAATTTACATTTTCTGCCATTGCCACATTTAATCATATTCTATTCACTCTGCATTGCGGAAAATATCCTGTAGTTTCTCATAATTGCCATTTCAGCATTGTTTCTTGCTTAAACCTTAATCTAAAGGCAATCTTGGCTTGGTTCTTGTCCAAATTGACTCCGAACAAACATTTTTAAGTGGCGCGAATTTGAATACGTTATTGCCTCCCTGTGGATACGACCCGCTCCTCTGCGAGTGGTTATTTCTTATTAAAAATTGATTAGTCAATTTTTCCACCACATTAAACTACAAACGACTTAAAAGCGAAAGATCGACCGGTCAAATGGCGCCGTTGCCGGGGAGGCAACAGACGCAATAATTTTGCCTAATTTTATTTGGATTATTTGTCAATTGCACAGAGATTTGACCATTCATTATTTTCTTTTCTGTGCGAGAAAATTTATGCAAGAATCAGCCACTGTGAGAGGCGACCCTTGACGTCGCCAGACGAGAAGTGGACAAGCAATTTTGAAAGGAGGAGAAGGACGAGGACACGACGGACACCATTGTATTTAATCGCTAATTTAATTAGAATAGAATTAAGACTGAAGACTTAATTTTTCATTACAGTTAGTTTGAAACCCTTGTTCTGGGGCATATTTTGAGGGTTTGTTCCCTGATTTTGTTTTGGACCCGTGTTGGGTAATTTTTGGGAGCCTGTTCCCTTTTCTTTAGATTTAGGTTTATTATTTTTTTTTTATTATTACTTTTATTTGCTTGTGCATAAGTAGTTCTAAAAAAAAATAGAAAAAGAAAAAAAAACGAGCTGCCTGCTAGAAGCTGCCTGCCCTAGGACGAACCATTTAGGTCTATATGAGCAGCCTCTAGATTTGCTTTTCTGCATTGTGTGCATTTTTGCATCGAAGATTGCTGGAGGCAAGGTACGCATTCTCTTACTTTGCATCCTATTTTTTTTTATCACGCATTGCATTTTGGATTTAATGCAAAGACCACCTAATCTGTACTGAATAAATCTAACAAGTGGTCACATTCTTTTAGAAAAAGGACTAATTAAAGGAAGGACATTTTAAAAACCAAGGATTTGATTTTCAAACTTGACGTGCGATTCAAAGTTCAAAATCTTTGACGGTGTATGCACACTTATTTCACTTGCACCACGACACGCTTCTAGACACTCCTTAGGTTTGGAAATACTAGGACAAGAGCCCTCCTTTCGTTGGATTCGGAAGTGTTCAGAACTGGAAATCAAAGGTTTTGTAAATCCAAAGAGGGGGATACCCTGTCATGGATTTTTGGGGGTAGTTGAGGAGCACCGCGAAAGCACAGCTTCAAAGGAAGGCTTAGGCCTACTTGCATCCCTCGATCTTCCGTCTTTGGATTTACTTGACCATTTGAGATTTAGGGAAGAATACCTAAGTTCCAACTAGGTCTTTTTAGGTGAGCCGTAGGTTGACAATAGGCGCGTAATTGATTGGGTAACTTGTTTTGTCACCTACAATTTGAATTAAATTCAAAAGCCTAAATCTGTAAAGACCAAACAAGTCCGTTTGAATTGTGTTTGTAGTGCATGCTTGGTAGGCGTTCTCTTAGGAGACAACTTGTATTTGATCCTGAACCGGAAAGAATCCTAAGAAAAGACCTCCTAAGGGTAGAAATGGCTGGTCAAAGGAGCCTTAAGGAATATTTCATCCCAACCAACCAAGCTGGCCCAGCACTACATAGACCTGGAGGGGATAATCCATATGAGATCAAAAGTAGTACCATATCCTTGCTACCCTCCTTTTATGGTACTACTAGGGAAGACCCTTACAGGCATATTGAGGAATTCACCGAGGTCTGTTCCACGGTGAAGCTGCAGGGCGTTACTGATGAGGCTCAAATGCGGACCCTTTTTCCCTTCTCCCTAAAGGACAAAGCCAAGTATTGGTATCACACCCTTGATAATTTAAATACTTGGGATGCCCTTAAAAAGGAGTTTTTGAAGAAGTACTTCCCCATGAGCAAAACAAATCACTTTAGGAGGGAAATCATGAGTTTTGCTCAAAAGGATGGGGAAGCTTTCCATGATGCGTAGGAGCGCTTTAACGATTTGCTGAGACTTTGCCCACATCACCAGGTGCCTAAATGGCAACTGGTTGAAAGGTTCTACACCGGACTTAATGATTCGCATAGGCAAACTGTGGATGGTGCCTGTGTAGGAACCTTTCTATCTAAGACTGAGGATGAAGCTTGGAACTTATTTGATACTTTGAGTGAGAATTCTATTCACTTGAATTCTGCCTACATGGATAGAAAGCCCACTCTCATGCAAAGAAAGTTGGAGGCGAATGAAGCAAGGGACACCCAGAATTTAGCTTATCAAATTCAATTACTGAATCAAAACATGGAAAGGCTTATGTCGAACCCGAGTTCATTCACACCTAACACCTCCACATCCCAAGCTTCCGAATGCGTAATTTGTCAAGGCAATACACACGCCACTGTGGATTGCCACTTGGCCTCCCAATTCCCTGAGCTTGTACAAGCAGATTTGAATGCCGCTCAAGGGTTCCGTCCAAGACCTCGTAATGATCCTTTCTGCAACACTTATAATGAGGGATGGAGGAACCACCCAAACTTTTCATGGAGACAAGGAAATGTCTCAAATTCAGGGAATTACAAATCGCAATCCTTTCAAAACCATCAAATGAACCAACCTCAGACCTTTGCCCAACCTAAAACCTCTGAGATGGATGAATTGAAGGCGATGTTGAAAACTATGCAAGAAAGTCAAAGTGCCATCATCCAATCTCATGACAAGGCTATACATGAAATGAAATCACAAATTGGACACCTTGTTGAGGCTGTTAGACAGAGGGAGACTGGGAAGTTTCCAAGTGCTGCTGAGGAAAATCCTAAAGGAAAAGGGATTGTCTTTAGGGAGCATGCTCAGGCGGTGACTATTCTGAGGAGTGGGAAAGAAATTTCCAAACCCGATGCTCCTACAGTCTCACCCCCTGAAAAAACATCCACCCCAACTTTCACCCCCACCGAAGAAGATTTGCCCAAATCTCCTCCGCTTGAAATCACCTCACCGGAAGAAGTTGCCCCCGTTCCACCCCTTACTCGACATGACAACCCTTCCACCCAGAGATCGAGAGTGCCATTTCCAGAGCGCTTATCCACCTCTGGGAAGACTTCTGCTGGCTCATCTGGAGCCAAAGATAAGACGGATGAGATTATGGAAACTTTCAAGCAAGTGCATATTAACCTGCCTTTGCTTGAAGCTATCAGGCAGATTCCATCTTATGCCTGCTTCTTAAAGGACTTGTGCACGAAAAAGCGGCAATCTAGAAAACAGGTCCAGTCTAAAGTTGTCCTGCCTGATTCTGTTAGCTCAATTGTTCAACATGGCACACCTCTGAAACTTAAGGACCCAGGAGCCCCATATATCTCTGTAGTTATTGGTGACTTACAAATTGATGAGGCTCTGCTTGATCTGGGTGCGGGGGTGAACATCCTTCCGAGCTATGTATATGAACAACTTGGGGGAGGCAATCTGAAGCCTAGCCCTGTAATCCTTCAAGCTGCTGATCGGTCACTTAAGACACCACGGGGAATTTTGGAAGATGTCCTCGTAAGAGTGGAGGATTTCTTCTTTCCCGTTGACTTCTTAGTTTTGGACACTGACCCTACCAACAAGCCAACCAAACCCTCCATCATTTTGGGCCCCCCCTTCCTTGCAACTTCCCATGCTTCAATTAATTGCAATACTGGGGCATTGAAAATGGGCTTTGGGAATAGGAAAATCCGGCTTAATGTGTTTGATGCTTACAAACAAGCTGGACTTGAGGATTGTTCTCAAGTTGAGGTGATAGATGACCTGATTGAAGAGGCAACTCCTGCAATGTTATGTGATGACCCCCTTCAGCATGTCATGCTAAATGAGCATTCCCATCTCTTGGAGGAATGTGAAGGGGATATACTAGAACTAGAGGAATTGCTAGGAGTTTCTGCTGAGTCTCTTCCCCCATCATTTCCGCCGAAGGCAGATTTGCTACCTGAGATGGGGACATCTATTATGAAACCCTCAACCATACAAGCCCCCAACCTTGAGTTGAAACCCCTCCCTGACACTCTCAAGTATGTTTTCCTAGGTGCTAATGATACGCTCCCAGTTATCATTTCGACTATGCTGTCTGAGGCACAGGAGGGAGCCTTGATTGAATGCCTGTCTAGGCATAAGGAAGCTATTGCTTGGAGCATTGCTGACATTAAGGGTATAGACTCTACACTCTGCATGCACCACATTTATACTGATGATTCCATCAAGCCTTTTAGGGACATGCGGAGACGTCTGAACCCTAATATGAGGGAGGTTGTAAAAAAGGAAATCCTGAAGTGGTTGGACGCTGGGATCATATATCCCATTGCTGATAGTAAATGGGTCAGTCCAATTCATGTGGTGCCAAAGAAGGCAGGCTTTACTGTGGAACTCAACGACCAAGGTGAACAAGTTGCCACTAGACCCTCAACTGGATGGAGGGTCTGTATTGATTACCGCAAGCTGAACACCGCTACCCAGAAGGATCACTTTCCTTTGCCTTTTATTGATCAAATTCTCAAAAAATTGGTAGGGAATAAGTATTATTGCTTTCTCGATGGATATTCTGGGTACAATCAGGTGGCAGTCTTTCCTGATGACCAGGAAAAGACGACATTCACGAGTCCTTACGGTACTTTTGCATTCAGGAGTATGCCGTTTGGATTATGTAATGCCCCTGCAACTTTCCAGCGGTGTATGATGTCTATCTTTTCGGACATGATTGACGAGTGTGTCGAAGTATTTATGGATGACTTCTCTATTTATGGCTCGTCTTTCGACCAGTGTCTCCTGCACCTGGAGAATGTGTTGAAACGATGTAAGGAGACTGGTTTAGTCCTCAGCTGAGAGAAAAGTCACTTCATGGTACAGAAAGGAATTGTACTTGGGCATGTTGTATCCGAGCAAGGTTTGGAAGTAGATAAAGCGAAGATTGATTCTATTTCCAAACTTCCATTGCCTACGAATGTCAAACAGATTAGATCCTTTCTGGGCCATGCTGGCTTTTACAGGCGCTTTATTAAAAATTTTAGTAAGATTTCTAGGCCACTTTGTGACTTATTGGCGAAGGAATCTTCCTTCGGTTTTGATTCAAAGTGTGCCGAGGCCTTTCAAACTCTAAAGGAGGCCTTGATCTCTGCGCCTGTTCTCCAAGCTCCTAATTGGACACTCCCCTTTGAGCTTATGTGTGATGCTTCGGATTATGCAGTGGGAGCAGTCCTTGGACAAAGGGTTGAGGGAAGACCTCATGTGCTGCATTATGCAAGCAAGACTTTAACTGAACCTCAGCAAAACTACACCGTCACTGAAAAAGAATTACTTGCTGTAGTTTTTGCTCTGGAGAAGTTTAGGTCTTATTTACTTGGGTCTAGGGTGGTTATTTTTACTGATCATGCAGCAGTGAAACATCTCATTGCTAAGAAAGATTCTAAGCCACGTCTGATTAGGTGGATCTTACTCCTTCAAGAATTTGACTTGGAAATATGTGAAAAGAAAGGAGTAGAAAATGTTGTGGCTGACCACCTGTCTAGTCTTCCTCTTAACAACTCTATTTCTGAAGACATTCGTGAGACATTTCCCGATGAAACTCTGATGGTGGTAACACCAACTTTACCTTGGTATGCAGACATTGTAAATTACTTGGTCACTGGACAAACTCCTGGCTCTTGGGATAAGTAGAAAAGAAAGAGATTCATTTCTCAAGCGAGATATTTTCATTGGGAAGAGCCAGAATTATTTAGAATTGGACAAGACCAAGTTTTGAGACGTTGTGTGCCTGAAGAGGAACAACAAAGTGTGCTGACATTTTGCCATGAACTTCATTGTGGAGGAAACTTTGGTGCTAAGAAAACTGCTTTTAAGGTTCTCCAGTCTGGTTTTTGGTGGCCTTCCTTATTTAAGGATTCTCATAATTTTGTTAAGGCCTGTATTAGATGTCAACGGACTGGAACGATTGGGAAGAAGAATGAAATGCCTCAACATCCTATTCAATCTGTTGAAATTTTTGATGTGTGGGGAATTGACTTTATGGGCCCCTTCCCGTCGTCCCATGGTTTTGAATATATCTTAGTGGCAGTTGATTATGTCTCTAAATGGATAGAGGCCATTCCGACGTGCACAAATGACCACTCTGTGGTTTTGAAATTTGTGAAGGCCAATATCATATCCCGTTTCGGCTGCCCCAAGACTATTATAAGTGATGGGGGACCTCATTTCCGAAACCACCACTTCAATCGGTTAATTAAGAGTTTGGGAGTGACTCACAAGGTTGCTACCCCTTACCACCCTCAGACAAGTGGTCAGGTTGAAGTATCAAATAGGGAGATAAAAAATATTTTGGAAAAGACCGTTAGACCTGATAGGAAAGATTGGTCCCAAAAGCTCGATGATGCTTTGTGGGCTTATCGAACGGCCTATAAGACCCCTTTGGGTACTTCTCCCTTTCGGATTGTGTATGGAAAAGCGTGCCATTTACCTGTTGAGTTGGAACATAAAGCACTTTGGGCTATTCGAAGTGTTAACATGGATTTAGAGAAGGCAGGTAAGGCACGATTTCTAGAATTAAGTGAGCTTGAGGAGCTGAGGAATGATGCTTATGACACCTCCCAAGCTTATAAAGAAAGAACTAAGGTCTTGCATGACAAGTTTATTCTTCGAAAGACCTTTGAACCCAACCAACAAGTCTGGCTTTTCAATTCCAGACATAAGCTTTTTCCTGGGAAATTAAAATCTCGTTGGGATGGGCCTTACATAATCACCAAAGTATTCCCCCATGGAGCTGTGGAGATCAAAAATCCTTCCTCTTCAGCAACTCCCTTTATCGTCAACGGTCAACGGTTAAAACCGTACATAACTTTAGATGGTCATCTAGTTGACGAAGTCACTCTTGAGGAGCCTTAGCTCCTACTATTCTCCACCTCAGGTAATATCTTCCTTTAGCTATTTTTGATTTTCAATGAGGACATTGTTTGAACCAGGCATGGGGGAGAGGACCTGAGGCATTTTGTTTATAGCATGCATTTATAAAAAAAAAAAAAAAAGAAAGAAAAAAAAAATTATATATATATATAAAAAAAAAAAAGGTTTTGAGCTTAACTGGCTAGATCTTGCCGTCTTAAGCAAATCAGAACTCTAGCGTAGACTAAATTAATTCTAGGGTCAAACTTTAGAAGCTAAATAAGCTACTAGCTTTAGACCTTTAGGGTCCTTTGTGGACTTAAAAACTTAAGTAGGAGTTAAGTTGCGGACCATTCTTCAAGAGGTTGAGGAAGGGAAGCTAGGGTTTGAGTTAAAAGGTGGGGTAGTACCTGGAGTCTTATTCTACCTTTCGGTTTACGGGTCCTTGTAACCCAAGCATCCAAATTTTTCACACTTGGTCTGGTAATTAACTTAATTTCTGAAAAGAGATTTGGTTCTCTTAGTTTTGGCTTAAGAGAGGCTTGAAAACACATTTTGATTGGAAGAGTTCCCGCCGCAGGAGAGGTCGAGTATATACTCACCTTGAGGATGCGATGATAACATATTACCTCCTCGGCGCTTGTCTCTTAGGATATCCATCCTACTGGGGGCATGTAAGTGCATTGCGCGGTTCAGGTACCATGGGCGGCTCTATCTCAAAGTGCCGATTGCCATAGGCCTGAATTCGCTTAAGAAATCCATGGGCGATACTATCCCGAAGGGTCGATTACCAGGAGTTCTTGGGGTCGTTATGGGTGGTGCTATCTCGAAGCATCGAAAGCCAGGCACCCTTCGAGGTATGGTAATGGGGACAATGAATCCGACACAGACCGTGTTGATAGCTGATCTGAGGTTAGACTTAGAAGAATCAAACAAAAAAAAAAAGTATATATATATAAAAAAAATTTTCCTTTAACTCAAATAACTCGGACCAATGCACAAGCACGGATGCTTTAATCTCAGGGATCAATAAACTTTAGGGTAGAGTCAGAAATCAGGGAAACTTGTGCTTGCAACTCGTCTTTAGCCGACCTAGTCTGTAACTTAGCAACTACTTAGGAACCTTGGGTTTAGAACCTGAACTTAATATGCTTCTGAAGGAAGACTAAGTGAGTTGACTAGTCTACTTAGAGTGCTAGGTTTCGCTTAATTTTGCAAGGGACTAGCAAAAACTAGGCATGGGGGTATTTGATTAGCCCATAGTTGTGGGCAATTTAAGTATTTAAGTGCCTACACATTAGGTTAATTCTAACATTTATTTAGTATAAATTAGGATGTAAATAGATTAATTCATAGTTTTAATCTAATTACATAATCCATACATTGTATTCATATCTTAAGTGCATTTAGAATTAGCTTAAAATAGCATTCATCTAATTAGATAACCAATTAGGTATATTGTTTTTATTAACATAGAAGTTGAGGGTCTATACATAAATAACCCTAATATTTTAATAATATTTTCTTTATTCGTCTTCTTTCAGAATGGCTGGCTGCCGCTCCAACGCCCGCGTGATGCAGTGAAGGAGCCATTCAAGGGGGAGCGGATACGGTGGATCTGGTCGGCCGCTGATTTCAAATTTGTTCAGGCCACTACAAAAGGAGCACGAAGGCAGCCGAGCTCAGAAGGCCTCCGCCACCGACCCACCACTGTGCAGAGAGAACCTCTCTCTTCCACTCCACACTACTGGCCTCTACCGTGGCGGCGAGTCTCCACCACCGTGGGCGTGTGGTGTGACAGGCCACACCGCCATCAGGAGCTCGCCGCATCACCGTGAGCACCCTAGCGTGCATCTTCCTCGCCGTTGACGCAGACCACCACCACCGAGCTACTGATCAGCCACCCTCTCAGTAACTTAAGATGTCTGGGAAATTTCCCAGACGTCTGAAGTTACCCGCTCACCTCCACTTCCTCAGCCTGCACTCTCCAACCGGCCACCAGACCGCCTGCACCCTCCACCGCTCACCGGCTGCAGACCTGCGCATGCCCGCAGATCAGCCCGCGCTCTCCTCCAACGCCTGCAGATCAGCCCGCGCTCTCCTCCAATGCCTGCAGGCCAGCCTGTAGCATCCTCCAACAGCCGCCTGCAGCTTCCACCGCACACGCCAACCGCCTGTAGCTTCCACCGCGCCAGCGCCCTCCGCAAACCCTCCGCCCACGCCAGCTTCCACCGCACACGCCAACCGCCTGCAGACCACCGCCCACGCACAACCGCGCGCCCTCCGTAGACCCTCCGCGCGCCCACGCACAACCGCCTGCAGACCGCCCAACCGACCACCGCGCACGCCAGCCGCACACGCCAGCCGCAGCAGTGCCCACGGCAGCGGCAGCAGCCACCCCCGCAGCAGCAGCAGGCGGCGGACTTCACGCCAACAGGCTGCGCAAGCTGCTGGCTGCAGCACCTCCGCCGGAGCTCGTCCGGCCACCTCCGACCGCCACGCGACTCGCCGCCACCACCGATTCGAAGCCCTTGACCCAAGGGACCTCCTCCGAGCTTCCCGTGCCCTGCCATCGGCTCCTCATCGCGCAAGACAACGGGGAAAAATTCCCCTGTTTTGCTACAGTAAAACTTTAATTAAAATTTACATTTTCTGCCATTGCCACATTTAATCATATTCTATTCACTCTGCATTGCGGAAAATATCCTGTAGTTTCTCATAATTGCCATTTCAGCATTGTTTCTTGCTTAAACCTTAATCTAAAGGCAATCTTGGCTTGGTTCTTGTCCAAATTAACTCCGAACAAACATTTTTAAGTGGCGCGAATTTTAATACGTTATTGCCTCCCTGTGGATACGACCCGCTCCTCTGCGAGTGGTTATTTCTTATTAAAAATTGATTAGTCGATTTTTCCACCACATTAAACTACAAACGACTTAAAAGCGAAAGATCGACCGGTCAGTGCCCCCAGCCAAGTGATGGTTCATCCAACGGCTGGCAGTAATGCATGCATGTTTGAATTCGCAAGCATGCACGATCTCCTTACGATGTCATCCATCCATGCCCGATCCAATGGCTGACAATCTTCTTGCACTACGCGAGTTGCAGTCATGCCTCCTCACACTAGCCAAGGCACTTGAATGTATAGCGACAATCTTGGCCAGTCCTTAGTGACATTTTAAATGTCACTGAAGACCCATTCGTGCAAAAGACCTCCATTCCACCACTATACAAACACCATGACCCCTTCCCTTCGAAACCATCTCTACCTACTCTACTCCCATCTACTCCTAAGATCTAGTAGCCTACCAAAGCTCCCTTAGAGTTTACTCCTAAGCTCCAAAGGCCTCTTATTAGTGTAATGCTCCTATACCCCACCAAATTCTCGTCCTCCATCTCACCACCTTCATAAGAAGCCTTGGAACTATCCTCCCACCTCCATTCTGGTAGAAGATCACCTCCAGCCCTTCATCCCCATTCCGAACCTTGGTGAAGCATTCCTCTACATGGCGTCCTTCTACATCTCACCTCCGTCGTCCAGCACCTCACCATCTTCGTCCAAGATGCCGCCAAGTGTCATCATCTCGCCAAACAGCCGATTTGGGAAATTTCTTCTCACCCCTATCTCTTTTATATTTTAGCATATTGTAATAGACATTTGAATGACATTGTGAAATATCATATTTGTTTCTCCTCTTTGTGAAGTTATGTCGCTTGTTTTGTTATTTCAAAAACACCAAAAAAATCACAAAAGCCTAAAACACCAAAAAGAAACAACACGAAGCATGGATTTCAATGAAAGCAAACGTCTCCTACCTGCATTCGACCAGAGACTCCCTTGGAGTTTCAGTTAAAAATCTTATTTGATAATGTGTTTTGCGAACTACGATGACGGGTTCTTGAAACCCTAATTTTACTTCGCCAAAACCCATTCATCATTGTTTCTATAGAAAGTTATTATTCAAAAGAGCTATGTATGACCTCTATTTATACTAAAAGGTTGGATTGAAAAGGAAGTCAAATTGGTCTATCAATTAAGGTATATTGGTCGATCGAAAAGCTATTTGGTCGATCAATTAAGTTATTTGATTGATCACTAATTGGTTGATTAATTAGATTGGTTGGTTGATCAAAAGGTTTTTAATCAACTTCTTAAAAAAGATTGGTTTGATGGATTAACTAATTTGGTTGGTCGATTAAACAATTTTGGTCGATCAATAACCCTAAAAGCTAGTTTTCAAGGAAGTGCAAAAAACCATTTGATTTTTGTTTTTGAGGTTCCTTACAATAATATCCTAGACTCAAACAAAAAGTAAAAGACACAAATCATTAACCATCTGAACTTGATCCAAAATAGAAGCTTTGATTTGAGATGGTCATGAAATATTAGTGTAGTAGTAAACATAATTTGGTGCATCAAAATAGAGGTGCTTACATTCTCCCCTTTTCTGATGATGACAAAATTATAATTATGAAATTGAAATAGTAATGCATAATATCTCCCCCTTTTCGATTTTGCAAAGTAAAAATGCTGCTATATTTTTCATTTAACTCCCCCTTAAGCATGTAAATAAGGCAAGATAAATTTAAACATAAACTAACAGAAAGAGTAACATTTCGCTGAGAGAGATAATTTTTATGCATATAACAACTATATAAGAGAGTCTAGATAAGCAAAAAAATGAAATGAAATAGTTCTGAGTAAATTAAGCTTTACATCCCAACAAAAGGTAAGCAGTGGTAATTCTAATCATCTGATGATGCCATCAAGGCATCCATCGTGCTCTGAAGATCTGTGTCCAACTCATGATCCAACAAATCTGATCTCTCTTAGGAGGCAGGCTGACCAACACATAGGCGGTGCTGAGTTGACGATTTGGGTGTCGGCTGTCTAGATGGCCTACGAGGTGGTGTAACCTACTGATCTGCTGGTGCTGCTGTGAGGTAGGAGGAGGAAGAGGTGCTACTGAGGAAGGAGGCATGGTAGTTGATTGATGAGGTTGAGGAGGTCAGTGAAGCTGTTACGGAATGTCATGAACAGACTCTCCAAATCTGTCCAAGAACTGGCTCTGAGCATTCAGGTAGTCTGATACCTGATGCCCATGGTGCATCATCATCAAGTCTATCTCCCTCTGCAGATGCGTCATCAAAGAAATACCATTCATCCCATCCTAAATACTAACAAAATCCCTGCCTGAAAGAGGTCTATATAAGAGGCTCCACTCCTACTCATAGAAGTATGGAGACGGTCGCACTTTAGGAGGACAGGTCGCTGTAAAATGCTCATAAGGTGGGAAAGGAGGAGGGACTTCTGATGGTTCCAACTGCTGCTGCTGCCCCTGGGCTACACCCTTACCACGGCCTTCTTGTGCTTGCTCCATCTTCGTATAAGTGATCTTATAAAAAATGGAGACTTTAGTGATAAATTGTTTATGATTAATATCCATGTGAACACTAAAATGTAGGAAGATATGGGAAGGAAGTGTCCCAAATTGGAAGAAGCTATTGGGTTGCTTGCTCATTAGATACAGAATTTAGTGGTTCCAATTGAACCACTTATTCTTGAGAAATGCATAAAGGGTAATGAGCATAATGTCAGGGTAGTTCTCAAAATACGTAGATTTGGACATGAATTTTCGTAAAAAGACTCTATTACGAAACCTGGGTAGATGACGAAAATAGGGTGACTTGGCTGGATGACCCAAGTCAAAATGAGAGGGAGTGAGCAGGGTCTCCCTAATGGTATCCGTCTATGTCTACTGGTGGAGCTGAAGAAATGTGGGACCAACAGACGGACATCCAACAATCTCAGAAAGAACATCTGCATTGACCAGAACCTCTATGCCATAAACATTTGAGGTCAACTCAACGTTGAAGTCCTCACCTATGTTTTTCAGATTGGCATAAAATAGGTGACAGGCCATTGGGTCAACACCGAGTATGCGGCTGTTCTTACAACCCACATAAAAGTTCTACTCAGAAAGACGTAAAATCTGGTGATAAGCAAATTTTTCGTAGATCTCTAGAAATATAGACTCAAAGTATGCAAAGTCTACGGGTCAACCAACATATGGTGAAAATTTGCAAAGAGAGAAAAACGATCATGAGTGGCCTCAGTGATGAAAAATCGATCAAATGTATCATCACGATGAGCTAAAGAGGAGGATGTGTGCATTTTGGAGCCATTTCAGAGTTTATGAAAACACGTTGGTCAATCAAAATTTTTGATTGACTTCATAAAAAGGATTGCTTTGATTGATTAACTCATTTGGTTTGTTGATCAATCAATTTTGTTCGATCAAGAGGAAATATTGGTCGATCAATAACCATAAAAACTGGTTTTCAAGGAAATGTGAAAAACCTTTCGAGTTTTGTTTCTGAGGTTCCTTACAATAATATCCTAGACTCAAACAAAAAGTAAAAGACACAAATCAGCAACCATCTAAACTTGATCCGAAAGGGAAGCTTTGATCCAAGACGATTCTGAAATATCAGTATAGCAGTAAACATAATTTTGGTGCATCAAAAGAGAGGTGCTTACAACCCTACATCTTACCACTTAAGCCATCTCCACCCTTCAATATGGGCACCACCTAGAAGCCTTTTAGAAGATCATTTTTGGCACCAACTTGAAGTGTCTCTCCAACCCTCAACTACCCACCTAGGCAACCCTACAATTGGCGCCAACTTATGTTGGCCTTAGGATCAATTAATTACCCTAGAAACCCATCCTAACCATCCATCCTAAAGCCACCTACACCCCCTTTAAACCTCTTCAATTAGTGCCACATTTTCTAGCCCTTAGATCACCTAACTGCCACCCAAAACTCAACCTAGCCTTCCATCTTATTCCACACCAACTACCTCCCATCCCTTCCTATATATACCCCCTTAACCACCACCATGAAATCATCCTTCGTTACATTTTCTCTACCTATATTCCACCATTATCAGTGACGAAGGAGAAGAGGAGAAGAAGAAGATTAAGGGGGTGCTCTTACCCTCTTGGTGCCTTCAACTTCCTATCCTCTTCTACCTTGTGTCATCACTAAACCAAGGAGGAAGGACAGGCAAGGAGGACCCTAGGTGGAGGCCTTTATGGTGGTGCACGCCACCCTTGGTGGAGTCTTGTGGGTGGAAACCTTCCACCCTTGGAGGAGCAAGGGCATGCCTATCTAAGGCTTCCTAAGGAGAACACCAACTTGGAGGAGCTTTTCAAGGATGGAGAAGAAGGAGAACTTCTTTCCAAGCCCAGGAGCAGCTGAGCTTAGAGCAAGAAGCCTCTCTTCTTCACCAATATCACCAAGAGGATTTGTGTTTTACCTTTTTGTATTTTCATTTTAGAGTAGAAGCATTCCTCTACTTATCTTTTTGTAAAACATATTTCTACTTAATTAAAGTTGCCTTCTCTTCAATTCTTGTTGCATCCTTATTGGTTTATTTGTTCTAGCACTTTTCTCTCCTTCTCTTTAATTACCCTAAGTCTGCACGTACCTAGGGTGAGCTTAGAGAGAGGATTATCTTGTCACATTAGTGTTAGCATTATCAATTTAGGTGTAGTCATTTTCCTGCTCACAATTGCATAATTGCCCTTATTTGAAAATCCAAAAAAAAATCTTATGTTAAAAACTTAAAAAAAGAAAGTTGACTTCCTTATTGTCAAGCAAGTGTTTTAAAGTGCATTCCTGCTTCCTTGGACGACCCTAGATACCACCGTTATCTTAGTTTATAAATTGTAAAAGCAATTATGAATTGGCATGTTACAACGACTCAAAACCTGCTTTCTACAAATCACGCTTTTCTTCGTATCAGGTGCTAATCAAAAGCGGAAGCGAGATTTGGAGCACTTGGAGCGGAAGCTTCAAGTTTCTTTCTTCTCGCGTACTTCAGGTTAGTATCCCAAGCCTTTCTTATCAAAAACAAAAACAAAAATATCTTAAAATTTTTTTTAAATTATTAGAAAAATTAAGATTGGTGGAACCGTAAAAGTCATTTTGTTGCTTGTTTGCTCCATTTTTCCACCACCTTTACCTTATTGGTGTTTATTTTTGAAAGGTTCCTGACTCAAAAATTCGGCACATAGGATCTTCGTAAAATCACAAAAATTTCATCCAGGGAATCCCCTTTGAGTCAAGAAGCTTGAGTCCAATTTCCAAGAAATTGTGATAAATAGAAAAAATTAAAAAATTCACGAATTGAATAAGGCTCAGACCTTGTTTCTTTACTATTTTCTTCAACAAATTTTATAAATTTTCTACTCATCAGATTTGGGAAAACTTTATATTATTGAAAACCTTGGGAAATTATCTACATCATATCAAAACTTTTTGAGGTCATATGAGGTTTTTGCATAATCAATTTCCCGAATCTATCAATTCTGACTCTAGACACCAGTAAGAAAAGAAATTCCAAAAAAATATTAAATAATTTTGAAATCTCAAATAAATCATTTTTGGATTTCTTATTTGATTTCACAGTAAGTGGTGGTGTTGTTTTCTTGTTTGGAACATCACTTTTAAAGATTTCATAAAAAGAGATTCATTTAGATGTTGCATAACTTTACTTTTCAATTTTAGGGTTTTGATTTTATTCTCTCTTAGTCACATCAGCAATAATGGAATTGACTTCCACAAACAAAACTTGTTTACTATTATTTGTGAAACATCAAAACCTTATTTGAATCATTAACAAGAGAGAATCTTAAAAGACATCAAATCTTGATTAAAACCTTAAAACACTTCAACCAAAAATCCTTGTTTGCAAAATTCTTTTGATTTGGCTTGGGCACCACTTCCCACCCAATTTGCACACACAAAAAAAGAAATCACTGGGCCCTAGCCCAATTAATGCCCATCACATTCCTTGTGTACTTTAAGATCCTAGACCTAATTAAAATTTTGTAGTAACTTGACCCCTAAGGTTTCATCAACTTAGGCTTGCTATCTAGGTTTTAAGTTTTCCTTAGTTGGTATCAATTCCTTCATCTATATCTAGCGCCAGGCTGAGAGGTTGTGTCAAATTACTAGGCACAGGTTTATAGAAGCCCCAGTGATTTTCCTAGGCCATGCTTGGGCCCAACCCTCCCCTTATTCAGCCTAACCAGATTTATTGAGGGAATGGTTATTCACCATTGATTTCTTATTTCCTAGATAGACCAAGCCTTAGGTAATTTTTTAGGGAGTCACATTTAAGTTAGGTTTGCAATTTTGTTGCTTGATTGCACACTTCTCTCATCTCTCCCTCCTCTCCTCCCCATTTCTTCCATTATTGAACGGGTGGTGGTCCCAAACTCCCCACTTGGTGGGACCACTTGATTTTGCCCCCAGCACAAGAAAGGCCTCTTTTTTTTTCATTCTCCTTTACATTCCAAAAAAATGGAAAATCAAAAAGATAGGTCCACTAGCCCATCCACATCCACCTCTAATCCCACCTACGACCCCTCCACCCAAAATACACAAACTAACCCCTCCATCTTCGACTTGCCCTTTCCTAAGTTGCTTAAAATGGAAATCCCTGAGAGGCCACAACAACAACAACAACAAGCCCCCTTGCCTAATCCCTTTTCCATGATGGCAGAGCAGTTGGTTCGACTACAAGCTAATCAACAACAATTGACTAGGACTATAACAAACGTAGCCAACTGAGGGCAAAACCCGCCACCCCGTCAGCAGCCTGCCGTCCCTTTAAAGGATTTCTATGATCCTTCTCATTATGAGGACAGATCAGTGGTGGTAATTCCATAAGGGGACTTTGAGATCAAATCAGGCATTCTGAACCTGATTAAGCACTTCCATGGCCTTCCTAAGGAAAACTCGTTCAGCCACCTTGAAGAACTCACTCTCCTTGCACAAACAACTTGTTCTCTCAATGTGTAAGAAGACCTTTGGTTGATGCAACTATTCCCATTATCTCTGAAGGATAGGGTCGCTTATTGGTTTAGAACCATCGGCAAACTTATTACCACTTGACCTCAACTCAAAAGTCACTATAAGGAAGAAGGGTTTCCGCGATAGTTGAAAAGCGTCGCCTATGTCATGAAAATCATTGTATTTTGTCGTCGCGAAAGTGTGTCAGGACAGTGTATACACGACAATTTTAACTTAAAACCATCATATTTTTAGATGATGATTTTAGAAAGTGTTGTCTATAGTATTTACGACAATTATTCTACAAACTGTCATAAATAATATTTAAATGACGATTTTTCTCACCGTCGTCTATGGTATAAATAAACCATACGTGACAGTTCTTCACCCGTCGTATACTTGTATATACGACGATTATTTATAGAACCGTCATTTATATTAACACGACGGTTACTTATAAATTATCGTGTAAACCATACAAGACTGTACGACGGTTATTTATAGAACTGTCGTGTTAATATGTATGTTTTCTTTCTAAATAAAACATTTATGGTTATAAGATTCTATAATGTTAGAATCTTATAACACCTTAAAACATATATAACATACAAAACACACAATATAAAAGTTTAACATGCAAAACACACATAAAACATTCAACAAATATATATATATATAGACCTAATAATAAAAGTATGTCATACTGCAAAAATACAAAACCAACTAAAAAAGAGATAAATAATAAGCTATGCCTCAGCTCCTACCCCTTGTCCAGCTCCACCACCTCCGAGGTCATCATCGTCTCTGTGAGGCGAGTAGTGAAAGGAAGTGTGATCTCCACCGTGACCCCATAATAATGCCATGATCTCTCCCATATCCGCTCTCTATTGCTCCATCTCCTTCCTCTGTTGCTCCATCAATTTATTGGCATCTTGCCAAGCTTGAGTATGCTGCTCGAACTGTGAGGTGACATCATGGAGCTGTGACATCACATCACGGAGCTGTGTCTACATTTGATGGACCACGGCTGCTGTTGTTGACCCCTTCTACCCATACCAACTGGACATCGTTTGACTTCTTCCCCCACTACGAATGAAACCTCCATGTTCCGGAGGCATGCTACTCCTAAAAGCCTCCTCAGGTGTCATAGGAGGGTACTGCGAAGTGCTAGAAGTGGCGTCTGTAGGGGCGTTGATTAAGTTTATCATTTCTCCCTACAAATTGCAATAATTTCATGTCATATTAAAGTAAGTATAAAATTTTTAGTTGATAAATAAATGTTACATGTTTTTGCTGGTATGTCTCATGTATCCATGCTCGCCCACCGTCGTTAGTGGCCATACTATGAGTAACCTCAGATACACCAATGTGATCGAGCGTGGCACCATCGTGTGAACATGCCTATAAATATATTTCAGGGATTTGCATGTAATAGTTGTAATTAAAACTTCAATTGAAAACATAAAAGTAACAAAATTATAAGGAATTACTTACATATTTTGCCTGAACTCTATCTATGCTGGTTCGACTCAAATAGAGGGTCTGTGGTGGAGCTTTGGCCCTATTGGCCTTGTTCCTCTTCGCCTGATCCTATACATATAACTTATATTATAATGAGAAAGAATTAAATAATTTATTTTCAAATTCTATTAAAAGTAATTGTAATTACCTCTATCTAAGGCTTATTCCAATGCTCACAGCATTCTTCTACACATCTACTGCTATTGTAGGAGGCATGTTTCTTAATGCCTCCTCATTAGACGACATTGAATTCTAATACTAAATTATAGAAATAAATTATCAAATGAATTAATTAAGTAGATAATAAAAAATGAGAAATATTACAGATTTCACCTTTCTCTTCATTATCACCCTCTAATCACGATGTCGTCTTGTGGCATGATGGAAGATATATTTGGTGACATTTACATCATCACCCTAATCAAAGATCGCCTGTAATATTACAAATCGTATAAATGAATTAAATAATATTAAAGAAACTTATATATATACATAAATAATTAATTATTTACCTCCATATTACGAATAAGCTATCTCTTGATCTTCGTGAAGATCGACCTCCAGTTAAAAGAACAATGGGGGACAAGCTCCTTTACTATCCTAGATAGTCTGCTGGTGAAAGGAGGATAATCTGGATCTTCTCCAGCTTCATTGATATGCACTTTGATTCTCATCTCCTTTGAAAGTGCATCTAGATGTGCATTTCTTGTCGGACCCCTTCCTTTCTTTTATTACCTGATAAGAAAAATATAAATATTAAAAATTAAAACATTATCAATAAATTTTATTAAGATTTTAACGACAATTCTTACTAGTAGAACTACTCCCTGCTTCAGCCTGAGGGTCCTACTGAGGTGGCCTTTGTACCTTAGCATCATCCTCACCCTCCTCGTCCTCATCCTCTCCGCCACTGTCACCCTTGTCCTCATCCTCATCATCGATAGGGTAGTGGGTGGCAACCTCTGCCTCTGGCTCTGGCTTTGGCTCATGCACCACGTTGGTAACCACCTTCTTGCCCTTTTTTTGGTAGTATCGAGCAAGATCACCAGGCTGAACATATTCACACTGTTACTGGATATATGCAGGATGGGTATCATGACAGCTGGGTGTTGGTGGGGAGTAGGTAAAGGGATGTACTCAGGAACAGATGGGGGAGTCTAGGTGCAAGGTGGCTGGGTGCGGGGTGGCTGGGTGCGGGGGGGCTGGGTGTGTTGTGTGTGGGGTGGTGATGACTCTATAATGTTAAGTGTTAATATTATCAATTAGAGTCAATTTCAAGGATACTTGTGCGATAATGACATATTATAATGGGCTTGGGAGCATTGCATGCATATTGCATGGTCTTTACATTTTAATCGCTTAGAATGAATGTTTAGTGACCATGTGCAAAAGTCTATTTTGAAACAGGTCTCAGATGAGAGATCGAACCATACAGATGGATCCGGATCGACGAATGGAGTTTAATGGACTCGAAATCACTTCTATCTGACCTTCGTAACTCCTGATCAGTCCACTTTAGTGGAGTTCTAATTAGCCAAAGTACATGTAAAACATGCCTCATTAGATTGCAATTAGAGTTAAGTGTTAGTTTATATTAATTAGAGAATACTTTGGTAAAATTTGATACATATATATTTATGCAGGGTTTTGAGTGCAACTTTCACCATCTCCTACACCAGCATTCGAGCTGTGCCTCTTACAACCTATCAACAGTAGCACCTCATCACACAGGCATTGTTGGAGGAGATCTCTCACGTCTTAAACCAAATGAGAGAATGTCGGGGAAGATCTGTTAAAGAAAACGCCTGCGTGTTGGGTTTAAGAGATAAAAGGAGAAGAACTACAGACGCTAGAGAGGATCACCTCTTCCATCCTTCACCACTGCAGAGAAAGTAAACATGGTGCCCGGAGAGTGCACTGCATATTAAAGCCAAATTCCTCGACGCCACCTATCCCCAGGTGGTGCTCTGTGACAGAGAGCATCACCACCACCACCAGAGCCTACCTGTCACCTCTACCCACATCATCTTCCTCCGCCCACCACCGCACACTCAGAGACCCACCAACGCCACTATGATCCACCCCCACCGCAAGCACAATTGACCACCACCCACATCCTCACCTTCATTCTCCTTCCCTCTCCCTCACGCACACGCACACCATCCATAAACTACCAGCCTTATGTGACCGCGCCACCTTCAGCAAGTCACCCACTGCCTACGCGTAGGCAGCGCATCCTCCCCCACCCGTGTAGGTCACTAGTAGCAATCTGATGCCAGCACTCCAGCCCGCAGGCGGTCACGCAACCACCTAGCAGCAGCCGCACGACCTTGCTCGCGCACACTTGGCCCCTGTGCTCCCAACCGTGTGCACCCATTCAGCTTCCTCTTCTTTTTATTCCTCCTCTCTGCCAACGAAAGGAACCAAAACCATCTAAAGCGCAACCACCTCGTCCAGCCACCAAACTTCATTCCATCGATGCCATTAACCTCGCCTCACCCTCAGGAACTTGCCAACGCCTGTGCCAAGCCCACCAGCAGCCCATGTAGCCCACAGCCAACACCCACCACTGGTGGGCTCTTCCTTGTCATCCGGCAACCTCTGGCCATCTCCGGCGACACCATGACCACCATCGCAAAGCTCTCTGAACGCTCAACCTCCTCGAAGCTTCGCACTCCCGACTGCGGCCTCCTCTTCGCGGATGCACAAGAGGAAGATTTCCTCTATTTTGGGTTTAATTTATATTTACATTGCATGCCAATGAAGAGAGATGGATTTTTTATTTTTGGAATATTAAATTGAAGTGAATTTGCAAGGGTACACTTATGTTTTCTTGAATTGGCTTGACTTTTGTTATGCACATCATTTAACATTGAAATTTGATTCAGATTTGCATGCAACTAAAAATTATATGACATGCCACAAAACATGCATCATCTACATATTTTTGAAGCTTAATTTCTAAAATAAAATTTATATAAATAGCCCTGAACTTCTCATGAAATTGGATGAGACATTAAAAGTAGTATATTCATTAAATTGATTTCATGAATACTTCTGCAAACATGATGGCTCTACCCTCATGAATTTATTGCAATCATTCCTCCCTGTGCATATGACCTAATCTATCGTGGTTAGTTTTACTAATAATTGGATTTTTCAGGATTTTTCAACCACATAATTTCACTACGACGACACATTATTTCTACGAAGCAAAAAATGCCCGACCAAATGGCACCATTGCTGGAGAGTCAATTGACGCAATAAATTTACCTAACTTTATTCCTGATTACTCTGAATTGTGCATTTATCTGATCATTCTTTATCTTTTTTGTGTGAGGAATCTGATGAAGCGATAGGCATAATAGAGAGATGATGTCAACCTTGAGCGACACACCTCAGAGATAATCACAGGAGCCTATGGGCCTTGATCTGACATGCGTGGATACGCATGAAGGACCATCTAGGAGGACTCTTCCTCTTAGACTTCTGATTTAGAATTTTAGAATAGACTCTTTAGGATTAGCCTAGTTATTTATTTTCTTGCCCTTATACTTTGAGTCCAGTTTGTGGGGGAGTTCCCTGATTTTTTAGGTTCTAGGAACATTATGTGGTAGTTAGATCTTTTGATTGAGCATTTATTTTTACGAAAAATAAAATAAAATAAAATCCAAATTTCCTGTTAGAAGCTGCATATCCATAGGATGACCATCTAGGATTGTTTGAGCAACATCTAGATTTTCTTATTGCATTGCGTGCATTTCTACATCGAAGAGTGTTGGAGCAAGGTATGTACTTCATGTCTTTTGCATCAGTTATTTTCATATGCATTGCATTTGGATATAATTAAAGAATACCAACTAAGCTGACTTGAAAAGATTAATCAAGCGATCATATTGCTTCTCGAAAATAAAATAAAATATATAGGAAGTGTTTGAATAACTTGATTGCGGTTTTCAAAAAAAAAAATAACATTTCGTGGTGTGATGCACACTTCTTACACTGAGCACGCACTATAGGCACTGCATTAGTACTTGGACCCTTAAGGCTATAAGCATTGATCTCTTTATCGGTGCAAACCCTCCTATCTTGCTTTGAAATAGTGGTATTAACATTTGCTTGAGTGATTTGATACTCTAAGGAGGGGGACACCCCTTAAAGGAATTCAGGGGTAGTTAAGAGGCACCGTTAATGCATCACCTCAAAGGAAGGGTTCACCCTACTTGCATCCCTTTGTTCCATCCTTGGAGTATCTTTTTACTTGAGCATCTGAGAATATCATTGCAGCAAATTGTACGTCTTTAGGGCACTTGAAGGTCAATTTAGGATGCGTAATTGCTTGACAACTTGATTGATCAGCTAAGAAGGACTAAAAGTAACCTCAACCTTCTTAATAGCCATTAACTAGAAATTTCAAGTGCCTCATTTCTCTTATACCACTTACGTGGGAACAGAGAAAAACTACCTTGACTATATTTGGCCAAGCTGAAGAGTTGGAAGAAGACTTAAGGAACTTTAAATCAGTAAATGACCTCTTGCCTTGTGTTTGCTTGGTGTATGCTTGGTATGCGCTCTCTTCGAAATAGTCTTTTCCTCAACCCTGAGCCTGAGAGAATTATAAGGAAAGCTAACCAAGAAAGAAGAAAAATGGCTAAAGAAAGACCTAAAGAAGAGATTAGGGTTGGTGAGAATCAAAGAACCTTAAGAAACTATTTCCTCCCTACAACCCACCAAGCCCTACCTATCCGAAGACTTGGAGTGGATAATCCATATGAAATCAAGAGTATAACCATATCTTTGCTCCCATCTTTTTATGGTACTGCTGAGGAGGATCCCTACAGGCATCTTGAGGAATTCACTGAGGTCTATTCCATGGTGAAGCTCCAGGGCTTTACTGATGAAGCCCTGATGAGGACTCTATTTCCATTCACTGGTATCATACCCTCGATGCAAGGGTAAATGTTTTGTTGCTGCAAGATCGATGTTTAAAATAATTGCATTGCAGTATAGTCAAAATCGCTTCGAAAACAAATACAATTTTTATTACTCGAATAGGTTTCCAAGGTGGAACACTGAGAGCAAATTGGTATTTAGAAATCAAGATCACAATTCAGAATTAAAAAAATTTGCAATAATAGCAGTAGTAATGTGCAAAAATATGGGAGTAAAATGGTGATTTAGATCACCAAATTCTCCTACAATATCACCAAAGAACTCAATGTATTTGCAATGAAATGAAAGTAATGATTTGTCGCCTGATTTGTAAATCGGATGACTTAAAGTGTCTGATTCTTCCTTGTCTTCTTTTCTTCTTTCTCTAACTCAACTATTCTCTTCTTCTCTTCAGGCCTTCACTTCTTCTTCAGCTTCTGCTCTGGCCTTTGCTTTCTCTGTCTTCTCCTTTCTTTCTCTTCTTCTTCATTTGCCTTGGCTTTCTTCTTCTCTAGCTTCCTCTTCTTCTTCCTTCAACTTTACGAGAGCCTTCTCTTCTTCCTTCTTCTTCTTCTGCATTCAACCCTGACCTCCTCTTCTTCTTCAGAATCTGCTAAGTGTTGGCCAAAGATGCCTGTAGCAAAACCCTCCCCCTACACATGTGAAACTCCTCTCTTTCTCTCTTAGGATCCGCTCTCCCAGAGCCACACAAGTATTCAGGTTATCAGGTCAAGTGCGTACCCAAGTCTAGGCCCACTAGCTTGCGGTGGTGGGCGAGGAGTGCAGATCGAGTCGGGTCAGCCAGGTCCATGGAGACAGTGTCACGGACGAGGCCGGTGAAGGTAAGAGGAACCTCACACCATGGTAACTGAGGTGATGAGCATATGACAACTTTTCAATTTATGCAGGTGCGGGCACCTCTTCCTTTTCGAGGTGGGACTATCAGCACCCCCTTTTTCTCTCGTACCAGTAGTAGGGATGGTGCTTCCAATTGCAGCAGCTACGGAGGCTCATGACTTCAATTGTTGACCTAGATGAGTGGGTGAGGTAATTCTGTGCATCCTGGGGCAGTAACCTGGGACAACAGCACTTGGGGCAGCCTCAAGCAAGCATGAAGCTTGCTCGCCAATGATGGATGGGGCCTTGAAACTGAAATCAACAGAACAACCTTTCAGCCACATCAAATCACTTAAGGAGGATCACCAGAGCATGGCGGATGTGCTGGGGGTTGTGGCGTGGCATGCTGGTGCCTGTGGGTGTGTACCTAGGTCACATTGTGTGCGAGTGAGTGGGTGTGCTTGGGGGGTGATTTGGGTAAGTGGCACGGTGAGTAAAGTGAGGGGAAGTGCTCAGTGAGGTGTGGTGAGGGTGTTGCGAGGGTCGGCGAGTATTTTGGTGGCCTGTGGAGGTGGGATGGCCTCGTCGAAGGTGGTGGCCGGATATGAAGGAGATGGAAGTGTGAGGGGTGGCAGCTGTTGGTTTGAAGTGGAGTGAATGCGGAAATAAGGTAGAGGTGAGAGGGAACTTAGCTTGGAAGTCAGTGGACGAAGGGGGGCAGCAAGGGTGTCGGGTCTGGTGTGGCTGACGTCGGAGACGAAGGCGGCTGCAATGAGGTGGGGATGGCGAGGATGAAGCGGGAGTGGCATCTGCTGGTTTGACAAGACATGGACGACGGCAGGAAGGGTGAATCCATCGTAGGTATGGTGATTGGATGACGAGAAAGAGCAGGGAAGGTCACCGGACATCGAGGAGCCTTCGGCCATGAGGAAGAGAAGAATTTGAGGGGATTCACGGCTAAATTCGAGCGTGAAGTCTGGGGGATCTAGGCTTCTTTAAATAAGGCTCTGAAGGGCGGTTAGGGCTTGGGAAGCTAGGAAGGTTGCAAGAGTTGGGAGTTGTTAAGATACCCAAATCTCTCATGCAATCACATGAGAGATTGAGAAGGAATCAAAGCTCATCAATGGGTTCAAATGGGAGAGAATTTCTCAAAAGATCTCCCTTCCAAATTTGGAAGAGATTCTCCAAGCAATCAACGATATCTTCCCTGTCAAAGGTTGCCGGAGTAGGTTTCCTCTACGATAATGGCGGAGGGATCTACTTTTGAAGACGACGAAGAAGCTATGGGGCTAAATGCAAGGGTTTTTGAACATTAGGGGTAGAAATGTAATCAGACAGAACCTTTTTGCAAACTAGGTCAAGGAAAACTCATTTTGGGTCCAAATTTTGGTACAAACCTAATATGGACCTAAGGAATCCAATGGTGAAGTTAGATTTTGGTTTTGACCACGGTTGATTGGGTAATTTATGTAAAAACTCAAATTAGGGTAAATATCTGTTTGAGACTCCAATTTAGGTCAAGATGGGTTCTGATGGCCAACTTGAAGATACTAAACCCTAGAGAATATTTTTCTATGATTTTTAGTTGGTTTAAGTGAATTTTATCCTGACCAAAACCTTGGTTAATTATGTGGGTCTATTTTTAGGGTTTCAAAGGTCATTTAATTCTCAAAACACATACAAACCCTTTTTTTTCTAATCCAACCAACTTGTTATCCTGTTAGGACCATTTAACCTTTATTTAGCCCTTGATAAAACCCGTGGTTGTACTACATTAGTAAAATTATAGTTTTACCCTTAGTTTCTTATTTATCTCTCAGAAAGTTTATGCAATGAATTATGACCTTCAGTTGGTTATGTGGGAGCATTATTGACTTCATTCCGTCAAAATGAGCTAGTTAGGGTTCATGATGGTGTTCCCATCATACGCACACGCCTAGCTTTTGCTAGTCCCTTAGCAAAATTTTAAGGTATTAACTTTAATTCTAGACCATGAAATCTTTTGATACTCAAAAACTATGATGTGTGCTTTCTTATGTAGATTATGTTAGAATTCCGATAGTAGGCCTAGAGGTACTCAACTACCAACCAAGATCCGGACCTGACTAGCTCTAGCCTCAGTCTGCTGCGAAGGTTTCTAAGGCCCACAGGATTTATCCTAAGGTTCGTTGAACTTCGCTGTTAAAGCACCTGTGCTTGTAACATGTTTTAGCCTCGGTTCAGTTTGTAGTGCATTTTTGTCAGAGAGAGATAGAGGAATTTTCTTTATTTTTGGAGAGTTTTCTCTCCCTTTTCTTTTTATTTCTAGCTTTGAATTAGTTTTACAACACGGTTTGTATCGGATTCCTAGTCCCCATCATCAATCCTCAAAGGGTCCCTGGCAAGCAACCCCCAGAACCCTGGCTTTTGAGATTTCGACATAATCCCGCCCATGGTGTTCTGTAGCTAAATCCAAACCATGGCAATTGACATTTCTGGATAATGTCGCCTATGGCATCTGAACTGGCACAGGGTGCTTACATGCCCCAGTAAGATGTGTAGATATCTTAGGAGACAAACGCCGAGGAGATGATATGTTATTGCACATCTTTGAGAGGAATTTCCCGCCTCTCCGTGCTACAAACTCATCCAAATCAATTTGTGTTGATTAGCTGCTCCTAATCTAGGTGACTTTTTCAGAACAATTTAAATGCATTTGCGTGATTTTGATACTTAAGCACACTGAACCAGACTGTGTGTGGATTGGAGTGCTTAGGCTACCGAGTCCCGCAAACCATAGGTCACTTAAGGAGGTCGAATACTCCCTATGCCTTATACCTAATTCTTAAGCTTTGCATTTTCCCCAACCTCTTGAGGATTATCCAGATCTTAGCGGGTACCTAAATTTTTAAGCCTATTATCATTGCCCAAAAGGCCTATGATCAACATTCTTACTAATCTCTTCTTTTTTCATTAGCACTTTTTTGCCTTTCCTTTTCTTTCTTTTGATATGGTCATGAACTAAGTCAATTCCTTAATTTCCTACTAATGACTACCTCTTTTTCTTTTCTTTTCAACTTGTGCTCCTTTTTGACATTTTTATCTCCTCCCCTTTTTCTCCTCAAAACTGATATGCCCTCAAAAATTTCTCTCCTCTCATTTTTTTGTTCTTTTTCAAGAATTTTTATTTTATTTTATTTTTTTTGGCATTTTTAGGATATGTGATTTTTTTGATGAAACCTTTCTTGTGAGATGATTTTCATGGAATTTTGCACTTTAATATCACCGCATGCCTACGATTTGCATTGTCCTCATTGAAAATTAGGTGGGTTCATGTTCAGCTTAGACCATTCATTAGAATACGTTTTGGGTGGGTGAACGGGTCAGGATGCCTGTTGCGGATGATTTCAAGCACAGGCACGGATACCAGACGAGGAGTCGGCTGTTCTAATGGATGAACCCTAAAGTACAATATGGGTTCAGCATAGGAATGTGTCAAGAAAGGTTTCAGGTTTTCCAAAAAAGATGGGTTGCCTCCCGTTAAGCGCTAAGTTTAACGCCATCAGCTGGACGTAATGAGCTCAGGGAGAATGGAGGGTAAAAGATGTCTCAGCCAAATTTGTATTGGTAAGTTTGATGAACGGTTTTACTCTCTGACCATTCACGACAAAAGGTTCTGAATCGTAGCTGAGTTGACTGATTTCGATGGCTCCATTTCCAAAGATTCACCGAATGAGGTAAGGTCCGATCCATTTTGATCTGAGTTTTCCTAGGAACAGTTTGAGTTTGGCATCAAAGTGTAGGACTTTTTGACCAGGGCAAAAGATCTTTTTGGATATGTGCTTGTCGTGAAAGGCCTTAACTCGCTCTGTGTAAATTCACGAGTTCTCATACGCTTCATGGTGTAATTCATCGATCTCGCTCATTTGAAGCTTTCTGTGGGTTCCTGCCTTAGAAGGATCGAGATTGCAGTTTCATACTGCCTAATAGGCTTTCTGCTCCAATTCGATGGGGAGGTGACATGCCTTCCCGTACACCATTCTGAAGGGAGACATATCTAATTATGTTTTGTGGGTGGTCCTATAAGCCCACAAAGCTTTAGAGGTCAGGATGACTAGTCTTTCCTATCAGGTTGAACAGTGACTTGGAGGATTTTCTTGATCTCTCGATTCGATAACTCAGCTAGACCATTGGTTTGGGGGTGATAAGGAGTAGAGATTCGATGTGACACCCCATATTTGGTCATCAGTGACCTAAACTGAGCATTAGTGAAATGGGTCCCTCCATCAAAGATTATAACACGTGGAATCCCGAACTAAGAAAAGATATTTTGATGAATGAATTTGATAACCACCTTATTATCATTAGTTCGGGTCGGAATGGCTTCGATCCATTTGGACACGTAGTCAACAGCGAGTAGAATGTACTCGAAGCCATCCGAAATAAGAAAGGGTCCCATAAAATCAATCCCCCAGACATCGAAGATTTCACATACAAGAATCGACTGTAAGGGCATCATATCATGGTGGCTTATGTTGCCTAAGGTCTGGCAACGAGTGCATGCCTTACAATGATTGTATGAGTCTTTGAAAATTGTGGACCAATAGAAGCAGCACTAGAAGACTTTCGTTGCAGTTTTATGACCAAAGAAGTGTCCACCGCATGCCTGGTCATGGCAGAAGGACAAGATGTCCTGAATTTTTGCTTTCGAGACACATCGTCGTATGATTTGATCAGCACCAATGCGGAAGAGATATGGGTCTTCCCAAAAGTAGTACTTGGCATCGGAAAGTAATTTGTCCTTCTTGGCCTTCGGCCAATCAGATGAGATCTGATGTGCTGTCAGGTAGTTTACTAGATCAGCAAACCATGGAAGCCCTATATTGATAATCAAGAAGTGCTAATCAGGAAAATGTTTCGTAATGGATCCGGAACGGTCGATAATGTCAAAAGGAAGGTGGGACAAGTGAACAGCTACCATGTTCTGTTTTCCCACATTGATGCAAAACTCGAGGTCAAACTCTTGCAATAGCAAGATCTAGTGGATTAGTCGAGGATTCTCATCCTTCTTCACAAGGAGATGCCTTACATATGTGTGATCAGTGTAAATGATAACATGGGAACCCAAAAGATACGATCTGAACTTTTCTAGGGTAAATGCTAAAACTAGCAGCTCTTTCTCAGTAACTGCGTAGTTACGTTGAGCCCTGTCAAGCGTCTTGCTAGTGTAGTAGATGACCACGGGTTTCCCATCAATTTTCTACCCAAGTACCACTCCTACAATGAAATCAGATGCTTCGCACATGATCTCAAAGGGTTGAGACCAATCATGGAACTGTAGGATTGGAGCTTGGGTAACTCGATTATGTAGGATTTCAAATGTTTGAGTCCATTCCTTGGAGATTTCAAAAGGAACATCCTTAGATAGTAGAGTAGTCAGGGGGTGCACGATCTTCGAGAAATTTGGAATGAATCGACAGTAAAAATCGATGTACCCCAGGAAAGATCAGATGTCCTTGACCAAGCTAGGCATAGGGAGTTTGGAAATCAGATTCACCATCGCTCGATCAACCTGGATGCCTTTTTCTAAGATGAGATGTCCCAGGATAATTCCTTTAGGCACCATGAAGTGGCTCTTTTCCCAGGAAAGAATCAAGTTCACGTCAATGGACCGCCTGAGAATCTGGAGCAAATGTTGGAGGCAATCGTCAAATGATTTGCCAAAAACTAAGAAGTTATCCATGAAGACTTTCAGATAATCACCTACCATATCTGAGAATATGGCAAGCATGCACCGTTGAAAAGTAGCGGGTGCATTGTAGAGATCGAAAGGCATCCTTCGGAATGTGTACGTCCTGAAGGGGCAGGTGAAAGTGGTCTTCTCTTGGTCCTCAAGATGGATTGCCACCTGGTTATAATCGAAATACCCATCCAAAAAGTAGAAGAATCTATTTCCTGCTAATTTTTCAAGGATCTAATCAACAAACAGTAATGGGAAATGATCTTTCTTTGTGGAGGTATTGAGTCTTCTGTAATCAATGCAGACTCTTTACGAATTTGCTACTTGGGTCGGTATGATTTCTCTGATCTTAGTCGTGATCACGGTGAGTCCTACCTTCTTAGGCACCTCCTGGATTGGTGTCACCCACCGACTGTCGGAGATCGAGTAGATGATTCGAACATCTAAGCACTTGATGATCTCCTTTTTCACGACCTCCTATAGATTAGGATTTAGACATCTCTACATTTCACAGGAAGGTCGTGTGCCATCTTCAGTATAGATGCGGTGTGTGCAGTAAGAGGGGCTGATACTAGTCAAATCATCGAGAGTCCATCCAATGGCTCTTCGATGTTGCTGGAGAATGAAAATCAGACGGGATTCCTAATTAGGTGTGAGGTTGGAGTTGATAATCACATGAACCGTCTGATTGGAATGCAAAAAGACATACTTTAGATGATCGGGAAGAGGCTTGAGTTCTAACACAGAGTTATGGGTGGTTCAGGGTGTGTGTTAGGAGTAAGAGAAGGAGTTATGGGTGTGTCTAGGTTGCATTTAGACTCTTCTGATTGCGGGTTTTGATCCGCTTGTGGTTGATCAGAAGTCGTCAAGTTTTCCTCGTTATACTGATCATCAACCACAGCCTCAATGTCACATATTTGTTCTATAACTCCGCAATTAATCCCTTGTTGGGCCTTAAAGATGTAGATTTTTAATCTCTAGTTGCAAAATTTTAGTTCAATTTTGCCCTCCTCACAATTAATGTTCGCCCTAGCAGTGGCCAGAAAGGGTCTCCTTAGTATGATTGGTGTGTTCTTTAGATTTTCTAGAGCATCCATATCCAAGACTACGAAATCCACCGAGAAATAGAATTCCTGAACCTTAACAATGACATCCTTAAGAACTCCTTTAGGTGGCTTAATAGATCGATCTGCCGACTGTAATGTCACCTCTGTTGGTTTGAGCTCAGATTCCTAAAGATGGTCAAGTAGGGATGTAGGTATTAGGTTTATGGAGGCCTCTAGATCCAATAAAGCTCTATCAAATTGAATATCATCAATTGTACAGGAAATCAAGGGAGTACTTGGGTCTTTTGCCTTAGGTGGGTGTTTGCTCAAAATGACAAAGCTTCCTTGCTCTGACAATACAATTGGGCTTCCACTTTTGGTTCGCACCTTACGCTTAGGTGTACACATGTCTTTCAGAAATCATGCATAAGCCAGTACATGGCGAATCACATCCATCAAAGGGATGTTTATATGGACCTGTTCAAAGAGCTTGACCAGGTTCTCTTCAAGTGCCACGGGTTTGGTTGTCCTCTTTCCCTTGGTCAAGGCCTCGGGAAATGGAACCTTAGATGGTTCCTCTAGAATAGGTCCAGGTTCTTGATTTGGGATAGGGGTATCCTGGATGACTATCCTAGGGTTTGGGTTACTATCCTATGATTTGGGATAGGGGTTACTACGTGCTGCGTACCACGCTGTTGTGCGCACCCATGCTGTTGTGCATGTATGGCGGTGCGTGTGTGGGTGTCGACAATCGGGGTTGCACCACGTGGCGCGACCTGGGCAGTCCATTGACGAGTCAATTGTTCACTTTAACGTCATTTGCAGTTTTATGTGCTGGAAAAATTGACTAATCAATATTTAAAAAGAAATAACCACTCATAGAAGTGCGGGTCATATCCACAGGGAGGCAATGACGTATTTAAATTTGCACCAGTTAAAAACGTCTGTTCGTAGTTAGTTTGGACAAGAATCAAGCCAAAATTGCCTTCAAATTATCGTTGAATCAAGAAATCATGTTGAAATAGCAATTCTAAGTAACTATAGGATATTTGTCACAATGCAGAATCAATAAAATATTATTAAAAATTGACAACGGCAGAAAATGTAATTTTTAATGGCCATGTTACAGTAGCAAAACAGGGGATTTTTTCCCCTTTGTCGTGCGCGACGAGGAGTGGATGGTCGAACGCGGGAAGCTCGGAGGAAGTTCCTTGGTCTGAGGGCTTCGAAGCGGTGGTGGCGATGTGTCGTGCGGCGATCGGAGCTGGCCAGACGAGCTCCGGTGGAAGTGGCTACAGCCGGTGCTGCAACTGCTATTGGCGGGCAGTGCACACGCTACAGGAGGGTGCGTGCTGGCTCGACGGCGCGGAAGGACTGCTGCGGCGTGGGTGTGCATTGCAGCCGGTGCTGCATGCTGGCTGGAGGCGTGGACGCGGACTATTGGCGGTGAGCGCGGTTCTGCTGGCGGGAGGTGGTGCAAGCGCGGGAGAATGCCGCAGGTGGCGGGAGGCGCTGCTGCGCGCTGGTTGGAGGCGTGGGAGCGTGCTCTGTTGGCGGAAGCGCGGGTGCTGCAGGCGTGGGTGTGCACTCTATTGGTGGTGAGTGCAGGTGCTACACGCATGGGTGCACGGGTGCGGTGGATGTGCACGCCTTACGTGAGGCTGGAGGTGAGCGGGCGACGTGGAGTGAGCGGGCGAGAGTAGTGAGGTGCAGGCTGAAGGTGTCGCGGGTGCGCTGGGGGCTGTGCGCGGGCTGAAGGTGCCTCGGGTGCGGTGGAAGTGAAGTGGGCGGACGGTGGTTGCTACTGGAGTGGGGGGTGGACTTTAACGGCGAGGACGGTGCACGACGAGGTGCTCACGGTAATGCAGACGAGCTCCGGATGGCGGTGAGGCCTGTCACACCACACGCCCACGGTGGTGGAGACTAGTCGCCACGGTTGAGGCTGGCGGTGTGGAATGGAAGAGAGAAGATCTCTCTGCACAGTGGTGGGTCGATGGTGGAGGCCTACCGAGCTCAACTGCCTCTCTCCTTCTTTTGTAGCTGCTTGCATAGTTTTGAACGGAGAGGTGGGAGCAGATTCACATTCTCCGCTCGTCCTTGAATGCAGGCTTCATTGCGACAGCTGGTGGCGTTGGAGCGGCAGTCGAAGGAAATGCAGCCGTTCCTGCAAGAAGAAGAATAAAGAAAGTAATGTTAAAATATTATAGTTATTTATATATAGACCCTCAACTTTTATGTTAACGAAAGCAATGTACCTAATTGGTTAGCTAATTAGATGAATGCCATTCTAAGCTAATTCTAAATGCACTTATAATATGAATGCAATGTATGGAGTATGTAATTAAATTAAAAATATGAATTAATCTATTTACATCCTAAGTTATGCTAAATAAATGTTAGAATTAACCTAATGTCTAGGCACTTAAATACTTAAATAGCCCACAATTATAGGCTAATCAAATACCCCCATGCCTAGTTTTTGCTAGTCCCTAGCAAAACTAAGAGAAACCTAGCACTCCAAGTAGACTAGTCAACTCGCTTAGTCTTCCTTCAGAAGCATATTAAGTTCAGACTCTAGACCCAAGGTTCCTATGTAGTTGCTAAGTTACAGACTAGGTCGACTAAAGACGAGTTGCAGGCACAAGTTTCCCTAATTTCTCACTATACCCTAAAGTTTATTGATCCCTGAGATTAAAGCATCCATGCCTGTGCATTGGTCTGAGTTATTTGAGTTAAAGGAATTATATATATATATATATTTTTTGTTTGTTTGATTCTTCTAAGTCTAACCTCAGATCAGCTATCAGCACGGTTTGTGTCGGATTCATTATCCCCATTATCGTACCTCGAAGGGTGCCTGGCTTTCGATGCTTCGAGATAGCACCGCCCATAACGACCCCAAGAACTCCTGGCAATCGACACTTCGAGATACTATCGCCCATTGATTTCTTAAGCGAATTCAGGCCTATGGCAATTGGCACTTCGAGATAGGGTCGCCCATGGTACCTGAACCGCACAATGCGCTTACATGCCCTAGTAGGATGGATATCCTAAGAGACAAGAGCCGAGGAGGTAATATGTTATCATTGCATCCTCAAGGTGAGTATATACTCCACCTCTCCTACGGCGAGAACTCTTCCAATCAAAATGTGTTTTCAAGCCTCTCCTAAGTCAAAACTAAGAGAACCAAATCTCTTTTCAGAAAGGCAGAAATTAAGTTAATTACCAGACCAAGTGTGTGAAATTTGGTTGCTTGGGTTACAAGGACCCGTAAACCATAAGGTATGACAAGACTCCAGGTACTATGCCACCTTTTAACTCAAACCCTAGCTTCCCTTCCTCAACCTCTTGAGGAATGGTCCGCAACTTAACTCCTACTTAAGTTTTTAAGTCCACAAAGGACCCTAAAGGTCTAAAGCTAGTAGCTCATTTAGCTTCTAAAGTTTGACCCTAGAATTAATTTAGTCTACCTTAGAGTTCTGATTTGCTTAAGAATGCAAGATCTAGCCAGTTATGCTCAAAACTTTTTTTTTTTAAGTTTAATTTTATTATTATTATTTTTTTTTTTAATGCAAATGTATGTAATGAATGCACTATGCTATGTATATCCCCAAGTACACCCCTCCATGCCTAAAATCTGCAATGTCCTCATTGCATAGAAGGATATTACCTGGGTCAGAGCTGGGCTGAATAGCCAAGAACCTGCAAATTAGGTTCAAGAATTACAGAAATAGGCCCTAAAAATGAGCAAAGCAATGTTGGCCTAGAAAATAGGTAACCTAGGATGTTGGCAAGATAATGATGAATCCCGATAGCAAATGCTCGCCCAACTAAAATGGGAATGAAATCTTCCCAGGTCACCAGAAGAGGTTCTAAAGTATAAACAAGTATAACAACCTCCAAAGGGGTAGGGGGAGGATGACAAGGATCCTCTAAAAGTTATGGGGAAGGAATGGTGCAAAGATAAACCCCCAGGGTAATGGACTGACTAAAGAAATCATCAATCCATACCCGATACTCCATTACGGGAAATATTGTTCTATTAAGCCCCCTGGTCAGAACAAAAGTGAGCAATTCTCTACGGCAAGGATTGTCTAGGATGTCCAAGTTACGAGGTTGCGGGATGGCCATAAGATCTAGGTTGGGTATAATCTGCTCGATGTCCATCCGTAACACTCTTTCTAAATCCTCAATTTCATCCCTAGTATTCCTTGCACCATCACATGTATCTTCCTGCTCTTCATCAGGAGTCACAATTTCATTTTCAGATATAAGCGAATCAGAGGGTGACTTCGAAATGAATGAAGGTAGGTTGGAAGCAATAGATCTAGGGATTATCCTATCAATGTCATTCCCAGGTTTTTGTTCTTTACTCAAATCTTCCCCGGAGTCTATATGTGAATCCACATAAATCTTATAAATTGCTTCCAAATTTTCCATCATTTCATCATGAGGAGAAATATCATCAATGGGTGTGCTAAGGAAACCTAATTTGGTCAAATTTGTGACATCCTCAGGGGCTAACTCTTTAAATAAGACATAATCACCCTTAGTGTCACTCCAAATCTTGAACGTAGGTTCCTCATATAATTCGTCTTTCTCCTCATCACACAATTCATCATGTACCCGAGGTCTAGAATCATTTAATATCTCAGCAGATCTCCTAGGGTGCTCTATTTGAGGTAAATGGTTTACACTGGTAACATCAGACTCCTCAGATAGGTCAATTTCTTTAGGGTTAGGTTCCCTAAGGGTGGGCTTGAGTTCCATATCGTGATCAGAAGGGAGGGTAGGATTAACAACTTGACTTTGACCCACTTCATTAAATGTCACGAAAATACTATCATCTGGGTCGAGGTCTTCCAATCGTACCATCATTCCCTTCTTTTTACTCCAATATAATTCAGGTGGATACTCAACCTTATCATCATCTTCCTCGAGTTGCCACCTTTCTTCATCCAATGCATAGCTACTTTCATGTGTATCTTCCTCCCACCTAAGGTGTGGATCTCTCAAGGAAGTGTCATCTAATGGGGAGGTTTCAAAGTTGATCCTCAAAAAGTAACTATTCTCCCCAGAATTTCCCTCCAACTTAAAGTGTAGCTCTCCCACGGGAGATGCATCTATTGTAGAGGGGTATACGTCATCCTCAATGGGGTAGATTGGGTGGCTAATTTCATCTCTTTCTTGTTGGCCTACTCTCGAAGATTCTCCTAACAATTCAATCATTTCATTTTGCATTTTCTGTATTTCCATCTTCAAAGAGGAGAGGTCATTTCTATCATGAGAGAAGTCAGGCTCAAGCTTATAGTACCCAGGAGTGTTTGTCCAACCATTATAATTTTTTAGGGAGGGTGGGTTGGGTATTTCTATGGTGTGTGGGATATTGGGCAAAGCAAATCCCGCTCCTAGGTTCTACTCATTGATTTGGGGCTTAACTAGGCCAATACTCCTATAATGGGAGTAAAACGGATCCCAATGATTGTCATTATGTCCATCAAGGGATGGACCATCTCGACGTTTGGGATCAAAGGATGCAGAGTGGGGGTGAGGGTGTGGGAAAGATGTGAAAGGTTGAAAATCAATGTGGTCCATTCTAACTCACACCTCAATCAGAATTCCCCAAGCAAAACACAATTCAAAAAGGACCTTTTAGGTCTTTCCCAATTTAGGCTTTTGATTTTAAGTCAGATTGCAGGTGACAATACAATTTTTTCAATCAATTTATGTGTCTATTGTAGACCTACGGCTCGCCTAAGAAGACCTAGTTGGAGCTTAGGTGTTCTTCCCTAAATCTCAAATGGTCAAGTAAATCCAAAGACGGAAGATCGAGGGATGAAAGTAGGCCTAAGCCTTCCTTTGAAGCTGTCCTTTCGCGGTGCTTCTCAACTACCCCCAAAAATTCGTGACAAGGTATCCCCCTCTTTGGATTTACAAAACCTTTGATCTCAAGTTCCAAACACTTCAGAATCCAACGATAGGAGGGCTCTTGTCCTAGTATTTCCAAACCTAAGGAGTGTCTAGAAGCGTGCCGTGGTGCAAGTGAAATAAGTATGCATACACCGCAAAAGATTTTGAATTTTGAATCGCATGCCAAGTTTGAAAATCAAATCCTTGGTTTTTAAAATGTCCCTCCTTTAATTAGGCCTTTTTCTAGAAAATATGTGACCACTTGTTAGATTTATTCAGTACAGATTAGGTGGTCTTCACATTAAGTCCAAATGCAATGCGTGATCAAGAATAGGATGCAAAGTAAGAAAATACGTACCTTGCTTCCAGCAATCAATGATGCAAGATTGCATGCAATGTAGAGAAATAAATCTAGTGGCTACTCATATAGACCTAAATGGTTCGTCCTAGAGCAGGCAACTTCTAGCAGGGAGCTCATTTTTTTTATTTTATTAATTTTTAAACTTCTTATGCACAAGAAAATAAAAGTAATCAATAAACTAAAAGCCTAAATCTAAAGAAAAGGGAACAGGCTCCCAAAAATTACCCAACACGGGCCTAAATCAAAATAAAGCAACAAACCCCTTAAAATATACCCCAGAACAAGGGTTTCAAACAAAATGCAATGAAAAATGAAATCTAAAGTCTTAATTCTATTCTAATGAAACTAGCGACTAAATATACAATGATGTCCGTAGTGTCCTCGTCCTTCTCCTCCTTTCCAAAAATAGCTCGTCCAATTCTCCTCTGGAGACGTCAAGGGTCGCCTCTCACAATAGCTGATTTTGCACAAATTTTCTCGCACAGAAAAGAAAATAATAAATGGTCAAATCACTGTGCAATTAACAAATAATTAAAATAAAATTAGGTGAAATTAGTGCATCTGTTGCCTCCCCGACAACGGCGCCATTTAACGAGTTGATTGTTTGCTTTAAAGTCATTTGCAGTTTTATGTGGTGGAAAAATCGACTAATCAATATTCAAAAAGAAATAACCACTCGCAGAAGAGCGGGTCGTATCCATAGGGAGGCAATGACGTATTTAAATTCGCACCAGTTAAAAACATTTGTTCGTAGTTAGTTTGGACAAGAATCAAGCCAAAAATTGCCTTCAAATTAAGGTTGAATCAAGAAATCATGCTGAAATAGCAATTCTGAGTAACCAGAGGATATTTGTCTCAATGCAAAATCAATAAAATATTATTAAAAATTGACAATTACAAAAAATGTAATTTTTAATGGCCATGTTACTGTAGCAAAATAGGGGACCTTTTCCCCTTTGCCGTGTGCAACAAGGAGTGGATGGCCGGACGCGGGAAGCTCGGAGGAAGTTCTTTGGCCCGAGGGCTTCGAAGCGGTGGTGGCGGCGTGTCGTACGGTGGCCGGAGCCAGCCGGACGAGCTCCGGCGGAAGTGGCTGCAGCCGGTGCTGCAGCTGTTGTTGGCGAGCGATGCGCACGCTGCAGGCGAGTGCACGCTGGCTGGAGGGTGCGGAAGGACTACTATGGCGTGGGTGCGCACTGCAGCCGGTGCTACACGCTGGCTGGAGGCGTGGACGCGCACTGTTGGCGATGAGTGCAGTTCTACTGGCGGGGGGCGGTGCAGGCGTGGGAGAATGCCACAGCTGGTGGGAGGCACTGCTGCGCAATGGCTAGTGGCATGTGAGCGCACTCTGTTGGCAGAAGCGTGGGTGCTGCAGGCGTGGGTGCACACTCTGTTGGCAGTGAGAGCGGGTGCTGCAAGCGTGGGTGCACGAGTGCAGTGGATGTGCACGCCTTGCGTGCGGCTAGAGGTGAGCGGGCGACATGGAGTGAGCGGGCGAAAACGGTGAGGTGCAGGCTGAAGGTGTCGCGGGTGTGCTGGAAGTGAAGTGGGTGGACGGTGGTTGCTGCTGGAGTGGGGGGTGGACTTTAGACGTCCGGGAAATTTCCTAGACATCTTAACTAACTGAGAAGGTGATTGTACAGTGGCTGCGGCGGTGGTTGTTGATGACGATGACGAGGTGCTCACGGTAATGCGGACGAGCTCCGGATAGCGGTGTGGCCTGTCACACCACACGCCCACGGTGGTGGAGACTCGTCACCACTGTTGAGGTCGGCGGTGTGGAATGGAAGAGAGAAGATCTCTCTGCACAGTGGTGGGTCAGTGGTGGAGGCCTACCAAGCACGGCTGCCTCTCTCCTCCTTTTGTAACCACTTGCATAGATTTGAATGGAGAGGCCGGAGCAGATCGACATTCTCCGCTCGTCGTTGAATGTAGGCTTCATTGCGGTAGCTAGTGGCGTTGGAGCGGTAGCCGAGGGAAATACAGCCATGCCTGCAAGAAGAAGAATAAAGAAAATAATGTTAAAATATTATGGTTATTTATATACAGACCCTCAACTTTTATGTTAACGAAAATAATGTACCTAATTGGTTAACTAATTAGATGAATGCCATTCTAAGCTAATTCTAAATGCACTTAAAATATGAATGCAATGCATGGATTATGTAATTAAATTAAAAATATGAATTAATCTATTTACATCCTAATTTATGCTAAATAAATGTTAGAATTAACCTATTGTCTAGGCACTTAAATACTTAAATAGCCCACAACTATTGGCTAATCATCCATCTTCATTCCTTTACAGAGGGTGCCACCATGCTCGAATCGAATTGATTTCCACGTTGTCGAACTACGATCGTTGCTCCAGATCCATCCATACAGTTGGATTTTTCATCCAAAACATGTAAGGATGTCGCATTGCCCCGTAGCCGTTGATCTTCCTCGGGCTTCATATGATGCTACAGGACTTCGATCTGGACGATTTCAGAGGAATTAGACTTTGATCGTCATCCTGATCAGATCTGTATGGTCTGATCATTCATCCGAGCCTCTGAAATAAATCTCCTTCCTTCCTGTCCATAAAAATAACCTAAATAACCTAAAATATATACAACTATTCTAAATGTAGAATGATGTATGCTATGCAATATTTATAACATGAAACGCAAATCTAAGCCTACGAACATGGATGAATAGGCATTTTAACCTAAATTGATGTGTCTATATCATACCCCCATGCCTATCCTTTGCTAGTCTCTAGCAAAATTAAACTACATGCTGTGTATAAAAACAGAATTAGGACTTGATTGCTTAGGACTAAGTTGTTTATTAACAGTAGAAAATTTCAACTAAGGTCCTAAACCCCGGAGACTCAACAGTACCCGGGTGTCTACTAGAATGCAAACCGACCAAGTCGTCGCCTTATTTGAAAATGGAAGATAATTTTTTTTAATTTTTCTTCTTTTCTAATTTTTTTGTACTTTTGGAGTTTGAGAGTTTCGGGATAACTTTTTATAGCTACCCGACCTGCCCAAGACTCGAAATGGACTCTAAATACTAAGCATCTTTGTGAAAAAGTGATAGACTCACAAAACGGTCGTTAAGATGGACTTTGGGTTCTACGACCCTAGGTGACGTTGCCAAAAGGTTTATCTTTACGATCGGTAGTTTTCTCCCTACTTTTATTTATGGGATCAACACAAGAGCAAATCTAGTGTATATCTCCCTGGTTTATTCTACTTCTCCGCTTCTTCCCTACATGTTTGGGGAATTATTGTGCATTTTTATGTGCTGGGTTCTAGACAACTGGCCAATGGGCTGTTACTCACGACCACTTGCCAGCCATACTCGTGCGGTGAAGTGTGGCTTTACTATTTTCTTTTTTTTTTGGGTGTTTTTTTTTTCTAAGTGGCTTCCCTAATCTATGATTTACCTAAAGGCAGTACAACGAAAATGGTCTTGGGGCTAGGCTCTGGACAACTGGTCGATGAGCTGTTACCACCGACAACTTGCCAACCATACCACCCAAGTCGATCCATTAGCTACCCAATTTCTGTAAAAACCGTCGTAAAGTGAGTCAGTGCAAATAGTGTGTAGATGCTTAGCCTTAAAATCCCCCCAAATCAGATTGTAGGTTGATAAGTCGTATACTTATCATTCCAATTTATTTACCAAATTAAAATGAATTTCAATTGGCGAGGACTCGAGACTAAATCCACATTTGAAAGGACACCCAAGCTAATTAAGCCCAAAAACGTGAAGAGTCTAAGTGTTTAGGTCCTCTGGTATCATTTCCTAAAGTTAATAACCTTCAAATGCCTATTTTGTCTTTTCTTAATTCTTCTTTTTAGTTTTATCTTTTTGAATTTAAAATTTTTTTTTGAAGAAACTAAAAGAAATTCTACGGAGTTAACAAAATCATTTCCGGATTAAGTATCCACCCCCCCATGCCTAAATGATGCAATGTCCTCATTGTAAGAGTAAAGACATGAAAAGGGCAGAGTAAACAAAATATCATTTGAGTGTCGTGAAAATCTGGTTAGCTCCACAGAGAGAAGAATTTATACACACGCGCTAAGTTTAATGCCTTCAGCTAGGTATAACATACAAAGAAGAAATTGAGAATTCACAAGTATGAGTCAGAATCAAAATAAAAAAATTGATACTCAGACCTGCCAGTAGAAGATGTCCATAGATGTGGACCAGATTATGATGTAGACCTAAGCCCCAGGATCGAGTGGTTCTAAGGTTCTGGATGAAAATCACCCAGAACCAAAGATTGTTGTATTTATGGGCCAAGCCTGTGATTTAGTAGTGTGCAACCCAAGACCAATGTGTCGGACAATGGGTAAAGATGGTTCAATAGGTGCGGTTGTCCACTTAACATCTAGCTCAAAAAAATAATTAGTTATTTCGAGCTTGGGTTGCACGTGAAAGATATCGTAAGGGTCCTGGTAGAAAGTAGGTGGTTTCAGGTCAATAGGAACCCTTAGATCCAATATCAACATTCCCTCAGAATTAGCCTCCCAAAGTTTTATTTCAACAATTCTATCCTCCAACATCAAGAACTCAGCCTTCGAGACCTCTAGCATATGATTCACCCCATATGATTCACCAAAGTCTAGAAATCGTGGCTGAATCAAGATTGACTTGGGCACAATGATCTCAGAAGTCGGCTCTTCAGGGTGCGGATGAGGAATGGCGTCACTGATTGAATCATCAAGATTTGGATCCTCCAAGTTGACCCCAATCGAATCAAATTCCTCTATTATCGGGCTGTCAAATGGTTCACCAGATTCCTTATGCCCGTTTGACCCATTAAAATCATTTTCCTTATGCTCAAGTGAGACTTCACCTAAAGATTCTTCACCCTCAGAGTCAAAGAATTGATGATCCTCATTTATATTTGTCTCAAAATCATAAATCATTTCATGATCCAAGGAGACATAATTTTCTTCATTTCCTGACTTGGGGATTTTGGGTGAATCAATTGGTTCATCCTCAAATGGTTGCTCTAGACCAATCTAGTCATCTCCAATCTCAGAATATGTATCCCCCCCGATAGGTACCTGAGCGGGCTCAGACAATGGCACTCCTGAAGAAGGTTCATCTTGAGAACATCCTAAGATTTGACTAGTGCAACCACAAAATTCATCCTCAACCTCGACAACTTCCCAAGAAGAAACTCACCTAGGTCGCTATCCCAAGTACTTTGTAGCAAATCCAATGAAAAACTATTAAGTTCATCAATCATTTTGATCATAGGCTCTAGTGCTTTAGTGCATGGTGTTGGCTGAGCTTCTAAGGATTGCATAGTGTTCATCAAATTAGCCAACACCCTATCCTGGATCTGGTTCACCTAAATCGACTTGGTTGATTCAGGTTTGGGTGGGTTTGGGTTAAATCTAAGGGAGTCACGATGTCGAGGTTCTTGGGTCCCCCCTGAAAGTAGGTCATTCTAGGTTGTTCAAAGGATGGTGGCAACCTATATTCAGTGGAATACTGGGGAGGGTAGGTGTTATAATCATTATATCCTTCCTGATTCTAGATCGGGTCGGTTTGGTCATCAAAGGATGGTGATCCATAATCAATGTAGGTTTGGGAAGGATAGCAATCATAGTCTTGTTGTCCGCGGTTAGGCCCTAGACATTGAGGTCCGGATTCGTATCCCCAATCAAAGTTATCCTTACTAGTGGATGGGTAATTACAAGTCAATTTGAGATAGTAATTATCTTAGGGATAAGTAGTGGTAGGAGGATAGGATTGGAAATGTGTGTAAGATGTGGAAGGGCACATGGTGAAGTAAGGAGGTAAATCAGAAGAGAAAGAAGGAGCCCTGCAATACAAAAATACAAGCATGTCCTTAGGTTGGGTAGCCTAAAGGTCTACAGACTCTCAAAATCCATCCTAAGATTATGGACGATTCACTCTACTTATGTCCAGGCAATCCAACAAGTTAGGAGGGACTAAGGAGAAGGTTCTTCCTTTGGCTTGCACCTCTGGCTCCTAGCGTACACCCCAGTTGCGGTCATTTGACTCTACTCCCCTATCTAGACATCAGATTGACTAGTACTAGTAGGTTAATCGTGAATAATCTTAATCTGGATCCCGACGAGAGAACTAGTCCTTAGGGCCAACGTATAATCAATTTTAGTTAGTCTTGGGACAATGGTGCTTCAGGAATGTTATGGGCCCTTTAGATGGGTTGTGCCCTTAATGATCAGTTAAAATGTGTGTGCGTGCACAACCAGGTTCTCAAACAAGGTTATTTGATGATGTGTCTTTTAGGATTTAACCATGTTTAGTAGCTTTTAGGGTTTAATTCTTAGATTGGTTTTATCAAGGTTTAGTAGAACACTCCAAGTTTTTAAAACACGGGTGATGATATATTCCTTTAAAAAGCAAAAATAATGTAGAGTGCCTGGTTCAACCCTAAGAATCAACCCTAACTGGCAAGCCACTTCATGCATCAGTTTTAGATTGAGAGGTGGGACCCAAACAGCTCAATCAATTGGCTTGTTGCACCACTTAGTTAAGGCACAAAAGAATGTTTAACCTATTCAGATTTCTACTCACTTATGTGTATTTAGTTGAAGTGTACCGAGTCCACAGGTCAGATCCTAGTTAAGTGGTAGAATCAAAGTGATTGTGCACCTTAGCATAAGAAGTTGTGGGTGTTAAGTGTGTAGCTTTCAGTTAAATCCACAAGAGAAGAATATTTTTTTTTTTATATATGCCGGTGGGTGAGGTGAGTAGAGTGACAATCAAGCAACCAAAATCTACCCTAGGGATTATGCAAGCACCTAAGTTGATTTGGGTTTGAGTTATTAGGTTATGGAATGAAAACTAAGGTAGAGGTGGTGTAATGGACACTTACAAAACACTCTACCTGCACTTTACTCCGGTCTACTGCACTTGGAGCTCCATGGTAGCGTACCTGCAAGACAATAGACCATAGGTAAGTGGGGTTAGTGTTATGTAAATGCAAAGAAGCGTAGAGAACAATAAAGTAAGTTCCGTTACCTCCCTGACAACGGTGCCAAAGTGATCACACGTGTTTTGCGAGTTTGAAATCAAGGTTACAAGTAACCCATCGTCGTAGTTTCAAAACACGTCGATTAGATAAAATTTATATCAAACTCCAAGGGAGTCTCGAGATGAACACAGGGAGGCGAACATTTGGCTTTATGAAATCCACGCTTCACTTTTATTTGTTTTTGGTCATTTGTATCTTTTCTAATTTTTTTTGTATTTTTAGGGAGCAAGAGATCAGATCGACAAATGCTTATCTAGCTAATCTACTTGCAAATATAAGAGAGAAAGAGAGAGAGAAACAATCATCGATTCTTGAAGAATTGTTTGTTACACTATGAAAGCAGAAAATCTACACTACGAAAGCGTAGAAAGATAGAATGAGGTGAGATAAATCCCCCTCAACGGTTGCTCAGAGGATGACTCGCTCTGATGTCGCCCAAAGGAAGGTGGTGAGGAGCAAGATGAAGGAAGACAGAGCAGGAGGACAGAGGATGGGGCAGGACGGTGTCGCGGCGAGGATCTTCTTCCCGAAGGGTGGTGAGAGGACAGCCACAGGATGCTCCACGAATGGGGATGTGATGAGAACCTCATCATGAGCCATAACTAGCTCATTTTGACCCAATACAAAGGATAAAAGCTCCTACATATCTCAAGGAAAGGCTTAACTCAGAGAATTCTGAGTTTGAGAAGAAAACCAGTCATAAGGGGTAAAAGTGCAATTTTACCAGTATAATCTGCATACAGGGTAATTCAGGGCCCAAACACAGGTCAGAACAGCTTAATAAGAATAAAAGTGGGACGAGATGATCTAGCAAGGGCTACAGCACTTTCAAGGAACCAAATGATAATCTGTAACCCTAAAACAACCCACTTCAATTCACAAGGTTCGAGGCAAAGTAAAAATAGAATAAACCCTCTAAAATTCATAGAAAAATAATCTCTAGGGTTTAGAACCTTCAATTTGGCCTTTAGAACCCATTTTGACCTACATTGAGAACCATGCCCAATTAATAACTTAATTTGGGTTTTTGCGCAAATTGACCGGTCAAACAAGGTTTAATATGAAAATAAAATTCACCATCAGATTCCTTAGGTCCTAATTAGTCATGTATAAAAACTTGAGCCTAAGAAGAAACCTCCTTGACCGACTTTACACTTTGGTCCTCATATATTTACTCTTTGGCCCTCAACTTTTGAACCCTCGCATTTAGGCCCCTAACTCTCCTTCGTTCTTTGCAAACAGGTCCCTCCTGCAAAACCCTGCCAGCACCATGCTCCGGCGACCTTGCGCGGAGCATGGCGCCGCGCAGGGTAAGGTGGAGGACCTGGCATGTGTACCGGAGGGTGCCCTGCGTCGTCAGCCGTCGCAGGAGCACCCCCATGGTCCTTGCAGCCCCCCATACCGGCCGTGCGAACGCACGGACGGTATGGGTTCGAATTCCGACCATGCTCCGGCGAGGGAGACACGTCGTCTCCCTCCGCCTTCCTCCCTGCTTCAACCCTATAAATACCCCCCGCCGCTCCGCCGACCAAGGCAGCCTGGATCTGACGGAGAAAACCCCCAATTTTCCTCTCTTCTCACTCCGGCAGACGCCCACCAGCTCCGGCGGTTCTTCCTCCTCCTCCTCTTCGCTCTGCCGCAATACCAGCAGCAGAGATTTCTTCCCCTTCTCTTTCCGCGTCGCGCAATACCGGCGCGCGCTGCCTCTGCCCCGTCGTCACCGCCGTCCTTCCCCACTGGGCATCGTCTTCTCCGGCGACAGTCGATACGACTGTCGCCCTGTTCCTCCCCCTTCGTCCCTGCAGTTAAGTTAGACTTACTCCCCTTCTTCTCCTCTTTCTTTCCCCGCTTTCGATTTAGTCAATTAAGCCCTCTACCGACCCTGTTCACCCTCATCCTCTCCGCCTCCGACCACCCTCCGGCGAGCCGCTCCCATCACCTCAGCGACCCACACGGCTCGCCGACCACCGCAGAACTTCCGCCTCCTCACCCTGATCCTCTTCCGCCCCTCCACTTCCCACCAAACACCCTCTGCAGACCCACCGAACACACCCACTCCCTCGCTCACAGTCTGACCTAGGACGACCTAACAGCTCCATCTCGCCCCCTGCAGACCCCCTGACCACCTTCGCCGTGCCACGGCGAAGGTCCTCCACCTGTCTGATTTGGCCGAGAGGCCGTGCCATTGGTTTCAGGTTCCAGGCCTTGACCGCCATTGGCGAGGAAGCTCGAAGCCTGCTCGAGGTTGCTCCAAGCCGAGATATCCCAGATTGAATAGCCACGGCCAGCGCGGAAAAGTCTCACGCACACACCCTGGCCCTCGATTGGAGCTGAACGCCTCAACAGCCGATGCAATTGGGAGTACCATCCCTGCTGCTGGCGTAAGAGAATTGGGGTGGGACATTTAGTCCCACCTCGGAATCTCTCAAAGGCGCGCGGACACATAAATTGAAAAACTGCCGTATGCTGTTTGCCTCAGTTACCACGGGGTGAGGTCCCTCTCACCCGACCCGACCCGACTCGGCCTCGTCCGTGACCACGCTCCGCGGACCTGGCCCGACCCGATTAGACTGACCTGCACTCCTCGCCCACCACGCACGCCGGTGGGCCTGGACCCGGGCCTGACCCGAACCCGATTACCCGATAGCGCTCTGGGAGAGCTTCCGAGGAGTGATTTCAGAGAGAGAGATACGCGGGGGAGGGGGGTAGAGTAGGTTTTTGTCTTGACGAATAAACTCTGAAGTGTGCAGGAATGAAGAAGAAGCAGACCCGCTGAAGAAGAAGGAGCTGCTGCACTGTAGCGAAGGCATTGATAAGTCGTCTCAGCACCGGGGCAGACGACGGAAGGACAGCAGCCAAAGAAGAAGAAGACCCGCTGAAGAAGAAGGACGAGCAACGGCCATCGCGAGAGAAGAAAAAGAGAAGTCAAGGCAGGTGAAGACAAAGAAGAAGAAGGAATGAAGAGAAGCAAGAAGCAAGAAAAGAAGAAGATGATCTGACGAAAAAGAAAGAAAGGAAACAAGAAGAAGAGCACGAGGGGAAAATCTGAAGAAAGAAGAAGAAGAAGAACAGGAAGAACCAAAGATAAAGAGGAAGAAAGAAGAAAAGAAGAAGAAGCCAATTTTTCATCTCTCTCTCTCTCTCTTTATTTTTGTAATAGAACTTGTATATCTCTAGAATACAACTTGCTCCCTGAGTTCGACCTCGGGAACTCTTTCAGTTTTCCGAGTAATAAAAATTTTATATGAAACGTTGGTGACAACCGGCTTTACTACAACGATATAACACAAACCGACTGTCTCACCAACATTTTGGCGCCGTTGCCGGGGAGCAACGGCTATTCTAGAGGTAAACATTCCTGTTTCTTTTAAGTTCTGATAATCTCCTCTCTTTTGTGCAGCTACAGGAACGCAAGAAGACAAGCAACCACACCAAAGACAGGTAAATTTTTTCCTCTCACTATTAACCCCTACACTCTAAAGAGGAAGAAAAGAAAAGAACAAGCAATATAGGGCTAACCTGTCTTCCATAATCAGTAACCATAAAAGTTGCATGTTTTCAACTCATTATTTCTGCACACTATTAAGGGTATTTAAGGGCTAACACATTCTTGCTTGAGCCCTAATTACCCAACAAAGAATTAACTGGACCAAGTAGAGCCAACCTAGGATCCAACACTAGGGATTTAGAGACACACTCCTTAAGCAAGAATTGAGAAAACCAAATGAAGTGTGCCCAAGCCCTTGTCTGAAAATACCTATTCAAAGAAAATCTAAAACAATTGGCTCTCTCTAAACACTTGAACCCTAAAAGACAGGACCTAAAAGCTCTCAAAGAAAACAAGAGGTAAAGTTGACCCCATGGGTCAACCAACCTTAAATTAGGACACTCTTTGCACTTAAAAGACTAAAGTTCAAGTGAAACCTTAAGCACCCTGATCTTAAAATTGGTAGACTTAAGAGGTCAAGATCCCCATTCTGGTCTACCTGGAACCGCAGTGACAAGAGAGGTCGGGTGGGGGAAACCCTGTAACCCGTGGGGACGCTCTACCGTGTAGGGGTCTTCGCGGGACTCTCCCTCTCTGGCTGCCCAGGTAATTCTCAGGTGGACGATCTTTCTGATCAAGGGGTCCATCTGCCCCGAACCTCTATAGTCACCCAACAATTTTTGGGTGTCTTGATTGGGTCCAGCACCTGCTTATCTCATCCAGCCCTTCAGTATTTTTCAGGAGGTCCTTGAAACCTCCAATAGAAGTTCACTCTTCCCGAGGCTAAGCCTCGGCTCCTTTGTTTTTGCAGAAATCATTCACATAGCCCCTCTTTCCTCTGATTCTGAACAAAATCCCCTTCTTCCATCTTGATTCAAACTTTGATTCCACCACCTGATCCAATTATGCAGCCTAATTACCTAGCAAGACTACCATTCAAGAAACCTGAATATCGGAGATCTATGAAAGATAAAATGATCGAGAATGCCATAAGATTCTATGAAAAAGAAGAAAAAAACTCAACACCAAAAGGAGATATTCAGGTTGATGTCCCAACAACCACATCCTTCATCATGAACTGTGCCCAAATTCTATTGACTGGAATTTCAAAAGGATCAACCCGAGATATGCTCATGACAGGATACATTGAGATGGAAAAATTACACCAATCTGAATACCTTCAATGCTTGACAAATCCTGTACTTTGGGAACAACACCAAGATGCCCTTATAAAACGGGTAGAAATGATGAAATCAGTAGAACAAATTATCAACCAGAAATACCCGTATAAACCAGAAACAGAGGATGAACCATCTTGGAACAGTATTAAGGAACCATTCAGTTTCCCAGATCCCGGGATTGAGGCACAAAGTGGTTGTAAAATCCCAACCCAGGTAGAAGATAGCATTAAAATAGGTTGGGAAGTTGCAGGAGAACACAATGCTGAGCCAACCCTAGGCCATAAATCACCAAGCTTAGAACTCCAAGACTCCTGCAATAACAAGATTAGAATTGAACCTCTGGAGGGTATAAATTCCACCCCTTGTTTTGATAAGGTGACCCTCGAAGGTTATTCGGACTTAGGTTCTAATAATTCTACCCACATCCTAAGCCTAGAACCTAGATCTGAAACTTATTGGGAAGATTATGAGGCCCTTTATGAGGAAGATCAAATTTTTACAGGATATGATTCCGGGCCTCTATTTAATGAGTATCCCTCTCCAACATCCTCAGGAAATCTGATCGATTTCTCAGAAAACATGCCAATTTATGATACAGAAACTGAGGAGTTGGATGAGCAAGGTTTTAATAGGGTCTATCCTACCAGCTTAGAGCTTGAACAGAACATCTTTTTGAGCCCAGAAGTGATATATAGGCTAGAACCCAATCAGGCTGCTGATTCCACATCTGATGATTTCTGCTGTGGTGGAATTCATGATCATTTTCGCCAACTCTCCGACAATTTCAGATCTGACTATAATTGCGGAGAGATTCCCCTTCCTGAACGTGCCAGGCCTATCTACGACCTCAGTTCACATGATTCTGACTCTGACTCTGACTCTGAGGTCCTGATTCCCGAGATCACCGATAACACAGAATCATTCCTTTTCGATCCTCAGGAACCAAAAACAGAAAATGCCAAGAGTGATTGCAACCCAGAATCCAAATTTTTTCTCGAATCCGATTTCTTTCATCCTACAAACACTCTTCCGGCATTTGATAGTTACCCAGAGGACTCTCTGCAGAAAATCACCTATCATCTGTTCCTAGAAGAGCCCTCGTACACAATGGCCACCTCATCCGCACACACAGAACGGATCAAAACCTCTTCCAAACCCCGACCCGCAACCGGACTCAATTTCTATGCTGATTCACCTCTCACCGAGCCGATTGCATTTCCACATCGGGTTTCGAACATTGATCAGACTACATACCATGCTCTATCATTCTCTGATCACCCCTGTAGGGTTCCTGCATCAACCACTGATTATCCTACGGGTCCCTACTCTGACCAGGCTGATTCGGCACAGCCAAACCCTGCGTTTACACTTCCACATCCATCTGAGCTTCATAATTTCTGGTGGGCTCCACACCTTTTTATCCACATCTATCAACCCACCAGATTGATTGGGTTTGGGCTGCATCATCAGCCTGTTGATCTGAACAAGCACCTGGTTGGACCAACCAGGCTCTTAATCAAGGTGCTTGTCTTACAAAACTCTGCTGAGTTGACCATCCCCTCTCCATCGCATTTCCCGCTTGGCTGAAGGCATCAAATTTAGCGCTCAACGGGAGGCAGCCCGTCATTCTCTTTGAAAACCTGAAACTTGTTCTGACAGCTTTTTGCACTTGAAGTTCACACTTTAGGACAGCCGACTCCACCTCAGGTGCTTGCATCTGAGATTAGAAATCGTCCGCAACAGTCACCCCGACCCATTCATTCATCAAAACAGCTATCCTAATGTATGAACTTAGTCGAATAGAAACCCCTAGGTTACAATGAGGACATTGCAAATCTTAGGCATGGGGGGGTATGAAAGTGCAAAAAAAAAAAAAAAAAAAAAAAAAAAAAAAAACTCGTAAGAAAAGGTTTCAAACAAAAAAATTCACATATGCCAAAAATACCATAAAAATTAAAAAATTTTCGAAAAAGAATAAGAGGAAAAGAGGAGAAGGAAAATTTTGTGAAGGAGAGAAGAAACAAAATGAAAAAGGAGCACAAAATTATAAGAAAAGTTGATAGTCATTAGTAAGGAACTAAGGAATTAACCTAAGTTCTAGACCTCATTCAAGAAAATAACTGAAAAGTGCACAATAAGATTAGTAAGAATGCAAACCTTAGGCATTCTTGAATAGACTCTTAGTACTCATTAAGATCTGGACACTCCTCAAGAGGTTGAGGAAAATGAAAAGCTGAAGTATTAGGTCTAAGGCTTAGGGAGTATTCGGCCTCGTTAACTAATTTTTGGTTTACGGGACTCAGTAACCTAAGCACCCTAATCTCACACACAGCCTGGTTCAGTAAGCGTAAAAATCAGAATCACGCAGAAGCGTCGCAAAAATCTGAAAAGAACACCTAGAATAGGAATGGCCGATCAACACAAGTTGATTTGGACGAGTTCCCAGCGCGGAGAGGCGGGAAATCCCCTCGAAGATGCGTAACAAAATATCATCTCCTCGGTGCTTGTCTCTTAGGATATTTACATATCCTACGGGGGGCATGTAAGCACTCTGCTGGTTCAGATTCCATGGATGGCATTATCTCGAAGTGTCAATTGCCAGGGTCTGGATTCGGCCACGGAATACCATGGATGGGATTATCTCGAAATCTCAATAGCCAGGGTTCCGGGGGTTGCCATGGGCGGTGCTATCTCGAAGCATCGATCGCCAGGAACCCTTGAGGATTGATGATGGGAGCAAGGAATCTGATACAGACCGTGTTGAAAAGCCAATCCTAGACTAGAACTAAAAAGAAAAAGAGAGAGAAAACTCTCCAAACAGAAAAAAACTTTCTATCTCTCTCTTACAAAACGCACTGCGAACTGGGCCAGGGCTAAAATCATTTCAAGCACGGGTGCTTTAACCACGAAGTCCAATAAACCTTAGGTTAGTTCTTGCGGGCCTTAAAAACCTTTGCTAAAAGACTGAGGCTAAGGCTAGACAGATTTGGATCTTGATTGGTACTAGAGTATCTTTTAGGCCTATGGTCAGCATTCTAACCTAATCTATGCTTAAATAAAAAGGCACTTATCTAAAACCATTGAAAACTTCATGGTCTAGAACAAGGGTTGAAACCTTAAGTTTTTTTTTTGCTAAGGGACTAGCAAAAGCTAGGCATGGGGGTATGATGAGAACCTCATCATGAGCCATAACTAGCTCATTTTGACCCAATACAAAGGATAAAAGCTCCTACATATCTCAAGGAAAGGCTTAACTCAGAGAATTCTGAGTTTGAGAAGAAAACCAGTCATAAGGGGTAAAAGTGCAATTTTACCAGTATAATCTGCATACAGGGTAATTCAGGGCCCAAACACAGGTCAGAACAGCTTAATAAGAATAAAAGTGGGACGAGATGATCTAGCAAGGGCTACAGCACTTTCAAGGAACCAAATGATAATCTGTAACCCTAAAACAACCCACTTCAATTCACAAGGTTCGAGGCAAAGTAAAAATAGAATAAACCCTCTAAAATTCATAGAAAAATAATCTCTAGGGTTTAGAACCTTCAATTTGGCCTTTAGAACCCATTTTGACCTACATTGAGAACCATGCCCAATTAATAACTTAATTTGGGTTTTTGCGCAAATTGACCGGTCAAACAAGGTTTAATATGAAAATAAAATTCACCATCAGATTCCTTAGGTCCTAATTAGTCATGTATAAAAACTTGAGCCTAAGAAGAAACCTCCTTGACCGACTTTACACTTTGGTCCTCATATATTTACTCTTTGGCCCTCAACTTTTGAACCCTCGCATTTAGGCCCCTAACTCTCCTTCGTTCTTTGCAAACAGGTCCCTCCTGCAAAACCCTGCCAGCACCATGCTCCGGCGACCTTGCGCGGAGCATGGCGCCGCGCAGGGTAAGGTGGAGGACCTGGCATGTGTACCGGAGGGTGCCCTGCGTCGTCAGCCGTCGCAGGAGCACCCCCATGGTCCTTGCAGCCCCCCATACCGGCCGTGCGAACGCACGGACGGTATGGGTTCGAATTCCGACCATGCTCCGGCGAGGGAGACACGTCGTCTCCCTCCGCCTTCCTCCCTGCTTCAACCCTATAAATACCCCCCGCCGCTCCGCCGACCAAGGCAGCCTGGATCTGACGGAGAAAACCCCCAATTTTCCTCTCTTCTCACTCCGGCAGACGCCCACCAGCTCCGGCGGTTCTTCCTCCTCCTCCTCTTCGCTCTGCCGCAATACCAGCAGCAGAGATTTCTTCCCCTTCTCTTTCCGCGTCGCGCAATACCGGCGCGCGCTGCCTCTGCCCCGTCGTCACCGCCGTCCTTCCCCACTGGGCATCGTCTTCTCCGGCGACAGTCGATACGACTGTCGCCCTGTTCCTCCCCCTTCGTCCCTGCAGTTAAGTTAGACTTACTCCCCTTCTTCTCCTCTTTCTTTCCCCGCTTTCGATTTAGTCAATTAAGCCCTCTACCGACCCTGTTCACCCTCATCCTCTCCGCCTCCGACCACCCTCCGGCGAGCCGCTCCCATCACCTCAGCGACCCACACGGCTCGCCGACCACCGCAGAACTTCCGCCTCCTCACCCTGATCCTCTTCCGCCCCTCCACTTCCCACCAAACACCCTCTGCAGACCCACCGAACACACCCACTCCCTCGCTCACAGTCTGACCTAGGACGACCTAACAGCTCCATCTCGCCCCCTGCAGACCCCCTGACCACCTTCGCCGTGCCACGGCGAAGGTCCTCCGCCTGTCTGATTTGGCCGAGAGGCCGTGCCATTGGTTTCAGGTTCCAGGCCTTGACCGCCATTGGCGAGGAAGCTCGAAGCCTGCTCGAGGTTGCTCCAAGCCGAGATATCCCAGATTGAATAGCCACGGCCAGCGCGGAAAAGTCTCACGCACACACCCTGGCCCTCGATTGGAGCTGAACGCCTCAACAGCCGATGCAATTGGGAGTACCATCCCTGCTGCTGGCGTAAGAGAATTGGGGTGGGACATTTAGTCCCACCTCGGAATCTCTCAAAGGCGCGCGGACACATAAATTGAAAAACTGCCGTATGCTGTTTGCCTCAGTTACCACGGGGTGAGGTCCCTCTCACCCGACCCGACCCGACTCGGCCTCGTCCGTGACCACGCTCCGCGGACCTGGCCCGACCCGATTAGACTGACCTGCACTCCTCGCCCACCACGCACGCCGGTGGGCCTGGACCCGGGCCTGACCCGAACCCGATTACCCGATAGCGCTCTGGGAGAGCTTCCGAGGAGTGATTTCAGAGAGAGAGATACGCGGGGGAGGGGGGTAGAGTAGGTTTTTGTCTTGACGAATAAACTCTGAAGTGTGCAGGAATGAAGAAGAAGCAGACCCGCTGAAGAAGAAGGAGCTGCTGCACTGTAGCGAAGGCATTGATAAGTCGTCTCAGCACCGGGGCAGACGACGGAAGGACAGCAGCCAAAGAAGAAGAAGACCCGCTGAAGAAGAAGGACGAGCAACGGCCATCGCGAGAGAAGAAAAAGAGAAGTCAAGGCAGGTGAAGACAAAGAAGAAGAAGGAATGAAGAGAAGCAAGAAGCAAGAAAAGAAGAAGATGATCTGACGAAAAAGAAAGAAAGGAAACAAGAAGAAGAGCACGAGGGGAAAATCTGAAGAAAGAAGAAGAAGAAGAACAGGAAGAACCAAAGATAAAGAGGAAGAAAGAAGAAAAGAAGAAGAAGCCAATTTTTCATCTCTCTCTCTCTCTCTTTATTTTTGTAATAGAACTTGTATATCTCTAGAATACAACTTGCTCCCTGAGTTCGACCTCGGGAACTCTTTCAGTTTTCCGAGTAATAAAAATTTTATATGAAACGTTGGTGACAACCGGCTTTACTACAACGATATAACACAAACCGACTGTCTCACCAACAGGATGAGGGGAGGGAATACTATTTGGTTTTACTCTAGAGGAGCATTCTAGGCTTTGGACAAGCTCTCTCTAGAGCCTCGGAGGTGGTGAGAGGAAGAAAGGAAGAGGTGGATTGGAATGGTGGTGGGTAGGTCCTTTTATAGTGGAGGAGGAAGAACAAATTCGTATCTGAGTCATTAGTGACGGCCGTAAACGTCGCTACAGCCATTGTTGAAGATCTGTACCATTCAATACTCCTGCTAGCTCGAGCATCACATGCCATGTTGCATGTGCACATGCACTATGCGCCCACGCCAGCTGCGCTCACGCCCGCTGCCGCGCCTGCTACCACTACCACTATTACGCACACGTAGGCGCTGTACACTATGCTACTGCGCACGCCACGGAGCTTGGGTCCGTGCGTGCCTCCATGCACGTGTGCATCCATGCTGTTGTGCATGCATGGTGGTGTGTGTGTGTGCGTGGGCAACCTAGGTTGCACCACATGATGTGACCTGGGTCGTCCATCTTCATTCCTTTGTAGAGGGTGCCATTGTGCTAGGATCGAATTGATTTCCACGTTGACGGACCGCGATCGTTCCTCCGGATCCATCCATACAGTCGGATTTTTCATCCGAAACCCGTAAGGATGTCGCATTGCCCCCTAGCCATTGATCTTCCTAAGGCTTCATATGATGCTATGGGACTTCGATCTGGACGATTTCAGAGTCGTTAAGACTCTAATTGTTTCTTGATCAAATTCGTATGGTCTGATCATCCATCCGAGGACCTGAAATAAATCTCCTTCCTTCCTATCCATAAAAAGGACCTAATTAACCTAAAATATATACCACTATTCTAAATGCAGAATGATGCATGCTGATGTGGGTATATCTGATTAACCTAAAACGTCTATTAATGCATGTTCTTAGTGTCGCATTAGCATCATACATTGTAAATAGTGCATAACATGCATAATCATGCATTTAGAATAAGTTGTATAAATTGTATAGTAATTGCCTCCTTTTTATGGTCAAGGATAGGGAAACTTTTTATTAGGGCCTCGGATCGAGGATCCAACCATACGGATCTGATTAGGGCGACGATTGGAGTTCAACGACTCCAAGATCGCCTTAATCGGACATTCGTAGCACTAGATAGAGATCGAGGAACCTTAAAGAGCAAGGGCCATGATGGTGTTAATTCGCACCTCAGATGATAAATCCAATTGCACAGATGGGTTCGGATCGACGATCGCATCCTAACAGCATGAAAATTGGTCCAATCCGACACCCATGGCATCATCTACATCACTCAGAAGATGGATGACCTAGATGGCACCACGTGGCACCATCATAGCTGCCCAGCACCAGCTACTGCTTTCCTTCACCCACTCACTTGATCTCGACCATTGGATGCTCATCCGATGGCCACGAAGGCATGCGCACAAAAGCTCCCGCTTGCCTAAAGAGGAGACGTAGCGTAGCGGTTGAGTGCCCCTTCACGAGCGAAGGGCACACGTTCGAGTCGCGTTGCCCCTCAAATTGATGAGCGGGCGTGGAGTGGGCGCGCGATCAGAGTCGTGCGATGAAGATCGGGCAGCGAGGAGCGAGCGATAGCACCCACTCGTGATCAGATGCGCGGCGCTTACACGTGATCTCACGCGGACGCGCGGCATGGGCATAGTTGCCCTCAGCCATTCGATCTCTTGATCGAACGGCTGTGAGCATGCGTACGTGCGCAAGCATTTTGGGCAGAGAAGAAGAGCAGGTGCACATGGTGCGTGCACACGTCGCCCATGATGGACCTTTAGGGATGTTTAAGTCCATCACTAAAGGTCCTATATTAATGTTTTTGAAATTAAAATGTCCAAAATGCCCCCACTCCTTGCAACTGTAAAACGAGACCCCCTCCATATGAATTTCTCATCCCTTCCTTCTCTTCTCTCCCTCTCCAAAGCTCAAGAGAAGCTTGTCCCACACCCGGGATGCTCCTCAAGAGCTAAAATCGATTGTTTGCCCCCATTCTGGAAGCGGATCCTGTGATGACGACGATGTGCTGCCTCGTTGCCATTCCTCCTGCTTCGACCTCCCTCTTCCTACTCCGTCCCTCGTCTTCCAAGCATTGTCTCATCCGGCTCGTCCTCCAAGCGATCATCGAGGAGGATAACTTCTCTCCCCCATTCCTTTTTCCTGCTTTATAGAGTAGAATTTTTCTGCTTTCTAGTGTAATAATTTCTCGCTTTCTAGTGTAATATTTTCTCACTTTCTTAGTTGTACAAACATTTTGCAACATCAACCGAAAGTTTTCTCTCTCACTCTCTTGTTGTCTATATTTATTCCATTTTATCGTGAATATTCCGCTCTTTAAACAAAAATGCAAAAAAAGGACCATTGGTTATCCTTTTGACATCAAATTCTCTATAACCCGAGTCTTTGGTCATGGGTTGCATCCTCGTAAATCGCAAGCCTGACCTTGCTTGCATATTGATTTTAGGTTTTAGGTAATTTTTATCCAGAACCTTAGATATTCCCGATTATGGAGTATGGGTCTGCACCACAATCTGGTCCACATTTGTGGACATCTGTTGGTAGGTCAGAGGCTTCTTCTTCGTATTCTGATTCTGACCTGCACCTATGAATCTTTATTTCTCTTCTTTGAATAGTGTGCCTAGCTGAAGGTACTAAATTCAGCACGTATACAGTTCTTTTTTTAGTTTTATCTCGAAGCTGATCCAACATTCATGCAATTTAGGTGCTTTCTATTCTATTCCACTCAGTTTTATGTCCTTTTAATATAATGAGGACATTGCATTAGATAGGCATGGGGGGGTGGATATTAATCTTTGAATTTATTCGTCAGCTTCGCAGATTCGTTTTATTTTCTTTTAGTTATATATATAAAAAATATTATGGAATTAGGAAAGAGAACTTGGGCTTAAGAAAATTTGCAATCTTAGGAAATATTACATTAGGATCTGAACACGAAGACCCTTCAGGTCCTCAGACATAATCAACCTGTGTACCCACTAGAATATGGATTTGTTTTTCGAGTCCTCGCTGACCTGAATTATATTTTAATTTGAATAAATAAGTTTGGGTGATAAGTACACGACTTATCAACCCGCCCTCTCATTTGAGGGAACCTTAAGTCTGAAGCATCTACACACTATCTTTTCACTGACTCGTTAATCGGTGGTTCTAATGGAAATTGGTAGCTAATGAACCTTCTAGGGTGATATGGTTGGCAAGTTATCGTGGGTAACAGCCTATAGGTAGGTTTTCCAGAGCCCAGTCACTGGACCATTCTCTTCTTGCTGCCTTTACGTAAATCTTAGACCAGGGAAGCCACCTACTTAAAAAATAGAAAAAGAAAGTCAAAAGGAAAAGAAAAAGAAAAGGAGAAAAGAAAACAAAAGAAATAACCCACACTTCGCCACACGAGTATGGCTGGCAAGTTGTCGGTGGTAATAGTTCATCGACTAGTTGTCTAGAACCTAGCTCAAGAAATGCATTTAAAATTCCCAAAACACTTAGGAAAAAGCGGAGAAGTAGAATAAACTAGGGAGATATACACTGGATTCACCCTTGTGTTGACCCCATAAAAATAATAGGGAGAAAGCTACTGGTTGTAAAGATACACCTTTAAGCAGAACTCTATTTTTAAGGTCACCTAGAGGCGTAGAAACCCGAAACCCATTCTAATTGCCGATCAATGAGTCTATCACCTTCACAATAAGATGCCTAAAACTTAGGGTTCTCATCAAATCTTGGGTGAGTTGAATGGCATAGAAAGTCACTCTTAAACCTTAAACTCAAAAATCAAAATTAGAAAATAAGAAAAAGAGAGAAAAAAAGAAAAATTTCTTTGAATAAGGCGAGGGCTTGAGGCGGTCTGCATTTTGGCAGATACCCAAGCACTATTGTGTCTTTGAAAGTTCAGATCCTAAGTAAACATTTCCTTAATGATTGAAATAACTTATGCCCAAATAATCCAACCTAATTCTTTTATAAATATTATGCAGTTTTTGCTAGGGACTAGAAAAAGATAGGCATGAGGGTGTGATGTAAACATGTTTACATTACATAAAATGTCTATTTATGCATGTTCTTAAGCATAGAATTGCATTACGTACTATAAATATTGCATAACATGCATCATCTTGCATTTAGATTAGTCTGAATAAAATGGAGGTTAATTGTCTCCTTTTATTGTTAAGGATAGGGTGACTATTTATCAGGGCCTTGGATCGAAGATCCAACCGTACGAATCTGATCAGGGTCGCAATTGGAGTTCAACGACTCCAAGATCGCCCTAATCGGATATCAGTAGCATCAGATAGAGATCGAGGAACCCTTGAAGATCAAGGGCCAAGACAGTGTGAATCTGCACTTCAGAAGATAAATCCGACAACACGGATGGATTTGGATCGATGATCATAGTCTAACGGTGTGAAAATCAACTCAATCCAACAACCGTGGCACCATCTACATCATCCAGAAGATGGACGGCCAAGATGATGCCACATGGTGCCATCTTAGCCGCCCAACCGGCTACGTGCAACCGCTGCAGCTTCTCTTCTTCATCTGATCGTCGCTTCTCAGCCATTGGATGCTCATCCAACGGCTGTGGGGCGCTCACGCACAATTCTTAAGCACAACACAAACACACTGATAGTGCGTTGGTCGAATGCGCTTTTGTGAAGGGAGAATACGTGTTCGAGTCGCGAGGAGTAGGAGCTGAGGCACGGCGAACGGGTGCGTTTGAGCACACGATCGTGATCGATCAGCTGCGCGCACTCAATAGCACTCACGCGTAATTAGATGCGCAGTGAAGACGCTGGATTACATGCCGGCGAGCATGCGATGAGGAGGCGCGGTGAGGATCTCTCTTAGCCGTTCGATCTCACGATCGAACGACCGAGATTTGAAGAACGTGAACATGCGTTGTGGCATGAGGAGTTGGCGGGCGCGTGTGCATCGCCACTACGCCCAGGTTTGGACCTTTAACGACGGTTTTATCTGTCACTAAAGGTCCTAAATTAATGATTTTCAAATTAAAAAGACCAAATTGCCCTCACTCCTTGCAACTATAAAAGGAGACCACCTCCGTACAAAATTTTCATCCCTTCCTTCTCTTCTCTCCCTCTCCAAAGCTCAAGAGAAGCTTGTCCCACACCGAGGATGCTCCTCGAGAGATAAAGTCAAATTTTTGCCCTCATTTCGGAAGCGGATCCCGTGTGGACGACGACGTGCTGTCCTATTCTCGTTCCTCCTGCCTCGACCCCCTTCTTCTCGCTTCATCCTCCGTCTTCTAGGCGGAGTAACATCTGGCTCGTCCTCCAAGCAATTGTCAAGGAGGATAACTTCTCCCTCCCATTCCTCTTTTCAACTTTCTAGAGTAGAATTTTCTTGCTTTCTAGTGTAATAGATTTCCTGCTTTCTAGTGTAATTTTTCTTTGGTTTTATTGTATAAACATTTTGAAACATTAAGTGCATGTTTTCTCTCTCTCTCTCATTTATTATGATTGTTAATATTGCTTCATTGTAATTATGTCGCTTCACTTTTCAACAAAAACCCTAAAAAAATATAATTATGAATATAGATTGACGTAGCCTCTCTGAGTTCGACTCGGGATTTCTATTCTGGTACAAATTTTATTTGTTGAACACGAGTTCTTCACTTTCAAACTACGATGACAGGTTTTTGAAAAACAAATACGATAGCGTAGTAACCCATAGCTTCAACATTTTGGCGACTTTGCCAGGGAGGCGACGCTCTTTGATTTTTTTCACGTTTTCCAACTTACGAATCATGTAAATCACTTCTCTCCTTTCTTATTGTGACTATAGGTACTCTTTTGAGATGAGCAAAAGCGGTAGATTGGAGCAAAGTACTGTTGCAGGTTCTGTAAGTTATCCCCCACCTCCCACCAATTAGTTTTCATTCCACTACGTAATAACACAAACATAAATCAACCTAGGTGTTCTTATAAACTCTAAGTCTAGTTTTGTTTGTTTGTTTGACACCCACACCCTCCTCAACCTCCACATTTAAAAGGGAAAAAATAAAAAAACATCTCACAGAGGTACACAACCTCATCTTATTTTCAGGCTCAACCGGTAAACCGATCTTTGGTACCAGTACACACATCTAAACATAAAATTGAGTAGAAATTAGATTAGGTAATCATTTGTGCGCCTAATTAAGTGGTGCAATAGGCCAATTGTTTGAGTTGATTGGGTCGCACCACTTCAATTAAAATCAACTCATCAAGTAGCTGCGACATATGTTCAACTCTTAGGGATTTACCAGGCACTCCACATTCTTTTAAGTTTCAAAGGAAAACATCTTCACCTGTGCTTTCAAAACCTGGTGTGCCAACAAAACTTGTTTGAAAATACCTAAAGTTGAATCCTAAAAGCTACTAAGCAAGATTTGAACCCTAAAATTCACCTCATCAAAAATAATCTTGCTTGAAAATCACTGTTGTGCATGCACACATAAATCAATCAATCATTAAGGGCACAACCTAGATAAAGGGCCCATCACATTCCAAAGCACATTCAAACCTAGCCCTAAATAAAATCGAGTAGATGTTGGCCTTAAGGATTCGACTCGCTTTTCGGAGCCTAGAATGAGATTATTTTCGATTAGTCTATTTCCACTATTCAATCTAATGTCTAGCTAGGGGAGCAGAATCAAATGATCGCGGCTGGGGGGTACACAATGAACCTGAGGTGCAAGCCGAAGGAAGAACCTTCTCCTCAGTCCCTCCTTCTAACTAGTTGTATTGAATAGACAGAAGTAGATCAAATCATTTCTTTATCTCAAGACGGGTTCTGGGAGTCTATAGATCTTTAGGCTAGCCCACTTAAGGACAAGTTTGATTGTTTGTATTGCAGGACACCTTTCTTCCTCCTGTCTATCATGAATCCTTCCACGTTTTATACGCATTCCCGCTCTTTCCTTCCTATTATGAGTTATCTTCAACATGACGATTATCCCGACTCGTGCTATAATCAACATTCAGTTAGTTGGAATAACTCATATTGGGGATACAGTTCTGGACCTCCATGTTTAGGGTCTAACCCTGAACACTATTATTGTGATTTCTATCCTCCTCAGAGCCACATCAATTATAGATCGCCACCCTTTCATGGACAACCTATTGCGATCTACAATCAAGGAGGATACACTGATCCTTACCCATCCTCTGATTACATTGCCTTTAGGTAATCACCACCTTTTGAACAATCCGAAATGACCTATTATCAGGAAGGGTATAACAAATCTCAGTTTGTTAACTCCTCCGCATTGATCCCAAATCCACCCAATCCTGAAACAAGTCATTTGGTTCAGGGTAACCAGGTTCAAGATAAGGTTTTGGCTAACTTGAGGAATACCATACAAACTTTAGAAGTTTAGCCAATACCTTGCATTGAGAGATTGGAGCCTCTGATTGCAATGATTGATGATTTGAATAAGTACTTGTTGGATTGGCTCCAGGATGTTAAGGATAAGAACCTGGGTGAGTTTCTACTTGGGAAGTTAGCAAAATTGAGAATGACATTTGTGGTTGCTTTGGTTCAATCTTGGGATGATTCCCAGGATGAACTCCCTTCAGGAGAGCCAATGTCAGAACCTACTCAGGCACCTATCGGGGGGACACATGCTACGAGGCTGATCAGATTGAATTAAAGCAACCAATTAAGGATTATCTGATTCCTTCACCTGAAATCCCTGAGCTGGGGTACGAGGAAACGTATGTCTCCATGGACCAGAAAATGATAGATGATTTTGGGTCATACATTAATACGGATTTTGATTTCTTTAATTCTGATGGTGAAGATTCAATTTGCAAAGTCTCACGTGAGTTTATAGAACACGATTTCTGTGAGATGATTGGGCCTGAGGAATCTGATAGATCATTTGATAGCCCAATAATTGAGGAAACTAATCTTATTGGGGATCACATTATGGATCCAGAATCGCATTTTCTAGAGGATTCAATCCAATGCCCTAATTGTCAGTTACGCCCCATTGAGATTATTGACGATTCTGTTTTTGAGATTATTAGACCCAAGTCAATTTTGATTCAGCCACATCTTTTAGACTTGAAAATTTCAGACAGGGTGATTAATATGCAGGAGCTCCTGAGATTTGACATTCTGAATAAGGAGGATAGGAGCTGGGAAATTTTGATTTGGGAAGCAAACTCTGGAGGTAATAGAAGACCGAGTCCAAGGGTTCCAATTCATCTGAAACCATCAAACCAGGAGCCTTACGACATTTGTTCTGAGGATGTTCAACCCAAGCACACATTCATTGATTATCCTCTTGATATCGAATTCTCTGTAACCCGACTCTTTGGTCTTGGGTTGCAACCTCACAAATCGTAGGCCCGACCCTGCTTGCATACTGATAAACGCCAGTTTATCATCATTCTTATGCATTAAAACAAACCTAGCTCTTAGGATTTTACTTCGCAAACGGGATTTTGGGCTGCATTTAGGCATAAATTAGGATAGGCATGCATTGCATTTTTTTATTGTCCTTTTAATATGCTTTTGTGAGTGTTAGGGATGTACAGATGCACAGATCCCTAAAACCCTAGCACTCAAGAAGGCAAATGGTGAAGAAGTCCAGACTAGTTGGAACTCAGCTTGATCCAGCTCACTACACCTGGAACCTAGCTTACTTGAACTAGGGTTAGCTCATCCCAGCTCCATTCAGCTAATCTTAGCTGGATGGTTGCTCAAGAGAGTTCACCTTAGCTCACCCTAGCTCAAGTCAGCTCAGATCTAGCACAACTTAGCTGAGTCTAGCTCATCTCAGCTCCCACTAGTCCACAGGGAGCTCTAGCTAGCTCAGCTAAGTTGACAGGAGTTCACCCCAGCTCAGATCCAGCTACTCCCAGCTCCAGCCAGCTGAAGAAGAACTCATCCCAGCTTAGGAAGCTCAAGGCCAGCTCCCGGGGACTTAGCTTAGCTCAACTCAGTTGAGCTAAGCTACCTTAGCTACCTCAACCAGCTTGACCCTCCCCGAGAGCACCAGACCTAACTCACCTCAGCTCATTTTGGTAGAAGCTAGCTCACTTTAGCTTGGCTTAGCAATTAGCAAAGAACTAGCAAGTCAAGCCAGCTAGACTAGCCCCATGCCAGCCTCTTCAGCAGTAGCCAGCTCGAGCTCTAGCTCCAGACTTCTCCTCCTCGGCTCCTTCCTCCAAACCCTAGCTCCATTACCTTCTCCTCTACTCCACCTTTAGCTAAGCTAGCTTAGCTTATCTTAGCTTAGCTTAGCTTAGCTAACAACTAGCTCCTTGGCCATCCATTACCATAAAAATCAACCCTAGCTAGCTCCACCAACTCAAGCCTACCTAAGCTAGCTACCCTACTTAAGTTGGCGCCACCACCTAGCCACCCCTTCACCCCATTATCTCCACCAAAAGAGACTTCAAGTTGGCGCCAAAAACCACCCCATTTTGGCGCCAACTTTCAGCCTCTTCATCCACCCTACACCTACCCATATAACACATCCTAGCCATCCACATACCCCCGTTCTAGAACCTTAAGGTGGCGCCACCTAATAGCCTTCTAGAAAGCCCATTTTGGCGCCAACACTAAGGGGTGTCAACACCTATAACTACCCCCTTGGTGTCCCTTAAGGTGGTGCCAACTCTCCTTGGCCATGGGATCTCCAACCACCTCCATCAACTCATCTTGGCCATCCAATTCAAAGGTCACCATAGCCCCCTTCCTATTCTATAAAAAGCCACCACCTACCACCATTTTGGCGCATCCTCCATTAGTGTATTTTGCTACCTATACCACCTACACCTACGACCAAGAAGAAGTAGTAGAGAAGGAGATTAAAGGGGCACATCACCAGCCCTTTTGGTGCCTTCTTCTCCCCACTCTCTTCAACTTGGGCCACGCCAAGGAGGAGGACTCTTCCACTTCAAGGAGGATGGCCAAGCAAAGGAGAAGGACCTAGGGTGGACGTCCACCCTTGGAGAGAAGCTTAGGGCATGTCCCCTTAGGGCTTACCTTGGAGGACATCACCTTGGTGGAGCACAGCAAGGAAGGAGTTGGAGGACTCTTTTCAAGCTTGGGAGCTACCAAGCTTGGAGCAAGAAGCCCTCTTCTTCACCATCTATCTAGAGGATTTGTTTTTTCTTTTCTTATTTGCATTTTTCTAGTAGTACAAGCTTTCCTCTAGTAGGCCTTTTGTAAAACACTTTATCAATTATCTAGTTGCCTTCTTTGCATTTCTTGTTTGCATTTCTATTAGCTTATTTTCAGCATTCTTCACTCCCTGTCCATAATTATTCTAGGCCTCCACTTGCCTAGAGTGAGCTTAGGGAGAGGCTCTACTTGCCACATAGAAGTAGTATTTAAATTGAAGTGTAAATCACTTTTCCCGCCATCAATTCGCATGTTGCCTTAGCTTAAAAACAAAAAAATGATATATTGAAAAAAATACCAAAAAGAAAGTTGAGATTTATATTCCTAGCAAGAGAATCAATTTTGTAACCATATTGCCTCCTTGGACGACCCTAGATACTCCCCTATCTAGGAATATAAATTTAAGAGCGAAAGCGGATTTACGCTTTACAACGACGTATTTTAACAAACTGCGTGAATTCGCTATCACATACTGATTTTAGGTTTTGGGTAATTTTTATCCAGAACCTTAGATATTCTCGATTATGGGGTATAGGTCTGCAGCACAATCTGGTCCACATTTGTGGACATCTGTTGGTAGGTCAGAGGTTTCCTCTTCGTATTCTGATTCTGACTTGCTGTGAATTCTTTATTTCTCTTCTTTGTATAGTGTGCCTAGCTGAAGGCACTAAATTCAACACGTATACATTTTTTTTTTAGTTTTATCTCAGAGCAGACCCAACCTTCACGCAATTCAGGAGCTTTCTACTCTATTCCACTCTGTTTTATGTCTTTTTAATATAATCAGGACATTGCATTAGATAGTCATGACGGGGTGGATAGTCATCTTTGAATTTATTCGTCAACTCTGTAGATTCATTTTATTTTCTTTTATTTATATATAAAAAAAAATGTGGAATTAGGAAAGAGAACTTAGGCTTAAGAAAATTTTCAATCTTAAGAAATATTACATTAAGATCTGAACACGAAGACCCTCCAAGTCTTCAGACGTAATCAACCTGTGTATCCACTAAAATGTGGATTTGTTTTTCGAGTCCTTGCCAACCTGAATTATATTTCAATTTGAATAAATAAGGTTGTGTGATAACTACATGACTTATCAACTTGCCCTATGATTTGATGGACTCTTAAGTTTAAAGCATCTACACACTATCATGTCACTGACTCGTTAATCGGTGGCTCTAACGGAAATTGGGTAGCTAATGAACCATCTAGGGTGATATGACTGGCAAGTTATCGCGGGTAACAGTTTATAGGTAGGTTGTCTAGAGCCCAGTCACTGGACCATTCTCTTCTTGCTGTCTTTAGGTAAATCTTAGACTAGGGAAGCCACTTACTTAAGAAAGAGAAAAAGAAAGTCAAAAGGAAAAGAAAAATAAAAGGAGAAAAGAAAAGAAAACGAAAGAGATAAGCCACACTTCGCCGCACGAGTATGGCTGGCAAATTGTCGGTGGTAACAGCTCATCGATCGGTTGTCCAGAACCCTACTCAAGAAATGCACTTAAAATTCCCAAACCACTTAGGAAGAAGCGGAAAAGTAGAATAACCTGGGGAGATATACACTGGATTCACCCTTGTGTTGACCCCATAAAAATAAAAGTAGGGAGAAATCTACTGGCTGTAAAGATACACCTTTAGGCAGAACTCTATTTTTAAGGTCACCTAGAGGAGTAGAAACCCGAAGCCCATTCTAATTGCCGATCAATGAGTCTATCACCTTCACAATAAGATGCCTAGAACCTAGGGTTCTCATCAAATCTTGGGTGAGTTGAATGGCGTAGAAAGTCACTCTTAAACCCTAAACTCAAAAATCAAAATTAGAAAATAAGAAAAAGAGAGAAAAAAAAGAAATTTTTCTTTGAATAAGGCAAGGGCTTGTCTTTGAAAGTTCAGATCCTAAGTAAATATTTCCTTAATGATTGAAATAACTTATGCCCAAATAATCCAACCTAATTCTTTTATAAATAGCATGTAGTTTTTGCTACGGACTAGAAAAAGATAGGCATGGGGGTGTGATGTAAACATGTTTACATTACATAAAATGTCTATTTATGCATGTTCTTAAGCATAGAATTGCATTACGTACAATAAATATTACATAACATGCATCATCTTGCATTTAGATTAGTCTGAATAAAATGGAGGTTAATTGTCTCTTTTTATGGTCAGGGATAGGGCGACTATTTATCAGGGCCTCGGATCGAAGATCCAACCTTACGGATCTGATCGGGGCGACAATTGGAGTTCAACAACTCCAAGATCGCCCTAATCGGATATCAGTAGCATCAAATAGAGATCGAGGAACCCTTGAAGATCAAGATGGTGTGAATCCACACTTCAGATGACAAATCCAACCACACAGATGGATTCAGATCGACGATCGCAGTCTAACGGTGCAAAAATCGACTCAATCTGACAACTGTGGCACCATCTACATCATGCAGAAGATGGACGACCATCTACATCATCCAACTCCATGTGGCACCATCTTGGCCGTCCATCTTCTGGATGATGTAGATGTTGCCACAATTGTCGGATTGAGTCGATTTTCATGTCGTTAGATTGCGAACGTCGATCCGAATCCATCTATGCAGTCGAATTTGTCATCTGAAGTGCAGATTCACACCATCTTTCCCCTTGATCTTCAAGGGTTCCTCGGTCTCTATCTGATGTTACTGATACCGGATTAGGGCGATCTTGGAGTCGTTGAACTCTAATTATCTCCCTGATCAAATCCGTACGGTTGGATCTTCGATCCGAGGCCCTGATAAACAGTCGCCCTGTCCCTGACCATAAAAAGAGACAATTACCCTCCGCAAGCAACCGCTACACCTTCTCTTCTTCATTTGATTGTGGCTTCTCAGCCGTTGGATGCTCATCCAATGGCTATGGGTAGTGCATGCATAATTCTTAAGCGCAGCACAAACGCGCTGATAGCGCGTTGGTGAACATGCTTTCGCGAAGGGAGAACACACGCTCGAGTTGCGAGGAGCGGGAGCTGAGGTGCGGCAATCGAGCAGCTGCGTGCGCTCAATAGCACTCACGCACAATCAAACGCACAGTGAAGACACTGGATTGCACATGGGCGAGCGTGCGATGAGGAGTGGTGAGGATCTCTCTCAGTCGTTCGATCTCACGATCGAACGACCTAGATTTGAAGAATGTGAACATGCGTTGTGGCTTGAGGAGTTGAGCGGGCGCACATGCACCACCACTACACCCACGTTCGGACATTTAGCGACGGTTTTATCCATCACTAAAGGTGTTGGATTAATATTTTCAAATTAAAAAGACTAGATTGCCCTCACTCCTTGCAACTATAAAAGGAGACCCCCTCCATATGAAATTTTCATACCTTCCTTCTCTCCCTCTCCAAAGCTCAAGAGAAGCTTGTCCCACACCTAGGATGCTCCTCGAGAGATAAAGTCAAAATTTCGCCCTCATTTCGGAAGCGGATCCTGTGACAACGACGACATGCTGCCTTGTTCTCGTTCCTCCTACCTCGACCCCCTTCTTCCCGCTCCATCCTCCGTCTTCTAGGCGGTGTCACGTCCGGCTCGTCCTCCAAGCAATCATCGAGGAGGATAACTTCTCTCTCCTATTGCTCTTTTCAGCTTTCTAGAGTAGAATTTTCCTGCTTTCTAGTGTAATAGATTTCCCACTTTCTAGTGTAATTTTTCCCTTGTTTTATTGTATAAACATTTTGAAATATTAAGTGCATGTTTTCTCTCGCTCTCTCTCGTTTATTCTGATTGTTAATATTGCTTCATTGTAATTACATCGCTTCACTTTTCAACAAAAACCCTAAAAAAATATAATTGCAAATATAGATCGACGTAGCCTCTCTGAGTTCGATCTGGGATTTCTATTTTGGTACAAATTTTATTTGTTGAACACGAGTTCTTCGCTTTCAAACTACGATGATAGGTTTTTCAAAACCAAATACGATAGCGTAGTAACCTGTAGCTTCAATAGATAGCGTAGTCCTCCGACGTTCAACATTTTGGCGCCATTGCTGGGGAGGCAACAATTTTTCGATATTCTTTTCGCATTTCATGCACTTTACTGTCTTCTAACTTGCTTTCTTTCATGTGTATTGTTTTGCAGATAACTCTATCAGGGAATCATCAAGCAGTAGATTGGAGTAAAGTGCGGTTGAAGACGACTGTAACTGCTCCCCATTTTCCCCCCTCCATAGATTTCATTTCATCACATTAAATTCAAATTCCAATTAACCTACGCATTTGCATAAATCCTAGGATTAGTTTGGTTGTTTGGATTTCCACTCACACTCTCATTTCACCCTTGCATATAAAAAAACAAAAAGATAATTTTGTGGGGTAATTCAACATACACAACATACACCTACATTCAAGGCACTTAACCTAGTTGATTTTCTTCTACTCAATCGGATTCTAATCTGTGGAATCAGTACACACAAATCAACACATAAAAGAGTAGAGATCATTCTAGGTTACTTATTTCTGTGTGCCTAAACTATTGGTGTAATTATGACCAATTGTTTGAGTTGTTTGGGCCACAACACTCAACCTAAAATCAACTCACCAAGTAGCTTCCTCTTAGGGTTTTCAATCTAGGTTCATACCAGGCACTCCACTTTATTTCTGATTTTTAAAGGAAAGCAATCTTCACCCATGCTTGAAAACCTAGTTTTCCTCAATCTTGATTGAAATCAACCTAATTCTAAACCTTCAAAGCTACTTAAGTAAGATTTGAACATTAAAATCTACGCATCAAAAATAATCTTGCTTGAAAACCACTGGTTGTGCATGACACACACATCAATCAATAATTAAGGGCACAACCCAAATAAAGGGCCCATCACATTCTAAATCACATTCAAACCTAACCCTAAATAAAATAGTGTAGACGTTGGCCTTAAGAATTCGACTCACTCTTTGGAGCCCAGAACGAGATTATTTTCGATTAATCTAATTCTACTGGTCAATCTGATGTCTAGTTAGGAGAGCAGAATCAAACGATCATGGCTGGAGGGTAGACTAGGAACCGGAGGCACAAGCCGAAGGAAGAACCTTTTCCCCAGTCCCTCCCTCTAACTGGTTGGATTGAACGAACAGAAGTAGATCAAATCATTTATTTATCTCAAGACGGGTTCTGGGAGTCTATAGGTCTTTAGGCTAGGCCACTTAAGGATAAGTTTGATTGTTTGTATTGCAGGGCACCTTTCTTCCTCCCGTCTACCATGAATCCTTCCACATTTCATATGCAGTCCCGCTCCTTCCCTCCTGTTATGACTTATTCTCAACATGACGATTATCCTGACTTGTATTATAATCTACCATGTCTTAGTTGGGATTATTCAGATTGGGGATACAGCTCTAGACCTCCGTGTTCGGGGTCAAACCTTGAACACCATAGTTGTGATTTCTATCCTTCTTCGAGCCATATCGATTATAGATCGCCACCCTTTCATGGACAACCTAATAAGATCTACAAACAAGAAGGATACACTGATCCTTACTCATCCTCTGAATACACTGCCTTTAGGTCATCACCATCTTTTGAACAATTCAAAATGACCTATTATCAGGAAAGGTATCTCAAATCTCAATTCGTTAACTCCTCTGCATTGATTCCAAACCCGCCCAATCCTGAACCAAGTCATTTGGTTCAAGTTAACCAGGTTGAAGATAAGGTTTTGGCTAACTTGAGGAATACTATACAATCTTTAGAAGCCCAACCAATACCTTGCAATGAAGAATTGGAGCCCCTGATTGAAATGATTGATGATCTGAACAAATATTTGTTGGATTGGCTCAAGGATGTTAAGGATAAGAACCTAGGTGAGCTTTTACTTAGGAAGTTAGCAAAATTGAGAATGAGATTTGTGGCTGCCTTAGTTCAATCATGGGATGATTCCCAGGATGAACCCCCTTCAGGAAAGCCAATGTCAGAGCCTGCTTAGGCACCTGTTGGGGGAAACACATGTTACGAAGTTGACCTGATTGAATTAGAGAACCAATTAAGGATGATCCGATTTCTTCACTAGAGATCCCTGAGCCAGGGTACGAGGAAACATATGTCTCCATGGATCAGAAAGTGATGGATGATTTTGGGACGTACCTTAATACGGATTTTGATTTCTTTAATTCTGAGGGAGAAGATTCAATTTGTGAAGTCTCACGTGAGTTTACAGAACATGATTTCTTTGAGATAATTGGGCTTGCGGAATTGGCTAAATCATTTGATAGCCTAATAAATGAGGAAACTGATCTTATTGGGGCTCACATGACTGATCTAGAATTGCATTTTTTGAAGGATTCAATCCAATTCCTCAATTGTCAGTTATACCCCATTGAGCTTACTGACGATTCTATTTTTAAGATAATTAGGCCTAAGTCAATTCTGATTCAGCCACATTTTTTAGTCTTGGAAATTTCAGATGGGGTGATTAATATGCAGGAGGTCCCAGAATTTGACATTCTGATTAAAGGGGATAGAAGCCGAGAAATTTTGATTTGGGAAGCAAACTCCGGAGGAAGTAGAAGATCGAGTCTAAGGGTTCCAATTAAGATGAAATCATCAAACCAGGACCCTTATGACATTTGTACTGAGGATAACCAACCCAAGCACACATTCATTGATTATCCTTTGGTGCTTGATTTCTCTGTAACCCAACTTTTTTGTCTTCGGTTGCATCCTCATAAATCGCAGGCCTGACCCCACTTGCATACTGATTTTAGGTTTTGGGTAATTTTTATCCAGAACCTTAAATATTTTTGATCATGGGGTATGGGTTTACATCACAATCTGGCCCACATCTATGGACATCTGCTGGTAGGTCTTAGGTTTCATCCTTTTATTCTTATTCTGAACTGCACCTGTGAATTCTTTATTTCGCTTCTTTGTATAGTGTGCCTAGCTGGAGGCATTAAATTCAACACTTATACAGTTTCTATTTATCTTGGAGTAGACCCATTATTTACACAGTTCAGGTGCTTTCTACTCTACACTCTACTTCATATCTTTTTAATACAATGAGGACATTGCATTAGATAGGCATGGGGGGTGGATATTCATCTCTGATTTAGTTCATTAGCTCTGTAGATTTGTTTTATTTTATTTTATTTATATATATAAAAAAATTGAATTAGGAAGGAATACTTGGACATTAGGACTTTTCAATCTTAGGAAACATTACAATAGGATCTGAACACTATGACCCTTCAGGTCTTTAGGCTTAATCAGCCTGGGTATCCACTAAAATGTGGATTTGTTTTTCGAGTCCTCGCCATACTAAATTCTATTTTAACTTAATTAAATAAGTTCAGGTGATAAGTACATGACTTATCAACCCGCCCTTTGATTTGAGGGAACTCTAAGTCCAAGCATATACACACTATCTTGTCACTGACTCTTTGTTCAGTGGTTTTATCGAAAATTGGGTAGCTAACGAACCTTCTAAGGTGATATGGCTGGCAAGTTATCGTGGGTAACAACCCATAAGTAGGTTGTTTAGAGCCCAGTCACTGGACCATTCTCTTCTTGCTACCTTTAGGTAAATCTTAGACGAGGGAAGCCACCTACTTAAAAAGAGAAGAATTCAAAAAGAAAAGAAAAAGAAAAAGAAAAGGAGAAAAGAAAGAAAAAAAATAAAACAATAGAAATAAACCACACTTCGCCACACGAGTATGGCTAGCAAGTTGTCGGTGGTAATAGCTCATCGATTGGTTGTCCAGAACCTAGCTCAAGAAATGCACTAGAAATTCCCAAAACACTTAGGAAGAAGCAGAGAAGTAGAATAAGTTGGGGAGATATACATTGGACTCACCCTTGTGTTGACCCCATGAAAAATAAAAGTAGGGAGAAAACTACCGGTTGTAAAGATACACCTTTAGGCAGAACTCTCCTTTTAAGGTCACCTAGAGGTGTAGAAACCCGAAGTCCATTTTAATTGTCGATTAACGAGTCTATCACATTCACAATAAGATGCTTAGAACTTAGGGTTCTCATCAAATCTTTGGTGGGTTGAGTGGCCGTAGAAAGCCACTCTTTAACCCTAAACTCAAAAATCCAAAAAAAAATAGAAAAGAAGAAAAAAGAGAAAAAGAGATTTTTCTTTGAATAAGGTGAGGGCTTGGGGCGGTCTGCATTTTGGCAAATACCCGGGCACTGTTGTGTCTTTGAAAGTTCAGATCCTAAGTAAAAATTTCTTAATGTTGAAAATAACTTATGCTCAAGTAATCCAACCTAATTCTTTTATAAATAGCATGTAGTTTTTGTTAGGGACTAGTAAAAGATAGGCATGGGGGTGTGATGTGCATACAACTGATTAACCTAAAATGTCTATTAATGCTTGTTCTTAGTGTCACATTAGCATCATACATTGTAAATAGTGTATAACATGCATAATCCTGCATTTAGAACAAGTTGTATAAATTATATAGTAATTGTCTCCCTTTTATTGTCAGGGACAGGGTAACCTTTTATCAGGGCCTCAGATCGAAGATCTAACCATGTGGATCTGATCAAAGTGACGATTGGAGTTCAACGACTTCAAGATCGCCTAATCAGATGTCCGTAGCACTAGATAGAGATCGAGGAACCTTAAAGAGCAAGGGCCAAGATGGTGCTAATCTGCACCTCAAATGAGAAATCTGACCACACTGATGGGTTCAGATCGACAATCGTAGCCTAACGGCACGAAATCGGTCCAATCCGACACCCGTGGCACCATCTACATCACTTAGAAGATGGATGGCCTAAATGGCACCATGTGGTGCCACCATAGCTACCCAGCATTGGCCACTACCATCCTTCTTCACCCGCTCACTTGATTTCAACCGTTGGATGCTCATCCAAGGGCTGCAAAGCCGCACGCACAAAAGCGCCTGCTTGCCTAAAGAGGAGGTGTAGTGCAGTGGTCGAGCGCCCCTTCATGAGCGAAGGGCGGCGTTCGAGCTACACTGCGCCTCAAATTGAAGAGCGGGCACACGATCAGAGCCATGCGATGAATATCGGGCGACGAGGAGCGAGCAATAGAGCCCACGCGTGATCACATGCACAGTGCTTACGCATGATCGCACGCAGGTGCGCAGTGCAGGCATAGCTGCTCTCAGCCATCCAATTTCTTGATCGAATGGCTGTGAGCGCGCATACATGCACATGCATTTTGGGCAGAGAAGAAGAGCAGGCACATGCAGCACACGCACACGTCGCCCACGACGGACCTTTAGTGACGTTTAAGTCCGTCTCTAAAGGTCCCACATTAATGTTTTTTAAATTAAAATGTCCAAAATGCCCCCACTCCTTGCAACTATAAAAGGAGACCCTCTCCATGCAAATTTCTCATCGCTTCCTTCTCTTCTCTTCCTCTACAAGGCTCAAGAGAAGCTTGTCCCACACCCGGGATGCTCCTCAAGAGCTAAAATCAATTTTTCGCCCCCATTCCGAAAGAGGATCCTGTGACGACGATGATGTGCTGCCTCGTTCCCATTCCTCCTGCTTCGACCTCCTTCCCGCTCCATTCCTCGTCTTCCAGGCATTGTCTCGTCTGGCTCAACCTCCAAGCAATCATCGAGGAGGATAACTTCTCTCTCCCATTCCTTTTTCCTGCTTTCTAGAGTAGAATTTTCCTGCTTTCTAGTGTAATAATTTCTCACTTTCTAGTGTAATCTTTTCTCGCTTTCTTAGTTGTACAAACATTTTGCAACATCAAGTGAATATTTTCTCTCTTTCTCTCTCTTATTGTCTATATTTATTCCATTCCATTGTGATTATTCTGCTCTTTAAACAAAAAATATATTTATATAATTACGAATTTTGATCGATGTAGCCTCCCTAAGTTCGACCCGGGATTTCTTTTCCGGTATAAAATTTTATTTGTTGAACCTGAGTTCTTCTTTACTCGAACTACAATGACAGGTTTTCAAAACCAACTCCGATAGCATTGTCCTCCAATGTTCAACACATGCTATGCAATATTTATAACATGAAATGCAAATCTAAGCCTAGGAGCATGCATGAATAGGCATTTTAACCTAAATGGATGTGTCTATATCACCTGTGAAGGAACACTTGTTTTGGCATTGGGTCCTTGCACCCAATTGTGCACACTTATTTCGCTCATCCCTCTACCTCTTCCAACCCATAGATTTTAATGCTTATCCATCCTACCCGAACTATCCCCAACATGATTTGTATTCTTACCCAAGTAGATCATATCAACAGTTTACTTGGGATAACCTGCTACCTAGTTTGGGATACAATCCAAGATCTGATTATCCTGAAGACCCTTCTTATCCCAACTATCCCAATTTCACTCAACCTGCACCAACTTCCCATTGGGATACATGCAACCCAACAACACAGGGTTACGATCCAAACCTTGGGGATCCTTACCTACATTCTCCTTGTGATGACTCTTCTTTTAGGTCCTACCCACCCACAATCAATCTAATATGACCTACATAGAAGAACACCAAGGCCCCTACCCTTCCAAAGACCTTAACCAAGATAGGTCTTCTGAATTCGAGGATCTCTCCTACTTCTCCTATGGAATAGAAGGGATTCTAGAAAAGTGGAAATCAAAGGATGATCATAAACCTAGGCAAATCAAGAATGTTCAAACTTTGCTTTGGACCCCTAATGAAGAATCTGACTGGGAGGAGGACTTGGAACCTCAATTATTCTAGAGTAGGACTAAATAGAAAATGGTTCCTCTTGAAGAATTAGACCCTGAAAATGATAGAATAGAGGACCCACCCAAGAACTTAAACCCCAGTGCAGACTATAGCGCACATCCTCAACCATACCCTCCCAACTCTGATTTGAATACTAAGAAGCAAATCCAAGGGAAACCTAATGACACCCGATCAGTTCTTGATAGCTTTCAGTTGAAGTTACAAAGATATAATGAAGAATAGATTAAAGGGAAACAAGCCATGATGGATATGTTCCAACAACTGGAGGACGAGGGCCAAAGAAAACTATTGAAAAGAACCTCTCTTACTGAATACAAGAAGCAAGGCCCATAATGATAAATTGGACTACAGCTAGTTGCCCAAAATTGGTTCAGTCCACCATTGATACACCTCCATTGTTGGACAACTCATTAGAAATTGTCATTAAGGATTTCTTGGGGAAGGTTTAGGGAAAAAATCAAAAGGAAACTAATAATTTGGGGGATAATATCTTTGAATCCAAATCTAATTTTACCAAGGAAAGTGATTTGGTGAAAGAGACATCAATATTGAATATGGGGAGTTGGATTACAATTCCGAAATAACTAATTTCGAATCATTTGAAACCCCCATCACAAGTTTAGAGGAGGGCTAAGGGAAAGAATCTGAGCTAGCGGATGAGATTAGCCCTACCTCTAATGCAACCTCGAAAATTGAGTCTGATATGAAAGAGGTTAAAGAAAATATTCTTGGGGTCACGGAATGGGAGGGAATAAGCAATGAAATTATAGTTGAAGAATGGATGGATTTTTATTTGGGGAGAGACCTCACGCTTGATTTTAGGACTCATTGTGAAACTCTTGATTTGGTTACTTGCCCTATCAAAATTGAAATCCCGCAACCCGAATGCACTGGAATTGATATACCTTAGGTGATTACAACTTTAAAGGGACACAGGCTGATTACAAAACCTACGTATTTAGTGTTCGGCATTCGAGTTGTGCTCATCCAAATCAACTTCTCTGCATGCTCGCAGACTAAGAGAGGAACAAACACGAGCATGCATGTTACATCAATTGTCGAGTTCACATCTCCTAAGGATGGGACTCCACCACAACCTAGTTCGCATCTGCGAACTTTAGACCCTGGGTCTGGCTGATTTTGTTTTGAACTCCTTGACTTAGACTGGTCTTGTTTGTGCATCATGCCCAACTGAAGGCACAAAACTCAATGCTTCCTGGGAGACAACCCAGAGGTTTCAAGCTGACTGGATTCTCGATTAGAACTCAGGTGATTTCTTTCCCTACTCCCTTGCATACATTTATTTTTTCAATGAGAACATTATCCAACTTAGGCAAGGGGGGGTGGTAATTCATAGGATCTGAGTAGAAAATTTCCATCTTGAACTAATTTTATTTTTGTTCATAAAAAAAATTAAAATTAAGAAAAGAAAACTTAGGTATTACAAGCTTGTCGACATTAGGAAATGATACATTAGAGACCTAATCGGTAAGACCCTTCAGGTCTTTAGACTTAAGCAGTCTGAGTATCCACTAAAATGTGGACTTGGTCTTGAGTCCTCGCCACATTAATGTATATTAATTTGGTCAATATAGTAGGGTGATAAGTATACGACTTATCAACCCACCCTCTGATTTGGGGGGATTTTTAGCCTAGGCATCTACACACATTTTGCACTGACTCACTCATCAACGGTTTTAATGGAAATTGGGTGGCTAATGAACCTTGTAGGGTGGTATGGCTGGCAAGTTGTCGTGGGCAATAGCCCATTGGCAGGTTGTCCAAAGCCCAACCACAAGACCATTTTCTTTCACTATTGCCTTTAGGTAAACCTTAGATCAGGAAAGACACCTAATTAAAAAAGAAATAAGAAATAAGCCACACTTCACCGCATGAGTATGGCTGGCAAGTTGTCGTGGGTAACAACCCATTGGCCAGCTGTCTGGATCCCAGCTCATAAAATGCATAAGAATTCCAAAACACTTAAAGAAGAAGCAGGGAAGTAGTATAATCCGGGGAGGTACACATTGGGTTCGCCCTTGTGTTGACCACACAAAAATGAAAAGTACGGAAAAAGTTACCAGTCATATATATACACCTTTAGGCATCATTTTTTTCTTCTTTCGGGTTACCTAGGGGCGTAGAAACCCGAAGTCCATTTTAATTGTCGTTGAGCGAGTCTATCACTATCACAATAAGATACTTAGAACTAAGAATCCTTTTTAAGTTTTGGGTAGATTGGGTAGCTGTAAAATGTTACCCTAAAATCCTCAGCACCAAAAATCCATAAAAATTAGAAGAGATGAAAAAGTAAAAGATATTTATTTGCTTCTATATAGAATAAGGCAAGGACTCGAGCAGTCGGCATTTTGGCAAGCAACCAGGGCATTGTTGAGTCTTAGTGAGTTAGGTTCTTAGTAGAAATTTCCTCCTGTTGACAAGTAACTTCTACCTAAGCGATCAATTCCTAATTTTAGCTGTAAATAGCATTTAGGTCAAACATTGCTAGGGGCTAGCAAGGGGTGGGCATGGGGGTATGATGACTCTACAATGTTCAGTGTTAATATTATCAATTAGTGTCAATTTTGGCGATACTTGTGCAATAATGACATATTATAATGGGCTTGGGAGCATTACATGCATATTGCATGACCTTTACATTTTAATCGCTTAGAATGAATGTTTAATGACCATGTGCAAAGTCTATTTTGAAACAGGTCTCAGACGAGCTATCGAACCATACAGATGGATCTCGATCGACGAATGAAGTCCAACAGACTTGAAATCACTTCGATCCAACCTTCATAGCTCCCACAACAAGCTTGAGAAAGATCAACGGCCAGGGGGCAATGCAAAATCCTTATAGGCCTTTGATGAAAAATCTAACCATATGGATGGATTCGAAGCAACGATCGTAGTCCGACAGCATGGGCATCGCGATCCGAGCACTGTGGCATCTCCTACAACAGAAAGAAGATGGACGACCTAGATGGCGCAATGTGGCGCCATCTAGGATGCCCAACACCGGCCCCTCATCACAGCAACATTTGCACCCTCCACTCTCAGCCGTTGGATCTTGATCCAATGGCTGAGAAGCTGCCTTCATCGCACACTCGAGGTAGCTACAGCTCCTTCGTGTAAGATCAACTGTTGAAACAGCATCCAACGGTTGCCACCACTCCAGTGCCTCGACATCTTCACGACCATTCACATAGATGGCCCATTGGTTGCACCTCCAGCCTGCATGCACCCGACAAGGGATGGAATCCCACTTCGCATCCATCGCACGCCAATTGAAATTGGATTGTTCAATCGAGTGCGATGAGTACCATCTAGCCGCTCGCTAATCACATAAGTGATCACTCACTCGAGAACACCACATCTAACTCACACGCATGGTGTGATTTGAGGCGCGGGTGAGGTTTGAATCCAGCTGTCTGATCGAACTTGTGCACTATGCGTGTGTAGAGGCAGTTGCGATTTGAGGCGCGAGGGCAAGGGTAAGGAAGACGAATGTGGCAGGTCTTTAGCGACATTTTTAATGTCACTATTGACCCAATGATGAATTTGGGCCCTTTCCTCAACTATAAAAAGGGCCCTTCCCCTCCCATTTGCATCCATCATTCACCTAAGTAACACCACCACCTTCTAGAGTTCCAAGCAAGGTCTTGAAGTCACTGAGCCACCGACGGAAGCTCCTCCACCGCAGTGGCTACCTCGATGCTGTCTTCTTCCTTGCCTTAGTTTGATTTTATGTGATAGTGTAGTGCATGTTTTTCTTTTGAAGAATTCATCTATATTTTGTTCATCATAACATTTGATAATTAATAGAATACATCATTGACATATAATTCGCTTCATGATTCTCTAACCTTATTCCCCCTCTCTCTATCTCTCTCTCTGTCTCCCTCTCTCTCCTTATCTCTCTTTCTTGTTCTCTTCTTTTGCAAATGAATAAAAAGTGATATTTTTGTGACACAAAAGTGATTAGTGGATTCAATACTTTGCCTCATTATGTTTGACACTCAGACTTACATCCGATTATTTTTCTAAGTAAAATTGACGCTGTAAAACTTGCTACAACGAATGGTTTTTACGCAAACATGTCCAACGAATGTTAGATGGCTGGGTGCGGGGGTGCTGGGTGGGCAGTATGCGGGGTGGCTGGGTGCTATGTGGCTGGGTCTCATCCCTACTCGCTGAGGTTCCCTGGACATCCTTACCCCTATTACCAAATATCTTGAATTTCATCTACATATACATTAAAAAAAATTACTATTTGTATAAATATTATGAAATAAATAAATAAAAATAAAAAATATGAAAAAAATTCGGTAGAGTTTCCCCTATATTACTGTTTATTTCCAAAATCATGTAAAAAGGAAATGACACATTGTACATGATATAATTAAAATCACACATTTTATAGTTAAACATAAACATAAACATGACTGCAAGTCAGGCTGGCCACCATAAACAACTCATGCAATTTTTTCCCTTTTTTAAATGTGGGAGGGGGTTTTGGCCCTTAGATCTTAATCCAAGGGTTGAGTACAGTAGGGGATTCTGGTTGGTGGTTTGATTATGGAGCTAGTTGTTCATTCAGGCAGAAAGGGGCTTGATATCAATAATATTCAGAGCAGGGGATCCTTTTTTAAATCTACTTTTTGTTCGAGCTGATGGGTTGTGACTGAGCTTAGTTTGGCAGATCTCACACTGTAGTGCAAATGCTGGTTCATGAAAGGTAGGTTGCTAGTATGGTTACTGCTACCAAAGCAAACTAAGTAAGTCACAAGAGGAAACTTATTAGTCTAACTAGCTCTCCAACTCTATAAGAAATGCTTGACTTTGCTACTGCCAGAGCAATGACTTTTGGCTTTCTATCAGCACAATTGCTGCTTAGGATGTTACTTTCTCTCCCTTCACCTTCACCTTTAGAAATTGCTTCTACAGGTGTTAAGATCAAAGCTAGGGAGAGCATCCCCTATGGTTGTCATATGGTCAATTTGGTTGCACCAGAACTCTACTTCATTTAAGGGGAGAGGTTGTATCACCATAATCTGAGCAATAGATGATCATTTATTCATCATAATCTGTGGTATAATTTCATGAGTTACTTTTCACTGAGAAGACTTATCAGGTAGCTGCATAGATTTTCAAACTTCAAGGGGTTGATTTTTGTTGGGATCATTACATTCGTTATCACTGAGTAGCGTGGCTGCGCTAATATTCTATATATTTTTTTATTAAAAGCGATAACTTGGTCTCAATCATTGTTTAAAAAATCACATTAGACCAATTGGTCAAACCAGTTGAACCAAGAACTAGCCCTACAGTGGTCGATTCAAATTGTTCAGCAGTTTAGAAGGAATGCTCGCATGGACTGGTTAGATCAGTGGTTAGACCAATTAAACCAATTTGGTTTTATTGAACCAAAATTTTCTTGATTTCCTTTTGTACTAAGATACTTAATTATACATGAAGCTTTCACTATGAATTGAGAAATGACAGAAGAAAAATGATATAAAAGATAATTATACCTTACATATCAATATCCCTTGCACCTGCACCAACTTCTGGTAAGTTTTCTTGATAAGCATATGCTTCTACTTCATTTTCAACATCTTCTTGCACATCAAAATATTCACGTGGAATTGTTTGTTCAAGTATAAGCCATCCATTTCTACCATTGTCAGGGATGTAGAAGACTTGAGATACTTGACATGCTAATGTAAAAGGTTCTGTAGAATGAAGAATTCGACAATTCTTATTCAAACTTAAAAAACTGTGCTTCCTATCAAGTTTGAATCCAATGCCTTCTTTGAACACGTTGAACCAATTGCACTTAAAAAGGACAACTCTACGGTCATATCTGAAACTCATCTCAATGATTTCTTCGATATGTCCATAGAAGCCATCATAGCCAGTGTTCAAATCGCAACTGACAACAACAACAACATACTGCGTGACCTTTGTATCATCTATGGATTTTATCTTGAATCTGAATCCATTTATAATGTAACTTGAATGGTAATGTCCATAACTCAACGGTTGATCCAATATTATGTCGAAGTCCTCCACCCATCATGGGTCATTCTCTTCTTTCATTTGCATAACACATTGTTTAAACCACTCGAAAACGTTGACCTCGCGTGTTTCTGGATGTGAACACTCCTTAAATTCATTATAAAATGCATCAACTTCTGGAATCTGCTTAAGACTGTATAAGAGAGCTAGACATCGATCGATTTCAGAGATTGATTTGTACTCTGTGTGGAGGATACACCTTCCTCAAATATCCAATATGGAAAGACAATTTTCATCATTCTCATTGTACCTTCCATCATAATTTCTCTATAATCGATTAAATCGATTATCTGTCTCATCTATATATATGGCACTGAAGTTAATTTACTCTTCTACAAGATATCCTTCCACAATAGATCATTCAGGCTTACCCTTATTTAACATAATCTTTAAGTTTCTTTAAAAACCGTTCAACTGGATACATCCATAAGTATTGCACAAGCCCAGCAACTTTCACATCATTTACAAGATGTAGAGTTAAATGAACCATGACATCAAAGAACACCGAAGGAAATATCTGCTCCATTTTAAATAATGTGTGGCTATTTGCTTATCCCAATACAGTAATAAATCAGGATCTACAATTTTTGAACAAATAGCTTTGAAATATCAGCTCATCTCTATAAATGAATCCACAACTGGATCAGGTAGAACTCCATGAATAGCTAGTGGGAACAAGACTTGCATGTAAACGTGACTGTCGTGATTCTTTAACCCACTGATTTTCTTTTGAGCCTCATTTACACATGGAGAAAGTTGTGAAGAATAGCCATCTAGCACTCGTACTTCTTTCAAGAAGGTGAAAACTTTCTCTCATTGATCACTGTTTAAGTTGTAAATGCCTTCCGGAAAGTCATAACTGCCATCTTCTTTTTCAATAATATGTAACTCTGGACAAATGCCTAAAGTTATCATGTCTTTTCTCATTTTCACTGTATCTTTTGGACTATCAGTTAAGTTGAACACACCCAAAATGTTGTCCATGACATTCTTCTCAATATTCATTACATCAAGATTATGTCGAATAGTTAGATCTTTCCCATACGGGAGTTCCATGAAGAAAATGCTTTTCTTTTTAAAACCCGTATGTTTCAAAGCTATTTGAACTTTCATAAATAGCCAACCTAATCGTATGTTGCTAAGTGATTGCGTAGCAATCATAGGTCTTAATTGACCTAAATTAGCTAGGACTCAACATAAGTTAGGATAATTCATGCATGCATAAGCATTATCTGCATCTTTACTGCTTTCCTTTAGCTATGCATAAAATAATGTTATAATGTGCTGATTAAGTGAATTATGTCGATTGCAGGCAATAAGCTGATCAGAAGCTGGATCTGGAGTAGGATCTGAAGCTGGATCAGGAATAATGAGTGTTGCAGCAGAGCTGGAGCAGAAGGCTCAGATTAGATGTAGGAATAATGATGAAAGGGAATTAAGGTTTTCTATTCAACTAAGTAGGAATAAAGTAGTAAAATTTGAAGAACTTAGGTCCATCCTAGCCCTAGGATAGCCTAGAGACTTCCCCTAAGCCTTGGCCACCCTTAGATTAGGTCACAGCACCTTACGAAGCCCTAAAATCATAGTTCCAACCCTTATCTGAATGTCCAGATAAGTTATAGGACATCCAAGACCCTTAGCCAACTCCCGCACACCTCAAACCCACTTCTGCAGTGTTACTAGACGTCCAGACACTTTGTCAGACATCCAATTTCTGCAAAATACCTAAAATAGAACCTAGATTTCCCCCTGACTCAGATTGGACGTCCAGAACTGAAGTCTGGACTTCTAATTTTTTAGTGTATGTTGGACGTCTGGAACTAGTCTCCAGTTCCTATTTTGAGATTCAGGCCTTGATCTTGGATTTCTAGCTCCCTAGACCTAATCCCAACCCCGTAGGAACCTAAATTAAGGCATCTTAACCCTACTACATCTCCTTTAGACCTACCTAAGGACCTAATTTGGTCCTCACCAAACCCAATTGACTTGGATCAAAGTCAATTACCTTCACCTAAGTCAATTGGACTCATTGAGTCCAATTTAGCTTAAATCTCAACCCACACAAGTTCAATTGGACTTATTGAGAGTCCAATTGACCTAAACCCAAGCTAATTCAGTTATTTCACTCTAAATTAGGTTCGCACTAATTCAATTAAGCTTAGGTTAAGTTTAATTGCAATTTCCCCTTAGCAATTAGGGTTTGTAACCCTAATTCAAGGCATACACCTACCTAAACCCCTTATGACCTAACCTAAACCACCTAGCCACATAGGGCACGACCACACATGCACATGATGAGTCCATTTTAATGGACTATTGTTATGCCTAAGTTAACCTTATTTTTACATTTTATGTTTGTTGATAACTACATTAGGTTATAGAATAAGTGCATGCATCATTACTTGAGTTTTTATCTATTCAATCGCATTATATAACTTAGTATGTAATTATTTTATGTTTCATTATTGTAGGAATAAATTGCAAGAGATGAGGACGGTGAATGAAAATTTCCCCTCCCCCAACAGTTGTCGACCTCAACTGAGTCTTCTTTAACCTCTGGCTAGCCTCAACATCTCCCCAGCAGCCGAAGGCCAAATTTAGTAAGGGATTTAAAAATCCCTTGACTCGCGTGGGGAGAAGAGATAAAAAGAGGTTCTGTCGTGAGACAGCGGGCTTGGCCTTCTTTCCCACTGAGGATATATCTCTTCTTCTCAACCTTCCCCACCATGGAGAGGGCGGGCACTGTGGAACCAAGCAAACACCAACAACTTCCACCGCCTTCTCACCACGCTACCCCCCTCACCGCGCCAAGTAGCCTTTTGTTCCACCGCACTGCCACAGCCGTGCCTTCACCTCCCACCGCCTTTGTGCACTTGCACGCCCTCCACCGCTTGCCTTGTGTGCCCTGCAGGCGCTGCACTAAAGCCTCACTGCCCGTGCGCGCCCTACAGGCGCTGCACCCACGCCACAGCTGTGCCCTCCACCGCTTGCCCACCCATCAGCACCTTCACCTCCCACTATGCCCCTGCAACCGCGTGCACTGCTCCAACGCTTCCACCGCAATCATGCCAGCCTGCACCAGCCCTCGTCAGCACTCGCAGACGCTGCACCAAGCACCCGTAGGCGTTGCACCCATCACCTGCGCTACTGCCATAGCCACGCCCTCCACCGCCTACCTTGCGCGCCCTCCACCGCCTGTCTTGTGTGCCTTGCAGGTGCTGCACCCAGACCCACCACCCTTGCATGCCCTACGCCAGCGCTAGTGCCCACACGTAGCGAGCGAAGCTCGCAAGCGCCAATGCCTGCAGGCCGCAGCCACCCGTAGGCAACCCACGCCCGAAGGCCATGCTATAGCGCACCTTAGCACGCCCTTGCATGCCCGACCCCAATGCTCATCCGCACTCACTGTAGCAGCGCTCTTCCTCCTCTCCATGTGCGGTTTCCCTCCTCCAACAGTGCCAACAAGCTGACCACTGTTCTCCATCGTTCGACCACCGCCGACCACCTTTGGCCGCTGCATCACCACCAACGTGAAGCATGTGTCGTGGTGCACCACCCCTTCGACTCTCGCCGCCAACCGTGCACCCCCATCCAAGCAAGGAAGAGAGAGGAGAAATCCTCCGTTTTATCTTCAATTAATATTTACCTTGAATGCCATTTCCATTTAGATATTATTATTTTATTCAGGGCACATTTCATGGATGCCCTTATAGTTTCTTGAATTTACTTCACTTGAGTTATGTGCATTATTCAACTTTGAAATTCAAATCGGATTTGCATGCAAGTCAAATTTACATGATATGCCATTACGCATGCATCATATACAAATTTTTGAGAGCTTAATTCCTGATGTGAAAATTGCATAAATAACCCTAAACTTTTAAGGAAATTACAAGCTCCATTTAAAATACATATTCCTCGCATTGAAGTCACGAAAGTGTCTGCAAACAGTATATTCCTCTACTCATGAATTTATTGGTTCTATTCCTCCTTGTGGATGCAACATTTTTATTGTGGTAAAATTTGATATTTATTTTTCATTGAGAGATTCTCCACCACAAAAAACACAACGACATAACATTCTATTACTATCATAAATAAGTGAGAATCCATCTGTCAACACACACACACACCCATTCATGCACTCCCACACATCTAGATTTCTCTAGAACTCTCTTCAAGTGGCACCACTCTTGGTTGCCAAATTTAGCAACCAAGAGGCACTCAAATTGAGATCCACATTTTTTGGATCTCAAAACCACTTCTATCCTCTCTTGGCCGGCCACTCTTGGGCTCTCTTTAGAGAGTCCCACACTTCTCTAGAGAGAGTTCCTTAGGTCTATAAAAAGACCTACGGGGTGGTCATTTGCACCCATTCACATCCATTGGCTCCCATCCACATTCATGGCTTCAACTCACATCCATTGGCTCCCATCCACATTCATGGCTCTCATCCACTTCCACTTAGGGTAGCCACTACCATCTCCACCACCATCTCCATGAGCTAAGCACAACCATGAAGGACACCATCTGGAACACTCTTTCTCTCACCAAGGGCCAGCCTAAGCTCCATTGGCCGCCCCTCATTCTCCTCCTTACCACTCTAAGGCCATCGGAGACCACCTCCGAATGCCCTTACTTCTGATAGATTAGTAGGTAGCTCTTTAAAATTACTGCTTTTAATTACTACTTAGTAGTATAGTCCTTATTCTACGCAAATGATGCATGTAAAATCCCCCCGTAGATTCTTGTATGCGATCGTTTTCTGATAGCTAGATCTACATTTTTAAGCATTCATGTACAAGCTTTCCTCTACAAGTTCATGTTGCAAACACTCTCCAAATGAATGAATGAAAAATATATTTTCTATATATATATATATATGTCTATATGTTGGGAATCATCATGAGCTCATTACAATATCTTTTGTGTGATTAATGTTGCCTGTTTCTAATTTCTGATATTTTGCAACAAGCATGTTGTTTCCAGAAAATATAGAAAATTTGACTATAGATGCATTTTCTATGAACAGTCACCACCTCACTAGAATCGTGCACACAGAAACTCACACTTTCACCTTTGTGATCTATCTAACACATGTGCACATAATCAAGGTTCGTAACAGAAGTGGTGAAATTTTAATCAGAAGATTGGAAACCGAGGTGCGATTTTAAATAGAGTAGAATGATAAAAGATCGAATTCAAAAGTAAAAAAAATGCCTCCCAGAGACGAACAACCGAGACGCAAAGTCTCGTTATCTTTTATTAAATATCTTTATTTGGTTGTATTGCACACTATACTACAACACATTTTCCTTATCAAACACATGCTCTACGAATTCACAAACAAATGGCACCATGGCCGGGGAGGCAACGTCATTTTCTTTGATTTCGATCTTTGAAACCATTACTGACAAATTTGCCTCTACCTTGTTTCTGGATGTGCAGGAAAAACAGAAAAAGAACAGGATCTGTGCATACAACGAGCACGGAAAACAGATCCAGGTGCACATCATCTCCATTTTAGATTAGGTTTTCCTTTGAACCTTAGGAGTAGATTTACTTTCTGCAGTTCCTTTTGAAAAAAAAAATTTATTCATTTTTGTGAAAAAGGAAAAAAAAATCAAAAAGCAAACTTTTCAAAAAAAACCTAGACTAGGTTTCTTTTGAATCCTGATTAGTTTGAAAAAAGCAAAAAAAATATATTTTTTTTGAAAACCCTCCCGAAAAAAAAATTCTATTTTGAAAAAAAAAATTTTGCAAAAGTTTTCGAAAAAAAAAACATTTTTGGTGGAAAGCTTGGATTTCAAACCCAAACCCTTTTTAAAAGCTTTTCCACCATCTCTTGATTTTCGGCCAGATTTCAAGTCTGACTTAAAAGATTCGATTTCCATAAAATTAGTAAGCAAAAAATTTTGATATTCAGGCCAAACCTTCATTTTCAAACTATCTTTGAAATGCCACCATGTTTTTGAAAAAATTTTAAGTATAAAATTTTTAAAAATTCACGAAGTGCAAGGGGTCAGATTGACCCAGATTCGAGATTTTTCAAATTTCAAAAAGAAATTTCGGGTAATCTGCGAATCTGTTTTGACTAAAAATGGAGGGATTTGAAAGGTGATCTCAGTGGCTTTATTTTTCATATTTTTCCCAAATTTTCGAAGGTCAATTGATACTGTTTCAAAGAGAGAGACTGACCAGAGGTCAAAAATTTCAAATCTAACCCCTTGACATTCAAACATCACTAAAAATTTGGTTGAAAGAGAAAAAATTCCAAAAAAATACTCTCTGGAAAGATAATTGAAAAAGGAATCTACTAGCCAGATTTCAAGTTAACTGGATTCCAATTGTTTTAAAAGAACGAATTTTAGTTTTGTGGTCTACTGAAAAAGAACAAAACCCTTGAAGCGCATGAACCTTAGGGTAAATCTTTAGGGTTACAATTTAGAGACCACACTTGGGCTAACCTAGACTTAATCAAGTCTAGCAGTTAGCCGGTGAGTTTGGTCACCACGTGGGCCACTCAACAAGAAAACCCCAACTAAAGAAAATGAGCTAAAAATCAATTTTAAAACACGTAATAAAACTCGAATTCGTTGTCCTACTGGGTGTTTTCAACCTCTTGGTTGGGTTAGCCAAGAGGCGGGAACTACTTTCAGTCGGTTGTACGACAAATTTCTTCAGGAATTAACACCTAGAGCAAAAAATCTGGTCATCCGATTCATAAGGACCACTTGATTAACAGGGCCTTAGCCTTGTCCTGCTTAGCTACACCAACCCAGCGGTTATGTGGTGTATAAGAGGAAGGAGGTCACTTAGACCTCACTTGGTTGGACCTTGGGAGCCACTCCCAAGGTGGCGAGTCACCTCACCGGGATGATCTTCTCCCCCCAGTTCTTCTACTCCAAGAGCTACCATGGCTAATCCTGGACCTGGACCTAGACTGGGTCAGGATATCGAGAATCTGGACTTGATGGCTCGTCTGGAAGCCCGGGTAGTCGAATTCGAGGAGCGGCATAGGCAAAGCATGGATCACATCTTAACGGTGCTTGACAAGTTGCAACACCCACCTCGAGGAGAACAACTGTGGGATTTCTATGACACAGCTGCATAAATCATTGCACCACTAGTTAGAATTCCTGCAGGCAGAGATGCGTTCGAGCTCAAGCCTAATGTGATTGGGTTGATCAGCACTCACTTCTATGGGAACTCAAGCGAAGATCCGTTCCAGCACCTTGAGGACCTGAGCTGACTCGTTGAAACAATTTGACCCAGGAATATCGATCTCGGGATTGTTCTAATGAAGATTTTCCCGTTCTCTCTGAGGGACAAAGCTTCATACTGGTTCAAGACCATTTGGAAGACAATTGGAACCTGGCTGGAATTACGACGTGAATTCCTGCAAAAGTTCTTCCCAATTGGTCAAATAAAAGCAATGCGACGTGCAATCATGACTTTCTCCCAAGGAGTTGTGGAGAAGTTACATGAAGCATGGGACCGATTTCATGACCTTCTCCGGAAATGCCTGCACCATGGTATACCCAGATGGCACCTGGCTCAGATCATTTACCATGAGCTGGATGACACACATCGGTATCTGGCCAATGCATCTAGTGGCAGGAATTTCCTCGCAAAAGACGAGAACAGTGCATTTGAGTTGTTTGAATCTTTGGCGGAGAACTCAATAAATGACTCATCCATGAACCAGTTCCAGTGGCCTAGTCAGTAGCGGGTTGGTGTCCACGAGGCTCACACCGAGTCTATTCGAGGTGTCATGGATATCATCATCAAGCAGCAGGATAGAATAAATCTAATCGAGATAAAGATTGACCAGATTAGTCAGGGTCAATCTGACTTGAGCTCTGCAGCCTCAAGACTCTCCTGCTCGAGTTAATCTACTCACTCAGGATGCATCTTCTCCGCATTTATGGGATCCCACATATCAGGATCCCGTAAATAACCTAGATTTGGCACCTTAAGACCAGGGTTACACACCATTTGCGGAGTATAACACATATCCCCTTGATGGATATACGTCTCAGACATCTTCGGCCTACGAGGATGTCAGTGCTATCCAAGGATACGGGTGTAATAACCTATATTCAGAGACATATAACCCTAGTTGGCACCAGCATTCGAACATCTCTTGGTTTGGTAATTCACAGAGACCACATCAGCATCCACACTACCAGACCAGGCAATACGGGAATGCGCAAAACACGTACCCTAGGCAGCAGCCATTCTCATCTCAACAGCAGTGATGAAACACTCATCATGATCTCTAATTACCCCTAATTAACTAGTCTTCCTAGTTAATTAGCTAAGGTTATGAACATATAAGGGTTAATTATAGGATAAGGGATATTTAGTCAAGGACCTTAAAATAAGTTAAAAATGACATTTTATCATTCAATTAACATTATTAATAATCTAGTTAATAATTGGACTCGAAATCCTATTAATCATTCCCTTAATTAATAAGATAACATAAACTTAATGTATACCTAAGTATATAATAACTTAAGTAATTTTACTTTATCTAATAAATTAATCTAAAAAGGTCAAAAATGTAAATTCTAGGTGAAAACATAATATTTACCTTATTTACTAACATATATAAAAAGTTGAAAGAGATCTAAGTTAAAATAAATCTTCAAAACCTGGGTTTACATTTTGGTCCTTACTTTTCATTGCAATTGGGTCCTTATTTATCACACAGGTCCTTAAGTTTTATTGCATTTAAGTCCCTTTCCCACTTCTTCTTCTTCTTTAGCCGAATGAACGGCTGGCGGCAAAGAGTCACACCACCTCGCGATTACCGCCCTACCGACATCAACCTTCTTTGTCCAAGCTCTTGCAGCTTGCGCTCAACACCTCCTCTTGATCCACTGGTTTGGATTAGCTGGAAATCCTATATTTCAGTGGGAGATAACCTCACCATCGTCGAAGACGACGACAAAGGTTAACCTCCTCAAGCTCCTTCTTTGGCCAGACCCCGCCATTCTCTTCGCCGCCAACTGCTATAAATACCCCCTCACACCTCGGATTTTACTTAAGTTGGCTCCCTTCCCTCTTCTAACACTGTAGCCGACCTCAATAGGCTATTTGTCCAAAACTCCGGTGACTTTCCATTTCAATTTTCGACTGCCTCCATCCATCTTGATCAGCCGAGGAGATCCACTGTGGTCTTCTGCGTCTCTGGCACAGGCACCGACCCAAGGAATCCTCTGCTCCACCTCAAATCTGCCCACCGAAGATCTTTCTTCCACCCTCTGATTTTGTTGTCTACTATGAACCTTCGGCGGAACCCTATTGACCCCTTCATCCAGGTAACAATAGATTAGGAGTAGGAGTAGGAGTAGGCTAGCTTAGTTAGTTAGTTTAGGTAGTTAGATTACAGTTAATGTCAGATTTTAGTTTCAACTTCTACGACTCCGGCGAGCTTCTTGAGCTCACCAGAGCTTTAATCTTGTCTTTTTTTAATCACTATACACCTTCCTTTAACTTCCATGATCATTTCTAAATCACTTAATCACCTAATTGATCACCTAATCGCCTAGTTCACATTTCACCTCCACTGACTACTGTCACTGTTCATGGTGACAGTAATCGAGTTAATTCCACCTCCACTGGGTTCTTCATCATCTATTCACCACTTATGAACCCTAATCGACACTATGATGCATATAAATACCACATATAAATTAAATGCCCAAATCTAATTAAGTTCTTAAGCTCTCTGTCCATGGCGGCTTAGGAGCAATTCAAACTATTAATTAACTATATAATTATAATTGCTAACACTTGTTGACATGTTTTAACTGCTCAATCGAGTGGTAAAACAAGTCCTGAGCTTATTTCAAATCAAATTTTTAAAGAAACAGTTTCACTGTCAAATATTACATTTAAAAACACAAATGAAGAATTAAATGTGATACTGAGGTTCCTTGCAAACTCAGGATCCTTTTTAGATTAAAAATGGTAAGTTTTCACAATTTGAACATAGATTACATATTTTCTGGACTCACCAGAGCTCCGGTGAGCCATATTTGCACTTCAGCCTTTAGAATTTGTTGAGAAGCTCCAGAATGACAAAATGTGGATCACTGATTGTTTTAAGGATGTTAAATTGAGATTTTAATGTATGGAGCTATAGATTTCACTTCATCTTCCCCAACTCTGGCAGAGTTGGAGAAGTCTGATAAAGATATTTAAGAAGCATTGAAGGAACCTAGTATTGCACTGAAGCCGTTTAAACCTTTAGAATACTGTAACAACCTTCCATTGGCTCTGTTTAACAAACATATTTTTAACCTCAGGCGGCGAGCCTGAAACACTAGGATTTAGGGTCAGAACACCTATCTAAGGATCTGAATAAGTTTTTGAGGAGGAGAAGACTCTAATTGAGGCTTTGATTTCCTGTGGAGAAGCTTTTAATAGAAAGTCAAACTTTTGTGCCTCCACAGTCAAACTGAGTCTGATAATGGAGTTCTAAGCTCAAATTGAGGTATTGAGGAGTGTAAACTGTTTCTAAGAATTTGTTGAATGGTCTGAGAGAGAATAAAGTGAGCTCAGATGATTTATTTAGTGAGAATTTGAATCCTGTCAATTTGGGTTACTTTCAAACCCAAACTAACTGCAGTGCCATTTTACTGAAATATGAACTTGAATCCTACCTAGTTGAGTTAATTACAACCCTTAGAGTTAGTTAAAGTCAATCAGAGATGTTTCTCTATGTCTGTTCATCCATTTCAGTCTGAAAATTTGGATCTCTGAAGCTTTCAGAGAAGCTTCAACCTTCTGTACACTGTCTGAAGGTCTTAAGAGCTTAAAACTTACACTAACTGATGCAGAATCATATTTATAACCTATACAGACCTTTAATTAAGATAAAAAAGTCCATCTGAGGACTCTGTGACATTTAAACAACTTTCCAGGCAAAAATAACCCATAAGAACCCCTGATTTTATATTTTAAATTGAAGAGGAAAACATCCTAAAAACCTTAAATTGACCCTGCAATTGTGTAGATCTATCTTAGATCTTTCTAACAAACTTTAAATCACTCAATTTGGAGCTCTGGGTAGGAAGTTATGATCATTTGAAGTTGGGTCTGGAAGGGGTTAGATAGTCCCACATCGCTAGTTTCCAAACGCGCACCTGGGAACAAAAGCAATTTGTTCCATGGGCTATCCAGTCATCAGTTCTCGGTGCACCAGTTACTGATCTGATCTGAGCATGTGCATGTGTGTGTGTGGGCTTGTGTGCTTGCAGGTGTGCGCCCTTGTGGGCGTGAGCGAGTGTGTCCTGGGAGGGCGAAAGGCCTAGGAGGCTGGGATGAGTCGAATTGGCTCGAGACTATGAATCGAAATGAAATAAATCAAAATCGAACCTAATTGAGATTAGGCAAGGACCGAGTAGGGTCTGGTCCCACCCTTGTCTCAGGGTGATGTGTATCCTCGAAAGGACCTCACCGCAAATAAAATACTTTTTGGTTACAAAGTAAAAAAAACTCGATTTAGCTGAAGGACTTAAGGAAAAGAAGAGCTGATGGTTAAAATGCTAAGTGTTGAAGCTGAAGGCTAAGGAAAGAAAGGAGCATAGGCACTACTAAGGAACGAACTAAGGAAGGAAAAGACTAAGGAACAAATGGAGAAGACCAAGGGAAGAAAAGAAGGCAGGAGAAGACTAAGGGAAAGAGAATAAGAGACAGGAAGAGAAGAAAGCAGGAACAACAGAAGAAAGGTAAGAAAAGAGAGCTCGAGAGAGAGAAGAAAAAGAAAGAAAGAAGAAGAGAGAGGTCGAAGAAAATAAATGAAGAATATTATTTTTCTTGCATCATTTTAATTACTTTTTATTCTTAATTGTAAAAAGGCATGTTTTAATTGAACAACTTTTATTGCCTTAATTTCTTTTGAAATAAAATTGGAAATCTAACATGTTTACTTGCTAATAAAGAAGATGATTTGAGTAAATATGTTTTTCATATGGAATTTTGTATATTTTTTATAGTTTAAATATTTTGGCAAAATTCATATTTTAAAAATCAACTTAGTTATACCTCCTAAACTTATAGAGAAATAAAAGAAAATTGGTGAATGTAGAAATTATTATACCTCCCAGTGAACGACTTGGACTCAACCAGTAAAAATTTCTAAACTGTTAGGTTAATTTGACCCTAAAATACACAGCCGACACAATTTTGAGTTAACCTAAGTGACTTCTACTCTTAATTAAGTGTAATTAACTTAGTTACTGAGTTGAGTGAAAAGCACGCAATCAAGCAGCAACCCCGCTCTTTATACCAGCCGCTGCACCAAGCTACCAGCCACCCTCCAAAGTTGGCTGACCCTTTGGAGGCACTGAAAGAGGAGCTGCAAGAATCAATGAGGAAATCTACACAAGATAGCTTGCAGATTATGAACGCAGAACCAGCTGTTGTAGGAGCATAGGACTTAGGGAGCCTTACCCTCCGAACCCATCTCGAATCCTCGATATGTGCAGAACCAAGGTGACTTGCCTAGATTTCAGGCATCACAGCGACAGGCACGCACCATATTACAGGCGCCTCTTGCACAACCTGGTTACGCGCATGGCCAGCCGCCTTTGTAGATGCTTGCATATTCTGCCCCTTCCGCTCCCCCACCACCTCATGGACAGCAAGCCAGTGCACATGCTATCTCTTTGAGGAGCATAAGGAAGACATTCGACCCACCACATCGGCAGGCAGGTCCTGATTTTTCCCACCCTTCACCGTAGGCGGGATCAACACCTTCATCTCAGGAGCCAACTGCGGTAGATAAGGGTAAGAGGCCACTTGACCCTGAGATTCCCATCCCATTTCCTAAGGCTCTGACATGAAATGCAGTACGGAAAAAGGAAACGTAGAATTTTGAGGACCTGAAATCGATGTTCAAGGAAGTGCACATTCAGGTCCCCCTCCGCAAGGCAATCGATCACATTCTCGTTGTCTCTATGTTCTTCAAGGATTATTGTACCCTGAAGCGACAGTCGAGAATTGGACGACAGGTGGTACTTTCGAAAGAGGCTAGCGTCGTGATTCTAGCTGACTTACCGCCGAAGAAGAAAGACCCTGGTACCCCACTCATATCCTGCTTCTTACAGGATTCTCCATTTGATCGGGCCCTTCTAGGTCTGGGTTCGTCCATCAACCTAACTCCCACTGCCGTATTTGATCGATTTCGATTTGGGGAGTTGAAGCCCACCTCGGTCACGATTCAGCTGGCTGACAGATCAGTCAAAACACCCAGGGGGGTGGTTGAGAACGTGATCGTGAAAGTCCGCGAGTCTACCTTGTAGACATTTTCGTTCTCGATATGGAAGTTCCTTTTAATCTCCAAGATGCACCAATTATTTTGGGTCGCCCATTTCTGGTGACAGCCCGAGCGAACATCGATTGTGCATCCGGGTGTATGGAGATAGCTCTAGGCAATGAGCGACTTCGACTGGACATATTTAGGCCAGCAAAGAACTTCGACTGTGATCGAATATAGGAGGATGGTGAAGACGAAGATGCAGCATACTGTGGTAACATTGGGCTCCTTTGTGATGACCCAATGTCTCATTCGTCTACACTATCAGGGTTCTTAGACCTCGATCCACACGGGACTGAAACCAATGCACTACACATACCTCCTCGAGGATTTGACTATTTAGGGTGTGCTTCTGACCACAACACCCCTGAATCCAACTATCCTGACCCACACATTACTGAATTGCACCTATTGTTGTAGGAAGACGTGACTACAGCTAACGGGTTTCCCGTTAACGCAGTCACAATCGATTGTTTCACAAGGAGTGACTCAGTAGGAATTCACGTGCACATGGATCAGCAGATTCCCACCCTCAATTTTGCTCCTCCCACTCTCATTTCTGACTTTGACCCACCGGTGATTGAATTGAAGCCCTTACCTGACTCACTCAAGTATGTGTTCATGGCCAAAAGTGAGACATACCGAGTCATTATCCATGCCCACTTAACCCAAGAACAGGAGCATCAATTGATTTCTATGCTGCAAGACCATAGGGCTGCTATTGGGTGGAGTATTGCTGATCTCCACAGTATTCTCCCCTCATATTGCACTCATCACATCTACACGGATGAGGGGGTGAAACCTTCAAGACAACCTCAAAGATGACTTAACCCGATTATGGTAGAGGTTGTTAAGAAGGCGATCATTAAATGGCTGGATGCAGGTATTGTATACACGATCTCAAACAGCCAATGGGTGAGTTTGATCCAGATAGTGCCCAGGAAAGCAGGACTCACCATTGTAAAAAATGATAATGGAAAATCCATCCTGACCCACTCTGCGACATCTTGGCGGGTCTGCATCGACTATAGGAAACTGAACATGGCTACCCAGAATGATCACTTTCCTTTGCCTTTCCTTGATCGGATCTTGGAACGGTTAGCCAGACGCAGTTTCTTCTGCTTTCTGGGTGGATACTCCGGGTATAATCAAGTAGCGATTACCCTGGAAGATCAAGACAAGATCACATTTACATGCCCTTTTGGAACATTTGCTTTCAAGTGGATGCCCTTTGGCCTCTGTAACGCACCAGCGACATTTCAGCATTGTATGATGGCCATCTTCTCTGACATGATTGGGGACTATGTGGAGGTATTCATGGATGACTTCTCCATTTTCGGATATGATTTCGCATCTTGTCTTGATAACCTCACCAAGATCTTGAAATGGTGTATTGAGGTAAACCTAGTACTATCCTGGGAGAAAAGCCATTTCATGGTGAGGGATGGCATAGTACTAGGGTACAGGATCTCCAAAAATGGACATGAGGTCGATCGAGCTAAATCTGAGATTATATCCCACTTACTACCCCCTAGCTCGATCAAGCAAATAGGATCATTCTTCAATCACGTCAGCTTCTATCAGAGATTTATACGTGATTCTCAAAAATTTCATAGCCTCTGACGAATCTCCTAGTTGCTGATGTCCCATTTGAATTTGATACCTCGTGTCTCAGCGCCTTCCAGACTTTACAAAGTGTTGCCTTTGACTCCCCGATTCTCCAACCACCCGACTGGTCGCTCGATTTTGAGATGATGTGCGATGCTTCTGACTTTGCCATCGGTGCTATTTTAGAACAGCATCAGGAGAAACAACCCTTCATCATATACTAAGCTACTAAGATGCTGAATGAGGCTTAGCACAATTACACTATCACCAAAAAAGAACTACTAGCAGTAGTATTCGGGTTGGAGAAATTCAGTTCGTACTTATTAGGGTCCAAGGTCATCATTTTCACTGACCACTCCACCCTCCGGCATTTGTTGCCAAAGAAGGATGCCAAACCACAGCTCATCAGATGGATCCTTCTATTGCAGAAATTTGATATTGAAATCTGATACAAAGCTGGAAAGTAGAATGTTGTGGCAGATCACATATCCAAACTGGACCTAGATCACATTCCTTATTCCCTGCCTATCCACGAGCAATTTCTGGATGAATCTCTTTTGGCAGTTCATTCTGTTGAGTTCCCTTGGTACGCTGATATCATGAACTACCTTGCCGCAGGCAAAATTCCTGCGAATCTATCCAAGGACCAGAAACACAAATTCACTGCCGAAGCCAAATACTACCTTTAGGATGACCCACTACTCTTTCGCATTGGAGTGGACCAGATTTTTCAAAGATGTATCCCAAACTCTGAGATCCCCAGTGTGTTATCTTTTTGCCACAATGATGCTTGTGGTGGTCATTTCTCAGGATGGAAAACCACTGCAAAAATTTTGTAGTCAGGACTTTTCTGGCCAACCATCTTTAGAGATACACACGAATACGCCTAACACTACAAACGATGCCAGTCGGTCAATTCTATGACTAGGAGAGACATGATGCCACTCCAGCCCATTATGGTTGTAGAAGTGTTCGACATCTGGGGCATCGATTTTATGGGCCCTTTTCCGAACTCACATGGCTTCGAGTACATATTACTAGCCATCGACTATGTCTCAAAGTGGGTTGAGGCCATCTCGGCGAGACAGGCTGATCTTATGACCGTCATTTCTTTCATATGGCAGAACATCTTTGTGAGATTCGGAATACCCCGCGGTCTGATTAGCAATGGGGGAAGCCACTTCATCCACACCCATTTCAGGTCATTACTAAAGAAATATGGGGTACATCATCGTATAGCCACCCCGTATCACCTGCAGACTAATGGGTAGGCTGAAGTGTCTAAACGTCTGAGCAAGATGATTCTTCAGAAGACGGTTAGACCAGACAGGAAGGACTGGTCCAAGAAATTAGTTGATGCACTCTAGGCATATCGGACAGCATACAAGGCCCCACTCGGAATGTCACCATATTGCATGGTATATGGCAAGGCCTGTCACCTTCCTGTAGAGTTGGAACTCCATGTCTTTTGGGTAGTGTGAAAATGTAACCTTGACCTCGATGCAGGAGGTCAAGAATGGAAACTCCAGCTTAGTGAATTAGAAGAGATCCAGCGGGAGGCCTATGAGAATGCATTAATATACAAGGACAAGAGCAAGGCCTTTCGTGAGCGCCACATCTAGAGGAAAGCATTCACACACAACCAGCAAATCTGGTTGTTTGATTCACGACTGAAACATTTTGCAGGGAAGCTCAAGTCCACATGGACTGGCCCGTATATTGTGATTCATCCATATCCTAATGGGGCAGTCCAGATCAAGGACCCAAAATCTAGGCATATATCTATGGTAAATGGCCAGTGCCTCAAGCCATTTTTGGCCCAGGAACCTCCACCTGACGAGACTATTCATCTTATTGAGGATGTGTGACTGAATTCTTGCTCAGCTGAAGGTAGATACCATTTACCCCACATTCCACCATCATTTATACATAACCACTTTTACATATAGCATATTTTTTTGTTAGCATATTTTCTTTCTGCATATTGCATACTGATAGGTTGGCCGGTGCAAAATGTATAATTTCAGGAGCAACTACAGGTGATTTCTATCCATTCTCTCCCAGCAGTACTTATTTTCTTTTATACTCATGCATGAGGACATGCAAGAACTTAGGCATGGGGGGGTAGATACAGCAAAACTGAAAATTTCTATGCCAACATTTAGGAAAACCTCGGAGCTGCATGAAAAATGTACTTTAGGACCCTAAAAAAAGGAACAACTGACTCCACCTCCAATGCTCACATTGGAACTAGAAATCGTCCGCAACAGCCACTTCCGACTCACCCGCTCACCTCTTGTTATAAATTTAAGGTCAAGCTGAATGTAACCCGAAAGGGGAATTTTATGAAATACAAATTATATGAGGTTACTTGTTTATAGCATATATATATATTGCATTCATGAATAAGATTATTTTATCAAGAGAATGCATTAGAGATTTTATCCTCTCGTTGATTCTTGAAATCTGGAACCTAGTACAACTTTTCACACACACGTAGAATTTGCAATGGATTCATAGTGAAGGCTGATAAATGTCTTTAATATGTCGAGAAGAAGTAGCGCTTCTTTTCTTGAACCCCTAGACAGAGGTTTGGGAGTCAGGCAAATTTTCTTTCAAAAATCCACCAAATAGTTTGAGATGAGAGTAGAGTGTACTGGTACTCTAAGATTAGTACAAGGAATCTAGAGTCCAAGATAATTAGGTAATCATACTCAGAGATAAGGCATAGTTTTCGCTCTTGCTTCCTGCGTATACATTTGTGTGAATTTTGAGATCTACCAAATAAGGCAAATACGCGGAGAGCGAGTTTTCATAAAATTAGGGCTAAGGTAGATGGTTACGAACATTCTTTACGGAATCCTCAGCTGAAGGAGGGTATTGATGTCAAGGTTAGAAATACACCATCCTATCCATCTTTCTCGGTGTCGTGAGTAGGCACTTCGACCAAATAAGCCACCCAATCTCTCTTGAGTATCTCCAATCCCTAATAATGCATCAAAAAAGTTCATGGATGTGTGCTAGTTGTGTTATGTTGAAAAAGAAAAAAAAAGAAAGAGAAAAAAAATGAAATGAAAAAATAGAAAAAGAAGAAAAAGCAAAGAAAAAATAGTGAATATTTAGTTCAGTTGCATTGAGGCAATACCACCAAATAATTTGAGATCCACCAAATATGGCCTTAACCCACCTTTCTTGTGTTTCTGATAGCACGAATACTGGCTGAGGAGTTTGACTTAGTGTTAGGGTTATGGAGACTCAATTAAAGTGTTAATGCCAAGTGAGACCACCAAATACAGATCATATATGCGAATCTAGTGAGATTGAGAGCTCCAAGAAAAAGAAAGAAAAGAAAAAGAAAAAGAGAAAGAGAGAATGAATACAAAGGAATCAAAAGAGAGCATAGTCTTTCTCATCTTTCTCTGAGTTGAGTTACCTAGTAATCCAAGAATCTAGATTCTGCAATACTAGTCTCTATGTAGCACCAAGTGAGAGTGAGCCACGAAATATATAATCTTTTCCCTCAGAGATTCTCTACCTAAGCCTAAAGTCAGGGTGAAATTCATAGAATATCTTGAATACCCCAAGGGAAGCAGTCCGCCTATCCCGCTAGAATATTAATTGGGGTCAGGTATAGGCTTTAGAGGTGTATCAGTTTTTCACTCAAATCCATTGCAAAAGCTACATAGCTGCACTTTCATGATTGTCTGGATTTCTAGAGCATAAGATGAAAATAAAAAGGAGAAAAATCTCTAGGCATACACTTGATAAAATAATCAGTCCCTTAGGACCCTTATGTGAATAATTTAGTCTTGCATTTACTAGGGACTTGCTAGATTTAGGAATGGGGGTAAGATTGCATAGCAATCATAGGTATTAATTGACCTAAATTAGGCTAGGACTCAACATAAGCTAGGATAATTCATGCATGGATAAGAATTATCTACATCTTTACTGCTTTCCTTTAGCTATGCATAAAATAATGTTATAATGTGCTGATTAAGTGCATTATGTTGATTGCAGGCAATAAGCTGATCAGAAGCTGGATCAGGAATAATGAGTGTTGCAGCAGAGTTGGAGCAGAAGGCTTAGATTAGATGTAGGAATAATGATGTAAGGGAGTTAAGGTTTGATATTTAGGAATAAAGCAATAAAATGTGAAGAGCTTAGGTCCATCCTAGTCCTATGATAGCCTAGATACTTCCCCCAAGCCTTGGCCACCCTTAGATTAGGTCACAACACCCTATGAAGCTCTAAAACCCTAGTTCCAACCCTTATCTAGACGTCCAGATTAGTTATAGGATGTCTAGGATCCCCAGCCAACTCCCGCACACCTCAAATCCACTTCTGCAGTGTTATTGGACGTCCAGACACTTTGTCAAATGTCCAATTTCTACAGAATGCCTAAAACAGAACCTAGATTTCCCCCTGACTCAGATTGGACATCCAAAACTGAAGTCCGGACTTCTGATTTCTGAGTGTAAGTCATCTGATCATATTTGTGGATGTTTGGAACTGGTCTCCAGTTCCTATTTTGAGATTCAAGCCTTGATCTTGGATTTCTAGCTCCCTAGACCTAATCCCAACTCCATAGGAACCTAAATTAAGGTGTCCTAACCCTAGTACATCACCTATAGACCTACCTAAGGACCTAATTAGGTCCTCACCAAACCCAATTGACTTAGATCAAAGTCAATTACCTTCACCTAAGTCAATTGGACTCATTGAGTCCAATTGAGCTTAGATCTCAACCCACACAAGTTCAATTTCACTTAATGAGAGTCCAATTGAGCTAAACCCAACCTAATTGAGTTATTTCACTCTCAATTAGGTTCACACTCATTCAATTAATCTTAAGTTTAGTTTAATTGCAATTTCCCCTTAGCAATTAGGGTTTGTAGCCCTAATTCAAGGCATACACCTACCTAAACTCCTTAGGACCTAACATAAACCACCTAGCCACATAGGGCACGACCACACACACACACCAATTCATGCACTCCCACACATCTAGAGTTCTCTAGAACTCTCTCCAATTGATGCCACTCTTGGTTGCCAAATTTAGCAACCAAGAGGCATTCAAATTGAGATCCACATTTTTTGGATCTCAAAACCACTTCTATCCACTCTTGGCCGGCCACTCTTGGGCTCTCTCTAGAGAGTTTCACACTTCTCTAGGGAGAGTCCCTTAGGTTTATAAAAAGACCTAAGGGGTGGCCATTTGCACCCATTCACATCCATTGGCTCCCATCCACATTCATGGCTTCAGTTCACATCCATTGGCTGCCATCCACATTCATTGCTCTCATCCACTTCCACTTAGGCTAGCCACTACCATCTCCACCACCATCTCCACGAGCTGAGCACCACCATGAAGGACACCATGCTGGGATGAGGGATCACTCCTCTCTCTCTCCAAGGGCCAGCCTATGCTCCATTAGTTGCCCCTCATTCTCCTCCCTACCACTCCAAGGCCGTCAGAGACCACCTATGAATGCCCTCACTTTTGATAGATTAGTAGGCAGTTCTTTACATTTACCGCTTTTAATTACTGCTTAGTAGTATAGTCCTTATTCTCCCCAAATGATGCATGCAAAATCCCCACGTAGATTCTTGTATGCGATCGTTTTCTGATAGCTAGATCTACATTTTTAAGCATTCATGTACAAGCTTTCCTTTACAAGTTCATGTTGCAAACACTCTCCAAATGAATGAATGAAAAATATATTTTCTATATATATATGTCTATATGTTGGGAATCATCATGAGCTCATTGCAATATCTTTTGTGTGATTAATGTTGCCTGTTCTAATTTATGATATTTTGCAACAAGCATGTCATTTACAAAAAATATAGAAATTTTGACTATAGATGCATTTTCTGTAAACAGTCACCACCTCACTAGAATCGTGCGCACAGAAACTCACACTTTCACCTTCGTGATCTATTTAACACATGCGCACGTAATCAGGGTTCATAATAGAAGTGTTGAAATTTTAATCAGAAGACTGGAATCAGATGTGCGATTTTAAATAGAGTAGAATGATAAAAGATCAAATTCAAAAGTAAAACAAATGCCTCCCAGAGATGAACGACCAGGACTCAAAGTCTCATTATCTTTTATTAAATATCTTTGTTTGATCGTATTACGCACTATACTACAAAGCATTTTCCTTATCAAACATGTGCTCTACGAATTCACAACACTAAGTTGTAATTTCTCCATTATTTGAGAACTTGACAACCTTATTGAATTTGTACTTAGCTTATTCTTCGAATTCTTAGAAGAATGCCGACAACTTTTACCATCGAACTTGTCCTTAAACACTACTGTTCGCCATCTATACTCAACTGGCAGGAATCTATGGTATCCTAAACAATAGAACTTGTTGTTTTCAGGTAGTCAAGATGATGATTGTCATCCATACATACCGGACAAGAAAACCTTCCCTTTGTACTCCATCCATGCTGGGAAGTCATTAATGGTCCACAATAATGCAGTGTGCATATCAAAGAATTCTTTTCTCTGTGCATCACATGTACGAATGCCATTACACCACAACAGTTTCAGTTCATCTATCAATGGTTGAAGATAAACGTCAATTGCATTTCCTGACTACTTTGGACAGGAGATGAGGAGGGTCAACAACATAAATGACGATCGCATATAAAGCCATGAAGGTAAGTTGTAAATTACCATCATGACTGACCAAATTGAATAGGATGGGTGCATGTTTTTGAAAGGATTAAACCCATCGCTTGCAAGACCTAATCTGACATTCCTTGCATTCTCTGCAAATGCTAAATGAGTGCTGTCAATCATTTTCCACTCTTCTGAATCTACAAGATGACGAATGCAACCATCTCGTGACATATTATCCTTATGCCATGTCATCAAATTTGCAGTTCTATTTGAAATAAAAAGGCGTTGAAGCTTAGGAATTAATGAAAAGTAACGTAGAACCTTCTCCGGCTGTTTCTTGGCCCTTGTATTTAGTGGATTTCCCAATTTAAATCTCTCAACACCACATTGTGGACAACTACTTAACTCCTCATATTCATTTCTGTATAACACACAATCATTTGGACAAGTATCAATTTTCTTGCAATTTAAACTAAGTCCACGAATCTATTTCTTTGCTTCATACCATGTCATTAGATAACCTTTTAGATCATTTAAAAGCTCTCCAATGAATTCAACCACCTTGGATATCAATTTAGAGGTTTCTCTATTCATAACCTTCATCCGAAATAGCTTTAAAAGAAATGACAACTTAGAAATGGATGTGATACCAGGAGCAATAGGTTTGTCTGCTGCCCTAATGGCATCACAAAACTAATTACAAGTTTTCCCACTAGCCGAATCTTCAACTCCTGCTCACATCTCATTAAGCATTTCATCTATGTCATCAACTTCAATGCCAATGGTTGTCTCTTTGAAATTGATCAGAGATTGTCTGACTTCATTTAACTGATCCTCTCCATGAGCAATCCAGCTAGTATAATGCTGCCACCAACCGTTGCAAATCGTGTGCTCGTATACAGTGCTCCTATCATGTGAAAATCCATTCAAGCACCTCTTACATGGTCAAAATATCCCGTCAAACTTGTCTCCTCGTCTGAATAACTTCCTATCATCATGAAATGCCCAATCAAGGAACTCTTTCACTCCATTCTTATATTGAGAGTAATCTGAGTTCTTCAAAGTAATCCAAGACTTATCAATGATCTACAAAAATGAAATAAAATCACCCACCCAACAATTTTAATCCGATTTCATAACAGTGTTTGTATTTTGATTAAAATTTTCACTTAATAGCCATCCTTGAAGATTTGATCACAACGTTACTTATTACATGTAACCAGTGTCTGGAGAAATTTTGGCAGCATCTCCTTGCACTTCTCCAGTATACCCCTTAAGGCTAAGCTTAACTATATTTCCAATAACTTACATTTAAGGGTACATTAGGAACGTAGATAAGATAAGTTAGTATACTAGAGAATAGCAAAAATATATTATCAAAATTCCTTCAGACATTGGTTCCATGTAACAAGTAACCCTAAGTTGTGATCAAATTTTCAAGGACCCCCGTATGTTCAAAACTTCTCTGTACAATGGGCGATGACTCTTATGGCATGATATAATAACAAAGCTTCGTGAATGTAAGTGAGGTATACAAACACTTTGTATTGTCCGTATAACATGATCATAAGTGTCGATGAGCAAGTATTTTGACACGATTATCCCCTCCCAAAACCTGTAACCTAGGGGTTAGAATATCCATTGTTTGGCCTCAAGTGCTTCTAGAATTATGTGTGTGTACCTATGAATTCATTAAAATAATAAAATTTACAATAAAAATAAATAATTGTGTACAAATAAAAAATAGATTCTTCCTCTCTTTCCCTCATCTCCCTTCACTCCTATATCTCTATCTTACCACTTCCTTTCTACTCTCCTTCTCTCTTCTTCCTACCCTTTCTCTCATCCTTCCCTTCCTTTATGTGCTTCTTTATGCATCTCTCTCCATCTTCTTCAACTACTATCTATTTATTTATCCTCTCTTTCCTCTCTTCTCCCTATCCTTCCTCTTCTCCTTCGCTTCATTAATTCATATTCTTCTTTATTCTTCTCTTTCCCTCCTCCTCCTCCTCTCCTACTCCATCACATTTAACTTTTAGAATAATAAATTAACACAGAAATACAATCAAATAAGCATTTAGAATAAAAATAATTCATTCACAAATCATAAATTCATCAACATTCTAAACCAAAGTGGGTACACCCCATATTCTAAACCTAAGTGGGCACACCCCACATTCTAAACATAATTAAAAATGAGCATTCCTAACCTAAGTGGGCAAACCACACACTTCAAACATAATTATGTGGGCACACCTCACATTCATTCAAAAATGAAGTAAGACAACTTAATTCCATACCTCAATAAAGTGCCTGAATCACAAAGAAGATGTCCGACGACGCGAGATACCTAAATCAAAGTACAAATATTTATAAGTAAATAACTAAAACAAATTTAAAAAGTTAGTCAAAATTAACATTTGCTTAATACAAATTACTTCGCAATTAGGGGGAGCAATGGTAGGAGGTGAAGGAGCATGGGGTGCTTCGGATGGGATGAGGAGGAGGAGGGGTGATCGAGGATGGGAGTGAGGAGGAGGAGGGGCTGTGGATGGGGATGAGGAGGAGGAGGGTAGGCTGCAGATTTGGATGAGAACGAGGAGGAGGGTGGATGAATGGGAGGAAGAAGGGCTGGAGAGCGGGTTGCAGATAGGGATGAGGAGGTGGGTAGGCTGCCTGCGGATGGCGATGAGGAGTGATTGGGACACCATCATAAGCCATAGCTAGCTCATTTGAACCAACTAAGTCTATAAATACTCCTACATAACCGCTAGATGGACTTAACTCACTGTATAAGCATTCTGAGAGAAAAATAAGAAACTAGGGTTAAAACTGTAATTTTACCAATACAGTACAACCACGGGCTTTTTCAAGGGTTGAATAAAGGTCAAATGATCTTAATAAGATAGAAAGTGGGTTGGATTAGACAGAAAAGGGTTTATGAGTGTTCTAGGAATTAAATGACTTTTGAAACCCTAAGAATAGACCCACTTAATTAAACGAGGTTCTAGTCAGGATAAAATTCACTTAAACCCTCTAAAAATTATATAAAAATATTCTCTAGGATTTAGTACCTTCAAACTGGCCATCAAAACTCGTCTTGGCCTAAAATGGAGTCTCAGATAGACATTTACCCTAATTTGGGTTTTTGCAAAAATTACCTAGTCAAACTTGGTCAAAACCAAAATCCAACTTCACCATTGCATTCCTTAGGTCCAAATTAGGTTTGTACCAAAATTTATACCTAAGGAAAACTTGTGTTGAACTAGTTTGTAAAAAGGTCCTGTCAAATTACATTTCTACCCCTAACTTTAAAAAACCCTTGCAATCAACCCCCTAACTTCTTCATCATCTTTACAAGTAAGTCCCTCCACCATTATCAAGGAGGAAACCTACTCCGATGATCTTCAACTGGGATTTTCTCTCTGATTGATTGATGAATCTCTTCCAAAATTGGACGGGAGATTCATCAATTAATCCTCTCCAATATGAACCTCACTTAGATGCCCTGATTCTTTCCCATTCTCTCATGGGAACGCATGAGAGATTTGGGTCTCTTGAAAGCTTCCTTCTCCGGTGAGCCTTCCTTGCTTGAAAGCTTGGCTTCCAAGCACAAAACCTTTTCAGATCCCTATTTAAAGACTCCTCATGGTCCAACAGAATCCTAAGCTTGAAATTGGGCTGGAATCCCCTCTTTTCCTCTCTCCTCTCCGGCCGCAAGACTCTGCAAGCTCCGGTGGTCTCTCCCTCACTCTCTCGTCACCCAACCACAATACCAGTGGCGGGTTTATCTCCCTCACTGTCCTTTGAGTCGAGCAATACCAGCTAACGCCGTTCCTGCCTCATATTCGTCGCTGCCTTCCCTACGGAGGTTCATCTTCCCCACATCTGGCACCCACATCAGCATGAAATTCCTTTCCCTTTCTTCCCTTAGAAGTATATTTTTATGTTCCCTCTCTCTCATACTTTCTCCCCCTCTCTCTATTTCCCAAAATCGACCACCAACGCTACTGAACACCATCACCTCCTCCATCTCCAGCGACTCCTCCAGCGAGGTGTTCCCACCGCTACGCACCTCCATCCACCTCACCGACCACCCTACAACCTCCACCACACATCCATGATCATTTCCCCTCACTCCATTCGCTCCGTCACCCACCCAAACACCTCCTCGAACTTACCCACTCTCACTAAACGTTCCCATCACCGTTAGACCACCCCAACCACCCTCGCTCCATGCCAGGAACACCATTACATTCGTCATGCCATGGAAACCATACTGAGTGTTCTAATGCAGCCATAAGGCCCCTGTTCTTGATTTCAGGTAGCAGGTCAACACCCGCCATTGCTGCCGAGCTTCGAGCAAGCTTCGAGTTGCTCCAGGTCTTACTACGAGCAAGCTTGAGGCGTGCAGGTGTCCAAGCCCTCAAGCAAAGGCTTCCCCACCTACAACCTCATCAACTTGATCGAGACATTGCTGCTGCATTGCGTGGAAGATAGGTGGGACATTTAGTCCCACCACGAAAATGAAGAGGCACCCACACCCGCATAAAGTGAAAAAATGTACATAGTTGTTCGCCTCCAAACACTGAGGGTGAGGTCCTCCTTCCCCCTCACCAGACTCGTTCGCGACATTGCCCCTGCAGACCTAGCCGACCCGACTACCCGCCCAACCTACACTCCTCACTCACCACCACAAGCGCTATATCCAATTACCCGACCGACTGTGGCTCTGGGAGAGCGATACTAACATAGAAAGAGAGAAAGAGAGAGGAGAGTTACGCGAGGGAAGGGGGCATTTTGCCCTGGAGAGTTTGGCTCCGACACTTAGTCGGATTCAAAAGGCAGAAGGGTTAGAGAAGAAGAAAGCCTCAGGAAGAAAAAGAAGAAGAGAAAGAAGAGAAGGATAACAGGGCTGAAGGCTGAAGAGGAAGAGAATTAAAGGAGAAAGCAGAATAGAAAAAGAAATAACAAAGAAAAAGAAGAAAGCCCAAGTAAGAAGAAGAAGAGAAGGATTGCAGGGCTGAAGGTAGAAGAAGAAGAAAGGAAGGATCAGAGAAATCAGAAGAAGAAAAGAAGAAGGGCACTGTAGCAAACGTCATTTAAGACGTCTAAATTCATACTCCCTCCTCTAGTAGATTTGAGTAATAATTGGTGATTCAAATCACCCCTTTTTTGTCTAAAGTTCTTTTTGCTCTTTATATACTCATATGCTCTACATTGCAAATTAGTCTTTGAGTAATATTTTTTGTTCAAGTTGCATTAATTGTAGAGAGTAGTGTGCGAGTTCCATTTGCTCCCTGTGCTTGACCTCGGAAACCTTTTCGAGTAATAAAAATTGTATTTGTTTTCAAAGAGATTTAGACTATACTGCAACGCGATTATTTTAAACATTGATCTCGCAGTGTTAACATTTTGGCACTGTTGCCGGGGAGCAACGCGCAATTCACCATTATTCTATGCATTATTTGATTATATTTAAGCACTGACTTACCCTATTTGCTTTATTGTGATTTTGCGAGGTACTTCACAAGGAGATCTTCTGTGCAAATCAACCACTCCAAGATAGGTAACTTCTCTATTCTTCCCTAATCAACCTCCTAATCTTGGGAAGACAAAAAGGAAACAATCAATTAGGAATCACCTGCCTTATTTTCCTTAGTAAGTATCATTTAAAAAGGCAAGTTTCCTGATTTGTGAATTTTTTTCAAATCTCATTGAAGTTGAAGCGATTCTGTTTAAGAGATCCAGCTCCAAATTTCTTAAGCCTATTAGGGAATGCGCTTAATTTATTATCTTCTTGGACTATGATTGCACCGCAAAAATACACCTGCAATTGTGCTATCTTGTGCTATTTCCTAGCATTACCAGTGCATATTAGGGTTCCATAGTCGCATTTGTGAAAATACATGCATGCATGCATTTAATTGAGAGGGGAGGAGAGTGAAATAAATGGCCTTGCAATTAACATATTTCCTCAAGTGCATCTTTTCAAAATTCACCATCTTTTTTTTTTTTCCACTTGACTTTGAAACTCTTCCCGTAGCTGCATGGCAACCTCTTCTTCTTCGCACCATGTCCTGCTAAGCCTCTCCCTGCCAAGCATGCACAAAGATGCATAGCCAGGGCATGGCTATGCATGCTTTCTTCATCTTTAAAAAGAGCACGGCTCCTTTTCAAGGGAGCCTGGTCCTCCACCAAAAAGAACACACAGCAGCTTCTTTTCTTCTCCAGGCCACCATCTCCTTCCCTCTCCCTCCATACGCAGGTGATGGTAGGCCCGGATAGGTTGTTAATATGATGATTTTATCGTTGAAATATATATATAGTGGTTAACCTAATTTGAACCTAACCATCTCTTTACAGAAATTTTTAACCTGGCCTACTTGATTTTATCTTGTCGCTTTTAGGCCCAGGGTCGAACTCAGGGAAGTGGGGTTCATGTCGAGTTCCTACGTTGTCCTTAAAACGCGTCTCTTCCGTTCGTTTATTGTGTTTTTGGTATTTTTCTTATTTAGGTTTTTTTCTGGTAATCCTTGTTCTTGAGGCACACCCTCAAAATTTTGTCCTTGGATTTTAGCCAAGACAGAGTTCCAAAACACGCCTTGCTACTCGCAAGACGGGGTACCTGCAAATCAAAGATTATCTTCACTTTTATACCCTTTTTTATCTTTTTACTAAGAAGGAAGATAACAGATAGAAAGTAAATATAGTAGCTATAGATATATATTTATATGTAGTATATATATAAAGGTGTGGGGGTGGAGGTGACGATGGAGTGTAGCACTATGTCGAGTCAGTTGACGTCTAGAGAGACGCAACCAACACGACTATGTGCCGCGTGGAGTGTGGATGGAGGATGGATGATGTATGGGACCACGCTTTTTTTTGTACGCGTGTATCAGGGAATATCAGCAACTGGTGCAGATATCCCCACGATACAGCGTATAATAAATAACATGAAAGTATATGTACATATGTATGTATATAAGTAAATATATCTATATATATATATAAATGTATAGTTATATATGTATAGATATATATATATATATAGATATATATGTGTATATATATGTATATAAGTATATATATATATTACTATATATATGTATATATATATATATATATATATATATATGTATATAAGTATATATGTATCTAGATATATATATATGTGTGTATATATATAAGTATATAGATATGTATATATATATATGTATATACGTATATATGTATATATATATAAGTATATGTATAAGTATATAGATATATATATACGTGTATATATATATATATAGAGATATATTATATATATATGTATGTATACATAACTATATAGATATACTATGTATATAAGTATATATATATAATAGATATATGTATGTATATATATATGTATGTATGTATATATATGTTACTATATATAACTATACGTATAGTGTAAGTGTGTGTGTGGGTGTGTGTGTGTGTCGGTGAAGATGTGTGTGTGTTGGTGTAGTGTGTGTCTGTGAGTGAGTGAAAAAGAGAGAGAGAGAGAGAGAGAGAGAGCGGGAGAGAGAGATCAGCAGAGAGAGAGAGAGCGGGCTGGAGAGATCGAGAGCGCGGACAATGGCAGCGAGTTAAGTCGTCTGCTCGCGGCGGCGGACGTCTGACGCCGCGTCGTCTGAAGGCGGAGGCGGACGTCTGAAGACGGCGGGTGCGGGCACGCCTTCGCGTAGGGTTCTGCAGGCCTGCGCGAAGGCGACGGGCGGGCAATGGCGTGGAGACGAATACGAAGAGAAAAGAAAACACCACGCCCACCGGCTCGTTGAAGAGCTGGGCGGTGGTGCTCCCACTGTGGTGGTGTGCACCACAGTGGGTTCTCCTGCTCGCCGGGTGCCTCCTCGACGGAGGGCCGACGTATGGGAGGGGAAAGCGGTGGAGAAGATGGCTGCGGGTTTTTTCAGCAGCTGCAGCAGCTACCCTTGCGAGGATGAAGCTGCAGCTACTTATAGAGGAGGGGAGAGTGGCGTGCCGGCTGCAGCAGGGAGAGGGTGTGCGAGTTGCAGCTATAGGGAGCGGCGTTGGCAGGGAGACGTGACGGGAAGAAGTGCAGCGTGGCTGCTGCATGCAGCTGCGGGAAGAGTGCAGCCACGGGAAGGATGCAGTCGCGGGAAGGAGAGAAAAGAAGAAATCAAGAGGAAAAATAAAAAAGAGGGTGATTTTGCAAGGAGGCACTTGAAGAAAAATGTAACTATGTAGGAGATTGTTTCACTCCTCTTCCTCTCTTGATTAAATGCATGCATGCAAGTGTTTTTACAAATGCGATTAGAGGATCCTATTATGCAATGTTAATGCTAGAAAATAGCACAAGAAGGCGTTATTACAGGCGTGTTTTGAGGTGCAAACATATACCCCCATGCCTATCTTTTGCTAGTCCCTAGCAAAATAGTATTTAGAAATGATCTTAAGCTGAAGATTTTCTTCTGAGGTGATACAGGTGTGTTTACTATGGAATATTGTGAGAACCAATTGTAAAGAAGACTACCAGTACTTTAAGTCTCACATGACATAGATCATCTCTCAACTAACCAGGACTCTTGATATTTAAACCTTAAGTACGATTTCCAGGACCCAGGAGGTTTTTGCCGTACTCGAGAGCTCAAGAGGTTATGGTTTGTGCATAGTGAAGGATCAAGACTGACCAGATGAACATTAAGACTCAATCCCAGGGTTTCATGAATATTTAAGTACAGGTTGGTCCCAGTTTCAGCTCATGTCTTCGAATTGACCCCTAAGATGATGACGGAAAACTCAACTCCCATTTTTTGATTTTTTTTTTTGTGACTCACTGAAAAACAAAGTATATAGACATTTATGAGATATACTGACTCTTTTAAAACATCTCTTTTCTGATTGATTTTTTTTTTTTTTTTTTTTTGAAACACATGTCAGTATATCTTTTACAACACATTTTGAAGCACACTTTTTTGTTTTTTTTGGTGAGAGAGTTTCTTTTTGGTGGAAAGAGTCGCTCCTAAACATAAGACTAAAGCCTGGGATAAAAAGTCTACCTGCGCACACAGGTAAGGACTCCACCTTCCCTAATGAACACTAGGGTTGGATCTTATGTTCACCTGGTCTTTCCTGATATGTGTAGTGTGAACCAAGTTTACTTAGGCTCTCAAGAAAAAGCAAACTAACAGATCCTGTACTGGTGTCTCAGGTACAAGAATACATCCTTAGTTAGGAGAGATCTTGATCTATTTTGTCAATGCTTTAAGTGAATTAAGCCGAGCCTGAGCGAATCAAGCTTTTGTGGCCTGGAAAGTCTTCAAAACAGAGGTTGAATATCCATAAACACTTATTGCCTTTTTGTTTCAGCTTCAAGATCATTATTAAACACCATTTATTATAATATATATATATTTTTTTTTTTTTTTCTTTTCTTTTCTTCTTTTTTTTTTTTTTTTTTGCATATTTATAAATAGGTGGGAACTGTATAATACCATAACATACCCGGATCCTATGGATGCCTATCCACCCCCCCATGCCAAACAATGCTATGTCCTCATATGCATGCAGGGAAAGGCAGAGGAAGGATGGAAGATCGGGTAACAAGAGCTGAGGTTCAGGGTATAGATCAGGGTGGAAGGGTGGGTGGATGGTGGGTGGTGAAGAGAAAAGTGAAGTGATTGCGATAGAGGTGTGAAAAGTGATGGTGGATGGTGAGTGCTGTTAGGGTGCCTCCCAACAAGCGCTGAATTTAATGTCCCCAGCTGGACTCAGAATGAGGCAAAGAATTAGTTACCCTCCAGGAGGGCAACGGTTTCTCCAACGGGGGCAGGTTCATGAGTCAGATAGGGTTTCAAACGCTGCCCGTTGACCGTAAATTTACGCCCAGATTTGGGATCTTCGATTTCGACGGCCCCATTGGGGAATGGTCTTGAGACCAGAAAAGGACCAGTCCATTTGGACTTTAATTTCCCAGGAAAGAATTTGAGTCAGGCATTATAGAGCCAAACTTGCTGAGATGGCTCAAATTCCTTCCGCCGAACATGGCTGTCGTGAAAAGCCTTAGTGCGCTGTTTAAAGGTTAGAGCAGAATCATAGGCTTCACGACGGAGCTCTTCCAGCTCTTGGAGTTGGAGTTTCCTTTCTCGTTCACACAAGTCTGGGTCGAGGTTACATTGGCGAACCGCCCAATAAGCGCGGTGCTCCAACTCCACAGGCAAATGACAAGGCTTCCCGTAAACGATTCTATATGGAGACATACCAAGGGGAGCCTTGAAGGCGGTCCGATACGCCCAAAGTGCGTCAGTCAGCTTCTCGGACCAATCCTTACGGTCAGGCCGAACCATTTTCTGGAGAATCTGCTTGATTTGCCGGTTCGACACTTCCGCCTGGCCGTTCGTCTGAGGATGATACGGGGATGCGATACGATGGTGGACTCCGTACCTCCTCAGAAGTGGCCGAAAAGAAGCATGGGTAAAGTGGCTTCCTCCATCCGAGATAATGGCCCGAGGGATCCCAAAACGCGCAAAGATATGGTCTTTGACGAATCGGGTGGAGATAACATGGTCAGCACGGTGCGCGGGAATAGCCTCGATCCATTTTGAAACATAGTCGACGGCCACGAGGATGAATTCGAAGCCGTTGGATGGAGGAAAGGGACCCATGAAGTCAATTCCCCAGATGTCGAAGATTTCCGCAGCTAGGATGTGTTGCAAGGGCATCATGTCACGACGTGCCATTGACCCTAATGACTGGCACCTAGTGCAATGTTTGGCATAAGTGTGCGCGTCCTGGTGAAGGGAGGGCCAAAAGAAACCGCACTGCAACACCTTGGCTGCAGTTTTCCTCCTAGAGAAATGGCCTCCACAGGCCTGATCGGGGCAGAAGGATAGCACACTGGGGAACTCACTGTCAGGAATACAGCGACGGATGTTTTGATCAGCACCTATCCGAAAAAGAAGTGGGTTATCCCAGAAATAATACTTTGCTTCTGCCATTAGACGCTCGCGCTGGTTTTTAGGCCAGCCACGTGGAAGAGATCCAGAAGCAAGGTAATTGGCAATGTCGGCATACCACGGTCCACTTGCCACATTTATTGCCAATAGGTGCTCATCAGGAAAAACTTCATTAATTGGCAGAGTAAGTCCAATATGGTCAGGGTCCAGTCTGGAAAGGTGATCAGCCACAACATTCTGGGCTCCGATCTTATCACGAATCTCAATGTCAAATTCCTGGAGCAGAAGGATCCAACGAATCAGTCTAGGCTTGGCATCCTTCTTGTGCATGAGATGGCGAATGGCCACGTGATCAGTGAAAACAATAACGTGAGAGCCTAGAAGGTAAGAACGGAATTTTTCCAGCCCAAAGACGATTGCCAGTAGTTCCTTTTCAGTGGTAGTATAATTACGCTGGGCCTCGTCCAACGTCTTACTGGCGTAGTATACCACAAAGGGGTGTCTATCGCGTCTTTGTCCCAGGATGGCTCCGACTGCAAGGTCTGAAGCGTCACACATAAGTTCAAAGTCGAGGGACCAATCAGGCGGCTGGAGAACAGGGGCCTTGGTGACAGCATTACGCAGCTGCGTGAATGCTTGTATACAGTCAGGGCCCATGTCGAAGGGCACGTCGGTTGATAGGAGATGAGTTAAGGGTCGAGAAATTTTGGAGAAGTCTTTGATGAATCTCCTATAGAAACCGACGTGTCCCAAGAAGGAGCGGATTTGTTTGACAGAACCAGGCACAGGTAAATCAGCAATGATATCGAGCTTAGCTCTGTCAACCTCGATACCCCTATCGGAGATGATATGTCCAAGAACAATTCCCTCGTGCACCATAAAATGACTTTTTTCCCAGGAAAGCACGAGGTTTACATCAATACATCTCCTAAGGATGCGAGTCAGGTTGGCAAGACATTCGTCGAAAGATGGTCCAAAGACTGAAAAGTCATCCATGAAGACCTCGAGAAAGTCACCCACCCTGTCATGAAATATCGCCAGCATGCATCTCTGGAAAGTTGCTGGCGCGTTACAAAGTCCGAACGGCATCCTTCTAAAGGTGAAGGTGCCGAAAGGGTAGGTAAAAGTGGTTTTCTCTTGGTCTCGGGGGTCTATTGCCACCTGGTTATATCCTGAGAATCCATCCAGGAAGCAGAAAAATTTATTTCCCGCTAACCGCTCCAGGATTTGGTCAATAAATGGTAGCGGGAAGTGATCTTTCTTGGTTGCAGCATTGAGTTTCCTATAATCTACACACACTCTCCAAGATGTAGGAGTGCGTGTAGGGATGGATTCGCCCCTGTCATTGACACGGATGGTGAGTCCTGCCTTTTTGGGCACAATGTGAATCGGACTCACCCAGGGGCTATCGCTGATCGGGTAGATTATACCCGCATCCAGCCACTTAATGATTTCATTCTTAACGACCTCCCGCATGTTAGGGTTGAGACGTCGCTGCATCTCGCGAGAAGGTCGAGCCTCCTCCTCCGTATATATACGATGAGTGCAGTAGGAGGGACTAATACCAGATAAGTCTGATAAAGACCATCCAATAGCTGCCTTGTGTTCTAGGAGGACCTTAGTTAGTTTGCACTCCTGCTCCATGGTTAATTTTGAACTGATGATTACAGGGAGCGTTTCATTTGGTCCCAGGAAAACATACTTGAGTGTATTAGGCAGCACTATTAGCTCGGGAGTGGATGGGGAAGGATCTGGCATTTCTTGGGACGAGAGTGTCCCAGACGGGTAGGAGAACAAGTTAGGAGGAAGAAACTGGCCTTCAGATTGGCCAAGAAGAGGGGATTCTTGGATGGATGGATCCAAAAATGAATAGCCCCAGTGAGAAGTATATGGGCTCAAGGTCCCAGTGTGGATTTGTAAATCCGCCTGATTTGGCGGGGAAGAAAGGGCAATTCGGTTTTCATGAGTATGGACCGACAGTGAGTAGCCCGGATATGACTCAGACCACGAGGTATGGGAAGCGGAGAAAACCTCGTCAGAAGTCTGGCCAGGAGAAGGTACTGGACAAGGGAGGGATTGGGGAACGTCACAGTATGCGTTGGTCAGGCAGTTATCAGTGTTTATAGGTAATCCGCAGCAGTTCGAATAGGTCCCAATTAGTCCGATACACGCGCTAACGGCCATGTCCTCGTTAGACGTGTCATCCTCAATGCAATCGCAATCAAAGTTCTTGGCTGCCTTGAATATGTTAAGCTTGAGCTTCTCAGATCCAACGGCAATCTCAATACAGCCCGACTCGCAGTCGATGTGGGCGCGGGCTGTGGCCAAGAAAGGTCGACCGAGGATGATCGGACAATCAGAAAGTGAACTAGGAACTTCCATATCTAAAACAAGAAAGTCAACAGGAAAACAGAGACTGTTGACCCTAACCACCACGTCTTCCACCACACCCTTCGGGATTTTGACAGAACGATCTGCCAACTGTAACGTGACAGGGGTGGGTTTCAGATTTCCCAAGGAAATTTTTTTTGAGCATGATGGTCGGTATGAGATTGATGGAAGATCCTAGATCAAGCAAGGCACGGTTAAAACTGCAGCCTTGGATGCTACAGGAAATCAGTGGTGTGCCCGGATCTTTCTGCTTCGGTGGTAAGTTTGACAGTATAGCACAACTCGCATGAGGCGAGAGAACCACCGGATTCTTAGTCTTCTTTGACTGTCGCCTGGGTGTTGTGTAGTCTTTGAAAAATCGAGCGACAGTAGGTATGTGGTCGATTGCCTCGAGCAGGGGTACCTTGATTTCTACATCCCTGAACAAATTACGTAGGTTGTCAAAGGCCTGCGTATTTTTCTTTTTGCCTTTTGGCTCCCTTAGTAGAGCCTCAGGGAATGGGACTGATTCTGGCACAAGTTTTGGTGCATCATCCTCTCGCGAATGCGGTATGCCTCCCGAATGAGAGGGCGAAGAAGAAGATGGGCCAGGATCCGGTCGAGGCGGATCGACGGTTTGCTTACCGCTCCTCGTAGTGATAGCATTGGACGATGCGGGTCCAGTGGGATCATACGGTGGTGGAGGGTTTGCAATGGGGATATAAGAGTGTGGTGCTGCAGCAGGATTAGCCTGAAATCCTGGTGGAATGCTCGGAGCTTGCAGAACTTGATTAACCTGTCCCTGAGAAGGTCGTACCTGTGGTTGAGAACCACGGGGCACGAAACTTCGCGGGTTTGGAACAGGTTGGGCGGGAAGAGTGCCCTGAGATCGAGTCGCCATGCGTAGTTGACTGATCTCGGCGTTCTGCTGTGCCAATTGGTGCTGAAGAGAGGTCATGTTCTCTTCATGGCGCTTTGACATTTCCGTCATCATTCGCATCAATTTGTCAAGAGGGCTTGATGCGTGTTCAGTTTGTGGTACGCAAGGGCCTGATGGCGGATTTTCCATAGGATTAAACTGGACCCTTGGGATGACGGGTGCGGACGGTCGCATTGGTCCACCCGCGGGGTTTTGGCGCTGCGGGTTGTTGGACCATGCGAAGTTCGGATGATTACGCCACCCTGGGTTATAAGTGGCAGAGAACTGGTTGTTCCCCAGGGCGCAAGCATCTTCTATGCCAGAAGACGCGTCCGCATGTAGATATGCGTCTGAGCACACGGAGGCTTGGTCCTCCGTGTCGAAATACTGGCTCGCAGAAACCAGTTCCACATGACTTACCGAGTCGCTTGGCGCGACACTCGGTAAGGAAGGTCTAATGGGGTTTCTCGGGATAAGCCTGGTATTAGAAGAACTTGGATTGTGACGAAGTGGTGAAGAGGTGGTGTTTGCCATAGATCGGGCGGGGTTGGCCAGAAGCTCGTCCAGCTTCTTGTGCACGACGGAGACTTCATCTAGTTTTTGTGCAATAAGGCTTAGATCAGTGGATGAATGGGAGGGTCCCGTGTCAACTTCGTGGACATTTCGGGGTTGGCTGGTACGATTAAAGGCGACAATGGAAGCATTGTTCATCGAGTTTTCACTCATATTTTCAAACAGCTCGAATGCTCCATTCTCGTCTTTATTCATAAAGTTCCCTCCGCAGGAAGCGTCTGCAATCTGCTTCAAAGTCTCATTTAGCCCATAGTAGAAAATCTGGGCTATATGCCACTTAGGTAGACCATGGTGTGGACACTTCCTGAGGAGGTCGTTATACCTCTCCCATGCCTCATGAAATTGTTCGCCGTTTTGTTGCGTAAATGAAGTGATAGCACGGCGAAGCGCATTGGTCCGCCCGATTGGGAAGAACTTCTTGAGAAACGCTGTTCGCATCTCTTCCCAAGAGTGGATGGTTCTCCCAAGGGTGCGTAACCATTGCGACGCTTTATCCCGTAATGAAAACGGGAACATCTTCATGAGGACTATAGATAACCCGACATTTCTTGGTTTAACGGTTTCAGCAAGTCGGGTTAGGTCTTCCAAGTGGAGAAATGGGTCTTCACTTGCAAGACCATGAAAGTGAAAATTGATTAGGCCAATTATGTTTGGTTTTAATTCAAAGTCGTCCCCACCCATGGGGACCCGAATTTGTCCTATGGTCTCTGTAGCAGCGGGATTCTGATAAGAGCTAAGAGACCTAGGCTCCTCCCGTTCGGGAGGGTTCTGCATTTCCTCCAATGTTTCCCGAATGGCTTCGATTTGCTCATTATACATTTCCATTTGGGCTTGGTGGCGGGTTATGGGATCTAAGGCTCCACCACCTGGTGGGTTCTGAGGGCGGTTTCCTCCCTCGGGATTTGGGGGTGGGCGTGCAGCCATGTTTGTGGAGGAGGAGGACGATTCGACTTGTTTTCTAGATTTATCAGTCAATTCAAATAGTTCAGGGTTTTGTGACCTCCTCCCAAACATGCACTACCGCAGGAAGAATTGGGGAGATGAGAAGGGAAAAGGGATGAGAGAAATGACGCCGCAAAGGTACACTTGATTACAAATCAATACAATCAAGTTCCTAACCTCTACAGTGTGCCCTTAGACCTAAAGATCTAAGTTACCTACTATCACGAACTACGGAACCGAATGAGAGCATCGCGGAACCACCGGGCCAGATTGAAAGGCCGTTTGCCCCAGTCTTAGACACCCGATAGCACGCGGGAACTCTTACCAGCACGTAGTCGCTACACACAGGTAGTTAGACCTCCAATCCTTAGTAAGGGTCAAGTTACTACCAGTTTTAATTAGAGGCTTAGGGTCAAGTGCTTTTGGAATGTGAAGGGCGTTGTTTACGGGTAATGCCCAAGTGATTGATTTTAAGAGTGTGTAAAAACAAGCATGCAACAGGGAAATCTCCCCGAATTGAAGTTTTTATTGGCGAATGGTTTTTAGAGTTCAGCCTTAAGTAGTATGAATTTTAGGGTTTTGCTGAATTACCAATTCAACCAATCTCCGGGTTTTTGCAAAAATACAGGTTTTCCTTCTAAAACCCAAGAAACCCTTCTTCAATTATCAGTTAGTTAATGCATGCTTAAAATGCAATGGGCTACCCTAAATGGAGATTTCTAAGTGTGGATGCAGGAATCAGTTTTATATCAATGTGACAGGGAGCCAAAGCACTTCAATTCAAGTGCTCCCAATCACTAGAAATGATTTCCACACACAAGGCTTCAACCAAAAGATAAAGAAAATAAAATTGTTGGGGTTGAAGTATTCAGGATCGAATCACAGGCAAGTTTGAAAAGTCATGGTGGGGTTGGAATCAACTCAATTCCAAGTCTCCCCACCAAAAATGTGATCCTGAATTAAAGATAAGTGAGGCAAAAGAGGGATACAAGCAATCTTTTTCTTTGCCTCAAAGAATACTTCCCACGGCGAAAAATCTAAGAATCAAGATTCTCGGATTTTCGCTATGCGAAGTAAGGCGGGAAATCCCAGGACAGTGGGAGTGAAGACAACCAATCAATCAAGTGAATTTTAATCCACTTGCCCTCAAGAAATCCCAAGAAGTTTTTCTAGTTTTTAGTTTTAAATTTTTTTCTTTTTTTTTTTTTTTTTGTGTGTTGGCAAGTTAATCCTAATTTGTTGAGAAAAGAAAACCTACTTGTTCGGTAATGTGTGCGAAGCTCCAATGCGGTGTCGTCGTCTTCACGCTCTCGTTCCCGCCTTAGATTTGCCCTCGTTCCCGACTTCGTCTGCTTTCCTTCTCCTTCCACCAAGTTCACCTACACACCAAAAAGCAACAATACCCGTGAAGAGAGGAGAAACAAATTAAAGGAATTAGATAGAAACTTACTCGAATGCGCACTTCCCCGGCAATGGCGCCAGAAAAGTCATGATGGTCGGCCCGGATAGGTTGTTAATATGATGATTTTATCATTGAAATATATATAGTGGTTAACCTAATTTGAACCTAACCATCTCTTTACAGAAATTTTTAACCTGGCCTACTTGATTTTATCTTGTCGCTTTTAGGCCCAGGGTCGAACTCAGGGAAGTGGGGTTCAAGTCGAGTTCCTACGTTGTCCTTAAAACGCGTCTCTTCCGTTCGTTTATTGTGTTTTTGGTATTTTTCTTATTTAGGTTTTTTTCTGGTAATCCTTGTTCTTGAGGCACACCCTCAAAATTGTGTCCTTGCCTTTTAGCCAAGACAGAGTTCCAAAACACGCCTTGCTACTCGCAAGACGGGGTACCTGCAAATCAAAGATTATCTTTTCACTTTTATACCCTTTTTTATCTTTTTACTAAGAAGGAAGATAACAGATAGAAAGTAAATATAGTAGCTATAGATATATATTTATATGTAGTATATATATAAAGGGGTGGGGGTGGAGGTGACGATGGAGTGTAGCACTATGTCGAGTCAGTTGACGTCTAGAGAGACGCAACCAACACGACTATGTGCCGCGTGGAGTGTGGATGGAGGATGGATGATGTATGGGACCACGCTTTTTTTTGTACGCGTGTATCAGGGAATATCAGCAACTGGTGCAGATATCCCCGCGATACAGCGTATAATAAATAACATGAAAGTATATGTACATATGTATGTATATAAGTAAATATATCTATATATATATATAAATGTATAGTTATATATGTATAGATATATATATATATAGATATATATGTGTATATATATGTATATAAGTATATATATATATTACTATATATATGTATATATATATATATATGTATATAAGTATATATGTATCTAGATATATATATATATGTGTGTATATATATAAGTATATAGATATGTATATATATATATGTATATAAGTATATATGTATATATATATAAGTATATGTATAAGTATATAGATATATATATACGTGTATATATATATGTATAGAGATATATTATATATATATGTATGTATACATAACTATATAGATATACTATGTATATAAGTATATATATATAATAGATATATGTATGTCTATATATATATATATGTATGCATATATATGTTACTATATATAACTATACGTATAGTGTAAGTGTGTGTGTGGGTGTGTGTGTGTGTCGGTGAAGATGTGTGTGTGTTGGTGTAGTGTGTGTCTGTGAGTGAGTGAAAAAGAGAGAGAGAGAGAGAGAGCGGGAGAGAGAGATCAGCAGAGAGAGAGAGCGGGCTGGAGAGATCGAGAGCGCGGACAATGGCAGCGAGTTAAGTCGTCTGCTCGGGGCGGCGGACGTCTGACGCCGCGTCGTCTGAAGGCGGAGGCGGACGTCTGAAGACGGCGGGTGCGGGCGCGCCTTCGCGTAGGGTTCTGCAGGCCTGCGCGAAGGCGACGGGCGGGCGAAGGTGTGGAGGAGCGAGCGTGGAGGAGGTCTGCAGGTGGTCGCGGAGGGTCGCGGAGGAGGGCAGGGGGAGGCGCGAGGCCGTAGCCGGCCGCTGCAGTGCGCGCGGCGGACGGCTACAGGTGCAACTGCGAGGCGGACAGAACAGAGACGGAGGCGGGGAACGGGCCTGCAGGCGCGCGCGGAGGGTTGCGCGCCTGCGGGGAAGGTCGCGGAGGAGGAGGGGGTGCTGCTGCTGCTGCTGTCGCCGCGGTTTAGCTGCTGCTGCTGCTGCTTCAAGCTTCGGAGCTTGAAGCGGCAGCAATGGCGTGGAGACGAATACGAAGAGAAAAGAAAACACCACGCCCACCGGCTCGTTGAAGAGCTGGGTGGTGGTGCTCCCACTGTGGTGGTGTGCACCACAGTGGGTTCTCCTGCTCGCCGGGTGCCTCCTCGACGGAGGGCCGACGTATGGGAGGGGAAAGCGGTGGAGAAGATGGCTGCGGGTTTTTTCAACAGCTGCAGCAGCTACCCTTGCGAGGATGAAGCTGCAGCTACTTATAGAGGAGGGGAGAGTGGCGTGCCGGCTGCAGCAGGGAGAGGGTGTGCGAGTTGCAGCTATAGGGAGCGGCGTTGGCAGGGAGACGTGACGGGAAGAAGTGCAGCGTGGCTGCTGCATGCAGCTACGGGAAGAGTGCAGCCGCGGGAAGGAGAGAAAAGAAGAAATCAAGAGGAAAAATAAAAAGAGGGTGATTTTGCAAGGAGGCACTTGAAGAAAAATGTAACTATGTAGGCGATTGTTTCACTCCTCTTCCTCTCTTGATTAAATGCATGCATGCAAGTGTTTTTACAAATGCGATTACAGGATCCTATTATGCAATGTTAATGCTAGAAAATAGCACAAGAAGGCGTTATTACAGGCGTGTTTTGAGGTGCAAACAGCAGGACCTCCTCCTCTGAGGAGACACTTTGCGGGCAGGAGTCCATCACTATGGTGCACATGTACCACAGTGTGACCACCACCACCCAGCTCATCAAAGAGCCGGTGGGTGTGGTGGCCTTCTTTTCCCTATCTCACGTCCAAGCCACTCCAGCCATTGGAGTAGGAGCTTCAAGCTTTTAAGCTTAAAGCTCCGCACGCAGCAGCCGCACGGCCCTCCAGTGCATGCCTGCAGGCCACCCTCGCCTCTAGCGCGCGCTTGCAGGAGCCCTTGCCTCCCGCTTCTTCGCACTGCACTCGCCTGTCCACCCGCAACCAGCCACTGCGCGCCCCTGCAGCGGCCGGCCAAGCTTCTCCGCGCATGCTAGCCAACACCCGTGGCCCCACCGCGCACCCTCTCGCGCTCCTTCGCCCGTGACCTAGCCTCTCTGCATGACCTGCCGTGAGTTTTGCCCGCAAGCCACCGGCCGGCGCAACCCTTCCACGCAAGTGCCAGCCCACGTGTGCCAACCGCAAGCCGCCCGCACTCACAGCACCTGCAGCTCCCGGTTGCGCGGCTCGCCTGGCCGCTATAGCCACTGTTGATGCGTTTCTGCGGAACACAGTGGCTACAGTGGGGTGATCGATAAGTTTATCACTTATCTGGTCACCCGACACGCCGCAACCGGCCTTCGCCCACGCACACGTCTCGCCCCACGTCCTACTCCAGCGCCTGCCCGCAAGTCCACGTCGCCCACACCCGCCCATGTCACCCGCTCCCTTCGCCCGCGTACGTCTGCGTACACCCGCTCTAGCCCTTTCGTGCAGTGCTGTGCACTGCGGTCCTCTCCACACTCAATCCCCCCCAGCACACACGACCTCGCGTGCATACGCGCCTGCGCGTGCGCATGAAGCCATCAGACGACGCCCTGAGTGCTACAGACGCCTTAAACCCTCCAGCCTTCACTCCAGCAGTCTCCCGCTCTCTCTCTCTCTCTCTGCTAACACACATACACACACACTCACACTCTCACACACACACACTCTTACTTATATAGTGTTATATACATATATATATATACGTATACATATATATATTGATATATTTAGATATATTTATATACATATATATATACACTTATATCTATATGTATAGTAATGTTTATATAACTAAGTAATAGTATACAAACATATATATATACATATATTTATATACATATATATATATATATATACATCTATCTATACATATATTAGTACTTATATAACTATGTATTAGTCTATATACATAAATACAAATATATATATGTATATATACTTATATATAGATATATATATATCTACATACATATATATACTTATATACATATACATATATATATACAAATATACATACATATATACATATATATCTATAACTATATATACATACATATATATATATATATTTATCTACATATATCTATATATACATATATTACCGTATACATACACATATCTATATATACATCTATATAGTATTATATACATACATATACATATATATATATATCTATACATATATCTATCTATACATATACTTATATATATATACATATATACATATACATAGAACTACATATATACCTATATATTTATAACCATATATACATATAGATATACTTACATATATACATATATATATATATTTTTTCACATTACTTACCATACGTTGTATCGCAGGAATATCTGCACGAGTTGCTGATATTCCCCGATACACGCGTACAAAAAAAAAAGCGTGTTCACAATCATCTTCTACCAATCCACCTTACATGCGGCACCTTGTCCTGTTGGTTGCGTCTCTCTAGATGACGACCGACTCGACACCGTGCTACACTCCATCTCCGCCTCCACCCCCACCCCTTTATACATATATAATATATACATATATATTTACTATATTTACTTTATTTCTGTTTCACTTTCCTACTAGTAAAAAGATAAAAAAAATATATAAAAGAGAAAAGATAATCCTTGACTTGCAGGTACTCTATTTTGCGAATAGCAAGACCCATTTTGGAACCCTGATTTGGCTCAAAGCCAAGAACCTAATTTTGAGGGTGTGCCTCAAGGACAAGAATTATCAGAAAAAAATCTAAATAAGAAAAACACCAAAAACATAATAAACGAATGGAAGAGATTCATTGTAGGAAAGGCGTAGACACTTGACTTGTAACCCCACATCCCTAAGTTCAACCCTGGGCCTAAAAGTGACTAAGATAAAATCAAGTAGGCCAGGTTAAAAATTTTGTAAAGAGATGGTTAGGTCTGATTTAGGTTAACCACTATACACATTTCAACGATAAAATCACCATTTTAACAAACCTATCCGGGCACGACCACCATCCTTTCTGGTGCCGTTTCCGGGGAAGTGCACCTCCAAGTAAGTTTCTATTCCATTCCTTTCATTTTTATCTTCTCTCTTCACGGGTGCCTCTGTTTTTGGTGTGCAGGTAAACCTATTGCAAGGAGAAGGCAGGCAGACGAAGTCGAAGACGTGAGTAGATCTAAGGCGAAGACGTGAGCAGATCCAAGGTGGGAACGAGAGCATGAAGACGGCAGCACCGCATTGGAGCTTCGCACACATTGCCGAACAAGTAGGTCTTCTTTTCTTAGCAACTTAGGTTAACTTGTCACCTTAAAAAAAAAAAAAACTAAAAACTAGAAAAACTTCTTAGGATCTCTTGGGAAAAGTGGATTAAAATTCACTTGTTTGATTAATTGCCTTTCTCCCACCGTCCTGGGGTTTCCTGCCTCACTTCGCATAGCGAAAATCCAAGAATCTTGATTCTTGAATTTTTTCGCCGTGTGAAGTATTCTTTGAGGCAAACATAAAAGGATTGATTGCACCCCTCTTTTGCCTCACTTATCTACAAATTCGGGATCACATTTTTGTTGGGGAGACTTGGAATTGAGTTGATTCCAACCCCACCATGACTTTTCAACTTGCCTAAGATTCGATCCTGAATACTTCAACCCCAACAATTTGATTTTCTTGATCTTTTGGTTGAGCCTTGTGTGTGGAAATCATTTTTGGTGATTGGGAGCACTTGAATTGAAGTGCTTTGGCTCCCTTTTACACTAATCTAAAACTGATTCGTGCATCTACACGTAGAAATATCCATTTAGGGTAGCCCATTGCATTGTAGCATGCATTAACCAATTGACATTGAAGAAGGGTTTGTTGGGCTTAGAAGAAAACTTGTATTCTCTCAAAACCCGAAGACTAGTTGAATTGGTATTTTAGCGAAATCCTAAAATCCATACTACTTAAGGCTGAACTCTAAAAACCATTCACCAGTTAAAAACTTCAATTTAGGGAGATGTCCCCGTTGCATGCTTGGTTTACACACTTGTAAAATCAATCACTTTGGCATTACCCGTAAACAACGCCCTTCTCATTCCAGATGCACTTGATCCTAAGCCTCTAACTAAAACCAGTAGCAACTTGACCCTTCTTAAGGATTGGAGGTCTAACTACCTGCGTGTAGTGTCTACGTGCTGGTGAGGGTTCCCGCGTGCTATCTGGTGTCTAAGACTGGGGCAAGCTGCCTTTCAATCTAACCCGGTTGTTCCGCTGTGCTCGCATTAGGTTCCATAGTTCATGATAGTAGGTAACTTAGATCTTTAGGTCTAAGGGCACACTGTAGAAGTTAGGAATTTGGTTGAATTGATTTGTCATCAAGTGTACCTTTGCAGCATCATTTCTCTCATCTCTTTTCCCTTCTTATCCCCCCAATTCTTCCTGCTGTAGTGCACGTTTGGGAGGAGGTCACAAAACCCTGAACTGTTTGAATTGCCTGATAATTTTAGAAAAAGAGCCGAATCATCCTCCTCCTCCACAAACATGGCTGCATGCCCACCGCCAAATCCCGAGGGAGGAAATCGCCCTCAGAACCCACCAGGTGGTGGAGACTTAGATCCCATAACCCGCCTCCAAGCCCAAATGGAAGTGTATAATGAGCAAATTGAAGCCATTTGGGAACCAATGGAGGAAATGCAGAACCCTCGTAAATGGGAGGAGCCTAGGTCCACTAGCTCTTATCAGAATCCTGCTGCTACAGAGACCATAGGACAAATTCGGGTCCCCATGGGCGGGGACGACTTTGAACTGAAACCTAACATTATTGGGCTAATAAATTTTCACTTCGATGACCTTGCAAGTGAAGATCCTTTTCTCCACTTGGAAGACCTAACCCGATTGGTTGAAACTATTAAACCTAGAAATATCGGGTTGCCTATAGTCCTCATGAAAATGTTCCCATTTTTATTGCGGGATAAAGCGTCGCAGTGGTTATGCACCCTTGGGAGAACCATCCACTCTTGGGAAGAGATGCGAACAGTGTTTCTCAAGAAGTTCTTCCCAATCGGGCGAACCAATGCGCTTTGCCCTGCTATCACTTCATTTACGCAACAAAACAGCGAACAATTTCATGAGGCATGGGAGAGGTATAATGACTTCCTCAGGAAGTGTCTGCACCATGGTCTGCCTAAGTGGCATATAGCCCAGATTTTCTACTATGGGCTAAATGAGACATTGAAGCAGATTGTAGGCTCTTCCTGCGAAGGGAACTTTATGAATAAAGACGAGAATGGAGCATTTGAATTGTTTGAAAATATGAGAGAAAACTCAATGAACAATGCTTCTATTGTAGCCTTTAATCGTACCAACTTGCCCCGAAATGTCCACGAAGTTGACACGGGACCCTCCCATTCATCCACTGATCTCAGCCTTATCGCACAAAAATTGGATGAAGTTTCCATCGTGCACAAGAAGCTAGACGAGCTTTTGGCCAACCCTACCCGTTTATGGCAAACACCTCCACCTCACCACTTCATCACAATCCCAATTCTTCCAACACTAGGCTTATCCCAAGAAACCCCATAAGACCTTCCTTACCGAGTGTCGCACCGAGCGACTTGGTAAGTCATGGGGATCTGGCTTCTGCGAGCCAGTTTTTCGACACGGAGGACCAAGCCTCCGTGTGCTCGGACGCATAGTTACATGCGGACGCGTCTTCTAGCACAGAAGATGCTTGCACCCTGGGGAACAATCCGTTCTCTGCCACTTATAACCCAGGGTGGCGAAATCATCCGAATTTCGCATGGTCCAACAACTCGCAGCGCTAAAGCCCCGCAGGTGGACCAATGCGACCGTCCGCACCCATCATCCCAAGGGCCTAGTCTAATCCTATGGTGAATCCGCCATCAGGCCTTTGCGTACCACAAGCAGAACATGCATCAAGTCCTCTTGACAAATTAATGCAAATGATGACGGAAATGTCAAAGCGCCATGAAGAGAACATGACCTCTCTTCAGCACCAATTGGCGCAGCAAAATGCTGAGATCAGTCAACTACGCATGGAGACTTGATCTCAAGGCACTCTTCCCGCCCAACCTATTACAAACCCGCGAAACTTCGTACCCCGTGGTCCTCAACCACAGGTACGACCTTCTAAAGGGCAGGTTAATCAAATGCTTCAAGCTTTGAGCATTCCACTGGGATTTCAGGCTAATCCTACTGCAGCACCTCACTCTTATGTCCCCATTACGAACCCTCCTCTGCCGTATGATCCCACTAGACCCGCATCGTCCAATGCTATCACTATGAGGAGAGGTAAGCAAACCGTTGATCCGCCTCGACCTGATCCTGGCCCGTCTTCTTCTTCATCACCCTCTCATTCGGGATGCGCACCGAATTCGTGAGAGGACGATACACCCAAATTGGTGCCAGAATCAGTCCCATTCCCTAAGGCTCTACTGAGGGAGACGAAAGGCAAGAAGAAAGGCATGCAGGCCTTTGATAACCTGCGTAATTTGTTAAGGGATGTAGAAATCAAGGTACCCTTGCTCGAGGCTATCGATCACATACCTACTGTCGCCCGATTTTTTAAAGACTACACAACACCCAGGCAATAGTCAAAGAAAACCAAGAATCCGGTGGTTCTCTTGCCTCATGCGAGGTGTGCTATACTGTCAAACCTACCACCGAAGCAGAAAGATCTGGGCACACCATTGATTTCCTGTAGCATCCAAGGCTGCAATTTTAATCGTGCCCTGCTTGATCTAGGATCTTCCATAAATCTCATATCGACCATCATGCTTGAAAAATTTTCCTTGGGAAATCTGAAACCCACCCCTGTCACGTTACAGTTGGTAGATCGTTCTATCAAAATCCCGAAGGGTGTGGTGGAAGACGTGGTGGTTAGGGTCAACAGTCTCTGTTTTCTTGTTGACTTTCTTGTTTTAGATATGGAAGTTCCTAGCTCACTTTCTGATTAACCGATCATCCTTGGTCGACCTTTCCTGGCCACAGCACATGCCCATATCGACTGTGAGTCGGGATGTATTGAGATTGCCATTGGATTTGAAAAGCTCAAGCTTAACATCTTCAATCAGCCAAGAACTTTGATTGCAATTGTATCGAGGATGACACGTCTGATGAGGACATGGCCATCAGCATGTGTATCGGACTAATTGGGACCTATTCTGATTGCTGCGGATTACCTGTAAGCATTAACGATTTCCTAACCAACACATATTGTGACGTTCCCCCATCCCTCCCATGTCCCGTACCTTCTTCTGGCCAGACTTCTGATGAGGTTTCTCCATTTCCCATACCTCGTGGTATGAGTCATATCCGGGCTACTCACAGTCAGTCCACACTCTTGAAGATCGGATTGCCCTTTCTTTCCCACTAAATCAAGCAGATTTGCAAATCCACACTGGGACCTTGAGCCCATATACTTCTCACTGGGCTATTCCTTTTTGGATCCATCTATCCAAGAAGCCCCTCTTCTTGGCCAATCTGAGGGCCAACTCCTTCCTCCTGACTTGTTTTCTGATTCACCTGGGACACTTTCATCCCAAGAAATGCCAGATCTTTCACCATCCACTCCCAAGCTGAAAGAGCTACCTAGTACACTCAAGTATGTTTTCTTGGGACCAAATGAAATGCTCCCTGTAATCATCAGTTCAAAATTGACCAGGGAGCAAGAGTGCAAACTAACTAAGGTCCTCATAGAACACAAGGCAGCCATTGGATGGTCGTTATTAGAATTATCTGGCATTAGCCCCTCCTACTGCACTCACCGTATATATACGGAGGAGGAGGCTCGACCTTCCCGTGTGATGCAGCGACGTCTCAACCCTAACATGCGGGAGGTCATTAAGAAGGAAATCATTAAGTGGCTGGATGCGGGTATAATCTACCCGATCAGCGATAGCCCCTCGGTAAGTCCGATTCACGTTGTGCCCAAGAAGGCAGGACTCACCATCCATGTCAATGACAGGGGCGAATCCATCCCTACACGCACTCCTACATCCTGGAGAGTGTGTGTAGATTATAGGAAACTCAATGCTGCAACCAAGAAAGATCACTATCCGCTACCTTTCATTGACCAAATCCTAGAGCGATTAGCGGGAAATAAATTTTTCTATTTCCTGGATGGATTCTCTGGATATAACCAGGTGGCAATTGACCCCCGAGATCAGGAGGAAACCACTTTTACCTGCCCCTTCGGCACCTTTGCATTTAGAAGGATGCCATTCGGACTTTGCAACATGCCAGCAACTTTCCAGAGATGTATGCTGGCGATATTCCTTGACATGGTGGGTGACTTTCTCGAGGTCTTCATGGATGAATTTTCGGTCTTTGGACCATCTTTCGATGAATGTCTTGCCAACCTGACTCGTATCCTTAGGAGATGTATTGATGTAAACCTCGTGCTTTCCTGGGAAAAAAGTCATTTTATGGTGCACGAGGGAATTGTTCTCGGACATATCATCTCCGATAGGGGTATCGAGGTTGACAGAGCTAAGCTCGATGTCATTGCTGATTTACCTGTCCTTGGCTCTGTCAAACAAATCCGCTCCTTCCTGGGACACAGCGGTTTCTATAGAAGATTCATTAAAGACTTCTCCAAAATTTCTCGACCATTAACTCGTCTCCTATCAATTGACGTACCCTTCGATATGGGCCCCGACTGCATACGAGCATTCACGCAATTGCGTAAGGCTGTCACCAAGGTCCCTATTCTCCAGCCACCTGATTGTCCTTCGACTTTGAACCCATGTGTGACGCTTCTGACCTTGCAGTCGGAGCCATCCTGGGACAAAGGCACGATAGACACCCCTTCGTGGTGTACTACGCCAGTAAGACGTTGGACGAGGCCTAGCGTAATTATACTACCACTGAAAAAGAAGTACTGGCAGTCGTCTTTGGGCTGGAGAAATTCCACTCCTACCTTCTGGGCTCTTACGTTATTATTTTCACTGATCATGTGGCCATTCGCCATCTCATGCATAAGAAGGATGACAAGCCTAGACTGATTCGTTGGATCCTTCTACTCCAGGAATTTGACATTGAGATCCGCGATAAGGTCAGAGCCTAGAATGTTGTGGCTGATCACCTTTCCAGACTAGACCCTGACCATATTGGACTTACTCTGTCAATCAATGAAATTTTTCCTGATGAGCACCTATTGGCAATCAATGTGGCAAGTGGACCTTGGTATGCCGACATTGCCAATTACCTTGCTTCTGGATCCCTTCCACGGGGCTGGCCTAAAAACCAGCATGAGCATCTCATGGCAGAAGCAAAATATTATTTATGGGATAATCCACTTCTTTTTCGGATAGGTGCTGATCAAATCATCCATCGCTGTGTTCCTGACAGTGAATTCCCCAGTGTGCTATCCTTCTGCCATGATCAAGCCTGCGAAGGCCATTTCTCTAGGAGGAAAACTACAGCCAAGGTGTTGCAGTGCGATTTCTTTTGGCCCTCCCTTCACCAGGATGCACACACTTATGCCAAGCATTACACTAGGTGCCAGTCGTTAGGGTCAATGTCACGTCGTGACATGATGCCCTTGCAACCCATCCTAGCTGCAGAAATCTTCGACATTTGGGGAATTTATTACATGGGTCCCTTTCCTCCTTCCAACGGCTTCGAATTTATTCTCGTGGCCGTTGACTATGTTTCGAAATGGATCGAGGCTATTCCCACGCATCATGCTGACCATATTATATCCACACACTTTGTCAAAGACCACATCTTTGCGCGCTTTGGGATCCCTCGAGCCATTATCTCAGATGGAGGAAGCCACTTTACCCATGCTTCTTTTCAGGCACTTCTGAGGAAATATGGAGTCCACCATCGTATCGCATCCCTGTATCATCCTCAGACGAACGGCCAGGCAGAGGTGTCAATCCGGCAAATCAAGCAGATTCTACAGAAAATGGTTCGGCCTGACCGTAAGGATTGGTCCGACAAGCTGATTAACGCACTTTGGGTGTATCGGACCGCCTTCAAGGCTCCCCTTGGTATGTCTATGTATAGAATCATTTACAGGAAGCCTTGTCATTTGCCCGTGGAGTTGGAGCACCGCGCTTATTGGGTAGTTCGCCAATGTAACCTCGACCCAGACCTATGTGGTCGAGAAAGGAAACTCCAACTCCAGGAGCTGGAAGAGCTCCGCTGTGAAGCCTATGATTCTGCTTTAACTTTCAAACAATGCACTAAGGCTTTTCACAACAGTCATATTCGGCAGAAAGAATTTGAGCCATCTCAGCAAGTTTGGCTCTACAATGCCCAGCTCAAATTCTTTCCTGGGAAATTGAAGTCCAAATGGACTGGTCCTTTCCTGGTCTTGAGACCATTCCCCAATGGGGCCGTCGAGATCGAAGATCCTAAATCTGGGCATAAATTTACGGTCAACAGGCAGCATTTGAAACCCTATCTGACTCATGAACTTGCCCTCGTTGGAGAAACTGTTGCCTTGCTGGAGGGTAACTAATTCTTTACCTCATTCTCAGAGTCCAGCTGGGGATGTTAAATTCAGCGCTCGTTGGGAGGCACCCCAACAACACTCACCATCCACCATTACTTTTCACTTCACTGTCATGATCACTTCTCTTTTCACTTCACCACCCACCATCTACCCACCCTACCACCCTGCTATTTACCCTGCACTTCAGCTCTCCTTACCCGATCTTTCATCCTTTCTCTACCCTTCCCTGCATGCATATGAGGACATAGCATCATTTGGCATGGGGGGTGGATAGGCATCCTTAGGATCTGGGTATTTTAGGGTATCATGCAATTTCTATATATATATATATAATGAAAATGGTGTTTAGTAATGATCTAAAGGCTGAAACAAAAATACAATAAGTGTTTATGGATATTCAACCATTGTTTTGAAGACTTTACATGCCACAGAAGCTTGATTCACTCAGGCTAGGCTTAATTCACTTGAGCATTGACAAGATAGATCGGAATCTCTCTTAACTAAGGATGTATTCTTGTACCTAAGACACCAGTACAGGATCTGTTGGTTTGCTTCTACTTGAGAGCCTAAGTAATCTTGGTTCACACTACAAATATTAAGAAAGACCAGGTGAACATAAGATCCAACCCTAGTGTTTAATAGGGAAGGTGTAGTCCTTACCTGTGTGCACAGGTAGACGTTTTCTCCCAGGCTTTAGTCTTGTGTTTAAGAGCGACTGTTTCAACCAAGAAAGAACTCTCCCACCAAAAAGAAAAGTGTGCTCCTCTAAATAATGTTGTAAGAGATATACTGACACGTGTTTCAAAAAAAAAATGCAAATAAGTCATTATATCTCGGAAATGTCTGTAAAGTCTCTACCCTAGAAAAGTTCTTCAGGGCAAGTTGCAAATACCCTATTTTCCTGTGAGCTACAAATATCAAAAAATGGGAGTTGAGTTTTCCATCATCTTCTTAAGGGTCAATCCGAAAACACGAGCTGAAAGTGAGACCAACCTATACTTAAAAATTTGTGAAACCCTGGGCTTGAGTCTTAATGTTCATCTGGTCAGTCTTGATCCTTCACTAAGCACAAGCCATAATCTCTTGAGCTCTCGAGTACAGCAAAAACCTCCTGGGTCGTGGAAATCGTACTTAAGGTTTAAATATCAAGAGTCCTGGTTAGTCGAGAGATGATCTTTGTCATGGGAGACTTAAAGTACTGGTAGTCTTCTCTACAATTGGTTCTCACAATATCCAACAATAAACACACCTATGTTGCCTCAGAAGAAAATCTTCAGCTAACGATCATTTCTAAATACAATACAAAAAATGTTTTGGTAGAGACTAGCAAAAGATAGGCATGGGGGTATGATTGCACCGCAAAATTACACCTACAATTGTGCCGCCTTGTGTTATTTCCTATCATTACCAGTGCATATTAGGGTTCCATAGTTGCATTTGTGAAAATACATGCATGCATGCATTTAATTGAGAGGGGAGGAGAGTGAAATAAATGGCCTTGCAATTAACATTTTTCCTTAAGTGCATCTTTGCAAAATTCAGCATCTTTTTATTTTTTCCACTTGACTTTGAAACTCTTCCCACAGCTGCATGGCAACCTCTTCTTCTTCATGCCATGTCCTGCTAAGCCTCTCCCTACCAAGCCATGCACAAAGCATGCATAGCCAGGGCATGGCTATGCATGCTTTCTTCTTTAAAAGGAGCACAGCTCCTCCTTTGAAAGGGAGCCTAGTTCTCCACCAAAAAAAACACACAGCAGCTTCTTTTCTTCTCCAGGCCACCATCTCCTTTCCTCTCCCTCCATACGCAGGACCTCCTCCGCTGAGGAGACACTCTACGGGCAGGAGTCCATCATTGTGGTGCACACCCACCACAGTGAGACCGCCACCGCCTAGGTCATCAAAGAGCCGGTGGGCGTGCTGGCCTTCTTTTCCCTGTCACACGTCCAAGCCACTCCAGCCATTGGAGTAGGAGCTTCAAGCTCTGAAGCTTAAAGCTCCACACGCAGCAGCCGCAGCAAGGCGGCAGCAGCTGCACGGCCCTCCAACGCATGCCTACAGGCCACCCTCGCCTCTAGCGTGCGCCTGCAGGAGCCCTCGCCTCCCGCTTCTTCGCACTGCACTTGCCTGTCCACCTGCAACCAGCCACTACGCGCACCTGCAGCGGCCGGCCAAGCTTCTCCACGCACGCCAGCCAACACCCGTGGCTCCACTTTGCACCCTGTCGCACCCCTTTGCCCGTGACCTATCCTCTCTGCATGCCCTGTCGTGAGTTTCGCCCACAAGCCACTAGCTGACGCAACCCTTCCATGCACGTGCCAGCCCACGCGTGCCAGCCGCAAGCCTCCCTCACTCACAGCACCTGCAGCTCCCAGTTGCGAGGCTCGCCTAGCCACTATAGCCACTGTTCAGGCATTTCTGCAGAACACTGTGGCTACAGTGGGGTGATCGGTAAGTTTCTCACTTATCCAATCACCCGGCATACAGCAAACGGCCTTCGCCCACGCGCGCGTCTCGACCTGCGTCCTACTCCAGCACCAGCACCCGCCCACGTCGCCTGCTCCCTTCACCCGCGTACGTTTGCGTCTGCCCGCTCCATCCCTTCCGCACAGCGCTGTGCGCTGCGGTCCTCTCTGCGCTCACTCCCTCCCAGCATGCACGTCCCTGAGTGCTACAGTCGCCTTAAACCCTCCTGCCTTCACTCCAGCAGTCTCCCACTCTCTCCCTTTCTCTCTCTCTCTCTCTCAAAGCACACTCTCCCTCTCTCTACTAACACGAATACACACACACTCACACTCTCTCACACACACATTGTCACTTATATAGTGTTATATACATATATATATACGTATACATATATATATTGAAATATATATATATACTTATATCTATATGTATAGTAGCATTTATATAACTAAGTATTAGTATACATACATATATATATACATATATATTTACATATATACATATACTTATATACATATATATATATACATATATCTATACATATATTTGTACTTATATAACTATGTATTAGTCTATATACATACATACATATATATATATATATATATATATATACTTATATATATATACATATATATCTACATATATACATATTCTTATATATGTATACATATATATATACATATATATACACATATACTTATATATATATATATGTACAAATATACATACATATATATATATATATTTATCTACGCATATCTATATATACATATATTACTATATACATACACATATATATATACATCTATATAGTATTATATACATACATGTACATATATATATATACATATATCGATCTATACATATACATATATATATATATGCATATAACTACATATATGCCTATATATTTATAACCATATATACATATAGATATATTTACTTATATACATGTATATATTTTTTTCCACATTACTTGCCATACGTTGCATCGCGGGAATATCTGCACCAGTTGCTGATATTCCCCGATACACGCGTACAAAAAAAAAGTGTGTTCGCATTCATTTCCCACCAATCCACCTTACACGTGGCACCTCGTCCTATTGTTGCGTCTCTTTAGACGACGTCCGACTCGACATCGTGCTACACTCCATCTCCACCTCCACCCCCACCCCTTTATGCATATATAATATTTGCATATATATCTACTATATTTACTTTAGTTCTATTTCGCTTTCCTACTAGTAAAAAGATAAAAAATATATATAAAAGGGAAAAGATAATCATTGACTTGCAGGTACTCTGTTTTGCGAATAGCAAGACCTATTTTGGAACCCTGATTTGGCTCAAAGCCAAGAACGTAATTTTGAGGGTATGCCTCAAGGACAAGAATTATCAGAAAAAAATCTAAATAAGAAAAACACCAAAAACATAATAAATGAACGGAAGAGATTCGTTGTAGGAAAGGCGTAGAAACTTGACTTGTAACCCCACTTCCCTGAGTTCGACCCTTGGCCTAAAAGTGACCAAGATAAAATCAAGTAGGCCAGGTTAAAAATTTTGTAAAGAGATGGTTAGGTACGATTTAGGTTAACCACTATACACATTTCAACGATAAAATCACCATATTAACAAACCTATCTGGTCTTGATCGCCAGACTACGCACTTCTTGTTTGAAGTCCAAGGAGAACATTTTTGAAGATCAAACTGGACTTGGAAACAAAGCCAATTAAGGTTTCTGCATTAGGGTCTTGGAGTGCTAGTTCACACTTGCTTTCATAAAAGGAAACAAACCCACCTGCATTTGTGTACTACCCAAGCCCTTGATTGAAAAGATTTAATCAAGAACAACCCTAAAATCATGCTCTAAACTCACTTGAACCCTAAAATCCTTAGACTTAATAACCAAAGAGTCAAATCAGGGTGATTTCTAGGTCTTGATCGAGATTAATTCTACCATCTTTAGGGTAGGTCAGGTTAAGTTGGTCTACATTCTAGGCCAACCAACCACCAAATTTGGTCACAAGTCAAATCAACAGCTAATTCAAGTGACAACAAAGGCACAAATTAGGACATGAAACTAGTAGACTTAAGAGGTCAAGTTACCCATTCTGGTCTACCTGGACCCTCAGTTATAAGGAAGGTCAGGTGGGCGAAACCCTGTAACCCGTGGGGGTGCTCTACCGTGTAGGGGCCTTTGCGAGACTCTCCCTTACTGGCTACCCAGGTAATTCTCAGGTGGGCAACTTGCTGATCCAGAGGTATCAGCCACCTCAAACCTCTATAGTCATCCAAAAATCTTTGAGTGTCTTGATTGGGTCAATATCACATTCAGTCCCTCATCCCTTCTATTTAGAGCACAGACACTGACTTTCTTGGGAATCTTTTTTAGATCTAATCAACTTTGATCCAAACTTGAATTTTGATTCTACATCTTGATTCCACCATCTGATTGAAAAATGTAGCCTGGCTACTTAGGAAAACCATTGAAGAAACCTGAATCTCAAAGACCCATGAGAGATAGAATGGTTGAGGATGCCCTTAGATTTTATGAGATTGATTACAAAACTTCAAAACAAATTGAAGACATTCAGGTTAATGTATCGACAACAACAACCTTCATCATAAACTATGCCCAATTATTATTAATAGAAGCAACAAATGGATCAACTCAGGACATTCTCATAACAGGATACATTGGGATAGAAAAGTTGCATAACATTGAATATCTCCAATGCATGACAAATTCTATACCTTGGGAAAAACACCAAGATGATCTTGAAAAATGGGAAGAAATGATGAAATTGCTGAAACAAGTTATCGATCAAAAATACCCGTACATGCCCCAAACGGTTAATGAAACATCTTGGAATAACATTAAGGATCAATCCGATTTCCCAAATCTCAGGTTTGAGAGACAAGGTTGTTGTGGATTCCCAACCCAGATGGAATATGATATGTTTGATCTTGAAATAGGTTGGGAGGTCCCAATTGCAAGAGAAGACGATTTTGAATTCCTAGACTCTTATAATAAGAAGAATGAATCAGAACCCCCCGAGGGTCTAAATCCCACCCCTTACTCTGATAAGGTGACCCTCGAAGGCAATTCTGACCTAGATTCTAGTAATTCAACTCACATCCTTAGCCTAGAATCTAGATCTGAATCTTTTTAGGAAAATTATAAGGCCCTGTATGATGAAAATCAAAGTTTTAATTTACATTATGATTCTGGTCCTTTATTTGATGAATGTACCTCTCCAACATCCTCAGAGATACAGATTGATTTTTCGAAAGTCATGCCAATCTACGATACAGAAAACGAGGAGTTGGAAGAGTGGGGTTTTGATTGGGTCTTCCCTACAAGCCATGAACTCAAGATTGGATCCAATAGGGACACCTTTTTAAGCTCAAAATCTACGAGTAGGCTAGATCCAGGTCAGGTTGCTAAGTATACATCATGTGATTTACTCTATGGTGGAACCTCTGATCTCGAATCAAATTCAGAACTTGATTCTTGCAATTTCTTCGATGATTTCGAATCTTACTATGATTATGGTGAATCATTGTTTCCTGATGACTACAAGCCAATCTACGACCTCAACCCATAGGATCCATTCTTCTACTCTGACTTTGAGGTCCATAATCCTGAGATCACTAATTTAAATTTAGGTTCCATTGAAATGGAATCATTTCTTTTTGATACTCAGGAATTAGAAACAAAAAGTGTTGAGAGTAACTGCAATCTAGAATTCAAATCTTTTCTTGACTCAGATTTTCTTTATCCTATAAACACTCTTTAGGCATTTACCTTTGAGTTTGCTAGCTACTATGAGGGCTCTCTAAATGAACCCACCTTTAATTCTTTTTTAGATGAGCCCTCATACACAATTCTTATTGATGCCACTCCCCTATATATACAGAACCTATTCAAACCCATTTTAAACCTCGACCTGCAACTGGACTCAATTTCTATTCTGATTCCCTTCTTAATGAGCCAGTTGCAAATGATTCTCCTTCACATTTGTATCAGGTTTCAGACATCGATCAGACTACAAATCACGCTCCATCCTTCTCTGATTACTCCTGTAGGGTTCCTACATCCACCACTGTTTCTTTTTCATTTAAGGATCCCTACTCTGACCAAGCTAATTCGACTCAGCCAAACCCTAGCTATACACTTCCATACCATTCGAATTCCAAAGTATATGGTGGGTTCCACATCTCTTGATCAACATTTATCAACCCACCAGATTGATTGGGTTTGAGCTGCATCATCAGCCTGTTGACCTAAATAAGCACCTGGTTGGACCAACAAGGCTCTTGATCAAGGTGCTTGTTCTGCAAAACTCATCTGATTTGACCACTCCTCCAGATCATTTTCCGCTCGACCGAAGGCATTGAATTTAGCGCTTAACGGGAGGCAACCTGTCTTTCTAAAAAATTGAGATCCATCTGATAATCTTCTGTACTTCACATCTATTCACCCTGAGTTCAATTTTAGAACAGTCGATCCCACCTCCAGTGCACATGCCAGAGCATGAAATCATCTACAATAGTCATTCCCGACCCGTTCGCCCACCCGATATTCCTATTCTAAATTCCTAAACCCAAAACTGTTTCATACCCTCTGTTTACAATGAGGACATTGCAAAACTTAGGCATGGGGGGGTGGTAAAGTGCAAGCGTTGAAAAATCAAAAGTTCAGAAGGGTTCTCACAAAAAATCACATATTCCAAAAATACGAAAAAATAAAAAATTCTTAAAAAAGGAAAAAAATGAGAGGAGCGAAAATTTTGTTAGCATATCAAATTTTGTGGAGAAAAAGGAGAGGAGTTAAAAATGTCAAAAAGGAGCACAAGTTGAAAAGAAAAGAAAAGAGGTAGTCATTAGTAAGAAGTTAAGGAATTGACTTAGTTCTAGACCATATCAAGAGAAAGAAAATGAAAGGCAAAAAGTGCTAATGGAACAAAGAGATTAGTAAGAACGCTGATTTTAGGCCACTTGGGATGTAATCCTAGGCTTAAAAATTCAAGTACTTGTTAAGATCTGGATAATCCTCAAGAGGTTGGGGAAAATGCGAAGCTTAAGTATTATGTCTAAGGCTTAGGGAGTATTTGGCCTCGTTAACTGACCTCTGGTTTGTGGGACTCGATAACCTAAGCACCTCAATCCACACACAGTCTGGTTCAGTGCACTTAAGTAACAAAATCAAGCAAATGCGTTTAAATTATTCTGAAAAAGTCACCTAGATTAGGAGCGATTGATCAACACAAGTTGATTTGGACGAGTTTCCAGCGCAGCGAGGTGGGAAATTCCCCTCGAAGATGCTCAATAACATATCGTCAGCTCGGTGCTTGTCTCCTAGGATATCTACATATCCTACCAGGGGCATGTAAGCACCCTGTGCTGGTTCAAATGCCATGGGCGGCATTATCCCGAAATGTCGATTGCTAGGGTCTGGATTTAGCTACAGAACACCATGGGTGGGATTATCTCAAAATCTTGAAAGCCAGGGTTCTGAGGGTTGCCATGGGCGGTGTTATCCTGAAGCATCGATTACTAGGGACCCTTCGAGGATTGATGATGGGGACTAGGAATCTGATACAGATCATGTTGTGAAGCCAATCCAAAGCTAGAAATAAAAACAAAAGAGAGAGAAAACTCTCCAAAAGCAAAGAAAAAAATTCCCCTATCTCTCTCTGACAAAAAACGCACTGCAAACTAAACCAAGGCTAAAACATGTTACAAGCATGGGTGCTTTAACCATAGATTTAAACGAACCATTAACCGTAGGATAGTTCCTGTGGACCGTAAAAACATTTGCGACAGACTGAGGCTAGAGCTGGTTAGGTCCAAATCTTGGTTGGTACTTGAGTACCTCTAGGCCTATTATCGGCATTCTGACCTAATCTACAAAAGAGAGCACACCTTAGAGTTCTGAGCATAAAAAAAGGTATGGTCTAGAATCGAAGTTAAAATCTTGAAATTTTTCTAAGGGACTAGCAAAAGCTAGGCATCGAGGTATGATGAGAACACTATCATAGGCCATAACTAGCTCATTTTGACCCAACTAAGTCAACAAATGCTCCTACATAACCGCCAGAAGGACATAACTCACGGTATAAGCATTCTAAGGGAAAAATAAGAAACTAGGATTAGAACTGCAATTTTACCAATACAATACAACCATGGGCTTCTCAAGGGCTGAATAAAGGTCAAACGGTCTTAATAAGATAACAAGTTGGTTGGATCAGATAGAAAAGGGTTTATGAGTGTTCTGGGAATTAAATGAATTTTGAAATCGTAAAAATAGACTCACTTAATCAACCAAGGTTCTGGTTAGGATAAAATTCACTTAAACCCTAAAAAAAATATAGAAAAATATTCTCTAGGGTTTAGTACCTTCAAATAGGCCATCAGAACCCATCTTGACCTAAAATGGAGTCTCAGACAGATATTTGCCCTAATTTGGGTTTATGCATAAATTGTCGAGTCAAACATGGTCAAAACCAAAATCCAACTTCACCATTGGATTTCTTAAGTCTAAATTAGGTTTGTACCAAAATTTGGACCTAAGGAGAACTTGTCTTGACCTAGTTTGCAATAGGGTTCTGTCTGATTACATTTCTACCCCTAACTTTCAAAAATCCTTATAATCAGCCCCCTAACTTCTTTACCATCTTCACAAGTAGGTCCCTTCACCATTATCGCAAAGGAAGCCTACTCCGACGATCTTCAACTAGGATTTTCTCCCTGATTGATTGATGAATCTCTTCCAAAATTGGAAGGAAGATTCATCAATTAATCCTCTCCAATATGAACCCAATTAGATACCCTGATTCTTTCCCAATCTCTCATGTGAACGCATGAGAGATTTGGGTCTCTTGAAAGCTTCCTTCTCAAGTGAGCCTTCCTTGGTTGGAAGCATGGGTTCCAAGCATAAAACCTTCTCAGATCCCACTTTAAAGACTCCCCAAGGTCCAACCATCTCTTAAGCTTGAAATTGTGCTGGAATCCCCTCTTTTCCTCTCTCCCCTCTGGCTGCAAGATTTTGCAAGCTTCAATGGTCTCTCCCTCACTCTCTCGTCGCCTAACAACAATACCAGTGGCGGGTTTATCTCCCGCACCGTCATCCGCATCGAGCAATACCAGCCGACACCGTTCCTACCCCATCTTCGCTGCTGCCTCTCCTACGAAGGTTCACATCCCCCAAGTTCGGTAGCCACACTGACATGGGATTCCTTTCCCTTTTGTCCCTTAGAAGTAGGTTTTTAAGTTCCCTCTCTCTCATACTTTCTCCCCCTCTCTATTTCCCAAAATCGACCACCAACGCTACTGAACACCGTCACCTCCTCTATCTCCAGCGACTCCTCCGGTGTGGTGTTCCCTCTGCTACGCACCTCCACCACACATCCCTGATCATTTCCCCTCACTCCATTCGCTCCATCATCCACCCAACCACCTCCCCGAGTAGACCCACTCTCACCGGCTGTTCCCATCACCATCCGACCACCACAACAACCCTCACTCCACACCACGGTGACCGTTACATTCACTGTGGCAGAGCGACCCTACTGAGTGTTCTGATGCGGCCATAAGGCCCCTATTCTTATTTTCAGGTAGCAGGTCAACACCTGCCATTGCTGTAGAGCTTCGAGCAAGCTTCGAGTTGCTCCAGGCCTTGCTACTCCCAGGGGATAGCTCTAGGTTGTGCGGACTTGAGGCATGCAGGTGTCCAAGTCCACAAGTGAAGGCTTCACCAGCTGCAGCCTCAATAATTTGACCGAGACATTGTTGTTGCGTTGCACGGAAGATAGGTGAGACATTTAGTCCCACCTCGGAAATGAAGAGGCATACGCACCCGCATAAACTGAAAAGATGCACATAGCTGTTCACCTCCAAACATTGAGGGTGAGGTCCTCCCCCTTCACCAAACTTGTCTGTGACATTGCCCCTATGGACCTGGCCAACCCGACTACCAGCCTAATCTACACTCCTCGCTCACCACCACATGCTGGTGAGCCTAGACCCGAGTATGCGCTAGATTTGATTAGCCGACCGGCTGTGGCTCTAGGAGTGCGAGACTGACATAGAAAGAGGGAAAGAGAGAGGAGAGTTGCACGAGGGAAGGGGGGTTTTTTCCCTGGAGAGTTTGGCTCTGACACTTAGTCGGATTCAGAAGGTAGAAGGGTCAGAGAAGAAGAAAGCCTAACGAAGAAAAAGAAGAGAAAGAAGAGAAGGATAACAGGGCTAAAGGTAGAAGAAGAAGAAGAGAAGAGAATTAAAGGAGAAAGCAGAACAGAAGAAGAAACAGCAAAGGAGAAGAAGAAAGACTAAGGAAGAAGAAGAAGAGAAGGATTATAGGGTTGAAGGCAGAAGAAGAAGCACAAGAAAGGAAGAGTCAAAGAAATCAGAAGAAGAAAAGAAAAAGGGCACTATAGCAAACGTAATTTAAGGCATCTGATTGCAAAATTAGACGTCTGAATTCATACTCCCTCCTCTACTAGATTTGAGGAATAATTGGTGATTCAAATCGCCATTATTTTGTATAAAGTTCTTTTTACTCTTTATATACTCATATGCTCTACAATGCAAATTAGTCTTTGAGTAATATTTTGTATTCAAGTTGTATTAATTGTAGAGGGTAGTGTGCGAATTCCATTTGCTCCCTATGCTCGACCTCGAAAAACTTTTCAAGTAATAAAGCTTGTATTTGTTTTCAAAGTGATTTCGACTATACTGCAACGCGATTATGTTAAACATCGATCTCGCAGCGTTAACAAGGAGGGCAAGTTGCGGCCTATGGATGGGGATGAGGAGGAAGGGCTGCCGGGTTTAGGGACGAGGAGGAGGTGCAATGTTGGCAAGGAGGAGGAGAATGGGCTACAACTGCTGTAAGGAGGAAGAACAGGGGTGTTGTGGATGGGAAGGAGAAGGATGACGACTACTGCTGCTGGATGGTGGTGAAGGCGGCTGTGGTGCTTCTAGAAGTAGAAGGAGGCAGTGGCGGTGCTATTAGAAGGAGGAGGAGGAGGCGGCTACTGGAAGGAGAAGGAGGACGAGGAGTGGCGGTGCATGAGGAGGAGGGGGCTAGTGTTGCATGCAAGAGACCAGCAGCTCTTGGGAGAAGGAGCAGTGGTGATGAGTAGGAGGAGGAGCATGGGCGGTGCTTGGGGATGAGCAGGAGGAGGAGAGAACGTGAAGGAGGATGATCAGGTGGAGGAGCGTGGGGCGGTGAGATCTATTAGGAGGAGAGCCATACGAGGAGGAGGAGAGGTAGACGGGGGAGGATATCTCTAAGGAGGAGGACGACTGCGTGAGAGGTTGAAGAAGACCTACAATGCATAGGGGGTCAGGCGTTTGTTAAAGGGCACAGGAGCATTACACGACGGTTCTTCTCAAAACCGTCATGTAAAGTCAGGTAGGGCGTGAAAAATGCCACCCGACCAAAATTCACAATCAATATAGACGATGGTTACAAGATCGAACCATCGTCTATAATATGATAGTTATTATTAACATCGTCGTGTAAATATATGTGGGTCCACCGCTCTTATTGCATGAGATTCATGGTGAATATGTATGATGGTTTTAATGCTAACTGTCATTTTTATAAAAGTATGATGGTTTTAAAACTATCATCGCTAGGCTCTAATATATACGACGGTTATAACAAAAACCATTGCTACAAAAGCGTCACAAAAGGCCATTTCTAGTAGTGAGTGCTTTCCTAAAGAAATTCTTTCCCATCGGTCATACTAAGTCCCTGCAAAGATCTATTACAATCTTTCAACAAAATTTGTCGAGACTCTACATGATGCTTGGGAAAGGTTCCAAGATCTTTTGAGAAGTTTCCCTTACAATGAGATTCCCTTATGGCAGCTTGTGCAGGTCTTCTATCATGGATTAGATGATCAACTTTGACATTTTGTCGAGACCTTGTGTGGTGGAAACTTCTTAATTAAGGATATAGAAAGTGCCTATGAATTATTCAAGGAAATGAGTGAAAACTCCTTTAATCATGCTTCCATGAACACCTTTGGTAGAACTACAAACCTGTAGTTCGGTGTTCATGAGATAGGCACTCAATCTATTCCCATTACCCAAGATGATCTCCAAATGATTGCCCAATGACTCAACCAGATGCAATTAAATCAAAGGAAATTTGAAGAATGACTTGCCACACCCATCCAGGATCCACAGGCTCCACATCTAACCCCAGCTAACATCCTCAGGAGAGAAAATTTGCATAATCTAAATACTACCCTTGCTGAGTATAATAAACATTCCGAGGCTTTTTATGGTTCACCAGGGAATTACACATATCCAAATCATAGCCCCACTAAAAATATATCTACCCTCCAGGAGCTATTTAGAAATTCTTCCAATCGGAATTATCTGACTCACTCCTGGGCCAATTTTGTTCCTTTCCAAAAACAAAACCTGTTTGGAGGGTATGGATCAAATCAAACTTTCTATCAACCTAGGCCATCTCAAGAAGATATCATTGCCCAGATGATGAAACCCTGAAAGGAATGCAAAGCAAAATGTCAGAAGTAACCCCTGTTGTTACAAATCTACATAATCAGTTTGGGGTTACTCCGACCCAAAGACCTGCAGGACATTTACCATCCAAGCCTATACCCAACCCTATCAATCAAAGGAACCAATATTAGGAAGAAAATCTAAATCAAAACTACCATGACCAGCCTCCCATCCACGGAGCATCTCAGCAACCATCAGGTTTTCCACAACAACAAGCCCCCCACGTCCTCCCAGGAATAACCAAACTACACATGCAGTTACATTGAGGAGTGGGAAAACCGCCATTGATCCTGGGCCTCCGCAAAAACCTGATGAAACCAACATTCCTATGCAAATTGACTCTTATCCCTCCACTCAGGAAGAAGACAACCCACCAAAATCACAAGATTCAAATCCTCTCCCTTACCCTCAAGCACTGCAATCCAAACCTTCGAAGAAAAAGAAATTAGAACCCTCTCACCAAGATCTTATGGACTTATTTAGGCAAGTCGAGATTAACATCCCCCTCCTAGATGCCATCAAGTACATCCCTGCCTATGCTAAATTCTTGAAAGAAATGTGTACCTCAAAGCAGTATGCCAAGAATCTAGGAAGGGTGGTCCTTTCTAAGATAGTAAGCTCAGTTGTTCAGAGTAAGCTGCTTCTCAAGAAAAAGGACCCAGGCACACCACTCATTTCGATTGTCATAAATGACACCACTTTTGATTGTGCCCTTAATGACTTAGGTGCCTCTATTAATCTCATCCCCATAGTCTTGCTCAAGGAATTCCAATTTGGTGAATTAAAACCTATTGAGGTTCAATTACAATTGGCAGACCGATCTACCATTAAACCACGAGGAGTTGTTGAGGATATTATTGTCAAGGTCTGTAATTGTCTATTTCCAATTGATTTTATAGTCCTTGACATACAGGTACCTGAAAGAATCAAAGATTCCCCTATCATCCTTGGAAGACCTTTTTTGGCCACCGCAAAAGCTAATATCAATTGTCATTCTGGGAAAATGGATATAAGTTGCAGTGACCAGACTATCTCATCAGATATTTTCAAAGCTTCTAGGAGGTCCCTTGATCATGAATTTTTTGAGGACTCTGATGATGAAATGGAAGCAATACTTGAGGAATCTATGTTGATCAACTTTTGCTCTACTCTAACCACCATTGAATTCGATTTCGCTAATTTAGATTCTGATTATGATAAAGGGGTCCAATACATTTCAGATCAACGAGTGTTTGACTTTTACTCTTCTAATCTTCCTGATTTCTCACCAAAATCATCCACACTAACTTCACCCACCCTTCATCACACTAACTTCTCTCCCACTCCCTTTCCATTGGACCTACCACCTGACCAACCTAAGTTTGACTTTTCTCATGAACTCAAACCATGGCAAGACTCAGGTCATCCTTCCATTTTTTCATCCAATTGTGATCCCCATAATTTTAGCACTCATATTTCAGGGAATCCTGAGGAATACCTTTTCTGTGAGCATTCACGTGTCCAATTATTTACATGATAATCCGTCTTCCGTGCATCGCTTCACACTCGGCTAAATGGCCTAAAAGATAGCACTGGATGGGAGGTAACCCATCATTTTTCCTGCTTTCCTTTTTCTTTCTTTTCCAGGTTTTGCTCCTCCTGGACCAGACCACTTTTCACTAAGGTGATCTCCTTTCCCTCCTAATGCATGAGGACATTGCATATCATAAGCTTGGGGAGGTTTTTTAAATTTTGATGATGGATTCAGGATTTTCAAAACCAAAAAATATGCATTTTTTCTTTTGCATGCATCTTCATAACAGAAAAATCATAAAACTCCTTAAGGAAAATATTTGGAAATCAGGACTAAGGTTGAAGAATCATTTCAAAGTACAGTGCAATTTAATCTTTAATAAGCTAGGAACTAGAATGCGGATACAATTTTTAGAATTTATGTGTCTATTCTTAGACTAGATCAAGTATCTTTCTCTAAATTCCACATGAGCTCATGATGATTCAGGTAACTTGATCTCTTTTTGTGACTTGCAATTACTTGGCTTAGTTTCTGACCCAAAAGCTTGCATCTCTTGCAAAATTCTTGTGTCGCATTTTACACACAAAGCCAACACCCAAATATATATATATATATATATTTAGGAAAATTAGAAAAACCCTTTGTTTAGTCTTAGTGTAATCTGAAGCAGATGATTGGTTTGAGTTCCCACCATCGAGAAGGAGGAAAATGCCTTCTTTGAAGACACGATGTCAACATGTTACCGCCTTGACACTGCTCCATATTAATATTTCGTATCTTTAGATGGAGCATTAAGGTGCATTTTGCAACTCAAGTGTCTTAAACGGTGCTCTACCCATAGCGTCGGAGTAAGAGCTTGAGTTCACTTGGAGCACCCCATTACACCGTATTGTGTTTTGGGGTTGTGAGCTCCTTGGTGGTGTCATGGATAGTACTCTCTCGAAGTGCTAGTGCCAGAGCCCCCTTGAGGATTGGTAACAGGAATGATGATCCTTGCACATCTGTTATAGGATTAAGCTAGGAATAAGCATGGGGGATACCAAAAAGAAAAAAAAAGTTTTAAAACATGACATTATAAATGTTGGTATTCACAAAGCACCGACACAAGGCTTTTAAAAGATTATGCAAGTTGCAAGTCAAATTCAAGAGTCAAGGAAATCTAAACTACAAAATAATTTTAGGTCATTTGAATTAGCAAGGAGTTAACTTGTGAATTTTTGAGAGATACATTGATCCCGATTCATCTTACATTTGCATCTAAGGATGAATCCCGATGTTTTGTCTTCAACAAATCTCGTACCTTTCATGTTTTTAATCAACCAAAGTCCCATGATCTTCTCTTCAAAAATAAAAAAATTAGTTTTTCCCAAAAATTCATTTTGTGAAAATAGTTTTGCTAAGAGGTTAGCAAAAGATAAGCAAGGGTGAGTGATAAGCACCAGTTTATTATCATTTTTATGCCCTAAAATAGATCGAGCTCTTAGGGTTTTATCTCCACAAATGGGTTTTCAGGATGCGTTTAGGCATCTACTTAGGATAGGCAAGCATTGCATTTTAATGCCATTTTGATGCATTTACTTGAGTTTGAGGGATAGATAGAAAGCTAGGTCCCACATACCTTGGCACTCAGGAAGACAAAAGATGAAGAAGAAGCTCCTATCAGTTAGATCCAACTCATCCCAACTGGATCCTAGCTCCTTCTAGTTGGATTAACTCATCCTTAGCTCCATTCAGCTCATGTCAGCTGAATGGTAGCTCTAGCTAGTTCACCTCAGCTCCATTTAGCTCACCTTAGCTCGATGACAACTCAAACTAGCCCAAGATAGTTGATCCCAACTCCATTTCAGCTCCTCCAGCTTTGCCCAGTTCACTAGAACTCAAGCTGACTAGGTCTAACTACTAGCTAGACCTAGTCAGCTGAAGATGACCACAACCAGGTCAGGCCAGCTCAAGTCCAACTCTCAGAGGCTCAACTTAGTTTAGTTAAGCTACTTGACCTAAGCTATCTACTCCAGCTAGCTAGGTAATCTTCGGGAAGACCAGACCTAGCTCACCTCAACTTACATAAGCAGAAGCTAGCTCATCCTAGCTTGGCTTAGCAACTAGCAAAGAACTAGCATGCTAAGCTAGCTAAGGTAGCTCCTTGTAGTTCCCTTTAGCAACCACCAACTCCAGTGCAGCTCAAGACAACTTCCTCTAGCTTTGCTTCCTCAAAACCCTAGCTCCCTCTACCTCTCTACCCTACTCCCTACAAGCTAAGCTAGCTAATCTAGCTTAGCTTAGCCAGTCACCTCCTTGGCATCCCTACATAACCCTAAAACCCACCGACCTAAGCTCCACCAAATAGCCCTAAATCTAGTCCACCTAAGCTTCTATTCCTTAGCTATTTTGGTGACAACCGAACCACATCCCTTCACCCCACCAACACCATCAAGAGTCACCCCTAAAATGGTGCCAAAACCACCCATAACTAACCCTAACCTCTAGACCAACTTCCCCTCCAAAATCTCCCTCATCTCCACCACACATCTCCCTTTAAACCCATCCTATCCATCCATAAGTCGGCGCCACCTAATTCCTTCTAGAAGCCTCCTTTTTGTCTCGAAGCTGTCGTGTCTCTCCACCACCAAAAGCCACCAACACCACCTACAACTATCCCCCATCACACCCTTAAGTTGGCGCCAAATAGCCTTAGCCATAGGATCACCAACAACCCCCATCTAGCCATCCTAGTCATCCAATCAAAGGGGAATGCCAACCCCCTCTCCCTTCCTATTAATACCCCCCTAAACTATCACCATATTTGCATCTTCTCCATTAGTTAGGTTCACCCATACACCACTTCTATCCAAGCAAAGCAAGAAGAACAAGAGAAGAAGATCAAGGGGGCAACCTACCCACCCCCTTGGTGGCTTCTTCCTCTCCTTCCTCTCCTTCCTCTCCCTTATGTCACACCAAGGAGAAGGTCACCTCTAGAAGGACGGCCAGGCAAGAAGGAGATCTTCATGGAGGAATTCTTTTGGAGGAGTCATCATATTGGAAGCATGGAGGAATTCTTTTCAAGCACAGGAGCTGCTGTGCTTGGAGCAAGGAACACTGCTTCACCATCTTTGGAGGACTTTTCTTCATCTTTACTTTCTTTGTATTAGTTACTTTAGTTTCTCTTTTTTATTGTACGAAGCATTCAACTACCTGTCCCTTACTTTGCTAGTAATACAAATCATTTAGTTTGCCTTCCAACTTTCATGCTTTCTAATTTGTGTGTTCTTCTTGTAGTAGTAGCTTAGTGCACCACACCCTCTTCTTCTAATTACCCTAGGTGCACTTGTATAGAGTGAGCTTAGAAGATAAGGTTTTCTTATTGTCACTTAGTGTTAGTGATAGGTAGTTAATTTTCACATTAAATACCCGATTGTTTGAAAAACTATAAAAACAACAAAAATCAAATTCACAAAAAGACAAGTGCGGATTTGAAAGGCATGAGAGAGAATCAATTACTGTGATTAATAATTTGGTCTCCTTGGATGATCATAGATACTCCACTATCAAAGAATTATAAATTGTAAAAGTTTGATTGCTGATTTACGCATTGTAACGACACTATTTCGCATTATTAACAAACCGTGTATTTTTCACTATCAGTCACCCTCTCCCCTTGCCATTAAAAGAAGTAATTCATATACAATTTACAAAATTTACCCTAATGCATGATGATGTATGTTATGTAATATTTATAATGATGGATGCATCTAATAAGCCTATGAACATGCATAAATAGGCATTTTACGTTAAATAAATGTTTCTACATCAACCCCCTTAGCCTACACGTTAGGAACAAAACACCTAGGTGACCCCTCTATAAAAGAGAGAGCCACCATAGGTACCCTTCCCCCTCCATTTCCCTTTATCTTCTCCACCTTGGTCTCCTCCATGAGCTTCTCCCTTAAGAACTCCAACCACGGCCAATGGCTAATCATGTGCCTCCTTGGTCTTGTTTTCTAGGTGAAAAGGAGGTAGGCTTCAAGCCAAGGATTCTCCTTCCCACCCTATAGGCCTAGTGCCCACATTGGAGAGGCCACCTAATCACTCTACCTCCATTATCATTTTCATTTTCTTGTTTGTTTAGTTGTTTATTTGCTTACTCATTAATTCCTTTACTTGCTTAGTAGAATAGCTCTTTCATTTCAAACATTTTCTTGCTTTTTCTAGTTCCTTTATTTGCTTACTAGTTGGTAATACGCACTCCATCACATACTCACTTACACATGCCCACTCACTCTCTACGCCAATACACACGCGTCCACCTTTCCATTTTCACTATATCATCGAGCACCACCACATACACATCATTTCACTATCATTATCACACCTCCATCACACTTACATTCACATGCACACCCTCACTCACTTGAGCACACACACTCCCACCTACTATCCTCATTAGTACACACACATTTCCATTAGGTAGAACCACCAGTAGAACTTTCACCTAGCTCCTACCACCACCATTAGAACCCTAAGCCTATGGTCATCCTTTCACCTTATCACCGAGCCCACAAAGTAGATTCCATAGAGAAGAACACCTTAGAACACACCTTAGTCACTCCCTCACCTCCACTATAGTAATCACCACAAATATTAGGACCAATAAACACATCATAACACACATTACCGATCCACTTCAACTCAACCACATTTGGGACCTACAACACTTCATCCTAACCTAGATGGGCTACTACCTAATCCTAATCATTCTCATCATCACCACAACCTTTGTCCATCTCCTACTTGGATTACATTCCTCCAAGAAGACCCCTGCCGAACACAACATCGAGTCACCTTTGTCATCTCCACTTATCGCATGAGTGAATGAGTGTGTGTGTTCTTGTAAATATCTTTTTCTAAGCTTTGTATAAGTGACTCAAGTCACAATTAGTGTAATGGAGTTTGCTTAGTTTTTACTTCAAGTTGCAATGTTTCTCCCTTTCTTTGTAATAAAAAGTTTTACCTAGTTCTTCCTACTCTTTGTGTTCTTATTCAAAAATAAAAAAATATGAAAAATGAAAATCGTAAAAAGGCTTCTTTTCTTATTTAGTTGGCATTTGTAAATACATATTTCTTGCTTTCTCACAAAACTCAAAAGCCAAAAATAATATAAAAGGAAAAAGAAAAAATATATATAGTAGTTAGCCTCTCATTTTGTCACTAAAGAAAAATAAAAAAAGTAAGCACCTAGCTACTTTTAGGTTGGCTGTCTTTCGCAAAAAGAAACAAAAAATGGAAAAAGTAGAATCCCCAAAAATAGAATAAAGGAACTCAATTAGGCCCTTCTCAACTTAACCTCCCTGTTGGATCGACCGAGACTCACTTAACCTTCATCGAAATCGAGTTCCATAATAAATTAAATGACCTAGTGCTTAAGTGTTAAAAATGCACTTCGGCACGTAACCTTCATTACCCGCATCTTTACGCACTAAGTATATGTCAAGATCCCAACATATAAGGTCTAGATTTCTTGTGAGAAAACACTACAACTAAAGCTCTTTTTTATAGTGTGTTCGGGGCATAGATCACGTAGAAGGTAACTATATTGTAGTATAGTGCGAAATACATATCGACAAATAAATTAATGGAACTGGTGAGTCCTGGTCGATCACAAGGATGCAGGAAGCACTTTTGATTTCATGTGTTTGGTCCAAATATAATTACTAAATGGCATAGACAAAATATCGCAGTAAATATATCAATCAGAGAGTTTGAACATGAATTGCATACATTTAACTAAACAAATTCTAACATAAACATAAACTATTTATGTAATAGAACAAGGGCACCATGGGTTGTTCATGGTGCCCTTCTAGAGAGGTTGGGAAGAGCAGCAAGGATCCGTCGGGGTGGCCCAATGGATGCTTCAGATGGAGATGCAGAGATAGAGGTAGAGAAGATGGGAAGAAGAAGAAGGGAGAGGAGTTGTAGAAGGAGGAAGAAGAATGCTCTGGAATGGCCTTCAAAGGGGATCCTTAGGCCTCTTTTTATAGCTTTTGTGAAGGGCATTTAGGGCATTGGAGCCCTTAATTCCATGAAAAAGCTTCAGATTAAATAGATCCATTGATTGAGAGATCAACAGTCCTAACTAAGCCTTCTAAATCCTTCTTCCATTCACAGTTTAATCTGGTGCTGACACATGGTACAATGTGCACCCTAGGATCTATATCTGACGGCCTCTGCTTGCCCATCGCTCATCGCTTCGTCTGCACGCCCGCTGCACGGCCTCAATCCGCGCCTCAAATACTAACCCCTCTTAGCCATCAGATCTCTTGATAAAGCGGCTTAAAAAGCTTACACTACTGATAAACACTAGTTTATCATCATTCTTTTGCATTAAAACAAACCTAGCTCGTAGTATTTTGCTTTGCAAATGGGTTTTTGGGCTACATTTAGGCATCAATTAGGTTAGGCATGCATTACATTTTTTATTGTCATTTTAATGTGTTTTTGTGAGTGTTAGGGATATACAGATTGTTAGAACTCCAAAACCCTAGCACTCAGGAAGGCAAGTGGTGAAGAGGAAGCTCAGACTAGCTAGAACTCTACTTGATCCAGCTCACTTGAACTAGGGTTAGCTCATCCTAGCTCCATTCAACTCATCTCAACTAAATGGCAGCTTAAGAGAGGTCACCTTAGCTCACTCTTACTCAGGTCAGCTCAAATCCAACTCAACTTAGCTGAATTTAGCTCATCTCAGCTCCCATTAGTTCACAGGGAGCTCTAGCTAGCTCAGTTGAGTTGACTAGAGTTCACCTCAGCTCAGGACCAGCTACATCCAGCTCCACTAAACTCCGACCAGCTAAAGATGACTTCATCTTAGCTCAGGAAGCTCAAGTCCAGCTCCCAGGGACTCAGCTTAGCTCAACTTTGTTGAGCTAAGCTACCTTAGCTACCTCAACTAGCTAGATCCTCCCTGAGTGCATCAGACTCCGCTTACCTCAGCTCCTTTCATTAATAGCCAGCTTACTTTAGCCTAGCCTAGCAGCTAGCAAAGAACTAGCAAGCTAAGCGAGCTAAAGTAGCTCCTTGCAGCTCTCATTAGCAACCACCAGCTCCAATGCAGCTTAAGATGACTACCTCCACCTCTTCTCCCTCAAAGCCCTACCTCCAAATGCCTCCAACCCTACTCCCTACTAGCTAAGCTAGCTAAGCTATCTTAGCTTAGCTAGCCCACCTCCATGGCACCAAAACCTACTAGCCTACTACCCTACAACCAAAGTTCCAGCAAAAAGACCACCTAGTCCTACTTTATTTTGGTGCCAACTATCCCTTCCATCACCACCCTACATCCACCATCAAAACCCATCTCCACCCTCCATTTTTTCCCTCCAAAATCAATGCCTTCTGGAAGGTATTTTTGAAGGGAAAACCAAGGCACCTCTTCATTTCCCTCCCATTTTTCCGTCCAAAAATATCAAAGCACCACTTCATTTCCCTCCAAAAAAAATCATAACCACCCCCCTTCCCATCCTATAAATACCCTACCCTACCACCACATAATTCCCATCCTCCATTTTACTTTAGTCTACGATATACCCACCATAATTCAAGGCCAAGGAAGAAGAAGAAAAGAAGATTAAGGGAGCATCCTACCCACCCCCTTGGTGCCTTCTTCCCCTTCTTTCATCTCCCTTGGGCCACGCCAAGGAGAACTTCTACAACTTACAGGATGGCCAGAAATAGGAGGAGAAGAGTGCTACATGCCCACCCTTGGAGGAGCATAGGGCACGCCCCCTTTGAGGGCTTGTCTTGGAGGTCTTCACCTTGAAGGAGCTTTACAAGGAAGGAGTTGGAGGACTTCTTTTCAAGCCCGAGAGCTACCAAGCTTGGAGTAAGAAGCTCCTCTTCACCAAATTTTAAGACGTTTTGTGTTTTACTTTCTTGTAGTTTCAAGTTAGAATGGAAGCATTCCTCTACATGTGCTTTTTGTAAAACAGATTTCTATTAATTCAAGTTGCCTTCTTTTATCATTTTGTTGCATAGTTTTGTAGAATTCTTTTGTCTAGCATTTTTTCACCCCTTCTCCTTAGTTATTCTAGGCCTCCAGGTGCCTAGAGTGAGCTTAGGGAGAGGCTCTACTTATCACTTTAGTAGTAGTGTAGTGTATTAGTGTAGATGATTTTCTTGCCATCAACAAACCTGCATTTTTCCTGTTATTTCAAAACCTATAAAAATCACATATATAAAACACCAAAAAAAAGTTGATTTCGATTTCCAAGCAAGAGACATAATTTTGAAAACATTTGGCCTCCTTGGACGACCCTAGATACTCCCCTATCTAGGTTATAAATTTTAAAAGCGTATGCAATTTCACATGTTACAACGGCTCTAAAACCCTAATTACAAATCACGCTAAATCTCGCATCAACTGCGCCCGGCCAACTCCAAAGGTGCACGTTATCACGTGCATCTTCATCTGAAGCTCCCATACCCACCACGTGTCCGCACCTGATCTTCCCGATGAAGATCCAGCAGTTGAATTTCATCCTCACACGATCGACTCCCACATCGTGACTCGAACCCACGTCGCGCATTGATTTTTAAGCATGCTCTTTGCTATGCTACGTGCGTGGCTTGTTGCGATTTCCAAATCTCCGCACGACCGTTCTCAACCGTTGGATGGATATCCAATGGTCGAGATCGCATCCTTTTCTGATGGAGCGGCTGGAGGCGGGTGGCGTGGATGCATCGCAGTAGTTGGATGATGATCCAACAGCTCACGGCTTTCCTTCCAAAATTGGGGCATGGTGAGGGGAGGTTGCGATGGAGCCACGTGGTGCCATCATGACTATCCATCTTCTTCTCCTTCTATCAGATGATGTAGGCCTCTGATTGAGTTGATTTCTACATTGTTGGATTGCGAACATCGATCCAAATCCATCAGTGCGGTTGGATTTGTCATCTAAGGTTCAAATATTCTTAAATTTGGGGTACTTTGGAAGTCTGATTGACACGACCTTGGAAGCGTTAACTCCCATCATCGTTCTAAATAGATCCACAAGGTTGGATCGGTCATCTGTAGCCCTAGCTTACCTGCAATTATTAATACCTCTCAAATATCACATTATTATCTATAAAACATATAAATAATCTAGGATGCAAAGTATGATTTGTATGCATGCAAAATGCCCATGTTAAGCTAGGTTCTACGTTAATTCAGGCAAATTAGGGCCTGTGATTACCGCGCAATCATACTCACATGCCTAAATCTTGCTAGTCCATTGCATGTGCAAGACTAAATGTATTTTATCAAGAGCTTAACTAAAGGTTTATTTCCTTTTGTTTCTGATCAAGGCGTGTTTCTCGAATCAAAAATCAGGGTTTGGAGGACTTGTCATCGTAGCTTACAAAATGCGTCTATTAGATAAAATTTATAGCAGAAACTCCAAAAGTAAGTCCTGGGTCGAAAATAGGGAGGCGAACATTTGGTTTTATAAAAATCCATGCTTCGCTTTTTAATTTTTGGTCATTTTTATCTTTTCTATTTCTTTTTTCGTTTCTAGCAAGCAAGAGATCAGGTCAATGACTTCTAGTTAATCTACTTGCAACAATATAAGAGAAAGAGAGAGAAAGAGAGAGAAACAATCATCTATTTAGAAAAAGAATGTTTATTACAATACGAAACTCCAAAATCTACACTACGAAAGTGCAAAAAGATAGAATGAGGTAAGAGAAATCCCCTTAGACGGTTGCTTAGAGGATGACTCGCTTTGACGTCACCTAGAGGAAGGTGGTGAGGAGCGGGACGAATGGGAATGGAGCTAGAGGACGGAGGGTGAGGCAGGACGGCGCCACGGCGAGGATCTTCTTTCCGAAGGGTGGTGAGAGGATGGCCATGGGATGCTCCATGAATGGGGATGAGAAGTGGGAAAACTATTTTCTTTTCTACTCTAGAGGAGCATCCCAGGCTTGGGACAAGCTCTCTCTAAAGCCTTGGAAGTGGTAAGAGGAAGAAAGGAAGAGATGGGTTGGAATGGTGGTGGGTAGGTCCTTTTATAGTGGAGGAGGAAGAACAAATTCGCATCTAGGTCATTACTGACGTCCGTAAACGTTGCTACAGATCCGCCCTTTCAATCGTTGAAGTTCTGCGCCTTAAATTCATTTGTTGGTGTTCACGGGTCATTAGTTGTAATGGCCCATCACACTTTTAGCCTTTTAAGATGTCTGGAGTCTCAGTCAGACGTCTATTCAGACGTCTGGACCCGTTCCCAGACGTCTGAAAATGAAATTTCTGTACTATACAGCGCACTCTGCACGCGGGCAGAATGCAGAACCCTCCTCTTCTCTCTCCCTTTCTCTTTCTTCCCCAAACCCTAAATCGCACGCCTTCTATATACACCCCCCTCGTATCTCCTCTCCACTCCATACAGCAGCCACCACCACCTTCAGTGCTGTGTAGGAGTGACGAGAGGGGGCGAGCGAGGGAGAGTGTGAGGGAGGAAGGAAGAGAGCTCGGGAGGAGGAGGAGGCCGAGGTCGGAGGAGCTTCAGTGGAAGCTCGGTAGAGCTCGCACGGCCACCGCCGGTGCGTGTGGGAGGAGGAGAGAGCTCGAGGAGGCAACCTTCTAGCCCTCTACAGCGGATGGAGCTGCGGTGGTGCGAGGCGGAGTGAGCGAAGAGAGCTACGAGGAGTCCTTGTACTGGAACTTTTCCAACATCAGACGTCTGGAGTGGAGTCCAAACGACTGACGGGGTACCTGGATGTCTGGAGCTAAGGCCAGACATCTAAAAGCTCATTTATCGCAAGGTATGTATCTCCATGCGCCATGCATATCGCAGCAATAGGGTATATGTCGGCTGATCGCGTCTGTGATGTCAAACACAGGTGAAGCCTTGGGAAGGAGTGTGGAATGCTTTCCCACTCACTTTTGGACGTTTGATCACAACATCAGACGTCTGGAGGTGCGTCCAGATGACTGGAGGCATTGTCCGACATCTGGAACTGGCTTCAGACGATCGCAGAGAAGGTTTGGATATTAGAGGATACCGTAGGGACTTAAGGTAAAGATCTGGCACCTTTTAAGACATCTAGGATTATTCCCAAATGTTTTGTTTTGAACAGTAGGCACATTTTTGACCTATTTGGGGTCCGATCGGGATCCGTTTTACGCAAACGAAATACTTGTATTTTCCTCGTGAGTTCCTCTACGTACTAGAGTCCTTTGTACACTTTTCTAAACTCTTCTTTTGTGATGTATTCCCTGGTTTAGAGTTTTAGTCTGCTGCGTATTTGGGGCTCGCAAAGATGCCTGGGTCTGCGACTTGAGCCCCTGTTACTCCCGTGTTGCCTGTTAGAATATGAGCTACCTATAATTAATGAACAATCACCTATGAAATCACTAGTTGCATGTATTGAATTATGGAAACACGAGTTGTCTCTATATGGATGAGAAATGAATTGTGAAAGGTGAAATCTGGATTGGAATAAATGAGGTGAACATGAGCATGAACCTTACAAGGAATTTGGAGTAGAACTCTTATGGATAGATGGAAATCGGGAATGTAGATAGGAAGTGTGTTGGCCCTTGAGTACATGGTACCAAGGAGAGCAACTATCCCCTTTTTGTGTAGAGCGGAGCTAGCCTCCCTTGGGTTGTGACCCAGGGTTAGGATTGGCCACTCTACATCGACTCCTGTTGGCCCTGGTGTGCATGGTACCGAGGTGAGCTACTAGTGTAGGGAGAAAGCTAGCCACCCCATGGGGCTCGAGGTTCAGCTAGCCACCGTACACCAACTTGTTAGGTCCTCTGGGCAAACCGGGGTAGTCAGACGAGGGTGCGCGGATTGTGGAGGGGTGAGACCCCTATTTGGTTCTGAGGCAAGCACCTGTTCTGAGGGGGCAAGGCCCTATACTGTTCCGTGCTGTACTTTGGGTGTACCCGCTAGTGGAAATGACTAACCACGTCTCAGTGTGAGGTAGCTACCCATGCACTTATCACGCATGTCGTAGTCACTGCTACATCTTGATAGTGACCTCGGGGTGGTTTACTGGGTGTAGGACTACCACGGGGGACTCTCCCAGCTAGGAGAGCACCACGTGTACCTTCTACTCTACGAAAAAGACTGCAATCAAGATCGTTCCCATGAGGAACATGCAAGATCAAGAATATTTGGATGCTTGAGAGAAATGGGTGAAATGGAAATGCATATAAAATAAATAAATAGACATGAGAATTAAACCTGTTGCTTTTACTATTTTTGGATAATATAGATACCACTCTATTTAGTGTTTGCTGACTCTGTCTTTTCGTAATACTACTCAGGACCAAGAGTTGAGCAACCTGAGCTTCTGGCTGCGAAGGGTGCTGGGTCCAATCGAGCCCAGCCATAGTTTTTCAGCACTTCCTTTTCGTTCCTTTACTGTTGTAGTAAGTATTGGACTGTTAGTTACTGTTTGTCTCTATTGTTTACTTATATTTTTCGTTGTTATTGCTTTGTGGTGGTATGTATTGAAACAACAGATTTATTTTTCCTTTACTGCTTGTATGTTTCTTTTACTTAGTGATATTTCATATGTGAATGTGGTTTACTTTCCTATTTTCTGGTTAATTCTTGTTGGACGACTGGGTCTTGGGACTAGTCAAGGCGAGCCGGTCACGGGTCTTGTAGGGATTCGATAATCAAGTCATAACAAGATGGTATCAGAGCAAGGTCATCTCGAGAAATGAACCAATTGGCTTGAGAATAAACATTCATGTGCATATAACTAGGATAGCCACCACAATGTATCGCCTTGATATTCGTTTTGAGTGTTTTCTCGAAGAAATTTGGTATCGTTGACCCTCTTATTCTGTCTTTCGCGTCTCCTTGTAGGAGATGCCTCATTGGGGAGTTCTCGAGGTGGGCTGTGGTTGCAGCCGTGGACGAGGTCGGAGGGGCAGACATGCCAGGACTAAGGTACTAGTTGACCCACCTCTTCTCCCAGGTGTTTAGGCGTAGGATCTCGCCTAGCTGATGAGGGACATTGTGCGAGAGGAGCTCCACCAGCCTCCACGAGCAGCTCTCCTTGAGGACGTGGAGGGGGAGTCCCCGGTGGGATAGAGAGACTACCATAGTGCTGGACGAGCAGAAGGGGGAGGGGGTGGTCCTCCACCTCCCCCACCACACTCTAACACTTCCAAGCACGAGCCCTCCTTGCCTGGTGGCGTGCCCGTTCCCCCACTGCAGTTGCACCATGAGCTTTCCGGATAGTTCCAGAAGCTAAAGCCCCCCTCCTTCAAGGGGGATGACAACCCGTCTGAGGCAGAGGACTGGCTAGAGTAGATAGAGAAGGTGTTGAACACCCTTTGCCCTCTCGCAGAGTGCTGCATGGCCTTTCCCACATACCAGCTAGAGAGCGCGACACACAGGTGGTAGAGGGCAGTCAGAGGCTAGGAGAAGAGAGAGCCGACGTGGGACCAGTTCGTGACTCTCTACTGCGAGCAATACTTTCCACAGACCTGACATGACCAGAGGAGGCGGGAGTTCCACACTCTTCACCAGGGGATGCTGACTGTTAGCATGTACCGCACGCATTTTCTGGAGCTGTCACGTTTTGCCTCGATAGCCATGTCTACGGAGGAGGAGCACTTGCGGAGGTTTACCAAGGGGCTCCGACCTGCTATTCAGGGGTATGTCAAAGCCCTGAAGCTGCCCACCTTCTCACAAGTGGTTGAGGAAGCCATGACCTACGTGGAGACCAATTCGGTCGCACGAGACATCGACAACGGACAGAAGAGGCCCTATCAGCAAGAGTACTCTCAGGGCCATCGGGTGAGGAGTCACACAGCACCTGCAGGAGAGTCATCTCATTTTGCGAGGCCATCAGTGGCTTTTGGGGGCCCCAGACAAGGGCCAGTTGCTAGCACCAGATCCCCACCCAGCCGGCAACAGGGACCTACTGAGGGAGGAGGTCATGTTCCCCTTTGCTAGTAGTGTGGCCAGCCGGGCCACATCAGGAGGGGCAGCCCATCTAGGGTCGGAGCACAGCAGATGCTCCCCGCATCGAGCACTGGCGGGCGAGCAGGTGGTCGTGGTCCCCAAGCGCATGGGGGAGGGCAGTAGTCATGAGGAGGGTACTAGCCAGCGGCTGCTCGCCCGACCCAGAGTGTAGCTGCTTCGTTTGCATCGAGGACTGAGGGGCGTATCAATGCCCTGACACACAAAGACGCCAGGGCTTCCTGTTCAGTGATTGCAGGCATGGTTACCATTTCTAGCATATTAGTGTACGTACTTTTTGATTCCGGTGCCACACACTTCTTTGTTGCTGCGAGTTTTGCCGTCAGTTTAGGGCAGGGAAGTGTACTATTAGAGGATCCATTTGTGATCAGAGGCCCAGGTGGCTAGTTGTTTGTAGCTGAGGAGGTCTACACGAATTGTGAGGTTAGTATAGGGGGACACAGCCTCCCCGCTGAACTGATTTTGATACAGATGGAGGATTCTGGCATGATCCTAGGGATGGACTAGCTGTCCTCCTATCACACCCTGGAGGACTAATTCGGGAAGAAGATCGTCTTCTCCATACCAGAGTTGCCTCCCTTTGAGTTTCTTTTTTTTTGAAACTTAAGGAAAGCTATCATGAAAAGATAGCAATCCGGAGAGCATTTTATTTCAAGTTAAACAAATAAAACTAATTACATATTGGATCCCCATCTATGTATGAGGGACCAGCACTCATTTACAATTAGCTCACACCGAACTTGTCTCTCCTGAAATAACTTTTCATTTCTCGCCCTCCACGCACACCACAAGGTGGTGGCCATACACCTATATGGTCGTCCAGATGTAGTAAACCTCCGCCAAAGGGACTCCCAAGTAGGTAGAGGTTCCTAAAATATTTTCCCCCATAACTTGTCTATGACCAAAAATGAGGAAAAAATATGAGACACACTGTCAGTGTGTAATCCATAAAGATAGCAGGCATTTAATGTTGTCCCCATTCTTTTCTGTCTAAAGTCACCCGTAATCAAGCCTTCCCTCCTGCAAAGCCATAAGAAAATTTGTACTTTCAGTGGAATCTTCAATAGCCATACTTTCTTATGAATCGGGTCAATCTCCACATTTGTGTTTGACCTGATAATCCTTTCATAGGCCTGCTGCATTGTAAACTTCCCATTCCAACCATATGTATCAGCTGTGCCCTATCTAGGATAGATCTGCTGTAATGCAGATAGCAGATTCTGCCTATCCTTCTACTGTCGTGTACCTGTTCTGCATAATTCAGATCCTTCAAGCCTCTAGCAGTTCCCTGTAATAGACCACAGGCTGCTAACAGGGGCTTCTTTATCTCCAGCTGCAGCGTGTGCTGTTGGATAGGCATCTTTTAAAATCCCCGTAGTTGACCACTGCTCATTCCACAAACTGAAATCACGGCCATCTCCAAGCTTGGGCTGCATCAAGTGACAATTGGTTTTAATTGCTAGGATGACTGATCTCCAAAAAGGGGATGGTTTGATTGGATGTAACCTCTTCAGTGCACTGTTGGAACCACCATAGCAATCTCTAATCAGGTCTGTCCAGATTTCTTACTTGCCCTCAAAGATCTTGATCACCCATTTAATCAGAAGAGCCTCATTGAATTCCTTAAGTGCCTTAATCCCCAGTCCACCCATTTCCTTTGGCCAGTAGATCTGTTCCCATTTCACAGGCTACATGAACCTCCCCTCATGTCCTGCCCCTTTCCAAAAAATTTCTTCCGCATTATGTCCAGCCGTTTCCAAATAGATTTCGGGGCTTTAAAGATGCTGAAGTAGAACACCGGGATAGAGGTTATCACTAAATTTAGGAGAATTAGTCTCCCACCCTTTAACAAAAATTTACTACTCCACCCTTCCAGTTTAACAGAGATCTTATCGAAAAGAACAAACCAATCATTCTTCTTTTTTGCAGATCATAATGGCAATCCCAGATATTTAATTGGCACCTTAGATTGAGGTGTACCCAATGTAGACGCTAGTGTGTTTTGTTCCTGCTAATTCATGCCAAAGCATATCAAAGTAGACTTTTCCCTATTCAATTTCAAACCTGAGATGTCTCAAAAAATCTTCACCATATGCCCTAAATCATGGGCAGTAAAATTGGACCCTTCCACAAAGAGAATCGTATTGTCTGCACACTGTAAAATAGGAGCCAAAGTCCTGTTGGAAAGTGAATATCCTCTGATGACCCTTGCCTCTGTCATTTTACATGCATATCTTGCGAGCCCATCAACTGCAAGATTAAGAATCAAGGGGGCTAGAGGACATCCTTGTCTAACCTCGCATTGAGGTTGAATCCAAGCACCACATGGTTTCCCATTGATCAGTGGGGAGAAGGAAGCAGTTGTGATACAACGCTTCATCCACTGGATCCATTTGGGGGGGAAACCTCTCCTTTTGAAAACCTCCCAAATGTATGGCCACGACATCGAGTCGTAGGCCTTTTGGAAGTCCACTTTCCACATAAATGTCTTACTTTTTCTTCTGTGCCATCCACTCACCATTTCTTGGGCCATAATGAAAGATTCTTGAAGGGATCTATTGGGTAGAAGGGCAGAATGTATAGGGTGAATCAAGCTTAGTGGTGCCAATATCTTACTCACCACTAAGTAGATAGAATTCGACAAAGAAATCGGTCTAAAGTCTGAAAACTTCTCAGCTCCCATAGTCTTTGGCAATAAGAAATGATAAGATTTATTGATCTTATTGAAACCTGCATTGCCCTTCTCAAACTCTCTTATGACTTCCATCACCTCCTTGACAATCACACTCCATATTTCTTTATAAAAGAACACTTGGATACCATCAAGTCTAGGGGAGCCTTCCATATTTAGATCTTTAATAGCATTCATAGTTTCCTATTCAGTGATAGTAGCTGTCAGTTGAGAGGCCTGATCACTTGTAACTCTTGGTGCATCATTCATAGCCATCCTCCATTCCCCTCTTTTTGTTGCCTGTGAAGACGCCCTGAAGTACCTGATAGCCTCTACCCTTATTTCCTGCATAGAGGACAGTCTGTGCCCATCTTTGAGAATGGAAGAGATATAATTTACTCACCTCCGAGAGATAGCAGCAAGGTGAAAGAATTTTGTGTTGGCGTCTCCCTCCTTGAGCCACAACTGTCTTGACCTCTCCCTCCAATCAATCTCCTATTTGAAATCCTCCTCCACTATCACCCCCTGCCACATTCTTCTATCTACAAGCTCCTCATCAGATAGAGGGCTTGCTGCTTCCTTAGAATTCAGCATCTGGATGTTGTTCAAAGCCTCTACACACCTCTGCTGCCTTAGTGTGACCATAGTATCTCCATATTCTTTCAAAACTGTACGTAGAGCTACCAGCTTGGAGGCAAACCTGATAGTAGCTGAGCCCTCCACCTGTTTGGTCTACCACCATGAGCCAATCATCTCATGGAATCCAGGTTCTCTAAGCCAAGTTTTCTAAACTTGAAGTATGAGCCTGCTTGGATCTCTTCACTACTATCCCAGACCAAAGGAGTATGGTCAGAGAAAGGGCAGTCCAGACCAACAACACTTGGCAGTTGAAATCTATCAAGGATAGTCACATTCCAAAAAAATCTATCAATCTTAGATGATAAGCCATTACCATTATGTCAAGTGAACTCAACTCTTGATGATGGGTATTCATGCAATCCAGGGGATTGAACTACCAACTGAAATCCAACAGATGAACTGTCTGTAGCACCATATGGCCTATCTGTCCCTATCAGCACACAATTGAAATCTCCTCCTGTTAGCCAAGCTTCCCCTTGCACTAGTTCAGCCACAGCAGCCCAATCCTCCGATAGTTCTAATCTCACAGATGCAGCACAAGGGCCATACACACCTGTAATCTAGATAATATCTTGCCTCTGGTGAGTTTGGAACTTGCAGGTCATCAGATGTTGAGCCATGTGTATGTCTAAAATGTGTGACCAAGCCCTTCTCCACCAAATAACAATGCCCCCTGACCTACCATGTGCATGAAGCATCACACATTCATTTGCCCCTGCAGCCATCATGTCGTTCCATACTCTATCAAACTCATTTTCAATATGAGTCTCTTGTATGATCGCACAATCGATCTCCCACTCTCTCAAGTATCTCATTAAAGAAGCCCTCTAGCTTTTGTCACGCAACCCACACACATTCCATGTGAGCATTCTCATCTTCCTTTGTGAGATCCCTCCACCCTTTGGCTTTGACATTTATTGATCTACATAATCGCAGCAACCGTGTTCTCATCCAAAAGCAGATCAGACTTTGGTTTCCTCTGTCTAAGTCTCTAAGGTGATATACCCTTACCAGATTTGGTATTAGATCCAGTACCAAATTTTAGACCCCCCACCTCTTGCAACTTCTGTTGGGTCTTCAAAGAGTTAGGAGAAATCTCTTTTAACACCTGCATCTCAGTGTCATCAACATCTGGTTGTGGATTCCCTGCATCTTCGATCACAGGCATCATTGTTTCCTTCCTGACTGACTCCACCTGCTCCTCAACCATCATCTCCCCCCTTTCCCCCAGATGATGGTCCTTGCACTTTTTTGTTATTGGAGACTCTTCAGGAGAAGGCCTGCACAAGACCTGCACGTTCACCTCTTCAACAGCATGCAAATCAGACGGCTTATCGTGCATCTTCTTCATAGCAATGTCACCCACAGTGAAACTCAATAGCAATAGCCAAGAGCTACCCCCACATCTCAAATTTAGTCTGTCAGGGATCGACCCTGATTTGAAGACATCAACCATCACACTCAGGACCCGTCCATCGCCCTCCATCAGGCCAACTTCTGCATCTTCTACCATTAGGGCAAATCTAGATATCATGCTCACCACCACCTCTCTTGACCTCAGGTGTAGCGGCAGACCTTTGATTTCAAGTCTCCCTAACCTGGAGCCTAATCTCTGAGGTGGCCTCTCCGACAAGGCTCCATCAAAGGGAGAGACTAACCTCCAAATCACTGTTAAACCTTCAAAAGAGCTTGATTGAAAATGCAACTATTCGACATCCATCATCCCCAAGCCAAAGAGCATAAACCGTGCTGGTGACAGAAAAGCGATTTGCCAAAAGTTGGTCGATGGTGAGAGAGAGCTTACCAAATTGTGCAGGTTTTCTGAAGATGGATTACTGGTCATTACCTCACCGATCAGCGCCCCTCTCAGTATCAACTCTACCACTCTTATGTTCTCTGTCATAGGAACCTCAACGTCGACCGTGTGAACCCCATAGGTAAGAGGGGGCAGCAATGGTGGCGGCTATGCCGTAACATTTAAATCTCCAGTGCACATATTTGAACGGCCCTTCATCTACCCATCAATTGCCTTACATGAATCCCTCTTATGGCTGTAACCACCACGCGCAAGGCACACAATGGGAGAGTGACATACAACTGTCATATGGCCCCAACGCCGGCACAAGAAGCACACAATCTTTCTGCTACCCCTTAAACTCCCTCTATATGTCTTCCTCATATCTGCCTCCCTTCTGCCAGTATCATCAGATCCTCTCCTCTCCTTACGCCTCCACACCCTAGACCTCCATGTAGACTAGCCCTCGTCGTCCTAGGTTCTTCCACCGACCACCCCATGGTTGCCTCCCACCGGCATGGTTGCATATCCCTCTCCTTGCATATCACTCACCTCTCTTTGAGTTTCATGGACAGTTGGTGGACGGAGGTTTCAGATGCATCTCCGCACTTCAGGCAGTGAGGCTTTTGAGCCAGGGGTGTGAGGGCTTTTTGGCCTGTGTAGTGGCAGAGCCTAGCACCATGACTGACTTTCAGAGTATTCCGGTGGTTTGTAAGTACCCTGACATTTTTCCAGAGGAGCTACCAGGACTACCGCCTAAGTGCGAGATCGAGTTTGAGATCTCACAGGTACCGGAACCAGCCCCATTTCTACTACACCGTACTAGATGGCACCGCTTGAGCTGCGAGAGCTCAAGTCATAGCTACAGGACCTATTGGAGAAGGGCTTTGTGAGGCCCAATGCATCCTCGTGGGGAGCCCCTATGCTGTTTGTACCCTACGACTTTGTGTTGACTACTGACAGCTGAATAGGGTCAAGAACAAGTATCCATTGTCAAGGATTGATGACCTTTTCAACTAGTTGCGAGATGCCACAGTGTTCTCCAAGATAAATCTGATGTCGGGCTACCACCAGTTGAGAATCAGGGAGACTAACATCTCTAAGACAGCTTTCCATACCCGGTATGGGCACTATGAGTTCTTGGTCATGCCATCTGGGTTGACCAATGCCCTCATTGTTTTTATGGAGATGAACCAGGTTTTCAGACCGTACTTGGACCAGTTTGTGGTGGTGTTCATCGATGACGTACTCGTTTACTCGCGGGATCAGGAGTAGCATGGGCAGCATTTACGGATGATCCTGGACACTTTGAGGTGACGCAGGCTGTATGCCAAGTACAGCAAGTGCAAGTTTTGGTTGAGGCAGGTGACTTTCTTATGCTACGTGATCTCAGGGGATGGTTTGGCTGTGGACCCAGCCAAGGTTGAGGCCGTACTCAAGTGGGAGAGGCCACGTACAGTGACAGAGATACACAGCTTTTTGGGACTGGCAGGTTACTATCAGCAATTTATCAGAGGATTCTCTCATATTGCGCCTCCTATGACCCAGCTGGCTCGGAAGGATGTGCCCTTTGCCTGGGCTAATGAGTGCGAGGCATGTTTTCAGGAGTTGAAGGAGAGACGGACTTCAGCTCCTGTGCTTACCATCCTGGACAGTAGTGGCAGTTTTGTGGTTTACACAGACGCTTCATTGCAGGGGTTAGGGGGTGTGCTCATGCACCGGGGTTACGTTGTTACCTATGCTTTGAGGCAACTGAAGCCCCACGAGCATAGCTACTCTACCCATGACTTAGAGCTGGCAGTTATTGTCTTCGCGCTGAAGACATGGAGGCACTACCTTTACGGTGAGACTTTTGAGATTTTCATGGATCATAAGAGCCTGAGGTACTTGTTTGACTAGAAGGTGCTCAACATGAGACAGAGATGTCGGTTAGAGCTCCTGAAGGACTATGACTACAGCATCTCCTACCAACCAGGAAAGGCCAATGTGGTGGTTGGTGCCTTGAGCCGGAAGGTGCCCACCCACTTGGCCAGTTTATTGGCACAAAGTTGGGGACTTATGGAAGAGTTGGCCACTTGGCGACCTCAGGTGTCACAGGGGTATTGTGGGATAGTGACAGCGACGCAGCAGACGTGACCCGAGCTGATAGACCACATCATTGCAAGACAGATGACAAATCCATACTTATAGACACTGTGGGACAGGGTGTTGATAGGAGACCCAGGAGACTTTTCCTTTACAGACGAGATACTGCGCATGAGGGGATACTTATGCGTTCCTAGGGATGAGATATTATTGAGAGAGCTCCTGGCTAAGGCGCACGGGTCCAGGTTCACCATACATCCCGAGAACACAAAGATGTATCATGATCTGAGACACGACTTTTGGTGGAGAGGGATGAGGCGGGATGTTGGGGAGTTTGTGTAGCAGTGTTTGGTGTGCCAGCAGGTGAAGGACGAGCACCAGAGGCTTGCAGTGCCATTGCAACCACTTCTTTTTCCAGAGCGGAAGTGGGAGAGCATCACCATGGACTTGGTGGTGGGTCTACCGATTACCTAGCGAGGACACGATGCAGTTTGGGTGATAGTAGACAAGTTGATAAAGACGACACATTTCCTACTGATCCAAGTCACCTTGGGAGCAGCATAGTTGGTGGAGAGGTATATTCACGATGTGGTATGCCTGCACGGAGTTCTATGTGAGATTGTATCCGACAAGGATACCCATTTTACTTCACAGTTCTGGGCTAAATTTCAGCAGGCTTTGGGGACACGTTTGAGGCTTAGTACCGCATGCCACCCCCAGACGGACGGACAGTCAGAGAGCACCATACAGACACTTGAGGACCTTTTACGCGCCTGTGTCCTAGACTGGAGAGGCTCCTGGGAGGAGTGTTTACCCCTGGCAGAGTTTGCATATAATAACAGTTACCACTCGAGCATCAGCATGGCACCCTACGAGGCTCTATATGGACAGAGGTGTACTGCACCCTTTAGTTGGGTAGAGGTGGGGACCAAGTAGGAGGTTGGCCCCAGGCTGATCCGATAGAGTCAGGAGGTGATAGAGCTGATTCACAAATGACTCCTTATTGTCAGGAGCAGGCAGAGGAGTTACGCTGACCGGAAATGTAGAGAGGTGTAGTTCGAGGTTGGGGATCACGTCTTTCTCCGTGTTTCACCCATGAAGGGCCTGTAGCATTTTGGTGTGAGAGGGAAGTTTGCACCTAGGTTTGTAGGGCCCTTTGAGGTCCTGGAGCGAGTGGAACCCGTTGCTTACCGGCTTTCCCTTCCTCCCCAGCTTTCTGGAGTGCATGACGTGTTGCATGTGTCCAACCTAAGGAAGTACGCCGCTGATCCTAGTCACATTCTGAGCCACGAGAGTGTCAAGGTGGGTGACGACCTGACCTACCGTGAGAGATCAGTGCAGACACTAGACAGAGCCGTCCAGAGTCTGAGATAGAAGTAGGTACCACTAGTCAAGGTCCTATGGAGAAGCCAGTGCGGTACGAGGAGGCTACCTAGAAGCCTGAGGCAACGATGCGAGAGTGGTACCCAGAGCTTTTTGAGGGAATGTCTTTTTGGACCTACTTCGATCCTCTTTAAGTTTGTTATGCATTTTATTTTCCTTTTTCCATACCCTAGCTAGCTTAAGCTTCGGGGATGAAACTTGCTTTAAGCTTGTTATGATGTAATGACCCGTCACACTTTTAGCCTTTTAAGATGTCTGTAGTCTCAGTCAAACATCTGTCTAGACGTCTGGACCTGTTCCTGGATGTCTGAAAATGAAATTTCTATACTGCACCGCATTCTCCGCACGTGGGTGGCGTGTAGAACACTCCTATTTTCTCTCCCTTCCTCTTCCTTCCCTAAACCCTAAACCCCACGCCATCTATATAAACCCCCCTCCTATCTCCTCTCCACTCCACACACCAGCCACCACCACCTTCAGTGCTGTGCGGGAGTGACAAGAGGGGGGTGAGCATGGGAAAGCGAGGGGGAGTTAGGAGGAGAGCTAGGGAGGAGGAGGCCAAGGTTGGAGGAGCTTCGGTGGAAGCTTAGCGAGGCTCACACAGCCATAGCAAGCACGTGTGGGAGGAGGACAGAGCTCTAGGAGGTGGCCTCCTGACCCTTTGCAGTGGCTGGAGCTACGACGGAGCGAGGCGAAGCGAGTGGAGAGAGCTGTGAGGAGTTCCTGGTACTGGAAGTTTTCCAGTATCAAACGTCTGGAGTGGAGTCCAGATGGCTGACGAGGTACCTGGACGTCTGGAGTTAAGGCTAGACGTCTGAAAACTCATTTATCGCAAGGTACGTATCTCGCTGTGCCATGCATATCGTAGTGTAGGGGTATATGTCGACTAACCGCGCCTGCAATGTCGTATGTAGGTGCAGCCTTGGGAAGGAGCACGGAATGCTTTCCCATGCACTTTTTGATGCTTGATCACATCACCAGACATCCGGAGGTGCATCCAGATGACCAGAGGCATTGTCCGACGTCTGGAACTGCCTTCAGACGATCGCAGAGAAGGTCTGGATGTCTGAGGATACCACAGGGACTTAAGGTAAAGATCTGGCACCTTTTAAGACATCTACGATTATTGTGAAAGGTGAAATCTGGATCAGAATAAATGAGGTGAACATGATCATGAACCCTATGGGAATTTGGAGTAGAACTCCTGTGGATAGATGGAAACCTGGAATGTAGACAGGAAGTGTGCTAGCCCTTGAGTACGTGGTACCAAGGAGAGCAACTGTCCCCTTTTTATGTAGAGCAGAGCTAGCCTCCGTTGGGTTGAGACCCAGGGTTAGGATTGGCCACTCTACACTGATTCCTGTTGGCCCTTGTGTACGCGGTACCAAGGCGAGCTACTAGTGTAGGGAGAGAGCTAGCCACCCCATGGGGCCCGGGGTTCAGCTAGCCACCCTACACCGACTTGTTAGGCCCTCTGGGCAAACTGGGGTAGTCAAACGAGGGTGCGTGGATCGTGGAGGGGTGAGACCCCTGTTTGGTTCTGAGGGGCGAGACCCTTGTTCTGAGCGGGCAAGGCCCTATACTGTTCCGTGCTGTACTTTGGGCATACCTGCTAGCGGAAACGACTGACCGTGTGTCAGTGCGGGGTAGCTACCTGTGTCCTTATCACGCGTGCCGTAGTCACCGCTACGTCTTAACAGTGACCTTAGGGTGGTTGACTGGGTGTAGGACTACCACGGGGGACTCTCCTGACTAGAAGAGCACCACGTGTACCTTCTACTCTACGGAAAAGACTACAATCAATTTCGTTCCCATCAGGAACATACAAGATCAAGAATATCTCGATGCTTGAGAGAAATGGGTGAAACGGAAATACATATAAAATAGATAAATAGAAATTAGAATTAAACCTGTTGCTTTTACCATTTTTAGATAATATAGATACCACTCTACTCAGCCTTCGCTGACTTTGCCTTTTCATAATACTATTCAGGACCAAGAGTTGACCAGCCCGAGCTTCCGGCTGCAAAGGGTACTGGGCCTAGTCTAGCCCAGCCGTAGTTTTACAGCACTTCCTTTTTGGTCGTTTACTATTGTAGTAAATATTCGACTGTTAGTTACTGTTTGTCTCTACTGTTTCCTTCCGTTTCCCATTGTTATTGATTTGTGGTGGTATGTACTGGAACAACAGATTTACTTTTCCTTTATTGCTTGTACGTTTCTTCTACTTAGTTATATTGCATATGTGAATGTGGTTTACTTTCCTGCTTTTTTGTTATTTCTTGTTGGACGACTGGGTCTTGAGATTAGTCGAGGCGAGCCAGTCTCAGGTCCTGTAGGGATCCAGTAATTAGGTAGTAACATTACTGACAGCTACAAGCATCACTAAAGCCCGCGTCGTTGAAGATCCACTCGCTGCTCATGCTCTACTGGCGCATGCATCGTACGCTCCTTGTCACACGCGCACCCTTGCATGCTGGTGCTACACTATGCGTGCCGGTGCTGCGCTGTGCACTGTTGCTACATGCGGGCGCGCGAGCTGGTCCTGGCGCTTGCATTGGCTGGTGCACTAGCACCCTTAAATTGCTGATTTGGGGATTCTGTAGGTCTCGAATCCACGTTCCCTCCTTGCAAGCCAAGGGCGTCACCGTTGAGGCAAGGGCGTAGTTAAGTCTCAAGGAGAGCATGGGCGTTGAGGGTGCAGACAAACCCCATTCGTTAGATCTTGGTCCAACGGCCTTGATGCAAGATCAATGACGATGAGGAGGTGCCTGTGGCTGCTGTTGGCCGATTTTCGGCGGCAGCGATGGTGGCACGTGGCACAATCTGGGTCATCCATTCTTCTTTCTTTTGTAGAGGGTGCCACGGTGTTCAGATTGAGATAATTCCCGCGCTACCGGACTGCGATCGTCACTTTGGATCCATCTGTACAGTTGGATTTTCCGATCGAAACCCATATGGATGTCGCATTACCCTCTGGCTGTTGATCTTCTTCAGACTTAGTATGATACTACGGTTCTCCGATCTAGATGATTTTGAAGGCGTAAAACTCCGATCGTCATCCTAATCCGATCCGTACGGTCCGATCATCCATCCGAGGCCTTGAAATGAATCTTCGTCTCTCTTGACTATAAAAAGGACTTAATTAACCTTAATTATAAACAACTACTCCAAATGAAGGATGATGCATTCTATGCAATATTTATAACATAAAATGCAAATCTAATCCTAGGAACATGCATGATTAGGCATTTTAACCTAAATAACTATGTCTACATCATAACCCCATGCCTATCTTTTTCTAGTCCCAAGCAAAATTAAACTGCATGCTATGTATAAAAATAGAATTAGGATTAGATCACTTAGGCCTAACTCGTTTATTAACAATAGAAAATTTCAACTAAGGTCCTAAACAACTAAAACTCAACAGTACCCATGTGTCTATCAAAATGCAGACCACCCAAGTCCTCACCTTATTTGAAAAGGGAAGATACATTTTTTTTTCTTCATTTCTAATTTTTTTTTTAGACTTTTGGAGTTTGAGAGTTTCGAGATAGCCATTTATGATTCCTGACCTGCCCAAGACTCAAAAAGGACTCTAAGTGCTCAGCATCTAGTGAAAAGAGTGAAAGACTCACTAGGCGGCCATTAAAATGGACTTCGGGTTTCTACGACCCTAGGTGACCTTGCCTAAAGGTTTATCTTTTCGAACGGTAGCTTTCTCCCTACTTCTTTTATTTATAAGGTCAACACAAGGGTGAATCCAGTGTATATCTCCCCGGTTTATTTTACTTCCCCACTTCTTCCCTAAGTGTTTTGGGAATTATTGTGCATTTTTGTGAGCTGGGCTTTGGACAGCCGGCTAATGGACTGTTACCCATTGTAACTTGCCAGCCATACTAGTGCGATAAAGTGTGGTTTTGTTTATATATATATATTCTCTTTTTTCTATTTTTTTCTTTCCTGTTTCTTTTTTTTTTCTAAGTAGGTGGCTTCCCTGATCTAAGATTTACCTAAAGGTAGTACGATGAAAATGGTCTTGTGACTGAGCTCTGGACAACTGGCCGGTGAGCTGTTACCACCGACAACTTGCTAGGCATACCACCATAGATAGTTCATTAGCTACCCAATTTCTGAAGAAACTACCAAAAAGTGAGTCAGTGCAAAAGGTGTGTAGATGCTTAGGCTTAAAGTCCCATCAAATTAGAGGGCGGGTTGATAAGTCGTGTACTTATCATCCCAATTTCTTTACTAGATTAAAGATGAATTTGAATTGGCGAGGGCTTGAGACTAAGTCCAAATTCGAGTGGACACCCAGTCTAATTAAGCCTCAAGACCTGAAAAGTCTAAGTGTCTTGGTCCTATTGTATCATATCTTAAAGTTAATAACTACCAAATGCCTAAGTTCTCTTCTAATTTTTTTTTTATCCTTTTCAAATTTTCATTTTTTAAGAAACTAAAAGAAATTCTACGGATCCAGGATAAAGTATCCAACCCTATGCCTAAACGATGCAATGACCTCATTGTAAAAAAAAACATGAAAAAGGTGGAGTAAATAGAATATCACCTGAATTTCGTGAAAATCTGGTCTGCTCCGTAGAGAGAAGAGAGTGTACACACATGCTAAGTTTAATTCCTTTAGCTAGGCATTAAATACATAGTAGGAAGAAATGAAGAATTCATAAGTGCAGGTCAGAATCAAAATCAAAAGGTTGATCTTGTATCCTGTCAGCAGAAGATGTCCACAAATGTGGACCAGATTATGATGCAGACCCATGCCCCAAGGTCGAGTGGTTCTATGATTCTGGATGAAAATCACCCAGAACCTAAGATTATTGTGCTTGTAAGGTCGAGCCTACAATTTTGTGGTGTGTAACCCAAGACCAAATTGTCGGACAATGGGTAAAGATGGTTCAATAGGTTCAGATGTCCTCTTAACATTCAACATAGAAAAATAATCAGTTATTTCAAGCTTGGGTTGCACATGAAATATATCATAAGGGTCCTGGTATAAAGTAGGTGGTTTCAGGTCAATAGGTACCCTTAGAACCAAAATCATAGTTCCCTCCAAATTAACCTCCCAAATTTTTATTTCAACATTTCTATCCTCCAACATCAAGTGCTTAGCCTCTGGGACCTCTAGCATACCGTTCACTCCATAAGATTTACCTAAGTCCAAAAATCGTTACTGACTCAGAATTGACTTGGGTATAATGATTTCCAAATCAAAATCAATCCCTTGGCGGTGTGGTTGAGGAATGGGGCTATTGATTGAATCTTCTAGTAAATGAGGATTTGAATCCTCCAATTTAGCCCCAACCAAATCCAAATCTTCAATGAATGGGCTATCAAATGGTTCATCAGATTCCTCAAGCCCGTTTGTCTCACTAAAATCATCTTCCTTACGCTCAAGTGAGACTTCATTAAGAGATTCTTTACCCTCAGAGTCAAAGAATTCATGATCGTCATTTATATATGTCTCAAAATTGATTGTCATTTCCTGGTTCAAAGAGACATATTTTTCCTCGCTCCCTAGCTTGAGGTTCTCGGGTGAATCAATCGATTCATCCTCAATGGGTTGCTCTAGCCCAACCTGGTCATCCCTGGTCTCAAAAAATGTATCCCCCCCGATAGGTGCCTGAGCAGGTTCAGACATTGGCTCTCCAGAAAGGGGTTCATCTTGAGAATCTTCCCAAGATTTGACTAAGGCAACCACAAATTTCATCCTCAACCTTGACAACTTCCCAAGAAGAAACTCACACAAGTCCCTATCCCAAACATTTTAGACCAAATCCAATAGAGAACTATTAAGTTCATCAATCATTTTGATCATAGGCTCCAATACCTTAACCCATGGTGTTGGCGGAGCTTCTAAAGATTGTATAGTGTTCCTTAAATTACCCAACACCCTATCCTGGATCCGGTTCACCTGAACTGACTGGTTCGGCTCAGGGTTTGGTGGGTTCGAGTTAAATCTAGGGGATTCAAGATATTGAGGTTCCCAGGTTCCTCCCTGATAGTAGGTCATTTCAAGTTGTTTAAAGAATGGTGGCAACCTATATTCAACATAATTCTGGGAAGGGTAAGTATTATAATCAGCATATCCTTCATGGTTATAGATCTAGTTAGGTTGATCATCAAAGGATGGAGATCTATAATCATTGTAGCTCTGGAAAGGATAGTAATCATAGTCTTGTTGTCCAGGGTTAGGCCCTGGACACTAAGGTCCGTATTCATATCCCCAATCAAAGTCATCCCGGCTAGTGGATGGGCAATTACAAGTCAAGTTGGGATAGCAATCACCTTGGGGATAAGTGTTGGTAAGAGGGTGATAAACACCAGTTTATCATCATTTTTATGCTTTAAAACTAACCTAGCTCTTAGGATTTTACTCTGCAAACGGGTTTTTGGGCTGCATTTAGGCATAAATTAGGATAGGCATGCATTGCATTTTTTATTATTGTTTTAATGTGTTTTTGTGAGTGTTAGGGATGTACAGATTCACAGATCCCTAAAACCCTAGCACTCAAGAAGGCAATTGGTGAAGGAGAAGCCCAGACTAGTTGGAACCCAGCTTGATCCAGCTCACCATAGCTGGAACCTAGCTTACTTGAACTAGGGTTAGCTCATCCCAGCTCCATTCAGCTAATCTCAGCTGGATGGCAGCTCAAGAGAGTTCACCTTAGCTCACCCTAGCTCAAGTCAGCTCAGATCCAGCTCAACTTAGCTGAGTCTAGCTCACCTCAGCTCCCACTAGTTCACAGGGAGCTCTAGCTAGCTCAGCTGAGTTGACAGGAGTTCACCCCAGCTCAGATCCAGCTACATTCAGCTCCACTCAACTCCAGCCAGCTGAAGAAGAATTCATCTCAGCTCAGGAAGCTCAAGTCCAGCTCCCGGGGATTCAGCTTAGCTCATCTCAGTTGAGCTAAGCTACCTTAGCTGCCTCAACCAGCTTGATTCTCCCCGATAGCACCAGACCTAGCTCACCTTAGCTCATTTTGGTAGAAGCTAGCTCACTTTAGCTTGGCTTAGCAACTAGCAAAGAACTAGCAAGCTAAGCCAGCTAGAGTAGCCCCATGCCAGCCTCTTCAGCAGCAGCCAGCTCCAGCTCCAGCTCCAGACTTCTTCTCCTCAGCTCCCTCCTCCAAACCCTAGCTCCAATACCTTCTCCTCTACTCCTCCATTAGCTAAGCTAGCTTAGCTTAGCTTAGCTTAGCTTAACTTAGCTATGCTCCAACTTCCTTGGCTTGTACTACCCCAAAAAACCACCTACCAACTCTACCCAACTAGCTCCACCTTAGCTCCACATAAGCTAACCTACTTGGCACCAACCTAACCTACCCACCACCTCCAAAAGACACCTAAAAGTGGCACCAAAAACTACCCATAACCACCCCTTAATGGCGCCACTTTTCCCTCCAAAATCTCCCCTCATCTCCACCACACAATCTCCCTTGAACCCATCTCCACCATCCACCTAACCCCCCTTCTAGAAGACCCCATGTTGGCGCCAACATGGTGGTGTCTCTCCACCACCAAAAGACACCAACACCACCATAACTACCCCCTTTAACACCTCTTGGGTTGGCGCCAACTCTCCTTAGCCATAGGATCACTAACCACCTCCATTCTTCCATCCTAGCCCTCCATTTCAAGGGGCACCTTAACCCCCCATCCTACCCTATAAAAAGACCACTACCCACCACCATTCAAGCCATCCTTGGCTAGCCATTTCACTCTCATATTCCACCAAGAATCCCACGTCCAAGAGAGAAGAAGAAGAAGAAGATTAAGGGGATATTCTGTCCCCTTGGTGCCTTCCCCTCTTCCCTTCTCTCTTGGGTCACGCCAGCCAAAGGAGAAGCCAGGCAAGGAAGATCTTGGAGGAGATCTTGAAGGTGGTCACGCCACCTTGGAGGAGTTTTAAGGGTGGTGCTCGCCCACCCCTGTGGAGAGAGCATTAAAGGTGGTAGCTTCCACCTTGGAGGAGCTCTCAAGGAAGGAGAAGAAGGAGGCCCTCTTTTCAAGCCAAGGAGCAGCTAGGCTTGGAGCAAGAAGACAACCTTCTTCACCATTGTTACAAGAGGATTTGTGTTTCTTTTCTTGCTTTTAAATTGTTCAATTCTAGTAGAAGCTTTCCTCTACTTGTCCTTGAAAAGAACACTCATTCTACTCAATCAAAAATTGCCTTCTTTTAAGCTTTTTATTGCAGTTGTTTGTTTTGGTTCTAGCACTTATTTCACCTCTTCTTCCTAATTACCCTAGGCCTACACTTGCCTAGAGTGAGCTTAGGAAGAAGATATTTCTATCTTTTAGAAGTTTAATCATTTGTAGGTGTTAGTTCTTTTCGCTACAATCTGCCGTTGTCCTCGTCTTTTCAAAATACAAAAAAAAATTACATATTAAAAAAATATTAAAAAGAAAGTTGAGATTGTATTCCAAGCAAGAGAATCATTATTGCAATTTTTGCCTCCTTGGACGACCCTAGATACTCCCCTATCTAGGATATAAATTTTAAAAGCGAAAGCGGATTCGCGTGTTACAACGACGATAAAAAACTGCTTTTACAAATCACGCGCATTTCGCTATCACTTTTTGGCGCCGCTGCCGGGGAGGCACGGCTTTGCATTAACTCATTTTCTCTTGCTTGAAGTGGATCTCATCCCCTTCTCTTTCTTTCTTTTGTGTGTGCAGGAACTACAGCGGGAAAGCGGGAATCTGGAAGCGAGAGCTTAAAGATCCTTTTCTTCCCGCGAAAATTCAGGTTGGTTCCTCTTTCTAGTCACATAATTAATTAAAACTACCAAAAATATATTAAACTTGGCTTTCAGGACCCTAAACACTTAAATTAAGTGGAGTGGTGCATTTTAAAATCATCGTTTGCTTGTATGCTTCTTTAGCACCATTCCATTGCAAGTATTGGTGTTCTTTTTTTTTTCGGGTCTAGATTTCTGTCCAGACTTGAAAAATCGATTACTAACACCACAGGCCTCCTAAAATCATAAAATTTCATAGAGTGATTCCTAATTAAGTTTGGAACATCTGTTCCAAATTTCAGATCAATTGGATTTGTATTTAATTTTTAAAAATTCGTGGATTACAGAGGGGTCACACCCTCTAATCTTCCTGTTTTGCTACTGTCCGCGAATTTTCAGAATTTTTATACTCATCCAATTTTTGTGAAATTTGTCTTGTTGGAATCCCTGTGAAATTTTACATATCATATAAAATCATAAAAATTTTCTGAGGTCGGTGGTAATACTGAAAAGTCTATAATACCCACGGGTATTATTTCTGGACTTTGACACCAGTACAATTAAAAATTCAAAACTATTATCAAACAAATTCCTAAAATCTTACAAAAATCTTTTCTGGAATCCTTGTTTGATTTTCTTCAAAGTAGTGGTGTTGTTTGACTTGTTTGGACCACTACTTAATTCTGAAAGCTAAAAATAATTCATTGGTAGTTAAATTTCTGTCTCAGGGATAATTGGTTTAGGGTTTCTTCTTTCTCTTTAGAGACTCAATTAAAAGGAAATATACAATCACACATACAACTTGTCTTTCCTTTGATTGTGAACTTTCAAACTTGTTTGAAAACTTAAAGAGAAAAACTCTAAAATTCATTTAATTAAATCATATCCTAAAAGACAAAAATATAAAAAAATTGTGTGACAACTTGATTTTCATTGGAGCCACTCTCCAATTCCTGCACACACACAAAAAAATCAAATAACAGGGCAACAACCCAATAATCGCCCTCTACATTCCATGTGCACTATAGCATCCTAGACCTAATTAAAATTTGTAGCAACTTGACCCCTAAGGCTTTATCAACTTAGGCTTGCTATTTAGGTCTTAAGTTTTCTTTAGTTAGTACCAATTTTGTCATCTATATCTGGTGTTCAGGCTGAGGGGCTGTGTCAAACGACCAGGCGCGGGTTTGTACAAGCACCTGGGGTTTTCCCTGGGAAACGTTTGGGCCCAAACCTCCCCTTAAGCAACCTGGCCAGATTTGTTGATAGAACGGGTATTCACTATTGACTACTTAATTCCTACATAGACCAAGTCTTAGGTTTATTTTTTTGGGGAGTCACAACTAAGTTAGGTCTAGAATTTGATTGCTTGTGTGCACATTTCTCTCATCTCTATCTCTTCTCCTCCCCTCCATTTCTTCCAAGTAGTGCATGCACGGGCGACGGTCCCAAAAGCCACACCTTGAGGGACCATCTGATTTCGCCCCCCGTAGCAAGAAATCATTGTTTTCTTCCCCCTCGTCTTCTAGAAAAATGGAAAACCCAGGAAGCCGTCAAAAAAATTCTGCTTCCACTTCTAACCCGTCAGCCGACCCACAAGCTGACTCCACCCTCCCTCACCTTCCTAACTTGGAGCAACCAGAAATATCAGCAGGGCCAGGTGGCCCTCCAATTATAACCCATAATACAAATCCCTTTGCATTAATGGTCGACCATTTGGCTCGGCTACAACAAAATCAAGAAGATCTAGCTAGGACTGTCACGAACCTAGCTAATCAAGGACAAAATCCACCACCTCGCCAACAGCCTGTCATTCCTCTTAAGGATTTCTATGATCCTTCCAATTATGAGGAAAGACCAGGGGTGGTCATACCACAAGGGGATTTTGAAATCAAACCCGCTATTCTAAACCTTATCAAGCATTTTCATGGTCTTCCAAGAGAGGACCCTTTTTGTCATCTCGAGGAATTAACTGTCCTCGCTCAAACCACTCGTTCCCGCCATGTGCAGGAAGACATGTGGTTAATGAGACTCTTTCCTCTCTCTCTCAAAGACAAAGCATCACATTGGTTTAGAACAGTTGGGCGTCCTATTACCACCTGGCCCCAATTAAAAAGTGCTTTTCTTAAAAAATTTTTTCCGATCGGTCGAACTAATGCATTAAGAAGATCTATAACGACCTTTCAACAAAAAATTGGTGAACCCCTCCATGAAGCCTGGGAAAGATTTCAGGAACTTCTAAGAAGTTGTCCCCACCATGAAATTCCACAATGGCAGCTAGTGCAGATCTTCTATCATGGATTAGAAGATCAATTAAAACGATTTGTGGATGCCTCATGTGGGGGCAATTTTCTTAACAAAGACGCCGAAAGTGCCTATCTTCTCTTTGAAGAAATGAGTGAAAACTCATTTAACATAACTTCAATGGACACTTTTGGCAGATCACAAAACCCCAGACATGGAGTCCATGAAATTGACTCCAAAACCACCTCTGTTCCAGTCACACAAGATGATTTATATATGTTAGCTCAACGACTGGACCAGATGCAAATTCACCAAAAGAAAATAGAAGAAAAGCTCACAAACAAACAAGCTCCACACGTCCACTCTCCACACACTAACCCCCCACACATTCTCCGAAGAGAGAATCTGCACAATATCGATGCCACATCTGTTGACCAGCAATTCCCGGCTGATTTCCCGCAAGATTTAACCGGGAATTTTGACCAAAATATTGTTGATTCCACCTCGGAAAATATTTATGCTCTCCAGGAGCAATTTAGAAACCCCTCCAACATTTCCAATCAAAATTGGAGGACTAACCCGAATCACTCCTGGAAAAACCCGAATCCGATTTCTCTTCCCAAACAAAACTATTTTGGGAATTATGGGCAACCTTTGTATCAACCTGGACCATCCCAGGATGATATTAATAATCAGGTCATGAAAACTCTGCAAGGAATGCAGACTCAAATGACAGAAGTAACCCGCATGGTTACCAATTTACAACAACAAGTTAAGGTTACTCCTGATCATCGACCTATTGGGAATTTACCATCCCAACCCATGCCCAACCCAAACAATCAAAGGAGTCAATTCCAAGGTGGATATCACAGTCAACCTATTCATCCAGCACCTCAGCATCCGCCGGGTTTCAATAACAGCCAGGCTCCCCGTCCTCACCCTAGAAACAACCAGACTGCAAATGCAGTTACCTTGAGGAATGGGAAAACCACTCAAAATACCCTGCCTGTTAAAGAAACCCGCTCTAATGACACACAGATTAACTCTTCCCCTCCTATTGTTCAGGAACCAATTCACGCAAAACAGGGCAACCCTGCCCCATTTCCACAAGCCCTCCACTCTTCAAAAAAGAAAAAAACAAAATCTGAGCCCACTGAGAAGGAATTAATGGATTTATTTGGGCAAGTAGAAATTAATATCCCTATCCTAGATGCCATTAAGTATATCCCTGCCTATGCAAAATTCTTAAAAGATTTATGTACTCCAAAAAGGCAGCCCAAGAATTTAGGAAAGGTGATTCTTCCAGAGACAGTCAGCTCAGTTGTGCAGAGCCGACTGCCTCTTAAGAGAAAAGATCCCGGCGCCCCCCTAATCCAAGTTATCATTAATGATACCTCATTTGATCGCGCTCTGTTGGATCTTGGTGCCTCAATTAATCTTATCCCCACAATTATTTTTGAGGAATTTAAGATCGGTGAATTGAAACCTGTTGAGGTTACTCTCCAATTAGCCGACCGATCTACGATTAAACCAAGGGGAATTGTTGAAGATGTTCTTGTCCGGGTCAAAGATTGTCTATTCGCAGTAGACTTTTTAGTCCTGGACATAGAGGTACCTGAAGCACTTAAGTTTGCCCCCATTATTCTTGGAAGACCATTCTTAGCCACCGCCCGCGCCAATATTGATTGTGATTCTGGAAAGATGAAGATCATGTGTGGCGGTGAATCTATAACCCTAGACATTTTTCAAGCCTCTAGGCGATTCCAGGAACCAGATTTCTTTGATGATTCGGATTCAGAAATAGAAAACATTGTGGAGGAAACATTGCAGATTTCCCAATTAGGTTCCTGTTTTGCTGTAAATACGGTTCCTGAACAATCTACTTTTTCTCACCCTTCCACCACAACTACACAACCAGCTAACATTCCAGCTGACCCTTTCACTCTCACCTCACCTCTAACCCACAAAGCAGAAACTCTTTCGGAACCGGGCCTACAATTGGAATTAAAACCTTTGCCCGATTCACTTAAATATGTTTTCCTGGGTCCAAATCAGACCTTGCCCCTGATTATAAATTCTGGACTTACCGGGGCACAAGAGCACAAACTTCTCCAGGTTTTGAGTAAATATCGAAAAGCTATTGGCTGGACCCTTTCTGATCTTAAAGGCATTCATCCGTCCTATTGTACGCACCGTATATTTTTAGAGGACGATTCTCGCCCCTCCCGCCAACCACAAAGGCGCTTGAATCCTAGTATGCAGGAGGTGGTAAAAAAGGAGATTATTAAGTGGCTGGATGCTGATATCATCTACCCCATTTCTGACAGCTCCTGGGTTAGTCCAACTCAAGTAGTCCCCAAAAAGGCTGGACTAACAGTTGTCACCAATGAAAAGGGGGAAAATATAGCCACTCGAACCGCTTCTTCTTGGCGCGTGTGTATAGATTATCGAAAATTAAACACCGCCACTAAGAAGGATCATTTCCCGCTCCCTTTTATTGATCAAATCTTGGAGCGGTTAGCCGGACGGGAATTTTACTGTTTTTTGGACGGTTATTCTGGCTATAATCAAGTAGCGGTTCATCCTGAGGACCAGGATAAAACAACTTTCACCTGCCCCTTCGGAACCTTTGCTTTCCGAAGAATGCCCTTCGGTCTTTGCAACGCACCTGCGACTTTTCAAAGGTGCATGCTTGCAATTTTTTCAGACCTGGTAGGTGAATGTTTAGAAGTTTTTATGGATGACTTCTCTATTTTTGGAGATTCTTTTGATCATTGCCTCAAAAATCTTGAAAGAACCCTCCAAAAGTGCATAGAAGTTAACCTGGTCCTCAGCTGGGAAAAAAGCCATTTCATGGTCCAAGAAGGTATTGTCTTGGGCCATGTTATTTCTAAACAAGGAATTGCGGTAGATAAAGCAAAAATAGATGTTATATCTAAGCTCCCACCGCCCACTACTGTCAAACAAATCAGATCCTTTTTGGGTCATGTGGGTTTCTATCGTCGATTCATACAAAACTTTTCCCAAATCTCCAAGCCTTTAAGTCAGCTTCTTACTAAAGACCAGCCATTTGATTTTAATAATAAGTGCCTGGAGAGTTTTTTGAGGTTGAAGAAAGAGGTTACTGAGGCACCAATATTGCAGGGACCTGACTGGAATAGTCCCTTTGAATTAATGACAGATGCCTCAGATTTTGCTGTAGGGGCCGTTCTAGGGCAAAGAATTGGCAAGAAACCCGTTGTGATCTATTATGCCAGCAAAACCCTTGATGACGCACAACGGAATTACACGGTTACTGAAAAGGAACTTCTTGCCATTGTATTTGCCTTGGAAAAATTTAGATCTTATCTGTTGGGGTCACGTGTCACTGTTTATACCGACCACTCAGCAATTAAATATTTGCTGACTAAGAAAGATGCGAAACCCCGCCTTATCCGTTGGATTCTGCTGCTCCAGGAATTTGACCTGGAAATCAAGGATAAGGCGGGATTGCACAATGTAGTGGCCGATCATCTCTCTCGTCTTATGACAAATGACATAATGACCCCACCAGATCAGTTCCCTGATGAAAGTATTTTAGCTGCTACAACCCTCCCTTGGTTTGCACCCATTGCAAACTACTTAGCAACAGAACAAATCCCTGCTGATTGGCCAAAAACAAAACGGGATAAGTTCTTTGCTGATATTAAATATTATTTTTGGGAGGAGCCCGACCTTTTCCGCATTTGTGCCGATCAGGTTATTCGACGATGTGTCCCTGATTCTGAAATCCATGATATCTTAACACATTGTCACTCAATGGCCTGTGGCGGACATTTTTCGGGCAAGAAAACTGCAGCTAAAATCCTTAATGCAGGATTTTATTGGCCCAGCTTGCACAAAGATGCTCATGACTTTGTTCGGTCCTGTGTGCGTTGCCAGAGCATCGGCAACATGACTCGAAAGGATATGATGCCCCTTAATCCTATTTTAGAGGTTGAAATTTTTGATGTTTGGGGCATCGACTTCATGGGACCGTTCATCAACTCTGGTGGGTATTTGTATATATTAGTCGCAGTAGACTATGTTTCTAAATGGATAGAAGCAATACCCACCCGCACTAGTGATCACCGTGTGGTTGTCGAATTTCTTAAGAAAAATATTTTCTCAAGATTCGGCATACCAAAAGCCATTATCAGTGACGGAGGCTCACATTTCACCCACTCACAATTCCGTCACCTCCTTTCTAAATATGGGGTTAATCATAAAATTTCCACACCATATCACCCCCAAACTAATGGCCAGGCTGAAGTTTCTAACCGGGAAATTAAAAATATTCTACAAAAAACGGTTAGGTCCGACCGTAAAGACTGGTCCACCAAATTGGACGACGCTTTATGGGCCTACCGTACCGCTTTTAAAACTCCGCTTGGCATGTCTCCCTTCCGTCTGATTTTCGGGAAGGCATGCCATCTCCCGGTAGAATTAGAACATAGGGCTTTTTGGGCAATAAAACAACTTAATATGGATTTATCTGATGCCGGTAACCATAGAAAATTACAATTAACTGAATTGGAAGAATTACGTAATTTTTCCTATGAAAATGCGAGGATTTATAAAGACCGAACAAAGAAATTTCATGATAAATATATTGTTCGGAAACACTTTGACGTTAATCAACGTGTTTGGCTTTTCGATGCGAGATTACGTCTTTTTCCTGGCAAATTAAAATCTAAATGGACCGGCCCCTTTATTGTTCATAAAACATATCCATACGGCGCTGTTGACCTTCTTGATCCACAAACTAATTCGATATTTCAAGTCAATGGCCAGCGTTTAAAGCCCTATTTTGACCATACGCCTAAAATTCCATCTGAATCTTTTAATTTTACTGAGCCAACCACCCTTGATCACTAGTACACATCACGCCCGGCTGAATGGCGTAAAAGATAGCACTGGATGGGAGGTAACCCATCATTTTCTTGCTTTCCTTTTTTCTTCTTTTTCCAGGTTTTGATCATCCTAAACCCGACCGTCATCACTAAGGTGATCCCTTTTCCCTCCTAATGCATGAGGACATGGCATATCTTAAGCATGGGGGGGTGTTTTTAAATTTTTATGATCGATTCAGGATGTTCAAAACCTAAAAACATGCAATTTTCTTTAATTTATTTCCTGCTTGCATACCCAAAAAAAAAAAAAAAAAAAAAAAAAAAAAAAAAAAAAATGTTGAAAACTTTTTGAGGAAAAATTTTGAAATCAGGACTAAGGTCGTAAAATTCACTTCTGGTACAATGGGATTTAATCTTTAACAAACTAAGGATGAGGATATGGATCTGATCATTAGAATTTCAGGGTCTATTTTAGACTAGATCAGATATCCTTCTCTAAAATTCCACCTGAACTCATGATAGTTCAGGTGACTTGATCCTATTTTGTAATATGGAAAGTATTTGACTTATTTTCTGATTCAAAAACTTGCGGGTCTCAAGAAACTTCTTGTGTCAATTTTCACACACAAGCCAACACTTAAAAACAACTAAAAAAAAAAAAAAAAAAAAAAAAAAATTGAAAAGCTTCCTTGTTTGGATTTAGTAAAAGTCTGAAGTAGATCATTGGTTTGAGTTCCCACCGCCGAGAAGAAGGAAAATACCTTCTTTGAGGACGCGATGTCAACATGTTACCGCCTCGGCGCTGCTCTATATCTATATTTCATATCTTTAGACGGAGCATTAAAGCGCATTTCAGCAGCTCAAGTGTCTTGGACGGTGCTCTACCTATAGCGTCGGAGCAAGAGCTTGAGTTTGCTTGGAGCGCCCCTTTTCACCGCATCGTGTTTTGGGGTTGTGAGCTCCTGGGTGGTGTCATGGACAGTGCTATCCCGAAGTACTGGCGCCAGAGCCCCCTCAAGGAATGGTAACGGGAATGATGATACCGACACATCTGTTGTAAGACTAAGCTAAAAATAAGCATGGGGGAGAAAAAAAAAAAAAAAAAAAAAAAAAAAAAAAAAAAAAAAAAACACGTCCTTATAAAGGTTGGCTTTTCACAAGCACAGACACAAGGTTTTAAAGGAATTTGCAAGTTGCGAATCAGATTCACGAGCCAGAAAAATCCTAAAAACAAACATTTCAAGTCATCTGAATTAACAAGGGGTTAATTTGTGAATTTTCTGAGGATATATTGATCCCGTTCTATCTAATGGTTGGATCCAAAAATAAATCCTGATGTTTATCTTCAACAAATCCCGTATCTCCTGTGTTTTAATCTACCAAGGTCCCTTAATCTCTTTTTCTCCTCAAAAGTCAAAAAAAAATTAGATTTCCCAAAAATTCCGTTTTCCAAAAAAAAAAAAAAAAAAAAAAAAATTAATGTTTTGCTAAGAGACTAGCAAAAGATAAGCATGGGGGTGTGATAAACACCAGTTTATCATCATTTTTATGCTTTAAAACTAACCTAGCTCTTAGGATTTTACTCTGCAAACGGGTTTTTGGGCTGCATTTAGGCATAAATTAGGATAGGCATGCATTGCATTTTTTATTATTGTTTTAATGTGTTTTTGTGAGTGTTAGGGATGTACAGATTCACAGATCCCTAAAACCCTAGCACTCAAGAAGGCAATTGGTGAAGGAGAAGCCCAGACTAGTTGGAACCCAGCTTGATCCAGCTCACCATAGCTGGAACCTAGCTTACTTGAACTAGGGTTAGCTCATCCCAGCTCCATTCAGCTAATCTCAGCTGGATGGCAGCTCAAGAGAGTTCACCTTAGCTCACCCTAGCTCAAGTCAGCTCAGATCCAGCTCAACTTAGCTGAGTCTAGCTCACCTCAGCTCCCACTAGTTCACAGGGAGCTCTAGCTAGCTCAGCTGAGTTGACAGGAGTTCACCCCAGCTCAGATCCAGCTACATTCAGCTCCACTCAACTCCAGCCAGCTGAAGAAGAATTCATCTCAGCTCAGGAAGCTCAAGTCCAGCTCCCGGGGATTCAGCTTAGCTCATCTCAGTTGAGCTAAGCTACCTTAGCTGCCTCAACCAGCTTGATTCTCCCCGATAGCACCAGACCTAGCTCACCTTAGCTCATTTTGGTAGAAGCTAGCTCACTTTAGCTTGGCTTAGCAACTAGCAAAGAACTAGCAAGCTAAGCCAGCTAGAGTAGCCCCATGCCAGCCTCTTCAGCAGCAGCCAGCTCCAGCTCCAGCTCCAGACTTCTTCTCCTCAGCTCCCTCCTCCAAACCCTAGCTCCAATACCTTCTCCTCTACTCCTCCATTAGCTAAGCTAGCTTAGCTTAGCTTAGCTTAGCTTAACTTAGCTATGCTCCAACTTCCTTGGCTTGTACTACCCCAAAAAACCACCTACCAACTCTACCCAACTAGCTCCACCTTAGCTCCACATAAGCTAACCTACTTGGCACCAACCTAACCTACCCACCACCTCCAAAAGACACCTAAAAGTGGCGCCAAAAACTACCCATAACCACCCCTTAATGGCGCCACTTTTCCCTCCAAAATCTCCCCTCATCTCCACCACACAATCTCCCTTGAACCCATCTCCACCATCCACCTAACCCCCCTTCTAGAAGACCCCATGTTGGCGCCAACATGGTGGTGTCTCTCCACCACCAAAAGACACCAACACCACCATAACTACCCCCTTTAACACCTCTTGGGTTGGCGCCAACTCTCCTTAGCCATAGGATCACTAACCACCTCCATTCTTCCATCCTAGCCCTCCATTTCAAGGGGCACCTTAACCCCCCATCCTACCCTATAAAAAGACCACTACCCACCACCATTCAAGCCATCCTTGGCTAGCCATTTCACTCTCATATTCCACCAAGAATCCCACGTCCAAGAGAGAAGAAGAAGAAGAAGATTAAGGGGATATTCTGTCCCCTTGGTGCCTTCCCCTCTTCCCTTCTCTCTTGGGTCACGCCAGCCAAAGGAGAAGCCAGGCAAGGAAGATCTTGGAGGAGATCTTGAAGGTGGTCACGCCACCTTGGAGGAGTTTTAAGGGTGGTGCTCGCCCACCCCTGTGGAGAGAGCATTAAAGGTGGTAGCTTCCACCTTGGAGGAGCTCTCAAGGAAGGAGAAGAAGGAGGCCCTCTTTTCAAGCCAAGGAGCAGCTAGGCTTGGAGCAAGAAGACAACCTTCTTCACCATTGTTACAAGAGGATTTGTGTTTCTTTTCTTGCTTTTAAATTGTTCAATTCTAGTAGAAGCTTTCCTCTACTTGTCCTTGAAAAGAACACTCATTCTACTCAATCAAAAATTGCCTTCTTTTAAGCTTTTTATTGCAGTTGTTTGTTTTGGTTCTAGCACTTATTTCACCTCTTCTTCCTAATTACCCTAGGCCTACACTTGCCTAGAGTGAGCTTAGGAAGAAGATATTTCTATCTTTTAGAAGTTTAATCATTTGTAGGTGTTAGTTCTTTTCGCTACAATCTGCCGTTGTCCTCGTCTTTTCAAAATACAAAAAAAAATTACATATTAAAAAAATATTAAAAAGAAAGTTGAGATTGTATTCCAAGCAAGAGAATCATTATTGCAATTTTTGCCTCCTTGGACGACCCTAGATACTCCCCTATCTAGGATATAAATTTTAAAAGCGAAAGCGGATTCGCGTGTTACAACGACGATAAAAAACTGCTTTTACAAATCACGCGCATTTCGCTATCAGAGGGTAGGATGGGAAATGAGTGTAAGATGTGGAAGGATACATGCTAGAATAGGAGGGAAATCAGAAGAAAGAAAGGAGCCCTATAGTACAAGCAATCAACCTTGTCCTTAGGTGGGTTAGCCTAAAGACCTGTAGACTCCCAGGACCCGTCTTGAGATTATAAATGATTTGGTCTACTTTTATCCAGTCAATCCAACCAGTTAGAAGGAGGGATTGAGGAGAAGGTTCTTCCTTTAGCTTATACCTTCGGTTCCTAGTGTACCCCCCAACCGTGGTTGTTTGACACTACTCCCTTAGCTAGACATCAGATAGACCAACAGAAGCAAATTAATCAAAAAGAATCTCAATCTGAGCCCCGAAGAGCGAATTAATCCTTAAGGCCAACGTCTACTCAGTTTGAATTAGGCTTGGGATGATTGTGCTCTTGGAATGTGATGGGTCCTTTACATGGGTTCTACCCTTAATGATTGATTCAAATGTGTGTGCGTGCACAACCAGGGTTTACAAACAAGGTTATTTGATGATGTGTCTTTTAGGGTTTAATCTTTAGGTATATTCAATCAAGGTTCAGTAGAACACTCCAAGCTTTGAAAGCACTGGTGATGATATATTCCTTTAGAAATCAGAAAAAATGTAGAGTGCCTGGTTTAGCCATAAAAGTCAAGCCTAAGTGGCAAGCTACTGATGAATCGCTTTTAACTTGAGTGGTGTGGCCCAAACAAATCAATCAATTGGCCTATTCGTACCACAGATTATGGTACATAATGTCTTAGCATAATCGAATTTCTACTCACTTATGTGTTTTGAGTTGAAGTGTACCGGGTCCATAGGTTAGATCCCGGTTAAGTGGCAGAATCAAAGTAGAGTAGTGCGCCTTAAGTCGAGAGTTGTTGGTGTTAAGGTGTGTCTCTTTCAGAAAATCACACAATCAGATAACTTTTGTTTTAATTTTTTTATTTATGTCGATGGTGAGGTGAGTGGAGGTGGCAAACAAACAATCAAAATCTACCCTAGGGTTTATGCAAGCACCTAAGTTGATTTGGGTTTGAGTTATTAGGTTATGAAATGAAAACTAGGGTGGGGGTGGTGGGGATAAACTTACAAAAACCTTCATCCGAACTTTTCTCCAATCTAACCGCTCTAGCCCGCCTCAGATGAGTACCTGCAATCACAGTAAGATCAGAGAAAAAGTGAAACAAAAGTTAGGTAAGGTAGAAAAACACAAAAAAAAAGCAAAGTGCGTTGCCTCCCCAGTAGCAGTGCCAAAATGATCAAGGCGTGTTTCGCGAATTGAAATTCGGGTTTGGAGGAACCATCATCGTAGCATGCAAAATGGGTCTATTAGATAAAATTTATAACCAAAACTCGAAAAGTAAGTCCCGGGTCGAACATAGGAAGGCGAACGTTTGGTTTTATAAAATTCTGTGCTTCGCTTTTATTTGTTCATGGTCATTTTTATCTTTTCTAATTTTTTTTTAGTTTTTAGAAAGCAAGAGATCAGGTCGATGACTTCTAGCTAATCTACTTTCAACAATATAAGAGAGAGAGAGAGAAAGAGAGAAATAATCATCTATTTATAAACGAATGTTTGTTACACTACTGATACGTGCTTTTACTCAACTCAGTAATTAAGTTAATTTCACTTAATTAAGAGTAGAAGAAGTCACTTAGGTTAACTTGAAATTGTGTCGGTTGTGTAATATAGGGTTGAATTAAACTAACATTTTAGAAATTTTTATTGGTTGAGTCCAGGTCATTCACCGGGAGGTATAATAATTTTTCAAATTCACCAATTCTCTTTTATTTATCTATAAGTTTAGGAGGTATAACTAAGTTGATTTTTCAAACATGAATTTTTCCAAAATATTAAAACTATAAAGAATATACAAAATCCATATGAAAAGCATATTTACTCAAATGATGTACTTTATTAACAAGTAAACATGTTAGTTTTCTAATTTTATTTCAAAAGAAATTAAGGCAATTAAAAGTTGTTCTATTAAAACATGCCTTGTTACAATTAAGAACAAAAAGTAATTAAAATGATGCAAGAAAAATAATATCCTTTCTTTACTTCTTCAGCCTCTCTCTTCCTCTTCCTTTCCTTTATTTTCTTCTCTCTCTTGAGCTCTCTTTCTTACCTCTCTTCTGTTGTTCCTGCCTTCTTCTCTTCCTATCTCTTATTCTCTTTCCCTATGTCTTCTCCTGCCTTCTTCTCTTCCCTTAGTGCCTGTTCTTCTTTCTTTCCTTTGACTTAGCCTTTAGCTCTCAGCTTAACCTTAACTTTCAATACTTAGCCATCAGCTCAACACTTAACATTTTAACCATCGACTCTTCTTTTCCTTAAGTCCTTCAGCTGAAACGAGTTTTTTTGACTTTTTAACCAAAAATTATTTGATCTGTGGCGACGACCTTTCGACGATACACAGCACCCTGAGACTAGGGTGGGACCAGACCCTACTCGGTCCTCGCCTAATCTCAATTAGGTTCGATTTTGGTTTATTTCATTTCAGTTCACAATCTCGAGCCCATCCGGCTCAACCCAGCCTCCCAGGCTTTGCCCTCCCAAGGCACAACACTCGCTCACGCCCACTCGGGCGTACACCTGCAGGCACACAAGCCCGCACACACACATGCACATGCTCAGAATGTTCAGATAATCAGATCGATAACCGGTGTGCCAAGCGCTGACAACTGAAGTGCCCATGTAACAAAATCGTTTTATCCCCATGCGCGTGCTCAGAAACTGACGATGTGGGACTATCCTAACCCCTTCCAGACCAAACTTCAACCAATCATAACTTCTAGCTCAGAGCTCCAAATTGAGTGATTTCAAGTTTGTTAGAAAGCTCTAAGATAGATCTACACAATTACAGGGTCAATTTAAGGATTAGAGGATGTTTTCCTCTTCAATTTGAAAGATAAAATCAGGGGTTCTTATGGGTTATTATTGCCTAGAAATGGTAATTATGTCTATAGAGTCCTCAGATGGACTTTTCTCTCCTATTTAAAGGTCTGTACAAGTTCTAAAATTAATTCTGCATTTGTTAGAGTAAGATTTAAGCTCTCAAGACCTTCAAGAACAGTAGAGAAGCTTTTCACTCTCTGAAAGATTTAGAGTTTGACTTTTCAGACTTTGATATATGCAACAGACGCTTAAGAATATTTCTAATTGATTTAAACGAATTCTAAGGGTTATAACAGACTTATCCGGGAAGGATTTAAATTCATATCTCATCAAAATGCTTCTCTTGTTAGTTTGGGTTCGAAAGTAACCCAAAATGACAGGAACTAAAATCCTATCAAAATACATGTTTGAGCTCAGTCAAATCTCTCTCAAAGAATCCAACAGAATCTCAGAATCTGTTTAAGCTTATTTCATCAAATCATGCTTGGATTCAGAATTTCAAACTCATGTTTGACTGTGAAGGCACAAAAATTGACTTTCTATTCAAAACCTTCTCCCAAGAAATCAAAGCCTCAACTAAAGTCTCCTCAACACCAGGAACTTATTTAGATCTTCAGCTAAGTGTTCTGACTCATATTCCTAGACTTTCTGACTCGCCGCCTGAGGTTCAAAATGACTTTGTTCATTAGAGAAAATCAGAGGTTGTTACTATGCACTGAAGCTTCTAGGATACTTAAATGCTTCTTAAATTTCTCTGTCAGACTTCTCCAACTCCGGCGGAGTTGGAGAAGACAAACTTCATTCTTTAGCTCCAGACAATAAATCCTTAAAGAATCATCCTCAGAGCAATCAGTGATCCATATTACATCATTCTAGAGCTTCTCAATGAAATCTAAAGGCTGAAGTACAAATTTGGCTCGCCGGAGCTCACCGGAGCTTCGGTGAGTATAGAAAATGTGAAAAGTGTACACAGATTGTGAAAACTTGTCATTTTTAATCTAAAAAGGATCCTGAGGTTGCAAGGAACCTCAATATAACATTTAATTCCCATTTTGTTCATTAGAGTTAAGATTTGACAATGAATTCTTTTCTTTAAAAATCTGATTTGAATTAAGCTCAGGACTTGTTTAACCACTCAATTGAATGGTTAAAACAAGTCAACAACTGATAGCAGTTATAATTATATAGTTAATTAATAGTTTGAACTGCTCATGAGCCGCCATTGACAGTGAGTTCAGGAGCTTAATTACGATTGGGGGTTTAATTTATATTTGATAATAATATGTATTATAGTGTCAGTTAGGGTCCTAAAGTGGTGAATAGATGATGAAAGACCCTATGAAGGTGGAATTAACTCGACTACTATCACCATGGATAATGATAGTAGTCGATGGAGGTGAAATGTGAATTAGACGATTAGGTGATTCAATTAGGTGTTTAAGTGAATTAGAAATGATTATGGAAGATAAAGGAAGGTGGACAGTCATTTAAAATGACAAGACTAAGACTCTGGTGAGCTCAAGGAGCTCGCCGAAGTCGGAGAAGATGAAACTAAAATCTGACATTAACTCTAATCTATCTAACTATCTAACTAACTAAGCTAACCTACTCCTCCTATTCCTACTCCTAATCTACTGTTACCTAGGCGAAGGGGTCAATAGGGTTCTGCCGAAGGTTCATAGCGGACGACGAAATCAGAGGGTGGAAGAAAGATCTCCGACGAGCGGATTTGAGGTGGAGTAGAGGATTCCTTTGGTCGACGCCTGTGTTAGAGACGCGGAAGACCATGGTGGATCTCCTCGGCTGATCAAGATCGATGGAGGAAGTCGGAAAATGAGATGGAAAGTCGTTGGAGTTTTGGACGAATAGCCTATCGAAGTCGGCTACAATGTTAGAAGAGGGAAGGGAGCCAACTTAAGTAAAATCCGAGGGGTGAGGGGGTATTTATAGTAGTTGGCGGCGAAGAGAATGGCGGGGTCTGGCCGAAGAAGGAGCTTGAGGAGCTTAACCTCCGTCATCATCTCCGATGACGGTGAGGTTATCTCTGACTGAAAAATAGGATTTCTGGTTAATCTAGACCGGTTGATGAAGAGGAGGTGGTGAGTGCAAGCTGCAAGAGCTTGGACAAAGAAGGTTGATGTCGGCAGGGAGGTGATCATGCGGTGGCGTGACTCTCTGCCGCCAGCCGTTCATTCGGTTGAAGAAGAAGAAGACGAAAAGGGACTTAAATGTAATAAATCTTAAGGACCTGTGTGAGAAATAAGGACCCGATTGTAATAAATTTTAAGGACCAAAATGTAAACTCAGGTTTTGAAGGTTTATTTTAACTTATATTCTTTTTCAACTTTTTATATATGTTAGTAAATAAGGTAAATATTATTTTTTCACCTTGAATTTACATTTTTGACATTTTTAGGTTAATTTATTAGATTAAGTAAAATTGCTTAAGTTATTATATACTTAGGTATACATTAAGTTTAAGTTACTTATCTTATTAATTAATGGAATGATTAATAGATTTTCGAGTCCAATTAATATCTAAGTTACTAATAATGTCAATTGAATGATAAAATGTCATTTTAAACTTATTTTAATGTCCTTTACTAAATATCCCTTATTCTATAATTAACCCTTATATGCTCATAACCTTAGCTAATTAACTAGGAAGACTAGTTAATTAGGGGTAATTAGAGATCATGATGAGTGTCTCATCAACTATGAAAACGTAAAAAGATAGAATGAGGTGTGAGAAATCCCCATCGATAGTTGCTCGGAGGATGACTCACTCTGACGTCGCTTGGAGGAAGGAGGTGAGGAGTGGGACGAATGGGAATGGAGCCGGAGGATGGAGGGTGGGGCAAGATGGTGTCGCGGCGAGGATCTTCTTCCCAAAGGGTGGTGAGAGGACGGCCATGGGATGCTCCATGAATTTGGATGAAAGGTGGGAAAACTATTTTCTTTACTACACTAAAGGTGCATCCCGAGCTTGGGACAAGCGCTCTCTAGAAACTTGGAGGTGGTGAGAGGAAGAAAGGAAGAGATGGTTTGGAATGAAGGTGGGTAGGTCCTTTTGTAGTGGAGGAGGAATAAACAAATTCGCATCTAGGTCATTACTGACATCCATAAACGTTGCTACAGATCTGCCCTATATGTCGCCAAAGATCCGTGCCTTCAATTCGTTTGCTGGTGCGCACGGGCCATTAGTGGCAACTGCAGATCCGCCCGCTGCTCATGCTCTGTTGGCGCGCGCATCGCATGCTCGTTGTCGCACGTGCATGCTCACGTGCTGGCGCTACACTGTGCATGCGGGTGCTGCGCTATGCGCTGCTGCTGCATGCGGGAGCACAGGCTAGTGTGTACGCATGCACTGGGCGGTGCATTGGCACCCTTCAATTGCTATTTTAGGAGCTCCACAAGTCTCGAACCCGTGTTCCCTCTTTGCAAGCCAAGAGCTTCATCGTTGAGGCATGGGCACAGTTGAGTCTCAAGGAAAGCATGGGCATTGAGGGTGCAGACGAACCCTAGCCGTTGGATCTTGATCCAATAGCTGTGATGTGAGATCAACAATGACGAGGGGACACCTGTGGCTGCTGCTGGCCGATGTTGGGCAGCTTGGATGGTGCCACGTGGCACCATCTGGGTCATCCATTCTTCTTTCTTTTCTAGAGTGTGCCATGGTATTCAGATCAAGATGATTCCCGCACTGCCAAACTGCGATCGTCGCTACAGATCCATCCATACAGTTGGGTTTTCCATTCGAAACCTGTATGGATGTCACATTGCGCCCTGGCTATTGATCTTCTTTGAACTTCGTATGATACTACAATTCTCAGATCTAGACGATTTCAGAGTCGTTAGACACCAATTGTCATCCTGGTCAGATCTGTACGGTCCGATCGTCCATCTGAGACCTTGAAATGAATCTTCTTCTCTCCTGACCATAAAAAGGACTTGATTAACCTAAATTATAAATAGCTACTCTAAATGTAGGATGATGTGTGCTATGCAATATTTATGACATGAAATGCAAATCTAATCCTAGGAACATGCATGATTAGGCATTTTAACCTAAATAATTATGTCTACATCAATTTCATTCAAAAATTCAGAATCTACATAACCATGAATATGTAATGTTGTAGCTTCTACAATGGATCCAAGCGAAGAGTCGATATACATTTAAAGCTTGTACTTGACCCCTAGTAAAATTCTATTGGGATAGGCAAATCTCTTCTCTCAGGGATAAACTATTCTTTGATTTTAGCGCTGGCTTTCGGCTTAGGTAAAAGACATCTGAGTTAACTGGATTTGTATTTGGTGGCTCACTCTCTTCTGGTGCTACATAGAGACTAGTATTTTAGAATCTAGATTTCTAGATTATTGAATAAATTAACTTAGAGAAAGGTTGGGAAACTATGCTCTCTTTAATCTTTTGAACTTTTTCTTTTCTCTCTTTTCTCTCTCTCTCCCGCTTTTTTTCTAAGCTCACATCTCACTAGATTTGCAATTATATTTGGTGGTCTTGCATGGCATCACACTTTAATTAGGTTTTAATAACCCTACGAGTAATTCAGACCCTTCTACCCGTATTTAGGCGACCAGAAATACAGACAAAATATGTTAAGGCTGTATTTGGTGGTTCGTGGGAATGGTAGGTGGTTTTACCTCAAAACACTTTGATTTACATAACTCAAATTTCTTAACATAAGACTTTTTTTTTAATTTTCAAGAAAATTTCTCTTTTGTATACTTTTTTCTTTATATCTACTAGCACAATGTCGTTACCAACATAACATAATGCAACAATTCACACGACATATGTACTTTTATTCATGAGGCATTATTTGGGATTTTTGGGGATGACCAAGAGGATCTCGGTTGACTTATTTGGTGGAAGTGCCTATTCTCGGCACTGGGTGGGGAACAGATAGGATGGCGTATTTTTAACCTTGACATCAGTACCCTCCTTCAGTCAAGGATTCCACAGAGGACGATCGTGACCATCCACCTTAGTCCTACTTTTATCAGAACCTACTCTCTATGTTTTTACTTTATTTGGTAGATCTCATATGGAATTTCTCACAGAATTAATATGCAAGAACTGAGAGCTAAAACTATGCCCAACTCCGAGTGTCATTATTCAATTATTCAAAGTTAAAGATTCCTTACACTAGCCTTAGAGCACTAATAGACTCTCTACTCTCATCGCATGTTTTGGTGGATCTACTAGAAGATGGTTCACCTGACTCTTTGATTGCTGTCTAGGTGTTCAACAGAAGAAGCAATGCTTCTTCTTGACAAGCTAGAGATGTCTATCGATTTTCATAGTGAATCCATTGCAAATTCTGCATGCAGGTGTGAGGTTATACTTGATTCTAAGCTTAGGAATTTGTTAAAGAGTAAATCTTTAATAAAACATCTTTATAAAATGATCTAATCCCCCACCTATTGGCAAAAACTTTTAAGCTTTTATGAACTACCACCCCAATGCCTAAGTGTTTGCATGTCCTCATGAATGAATAAAAGAAATTGGAATAAGGTAGGGTGTGTGTGGATAGAAATCACCTGGAATTGTTTCTGAGTTGTCGTTTAGCTCATGCTATCACTGTAATGCCATACACAATATGCAAAACAATATGCGAAATACGCAAAAATGAAATATACTATGTATATATGTATATGTGCTGAGATTAATGATGCTTAACTTCCACTCAACTCAATAATTAAGTTAATTTCACTTAATTAAGAGTAGAAAAAAGTCACTTAGGTTAACTCAAAATTATGTCGGTTGTGTAGTATAGGGTCGAATTAACCTAATATTTTAGAAATTTTTACTAGTTGAGTCGAGGTCATTCACTGGGAGGTATAATTTTTTCCTGAATTCACCAATTATCTTTTATTTTCTTTATAAGTTTAGGAGGTATAACTAAGTTGATTTTAAGAACATGAATTTCGCCAAAATATTTAAACTATAAAGAATATACAAAATTCCATATGAAAAACATATTTACTCAAATGACCTACTTTATTATCAAGTAAACATGTTAGATTTCCAATTTTATTCCAAAGAAATTAAGGCAAATATGAATGGTTCTATTAAAACATGCCTTATTACAGTTATTAAAAAGAAATGCAAGTAAAACAAATTCTTCTTTATAGTCTTCAGCCTCTCTTTTCTTCTCCTTCCTTTCTCACTCTCTTTCTTTTTATCTTTTATTTTTTTCTAGAGCCCTTTTCTTACCTCTCTTCTTCTGTTCTATTCCTGCCTTCTTCTTCTCTTCCCCTTAGCTTTCTTCTTCTTAGTTCCCTTCGTAGTGCATGTTCTCCTTCCTTTCCTTAGCCTTCAGCACTTAGCGTAACCATCGACTCTTCTTTTCCTTAAGCTTTCTTTTGAACCATCAGTTGAACCAGGTTTTTTTACTTTTTAACCAAAAATTATTTTATTTGCGGCGAGTTCCTTTCAAGGATACATAGCACATTGAGATCAGGGTGGGACCAAACTCTACTCAGTCCTCGCCTGATTTCAATTAGGTTCGATTTCGATTTATTTCATTTCATTCATAGTTTTGAGCCAATCCGGCCCAACCAACCAGCCTCCCAGGCCTCGCCCTCCTAGGGCACACTCGCTCACACCCACTCGAGCGCTCACCCGCAGGCACACAAGCCCGCAGACACACACACACATGCTCAGATAGGTTCAGAATGCTCAGATCGGTAACCAGTGCACCAAGCGTAGACGATTGAAGGGACAAGGTAACAAATCAGTTTTATTCCCAGTCGTGCGCTTAGAAACTTACGATGTGGGACTATCTTAACCCCTTCTAGACCCAACTTCAACCAATCGTATCTCCCAGCTCAGAGCTCCATTTCAAATGATTTAAAGTTTGTTAGAAAGCTCTAAGATAGATCTACACAATTGCAGGGTCAATTTAAGGTTTAGAGGATGTTTTCCTCTTCAATTTGAAGAGTAAAATAAGGGGTTCCTAAGGGTTATTTAATTTCCTGGAAATAGAAATTAATGTCACAGAGTCCTCAGATGGACATATCTCTCTCATTTAAAGGTTTGAATAGTTAATACAAATAATTCCAAAGCTGTTAGAGTAGGTTCTAAGCTCACTAGACCTTCAGGAATAATAGAGAAGCTCAAAGCTTCTCTGAAAGCTTCAGAGTTCAAAATTTACAACTTAAAATAGTTAGATAGACACAAAGGAACATTACTAATCGATTTAAACAAGTTCTAAGGGTTGAAACAAATTGATTTGGGCAGGATTCAAGATCAAAACTCAATAAAATTCTTCTGCTGTTAGTTTGGGTTTGAAAATAACCCAAATTAATAGAGTTCAAATTTTCACCAAAATACAGGTTTGAGCTCACTTTATTCCCTCTCAGATCATTCAACAAGATTTCAGAATCCATTTAATCTCATCAATTTCTCAGATTGAGCTTAGAACTCCATAATCAAACTCAGTTTGACTTTCTGTTCAAAGCCTTCTCTCAAGAAATCAAAGCCTCGAATAGGACCTTCTTAACCTCAGAAACTCATTCAGATTCTCAGATAGGTGCTCTGACCAAGATTTCTAGGGTTTTAGGCTTACTTCCTGAGCTTCAAAAAGTGTTTGTCCGTCAGAGCCATTCAAAGGTTGTTACAGTATTCTAACAGCTTTAGTGCATTGCACTGAAGCTTCTAGGATCCCTAAATGCTCTTCAGATCTCTCTATCAGACTTCTCCAACTCCGTTAGAGTTGGAGAAGATAAAGATCTATCTACAGCTCCAGTGGCTAAATCCTCAATTAAACATCTGCAAATTAATCAGTGATCGTTAAATCATTGATCTGGAGCTTCTCAACAAATTCTAAAGGCTAAAGCTCAAGAATGACTCATCGGAGCTCGCCGGAGCTCTGGTGAGTCCAGAAAATATGTGAACTGTGTACAGATTGTTTAAACTTGCCATTTTTAATTTAAAAAGGATCCTGAGGTTGCAAGGAACCTCATAATCACATTTAATTCCTCATTATCTCTTTAAATGTAAGATTTGACAGTGAATTTATTTTGATGAAAATTGAGTTGGTTGAGGCACGGGACTTGATCTCCCACTCAATTGAGTGGTTGAGACAAGTCAACAAATGTCTATGATACTAAATATATACTTAATTAATGATTTGAACTACTCCTGACTCGCCATTGACAGCGAGCTCAGGAGCTTAATTAAATTTGGGTGTTTAGGTTATATGTGATATTTATATGTATTATAGTGTCGATTAGGGTCCATAAGTGATGGATAGATGATGATAGACCCAGTGGAGGTGGAATTAGCTCGACTACTGTCGTCATGGGCAGTGATAGTAGTTGGTGGAGGTGAAATACGAATTAGGCGATTAGGTGATCAATTAAGCGATTAAGTGGTTTAGAAATGATCATGGAAGTTAAAGAAGGGTGAACAATGATTTCAAAAGATGAAATTAAGGCTCTCGCTAAATCAAGGAGTTTGTCGGAGTCGGAGAAGATGAACACTGAAATTCAAAAATTACTCTAATCTAACTACCTAAACTAACTAACTAAGCTAGCCTACTCCTACTCCTACTCCTACTCCTACTCCTACTCCTAATCTACTGTTACCTGGATGAAGGGGTCAATAGGGCTTCACTGAAGGTTCATAGTGGACGACGAAATCAGAGGGTGGAAGAAAGATCTCCGACGGCAGATTTGAGGTGAAGCAGAGGATTCCTTTGGTCAGCGCCTGTGTCAGAGACACGACAGACCATGGCAGATCTCCTCGGCTGATCAGAATGGATGGAGGAAGTCGGAAAGTGAGATGGAAAGTTGCCGAAGTTTTGGACGAGTAGCCTATTGGGTCGGCTACAGTGTTAAAAGAGGGAATGGAGACAACTTGAATGAAATCAGAGGGGTAAAGGGGTATTTTTAGTAGTTGGCAGCGAAGAGAATGGCGGGGTCTGGCCAAAGAAGGAGCTTGAGGAGCTTAACCTCCAGCGTCATCTCCGACGACGGTGAGGCTATCTCCCACTGGAAATTAGGATTTCCGGTTAATCCAGACCGGTGGATCAAGAAGAGGTGGTGAGTGCAAGCTACAAGAGCTTGGATAAAGAAGTGTGATGTCGGTAGGGCGGTAATCACGTGGTGGCGTGACACTCCATCACCAGCCATTCATTTGGCTAAAGAAGAAGAAGAAGAAGACAAAAAGGGACTTAAATGTAATGAATCTTAAGGACCTGTGTGAGAAATAAGGACCCGATTGTAATGAATTTTAAGGACCAAAATGTAAACTCAAGTTTTGAAGGTTTATTTTAACTTAGATCTTTTTCAACTTTTTATATATGTTAGTAAATAAGGTAAATATTATGTTTTCACCTTGAATTTACATTTTTGACCTTTCTAGATTAATTTATTAGATTAAGTAAAATCACTTAAGTTGTTATATACTTATGTTTTCATTAAGTTTAAGTTACTTATCTTATTAGTTAAAGGAATGATTAATAGAATTTTGAGTCCAATTATTAACTAGATTATTAATAATGTTAATTGAATGATAAAATGTCATTTTTAACTTATTTTAAGGTCCTTTACAAAATATCCCTTATTCTATAATTAACCCATATATGTTCATAACCTTAGCTAATTAACTAGGAAGACTAGTTAATTAGGGGTAATTAGAGATCATGATGAGTGTCTCATCACTTAACGCCTCTTGTTGGGCAACTTATTAGTCACACATCCTTGAGAAGATGTATCGTTCCATCAACAGAAGGAGGTTCCTAGGAAAAAAAATGGCTTGAGGCACTGGCCATTAATCGTAAAAACATGCCCAGATTTCGGGTCTCTAATTTGGACCACCCCGTTAGGATACGGGTGGATCACCAAAAATGGCTCAGTTTACTTGGACTTGAGCTTTCCCACAAACAATTTGAGTCAGGAGTCAAACAGCCAGACCTATTAGTTAGGTGCGAACTCCTTCCTCCGGAAGTGTCAATCATGGAAAGCCTTTATCTTGTCTTTGTATATTTTTGCATTCTCGTAAGCTTCCTGCCTAATTTTCGCTACCTCACTGAGCTGGAGCTTCCTTTCATAACCTCTGGCTTTGAGGTTAAAATTTCACTTTTGCACTGCCCAAAAGGCACGGTGCTCCATCTCCATAGGAAGGTGACAGGCCTTTCCATACACCATGTGGTATGGCGACATTCTAAGCAGGGCCTTGTATGCGGTCTGATATGCCCATAGTGCATCAATCAACAGATCGGACCAATCCTTCCTATCAGGTCTAATCGTCTTTTGAAGGCTAAGCTTGATTTGACTGTTTAATACTTCAGCCTACCCGTTGGTCTGTGGGTGATACGAGGTAGCAATGCGATGCTGCACCCCGTATTTCTTCAATAATGACCTGAAATGGGCATGGATGAAGTGACTACACCCATCGCTTATCAGGGTGCGGGGAACTCCAAATCTCACAAAAATAAATTCTCAGACAAAGTATATAACAGTCTTATGATCGGCTCGTCTTTCCGGGATAGCTTCTACCCACTTTGGGAAATAGTCTATTATGAGGAGTATGTACTCAAAGCCATGCGAGTTCAAGAAGGGGCCCATAAAGTCAATGCCCCAGACGTCGAACACTTCTATGATGAGAATAGATTGGAGAGGCATCAAGTCTCTCTAGGTCATAGAACCAACCAACTGGCATCACTTACAGCACTTGGCAAACTCGTGTGTATCTTTGAAAATGGTTGGCCAGAAAAATCTTGACTTCAAAATCTTTGCAACGGTCTTTTGGCCCGAGAAATGACCCCCACAAGCATCGTTTTGGTAGAAGGATAGCACACTAGAGATTTCTGAATCAGGGATGCATCTACGGATGATCTGATCAGCCCCAATGCGAAAGAGCAGTGGGTCATCCCAAAAATAGAATTCAGCCTATGATATAAATTTGAGTTTTTGAAGCTTGGATAATCTCGCAAGTAGCTTGCCTGCGATGAGATAGTTTTCTATATTAGCATACCAAGGAAACTCAACAGAGTTAATAGACAACAGCGACTCATCCGGAAATCGGTCTAATATCGGCATGGAGTATGGAATATAGTCAAGGTCTAGATGAGACAAGTGATCCTCCACAACATTATGTGCTCCAACTTTGTCACGGATCTTGACATCAAACTCGTGCAAAAGAAGGATCCATTTGATAAGGCGGGGCTTGGCGTCCTTCTTTGCCAACAAATGGCAAAGGGTGGAATGGTCAGTGTAGTTGATAACATTGGACCCGAGTAAGCTTGACCTGAATTTGTCCAACCTGAATACCACATCAGGCAATTCTTTCTTAGTGACTATATAGTTACGTTGAGCCTCGTTAAGCATTTTGCTAGCATAGTATTTTTCGAATGGATGGCGCTCCCGATGTTGCCCAAGAATGGCTCCGATGGCGAAGTTGGAGGCATCACACATCATCTCAAAGTCGAGAGATGATTGCACCGCAAAAATACACCTGCAATTGTGCCGTCTTGTGCTATTTCCTATCATTACTAGTGCATATTAGGTATCCAAAGTCGCATTTGTAAAAATACAGGCATGCATGCATTTAATTGAGAGGGGAGAGTGAATAAAATGGCCTTGTAATTGACAAATTAAAGTGCTGCCTCGCAAAATTTCCATCTTCATTTTTTATTTCTTTTTCATTTTTGACTTTCTTCCCGCGGCAGCAAGACATGGCCTCTTCTTCTTCACGCCATGCTCTACAGTAAGCTTGCCCTGCAGCTGCATGCCCTACCAAGCCATGCCAGCCATGCACAGCCGCATGCATAGCCAGGGCATGGTTGTGCATGCCTTCTTCCTCTATAAAAAGAGCTTGGCTTCTTCTTTGCAAAGGGGGCCTGGTCCACCCACACAAATAGCAGCTTCTTCTTCCAGGCCATCTCCTCCCCCTCTCTCCCTCCATACGCAGCTCTCCTCCTGTGAGGAGCCACACTGCGAGCAGGAGCAACTCACAATGGTGCATAACTACCACTGTGAGTCCACCATCACCCAGCTCATCAAAGAGCCGGTGGGCGTGGTGGTCTTCTCTGTTTAGCCACAATTCTGCCATTACCACAAAGCTTCAAGCTTTGAAGCTCAACCGGCCACTGTGCACCCTTGCAGCAGCTGGCCAAGCTCCATCGCACACACCAGCAGGTCACCCGTACCCCCCTCCACGTACCCTGTCGCGCTCCTTCGCCCGTGCCCCTTCTCTGCATGCTCTGTCGTGAAGTCCCGTCCGCAGCCCAACCGGCGCAGCCTCTTTCGTGCACGGGCCGAGCCGTCCACGCCTCCCGTACTCACAGCACCGGATATGCCTGGTCACGCAGCTCGGCCATGCGCTGTTGCCACTGTTCACGCTAGTCAGCTGAACACTGTGGCTACAGTGCGGTGACTGGTAAGTTTCTCACTTGATCGGTCACCCGGTGCACCGCAACTACTACTAGCCTACGCCCACGTCTAGCCCAACGCCCGCCCACGCGTCTGCGTGCGCCCGTGTCTGCCAGCGCCCGCCCGCTTCAACGTTTGCATCCATGTCTCCCTTCTCCTGCACCTGCTCGCTTCAGCACCCGCTCTTCACGCAGCGCGATGCATTGCAGTCCTTCTCCCTAGCACTCACTCCCTCCAGCGTGCGCCTCTCTGCATGCCTACGCGCTTGCGTGTGCACATGGATCACCAGATGTCGCCAGTTGCGTGCAGATGCCTTAACCGCACTCCTTCACGCCAACTCCAGCAGTCTCTCTCTATCTCGCTCTCTCTCTCTCTCTCAGCACTCTCTCACATTCTCTGCACACACATACACACACACACTCACACTCTCGCACACACACACTCTCACTACTACATACTTATATATAAATACATATACATATATATTTATATATATACATATACTTATATCTATACATATAGTAGTACCTATAAACTAAGTATTAGTATACATACATACATATATATATATACACATATATATTTATATATATACATATATATATATATATATACATATCTATCTACATATATCTATATACATATATTACTATATATATATACATATATATATATATATATATCTATACATATATCTATCTATACATATATTTACATATCTACATATATATACATATATATATATATATCTACAAATATAACTACATATATACCTATATATTTATAACCATCTATATATATATACATATAGATATATATTTACATATATACATACAAATATATATATTTTCATCCTATACGTTGTATCACAGGAATATCTATACCAGTTGCTGATATTCCCCAATACACGCATATAGAAAGTGTGATCGCACACATCTTCCACCCATTCACCTTACACTCCATGCGACACTTCATCCTGTTGGTTACATCTTTCTAGATGACGACCGACTCGACACTGTGCTACACGCCATCTTTGCCTCAAACCCCCACCCCTTTATACAATATAATACATATATATGTACTATATTTATTTTATTTCTGTTTCTCTTTCCTACGATTAAAAAGATAAAAAAAATATATAAACGAGAAAAGATAATCCTTGACTTGTAGGTACTCAGTCTTGTGAAGACTAGTTTTGAAACCCTAATTTGGCTCAAAGCCAAGAACCTGATTTTTGAGGGTGTGCCTAAAGGACAGGAATTATCAGAAAAAAATCTTAAAAAGAAAAACACCGAAAACATAATCAAGTGAACAGAAGAGATTCATTGTAGGAATGGCGTAGAAACTCATTCACTTCTAATCCCACTTCCCTGAGTTCGACCCTTGGCCTAAAAGTGACCAAGATAAAATCAAATTGGCCAGGTTAAAAATTTTGTAAAGAGATGGTTAGGCTTGATTTAGGTTAACCACTATACACTTTTCAATGATGAAATCACCATATTAACACAACCTATCCAGGCCCGACCACATCCCTTTTCATGACACCGTGCCGGGGAAGTGCGCATTCAAGTAAGTTTCTACTCCATTCCTTTAATTTTTCTCTTCTCACGCCCTTCTCCTAACGGGTGTTTTTGTTTGTTGGTGTGTAGGTGAACCCGTTGCAAGGAGAAGACAAGCAGACGAAGTCAGAGACGTGGGCAGGTCCAAGGCGGGAACGAGAGAGTAAAGACACCAGCACCGCACTGGAGCTTCGCACACATGGCTGAACAAGTAGGTCTTCCTTTCTTAGCAACCTAGGTTAACTTGTAACGTTATTAAAATAAAATAAAAAATTAAAAAAAAAACTAGAAAAACTTCTTGGGATCTCTTGGGGCAAGTGGATTAAAATTCACTTGTTTGATTAATTGCCTTTACTCCCACCGCCCCGGGATTTCCCGCCAAACATCGCATGTGAAGATCCAAGAATTTTGATTCTTGAATCTTTCGCCGTGTGAAGTATTCTTTGAGGCAAATAAAAAGATTGACTGCGACCCCTCTTTGCCCCATTTATCTATAAATTCGGGATCACATTTTTGGTGGGGATACTTGTAATTGAGTTGATTCCAACCGCACCACGACCTTTCATGTGCCTAAGATTCAATCCCGAATACTTCAACCCCAACAATTTGATGTTCTTTATCTTTTGGTTGAGCGTTTTGTGTGGAAATCATTCTGGTGATTGGGAGAACTTGAATTGAAGTGCTTTGGCTCCCTTTCACACTAATCTAAAACTGATTCGTGCATCCACACATAGAAATCTCCATTTAGGGAAGCCCATTGCATTTTAGCATGCATTAGCCAACTGACATTGAAGAAGGGTTTGTTGGGCTTAGAAGAAAGCTTGTATTTTCTCAAAACCCGGAGATTGGTTGAAATGGTAATTTAGAGAAATCATAAAATCCATAGTACTTATGGCTGAATTCTAAAAACCTTTCACCAATTAAAACTTCAATTCGGGGAGATTTTCAAGTTGCATGCTTGGTTTACACACTCTATAAAATCAATCACTTGGGCGTTACCAGTAAATAACACCCTTCACATTCCAAAAGCACTTGATCCTAAGCCTCTAAATAAAATTGGTAGCAACTTGACCCTTATTAAGGATTGGAGGTCTAACTACCTACGTGTAGCGCCTACGTGCTGGTGAGGGTTCCCATGTGCTATTGGGTGTCTAAGACTGGGGCAAATGGCCTTCCAATCTGGCCCGGTGGTTCTGCGGTGCTCGCATTCGATTCCGTAGTTCGTGATACTAGGTAACTTAGATCTTTAGGTCTAAGAGCACATTGTAGAGGTTAGGAATTTGATTGAATTGATTTGTCATCAAGTGTACCTTTGCGACGTCATTTCTCTCATCTCTTTTCACTTCGTATCCCCCCAATTCTTCCTACGGTAATGCATGTTTGGGAGGAGGTCACAAAACCCTGAACTGTGTGAATTGCTTGATAATTTTAGAAAAGAAGCCGAATCATCCTCCTCCTCCACAAACGTGGCTGCACGCCCACCCCCAAATCCTGAGGGAGGAAACCGCCCTCAAAACCCACCAGGTTGTGGAGCCTTGAATCCCATAACCTGCCTCCAAGCCCAAATGGAAATGTATAATGAACAAATTGAAGCCATTAGGGAAACATTAGAGGAAATGCAGAACCCTCTTGAACAGGAGGAGCCTAGGTCTCTTAGCTCCTATCAGAATCCCGCTGCTATAGAGACCATAGGACAAATTTGGGTCCCCATGGGCGGGGACGACTTTGAACTGAAACCTAACATAATTGGCCAGATAAATTTTCACTTCCATGGTCTTGCAAGTGAAGATTCTTTTCTCCACTTGGAAGACCTAACCCGATTGGCTGAAACTAATAAAACTAGAAATATCAGGTTACCTATAGTCCTCATGAAAATGTTCCCGTTTTCATTGCGGGATAAAATGTCGCAATGGTTATGCACCCTTGGGAGAACCATCCACTCTTGGGAAGTGATGAGAACAACGTTTCTCAAGAAGTTCTTCCCAATCAGGCGAACCAATGCGCTTCGCCGTGCTATCACCTCTTTTATGAAACAAAATGGCAAGCAGTTTCATGAGGCATGGGAGAGATATAATGACCTCCTCAGGAAGTGTCCACACCATGGTCTGCCTACGTGGCATATAGACCAAATTTTCTACTATGGGCTAAATGAGACTTTGAAGTAGATTGCAGATGCTTCCTGCGGAGGGAATATTATGAATAAAGATGAGAATTGAGCATTTGAATTATTTGAAAATATGAGCGAAAACTCAATGAACAATGCCTCCATTGTCGCCTTTAATCATACCAACCTACCCCGAAATGCCCATGAAGTTGACACGAGACCCTCCCATTCATCCACAGTTCTCAGCCTTATTGCACAAAAATTGGATGAAGTCTCCGTCGTGCACAAGAAGCTGGACGAGCTTCTGGCCAACCCCACCCTTTCTATGGCAAACACCCCCACCTCACCACCTCATCACAATTCCAATTCTTCCAATACGAGGCTTATCCCGAGAAACCCAATAAGACCTTCCTTACCGAGTGTCGCACCGAGCGACTCGGTAATTCAAGTGGATCTAGCTTCTGCGAACCAGTATTTTGACATGGAGGACCAAGCCTCCATGTGCTTGGAAGTATATTTGCATGCGGACACGTCTTCTGGCATAGAAGATGCTTGCACCCTGGGGAACAACTTGTTCTCTGTCACTTATAACCCAGGGTGGCGCAATCATCCGAATTTCGCATGGTCCAACAACCCACAGCGCTAAAACCCTGCAGGTGGACCAATGCGACCGTCCGCACCCGTCATCCCAAGGGCCCAGTCTAATCCTGTCATCAGGTCCTTGCATACCGCAAGCAGAACATGCATCAAGTCCTCTTGACAAATTGATGCGAATGATGATAGAAATGTCAAAGGGCCATGAAGAGAACATGACCTCTCTTCAACAGTAATTGGCGTAGCAGAATGCTGAGATCAGTCAACTACACATGGCGACTCGATCTCAGGGCACTCTCCCAACCCAAGCTATTCCCAACCCGTGAAATTTCGTACCCCGTGGTCCTCAACCACAGGTATGACCTTCTCAGGGCCAGGTTCATCAAATTCTGTTACCTCCGAGCATTCCATTGGGATTTCAGGCTAATCCACTGCAACACCTCACTCTTATGTCCCTATTGCGAACCCTCCTCCGCCTTATGATCCCACTGGACCTGCATCGTCCAATGCGATCACTATGAGGAGGGGTAAGCAGAACATCAATCCACCTCGACTTGATCCTGGCCCGTCTTCTTCATCGCCCTCTCATTCGGGATGCGCACCGCATTCGCGAGAGAATGATACACCCAAATTGGTGCCAGAATCAGTCCCATTCCCTAAGGCTCTACTGAGGGAGCCAAAAGGCAAGAAGAAGGATACGCAGGCCTTTGATAACCTACGTAATTTGTTTAAGGATGTTGAAATCAAGGTACCGCTGCTCGAGGATATCTACCACATACGTACTGTCGCCCGATTTTTCAAAGACTACACAACACCCAGGCGACAGTCAAAGAAAACTAAGAATCCGGTGGTTCTCTCGCCTCATGTGAGTTGTGCTATACTGTTAAATTTACCACCGAAGCAGAAAGATCCGGGCACAGCTTATTTCCTATAGCATCCAAGGCTGCAATTTTAACTGTGCCCTGCTTGATCTAGGATCTTCCATCAATCTTATGCCAACCATCATGCTCGAAATATTTTCTTTGGGAAATCTGAAACCCACCCCTGTCACGTTACAGTTGGCAGATCGTTCTGTCAAAATTCCGTAGGGTGTGGTGGAAGACGAGGTGGTTAGGGTCAACAGTCTCTGTTTTCCTGTTGACTTTCTTATTTTAGATATGGAAGTTCCAAGCTCACCTTCTGATTGTCCGATCATCCTTGGTCGACCTTTCATGGCCACAACTCGCACCCATATCGATTGCGAGTCGAGCTATATTGAGATTGCTGTTGGATCTGATATGATTAAGCTTAACATCTTCAAGGCAGCCAAGAACTTTGATTGCGATTGCATCGAGGATGACACGTCTGATGAGGACATCGCCGTCAGCGTGTGTATCGGACTAATTGGGACCTATTCCGACTACTATGGATTACCTGTAAACATTGACGTTTGCCTGACCGACACATATTGTGACGTTCCCCCATCCCTCATTCCTGTACCTTCTCCTGACCAAACTTCTGAGGAGGTTTTCTCCGCTTCCCATACCTCGTGGTCTGAGTCATATCCGGGCTACTCACTGCCGGTCCACACTCTTGAAGACCAGATTGCCCTTTCTTTCCTGCCAAATCAAGCAGATTTGCAACTCCACACTGGGACCTTGAGCCCACATCCTACTCACTGGGGCTATTCCCTTTTGGATCCATATATCCAAGAGGCCCCTCTTCTTGGCCAATCTGAGGGCCAACTTCTTCCTCCTGACTTGTTCTCCGATCTGCTTGGGACACTCTCATCCTAGGAAATGCCAGATGTTTCACCATCCACCATCACCTTTCACGCCACCGTCATGATCACCTCACTTTTCACTTCACCACCCACCATCCACCCACCCTACCACCCTGCTGTATACCCTGCACCTCAACTCTCGTTACCTAATCTTTCGTCCTTCCTCTACCCTACCCTGCTTGCATATGAGGACATAGCATCGTTTGGCATGGGGGGGGGGATAGGCATCCATAGGATCTGGGTATTTTATGCTATCATGAAGTTTCCACCTTTATATATATATATATGAAATGGTGTTTAGTAATGATCTAAAGGCTGAAACAAAAATATAATAAGTGTTTATGGATATCTAACCATTGTTTTGAAGACTTTCCAAGCCATAGAAGCCTGATTCGCTCAGGCTCGGCTTAATTCACGTGAGCATTGACAAGATAGATCAGAATCTCTCCTAACTAAGGACGTATTCCTATACCTGAGACACCAGTACAGGATCCGTTGGTTTGCTTCTACTTGAGAGCCTAAGTAATCTTGGTTCACACTACACATATCAAGAAAGACCAGGTGAACATAAGATCCAACCCTAGTGTTCATTAGGGAAGATGGAGTCCTTACCTGTGCATGCAGGTAGACTTTTTATCCCAGGTTTTAGTCTTGTGTGAAGGAGAGAATCTTTCCACCAAAAAGAAAAGTGTGCTCCTCCAAATAATATTATAAGAGATATACTGACACGTGTTTCAAAAAAAAAAAAAGATGCATATAAGTCAGTATATCTCGCAAATATCTGTAAAGTCTTCTTCCTACAAAAAAGTTCTTCAGGGCAAATACCCTGTTTTCTTTGAGCCACAAATGTCAGAAAATGGGAGTTGAGTTTTCCGTCATCTTTTCAAGGGTCAATCCGAAGACACGAGCTGAAACTGGGACCAACCTGTACTTAAAAATTCGTGAAACCTTGGGCTTGAGTCATAATGTTCATCTGGTCAGTCTTGATCCTTCACTAAGCACAAGCCATAACCTCTTGAGCTCTCGAGTATAGCAAAAACCTCCTCGGTCCTGGAAATCGTAATTAAGGTTTAAATATCAAGAGTCTTGGTTAGTCGAGAGATGATCTATGTCATGTGAGACTTAAAGTACTGGTAGTCTTCTCTGCAATTGGTTCTCACAATATCCAACAATAAACACACCTATGTTGCCTCAGAAGAAACTCTTCAGCTTAAGATCATTTCTAAATACAACACAAAAATGTTTTGCTAGGGACTAGCAAAAGATAGGCATGGGGGTATGATTGCACCGCAAAAATACACATGCAATTGTGCTATCTTGTGCTATTTCCTAGCATTACAGTGCATATTAGGTATCCGTAGTCGCATTTGTAAAAATACACGCATGCATGCATTTAATTGAGAGGGGAGGAGAGTGAATAAAATGGCCTTATAATTAACAAATTCTTCAAGTGCTGACTCGCAAAATTTCCATCTTCATTTTTTATTTCTTTTTATTTTTGAATTTCTTCCCACGGCTGCAAGACATGGCCTCTTCTTCCTCGCGCCATGCTCTACAGCATGCTTGCCCTGCAACTGCATGCCCTGCCAAGCCAGGCCAGCCATGAACAGCCACATGCACAGCCAGGGCATGGCTGTGCATGCCTTCTTCCTGTATAAAAAGAACTCGACTTCTTTGCAAAGGGGGCCTGGTCCACCCACACAAACAGCAGCTTCTCCTTCCAGGCCATCTCCTCCCCCTCTCTCCCGCCATATCCAGCCTGTACTCCCCTGAGGAGCCACACTGTAGGCAGGAGCAACTCACTGTGGTGCACAACCACCATTGTGAGTCCACCATCGCCCAGCTCATCAAAGAGCCGGTGGGAGTGGTGGTCTTCTCTGTTTAGCCACAATTCCACCATTACCACAAAGCTTCAAGCTTTGAAGCTCAACCAACCATCGCGTGCCCCTATAGCAGCCGGCCAAGCACCACCGCGCATGCCAACGGGTCACCCGCACCCCTCTCCACGGGCCCTATTACGCTTCTTCGCCCGTATCCCTTCTCCATGCGCTTTGTCGCGAAGTCCCGCCTGTAACCCAGTCGGCGCAGCCTCTTCCGCGCACGTGCTGAGCCATCCATGCCTCCCGCACTCACAGCACCGGATACACCTGGTCGCACGGCTCGGCCATGCACTGTAGCCACTGTTCACGCTAGTCAACGGAACACTGTGGCTACAGTGCGGTGACCGGTATGTTTCTCACTTAACCGGTCACCCGGCGAGCCACAACCGCTGCTAGCCCGCGCACGCTCCAGCGCCTGCCCACGCATCTACATAAGCCCACGTCTGCCAGAGCCCGCTCGCTTCAACGTCTGCATCCGCGTCTCCCTTCGCCCGCACCTACCCGCTTCAGTGCCCGTTCTTCACGTACCGCGGTGCGCTGCGGTCCTTCTCCCTCGCGCTCACTCCCTCCAGCGTGCGCCCCTCCACGTACCTACGCGCCTGCGCGCGCTTGGATCACCAAACGTTACCAGCTGCGTGCAGACGCCTTAACCGCACTCCTTCACGCCAACTCCAGCAGTCTCTCTCCCTATCTCTCTCTCTCTCTCAACACTCTCTCACATTCTCTGCACACACATACACACACACACTCATACTCTCGCACACACACACACTCTCACTACTACATACTTATATATAAATATATATACATATATATTTATAGATATATACTTATATCTAAACATATAATAGCACTTATATACTAAGTATTAGTATACATACATACATATATATATATCTATATACTTAAATATATATATATGCACATATATATTTATATATATACATATCTATCTACATATATCTATATACATATATATACATACATCTATATAGTTATATATACATACATATACATATATATATCTATACATATATCTATCTATACATATATTTACATATCTATATATATATACATATATATATATCTACATATATAACTGCATATATACCTATATATTTATAACCATCTATATGTATATACATATAGATATATATTTACATATATGCATACATATATATATATTTTCATCCTATACGTTGTATCACTGGAATATCTGCACCAGTTGCTGATATTCCGCGATACACACATACAGAAAGCATGATCGCACACATCTTCCACCCATTCATCTTACACTCCATGCGGCACTTCGTCCAGTTGGTTGCATCTTTCTAGACGACGACCGACTCGACACCGTGCTACACCCCATCTCCGCCTCCACCCCCACCCCTTTACACATATATAATACATATATATATATACTATATTTACTTTATTTCTGTTTCTCTTTCCTGCCATTAAAAAGATAAAAAATATATATAAAAGAGAAAAGATAATCCTTGACTTGCAGGTACTCAGTCTTGCAAAGACTAGTTTTCAAACCCTAATTTGGCTCAAAGCAAAGAACCTGATTTTTGAGGGTGTGCCTCAAGGACAAGAATTATCAGAAAAAACTTAAATAGAAAAACACCAAAAACATAATAAAGCAAACAGAAGAAATTCGTTGTAGGAAAGGTGTAGAAACTCATTCACTTCTAATCCCACTTCCCTGAGTTCGACCCTGGGCCTAAAAGTGACCAAGATAAAATTAAATAGGCCAGGTTAAAAATTTTGTAAAGAGATGGTTAGGCTCGATTTAGGTTAACCACTATACACATTTCAACGATAAAATCACCATATTAACACAACCTATCCGAGCCTGACTACATCCCTTTTCAAGAGACCAGTCAGGAGGTTGGAGAATAGGTGCACTTGAAACAGTGCTTCGCAAGATCTCGAAAGCATTAAGGCATGAGGAGCCAAAATCAAAGGGAGTGTCAGTTACCAGAAAATTCGTTAATGGACGAGCAATTTTTCAGAAATCTTGAATGAATCTTCAATAAAATTCGACATTCTTTAAGAATGATCTGATTTGCCTGACCGAGCTAAGCGGAGGAAATCACGAAATGATTTCGGATTTAGCTCGACCGACCTCAAGTCCATTAGAGGAGATTCTGTGTCCTAGTACAATGCCATCCCTCACCATAAATGGCTTTTCTCCCATGAAAGTACTAAGTTCACTTCTATACATCTCCTCAGGATCTTTGTGAGGTTATCTAGACAAGACGAGAAATCGTCTCCGAACACAGAGAAGTCGTCCATGAACACTTCTACGCAGTCCCTATCATATCTGAAAAGATGACCATCATGCATCACTAAAAAGTAGCTGGTGCATTGCAGTGGTCGAAAGGCATCAGCTTAAAAGCGAATGTTCCGAAGGGACACGTCAAAGTTGTCTTGTCTTGATCTTCCAGGTTGATCGCTACTTGATTGTACCTGGAGTATCCATCCAGAAAGCAAAAGAAGCTATGCCCGGCCAACCGTTCTAAAATCTGATCAATAAAGGGTAAAGGAAAATGATCCTTTCTGGTAGCCGAGTTGAGCTTCCTCTAATCAATGCAAACCCACCAAGAAGTCGTGGTGCGGGTCGATATGGATTCGCCCAATTCATTTTTTATCATGGTGAGTCTCACCTTTTTGGGCATAATCTGAATGGGACTCACCCACTGGCTATCGAAAATTGGATAGATAATACCCACGTCTAGCCATTTAATGATCTCCTTCTTGACAACCTCCAACATATTTGGATTTACGTGTCTCTGAGGTTGTCTCTATGGTCTCACCCCTTCATCAGTGTAGATATGGTGAGTGCAATATGAGGGGCGAATCTCGTGGAGATCAGCAATGCCCCACCCGATAGCAGCCTTATGTGCTTGCAGTACAGAGATCAACTGGTGTTCCTGGTCCAGAGTCAAGTGAGCATTGATAATCATGGGGTAGGTCACACTTTCTCCCAGAAACGCGTACTTGAGTGAATTAGGTAAGGGATATAACTCTAGTAGAGGAGGGTGGGGAGAGGGTTTATGCAGGGGAGGAGAGGAAGCAACAGCGAAAATCTACTGATCCTGACTAATGGAGAATCCATCTGCAGTGATCATGTAATCTTGCCTTAAGATATCAGTGTTGGATAGGACAGGATAGTCAGGATCAGTGGTGTTGGAAGCAGATGAACACACATGACAACTACATCCATGGGATGAAAAGACCCCTGGTAGTGAAGATGAATGTGTAATTGGGTCGCTGTAGAGGAGCCCAATGTTCCCACAGAAAGCTAAATCTTCATCTTCACCATCCTCCTTGATTAAATCGCAATCGAAGTTCTTTGATGCCTTGAAAATATCCAGTCTAAGCTTTTCGTTCCCTAGGACAATCTCCATTCATGTTGATGCACAGTCGATGTTTGCACAGGTGGTTGCCAAGAATGGGTGACCTAGAATAATCGGTGCATCATGGAGATTAGGAGGGACCTCCATATCAAGAACAAAAAAGTTTGCTGGAAAGCAGAATCCTTGGACTTTTACGATCACATTTTCAACCACCCCCACCAATCTATCAGCCAACTATATGGTAATTAAGGGGGGCTTTAACTCCCTGGATCGAAATCGATCAAATACTACGGTGGGAGTTAGGTTGATGGATGACCCCAAATCAAGAAGGGCCCTATCAAAAGGGGAGTCCTGCAAAAAGCAGGAAATCAATGGTGTGCCTGGGTCCTTTTTGGGCAGTAGGTTACCTAAGATAACCGCATTGGCTTCCTCAGATAATACCACCTGTCATCTGATTCTTTGCTGTCGCTTCGGAGTGCAATAGTCCTTGAAGAACCTAGCAATAGTAGGGATGTGATCTATCGCTCCTAGGAGAGGGACCTGTTTACGCGGCTAGATCATGTTTTAACAAGTATCTCGTTGTAATATAGATGAACTTTTCCCGAAAACAAATAAGAATTTATAACTCGAAAATCAAAGTATCCAAGGTTGAACACAGGGAGCAAATGGAATTTACTCAATAATCTCAATAATGTAATTGAACACCTAGAATTAATCAAAACTTAATTCAGAATATAAATGTAAGAGTTTAAGAGTCAATTGTGGCAAAAATAGGGAAATTGGACGTCTGATCATGGAATCAAATGTCTTAAAAAGATATTTTCTCTTTTAACTCTCTCTTATTTCTTCTTTAGTCTGCTTTCTCTTCTTCTTTCTTTCTTTCCCTGATTTTCCTCTTTCCTTAGCTCTTTTTCTTCTATTTCTTCCTTGTTTCTTCCTTTCTCTTATTTTCCTTTGTCTTCTGCCCTTCCTTCTTAAGTCTTCTCTTTTCAGCTGTCTGTCTGCGGCTAAGTGTCAGCTTCACCTTGCCTTTGTTTCCTTCAGCCTCCTCTGGCTTTGTTCTCTTTCGCTTCGTTCCTTTCTTCCTTCCTTCTTCTCTTTATGTCTTTCTCCTTCTTCCTCAAATGCAAGAGTCCTTGCCGGAGTAGGAATTCTATGGGATAGCCAAATCTCTCGTGTGTTCGGACGAGAGATTGGGTGTGAATCAGGGATTAGGACCATGCTCAGATGGAAGGGAATTCCTTAGAGAATCTCCCTTCCAAATCTGGGAGGAGATCTCTGAGGAATCAGGGAGTACTCCCCCTCTATTCCTTGCCGGAGTAGGATTTCTCCCTATTAATGGTGGAGGGACCTATTTGTAAGAGTGGCAAGGAAGTTAGGGGGGTCTGTGCAATGGTTTTCAAAATATAGGGACCAAAATGTAATTAGGTGTACTATTTTGCAAAGTAGGTCAAGATGACATCCCCTTAGGTCTAAATTTTGGTACAAACCTAATTTTGACCTAAGGAATCCAATGGTGAAGTTGGATTTTAGGTTTGACCATGTTTGACTAAATATTTTGCATAAAAACCCAAATTAGGTCAATTAATGAACTAAGACCCCAATATAGGTCAAAATAAGTTCCAAAGACCAAATTGAAGGTTATAAACCCTAAGGGATATTTTTACATGAATTTTAAAGGGTTTACTTGATTTTTATCCTGACCAAAACCTTATTGAATTAAGCAGGTCTATTTTAGGCTTATAGAATGTCATTTAATTCTTGGATTGCACATGAACCCATTTCTAACTGAACCAACCCACTTTTTATCTTATTAAGATCATTTGACCTATGTTTTGCCTCTGAGAAATCCCGTTTATGTACTACAATGGTAAAATTGCTGTTTTAACCTTTATTTCATGTTTTCTTCTCAGAACACTTATTCCTTGAATTAAGTCCTTCTCTAAGTTATGTAGGAGCTCTTATTCTCTTTCTTAGGTCAAAATGATCTAGTTAAGGCTCATGATGAGGCTCTCATCATACCCTAATGCCGAGCTTTTTCTAGTCCCTTAGTAAAATTTTAAGGTTCTTACTTCTATTCTAGTCCCTGAGTGTCTGTTACTAGTTATGATAAGTGCTTTTCTTTTTCTTTTGTGATTTGGTCAGAATGCTGACAATAGGCTTAGAGGTACTCAAGTACCAACCAAAATCCGGACCTGACCCACTTTAGCCTCAGTCCTCCGCGAAGGTTTTTAAGGCTCGCAGAAACTATCCTAGGGTTTGTTGTACTCTGTGGTTAAAGCACTCATGCTTGAGACATTTTTAGCCTAGGTTCAGTTTACAATGAGTTTTTGCAAGAGAGAGATAGAGGATTTATTTGTTTGGAGAGCTTTCTCTCTCTTTTCTTTTTATTTCAAGATTAGGATTGGCTTCTCAACATGGTCTGTATCGGATTCCTCGTCCCCATCATCAATCCTCAAGGGTCCCTCGCAATCGATGCTTCGTGATAGCACCGCCCATTGCAACCCCTAGAACCCTGGCTTTTGAGATTTTGAGATAATCCCGCCCATGGCGTTCCGTGGCCGAATCCAAACCCTAGCAATCGACATTTTGAGATAATGCCGCCCATGGTATCTGAATCAGCAGAGTGCTTATATGCCCCCAGTAGGATATTTAAATATCCTAAGAGACAAACACCGAGAAGACAATATGTTCTTATGCATCTTCGAGGGGAATTTCCCGCCTCTCCGCACCAGGAACTCGTCCAAATCAACTTATGTTGATCGGCCACACCTAATCTAGGCAACTTTTTCAGAGCATTAAAAACACTTTTGCATGATTTTGATATTTATGCGCACTAAACCAGGCTGTGTGTGGATTGGGGTGCTTAGGTTTCCAATTCCTACAAACTGAAGGTCAGTTAACAAGGCCGAATACTTCCTAAGCCTTAGACCTAATACTTAAGCTTTGCATTTTCCCCAACCTCTTGAGGATTATCCATATCTTAGTGGGTACGTGAATTTTTAGGCCTAAGAGTCTAGCCTAGAAGACCTAAGATCTGTGTTCCTGCTAATCTCTTTTTGTGTCTCCTTAGCACTTTTCTTTCATTTTTCTTGATGTGGTCTAGAACTTCGGTTAATTTCGTAATCTCTTACTAATGACTATCACTTTTTCTTTTTCATTTTGTGCTCCTTTTTGTCATTTTTGCTCTTTTTCTCCTCCATATAATTATGTGGCTTACAAAATTTCCAACCTCCATTTTTTGTTCTTTTTCATAATTTTTCAATTTTTTTGTGTTTTTGACATATGTGATTTTTTTTGTCAGAATCCTTTTGACTTTTTCTTGGCTCTGTATGTATACACTTTATCACCCCCCCAAGCGTAAGTTTTGCAATGTCATTGTAAACGGAGGGTGTGAAATAGTGTTGAGGTCATGGACTTAGAACAGGATACATCAGGAGGATGAATGGGTCGAAAATGACTGATGCGGATGATTTCAAGCTCTGGTATGTATACCAAAGGTGGGATCAACTGTCTAAGGCTAAACTCAAGGTGCAATGGACATGGAGTACAGACAGATAATCGATGGGTCTCTATGTTTGGAATGATGGGTTGCCTCCCGTTAAGCGCTAAATTCAAGGCCTTCAGTCAAGCTAAAAATGGGGTGGAGGAGTGGTCAAATCAGCGGAGTTTTGTAAAATAAGAACCTTGATTAAGAGCTTGGTTGGTCCAACTAGGTGCTTGTTAAGATCACCAGGCTGATGATGTAGCCCAAACCCAATCAGTCTAGTGGGTTGATAGATGTAGATCAACAGATGCAGAACCCACCATATGTAATGTAGCTCGGATGGATATGGAAGTGAAAACTCGGGTTTAGGCTGAGTCGAATCAGCCTGGTCAGTGTAGGGTTCCGAAAAATAATCAGTGCATGGTATGGAAACCCTACAGGGGTGATCAGAGAATGGTGGATCATCTTTTTCAGTCGGATCGCTACCCAATACTCGGTATAGATGTGGAGTTGAATCATCTGCAAACGGCTCAGTGAGAGGTGAATCAAAATAGAAATTGAGTCCGGTTGCTGGTTGAAGTAGAGAATGGGTTTTGATCGATTTTGTATGTGTGGAAGAGGTGGATTTAATGAGAATCTTGTATGATGGCTCTTCTAGAAAGGAGTAATAGGTGGTCTCATGTAGAGAGTCCTCATAGTAACTTTCAAACTCGAAGTTAGCGAATGAGTCATGTGAGCTGAGGTATGGATTGGCTTGTTATAATCAGGAAGCAGATTTTCTCTGATGTTATGGTAAGATTCGAAATCGTCAGAGAGTTTGCGAAAATCAAAATCTGAATGAGATTCAAGATCATGAGTTCCACTATAAAATAAATCATATGTTGTAGATTCAGCATCCTTACTGGGGTCTAGCCTAGATATCAATTCTGAGCTTAAAAAGGTGTCCTTATCTAGTAGAGGCTCAAGTTCCAAGCTGGTAGGACAGACCCAATTGAAACCCCACTCGTCCAACTCCTCAGTTTCTGTATCGTAAATTGGCATGACTTCCGAAAAATCGATTGGTTCCTCTGAGGATGTTGGCGAGGGGTATTCATCAAATGGAGGCCCAAAATCATATTCTTGATTGAAAAATTGATCTTCCTCATATGGGGCATTGAAATCTTCTTAATAGGTTTCAAATTTAGATTCTAGGCTTAGGATGTGGGTTGAATCACTAGAATCTAGGTCCGAATAACCTTCTAGGGTCACCTTATCAGAATAAGGGGCAAAATTTACACCCTCAAGAGGTTCAATTCTACTTTCATTATTGCAGGAGTTTTGGGATTCTAAGCCTGGTATTCATGGTCTAGAGTGGGCTCAACATTGTATTCTCCTGCAATTGGAACTTCCCAACCTTCTTCAATATTCGGCACATTCTACTCCATCTGAGTTGGGAATCCACAACCATTTTGTGCCTCAAACCCGAGATCAGATTAATCCTCAATGTTGTCCCAAGATGGTTCATCCTCTATTTGTGGCATATACGGGTATTTCTAGTCGATAATTTATTTTAATAATCTCATTATATCTTCCCATTTTCCAAGATCATCTTGGTGTTGCTTCCAAAGTATAGGATTTGTCAGGCATTGAAGGTATTCAAGATTGTGCAATTTTTCTATCTCAATGTATCCTATGATGAGCATGTCTCGGGTTGATCCTCTTGTGGCTTCTACCAGTAGCACTTGGGCACAAGTTATGATAAAGGTTGTGGTTGTTGGGACATCAACCGAAATGTTTTCTACTGGTGTTGAGGTTTTGTCTTCATAGAATTTTAAGGCATCCTCAATCATCCTATCTCTCATGGATCTCCGATATTCAGGTTTCCTGATTTGTAGTCTTAAGTGGTTTGGCTGCATATTTGGATCAAGTGGTGGAATCAAGATGTAGAATCAGAGTTTGAATCAAGGTGTAGAATCAAGTTATGAAGCAATTAGATCTGAATAACGAGTCCCACTGAAAATGTATGTGTGTGCTCTAAAGAGAAAAGATGAAGGACTGGAGATGTTTTTGACCCAATCAAGACACCCAAAGACGTTTGGATGACTATGGAGGTTCGGAGCAGATGATAACCCTGGATCAGAAGGTCGTCCATCTGAGAATTACTTGGGCAGCCAGAGAGGGAGTGTCCCGCAAAGACCCCTACATGGTAGAGCATCCCTTCGGGTTACAGGGTTTCCCCCACCCGACCTCTCTTGTCACTGAGATTCCAGGTAGACCAGAATGGGGACCTTGACATCTTAAGTCTACCACTTTTATTTCCAAGCTGCTTTATGGTTCTCACTTGAACTTTAGCTATTTTGATGTTGTGACCTAATTTGGAGGTTGGCTGACCTAAGGGTTCAACTTCACCCGAGCTATCCTAAAGATGGCAGAATGATTCTAGGCTTGGGACCTAGTGACCACCCTGATTTGACTCCCAATTTATTAGGTCCAAGATTTTAAGATTCAGGTGATTTTAGAGCTCAATTTTTAGGGTTTGTCTTGTTTAGATTTCTTCAATCAAGGGCTTTGGTAGCACATTGATGTGGGAGGGTTCAATTCCTTGTATACAGGCATGTGTGAACTAGCATTCGAAAACTCTACTGTAGAAACCCTGATTTGGTTCTATTTTTAATCCTCTTTTCTTCTTGAAAAAGGTTCTCTTTGGACTTAAAAGCAAGAAATGTGTTGTCCGCGGAGATTAAGTGTGATTTCTATTAGGCACAGGAATTTTGTGGGAAAGGATAAAAAAAAATTGCTCCAACTTCAATATGTTTTGAAAACTTTTCACAAAATTAGGAAACGTTTGCGTTAAAGATGGTGATTACCATAGAAAGAAGGCAATTGATTCCTAAATTAATTACATCCTTTTGTCTTTCAAGGACTAGGGGATGGTTTAAGGAAGAAAAGAGATTACCTGCCCTGGAGTAGTTAACTTGTGGGAGGGATCTTCTCGTGAAATACCTTGCAAGATCACAACAAAGCAAAGTACGGCAAGTTAGTTTTCAATATGATCAAAAAGAATGTAGAGACTAGTGATAAATTGCGCGTGGCTCCCTGGCAACGGCGTCCAAATGTCTACATGGTTATATTGTGTTTTAACAAGTATCTCGTTGTAATATAGATGAGCTTTCTGCGAAAACAAATAAGAATTTATAACTCGAAAATCAAAGTATCCGAGGTCGAACACAGGGAGCAAATAGAATTTATTAACTAATCTCAATAATGTAATTGAACACCTAGAATTACTCAAAAATTAATTCAGAATATAAATGCAAGAGTTTAAGATTCAATTGTGGCAAAAATAGAGAAATTGGATGCCTGATCATGGAATCAGACGTCTTAAAAAGATATTTTCTCTTTTAACTCTCTCTTATTTCTTCTCCTATCTGCTTTCTCTTCTTCTTTCTTTCTTTCCCTGATTTTTCACTTTCCTTAGCTCTTTTTCTTCTATTCTTCTTTGACTCTGGCCGTCTGCTTCTTCTTCCTTGTTTCTTCCTTTTTCTTATTTTCCTCTGTCTTCTGCCTTTCCTTCTTAAGTCTTCTCTTTTCTGCTGTCTATCTGCAGCTAAGTGTCAGCTTCACCTTGCCTTTGTTTCCTTCAGCCTCCCTTGGCTTTATTCTCTTTGGCTTCGTTCCTTTCTTCCTTCCTTCTTTTCTTTTTGTCTTTCTCCTTCTTCTTCCTTTTGCAGCTAAGTTTCCTTAGCTGCTCCACTGTGCCTTAGCTTTTCAGCTATGCCTTCCTCTTCCTTCTTCTTCCTTGCACACACACACCGAAGAGAAAAACCCTACCCATCTACCCTCCCCCGCGCCTCTCTCTCTCAATTTCTCTCTTCGGTACGCTCTCCCAAATCCAGGTAATCGGGTTGGGTGTGAGCCCGATTCTAGGCGCATCGGCGTAGGTGTGGTGCGCGAGGAGTGCATGAACGGATAGGTTAGTCAGGTCGGGTGCCAGGTCCGCGGGGGAGTGTCATGGACGAGGCATAGTAAGGGCGAGGGACCTCACCCCTGTGTGACTTGAGGCGAGCAAAGTAGGACACAAATTCAATTTATCCCATGCGCTGCACTCTTGCGTTCACGAGGTGGGACTAATGTCCCACCAGCTTTTGAGCACACCTACAGGTGGATGTCATCTTCCAATTGCTGCAACTAGAGGCCTTGCAGAGCTAATTGCCTGGACAGATGAATGCATGAGACCACCCTATGCCTTCTGGACCTCGGACCCTGAAGTGCTTCAGCCTGGAGAAAGCTTGTGACCTTCTCGCTGTGTACGTTAATGGTGGCAGGTGGTGAGATCTATCACACACAATCACGGCCTTGTGGCCCAATTAAAATACATGGGAAGCTTCAATGTATCAAGGAGAAGGTGGGACAGTAGGTGGTAGGCTGTGGGGCGGCATAGGCATGCGTGCCTAGGTCACCCTGTAGCCGTGCTTATGGGTTAGGTTGGGGGCTGTTTAGGGATGTGTAGGAGGTCGATGGATGGGTGGAAGATGTTCAATGGTCGATGGTGGAGGTGTAGAGGTTGATGGCGAGACGTGTGGAGGTGTGGAGTGATGGGTGCGTCTCACCGGAGGTTGGCCGGAGATGGGGAAGATGGCGGTGGACAGTGGCAGTCGAGGAGTAATTTGTGAAATGGATTGAGGGGAATTGAAGAGGGGATAGAGAGGAGTAAGTTTAACCTAATTAAGTGGATGAAGGGGAGATATGGCGACTGGCAGTACTTGCTATCACCGAAGAAGACGGTGTCCAGTGGAGGAAGACGGTGATGACGAAGGGTCTGGAGGTGCTCACAACAGTGTTGCGCGATGCGGAGGAAGATGGTGAGGGCGGCTCTGCCACTGGTATTATGGCAGAGCAATGAAAATGAGAAGGGAGGCTCGTCGAAGCTCACTGGACCACTTGACCGAAGGAGAAGAGGATGAAATTGCGGTGGATCTCTGGCCAAGTCGAGCTGAGGAGGTGCGGCCAGGGTTGAGGATCATTTTATAGGCATTGGCAGGGGCTCTTGTGCTTGAAAGACAAGCTTCCAAATGCAAGAGTTCTCACTGGAGTAGGAATTCTGTGGGATACCCAAATCTCTCATGCATTCGCATGAGAGATTGGGTGTGAATCAGGGATTAGGACCATGCTCAGATGGAAGGGAATTCCTCAGAGAACCTCCCTTCCAAATCTGGGAGGAGATCTCTGAGGAATCAGGGAGTACTCCCCCTCCATTCCTTTCTGAAGTAGGATTTCTCCCTATTAATGGTGGAGGGAGCTGTTTGTAAGAGTGGCGAGGAAGTTAGGGGGGTCTGTGCAATGGTTTTCAAAATATAGGGACCAAAATGTAATTAGGTGTACTATTTTGCAAAGTAGGTCAAGATGACCTCCCCTTAGGTCCAAATTTTGGTACAAACCTAATTTAGACCTAAGAAATCCAATGGTAAAGTTGGATTTTAGGTTTGACCATGTTTGACTGGATATTTTGCATAAAAACCCAAATTAGGTCAATTAATGAGCTAAGACCCCAATCTAGGTCAAAATAAGTTCCAAAGGCCAAATTGAAGGTTCTAAACCATAAGAAATATTTTTACATGAATTTTAAAGGGTTTACTTGATTTTTATCCTTACCATAACATTATTGAATTAAGCAGGTCTATTTTTGGGTTACATAATGTCATTTAATTCTTGGATTGCACATGAACCCATTTCTGACTGAACCAACCCACTTTTTATCTTATTCTGACCATTTGGCCTATGTTTTGCCTCTGAGAAATCCCGTTTATGTATTGCAATGGTAAAATTGTAGTTTTAACCGTTATTTCAAGTTTTCTTCTCAGAACACTTATTCCTTGAATTAAGCCCTTCTCTAGGTTATGTAGGAGCCGTTATTCTCTTTCTTAGGTCAAAATGAGCTTGTTAGGGCTCATGATGAGGCTCTCATTAGGACCTGAATGTGAACTTCCTTGAACATACATTTCAGGTCCTCGAAATTCCACGTGTCCTTTTTGCGTGTTGAATCTCACGTTGGAGCCAGGGGAAATGGGATAGGAATTTCAGGGTCTAGGGGCTTCTTTCCTTTATCTAATTAAGATGGCTTGTGAGAGGAAGAGGGTTGTGAGCCATCTTGTGGTAGAGTGCAAGAAAAATCATTACACGCTTGCCTAGGTAGCAGGTCTTGTGTAGTCTTTCCTCTCCATAAGGTGATAGCTTTTGCATCAGCATGCTGTCCATGAAGGGGTAGAGGAGCGGGTTGGTCTAGATACATAGGGTTCGACAACAGAGGTGGCTGGCCGAGCCCATAAACAGGTGGTGTGGGAGGTGCTTGTAGAACAACATGTGCTTGCCCCTGTGGTGCTTGGAATCTAGGTGGGTGCCCTAATTCTGCACATATCTCAAGTTTGGGACAGGTTGGGAGGGCAAAGCTCCTTGTGACCTATGCTCCTGCATCATCTAGTTTTGCATGTTTTGTATGCTTTGAATTTGGTCTGCCAATGCCTTCATTATTTACAGGTTGTCCTAAGTAGATTTCCAAATTGATGCCTGCAATTCCACTTTCAGAGACTACAAAAGGTTGGCCCACTTTGGAGGGTAGTTGGTAGCTTGGTGCAGTGGCTAATAGATAGAGTATGTGTGTTGTTGCAATGGGAATGGCTACTGCCTTGGGTATGTGTTCTACGCATTCCTGTATTACCTTGTCTGGTAGTGTGGAGCTTGACTCGGTCTCTATGGGTTACCAGACCAAGAGAAATTGGGATGCTGGCACCAACCAGGGCTATATGTTTCAGAATACGAGTTGTTATGCCCGTAACCTTGAATAGCATTGACATCTTCGTAGGCCGAAGATGTATTAGATGTAAGTTCATCAAAAGAATATGCACTTGCATCTTCATGTGGTTCGTAACCTTGATTGTACGATTCTAGATCCACATTGTTCATGGGTTCTTGGTATGCAGGATCTCGCAAAGATGGAGTGAAAACAACCCAAGTGAATGGATATGTACGAGCAAAGGGGGCTCGGGATGCTTGAGAGGAGTAAGATGGAGCAGTACTGCCAAAAGATCCAGATCTCGCTTGCATTAATTCATCGAGCTTCTTATCGAGCAGATCCACCTTATCCAGCTTTCTAGTGATAATGTCCATGTCTGCTCAGGTAGGCTCGGCTTGAGCTTCATGGACGCTGACTCGCTGCTGTCCAAGTCGCTGGAACTGGTTCATTGAGGTAGCATTCATTGAGTTCTCTACTAAGGACTCAAATAGTTCAAATGCATTGTTCTCTTCCTTCACGAGGAAATTCCCACCGCTAGATGCATCGGCCAGGTACCGATGTGTGTCATCAGCCCATGGTAAAATATGTAAGCGAGGTGCCATTTGGGTACACCATGGTGTGGGCACTTCTTGAGAAGATCGTGGAATATATCCTAGGCGTCATGCAGCTTCTCTCTAAGGCCTTGGGTAAAGGTCGTGATCATGTGCCTCATAGCATTTGTTTGACCGATCAAGAAGAACTTTTGGAGGAATTCGTGACGTAATTCCTCCCAGGCTCCAATTGACCTCCCAATAGTCTTGAACCAATAAGTAGATTTATCCTTGAGAGAAAAAGGAAAAAGCTTCATGAGAACAATTTCGATATCTACATTCCTGGGTTGAACTGACTCTGCAATCCAACTCAGATCTTCGATGTACTGGATGGGATTCTCATTCGAGTTTCCATGGAAATGAGTCTGAATCAGACTTATGGTATTCGGCTTCAACTCGAATGCATCTCTACCTATGGGAATTCGAACCTGAGGTGCTATAATTATTGCTGCTAGATCGTAGAAGTCCCATAGTTGTTCTCCACATGGTGGATGCTGCATCCTATCAAGTGATGTGAGAATCTTATCGATGCTCTGCTCGTATTTTTGTTCCATTTCCTCGACCTTGGCTTCCAGATGAGCCATTGGGTCCTGATTCTGAGGGTCCTCACCAACTCAAGGACCAGGATTAGCCATCTCAGCTAATCAAGTGGAAGAAGGTTGAGAAGAGAGGTTGGGCGAGAATCGCCTTTGCTGCCTTGGGTTCAGCTCCAAAGGTCCCACAAGTTTATATTCTAACGACCTTCTTCCATGCATACACTAACTCAAAGGATTGGTGCAGTCAAGTGGAACAAGTCTATGGCCTTGTTAATCAGAGTGGTCTTTAAGATCAGATGACAAGAATTTTCATTTAAGTTTGTGTTATTAAAAACAAAATCAATGAGAGACCGATAGCAAGGAATTCTCCCCTCTCATGCTAACGTAGCCATGCTGCTTACAAGGGGACTACGAGGAAGGTTCTTGCTTCAATTTTCGCCTTCGGTTCTGTTAACCCACAGCCACAGTCGTTTGACACTACCCTGCAGGCTTAGACACTAGGTTTTGCTGGAGAGGTTGGAACTACCCAATATTTTCAAGCTGAATGTAGGTTATTTGATATATTTTTCTGAATTTTAACTTGTTTCTTCAATTTAGTAGATGGTGGGCTGTCCACAAGGTGACTCACCTCACCGACTAACTCTTCGGCTCATCGGAGTCAAAGTTAATCTATGTGGTTACATTAGCTCATGCACTTCTAAGTTTTTCTTCAAATTGAAGACCACAATTCAAATGTATACTCTCAAGTAGGATGGAAAACAAATGCTTTGAAACTTGGCAAGAAGATTCCCTTTTCAATAAGCTTTTTAGAGAGTATTTTTCCAAAATTTTTACTATTTCCAACAATTAGTTATGAATTGTTAACAAACTAGGGTGTTGAAGCTACAGGTTGCTACGCTAGCGTGTTTGGTTTTGAAGAATCTGTCATTGTAGTTTGAAAGAGAAGAACTTGTGTTCAACAAATAAAATTTATACTGGAATAGAAATTCCAGGTCGAACTCAGGTAGGTGGACGTTTGATTTAAAAATACACATTTAATTTATTTGTCACGAAGTAAATTAATTAATTAGAAACTATCTATCTATTTACACTAAATAGAAGAGGGAGAATATTACAAACAAAAACTAAAAAGAGATGTAGAATGAACATGGAATTTATTATCAAAAAGATTGTTCATTACACTAAACATTACTACTAGAAAGCAAAAAATAATTACACTAGAAATCAGTAAGCCTCCTCTAGAAAGCAGTAAATCTACTTTAGAAAGCAGTAAAAGAATGGGGAGAGAGATATCCTCCTCGACGGTCGCTTGGAGGACGAGCCAGTTGGGATGATGCCTGAAAGATGGGGAATGGAGCAGGACAAAGGAGGACGAAGCGAGAAGAATCGGGAATGGAGCAACATGTCATCGTCATCATGGGATCCGCTTCCGAAAGGGGGACGAAAATTTGACTTTATCTCTTGAGAAGCATCTCGGGAGTGGGACAACCTTCTCTTGAGCTTTGGAGAGGGAGAGAAGAGAAGGAAGGGATGAGAATTTCTTATGGAGGGGGTCTCTTTTTATAGTTGCAAGGAGTGAGGGCAATTTGGTCTTTTTAATTTGAAAAACATTAATTTTGGACCTTTAGTGACGGATAAAACTGTCGCTAAAGGTTCGAACGTGGCCTTCTTGGGCAGCGCTCGCATGCTCGCTCACCTTCCGCATGTGAAACGTGCATTCACGTTCTTGAATTCTCGGTTGTTTGATCGCGAGATTTACAACGGAGATGCATTGTCGCCACGCCTCAACCGCGTGCTCACCCGCGTCTGATCCTGTGTTACATGTGGGTGTCTGATGCGGCATGAGCGCTATAACGCACATGCAACCGTTCAATCGTGATCGAGCGGTCAATCACGCCTCCTCACCAAGGTTCGAACGCGTTCCCCACCTTCTCACGAGCGCGTTCAACCAATGGGCTATCAGCGCGTTTGTGTCACGCTTAAGTTTTGTGTGTGCGGGCTCACAGCCATTGGATGTGCATCCAATGGTGGAGAATCATCAAAGAAGAGAGGGTGCGGCAGGTGTAGCAGTCGGTTGGGTGGCTGAGATGGTGCCACGTGGCACCATCTTGGTCGTTGATCTTCTGGATGATGTAGATGGTGCCACATTGTCGATTGAGTCGATTTTCATGCTGTTAGGTTGCGATCGTCGATCCAAATCCATCTGTGCGGTCGAATTTGTCGTTTGAAGTGTGGATTCACACCATCTTGGCCCTTGAACTTCTAGGGTCCCTCGGTCTCTATCTGATGCTACAGATGTCTGTTTAGGGCAATCTTAGAGTCGTTGAACTCTAACCGTCACCCTGATCACATCTGTATGGTTAGATCTTCGATCTGAGTCCCCGATAAAAATTTTGCCTTGTCCATGAACATAAAAGGAGACAATTAATCTCCATTTTATTCAAACTAATCTAAATGCAAGATGATGCATGTTATGTAATATTTATAGTATGCAATGAAATTATATGTTTAAGAACATGCATAAATAGACATCTTATGTAGTGTAAACATGTTTACATTACACCCCCATGCCTGTCTTTTGCTTGTCCCTAGCAAAACTATATGCTATTTGTAAAAGAATCAGGGTGGATTATTTGAGCATGAGTTATTTTCAATCATTAAGAAAATATTTACTTAGGATTTAAACTTTCAAAGACACAACAGTGCCCGAATATCTGCCAAAATGCAAACCGGCTCAAGCCCTCGCCTTATTCAAAGAAAAATTTCTTTTCCTCTTTTAGTTTTTTTCTAATTTTTTTTGGATTTTCGTCTTTTAGGGTTTAGGAGTGGCTTTCTATGGCATTCAACTCACCCAAGATTTGATGAGAATTCTAAGTTCTAAGCATCTTATTGTGAATGTGATAGACTCGTTGACTAGTAGTAAAAATGACTTCGGATTTCTACGCCTCTAGGTGACCTTAAAAAGAGAATTCTGCCTAAAGGTGTATCTTTACAACTAGTAGCTCTCTCCCTACTTTTATTTTTACGGGGTCAACACATAGGTGAATCAAGTGTATATCTCCCCAATTTATTCTACTTCTCCGCTTCTACCTAAGTGTTTTGGGAATTTTCAGTACATTTATTGAGCTGGGTTTTGGACAATCGGTCGATGAGCTGTTACGACCAACAACTTGTTAGCCATACTCATGCGGCGAAGTGTGGCTTATTTATTTTTTTTCTTTTCTTTTCTCCTTTTATTTTTCTTCTCTTTTCGACTGTTGTTTTTTTTTTTTTTGAGTAGGTCCCTTCCCTTGTCTAAGATTTACCTAAAGGCAGCAAAAAGAGAAGGGTCCAATGCAATGATTTCTAAATTAGCCGAACTTTAATTATTTCGAACTTCATATATCTCACTTTTTCGTTGATTGGATCTGCCAAAGGCGGACATAGAGGCCTGTTGAGGGAATTTTCACTCATGTTTTCAAACAATTCAAAGGCTCCCTCTGCATCCTTACTTAGAAAATTACCCCTACATGACGTATCTACAAAATTCTTAAGGTTGTCACTCAACCCATAATGGAAGATATGAGCCAAGTACCACCTAGGAATACCATGGTGGGGGCATTGCCTAGTAAGGTCGTTGAATCTCTCCCATGCCTCATGAAGTTGCTCCCCAGGATTCTACTTAAAAGTAGTTATTGCACATCTAAGGGCATTGGTTTTTCCTATGGGAAAAAACTTTTTCAGAAAAGTACATCTTAAATCTTCCTAATTTAGGATCGGTCTACCGATTGTCCTTAACCATTGAGTAGTTTTGTCTTTTAAATAGAAAAGGGAACATCTTCATCATAAGGGTATCTTCATCCATGTTCCTAAGGTCGAAGGTCCTTCCTATATATAAAGGTTCCTTAAGGTGGTGGAAGGGGTCATCAGAATTGTGGCCATGGAAATAGGGAATTAGATTAAAGATTTGTGGTTTGAGTTCAAAACCATCCCCATCATGGGGTACCCCAATATAAGATTCAGATTGGGCATTAGGAGGGTTGTAAAAATCATTGAGAGGTCGGTCTGCCCTACCATTCTGGATTCAGTTTAAGGCTTGTACAAATGTTTTGATTTGACGATCATGATGCTGGCCCAACCTCTGGATTTTCCTTTAGAGGTTGGAAGTTGGATTCAGGTTTTGCTCCTCATTCCCAATCACTTCTTCCTAATGATGACTAGCCATGGGAATGGATTCTGATTCAGAAAAATCAAGTCTTCTCTTCATATTTCTTTTTAAAGTTGGTACCAACACAGGATTCTAAGATCTTCTACCCTGCATGCACCAGAAGAAAGTCGATAGATGAGTGAGAGAAGATAGATGAGAGAATCCCTAAGTAATCAAACAAAGTAAGCCTTAAGGTGTATTCTTAGATGACCTAAGCCTCTAAAGTATAACTTCTCCCTAAGATAAATTATTGTCGTCTCTAAACCAGAAGGTAAATACATAGGCTAGATAAGTAGGGGGAGCCTATCCCGAGGGCTACTACTTATGCCAAATGCCTGCTCAGCTTAAGTTGTTTAACAATTAGGCCACCTACTTAAATGCTTCCAAAAAATAGACTTCACTAATTTGCCTTACGATGCGAGTCTATACCTTGAGACTCAAACAATGAATCGTTAGGGGCGGACATCTAATCAATTTTATGTTAGGCTTATGACGTGAATGTGCTCAAGGAATGTGATGGGGTGTTTTTTAGTGGTTTGTGCCCCTCAGAGGTAGATTTGAAATGTGTAGTGCACAAACAAAGAGGTTCGTAATACAAGCTTAATTGATGTGATATCTTTTAAGGTTCAATGCTTGTAATAACACTACAAGAAAAATAACTTCTGGCAATGATTAAAAACCATCGCCAAAAGTAACAAAACTGTCTCAAGTTGGCATCATGGAAAGTTGTGAAGCAAATACTCTTTCGTGATGGTTATTGATACTAACCATCTCTAATAGTACCGACCCTATCTATCGTGATTAGTTTCCTTTTGTGACAACTTATAATCGTCGTTAAACCACTTTCATGATAGCTATTAAATAATTATCGCAAATTCATTATTGGCGATGGTTATTTGATAACCGTCCCGAAATAGAATTTCACCATGGTTGCATAAACATTGCAAAAAATAGGCTATGAGGAGTAGCAGATCATTTTGCTGACTTTGACGACGGTTTTACAACTATCGCAAAAGGTAAACTAGCGACAGTTATTAGAATAACCATCACCAAATTTATATATATATATTTAAATTGATTAGATTTTACCAATGATAATCAAAGGTAACATTTAAATTAACCTACATAACATCCAATAACACATATATAACATTTAATAAAACAAATATAATAGGAAATAAACATTACGTTACTACAAATTAACTTAGAGAATGTTTACAAAAGAGTAACATTACATAGAAAAACCTTAAACATTACATAAATAAACATAAGAAATATAAAGAAAAGATGTGAGCTAAACTCCTGCACCAATACCATGACCAGCACCTCCTACGCTAAAATCATCGTCTAGCCTATGAAATGCATGATAATGGGAGCTATTGTGATCAGGTCCACCTCTACCTCGATGTATGGCCATTATCTCCACCCACTGCATTTGCTGCTGTGCCATCTGCTTCTTGAAATCCTATCTCTGCTGGTGGATCTCCTCTCTAGCAACTCACAACTCTCCGGTCACGTCTGTCAGTTGCCTTTGAGTCTACTATACCTATGACCTTAGCTGCTCCACCTCAATAGAAGATACACTAGACGATCCCTTCCATCCATACGTAGTGGTGAGTGTTTGGCTTCGAGCTCCACTGCGGATAAATCCACCGTGTTCCGGAATCATGACTGTCCGGAAAGCCTCCTCAGATGTCATAGGAGGTTGCTGAGTCGCAGAGTTCTCGTTTGTAGGTGGAGGTGGGTGGATGGTGAGTGTAAATTTTGTGAGAGAAGTTAGGGTTTCGGAGAACCCGCCATCGTAGCGGCAAAAATCGCAACCAATAAAATTTATACCAAAACTCCAAGGGAGTCCCTAGTCGAACATAGGGAGGTGACATTTGTTTCCTTGAAATCCATGTTTCACTTTGTTTCTTTTTGGTATTTTTAGGGTTTTGTGATTTTTTTGTATTTTTATAATGAAGAACTAGCCAAGAAAACCTAGTGGTGAATATAAATAAAGAGAGAGAGAGTAGAGAAATGAATGAAACCTGATATATCCAAAATAATGTTTATTACACTAAATAGAGATATGATAAGAAAAATAACAAAATGAAGATGAGAAGAAATCTCCCAAAGTGAATGTCTGGTGAGACGACGGCGCTTGGTGGCAGCTTGGGTGGAGGAGATGAGGTGCTAGACATCGGGGTTGAGGTGCAGGAGGATTCCAGGTAAAGGGCAGCTTAATCGAGCTGTAGGATGGTGATGAGGTGGTGGTGGTGATCATCTACCTAAATGGAGGTGAGGGGATGACTCTATGGTCTCCTATTAAGGGGGTGAGGGTAAGGTTGAATATTTTGTAGAGTAGGGGAGTATTACATTAATAAGAGGCCGTGGAGCTTAGGAATGAGCTCTAGGGAGCTTGGGAGGCTTCTTGGAGCTCTTGAGTGGGTGAGGAATAGCTAGGTAGAGATGGGTAGGCAAGTGGGGTGTGTAGGTCCTTACATAGTGGATGAGAGGGGCCTAAAAATTGGTATGGGACAATTAGCAACTTCCAAGATGTTGCTGTAGCCAACTCATGCTCACTCATGTGCTCGCTGTAGTGAGTTGTGCTTCGCTAGTCGTTCAACTCGCATGTTGATCGTGCCTGTGTGGTGTTGGTCATCTATCTCTCATGTTCGGCTGCCATCACGTGCATCTACTGGCACTCGCTGAGCTGTAGTGGAGTGGATTGCCACCCTTGGATGGCGGATGAAGGGCTCTGATTGCGTGGGAGGGGACGCTCCAGATTGTGCCCCACTCAATTAGATGACGGAGATTGCGTCAGACAACTTAAGCATCACACCACTCGGTGCGCGTAGGATTGTGCATTCGTTCGCACGTCAGATCTTGTGTGTGTGAGTTGCTCGCATCGGGTGGCGCCACATAGCCGCTTCCTTTGCCTCTCAATCGCCCATCGATAGCTTAATCTTCACCCATGCACATCAGCAGATTAAATTCACACGCAATGCTTTGATCTCTCATCCTCGTATTGCGAGTGGAAGTGCTTACTGTTGCATTGAGGAAGGGTTTGAGTCTCGTTTAGGAATTAAGGTCTACATGCCCACAATCGTTGGATCTTGATCCAACTGTTGAGATTGCATGAAGCTTCTCTTTGCTTTGCTTGAGGAGGGCGACATGGACTCTCAGCATCCATTGGATTTGAATCTAACGGTCAAGATCTGATGAGCGTGGCTTGAGAGGGATGACTACAGTTGGGCTGGAGGGCTATGATGGCACCATGTGGTGCCATCGTGGCCGTCCAACTTCTTCTTCTAGTAGAGGGTGCTACGAAACTCTAATCGAGGTGGTTTTCGCATTAATGGACTACGATCGTCATTCCAGATTCATCCGTACAGTCGAATTTTTCATCTGAAGCCCATAAAGTTGTCGCATTACCACCTGGCCACATAAAATGTAGAGATCAATATACAAACTACACAAATCATCCTAAATGCAATGTAATGATTGTTATGCATTATTCACAATGTTTCATGCAATGTTAAGCTTAGGAACTAACATAACTAGCCATTTTATCATGATAAATGCATTATTATCATACCCCTAAGCCTATCATTTGCTAATCCCTAGCAAAATTAACCTAAAAGCTATGTATAAAATAGAATCAAGATCTGAATACTTAGGAAAGGTTTGTTGATAAACATTAGAAAATTTCAATTAAGGACCTAATTACAAAAAACTCAATAGTGATCGAGTGTTTGACAAAATGCAGACAGCCCAAGTCCTCACATTATTTTGAAAATGGAAGAAAAAATTTCTATTTTTTTTCTTTTCTAATTTTTTTGGATTTTGGAGTTGAGAGTTTCGAGGTAACTTTTTATGGCTACCCAACCCACCCAAGACTCGAAATGCAGTCTAAGTGCCAAGCATCTTGTCGTGAAAATTGTCATAGTAATTAAAATGGACTTTAAATTTCTACTCCCCTAGGTGCCCAAAGGTGTATTTGTCTGACCAGTAGCTTTCTCCCTACTTCTATTTTTGTGGGGTCAACACAAGGGTGCACCCAGTGTATATCCCGTCGGATCATTCTACTTCCCCACTTCTTCCTTAAATGTTTTGAGAACTTTTGTGTGTTTTATGAGCTGGGAGATGGAAAAATGGCCAATGGCCTTTTACCTACGACAACTTGCCAATCATACTCGTGCGATGAAGTGTGGCATATTTTTCTTTTTCTCCTTTTTCTATTTCTCTCTCTTTTTTTCATTTTTTTAAAGTAGTGTTAACGAGCGAATTCGAGGTTATACAAGCCGTTTCGTAGTATAGGTTGAAATCGCTTGAAAACAAATATAATTTATTACTCAAATATCAGAAATGAAGTTCGAGGTTGAACACAGGGAGCAAATAGGAATTCAATCACCAATTTCATTGAATAATGTAAATGAGCACAAGAAATAAGCCAATAAATTACTCAAAAATAATAATCAATGTCAAAAATGAGTTTAAGGAAAAGTATGCATGGAAAAAGAATTTAAAGCAAAAACAATGGTGATTTAGATTACCAATTATTCAATTTAAGCATATATGTATTGAGTTCAAATAATGCAACAGTGCCATCAACCATTAAACTTAGGTCTTCAATAACCAGATAAAGACTCAAGTATTAGATGGCTGAGTCATTTAATCAGACGGCTTAACGAACAGGTGCTACAGTGCTAGGGAAGCACTGTTCTCCTTCTTGCTCCTCTTTTTCTCTCCTTCTACAGGCCTTCTTACTTTCCTCCTCTTCTGCGAAGGCTTTCTTCCATCTCTTATAATAGGGGAAAACTCATGAAATTAGCTAAGTGTTAGTCAATACACAGGGAAGCAAAATCCCCTGCCCCCACGCGCTCTTTCTCCTTTCTCTCTCTGGAATCTGCCTTCCCAGGGCCATAGTCTGGGTAATCGGGTTAATGGGCACACGTGCACTCAGGACCAGGCTCACTGGCAGTGGGTGGTGAGCGAGGACTGCTTAGGTTAGGCGAATAATCAGATCAGTGCCAGGCTTTTGGAGGAGGTCTCGCGGGTGAGGCATGAGTGGGTAAGGAGGACCTCACCCTCATGTTAGGAGAAGAGGCATAGGGACAAATTCAATTTATGCTGCTGCATCTCTTCACTCATTTTCGAGGTGGGACTAAATGTCCCCCTATTTCCGTCGCGTATAGTAGCGAGGGATGGCACCTTCATTGCGGTTGTAGGGGCCTCAACATCTCCAATTAGTAGCCTGGGGATGCATCTGGAGAGAGTCCGCAGTTTCTAAGAGTGGCCTCAGTGAAGAACAATGCCTAGAGCGTGATGAACGTGACCAAAGAGCATGGTGGCGACGGCAGAGGTTCGATCACACCTGAAACACAAAGTACGGGTTGAAAGCCCTAATCAAATGGCTCAAAGCTTCGTCGAAGCACGGCGAAGGTAGTGGCAATGGTTTCATGGCTCATTGAAGAGTGTGGTGGCCGACGGAGATCAGTGAAGGTGGACGGTGATGGGTTTGTTCGGTGGGGGACTTGGGTGAGTGGTGTGACAGATAGGGAGAGGGGTTTTGTAGAGGGTGGTGTGGTGAAGGTCATGAGGTGGTCAGCGAGGCTGATGGAGGGGCGCAGTGGCATATATGCCTCGCCAGAGGAGTGGTCGTAGACGGAGAAGATGAGGGTGAGGGGTGTAGTCAAGGGCTTGTTTTTGGGGTTTTTTGGGTAGAAAACTAACCTAAGAATCTAAACTAACTAATCTAACCTAATCTAATCGGATAAATGGGGGAGAACGGCACCGACATTGATAGGCCAGCGCCAGGGAAGAAGATGCTCTGGTAGAGGGGGATGGTGACGATAAAGGAGAACGGGTGATGGTGGCTGGTAGTGCACGATGCGGAGGAAGGTGAGGAAAATGAATTTGCCACTGGTATTGTGGTCAGATGAGAAGAGGAGTCGAAGGGAGTCGTCGGAGCTCGAGGAGCTATTCAACCGGATGAGGAAAGAGGAAATTGGGGATTTTCCAATCAAAATAGAGTCTAAGGAATTCAATCTGCTCTAGGGGTTCTTTTATAGGCCTCTAGAGGGTGTTTTGAGCTTGGGGAGCAAGCTTCCCAAGCTAGGAAAGCTCACCAGAGATAGAAATTCTATGATACCCGAATCTCTCATGCATTCACATGAGATATTGGAAAGGTTTTAGGGCTCATGGACGGATTCAATGGAAAGAGGACTCCTCAAGGAATCTCCCTTCCAATTTTGGAAGGGATTGATTGATTAGAGAAGGAGTTCTCTTCAATCAAAGGTCACCAGATTTGTAGGAGTAGGATTTCATGGCAGCAGTGACCTTTTTGTGCAGAAGACAACAAAGTTGGGGGGCCATTTGCAAGAAAATCAAAAGTTAAGGATCTGAATGAGATAAAAGGAGTCTGATTGGACAAAAATGCAAACTTAGTCAAGATAATCTCAAATTGGGCCCAAATTTTGGTATAAATCTAATTTGGACCCAAGGAATCCAATGGTGTAGTTAGATTTAGGTTTTGACTTAGATTGACTGGGTAATTTATGCATAAACTCAAATTAGGGCAAATATCTGTCTGGGACTATTTTTGGTCAAGACGTGTTCTGATGATCAAAATGAAGGTAACAAACCCTAGAGAATATTTTCCTATGAATTTTAGAGGGTTTAGGTGAATTTTATCCTTACCATAACCTCAATTAATTAAACAGGTCTATTTTTAGCATTTCAGAAGTCTTTTAAGTCCCGAAATGCATGAAAACCCATTTCTATTTGTATTAACCCACTTGTTAGACTCTTAAGATCATTCAACCCTTAATTAACTCCTTAGAAAACCCATGATTATATTGCAATTGAGATATACTGTTAATACTACAGTTTTAACCTTGTTTTCTTGTATCTCTCTCAGAAAGGATTTATAGTGAATTATGGTCTTTTGATGGTTATGTAGGAGCATTTAAAGACTTAATCAGATCAAATTAAGCTAGTTATGGCTCATGATGGTGTTCCCATCAAGTAGGTTGCTTCCCTGATCTAAGATTTACCTAAAGGCAACAGTGCAAGAAAATGATCCTGTGGTTAGGCTCTGCACAACCGGCCAATAGGCTATTACCCATGACAACTTGTTAGCCATACTACCATAGAAGGTTCATTAGCTACCCAATTTCTGTTAGAATTGTCGAGGAGCGAGTCAGTACAAAATGTGTGCAGATCTTAGTCTATAAATCCCTCCAAATCACTGGGCAGGTTGATAAGTCGTGTGCTTATCACCCCAATTTATTGACCAATTAAAGTAAAATTAACTTGGCAAGGACTCAAGACCAAGTCCACATTTTAGTGGATACCTGGGCTGATTAAGCCCAAAGACTTGAAGAGTCTAAGTATTCAAGTCCTAAAGTATCATTTCCTAAGGTTAACAACTCCTAATGCCCAAGTTCTCTTGTCCAAATTCTAATTTTTTTTAATTTTTTTTTTAAGAATAGGAAACTACTGTTATGGAACTGACAAAATAATCAAATCATAAATTATCCACCCCTCATGCCTAGCTAATGCAATGTCCTCATTGTAGAATAAAAGCATAAAGGAGGGTAGAATAGGAAAAATATCATCTGTATTCTGTGAAAATCTGGTCAGCTTTAAAATAGCCTATACATGTGGTAAGTTTATTGCCTTTAGCTAGGCGATGTTCGGCTAAAAGAGATCAGGTCAAGGTGAGAATAACCATGCGCAAGACAGGTTTAGGGAGAGCATGGTAAACATAAGGTTTGTGACGTTGCTCGTTGACCTTAAAGGAATTACCCATCTTTGGGTCAGATATTTCAATGGTTTTGTTAGAAAAAATTTGATCAATGATGAACAGGTCGTTCCACTTAGACCTAAGCTTGCCAAGAAAGAGATTAAGTCAAGAATCAAGGAGCTAGACCCTCTGGTTCGGCTCAAAGCTCTTACGGGAGATCATCTAGTCATGAAGAGCTTTGGTACTTGCATTATAGATTTTGGCATTCTCATAGGCATCATTTCTAATCTCCTCCAACTCAGATAGTTGGTGTTTCCTTGTCTTCCCTACTAACTCTATGTCAAAATTGCATTTCTTGATGGCCCAAACTTCCTAGTGTTCTAATTCTATGGGTAAGTGATGCCTTACCAAACACCAGACAGAATGGAGACATACCAATAGGAATTTTGTATACTGTAGGGTATGCCCAAAGGGCATCATCAAGCTTTTGGGTCCAATCCTTCCTATTAGGCTTAATCATTTTCTGTAAAATATTTTTGAACTCCCGATTGGAGACCTTAGCATGTCCATTCGTCTAGGGGTGGTAAGGTATGGAAATCCGATGATTCACCCCGTATTCTACCAGCAGATTCCTGAACTGGGCATGAGTGAAATACGTGCCACTATCACTGATAATGGTCCGAGGAATCCTGAACCGACTGAAGATATTTTTCTTCACAAAATCGATGACCACCATGTGGTCATTGGTTCGGGTGGGAATTGCCTCAATCCATTTGGACATGTAATCCATAGCAACCAAAATATACTGGTGTCCAAATGAAGGAGGAAAGGGTCCCATGAAATCAATGCCCCAAACATCCAAGATTTCAATAGGAAGTATTGGGTTTAGGGGCATCATGTCTCTCTTGGCCATGTTCCCGAGTGTCTGGCATTGGGAGCACAACCTTGAGAATTCCTAGGCATCCTTAAATAATGGTGGCCAATAAAATCTGGATTGCAGAATTTTCACTGCCGTCTTTTTCCCAGAAAAATGTGCACCACACACTGATGCATGGCGGAACTCAAGTATACTATGGAACTCAGTCTCCGGGAAGCATCGAAGAATAATCTAGTCAACACCGATGCGGTACAGCTCTGTATCATCCGAAAAATAATATTTGGCCTTGGACATAAGTCTATCCCATTGTTGCTTGGTCCAATCCTGGGGGATTTGACCAACAGCCAAATAATTGATGATATCTTTAAACCAGGGGGTTTGGATACCTGAGACTATAGGGATAGTCTTATCTAGAAAAGTGTGAAATTGGGATATCCAGATGAGGAGAATCAATTATGATTCTCGAAAGATGATTTGCCACTACATTTTGTGCCCCGAATTTGTCTTTCATTTCAAGATCAAATTCTTCAAGTAAAAGAATCCAGCGAATAAGCTAGGGCTTGGCATCCTTTTTGGTCAAGAGATGCTTCAAGATTGAGTGGTTGGTGTAGATAATGACATGAGAACCTAAAAGATAAGCCCTAAATTTTTCAAAAGCGAAAACTACAGCTAGCAGCAACTCTTTTTCAGTAATGGTGTAGTTCCTTTGGGCCTCATCCAGAGTCTTTCTATCATAGTAGATAACAGAGGGCTTTTTACCTATCTTCTGACCCAATACAGCTCCGACCGCATAATTAGACGCGTCGACCATAATTTCAAATGGGGCTATCTAGACTGGTGGTTGCAACACCAGGGCGTAGGTGACTACTGTTTTTAATAAATCAAATTCCTTGCAGCACGATTCATCAAACTCAAACGGTGTGTCTTTGGCTAGAAGGTTACTCAAGGGTCGAGCAACCTTCGAGAAGTCCTTAATGAACCTTTGATAGAAACCCACATGAATAAGGAATGATCAGATTTTCTTCACAGATATGGGTGGAGGAAGCTTAGAGAAAGCATCCACCTTAGCCTTATCGACTTCAATACCCTGGTTAGAGACCACATGACCCAAGATAATGCCTTCTTGAGTCATGAAGTACTCTTTTCCTAGCTAAGGACTAGTCGTGTCTTGATGCATCAATTGAGGATCAATTCCAAGTTAGCTAGTCATGACTCGAAGGAATCTCCGAAAATGGAGAATTCATCCATGAATACCTCAAGACAATCTCCCACCATGTCAGAAAAGATGGAAAGCATGCACCTTTGAAAAGTTGTAGGTGAGTTGCAAAGCCCAAATAGCATCCTATGGAATGTAAAGGTTCCACAGGGACATGTGAAAGCTATCTTCTCCTGGTCTTCGGGATGGATAGGGACTTGGTTATATCCTGAATAGCCATCCAAGAAGCAAAAGTACTGTTTCCCAGCTAACCTCTCAAGGATTTGATCAATCAATGCTAAAGGGAAATGGTCCTTTTTGGTGGCTGTGTTTAGCTTCCTATAATCTATACAAACTCTCCAAGTAGAAGATGAACGGGTGGTGAAGGATTCCCCTTTCTCATTAGTCATTTTGGGCACAATCTGAACGAGGCTAACCCAAGGACTATCCGAGATCAGATAAATAATGCCTTCATTGAGCCACTTGATTACTTCCTTCTTGACCACTTCTCGTATATTAGGGTTTAGTCTCCTTTGCATTTTGTGAGAAGGGCGGGATCCACCTTACGTGTAAATCCGATGATTGCAATAAGATGGCTCAATCACCCTAAGGTCATGAATGGTCCAACCAATTGCCTCTTTATTCATTTTTACAACCGTAATTAGTTTCATTTCTTGCTCCTTACTCACTTTAGCACTAATAATCATAGGGAGCATCTTCTTAGGTCCTACAAATTCATACTTTAAATTCTCAAATAATGGTTTCAGCTCAAGCTAGGGTGGGTTCAAGATGGAGGGTAAAGAGCATGCTAATGAAGATTCATCAGGACAGTCCAGTGGAAGAGGTTGGGAGTGAACAAAATCGACAACCTCTTCAGGGTGTGGTGAGTCTACCATAAAGGGTTGTGGGTTAGCTTCACTAATGCTGGTAGAGTCCTCGAGTACACTAATCGGCATACACGTCTCAACATTGACATCATGATCCTCAAGCTCTTTGATAAATCCACAATCCTCAAATATGTTTATTGCCTTGAAAATATCAAGTGTCAATTTCTTGTCTCCAAAGGCGATCTCTATACTTCCACTCTCACAATTGATGTTGGCCTTGGCAGTAGCTAGGAACAGGCACCTGATTGCGCAGCAATCATAGGTCTTAATTGACCAAGATTAAGCTAGAACTTAGCATAAGTTAGGGTTATCCATGCATACATACGCATTATCTGCATCTTTACTGCCCTTCTTTAGCAATGAATGAAAAAATGTTATAATGTGCTGATTAAGTGCATTATGTTGATTGTAGGCAATAAGCAAGATCTGAAGCTGGATCTGAAATAACGGGAGTTATAGTAGAACTGGAGCAGAAGGATTAGTTTAGATATAGGAACAACAATGTAAGGGAGTTAAAGGGTTGCCTTCTATTAAGTAGGAATAAAGCAATAAAATGTGAAGAGCTTAGGTCCATCCTAACCCTAGGATAGCCTAGATACTTCACCAAGCCTTAACCACCCTTAAATTAGGTCACAACACCCTAGGAAGCCTTAAAACCCTAGTTCCAGCCCTTATCTGGACGTCCAGATAAGTTATAGGACATCTAGGACACTTAGCCATCTCCTGCACACCTCAAATCCACTTCTGCAGTGTTATTGGACATCCAGACACTTTGAACGCTATAGCGGCCGCATATGCATCAGTAGCTCTTTAGGGGTTCTAGGGGGTGAATCAGGTCTACCCATGTTCCATGGGTGAGAAGCAGGAGTATGAAATCCATATCGTGGGTTATAAGATGTGGTCCTTTGAGGGACCGACTGGTATGGGTCATAATATCCAAGGTTAGGATATGGGTTAACCATTTCGATAACCCAAGGAGAAGGATCAAGCGAAGCAAAAAGTTATCTTCGCGACCTTGGGTTCTGATCCCAAGGTTGAGCTGATTCAGTGACCCGGGCTCTCAGATAAGCTCATGGGTCCAGCTCTTCTAGATCCTAATTAGGTCCAGATCCAAGGTTAGCCATTACGGTTAAGCAGATAGAAGAAATGGCTCGCCTCCTTGGGAGCGGCTCCCAAAGTTCAACCAAGTGAGGTCGAAGTGACCTCCTTCCGTCCATACACCGCCCAACCCCTGGGTTGGTGTAGCCATGTAGGACAAGGCTAAGGCCTTGTCAATCAAGTGGTCCTTATATATCAAGTGACCAGATTTTTCGTTAGGGATTTAAATTCTTGAAGATAAGTTTGTCATACAAACGATTGAAAGTGAATCCCGCCTCTCAAGCTAACCCAGCCAGTCTGGTTACGAGGGGACTAAGGGGAAGGTTCTTCCTTTGGCTTACGCCTCTGGTTCCATTGACCCCCGAGACGCGGTTATTTAACACCACCCCGCTGACTAGTCACTAGATTTGGCATGAGAGATTAAACTCACCCAGTAGTACGACAACGAACTCGGGTTGATTTCGTATTTTAAAATTAATTTTAACCCATTTTCTTCAGTGGGGTTTGTGGTGAGTGGCCCACAAGGTGACCAAGCTCACTAGCTAACTATACTTGATTAAGTCTGAGTTAGCCCAATGTGTGGTCTCTAGTTGTAACCCTAGGGATTTAATCTAAATTGCATGCACTTCTAGGGTTTTTCTTTATTTCAGCAGACCACAAAAATAATGTTCATTCTCTAATAATAATTGGAATCCAATTAATTTAAAATTTTACGAATAGATTCCTTTTTCAATTATTTTTTCATGGAATATTTTTTTGGAATTTTTACTATTTCAACCGAATTTTTTAGGGAATTTTGAATATCAAGGGTTCAGATCTAGAATTTTGACCGTTGGTCGATTTTTCACTTTGAAATAGTATCAAATGATCTTCAAAAATTTATAAAAAATACGAAAACTAAAGCTATTGAGATTAGCTTTCAAACCCCACCATTTTTAGTAAAAAAAATTATAGATTGCTCAGAATCGCTTTTTGAAATTTGAAAAATTTTGAATCTGGGTCAATCTGACCCCCGTGCACTTCACAAATTTTCAAAAATTTTATACTTGGAATTTTTCCAAACTAATGATGGCATTTGAAATATGGTTTGAAAATGAAGGTTTATCCCGAATTTCATAATTTGTCACTAACGACTTTTTTGGCAATCGAATTTTTAAGTGAGATTTGAAATCTGGTCGAAAATCAGAAGATGGTGGAAAATCTTTTTAAAGGGGTTTGAATTGAAATCTAGGCTTTTCACCAAAAAGGATGTTTTTTTTTTTCAAAACTTTTGCACATTTTTCTTTTCAAAAAGAAATTTTCAAAAGATTCATAGAAAATATCTTCTTTTCTTCAAACTAACCTAAGCTCGAAAAGAAATCTAATCTAGATTTTTTTAAAAATTTTTCTTTTTGATTTTTTTTTCTTTTTCACGAAAATGAGTAAATTTTTTTTTTTTACAAAAGAGATTGTAGGAAGTAGATCTAATCCTAGGGTTCGGAAAATAAACCTAATCTAAGATAGATGATGTGCACCTGATTTTTCTTCGCCGCGCTCGATGTGTGCGTAGATCCTGTTTTCGTTCTGTGTTGTCCTGCACATCAAAAACAAAGTAGAGGCAGATTTGTCAGTGATAGATCAAAATCAAGAAAATGACTTTGCCTCCCCAGCAACGGTGCCATTTTGTTGGCCTAATTGTAATTCGTGTTTTGATATGAAAGAAATGAGTCATAGTATAGTCGCGAAGTACGATCCAACGAAGATATTATTTTGCAAAAATAACGACTTGAGTCCCAGTCGTTCATCTCTAGGAGGCGTTGCTTTTACTTTTGAAATCGATCTTACTCTACTTTATTTAGAATCACATGCCGGTTCGTGATTATTACGTATTTAGGTATGACATGCTTAGTTGCAAGAATATTAGGAATTGGAAATAAGCAACTTGAATCACAAAGGAATTGGAAACATGATTATAACCCACTTTTGCAATGTTATTGGACGTCCAGACACTTCTCACCCATGGAATACAGAGAGTTATAGCGAGCGCTAAGGAAAAGGCTGCATCCTATCTACATGAAATCCAGGCTATCATTGAGCCGAACCAAAGACAAAGCTGGATTCTGCATCAACAAGCTTTGATGGAGCTTCTTCGGGAAACAGCAGAGATAACAAGGCTAATGAGACAAAATCGGGAAACTCAAGAACAACTACTTTTGAGATATCAAGTGGAAAATAGCCTTGAAGACCTTGATGAATCCGAAATGATTACGCCGGAAGGACACACAGAAGATTCTCGGGAGCAGATACTAGAAGATTACTCAAGGGAAAAAGAATCTAGCATGGATATGAGACAGGAGCAGGAAGTATGCCGAATGGGTTCATCTGAAATTGAGGAGGAAAGGCCTGATATCTCCAGGACTGAGTCGCAATTAGATTATCCTGAATCCTGGGAGACACCTCTCAGGTTAGATAACCCAATCGAGACAAGGGAAGTAGATTCAATTGAGGATATGGATCTTGAGGCAAGCATTACATGCGACACTACTGATCAGCCTAAGCCACTTCCCATTGTAGGTGAACCTGCGCTAGAGCCAACATCTTCTGATCTGCACTCTTCTTCTTTCACCTACATCCTTAATTCGGATGCTAAAGATTATGAGATGACACTTTCTATCCCTAATCCTAGCATCCGAAGACCAGAAATAGCAATGGACGACTTAACTAAAGAAATAAATATGCTACCTGAGGCAGGAATTACTAAGGAACCCAATGCATATGCAGGTGAAGCTTTGAGCAGAAGGAGCTGGGGACACACCTATCATCCTAGTAGATGGCTCAACTTTGAGCTTGAGGAGACAGCCTCTAATGAATCAGAGATGGGTACTGATGAGGACGAAGTAATTTCTGACGAGGATTTCAGTGACCTCCCCACAGATCTTCTACTTTCACGGATACCCCCATATGACCCTGAGCCTGGAGAGTGTATGATCTTTGATGTCAATTATCATTATGAGTATCCCTATGACTCAGATTCTGGTTCTGAGGTACATTTTGATCTACTCCCTCAGCAACTTCCTGCTGAATTTTGGGACATGATAAATCAGTTGAATCAACATCATGATCCCCCCTCTGATTATCCTCTATTTTCCACCACCACTCCACACTTTCTTATAGCTTGACTTTTTGGAGTAGGGGTGCACAATCAGCTGGTTCGCATCTCCGGACCACTGATTCTAGGAGCATACGAGCATATCTTTCTCTTAATCTTAGCCGGCTTCTATGCTAGAAATGACACATCTGATTGAGTTTTCGCCCAACTGGAGGCGTTAAACTCAGCATGTATAGATACCATTCACTCCACATTTCACCATCATCTATACATAACCATTTTTATACATAGCATATTTTTGTCTTAGCATATTTCCCTTTTGTATATTGCATGCTAACAGGTTGGCTGGTGTTGAATGTACAATTTTAGGAGCAATTACAGGTGACTTCTACCCACTCATCCTCTATCACATTTATTTTCTTTTATATTCATGCATGAGGACATGAAAGAACTTAGGCATGGGGGGATCGATACAGAAAATCTAAAAAAAAAATTTATGCCGACATTTAGGAAAACTTCAGAGCTACATGAAAAATGTACTTTAGGACCCTAAATAAAAGAACAACCGACTCCACCTCCAACGCTCGCATTGGAGCTAGAAATCATTCGCAACAGCCACTTCCGACTCATTCGCTCACCTTTTGTTCTAAATTTAGGGTCAAGCTGATTGTAACCTGATACGGAAAATTCACTAACTACAAATTATGTGAGGTTACATGTCTATAGCATATATACATATTGCATTCATGAATAAGATTATTTTATTAAGAGAATGCATTAGGGATTTTGTCCTTTAGTTGACTCCTGTAATCTGGAATCCAGTAAAACTTTTCATACACACGTAGAATTTGCAATGGATTCATGGTGAAGGCTGATAAACGTCTTCAGTCTATCGAGAAGAAGCAGTGCTTCTTTTCCTGAACCCCTGGATAGTGTTTTGGGAGTCAGGCAGATTTTCCTCTAAAAATCTACCAAATAGTGTGAGAGAGTAGAGTGTATTGGTGCTCTAAGATTAGTGCGAGGAATCTGGAATGCTAGATAATTAGGTGATGATACTTAGAGATTAGGCATAGTTTTTGCTCTCAGTTCCCGCGTATACATTTTTGTGCGAAATTTTGAGAGCCACCGAATAAGGCAAATATTGGAGAGCGAGTTTTCATAAAACTAGGGCTAAGGTGGATGGTTACGACTATTTTTTACGGAATCCTCAGCTAAAGGAGGTTATTGATGTCAAGATCAGAAATACACCATCCTATCCATCTCTCCCGGTGCTGTGAGTAGGCACTTCCACCAAATAAGCCACCCAATGTCTCTTGAGTACCACCAATCCCTAATAATGACTCCTCAATAAAGTTCATGGATGTGTTATGTTGAAAAAAAAAAGGAAGAAAGAAAGAGATGAAATGAAAAATAAATGATGAAAAGAAATAAAAATTGAAAAAAAAAATTAAAAAAAGAAGAAAAAGTAAAGAAAAAAAAAGAGTGAATATTTAGTTCAGTTGCATTGAGGCAATACCACCAAATAAATTTGAGATCCACCAAATATGGCCTTAACCTGTTTTTCTTGTGTTTCTGACTGCCCGAATACTAGCTGAGGAATTTCGACTTAGTGCTAGGTTTATGAGAACTCAATTAAAGTGTTAATGCTTACTGAGACCACCAAATACAGATCCTATGATTGAATTTGGTGAAGTTGTGAGCTCTACGAAAGAAAAGAAAAGGAAAAGAAAAAGAGCAAGAGAGAATTAATGCAAAGGAATCAAAGGGAGCATAGTTTTTATCATCTTTCTCTAAGTTGAGTTACTTAGTAGTCCGGGAATCTAGATTCTGTAGTACTAGTCTCTATGTAGCACCAAGTGAGAATGAGACACCAAATATATAATCCTTTCCCTCAGAGATTCTCTACCTAAGCCTAAAGACAGGGTGGAATTCATAGAATATCTTGAATACCCCGAGGGAAGAAGTCCACCTATCCCACTAGAATTTTTACTAGGGGTCAAGTACAGGCGTTAAAGGTATATTAGTTTTCACTCGAATCCGTTGTAAAAGCTACATAGCTGCACTTTCACGATTGTCTGGATTTCTAGAGCATAGGATGAAAACAAAAAGGAGAAAAATCTCTACGCATACACTTGATAAAATAATCAATCCCTTAGGGACCCTTGCTGTAAATAATTTAGTCCTTCATTTGCTAGGGACTAGCAAGATTTAGGCATGGGAGTATGATTGCGCAGCAATCATAGGTCTTAATTTACCTAGATTAAGCTAGAACTTAGCATAAGTTAGGGTTATTCACGCATACATACGCATTATCTGCATCTTTACTGCCCTTCTTTAGCTATGCATGAAATAATGTTATAATGTGCTGATTAAGTGCATTATGTTGATTGCAGGCAATAAGCAGGATTTGAAGCTGGATCAAAAATAACGGGAGTTATAACAGAACTAGAGCAGAAGGATTAGTTTAGATATAGGAACAATAATGTAAGGGAGTTAAAGGGTTGCTATTCTATTAAGTAGGAAAAAAGCAGTAAAATGTGAAGAGCTTAGGTCCATCCTAGACCTAGGATAGCCTAGATATGCCACCCTTAGATTAGGTCACAACACTCTAGGAAGCCTTCAAACCCTAGTTCCAGCCCTTATCTGGACGTCCAGATAAGTTATAGGACGTCCAAGACACTTAGCCATCTCCCGCACACCTTAAGCCCACTTCTGCAGTGTTATTGGACGTCCAGACACTTTGTCAAATGTCCAACTTCTGCAGAGTACACAAAACAGAACCCTGATTTCCCCCTAACTCAAATTGGACGTCCAGAACTGAAGTCTAGACTTCTGATTTTTTGACTATAAGTCGTCTGATCCCAGTATTGGACATCTGATGCTAGTCTCCAATCCCTGTTTTGAGATTCAAGTCTTGATCTTGGATCTCTAGCTTCCTAGACCTAATCCCAACCCCATAGGAACCTAAATTAAGGTGTCCTAACCCTAGTACATCACCTCTAGACCTACCTAAGGACCTAATTAGGTCCTCACCAAACCCAATTGACTTAGATAAAGTCAATTACCTTCATCTAAGTCAATTGGACTCGTTGAGTCCAATTGAGCTTAGATCTTAACCCACACAAGTTTAATTGGACTTGGTGAGAGTCCAATTGACCTAAACCCAACCTAATTGAGTTATTCTACTCTCAATTATGTTCACACTCATTCAATTAAACTTTGGTTAAGTTTAATTGCATTTTCCCCTTAAGCAATTAGGGTTTGTAACCCTAATTCAAGACCTACACCTACCCAAACCCCTTAGGACCTAACCTAAGCTACCTAGCCACATAGAGCATGACCGCACACACACACACACACACTTCTCTAGAATTCTCTAGAGAGCTCTTGAGATGGTGCCACCTCTTGGTTGCCAAATTTAGCAACCAAGAGGAATTCAAATTGAGATCCACAATTCTTGGATCTCAAAGACCATCTCCACCTACATGTGGCCGACCACTCTTGGATTCTCTCTAGAGAGTTCTACAACTCTCTGGAGAGAAGCCATTGGGTCTATAAAAAGACCCCTTGGGTGGCCAGGCACCCCCATTAACTTCCTTGGCATTCATTCCACTTAAGCTAGCCACTCCCATCTCCACTCCACCTCCACGAGTTGAGCACCACCATGGAGGCCACCATCTCCATGCCAGGAAGCTGGATCAGCTCCCCAATCTCTCTCCAAGGGTCAACCTAAGCTCCATTGGCCACCCCTCCATCTCTCAACCACTCAAAGGCCATCGAAGACCACCTCCGAATGCCCTTCCTTCTGCTAGATTAGTAGCTTAGCTCTTCGTATATTTGCTACTTTTATTTACTGCTTAGTAGTGTAGTCTTACTTCTCCCCCAATGATGCATGCGAAATCCCCCCATCGATTCTTCTATGCGATCATTTTCTAGTAACTAGATTTAAATTCCAAGCATTTCTGCACAAGCTTTCCCTACGTTTTATGTTGCAAACAACTCTCCCGCTGAATGAATGAAAAATGCTTTTATATATATATTTGTCTCTATATGTTTGAAATCACCATGAGCTTAATAATTGTCATTCTTTTTGTGTGATTCAAGTTGCCTGTTTCCAATTCCTAATATTCTTGCAACTAAGCATGTCATATCTAAATATGTAATAATCACGAACCAGCATGCGATTCTAAACAAAGTAGAGTAAGATCGATTTCAAAAGTAAAAGCAACGCCTCCCAGAGAGGAACGACCGGGACTCAAGTCTCGTTATTTTTGCAAAACAATATCTTTGTTGGATCATACTTTACGAATATACTACGATGCATTTCTTTCATATCAAAACGCACATTACGATTAGGCCAATAGCGCCCTAGAATGATCAGTGTGTTCCTTAAATCTTCATGTATATACATATCAAAGACTAGGAAATCTACGAGAAAATAGAAGTCCTTGACCTTGTCAATAACATCCTCAATAATGCCTTTTGGTGTGGTGACCGAATGGTCTGCTAACTCTAGAGTTACTAAGGTTGGTCGGAGTTCACCTAACCCAAACCTTTCATAGAGAGAGGTCGGGATTAGATTGATGGATGCACCTAGATCCAATAGTGCCCTGATTACACAGTAATCATGCATCTTAATCAACCTAAATAATGTCTAAACCTAGATTAATTTGTGGATATTGCACTCATATCTTGCATATCTTGCATTGCATTAGTTTATCGAGAATAAGATGAGATATCTTGCTATTTAATGTTTTTATTACTATTTGCAGGTAATAAGGCAATCCGAGATGCGGGAGATAGTGGAATAAAGCAATAAAGGAAGAAGAAGACTGATTCAAACAAGTGGAGTGAGGAGGATAGACTTATCCCTACCTTTATTAACCCTAGGACAACCTTCCCAAACCCAAAACCACCTCCATTAGGACACCTTAGCCTCAAAACTCAAACATGGATAGCACTATCCATGTTCTTATCCACTATCCATAGACCCACTTATCCTATCCTTAACCCAATTGAACCATCTCATACCTAATTGGGTGCATCTACAGTTGATTGGGTGCACCTGAACCCAATTAGATCCACCTAGGATCTAATTAACTCAAACATATTAGGTTTACCTAAGCCTAAACATACACACACATCCAATTAGACTTGGCCTAGACCCAATTAGGTTAACTCCTTTGTAATTAGACTCACCTAAGCCTAATTAGGTCCACACCCACTTAATGTAGGTTAACCAAACCTAGATTCACCAAACCCACAACCCTACTCTATGAAAATTATGCCCACACATACACACACGTTCCTAAATCCCACTTTCCCATTCTAACCCTCATTAGTTGGTCGCCAACCTAGATTCTACATTGGTGGCACTTGCTATTTTGGGAGCCACCAAAAGTGGTGACCCATTTGAAATGGAGAGGCCTTCCCATAAAAGCCAAAGAAAGAGAGGGCACGCCCATTCATTTCCCATTTCCATTCTCTCCACCTCTCACTTGTGACACCCTCCCTTCTCTCCTCCAAATCCTAAGGCCATCCACCACTCTCTCCTCCAAATGGGGCTCCTCCTCCTCCATGGCTTCATGGATGGCCATAGACAAACTTCTCCACAACTTCTCAAGGACAGTTAGGAAGAAGAAGGGATCTCCACCCTCTCTTCTTCTCTTGGGTGTGCTACCTTTTCATCCTAGAGGGGATGCCCCCCATCTTCTTCTCTTCTTGGATGACCACGAAGGCTCACCCATAGCCTCTTGTGGTCAGCCATCTCTTTTAGTAGGCATGTAGACGGGTTTATATACCCATGGTCTAGCCTACACCCTCACACAAGGCCGATGGCCCTAGTGGCACTTTCCAGCGTGAGGGATTTTCTTTATTTATATGCTTTCTAGTGTAGATGTGTTGACATTTGTATGCATAAATAATATTATGTGATCATCGTTCTATGATTGATTGTCTTTGTCTTCGTGCGACTTAGGTTTGTCAGACCATGCACGACCACCATGGCATCATTTAGATGCACGTAGTAACTTAGGATTTTGCTAGCATATCTAGATCTAGGTTTTAGTTCACTTTTCAAAATAAAAATAAAAAACACAAAAAAAAGCATAAAAGACAAAAAGACCAAAAATATTAGGTTAGATTAGATTTAGGTTAGAAAAGTCGACCCAAATCTTGAGTCATTTTCACGCCTCCTAGAGATGAATGACTGGGACTCAAGTTCTAAAAAGCAAAGAAATCTACGCGAGTTTTGTTAATATAAATATTTTTGTCAAGGGGATTTTGCGACTATACTATGATTTCCGATGATTTTACAAAGCATGAATTCTATGCTTGTCAAATGGCGTCGTTGCCGGGGAGGCAATGCATGAGTTTGGATTTGGATTTGTTTAACTTTCGGTTGTTTTGATTGTATGTCAAGAACGAAGGGAATCCGCCTACACATCGACCTGTGGTGAAGACCATAGGTATTACTCTTCATCCTCCATTTTCTTTTGTTTTCTTTCTTAGGTAAAAAAAAAAAAATATTTCTTTGGTGTGTGTTTTAACTTGGAAACCATTTAAACACACCAAAGTTAGATTTGGAAATCTTCCAGGCAAATATTGGCGATTTTCAAAAATTTATTGCTGTTAAATTAGGTGTCAAAAAATCTTGGGATTCAGTCTGGTAATAGGTTTTCAAACTAGCTTTCCAGCACCACCTTTTATTTGGAAAAATTTGCACTGTATAAATTTTAAAAATTTGCATAGTGGAAGAAGGTCAGAATAGTCGCTACTCTGATTTTATCTACAAACAGTAATTCTGACCTTTACAAAAATTAGATCAATTAGAAATTTCTATAGTTGGAAAGGCATTGAAATATAGTTTTCCCAATAAATTTTAAAGAATTTTTATATTTTCTATGATACTGTTTCAAACTGAATTTCTTGAAGGGGGTCCATCTGGCCTGTTTGACCCCCTGACACTAAAAAATCCTTGAAAATTTGTATGAAATAGTAAAAATCTTAAAAATATATTCCCTGAAAGTCCTGTTGGAAAAGGAAGATCTCTACCAAATTTCATATTATTTTGCTTCAGTTACAGATTTGGGGAGTGATTTCAAATTAGACTAAGGTCTAACTGCAGATTTTAGATGAAGCACAAACCCTAGGTGATTCACATTAGGGTTTAAATTTAGAGACCTAAAACAAACCTGTTTGAGCCTGATTTGGGTATGATTGCATGAGAGGGGATTTTCTATGATTGGTTGTCCACCCCCTCACCCACTTGAATTGAAATTGATCAACATTTCAACTTAGGCAACCACTTAGGTCTATTTCACATAGTAGTGGTGCATTAGGACCATTGTTTTCTCTGATTGGGTCGCACCACTTCTACCTTATTGGACATAAAAGCATCATATAGACCTATCTGATATTAGGGTTTCCACATTAAGGTAGGGCACATTTGCATTCCATACTTAAAGGAAATTCATAAAACAAATTAGGACTTGCAAAACCTATTGTGTGCTTCACTACAACTCTGTTTGAATTGACTTAAACAAGGAAGCCTTAAAGGAAATTAATACAATCACTCGAACCATAAAAGCCACTACACCAATTAAAGGCTGTATTGTAAACCCTTTGTCTGTGCGCTTCACACTCTAAATCAAATTTTATGGGCAACATCCCCAAAATGCCCAATCACATTCCAAGAGCACTCTAAGCCCAAGCCTAAAACTAAGTAGACGTGCCTTAGGAAGGACTAATTTACTTGGTAATCGAAATTTGATTGGGTAAAAATCAAGGCCTTGTCTATTTGGAACAACTGGTGATAAGAAAGGTTGGTGTGGTAACCACGTTAACGTCTACTGGGTGTCCTAAGGGGTTCCACCCTTCTGGCCAGGCAAGTAATTCAAGGGATGGTTTAACCCAGTTCCATTTCGGGATACCAGGTTTAGATCCAATTTGGGTATACAATTTAGGGATAACTTGTTTCCTTGATTTGGGGCTCTCTCTCATCTTTCTTCCTAGGCCTTTGCCTTATTTCCACCAGCCCCTTTGTTACGACCTGATTCCCAAATCCCTACAGGACACGGGATCGGACCGACTCGACTGATCCCAAGACCTAGTCGTCCAATGAGGAAGTAACCAAAAAGAAGTAAAAGTAGATCACATTCACCATGCAAGCAACTAACAATAACAAAAGTACAGCAGTAAAGAAGTAACTACTGCAGTACACACCACCACAACAGTAGAGAATTTAAAAAAATACAGGAATATAAAGTTTACAATACACGAGTATAGAAGTGTAACGAAAATACTCACTACAATGGAAACGGAGTACAACAAAAAGGTACAACTACTGGGCTCTACTAGGTCCAGCACCCTCTGCAGCCGTAAGCTCTGGCTGCTCAACACCTGGACCTAAAAAAGGTTATGAGTACAACACATCAGCGAATGCTGAGTAGAGCGGCAACCAGCTAACTAAGGAAAACAGTAAAGGTGGACAGGTAGCTGTTGCTTTCAATTGCTTTCTTTATTTAACTAATTATTCATTCTTTCATCACTTGGTTTATTTATCAGGTCTTTTTCTCGATCTCGAATGTTCCTCATGGGAACAATTTTGATTGCAGTCTTTTCCGAAGAGTAGAAGTAGCACGTGGTGCTCTCCTGGCCGGAAGAGTCCCCCGTGGTGGTCCTACACCGAGTCAACTACCCCAAGGTCACTGATAGACGTAACGGTGACTACGGCACGTGCGATAAACGCACGGGTAGCTACCCTGCACTAGCACGCGGTCAATCGTTTCCGCTAACAGGTGTACCCAAAGCACAGCACGGAACCTGTATAGGGCATAGCCCTCTCAGTAACAGGGTCTTGCCCCTCCACAGTAACCAAACAGGGGTCTCGCCCCTCCATAGTCCACGCACCCTCGCCTGACTACCCTGGTTTGCCCAGAGGGCCTAACAAGTCGGTGTAAGGCGGCTAGCTGAACCCTGGGCCCCGTGGGGTGGCTAGCTCCCTCCATACACTAGTAGCTCTCCCCGGTACAGTGTACACAAGGGGCAAAGAGTCAGTGCACGGTGACCAAACCTACCCTGGGTCTCGACCCGAAGGAGGCAAGCTCCCCTCAACACTAAGAGGTAACATGTGCTTCCCTTGGTACTATGTACTCAATGAATAGCACACTTCCCAGCACATTCTTAGATCCATTCCATTTACTTCCAGGAGCTCTACTCCTATTTCCCCGTAGGGTTCATGCTCATGTTTCTTAGGCCAAGACATACTAGGTTTCATCATTTCGGGTTTATTCGTAGGTTGCTCGTGTTTCCAACATTCAATCTTTCATTTCCAATTCGTATACAGGCAGCTCGTATTTAATTGCAACAATAGGAATTACATGCAACAGTTGCTAACAACAGTACTTTACAATTCACAAGCAGCTATTATCCATTTACAGGCAATTATTATTATTCTATTTACTCGTCCAAGACTGCAATTCATGCATTTCCAAACAATTATTCCAGTGTTTCTAGCCCTAGGATTCATGCCATACCCTAGGATCTAACATTCAATCTAGTATTTCTGGTCCTAGGATTCATGTCATACCCTAGGGTCTAACATTCAATCTAGTGTTTCTAGTCCTAGGATTCATGCCACACCATAGGATCTAACATTCATTCCAGATATGCCTTTATGTTTGTAATTAAACTAGGGGAAGCCACTCTACCAGCAAAACCAAGAGTAATGGGGGCTTGATCGGCAGGTCCGGTGCCTCCGCAACCCCCAATTCCACAATGGGATGAGGTCCTAACACAAGGATCAACCATAAGAACCCACTTAGAACATGACAAAAGCATTCCAACAAGTAGAGGAACTTATACGAAGAAGAACAGAATCTTAAATGAGGAAATCGAACCTCAAACGGACCCTAAACGGGTAAAAAATGACAATCCTAACTCAAATCAGGCGTCTGGAACACCTTCCAGATGTCTTAAAAGGAGTCCAGAACCATACCTCACCCTGTGTTGCTCCTCAGACATCCAAGGATTCTTTTGAACCGTCTAGACCTAGTTCCAGATGTCTAACAACCTCTTCGGACATCTGGATACGCTCTTTGCCGTTTGGTGCCTCGCCCAGATGTCTGAACCGTGTGGGAGGGTGTGTCCTCGCACCTTCCTGAAACGAATCCTGCACAAGCAACGTAATCTCCTCGACATGGCACGTATCAGAGTCCTCGGCGAAACGGCTTGCATGGCCGTATCCGCAAAAAGGGAGCATAGGGCGCAAGACGTACCTCTCAGTCGTCTGGAGCTTCCTCCAGACATTGTCCGCATCGTTGGATGTAGGTCCAGACATCTGATTCTGGGAAAAATCCCAAAATCTGAAGCTCCTTTGTCTTCTTCTTGCTGCTCGCGGCCGCGGCGTGCTCGCTCGTCCGCTACTCTAGCTGCAGTAGTGTCGAGGGAAACCTCCCCGGCACACCCCTCAGCAGTGCACATGCCGACCGATCGTGAGCCTCTCCGGTGAGCTCTCTCTCGGCTCGCGCTCTCCTCTCTTCCCCCTCGTTGCTCCTCTCCTCTCCTCCATTGCACTCGGCTACAACTCACCGCGCTCGCTCTCGCTCTCGCTCTTGCTGGAGGAAGGAGAAGGTGGATAGGAGTGGGGTGGCGTGAGGGAGAGGAGGGGGTATATGTACGTGCGGGGGAGGGCTCTGTCGTCGGTGAGGGGAGAGAAGAAAGGGAAGAAAGAGAAGAAATGCGGCTGAGCTCAGTCTACGCGTGGCACACGTGCAATCTCAGGATCGTGCGCATGCAAAAATTGATTTCCAGACGTCTGGGAAGATGTCCAAACGTCTGGCCAGACGTTTGATCCAACTCCCAAACATCTTAAAGTGTTTTGATGGCACGGGTCTTATCACCCTTGTAGCTGGTTGAGTCTTCCTGAGAAAGACTATCTCTTATCTTTATTTGCTTCTTTTCTCAAATAGCCATGAACCCATATCATTCTTCTGACCCACAGGGTTCTCCATCTCGCAATCCAACCATGATTTCGACCCATCCTGGTTGGGAAACTCATCCTCAGTAGCTGGGATATGATTATCTTTATCCCCCAGCTTATTTAGAACCTGTACCACATGGATCCGACCCTTATCTAGATCAAAATTGATTCATTGCCATTGTTGCTAAATTTCAGGAAGATAGCAAGGACCATACAGATTAATGTGCCAAGCTCATGGAGCAAATTAGATAATCCCACGCACAATATCAATCTTATCACTCCTTTCAGGAATAAGAGTGGGTCTAATGACCCATATTTTGGATCAACTAGCTACTCTACTTAGTCTTGCTACACTGGGGAGGCACCCTAGACTCAGCCAACCCAGAAGGCACCCTTAGACCTAATCCGTGATTTGGGTAGATCATTTGAGGAATGCACCGTTTCTGATACACCTATACTTGATAATTTATCATTAAAGAATTGGAATAATGGATCACAAGTACAGGACCATGATGAGTCGATTTTCATTTTCGAAAATGATGATTAAGAAGATTTGTCATATTTCTAAGTGGTGGAAAATCAACTAATCAAAGTAATTAAAATAACCACTCAATGAGGAGAAGGTCGTATCTGTAGGGAGGCAATGACCTATTTAAACTCGCAACGGTTAAAAACATATGTTCACGATTAGTTTCGTCAAGAAATCAAATCAAAATTGCTTTTCAATTGAGATAATAAGACATTAATATGCTGATATTGTAGTTATGCAAAACATGAGGGTGGTGCTCATAAAATCAACCAAATAGAATATTATTAACTAAAAATCCCTTCCCCCTCAATGGCAGAAAATGTAAATTTTAATTACAAACAATATAGAGGATTTTGTTGCGATGATCTCACGCATTTAGGACGGCTTGGCTGGAGGTGAGATTTGGCGGAGGAGATAAGTGATTTGATGGCTTCACGGCAGTGGTGGTGGCGAGTTGCAAGGTAGTGGAGGTGGTCGGATGGAGCGGCCAAAGAGATGGGTTCCAGTGCCTGCTACTACTGGAAGAGCTCCAAGCAAGTGGCACGGGAGCTCTGCTGGCCATGCATGATGCATATGGAGAGGAGGGTGGTGGCTACTGGAGGATGCACGCTCTATGTGAGGGCAGAGCTGCTAGAGTAGCGCACACTCTGCGCATGTGAGCTGGAGGCAAGGGCCAGTGGAAGGCATGCTTTGTTGTTGCTGGAGCAACAACTTTAAGTGGCTGCAGGCGGCGCTGGGCGTGCAACGACAGCATGTTGCAGGGGGTGTGGGCATGTGGGGGCGAGTAGGTGAACCGGAGGGGTGCTGGTGGGCATACGCTAGCCGCTCGGTATGCAATGAGGAGCTGGAGTGTGGAGGTCAGTGCACGCAGCAACCCCACTGGTGCATGTGCTCACGGATGGCCAATCAAGCGGTGAAGGAGGTAGCGGCATGCGTGGAGATGCGCTTGAAGGACTGTACGTGCGTAGTTTAGGCGAGGAGGCACAGATAGTCATGCACCCGTGCTTCTGCTGTGCGTGCAGCAGGCCCGCGTGCGTGCGCGCGGCTGCACAGTGAGTTGGCGAGGGGGACACCGGCCCTGCTTGGGAGTAGATGCGAGGGTGGCTCCATCACACGGTGGCTCTGTAGGTGCATGTGGAGAGGAGAGTTATGCGCACAGTGAGGTGATGGAGATGGTGATGATAGTTTCGGTTCATTTTGGTGAAAAGAAATAGAGGAAGAAGAAGAAGAAGATGGTGTTGGTGGTGTGTGGATAGGGAAGATGATCTGGTGGTTGCACGGTGATGGTTGTGTGGCCGTCGAAGACTCACGCACACGGTGATGGAACGAGTCCATCGGATTGGCGCGGTGAGCTGTTACCTCGCCGATCCACGGTGTGGTGGAGCTCGACCTTGGAGACCACAGCGGTGGAGTGGAGTACATGGTGGTCGACTGGGGCGGTGTCTCCAGGAGCATGGTAGTAGTTGCCCCTCTCTTGTAGCCATGTTCATGGATTTGAAATGGAGAGGGAGGAGTAGATTCGCTTCTCATGGCCATTAAGGAGGTATAGCTAAGGGAGGAGAGGTGGAGCCCTTCCTGTGAAAACGAAGATGAGAAATATAATAATCATTGGCTTATTTATAGAGAAATCCTTATAAAATATCTAATTGCATGTATTATGTATAACTCCCACTAAATGCAAGCTAAATTAAAAACCATGCATGCTAAGACCTAATTTACATAACAATGCGATGCATGCAACAAATCCATAATTAATGTATTTATATCCTAATGCATGCTAAATGCATGTTAAAATTAACTTAATATCTAGGCATTTAAATAACTAATTAGCCCACAAATATGGGTTCATCAAATGCCCCATGCCTAGTTTTTGCTAGTCCCTAGAAAATTCAAGCAATAACTCAGCTCTCCAAGTGAACTAGCCAACTTAAACAGTCTTCCTTTTGAAACATGTTAAGTTCAGACTTTAGACCTAAGGTTCCCTAGTAGTTGCTAAATTATAGACTAGGTCAGCTAAATATGAGTTGCAGGCATAGGTTTCCCTAATTTCTAACTCTACCTTAGGATCTATTGATCCCGGAGATTAAAGCATCCGTGCATGTGCACTGGTTTGAGTTATTTAAGGTTGCTATGATTGCCAACCTAGAAAGTGAGTAAGAAGGAATTTCTTTTCGTAACATATATATTTTTGTGTGATTCCTCTAAGTCTAACCTTGGATCTGCTATCAACACGGTCTGTGTCGGATTCATTATCCCCATCACCGAACCTCGAAGGGTGCCTAGTTTTCAATGCTTCGAGATAGCACCACCCATAGCAACCCCAAGAACTCCTAGCAGTCAACACTTTGAGATAGTATCACCCATGGATTTCTTAAGCAAATTCAGGCCTGTAGCAGTTGGCACTTTGAGATAGGGTCGCCCATGGTACCTGAACCGTACAATGCGCTTACATGCCCCCAGTAAGATGGATATCATAGGAGACAAGCAACAAGGAGGTGACATGTTATTATCGCATCCACAAGGTGAGTATGTACTCCACCTCTCCTGCGGCAGGAACTCTTCCAATCAAATTGTGTTTGCAAGCTTCTCCTAAGTCAAAACTAAGAGAACAAACTTTTCTTTAAAAAAATGAATTAGGGTGATCACTATTTACACAAGACCAAGTGTTTGCGAAATGTGGATGCTTAGGTTACGAGGACCCATAAACCAAAAGGTAGAATAAGACACCAGGTACTGTCCATCCTTTAACTAAATTCCTAGCTTTCCTTCCTCAACCTCTTGAGAAATGGTCCGCAACTTAACTCCTACTTAAGTTTTCAAGTCCACAAAGGACCCTAAAGGTTTAAAGCTAGTAGCTCAACTTAGCTTCTAAATTCAGACACCTAGAGTCAACTTAGTCTAACCTTAAGCTCTGGTCTGCCTAAGAATGCAGGGCCCAGCCAGTTAAGCTCAATGCAAATATTTTTTTTTTAAATTATTATTATTATTTTTTATTTTTTTTATTTTTTCAATGCAAATGTATGCAATGCAAAATGCTTTAACCAAATTCATCAATGCACTATATATAATGCTATGTATATCCCCAAGTAGAACCCCCCATGCCTAAAATCTGCAATGTCCTCATTGCATAGAAGGACATTACCTGGGTCAGAGATGGGCTACCGTTATTTTGCTGGCAGCTGAGTAGCCAAAGAATCTGCAAATCAGGTTCAAGGATCACAGAAATAAGCCCTAAAAATGAGCAAAGTAATGCTGGCCTAGAAAACAGGTAACCTAGAATGTTGGCTAGATGATGATGAATCCTGATAGCAAATGCTCTCCCAACCAAGATGGGAATGAAATCATCCTAGGTAACCAAAGGAGATTCTAAAGGATAAACTGGCATAACAACCTCCAAAGGGGTAGGGGAAGGATGACAAGGATCCTCCAAAAGGAATGGTGCAGAGATAAACCCCCAAGGTGATGGACTGACCATAGAAAGCATTAAGCCATACTCGGTACCCCATTACAAGAGATATTGATCTATTGAGCCCCCCGGTCCAAATAGTAGTGACCATGCCTTTAAGCTAGGGATTGTCTAGGGTGTCTAAGTTTTGAGGTTACACAATGGCCATATAGATCTAAGGTAGGTCCAGTTGGCTCAGTGTCCATACATAACAACCTTTCCAGTTCTTCAATTGCATCCTTAGCATCTCTAGTGATGAGAGCCTCATCATGAGCCATAACTAGCCCATTTTAACATAATAAAGAGAATAAAAGCTCCTCCATGACTTAGAATAGGGCTTAATTGGAGGAATAAGTGTTCTGAGAAGAAAACATGAAATAAAGTTTAAAATCGTAATTTTACCATTGCAGTACATTAACGAGATTTCTCAGAGATAGAGCATAGGTCAAATGGTCTAAATGAGATAAAAAGTGGGTTGATTCAATCAGAAATGGGTTCATGTGCAATCCAGGAATTAAATGACATTTGGTAACCCTAAAATAGACCTGCTTAATTCAACAATGTTCCAGTGAGGATAAAAATCAAGTAAACTCTCTAAAAATCATGGAAAAATATCCCCTAGTGTTTAGAACATTCAATTTGGCCTTTGGAACCTAGTTTGACCTACATTAGGGTCCAAGCTCTTCAATTGAGCTAATTTGGGTTTTTAAGCAAAATGTCCAGTTAAACGTGGTCAAACCTAAAATCCAACTTTACCATTGGATTCCTTATGTCCAAATTAGGTTTGTACAAAAATTTGGACCTAAGGGGAGGTCATCTTGACCTACTATGCAATTTAGTACACCCAATCACATTTTGGTCCCTATCTTTTGAAAACCATCACATTGAACCCCCTAGCTTCCTCGCCAATCTTACAATCAGGTCCTTCCACCATTATTGGGGCAAAATCCTTCTCCGACGAGGATTAGAGAGGGAATACTCTCTGATCCATCAGAGATCCCCTCCTAGAATTGGAAGGGAGATTCTCTAAGGAATCCCCTTCCATCTGAGCCCGATCATGATCCTAGATTTGCACCCAATCTCTCGTGCAAATGCACGAGAGATTTGGGTATCTAACAACCTTCCATCTCCAGCGAGACGTCGGTGGCTAGAAGCTTTCCCTCCATGCACCAGAAGCACGGCCAAACACCTATAATTAAACCCTAACTCCGGCCGCACCTCCTGAGCTTGACTTGGCCGGAATTCCACCTCAACTTCCTCTCCTTCTTCTCCGGCCAAGAGGTCCAGCGAGCTCCGATGAGCCCTCCTCCACTTCCTCTTCACTCTGCCACAAACCCAGTGGTAGAGCCGTCTTCCTCATCCTCCTCCGCATCACGCAACACCCGCGCGTGCTGCCCTAGCCCTATCGTCACCGCCGTCTTCCTCCACTGGACACCTTCTTCTCTGATGACAGCGGATACTGCCATCTGCCTCCTCGTCCCCTTCGTCCCTTTATTTAGGTTAAAACCATTCTCCTCTATCCCCTCTTTCATTCCCCGCATTTTATTTCATCCAGAACCCCTTGACCGCCGTTGTTCACCATCACCTTCCTCATCTCCGGCCACCCTCTGGCGAGACTCTCCCATCGTTCCGCAGCCCTACATGCCTCGCCGACCATCGCATAACCTCCACCTCATCTCACTGAGTAACCTTCGCCCATCCATAGTCCCTCTACACCTGCCCAATAGTCCTCCGAACTCACCCATCCATCCGGCCACAGGGCAACCTAGGCACGCATGCCTAGGCCACCCCGCAGCCTGCCACCTAGTGCTTCACCTTTGCCGTGACACGGTGAAGGTCCCCCGGTGATCTGATTAAGTCGAGAGGTTCTTTTCGTGTCTGACAGATCTCAAGCTCCGGCTACCATTGACGTCGACTCGAGGAAGCTCCACACTTGCTCTAGGCTTCAGGACTGCAAGATTCCAGGAGCAGCTGACTCGGGCAGGTCTTGCGAAGACAAGGGGTCCTGCAAGAGGCGTAACAAAGCCCGTAGTAGTGGCAATTGTAGGCATGGATTCTTGCGAGCGCGCGAGCGAAGGCAGCGACCATTAGTCCCACATCGGTAACTTACAAAGCGCTGGCATGGTTTATATTGTTTTTGTGATATGGGTTTAGTGCCTCCAAATGCACTTGGGGTGAGGTCCCTCACCTATCTCACTATGCCTCATCCACGAGTTCACCATGTGGATCTGGCATGATCCGACCCGACCCTGTCCTGAGCATATCTCGTGCACCACCCTCACGCCGGTGCGCCTGGTCCCGGGCGCGAGATCCGACCCGTTTATCCGGCTCTGGGAGAGTGTCCTGAGAGTGGTTTACGGAGAGAGAGAGACACATGGGCATGGGTAGAGGGTTAGGTTTTGCTTTGCTGTAGTTGTGCAGGGAAGGAAGAAAGATGGAAGGAGTGAAGCCAACCCTTAGCCGCTGCTAGCAAGGGAAGAAGAAAAGGAAGCAGAAGGCAAGCAGAGGCAAAAATGAAGTAAGGAAGACATTGCAGAGGAAAAAGAGAAGGAAGAGGCGAAGGAAAAAGAGTAGAAGAACTGAAGAAGAAGATGAACTGAAGGCAAACAGAACCAAGGAAGGAAGCAGAGCCAAGGAAGAAGAAAAAGAGATACTGGAGGAGAAGAAAGAAAGAAGACAGAATAAAATAAGAAGAAAAGAAGCACTGCAGAAGAGAAAGAACAAGCACAAAGAAGAGGAAAGGAAGAAAATCAAAGAAGGGAAACACATTTTTAAAACGTCTGATCCCATGATCAGACGTCCAATTCTTTCTTTTTACCTCAATTACTTTTCGAACTCATGCATTTATATTTGAATTAAAGTTTTGATTAATTAAACTGTTCAATTACATTCTTGAGATTAGTAGTAAATTCCAATTGCTCCCTGTGTTCAACCTCGGATACTCTGATTTTCGAGTAATAAAACTTTTATTTGTTGATGACGCTTGATCACCTATACTACGACGTAATTAACTGTTAAAACACGATCGAGTTTCAACGGCAACATATAGTAATATCATAAGTATCTACCTGCTCTTCATTAGTGATCATTTTTGCAAATGGAGTCAAATTTTCGCCTTCAGACAGAGGTGAATCAGAGGATCACTCCGAATCAAATGAAGGTAGGTTGGAAGCAACAGATCTAGGGATTATCATATCAATGTCATCCTCGGGTTCTTGTTCATTACTCAAATCCTCCCTGAAGTCTTTATGTGAATCCACATAAATCTTAGAAGTTGCTTCCATGTTTTTCATTATTTCATGATGAGGAGAGATATCATCAATGGGTATGATAAGGAGACCTAATTTGGTCAAATTTGTGACGTCCTCGGAGGCTAATTCTTCAAATAAGGCATAATCACCCTTAGTGTCACTCCAAATCTTGAATGCAGGTTCCTCATATAAATCATCCTTCTCCTCATCATACAATTCATCATATACCCAAGGTCTAGAATCATCTAAAATCTCAGCAAATCCCCTAGGGCACTCTATCTGGAGTAAGTGGTTTACACTGGTAACATCTGACTCCTCAGATAGTTGAATTTCTTTAGGGTTAGGTTCCTTAAGGGTGGGCTTGAGTTCCATCTCATGATCAGAAGGGAGGACGAGATAAACAACGTGACTTCGGCCCACTTCATCAAATGTGACGAAAATATTATCATCTGGGTCGAGGTTTTCCAAAGGTACCATCATTCCCTTCTTTTGACTTCAATATAATTCAGGTTGATACTCAACCTGATCATCATCATCCTCGGGTTGCCATCTTTCTTCATCCAATGCATAGTTACTTTCATACATAGCCTCCTCCCACTTAAGGCGTGGATCCCTCAAGGAAGTGTCATCTAGTGGGGAGGTTTCAAAATCAATCCTCGAAAAGTAGCTATTCTCCCTTACATAATCTCCAAAATTTCCCTCCAACTTAGGGTGTGGCTCTCCCATGGGAGATGCATCTAGCATAGAGGGGTGCACTTCATCCTCAATGGGGTAGATTGGGTGGCTAATTTCATCTTTTTCTTGTTGGCCTGCTCTCAAAGATTCTCCTAACAATTCAATCACTTCATCTTGCATTTTCTGTATTTCCATCTTCAAGGAGGAGAAATCATCAATACTTTTAGGAGAGAAGTCAGGCTCAGGCTTATAGTACCTAGGAGTGTCTATCCAACCATTACAATCAATCAGGGAGGGTGGGTTGGGTGTTCCTATGGTGTGTGGGATATCGGGCAAGGCAAACCGTACTCCTAGGTTCTGCTCACTGATTTAGGGCTTAACCAGGCAAATACTCCTATAATAGGAGTAAAATAGATCCCAATGACTTTCATTATGTCCATCAATAGATGGACCATCTTGACGTTTGGGATCAAAGATTGCAGAGTGGGGGTAAAGGTGTGGGCAAGATGTGAAAGGATGAAAGTCAACGCGGTCCATTCTAACTCACACCACAATCAGATTCCCCAAGCAAACACAAATCAGAGGACTTTTTAGGTCTTTAATCAGTTAGGCCTTTGAGATTTTAAGTCCACTTGTAGGTGACAAATCAAGTTATCAAAACAGTTACTGGCCTACTTGTCGACCTATGATATGCCTAAAAAGACCTAGTTGGAGCTTAGGTGCTCTTCCCTAAAGCTCAAATGGTAGAGCAACTCCAAAGACGGAAGATCGAGGGATGCAAGTAGGCCTAAGCCTTCCTTTGAAGCTGTGATTTCGTGGTGCTTCTTAACTACCCTCAAAAATCCGTGACAGGGTATCTCCATCTTTGGAGTTACAAAACCTTTTATCTCAAATTCTAAACACTTCAGAATCCAACAGTTGGAGGACTCTTGTCCTAGTAGTTCAAAACCTAGGGAGTGTCTAAATGTGTATCGTGGTGCAAGAGATATATGTGTGCATACACCGTAAAAGATTTTGAATTTTGAATGGCATGCCAAGTTTGAAATTCAGGTCCTTGGTTTTCAAATGTCCTTCCTTTAATTAGTCCTTTTTCAAAAAATTAACTATGACCACTTGTTAGGTCTATTCAAATCAAACTTGGTGGTCTTTGAAATTAAGGTCCACATACAATGCATGAACAAATATGGATGCAAAGTCCAGAAAACGTACCTTGCCTCCTGCAATCAACGATGCAAGAATGCACGCAACGTAGAAAATCAAGTCTAAATGCTGCTCATTCACACCTAAATGGTCATCCTAGGGACAGGTAGCTTCTAGCAAGTATCAAGTGCCTTTTTATATATATGTATACATCTACTTATGTGAAAACAAAGAAAATGATAAACAACCAGAAAATAAAATAAAAACCTAGATCTAAATAAAAGGGAATAGGCTCCCAAAAATTATTACCCAACACAGACCTAAAACAAAATCAGGGAATAAACCCCTAAAAATGTACCCCATAATAAGGGTTTTCCAAATGAATGTACTAAAATATGGAGAAGAAAGAAAAGTAAAAACTATCTTTAGCCAAATGGGTGAGATGAAGCTGTGGTCCTCCAGATATCTCCTCCAATGGTGGAAAGAAGGTCCACAAGGCATTGTAGAGGAAGATGTGATGCTTCTTCTCCCAGTGTCATAACTCTGCTGGCAATGTCAAGGATCGCCTAATCTCTGAGGAGGGCGTGATGAGATGTCTCAAAATATGTGTACCTTGCACCAAACAGATAATTGAATTGAAATGTGCCTCAAATAAAATGTGTGAATCAATAAATAAATGAATGCGAGTTTAACAGGCTCGTTGCCTCCCCGGCAACGGTGCCATTTGATAGGTCGCTTTTCTCTTTTGAAAATGATGATTAAGAAGATTTGTTGTATTTCTAAGTGGTGGAAAATCGACTAATTAAAGTAATTAAAATAAGCACTCAATGCAGAGCGGGTTGTATCCACAGGGAGGCAATGACCTATTTAAACTTGCACCGGTTAAAAACATATGTTCATGTTGGAACGCTTTCGATCGGGTTTTTAAAGGATGTCATGTTGTAGTATAGTCGAAAAAGCATTCAAAATAAATAAAGATTTTATTACTCGAAAATCAGAGTATCCGAGGTCGAACACAGGGAGCAATCGGAATTTACTACTAATCTCAAATGTAATTGAACACTCTAATTTACTCAAAAGTTTAATTCAAATGTATTTAAAAAGTAATCGAGGAAAAAGAGTAAAATTGGACGTCTGATCACAAGATCAGACATCTTAAAAGTGTTTTCCCTTCCTTGATTATTATTCTTCTTCTGATCTTGCTTTCTTTCTTCTGCAGCCTTCACTTTGCTTCTTTCTCTTCTGTCTTCCTTCAGTCTTCTTCTTCTTCCTTGGTCTTCTATCCTTGGTTTCTGTCTTGGCCTTTCTTCTTCTTTCCCTGCAGTCTCTCTTCTTCTTCTCTTCTCTCTTCTCCGAAGGCTTCTTTTTTTGCATCTTCTCTTCTTCTTCCTTGCAACTAAGTCTCTTCTCTTCAACTCTCAGCCTGCCTGCACAAAGAGCAAAACCTACCCTGTCCTTCTACCCGCACATCTCTCTCTCTCTGAGAATCACTCACAGGACAGTCTCCCACAGCTGCGGGTAATCGAGTCGGGTAGCGCACCCAGGACCAGGCGCACCGGCGTGAGGGTGATGCGCGAGGTGTGCTCAGATAAGGTCGGGTCGGATCCCGCCAGATCCGCAAGGTGAAACCACGGATGAGGCGAGCATGGGTAAGGTGAGGGACCTCACCCCTATGCTTTCGGAGGCGACGAGTGAATATCACAAAATCAATTTAAACCGTACCTGCGCCTTGTAGATTGCTGATGTGGGACTATCAGTCCCGCCCTGCTCTCGCGCACGCCCGCAGAACGCTCTTCGTCGATTGCCCAAGCTGCGGACTTCGTTGCGTTGTCCACTGGGTCAGATAGCTTCACAGTGCTTGCCTGAGTCAGCTACACCTGAAGCCTGGCCGTCATGAAGCCTGGAGCTACTTTGTGTCACCGTCATTGGCGGCAGGGGCTTGAAAACTGTCAAACACAAAACAAGCCTCTCGGCTTAATTAGATCACCGGAGGACCTTCGCCTTGTCACGGTGAAGGTGAAGGGCAAGGTGGCAGGCCGCGGGGCGGCCTAGGCATGCGTGCCTAGGTCGCCCTGTGGCCAGGTGGATGGGTGTGTTCGGGGGTGCGTTGTGGAGGTGTAGCGTGGCAGTGGAGGGGCGGAGTGTGTTCAGTGTGGTGAGGCGGAACTTTTGCGATGGCCGGCGAGGCGTGTGGGGCTGCGGAGCGACGGGGGCGCTTCGCCAGAGGGTGGCTGGAGATGAGGAAGGTGACGGTGGACGGCGGCAGTCGAGGGGCAATCAAGTGAAATAGAATGGGGAAAAGAAAGAGGGGAAGTTGTGGAGTAGTTCTAACCTAATTGTAGGGACGAAGAGGGCGGAGAGACGGACGGCTGTACCTGCTATCGCCGGAGAAGAAGATGCCCAGTGGGGGAGGACGGCGGCGACGACGGGTCTGAGGTAGCGTGTGCGGGTATTGTGCGACGTGGAGGAGAATCAGGAAGAAGTCTCTGCCACTGGTTTTGTGGTAGAGCGAAGAGGAAAGGAAAGAAAGCACGTCGGAGCTTGCTGGGTACCCTAGTCGGGAAGGAAGAGACGAATCTGAGGTGAAACCCCGGCCAGGTCGAGATGAAAATGGGCGGCCGGGTTTGGGGGTTCTTTTATAGGCATTGGGCCGTGTGTTCAGAGCTTGGACGGCACGCCTTTGTCCCCAATGGCTCACTGGAGAAGGAAAATGGGTGGATACCCAAATCCCTCGTGCGTTCGCATGAGAGATTGGGATCAAATCAGGGATCATGACTGGCCTTAGATGGAAGAGAATTCCTCAGAGAATCTCCCTTCCATTTCTGGGAGGGGATCTCTGAGGAATCAGAGAGTATTCCCTCACTAATCCTCGCCGGAGAAGGATTCTACCCCAATAATGGCGTAAGGACCAGATTGCAAGGTTGGCGAGGAAGTTAGGGGGCTCTCTATGATGATTTTCAAAAGCTAGGGACTAAAATGTGATTTGGGTGTACTAAATTGCAAAGTAGGTCAAGATGACCTCCCCTTAGGTCCAAATTTTGATACAAACCTAATTTTGACCTAAGGAATCGAATGGTGAAGTTGGATTTTAGGTTTGACCCCGTTTAACTGGACATTTTGCGTAAAAACCCAAATTAGATCAATTAATGAGCTAGGACCCTAATCTAGGTCAAACTAGGTTCCAAAGGCCAATTTGAATGTTCTAAACCATAGAGGATATTTTTCCATGATTTTTAGAGGGTTTACTTGATTTTTATCCTAACCGAAACCTTGTTACTTTAAGCGGGTTTGTTTTAGGGCTACCAAATGTCATTTAATTCCTATATTGCACATGAACCCATTTCTGATTGACTCAACCCACTTTTTATCTTATTTAGACCATTTGACCTATGTTTTGCCTCTGAGAAATCCCGTTTATGTATTGCAATTGTAAAATTGCAGTTTTAACCTTTATTTCATGTTTTCTTCTCAGAACACTTATTTCTCCAATTAAGCCCTCTTCTAGATTATGTAGGAGCTTTTATTCTCTTTATTATGTCAAAATGAGCTAGTTATGACCCATGTTGAGGCTCTCATCATACCCCTATGCCTATCTTTTTCTAGTCCCTTAGCAAAATTTCAAGGTTTTAACTTTTGTTCTAGACCCTGAGTGTCTGTCAATAGTTACGGTAAGTGCTTTGCTTTTTCTTTTGTGATTAGGTAGGAGTGCCGACAATAGGCCTAGAGGTATTCAAGTACCAACCAAAATTCGGACCTGACCTGCTTTAGCCTCAGTCCTCCGCAAAGGTTTTTAAGGCCCACAGAAACTAACCTAGGGTTTGTTGGATTCCGCGGTTAAAGCACTCGTGCTTGAGACATTTTCGACCTAGGTTCAGTTTGCAATGCATTTTTGTAAGAGAGAGATGAAAGATTTATTTGTTTGGAGAGCTTTTCTCTCTCTTTTCTTTTTTTTATTTCTAGCTTCGGATTAGCTTCTCAACAGGGTCTGTATCGGATTCCTCGTCCCCATCATCAATCCTCAAGGGTCCCTGGCTTTCGAGATTTCAAGATAATCCCGCCCATGGCAACCCCCAGAACCCTGGCTTTCGAGATTTCGAGATAATCCCACCCATGGCGTTCCGTGGTCGAATTCAGACCCTGGCGATCGACATTTCGTGATAATGCCGCCCATGGTATCTGAACCAGCAGAGTGCTTACATGCCCCCAGTAGGATATTTAAATATCCTAACAGACAAGCACCGAGGAGACGATATGCTGTTACGCATCTTCGAGGGGAATTTCCCACCTTTCCACGCCGGGAACTCGTCCAAATCAACTTGTGTTGATTGGCCGCTCCTAATCTAGGTGACTTTTGTAGAACATTAAATGCTTTTGCGTGATTTGGATGTTTATGCGCACTGAACCAGACTGTGTGTGAATTTGGGGTGCTTAGGTTACTGAATCCCGCAAATCGGAGGTTAGTTAACGAGGCGGAATACTTCCTAAGCCTTAGACCTAATACTTAAGCTTCGCATTTTCCCCAACCTCTTGAGGATTATCCATATTTTAGTCGATACGTGAATTTTTAAGCTAAAGAATCTAGCCCAAGAGGCCTAAGACCAGCGTTCCCGCTAATCTCTTGTTATGTCTTTCTTTTCTTAATCTGTTCTAGAACTTCAGTTAATTCCTTAATCTTTTACTAATGACTATTTCTTTTTCTTTTTCATTTTGTGCTCCTTTTGTCATTTTTGCTTTTTTTCTCCTTATGAATATGTGGCTCACAAAATTTCCTCCCTCCCCATTTTTTGTTCTTTTTCATAATTTTTCAATTTTTTTATGTTTTTGACATATGCAAATTTTGTGTGTGTGAGACTCCTGACTTTTTTCTTGGTTTTGTATGTATGCACTTTATCACCCCCCCATGCCTAAGTTTTGCAATGTCCTCATTGTAAACGGATGGTGTGAAATAGTGTTGAGGTCAGGGACTTAGAACAGGATACATCGGGTGGGTGAATGGGTCGAAAATGACTGATGTGGATGATTTCAAGCTCTGATACGTGTACCAGAGGTGGGATTAACTGTCTAAGGTTGAACTCAAGGTGCAATAGACGTGGAGTACAGACGGATAATTAGATGGGTCTCTATTTTTAGGATGACGGGTCGCCTCCCGTTAAGCGCTAAATTTGATGCCTTCAGCCGAGCGGAAAATGGGATGGAGAGCGAGTGGTCAAATCAGCGAAATTTTGTAAAACAAGCACCTTGATTAAGAGCCTGGTTGGTCCAACCAGGTGCTTGTTAAGATCAGTCGGCTGATGATGCAGCCCAAACCTAATAAGTCTAGTGGGTTAATAGATGTAGATGAACAGATGTAGAACCCACCATATGCAATGAAGTTCTAATGGATATGGAAGTGAAAACTCGGGTTTAGGCTAAGTCGACTCAGCCTGGCCAGAGTAGGGTTCCGAAAAATAGTCAATGTAAAGTGTGGAATCCCTATAGGGGTGATCACAGAATGTTGGCTCCTGTTTTTCATTCTGATCAATGCCCGATACCCGGTATGGAGTTGAATCATCTGCAAACGACACAGTGAGAGGTGAATCAGAATAGAAATTGAGTCCGGTTGCTGGTCGGGGTAGAGAACGGGTTTTGATTGGTCTGTATATGTGGAGAAGGTGGCTTCAAAGAAAATTGGCTTATTATAATCAGGAAGTCGATTTTCTCCGATGTTATGGTCAGATTCGAAATCGTCGGAGAGTTTGCGAAAATCAAAATTTGAATGAGATTCAAGATCATGAGTTCCACCATAGAATAAATCATACGTTGTAGATTCAGCAGCCTGACTGGGGTCAGCCTAAATGTGAATTCTGAGCTTAAAATGGTGTCCCTATTTGGTAGAGGCTCAGGTTCAAAGTTAGTAGGGCAGACCCAATCGAAACCCCACTCGTCCAACTCCTCGATTTCGGTATCGTAGATTGGCGTGACTTCCAAAAAATCGATTAGTTCCTCTGAGGATGTTGGCGAGGGATATTCATCAAATGGAGGCCTAAAATCATATTCTTCATTGAAAGATTGATCTTCTTCATATGGGGCCTTGAAATCTTCAAAATAGGTTTCAGATCTAGGTTCTAGGTTTAGGATGTGTGTTGAATTACTAGAATCTAGGTCCGAATAACCTTCGAGGGTCACCTTTTCAGGATAAGGGATGGAATTTACACCCTCGAGAGGTTCAGCTCTACTCTCATTATTGCAGGAGTTTTGGGATTCTAAAATGAGCTCAACATTGTATTTTCCTTCATTTGGAGCTTCCCAACCTTCTTCAATATCAGGCACATTATACTCCATCTGGGTTAGGAATCCACAACCATTTTGTGCCTCGAACCCGAGATCAGATTGATCCTCGATGTTGTCCCAAGATGGTTCATCCTCTGTTTGTGGTATATACAGGTACTTCTGGTCAATAACTTATTTTACTAATCTCATTATCTCTTCCCATTTTTGAAGACTATCTTGGTGTTGCTTCCAAAGTTGATGATTTTTCATACATTGATGATATTCAAGATTGTGTAGTTTTTCTATCTCAATGTATGCAGTAATGAGCAAGTCACGGGTTGATCCTTTTGTGGCTTCTGCTAATAGTACTTGGGCACAAGTTATGATAAAGGTTGTGGTTGTTGGGACATCAACCTGAATGTTTCCTACTGGTGTTGAGGTTTCTTCTTTTTCATAGAATTTCAAGGCATCCTCAATCATTTTATCTCTCATGGATCTCTGATATTCAGGTTTCTTGAATGGTAGTCCTAGGTGGTTTGGCTGCATATTTGGATCAGGTGGTGGAATCAAGATGTAGAATCAAGTTATGAATCAAGATGTAGAATCAAGTTATGAAGCGATCATATCTGAATAACGAGTCCCACTGAAAATGTGTGTGTGCTCTAAAGAGAAAAGATGAGGGACTAGAGGTGTTTTTGACCCAATCAAGACACCCAAATATGTTTGGATGACTATGGAGGTTCGGGGCGGGTGGACCCCTGGATCAAAAGATCGTCCACCTGAGAATTACCTGGGCAGCCAGAGAGGGAGAGTCCCGCAAAGACCCCTACATGGTAGAGCGTCCCCACAGGTTACAGGGTTTCCCTCACCCGACCTCTCTTGTCACTGAGATTCCAGGTAGACCAGAATTAGCACCTTGACCTCTTAAGTCTACCACTTTTATTTCAAAGGTGCTTTAGGGTTCTCACTTGAACTTCAGATGTTTTGATGTTGTGACCTAATTTAGAGTTTGGTTGACCCAAGGGTCAACTTCACCTAACCTGTCCTATAGATGGCAGAATGATTCTAGGTTTGGAGCCTAGAGATCACCCTGATTTGACTCCCAGGTTATTAGGTCAAAAAATTTTAAGATTCAAGTGATTTTAGAGCTTCTTTTTATTTAGGGTTTGTCTTGTTTAGATCTCTTCAATCAAGGTCTTGGGTGACACACTGATGCGGGAAGGTTTATTTCCTTTTATGCAGGCATGTATAACTAACACTCCAAGATCCTACTGTAGAAACCCTAATTTGGTTCTATTTCCAATCCTTTTTTCTTTTTCACAGAAATTCTCTTTGGACTTGAAAGCAAGAAGTGTGTTGTCTGTAGAGATTAAGAGTTATTTCTATTAGGCACATGAATTTGTGGGATAGAATCTGAAAAATCGCTCCAACTTCAAGAAGATTTGAAAAATTTTCGCAAAATTGGGAAATGTTTGCCTTAAAATGGTGATTACTATAGAAGGAAGGCAATTGATTCCTAAATTAATTTTCTTCCTTTTGTCTTTCAAAGCCTAGGGGATAGTTTAAGGAAGAAAAGAAATTACCTGCCCTGGAGTCGTTGACTTGCGGGAGGGATTTTCTCATGAAACACCTACAAGATCACAACAAAGCAAAGTAGGGCAAGTTAGTGTTCAATATGATAAAAAGTATGTAGAGACTAGTGATAAATTGCGCGTTGCTCCTCGGCAACGGTGCCATTTTGTTGCAACGCTTTCGATCGGGTTTTTAAAGGATGTCACATTGTAGTATAGCCGAAAAAGAGTTCAAAACAAATAAAGATTTTATTACTCGAAAACCAGAGTATCCGAGGTCGAACAAAGGGAGCAATCGAAATTTACTACTAATCTCAAATGTAACTGAACACTCTAATTTACTCAAAAGTTTAATTCAAATGCATTTAAAAAGTAATCAAGGCAAAAGAGTAAAATTGGACGTCTGATCACAAGATCAGACATCTTAAAAGTGTTTTCCCTTCTTTGATTATTCTTCTTCTTCTGATCTTGCTTTCTTTCTTCTACAGCCTTCACTTTGCTTCTTTCTCTTTTGTCTTCCTTCTATCTTTGGTTTCTATCTTGGCCTTTCTTCTTCTTTCTCTACAGTCTCTCTTCCTCCTTCTCTTCTCTCTTCTACGAAGGCTTCTTTTTCTGCTTCTCTTCTTCTTCCTTGCGCCTAAGTCTCTTCTCTTCAACTCTCAGCCTGCTTGCACAAGGAGCAAAACCTACCCTGTCCCTCTACCCGCACGTCTCTCTCTCTGAGAATCACTCAGAAGACGCTCTCCCACAGCCGCGGGTAATCGGGTCGGGTAGCGCACCTGGGACCAGGCACACCGGCGTGAGGGTGATGCGCGAGGTGTGCTCAGATAAGGTCGGGTCAAATCCCACTAGATCCGCGAGGTGAAACTGCGGACGAGGCGAGCGTGGGTAAGGTGAGGGACCTCACCCCTGTGCTTTCGGAGGCGATGAGTGAATAACACAAAATCAATTTAAACCGTACCTACGCCTCGTAGATTGCCGATGTGGGACTATCAGTCCTACCCTGCTCTCGCGCGCGCCCGCAGAACACTCTTCGTCGATTGCCCAAGATGCGGACTTCGTTGCATTGTCCACTGGGTCAGATAGCTTCGCAGTGCTTGCCCGAGTCAGTTGCACCTGAAGCCTGGCCGTCCTGAAGCCTGGAGCTGCTTCGCATCACCGTCAAAGGCGGTAGGGGCTTGAAAACTATCAGACACAAAACAAGCCTCTCGGCTTAATCAAATCACCAGAGGACCTTCACCTTGTCACAGTGAAGGTGAAGGGCAAGGTGGCAAGCCGTTGGGCGGCCTAGGCGTGCGTGCCTAGGTCGCCCGGTGGCCAAGTGGATGGGTGTGTTCGGGGGTGCGTTGTGGAGGTGTAGCATGGCAGTGGAGGGGCGAAGTGTGTTCAGTGTGGTGAGGCGAAACTTTTGCGAAGGTCGGCGTGGTGTGTGGGGCTGCGGAGCGATGGGGGTGCCTCGCCGGAGGGTTGCTAGAGATGAGGAAGGTGACGGTGGATGGTGGCGGTCGAGGGGCAATCATGTGAAATAGAATGGGGAAAATAAAGAGGGGAAGTTGTGGAGTAGTTCTAACCTAATTGTAGGGACGAAGGGGGCAGAGAGGCGGACGGTTGTACTTGCTGTCACGGGAGAAGAAGATGCCCAGTGGGGGAGGACGGCGGCGATGATGGGTCTGAGGCAGCATGCGTGGGTATTGCGCGACGCGGAGGAGAATCAGGAAGAAGTCTCTGCCACTGGTTTTGTGGCAGAGTGAAGAGGAAAGGAAAGAAAGCTCATCGGAGCTCGCTGGGTACCCTGGCCGGGAAGGAAGAGACGAATCTAAGGTGAAACCCTGGCCAGGTTGAGCTGAAAATTAGCGGCCGAGTTTGGGGGTTCTTTTATAGGCATTGGGCCGTGTGTTCAGAGCTTGGAGGGCACGCCTTTGTCTTCGACGGCTCGCCGAAGAAGGAAAGTGGGTGGATACCCAAATCCCTCGTGCGTTCGCACGAGAGGTTAGGATTAAATCAGGGATCATGACTGGCCTCAGATGGAAGGGAATTCCTTAGATAATCTCCCTTCCATTTCTGGGAGGGGATCTCTGAGGAATCAGAGAGTATTCCCTCTCTAATCCTCACCGGAGAAGGATTCTGCCCCAATAATGGCGGAAGGACCTGACTGCAAGGTTGGTGAGGAAGTTAGGGGGCTCTCTGTGATGATTTTCAAAAGTTAGGGATCAAATTGTGTTTGGGTGTACTAAATTGTAAAGTAGGTCAAGATGACCTCCCCTTAGGTCCAAATTTGGTACAAACCTAATTTTGTCCTAAGGAATCCAATGGTGAAGTTGGATTTTAGGTTTGATCCCGTTTAACTAGACATTTTGCGTAAAAACCCAAATTAGGTTAATTATTGAGCTAGGACCCTAATCTTGGTCAAACTAGGTTCCAAAGGACAATTTGAATGTTCTAAGCCCTAGAGGATATTTTTCCATGATTTTTAGAGGGTTTACTTGATTTTTATCCTGACCAGAACCTTGTTTCTTTAAGCGGGTTTATTTTAGGGTTACTAAATGTCATTTAATTCCTAGATTGCACATGAACCCATTTCTGATTGACTCAACCGACTTTTTATCTTATTTTGATCATTTGACCTATGTTTTGCCTCTGAGAAATCCTGTTTATGTACTGTAATGGTAAAATTATAGTTTTAACCTTTATTTCATGTTTTCTTCTTAGAACACTTATTTCTCGAATTAAGCCCTCTTCTAGGTTATGTAGGAGCTTTTATTCTCTTTATTATGTCAAAATGAGCTAGTTATGGCTCATGATGAGGCTCTCATCAGTTCACAATTAGTTTCATCAAGAAATTAGATCAAAATCACTTTACAATTGAGATAATAAGACATTATCATGCCGATATTGTAGTTATGCAAAATAAGAGGGAGGTGCTCATAAATTCAACTGAATAGAATATTATTAACTAGAAATCCCTTCCCACTCAATGGTAAAAAATGTAAATTTTAATTACAAAAAAAGCAGAGGATTTTGTTGTGAGGATCTTACGCATTGAGGAGGGCTTGGCTGGAGGCGAGATTTGGCGGAGGAGATGAGTGAGTCGTGGGCTTCGCGGCGGTGGCAACTGTGAGTCGTGAGGTGGCCGAAGGTATTTGGATGGAGTAGACAAGGAGATGGGTTTCGGTGGCTACTGCTACTGGGAAGAGCTCCAAGCGAGCAGCGTGGGAGGTTTGCTGGCCATCCATGACGCACACGGAGAGGAGGGCGGTGGCTGCTGGAGCATGCACTCTCTGCACGCGAGCAGAGCTGTTGGAGTAACGTGCGCTCTGCACGCATGGGCTGGAGGCGAGGGCCGGTGGGGGGCGTGCTCTATTACTACTGGAGCGACAACTTAGACTGGCTGTTGCCGGTGCTGGGCATGCGACGTCGATGTGCTGTAGGGGGTGCAGGCACGCGGGGGTGAGTGGGTGCACCGAAGGGGCACTGGCGGGTGTGGGTTAGGCACTGGGCATGCAGCGAGTAGCTGGAGCGTGGAGGTCGGTGCACGTAGCAACCCCACTAGTGCGTGTGCGCACGAATGGTCGAGCAGGAGATGTAGGTAGCAGTGTGTGTGGAGATGCACTCGGAGTGCATGCGCGCAGTTGAGGCGAGGAGGCATGGAGAGTCATGCACCCATGCTTCTGTTATGCACGCAGCAGGCGTACGTGCGTGCATGCGACTGCATAGTGAGTTGGCGAGGGTGACATCGGCCCTGCTTGGGCACAAATGAGAGGGTGGCTCCGTCGCGCAGTGGCTCTACAGGTGTGTGCAGAGAGGAGGGTTATGCGCATGATTTGATGGTGGAGATGGTGATGACAGTTTGAGTTCTTTTTGGTGAAAAGAAACAGAGGAAGAAGAAGAAAGAAGAAGAAGAAGAAGATGGTGTTGGTGGTGCATGGATGGTAAGACAATTTTCACGTTCGGATAATGTATTAAGATGATTTGACATTGTTGGATCGAAGTGGTGGAAAACTGCTTAACAAAATAATTAAAATTAAAATTAAACCACTCACAGAAGAGTGGGTCATGTCCACAGGGAGGCAATGATGCAATAAAATCATGAATATTTTTTTCGTATTCGTTCAATCAAGTGCGAAATCCCGAGTCAAATCTGACATGAAATGTAATGAAAAGAAGATACACAATAACTCAAAAATGTAAGGGTATATGTGAAATTTTTCGTTATTGAAATATTCAATGAATATTTGATGAATCTATGTAATTTCCAATTGACATGCATTAGAAAAAATTTGTGCTCATTTTAATCCAAAACCAATGTTAAAACATGTGAATAACAAAAGCCATGCAATTATAAGAAAGCATGAGTATTAAGTCACAATTTCACCATAATAAAATAATCATAAATCAAAATTCATTTACAAGACAATGGCATTCAATGTAATTATTAATTAAAGTAATAGCAGAGGATTCTACCTCTCTCCTCCTCACGCATGGGAGAGAGGCTCATTTGAGGAGCTATTCCTACAAGAGGCTGGCTAAAGTGAGGCCTTCGCGGTGGTGGCGGTGGTGCATCATGAGATGGCCGGAGCCGGCTTGCCGAAGGAAAGGAGTGGCAGCAGTGGAGGAACCTACTGCTGGCCGCACGGGCTTTGCAAGCCAAGGAGAGCAGCATGCGGGAACTACAGGCGCTGCAGACGCACGTGGAGCATGGGCACGTGGAGGCGCGGGCATGCTTGTAGCGCCGGCTGCAGGTGCTGCAAGGAGGTGCTGGAGCGTAGGCGCGTGGAGGCACGGCTCTGCAGGCCACAAGGGGTACGCGAGCATGGGTGCTGGAGTGAGGGCTGCTGGCACACGGGCATTTAGGCGCGTGAAGGTTAAGGCACTGGGACTGCCGCAGGGTGAAGGCGAAGGGGCATGGAGGTTTTCGTGAAGGCACACGAGCTGCTGGCGTGTGGGTGAGGTGGTGCAGGTGCTGGTGCGTAGGTTGGAGTTGCTGGTGAAGGCGAAGGCACGAGGTGCACTGGCTGAGTTGAGGGTGCGGTGGGCTGGATGAAGGTGAAGGCACGGTGGCAGATGGCGTGTGCGTTGAAGGTGGGTGAGCTGGAGGTTGGTGAACTGAGGTTGGCATGAGTTGATGGCTGAGGTGAGGAGTTCCAGAGACTCTTTTGTGGTGTGGGCTGTCACCCCACACGCCTACGGTGGTGAGTCGTTCTGCCGCGGTGAGGCCGGTGGTATGGAATGGAAGAGGAGCAAGGTCCTCTAAGCATAGTGAGGAACAAAGGGTGGTGGCCTCCTCCTCAACGGCAGCTCTTCCTTCTCCTTTTGTAGCCACGGCCACACTGATTTGAAATTCAAAACACCGTAGGATGAATGTGATGCGCAGGAGGAGGAGGCGAAGCCAGAGGAGTTACCTGTGCAAAGGAGAAAAAGAATAAAAGAATAAAATAATTAGGGTTATTTATACATAACTCGTTAAATTCTATGTTAATTAAAATAGTGCACCTAATTAATTAACTAATTAAATGTATGCAACCCTAAGTTAATTCTAAATGCATGAATTATGTACTTAAGCTAAAAATATGAATTAATTTATTTACATCCTAATGTATGCTATCTAAATGTTAAAATTAATTTAATGGCTCGACATTTAGATACTTAAATAGCCCACGAATATGGGCTAATCAAATACTCCCATGCCTAGTTTTTGCTAGTGCCTAGCAAATCCAAGCAAAACCTAGCACTCCAAGTGAACTAGCCAACTCAATCGATCTTCCGTTAGAAACATATTAAGTTCAGACTTTAGACCTAAGGTTCCCAAGTAATTGCTAAGTTAGAGACTAGGTTTGCTAAAGTTGAGTTGCAGGCACAAGTTTCCCTAATTTCTCACTTTACCCTAAGGTTTATTGATCCCTGAGATTAAAGCATCCGTGCATGTGCGTTGGTCTGAGTTATTTGAGTTAAAGGAAAAAGGATTTTCTTTTTTTTGTATAATATATATTATATACATATTTTTTGTTTGATTCTTCTAAGTCTAACCTCAGATCAGCTATCAACACGGTCTGTGTCAGATTCATTGTCCCCATCACCGTACCTCGAAGGGTGCCTGGCTTTCGATGCTTCGAGATAACACCGCCCGTAGCGACCCCAAGAACTCCTGGCAATCGACATTTCGAGATAGTATCGCCCATGGATTTCTTAAGCGAATTAAGGCCTGTGCTAATCGACACTTCGAGATAGGGCCAACCATGGTACCTAAACTGCACAATGTGCTTACATGCCCCTAGTAGGATGGATATCCTAAAAGACAAGCACCGAGGCGGTAATATGTTATCATCACATCCTCAAGGTGAGTATATACTCCACCTCTCCTGTGGCAGGAACTCTTCCAATCAAATTATGTTTTCAAGCCTCTCCTAAGTCAAAACTAAGAGAACCAAATTTCTTTTAAGAAAGGAATTAAGATGATCACTTACACAAGACGAAGTGTGTGAAATTTGGATGCTTGGGTTGCAAGCACCTGTAAACCAAAAGATAGAACAAGATTCCAGGTGCTACCCTACCTTTTAACTCAATCCCTAGCTTTCCTTCCTCAACCTCTTGAGGAATGGTCTGCCACTTAACTCCAACTTAAGTTTTTGAGTCCACAAAGGAACCTAAAGGTCTAAAGCTAGTAGCACACTTAGCTTCTAAAGTTTGACCCTAGAATCAACTTAGTCTAACATAGAGTTCTAATTTGCTTAAGAATGCGAAGCCCTGCCAGTTAAGCTCAATAATTACAATTTTTTTTTTTTAATGCAAATGTATGCAATGCAGAATGCTTTAACTAAATGAATGAATGCACTAAGTAAAAATGCTATGTATATCCCCAAGTACACCCCCCCATGCCTAAAATCTGTAATGTCCCCATTGCATAGAAGGATATTACCTGGGTTAGTGATGGGCTGCCGTTCTTTTGTTAGCAGCTAAGTAGCCAAAGAACCTGCAAATCAGGTTCAAGGATCATAGAAATAGGCCCTAGAAATGAGCAAAGTAATGCCGGCCTAGAAAATAGGTAACCTAGTGTTGAACGTTTACTAACCTACGTTAACGAGATTGGTTTTGGAAAACCTGTCGTTGTAGTTCGGAAGCGAAGAATTTGTGTTCAACAAATAAAATTTATACCGAAAATAATTCCAGGTCGAACACAGGGAGGCTACGTTGATCTATTTTCGCAATTATATTTTTTTAGGATTTTCTTTAAGCAAGGCATTATAATTACAATGGGGCTATCAAACTATGAGAGAGAGAGAGCAATAGAACATGCATTCAATATTAAATAGTTTATAAAAGTTACACTAGATGCGAAAAATCAATTACACTGTAAAGCAGAAAATTCTACACTAGAAAAGCTGTAAATAAGAATGGGAGAGAAATTATCCTCCTCGACAATTGCTTGGAGGACGAGCCAGATGGAACGATGCCTGGACGAAGGAGAATGAAGTAAGACGAAGGAGAACGAAGCAGAAGAACGGGAACGGAGTAGCGCACCGTCGTCGTCGCGGGATCCACTTCCGAAGGGGAACGAAAATTGGACTTTATCTCGCAAGAAGCATCCCGGGTGTGGGACAAGCTTCTTTTGAGCTTTGGAGGGGTAGAGAGGAGAAAGAAAGGATGAGAATTTCGTATGGAGGGGGTCTCCTTTTATAGTTGCAAGGAGTGGGGGCAAAATGGACATTACAACTTCAAAATAATAAATAAGGGGTCTTTAGTGATGGATAAAACCGTTGCTAAAGCCCCCAACGTGGGCGTAGCCTCCGCGCCTACGCACGCCCGCTCAGCTGGCCGCACGCGTAACGCCTACGCACGTCCGCGAAGTCTCAGCCGTCCGATTGCGAGATCAGACGGCTTAAGATGCATCTGCGCCCTCGCGCTGCACCCCCCCCCACGCGTCTGATTGCGCGTTCGATCACGCGTCCAATTGCGCGTCGGCGCTATCGGGCACGTGCGGTCGTTGGATCTCCATATGACGCTCGTCTGCGCCCGCTCGCCCGCGCCTTCCAACCCCTCACCGCGGCTCGAACTAGTGACCTCTGCTTCGCCCGCGGCTGCGTCGCCGCTGCGCTACGCGGACGAAATGGTCACGTGGACGCTTTTAAGCGCGAGCGACCACAGTCGTTGGATCTCCATCTGACGGCGGAGAGCGATCGGGCGGGGGGCTTCACAAAATGCAAGCGATCGTTTGGGCGGCTGAGATGGCGCCACGTGGCGCCATCTTGGTCGTCCATCTTCTGGATGGATGTCGGATTGACTTGATTTTTGTGTCGTTGGGCTGCGATCATCGATCCGAATTCATCCATGAGGTCGAATTTATCATCTGAAGTGGGGATTTACACCATCCTGGCCCTTGATCTTCTAGGGTTCCCGGGTCACTATCTGATGCTACGGATGCCTGATTAGAGCGATCTTGGAGTCTTTGAACTCTAATCGTCGCCTTGATCACATCCATACGGTTGGATCTTTGATCCGAGGCCCTGATAAAATATTTGCCCTATTAAAGCACATAAAAGGAGACAATTAACCTCCATTTTATTCAAACTATTCTAAATGTAAGATGATGCATGTAATGCAATATTTATATCATGAAATGCAATCCTATACTTAAGAACATGCATAAATAGACATCTTAAGTAGTGTAAATGTGTTTACATCATACCCCCATGCCTATCTTTTGCTAGTCCCTAGCAAAAACTATATGCTATTTATAAAAGAATTAGGTTAGATTATTTGGACTTGAGTTAATTTTCAATCATTAAGAAATTGTCTACTTAGGAACTGAACCTTCAAAGACACAACAGTGCCTGGGTATCAGCCAAAATGCAAACCACTTCAAGTCCTCGCCTTATTAAAAGAAAAATTTCTTTTTCTTTTTCTCGTTTCTAATTTTTTTTTTTTATTTTCAAATTTTTGGGCTTAAGAGTGCCTTTCTACGGCCATTCAACTCTCCTAAAATTTGATGACAACCCTAAGCTTTAAGCATCTTATTGTGATTGTGATAGACTCATTGACCGGCAGTTAGAACGGACTCCGGATTTCGACGCCTCTAGGTGACCTAACCAGAATTCTACCTAAAAGTATATCTTTACAACCGGTAGCTTTCTCCCTACTTTTTTTTTTTTACAGGGACAACACAAGGGTGAATCCAGTGTATATCTCCCCGGTTTATTCTACTTCACTTCTTCCTAAGTGTTTTGGGAATTTTTAGTGTATTTTCTGAGATGGGTTCTGGACAACCGGTCGATGAGCTGTTACCACCGACAACTTGTCAGCCATACTCGTGCGGCAAAGTGTGGCTTATTTCTTTTTTTTTTCTTTTCTCCTTTTTTTTTTTTTTAGTAGGTGGCTTCCCTAGTCTAAGATTTACCTAAAGGTAGCAAACTAAGAAAGGTCCAGTGAATAGGCTCTGGACAACCTACCTATGGGCTGTTACCCACGATAACTTACCAGCCATATCACCCTAGAAGGCTCATTAGCTACCCAATTTCCGTTAGAATCGCCGAACAACGAGTCAGTGCAAAGAAAGTGTGTAGATACTTAAAACTCAAAATCCCTCAAATCAGAGGGCAGGTTGATAAGTCGTGTACTTATCAACCAAACTTATTTATTCCGATTATAATAGAATTAAGATGGCGAGGACTCAAAAAATAAATCCACATTTTAGTGGATACCTAGGCTAATTAAGTCCAAAGACCTGAGGGGTCTTTGTGTTCAGATCCTAATGTAAAATTTCTTAGGATTTGAAAAGTCCTAATGTCCAACTAATCCTTCCTCTTTTTTTTCTATAAGAAGAGAAACAATTTACATGGATTTCACAAGGCTGACCAAATAATTCAAGAATGAATCCACCCCGCCATGCCTAGCTGATGCAATGTCCTCATTGAAAAAGAGACATGAAAGAAAGGGTAGAATATGAAAGATGTCACTTGGATATGAAGCTCGTATCAGCCATGTGTCATATGTACAATTGCTGAGTTTAATGCCGTCAGCTAGGCGAAGTCCAGCCAAAGGAGTCACAGAATGGCTAGAGCAACAAAGTCTGAGACGGGTTCTGGAAGATTACGGTCAACAACAGGCTTTAAACGTTGACCGTTGACTTTAAAGGTGTTACCCGTCTTTGGGTCAGAAATCTGAATAGCACCATTAGGAAAAATCTAATCAATTATGAATGGGCCATTCCATTTAGATCTAAGTTTACCAGGAAAGAGCTTAAGTTTAGAATCAAATAACCAGACCTTCTGGTTTGGCTCAAAACTCTTGCGGGAAATCAATTGATCATGTAGAGCTTTGGTCCGAGCCTTGTAGATCTTGGCATTCTCATAAGCATCATTTCTAAGCTCCTCCAACTCAGATAGTTGGAGTTTCCTGGTCTTACCAACTAGATTCAGAGCTAAATTGCATTGTTTGATTGCCCAGAATGCCCTGTGTTCAATCCCTACGGGTAGATGGCATGCCTTTCCATACACCAAACGGAATGGAGACATGCCGATGGGCGTTTTATACGCCGTACGGTAGGCCCAAAGAGCGTCCTCAGGCTTTTGAGTCCAATCCTTACGATCAGGCCTAACTGTTTTTTGCAGAATGTTCTTGATCTCTCGATTGGAGATCTCGGCTTGTCCATTCGTTTGGGGATGGTAAGGTGTGGAAATTCGATGATTAACCCCGTATTTGGCAAATAAATTTCGGAATTGGGCATTAGTAAAATGAGTGCCACCATCACTGATGATAGCCCTCGGAATCCCAAACCTACTGAAGATATTTTTCTTGACAAAATTGATGACCACCTTGTGGTCATTGGTTCAGGTGGGAATTGCCTCAATCCATTTGGACACATAATCAACAGCAACAAGAATGGACTGATGTCCAAATGAAGGGATAAAGGGTCTCATGAAATTGATGCCCCAAGCATCGAAAATTTCTACAGGAAGATAGGGTTTAGGGGCATCATGTCTCTCTTAGTTATGTTCCCGAGTGATTGACATCGAGAACATGACCTTGAGAAGTCCTGGACATCCTTGAATAAAGACGGCCAATAGAAGCCAGATTGCAAGATTTTTGCAGCCATCTTTCTTCCGGAGAAATGTCCACCACACCCAGATGCATGGCAGAACTCGAGTATACTATTGAATTCATTCTCCGGTATGCATCAGCGAATAATCTGATCAGAGCCGATGCGATACAGTTCAGGGTCCTCCCAAAAGTAGTATTTGGCCTCAGATTTGAGTCCATCTCATTGTTGCTTGGTCCAATCCTGGGGGATTTGACCAACGGCCAAATAGTTAACAATGTCAGCAAACCATGAGGAGTGGACACCTAAAACTATAAGAATGGTTTCGTCCGGAAAAGTGTCAGCAATCGGAATATCCGGACAAGAAGAATCACCTAGGAGTCTCGACAAATGATCTGCTACCACATTTTGTACCCCGGCTTTATCCTTGATTTCAAGATCAAATTCTTGAAGAAGAAGAATCCAACGAATAAGCCGGGGTTTAGCATCCTTTTTAGCCAAGAGATGTCTCAAGGCTGAGTGGTCGGTATAAACAATAACATGAGGCCCCAAGAGATAAGCCCTGAATTTTTCCAAAGCAAATACTATAGCTAGTAATTCCTTTTCAATAACAGTATAATTCCTCTGGGCTTCATCCAGAGTTTTACTAGCGTAGTAAATGACAGAGGGCTTTCGGTCAATTTTCTGACCCAGGACAGCCCCGACCACGTAATCAGAAGCGTCGGTCATGATCTCAAATGAGGCTGTCCAAATTGGTGGTTGCAAAATTGGAGCACAGGTGACTGCCGTTTTCAGAAAATCAAATGCCTTTCGGCATGATTCGTCAAAAACAAACGGCGTTTCTTTGGCAAGAAGATTGCTCAAAGGATGAGCAACCTTCGAGAAATCCTTGATGAATCTTCGATAAAATCCCACATGGCCAAGAAATGGTCTGATTTGTTTAACAGATGTGGGATGAGGAAGTTTAGCGATAGCATCAACCTTAGCTTTGTCCACTTCAATTCCCTGTTCAGAGATTACATGACCCAAAACGATGCCTTCTTGGGTCATGAAATGACTCTTTTCTCAGCTAAGGACCAGTCGTGTCTTGATACATCGCTTAAGAATCATTTCTAAATTAGCCAAACAAGAGTCAAATGATTCTCCGAAAATAGAGAAATCATCCATGAAGACTTCCATAAACTCTCGCTCCATGTCAGAAATATGGCTAGCATACACCTTTGAAAAGTCGCAGGTGCATTGCATAACCCAAAAGGCATCCTACGAAAAGCAAAGGTTCCGTAGGGACAGGTGAAAGTAGTTTTTTCCTGATCCTCGGGATGGATAGGAACTTGATTATATCCCGAGTAGCCATCAAGAAAACAGAAGTACTTCTGCCCAGCTAATTTTTCCAAGATTTGATCAATGAAGGGCAGGGGAAAATGATCCTTTTTAGTGGTTGTGTTCAACTTCCTGTAATCAATACAAACTCTCCAAGAGGAAGCTGAATGAGTTGTGACAGATTCACCTCTCTCATTAGTCACAACAGTAATCCCGGCTTTCTTTGGAACAATTTGAATGGGACTTAACCAGGGACTGTCAGAGATTGGATAAATAATTCCTGCATCAAGCCACTTGATGATTTCCTTTTTGACCACTTCTCGTATATTTGGATTTAATCTCCTCTGCATCTGGCGAGAAGGGCGGGATCCATCTTCCAAAAATATTCTATGATTACAGTAAGATGGCTCTATCCCCCTGAGGTCATGAATGGTCCAACCAATTGCCTCCTTATGTTCCTTTAGGACCTTACTCAATTTAATCTCTTGCTCCTTTGTCAATTAAGCACTAATAATCACAGGGAGCGTATTCTGCGGTCCTACAAATTGATATTTTAAATTCTCGGGCAATGATTTCAATTCAAGCTGGGGTGGGGTAATAATTTATGGTAGGGTAGATGCTGAAGATTCAACAAGAGGAAGAGGTTTGAGTGAACAAAATCAGTAACCTCTTCTGAAGATGTCAGGTCAGAGGGTTGTGGGTCAAATTCATCAACCAAAGAGGAACTTTCAATTGAAGAAACAGTCAAACAAGTTTCAATATTAACATTATCCTCATCAAGTTCCTCAATAAATCCACAATCCTCAAATTTGTTTATCGCCATAAAAATATCCAATTTCATTCGTTGGTCCCCAAAGGCGATTTCCATGCTACCGCTTTCACAATTAACGGTGGCCTTTGCGGTAGCCAGGAACGGACGCCCCAGAATGATGGGCGTGTTCCTCAGATTATCTGGTACATCCATGTCAAGGACAAGGAAATCTACAGGAAAATAGATATCCTTGACCTTAACTATAACATCTTCAATAACGCCTCGCGGGTTTGTGACCGAACGGTCCGCTAACTGTAGCGTTACTGAAGTTGGCCGAAGTTCACCTAACCCAAACTTCTCATAGAGAGAAGTCAGAATTAGGTTAATGGATGCATCGAGATCCAAAAGTGCTCTATCAAATGTGTAATCTCCGATAACGCAAGAAATCAAAGGAGCACTAGGATCTCTCTTTTTCTGAGGGAGGTAGTGCAGGATAACAGAGCTAGCCTGCTCGGAGAGTATCACCTTCCTTAGAACAGATTCTCTCGACTTACGCTTTTGTGTAAATAATTCCTTTAAAAATTTTACGTAAGCCGATATGTGCTTGATAGCATCAAGGAGCGGAATATTGATCTCAACATTCTTAAATAAATTCAGAAGCTCCTCATTGCTATCAACAGACTTCATTGCTTTGGCTAAGGCTTCAGGAAAAGGAACATGAGTCAGATCTTTGGAATCAGGTTCCTGAGCCTTGATTTCTCCTCTAGAATTCTCCTCTCTCTCCTCAGGTTCTTCAGGATTCAAAAGATCAGAATAGTGTGGTTGTGGATCCTGAGTCTTCTTACCACTCCTCAAAGTGACAGAATTTGCAGAAGCGTAAGAATTTGGCTCTTGGGGAGGGTTAGGAAAGATTGGAGGGGCTTGATTGACCATGAATTGTTGATTAGCAGAAGAAGAAGACGAGGAACCCTGCTCAACCACCTGAGCATGTGCGTGCGGGTCCCTCTGATTTTCATACCCTTGGGCTTGATTGCCCGAATTTATAATGTTTCGCGGGTTGGGTACGGGTTGGGATGGTAGAGATTCGGGTTGACGAGAGTTAGCAATGAGCCCGGATTGCAAGTTGTCTAGCGAGTTTTTCATTTGCTGCATAAGCTGGAGCATAGATCCTTGCATCTCTACCATTTGATGGTTCAAATCAGCCTGCCCTGCGGGTTGATTGGCATTCCAAGTTGGCTGATTGACCTGATTCGGAGGCAACTGAGTATATACTTGACCCTGACCCATTGGACGTTGCGGAGCATAGTTGCTGGGTCGGAATTGGGTCTGTTGCCCCGAATTTTTCCAAGAGAAGTTAGGGTGGTTTCTCCAACCTGGATTATAGGCATTCGAGTAGGGGTTGGATCTAACATTCTCTTGTACAGCACAGACATCCTCATAGGGTGAGGATGGAGAGAAAGAAAGGGAAGGATCAGAAAAACTAGGATTAAAGGCCCCAGTTGGGAACCCATGGGGTTCCGAGAAATGCTGACTCATAGATTGAGTCGCATCGAGGTGATTCATGAACTCCCGTCCAGAAGGAGCTCGTGAGGAATGGAATCCCGAATTTTGGGATTGAGTGGATTGAGAGTTGTTCATAGAATTGCCAGCCATCCACTCTTCCATTCTTTTAGCAACCAAGTCCACCTTATCAAGTTTATTACAAATCAATTCCATATCAAATGAATGAGAGTCATGGACTTCATTGACATTTGATCTGGGTTGCTGGGACCGGTTAAAAGTATCCATGGAGGCATGATTAATTGAATTCTCACTCATTTCCTCAAATAAATCATGTGCACTATCTACATCTTTATTGAGGAAATTGCCTCCGCAAGAAGCATCCACATGGTTTCTGAGTTGCTCATTCAACCCATGATAGAAGATCTGCACGACTTGCCATTTCGGCACCTCGTGGTGTGGACACCTCCGCAATAAGTCCTGGAATCGCTCCCAGGCCACATGAAACTGCTCCCCCAGCCGCTGGGTAAAAGTAGTGATTGCCCGTCTCAAAGCATTGGTACGACCACTAGGAAGAATTTCTTCGGAAAGGCCGATTTCAACTCATTCCAAGTTGTAATTGGTCTTCCTATTATCCTATACCAATGCGCGGCTTTATCCCTAAGAGAGTGGGGGAAGAGCCTCATGATCATTTGCTCCTCGTTAACGTTTCGAGCCTTGGTGGTCTGGACCAAAGTGGTCAAATCCTCTAAGTGTTGAAACAGATCTTCGGAGCCAAGCCCATGATAATGTTTAATCAGGCTTAACACCTGGGGCTTGATTTCTACGTCACCGACTAGAATCTGGATACCAGGACGTTCCCCGTAATTCGAAGGATCATAAAAATCCTTCAAGGGCTGAGCGCCCTGCATTCTCTGGAACCATTCTTGCATTCTCTGCATTTGTTCCAGCTGCCTTCTAAATTCTTCCTGTTGATTTTCAAGCAGAGGAGGCTGTTGTTCGGCCATGGGATCAAATTGACCAAAATCTAACTTGCGCCTCCTAGAATGTTCTAATGGTCCTTCCAATCGGGGATTCAATGATCGTCTTCCTAGCATAAACTAGGAGAAGGTCGGAAGGATTGGGGATATGGACCCTGCAGAACAACAAAACAAGGCTATCCTTAAGTGGGGTAGCCTAAGGATCTACTGACTCCCAAAACCAGCCTTAAGACTGTAAGTGATTTACTTTACTTGCGTCTGTTTAATCCAACCAGTTAGAAGGAGGGACTGGGGAGAAGGTTCTTCCTTTGGCTTTCGCCTCCAGTTCCTAGTGTACCCCCTAGCCGCGATCGTTTGACTCTACTCCCCTAGCTAGACATCAGATTAATTAGTACAAGCAGGTAATAAAAAATAATCTCAGACTCGGCCCGGAAGAGCGAATCAAACCTTAAGGCCAACGTCTACTCAATTTTATTAAGGCCTGGGATTGTGGAGCTTATGGAATGTGATGGGCCCTTACAAAGGGTTGTGCTCTTAATGATTGATTGAGATTTGTGTAAGTGCGTGCACAACCAAGGTTTTCAACCAAGATTATTGATAATGTGTGAATTTTAGTGTTCAAATCTTGCTTAAGTAGCTTTTAGGGTTTTAAATTAGGTGAATTGCAATCAAGTTTCTAGGCAAACCAAGTTGTAAAACACTGGTGAAGATTGTTTTCCTTTAAAATCAGAAAGAAAGTGGAGTGCCTGGAATATACCTAGATTGAAAACCCTAAAGAGGAGCTACTTGATGAGTTGGTTTTAAAATAAAGTGGTGCGGCCCAAACAACTCAAACAACTGGCCACAAATGCACCACTAAGTTAGGCACACAAAGATGATTAACCTAGAATGATTTCTACTCTGTTATGTGTTGCTTTGTGTGTACCGGTTCCACATATCAGAACCCGGTTGAGTAGAAAACAAATCAAGTTGATCAAGTGCCTTGAATGTGGGTGTGTGTTGTGTGTTTGTTGAATATTACCCCACAAGATTATCTTTTTGTTATTTTTTCTTTTTATGGATGAGGGTGGAATGAATGTGAGTGGAAATCCAAACAACCAAACTATTCCTAAGATTTATGCAAACACCTAGGTTAATTGGGATTTGGATTTAATGTGGCGAATGAAATGTATGGAGGGGGAAGGAATGGGGGAGCACTTACAGTTGTCTTCAACTGCACTTTACTCTAGTCTACCGCTTATTGATTCCTTGATGGAGGTCTCTGCAAAACAATAGACACGAGTGAAAGCTAGCTAGAAAACAAATAAAGTGCAAAAAATGCGAAGAAAAGATCGGAAATCGTTGCCTCCCCGGCAACGGCGCCAAAATGTTGAACGTTTACGAACCTACGCTAACGAGATTGGTTTTGGAAAACCTGTTGTTCTAGTTCCGAAGCGAAGAATTCGTGTTCAACAAATAAAATTTATACCGAAAATAATTCCGGGTCGAACACAGGGAGGCTACGTTGATCTATTTTCGCAATTATATTTTTTTAGGATTTTCTTTAAGCAAGGCGTTATAATTACAATGGGGCTATCAAACTATGAGAGAGAGAGAAAGAGAGAGAGAGAGAAAGAGAACATGCATTCAATATTAAATAGTTTATAAAAGTTACACTAGAATGCAGAAAATCAATTACACTATAAGGCAGAAAATTCTACACTAGAAAAGCTGCAAATAAGAATGGGAGAGAGAAATTATCCTCCTCGACGATTGCTTGGAGGACGAGCCAGACGGAACGATGCCTGGATGAAGGAGAATGAAGCAGGATGAAGGAGGACGAAGCAGAAGAATGGGAACGGAGCAGCGCGCCGTCGTCGTCGCGGGATCCACTTCCGAAGGGGAACGAAAATTGGACTTTATCTCGCAAGAAGCATCCCGGGTGTGGGAAAAGCTTCTTTTGAGCTTTGGAGGGGTAGAGAGGAGAAAGAAGGGATGAGAATTTCGTATGGAGGGGGTCTCCTTTTATAGTTGCAAGGAGTGGCGGCAAAATGGACATTACAACTTCAAAACAATAAATAAGGGGTCTTTAGTGACGGATAAAACCGTCGCTAAAGCCCCCAACGTGGGCGTAGCCTCCGCGCCCATGCGCGCCCACTCAGCTGCCTGCGTGCATAACGCCTACGCACGTCCGCGAAGTCTCAGCTGTCCGATCGCGAGATCGGATGGCTTAAGATGCATCTGCGCCCGCGCGCTGCGCCCCCCCCGCGCGTCTGATTGCACATTCGATCGCGCGTCCAATTGCGTGTTGACGCTATCAGGCACGCGCGGTCGTTAGATCTCCATCTGACGCTTGTCCGCGCCCGCTCTCCCGCGCCTTCCACCCCCTCACCGAGGCTCGAACCAGCGACCTCTGCATCACCCGCGGCTACGTCACCGCTGCGCTACGCGGACGAAATGGTCGCATGGACGCTTTTAAGCACGAGCGACCACAGCCGTTGGATCTCCATCTGACGGCGGAGAGCAATTGGGCAGGGGCCTTCACAAAATGCAAGCGACCGTTTGGGCAGCTGAGATGGCGCCACGTGGTGCCATCTTGGCCGTCCATCTTCTGGAAGTTGTAGATGGTGCCACGGATGTCGGATTGACTTGATTTTTATGTCGTTGGGCTGCGATCGTCGATCTGATTTCATTCGTGCGGTCGGATTTATCATTTGAAGTGGGGATTTACACCATCCTGGCCCTTGATCTCTAGGGTTTCTCGGGTCACTATCTGATGCTACGGATGCCTGATTAGGGCGATCTTGGAGTGTTTGAACTCTAATCGTCGCCCTGATCACATCCATACAGTTGGATCTTTGATCCGAGGTCCCGATAAAATATTTGCCCTGTCCAAGCACATAAAAGGAGACAATTAACCTCCATTTTATTCAAACTATTCTAAATGCAAGATGATGCATGTAATGCAATATTTATATCATGAAATGCAATCCTATGCTTAAGAACATGCATAAATTGACATCTTAAGTAGTGAAATGTGTTTACATCACCTAGGATGTTGGCGAGCTGATGATGAATATCGATAGCAAATGCTCGCCCCACCAAGATGGGAATGAAAGCTTCCCAGGTCACCATAGGAGGTTCTAAAGGATAAATAGGCATAACAACCTCCAAAGGTGTAGGGGGAGGATAACAAGGATCCTCCAAAAGAAATGGGGAAGGAATGGTCCAGAGATAAACCCCCAGGGTAATGGACTAACTAAAGAAATCATCAATCCATACCCAATACTCCATTACAGGAAATATTAGTCTGTTAAGCCCCCCGGTCAGAACAAAAGTGAGCATAACTCTAAGCTAAGGATCGTCTAGGGTGTCCAAGTTTCAAGGTTGTGGGATGGCCATAAGATCTAGGTTGGGTTTAATCAGCTCGGTGTCCATCCCTAACAATCTTTCTAAATCCTCAATTGCATCCCTAGCATTCATTGCACTATCACATGTATCTTTCTGCACTTCATCAGGAGTCACAATTTCGCCTTCAAACATAAGCGAATCAGAGGGTGACTTTGAATCAAATGAAGGTACGTTGGAAGCAACAAATTTGGGGATTATCCTATCAAAGTCATCTCCAGGTTCTTGTTCTTTACTCAAATCTTCCCTGGAGTCTATATGTGAATCCACATAAATCTTAGAAGTTGCCTCCAAATTTTCCATCATTCCATCATGAGGAGAAATATCATCGATGGGTGTGCTAAGGAAACCTAATTTGGTCAAATTTGTGACATCCTCAGGGGCTAACTCTTCAAATAAGGCATAATCGCCCTTAGTGTCACTCCAAATCTTGAATGTAGGTTCCTCATATAATTCATCTTTCTCCTCACATACGATTCATCATATACCCAAGGTCTAGAATCATCTAAAATCTCAGCAGATCCCCTAGGGTACTCTATCTGAGGTAAATGGTTTACACTGGTAACATCGAACTCCTCAAATAGGTCAATTTCTTGAGGGTTAGGTTCCCTAAGGGTGGGCTTGAGTTCCATCTCATGATCAGAAGGGAGGGCAGGATTAACAACTTGACTTCGACCCACTTCAACAAATGTCACAAAAATACTATCATCTGGGTCGAGGCCTTCCAATGGTACCATCATTCCCTTCTTTTAACCAATATAATTCAGGTGGATACTCAAACTTATCATCTTCTTCCTTGGGTTGCCACCTTTCTTCATCCAATGCATAGCTACTTTCATATGTATCTTCCTCCCACTTAAGGTGTGGATCTCCAAGGAAGTGTCATCTAACGGGGAGGTTTCAAAATCAATCCTTGAAAAGTAGCTATTCTCCCATACATAATCCCCAAAATTTCCCTCCAAGTTAAAGTGTAGCTCTCCCACGGGAGAAGCATCTATTGTAGAGGGGTGTACATCATCCTCAATGGGGTAGATTGGGTGGCTAATTTCATCTCCTTCTTGTTGGCCTGCTCTTGAAGATTCTCCTAACAATTCAATCATTTCATCTTGCATTTTCTGTATTTCCATCTTCAAGGAGGAGAGGTCATTTCTATCAGGAGAGAAGTCAGGTTCAGGCTTATAGTACCCAGGAGTGTTTGTCCAACCATTATAATTATTCAGGGAGGGTGGGTTGGGTATTTCTATGGTGTGTAGGATATTGGGCAAAGCACATCCCGCTCCAAGGTTTTTCTCACTGTTGGTGCTAGAGCACCACGATCATTTATTTTGATGATAACAAAACACGTGTTATTTAACATTTGCACTTGGAGTCTTAGATTTCAGGCAAATTGCAAATGGAGACGTGATTAGATGGAATTCGAGCTCGCATCCAGGATGGATTGGAGGAGCTTGATGGAGAACAGAGGGGATTCGCGAGGAGTGATAGATTGAAGGTGGAAGGACAAGAAGAATAGGATAGAATTCCATTTTATTCCTTTCTTGTACTCTTGTCTTTATTTTTCTTGCTCCTTATTTCCTTAGAACATTATGTTAAAGAGCCTCAAAGTACCCTAACAGTAGTCCTAGGAACACCGGCACAACCCTAGGATACTTAGGTTTTCTGTAGAGAACTTAGAAAACCAATATAAGGTTCAAACAACACTTCCAGATGTCTAATTCCCAAATCAGACGTTTGATAATGTGTTTTAAGACGTCTGACTGTTGATTCAGACATCTGATAACATTCAGGCTGGACATAGTTAGTTCTGTCTGATGAAATCAGACATCCTGACCTTAGACCAGACGTCTAATGACTTTGCCAGATGTCCAATTAGTGGACCGTTGGCTCTCTTAACATACACTCAAGATATGACCGTTAGAGCCTTATCAGACGTCCTTAAGCCCTTCCAGATGTCTGATAATTGATCGTTTTGCCTCGACTGACCCGAAAATCTCTTCTCAGAGATTTTATAGCCGTTACAAATCCATTCCCACGAAAATGTAGGTTTCCAGACGTCCAGACATAGTGCCAGACGTCCTGTATGTCGTCTGATGGACTTGTGCTAGAACCTAGTTTAGATCTGATTCAAGTCAGGAAGAGATCCGCCCAAAATCAGACGTCTGACCTTATTTTCAAACGTCTTAAAGTGGTCTTCCAGACATCTGATGCCAGAATCAGATGTCTGATAAGCCTGTCAGTGCAATGATTGTTCCTGATTTTGCGCTGATTCACTTGGGCTTTGTACCCAACGGCTATGGAAGCTTTTCTAAGCCTTCCTAAGGCCTCTATAAATAGAGGGGAGCCCTTACACACCAATATACACCAAGAGAAACCTAGACACACCTAAGCAACATAGTTCCACTCTTTTGTGTCCAAGAAAACAAGCTCTTGCTCTCCAAGCTCAAGCTGTAGATCTAAAGAACATCAAGCCTTCGCGCACCCGCTCTCCCGCCGTAGTTCACGAGAGAGATGTTGCACCGTCTCGTGGCTCACGCATCCACATCGTCGACGCACAACTTTTAAAGGGAAGCATCCTAATTCCTATAGAAGCTTAGGTTCAAAATTACTTTGTTGGCTCTATAGGATTTTTGCTTTATCTTTGTTATTTGGTTGGGTATTTGCTTTGCGAATTCCCGTCTCCTTCGCGAGACAAAATCCTTCTCGTGAAGAGAAGGGGTTGAGGAACGCTACCCTCGCACTTGTAGCGTGGTTGTAATTGAGGTTGAATCACCCTTGTTTAAAGTGATTCGTTTAGTGGATTTTGATCAACTTGGTTGATCGGAAAATCCTAACTCGAGAGGGTTAGGTGGTGGTTTTCACCCGATTTGGATTTCCACCTAAAAATCTTTGTGCCTTTTGTGCGATTGTTTTTTGTGAGATTGTTTTATTTTATTTCCGCAATTATTACGTCACCCCTCCTGGTAGGGACGAAAACTACAATTGGTATCAGAGCAGGTCTTGTTGTTTCGACGTAACAACCCAGCAAGAAGATCTATGGAGGGAAGCAGTTTCACGGGTAGGATTTCCGAGGGCCAGTCTATGACTTGTCCGCCGTTCTTCGACGGGAGCAACTACCCTTACTGGAAGCTGCGGATAAAGACGTGGCTTCAAGCCACTGATTTCATGGTCTGGGCCTGGTGCGAGACCCCCTTCGACATCCCAGAAAAACCCGCTGGAGGAAACTCGCAGCAACAGATTCGGGAACTCTCGCTCAACGCGAAAATAATGAATGCGTTGTATTGCACCCTCAGCTCAGAGTTCAATAGAATATCGCAATGCGCCACCGCATATGAGATTTGGCACACACTCAAGGTAACTCATGAAGGTACCTCTAAGGTAAAAACTTCTAAAATAAATTTACTTTCTCAAGAATTTGAATCTTTTTCTATGAAGCCTAACGAATCTTTGAGTGAGATGAACACTAGGTTCACTCTCATCACAAATAATTTGAAAGCATTAGGGAAGACTTTCATCAAGGGGGAGCTTCAAGGGAAGCTTCTTCGTTCCCTTGGACCGGAGTTGGAACAGAAAGTCACCGCCATCGAGGAGGCGAACGAAGTGGAGGATCTCAACATGGAAGATCTCCTAGGCAATCTAATGGCCTATGAGACTACGTTGAAGCAGAAGAATAAGGATACACTGGAGCCTAAATCAAAGAAGACTCTCGCCTTCAGAGCCGCATCGGATAGCGAGGTAAGTTTCGACGACGAAGACTTTAGAATTTTACTTAAAAAATTTTCCAAATTTTGTAGGGAATTAAAGAAAGAGAAAAAGGAGAAGAAGGAAAGCCCGAGACGTTGCTACCACTGCAACGAGAAAGGGCACCTACGACCAGAGTGCCCTCTTTTCAAAAAGGAGAAGAAGAAGGAAAAGGAAAAGTGATCTAAGCAAAAGGCATTCCAAGTCACTTGGGACGATTCCAGCTCGGAGGAAGAAGAAGAAAAGTCTGTAGAAGAAGAAACCGCTTGCTTCGGTTTCAAGGCCAGAGGAAGCGACAGCGAAAGCGAAAGCGACTCAGACAACGAGGTAAGTTATGACTTACAAGAAGCTTTTAATGAACTTTTTGAAGTTAGTAAAGCACTTAAGATAGAAAATAAAAGCATGAAAAAGAATCTTAGCTTTCTTAAATCTGAAAATGATAGGTTAGAAATAAAACTTAAGGATCTAGAAGCTTGTCCTTAAAATTATAACCTATTATTAGAAAATCATAACCTCATCAATGAAAATAATAAATTGATTGACGAAAATGTTAGTCTAAAAATAAAAATTTCTGATTTAAAGACTAAGATGGATATTATAGAAAAGGAAATAGCATGTCTTAGGGAAATCTCCAACAAATTAATCAATAAAGTAGAAAATTTTTATAGCCCTAAGGTTGAGAAAGGATCTCCGTCAAGGAGACCCGCTAACAGATCTGGATCCAAGCTCACTTGGATACCAAAGGAAGATTTGGAATCTTGTTTTATAGGTTTCAGGGATGACTACAACACAAAGGACTGGACCTACAAGCTCAAAGCTGGTCAACTCAAGTTGGGAGAACCAAGGAGTAGACCAAGGAGGAGAACGGGAAGACCGACGAGATGGCGAACAAACAATGGGCCCGCCGCACGTCGACCGCCAGACTGGAGACCGACGCCAATGCCCGGGCCTCCAAGCTACGGATGGGAGCCCCATCCGATGTGGCATCCACCACCACCATTCTGGCCATTTTATTGGCCATGGTAGGTGAGGTAAAACCCTTTACCCTATCCTTTTATCATAAGCATTTAGATAGGGGGAGAAAAAAAATTATAACCTAATTGTCAATTTTTAAGGGGGAGATATAAGGTAGCTAAATTTCCTTCAGAAAGGGGGAGAAAAATAATAGCTATCTTGTTGTTATAAAAAAGGGGGAGGACATTACCTTTGTTAAAAGAAATTTATAGAAGAGCATGTTTTAAGGGGGAGTTATAAAAAATTTTAAATTAATCAAACCTTTTTGATAATGTCAAAAAGGGGGAGGATTTTTTGCATTATTATTTATGATTTTGTCATCATCAAAAAGGGGGAGATTGTTGGTGCTAAAGCACCACGATCATTTATTTTGATGATAACAAAACACGTGTTATTTAACATTTGCACTTGGAGTCTTAGATTTCAGGCCAATTGCAAATGGAGACGTGATTAGACGGAATTCGAGCTCGCATCCAGGACGGATTGGAGGAGCTTGATGGAGAACAGAGGGGATTCACGAGGAGCGATAGATTGAAGATGGAAGGACAAGAAGAATAGGATAGAATTCCATTTTATTCCTTTCTTGTACTCTTGTCTTTCTTTTCTTACTCTTTATTTCCTTAGAACATTATGTTAAAGAGCCTCAAAGTACCCTAACAGTAGTCCTAGGAACACCGGCACAACCCTAGGATACTTAGGTTTTCTGTAGAGAACTTTGAAAACCAATATAGGGTTCAAACAACACTTCCAGACATCTAATTCCCAAATCAGACGTCTGATAATGTGTTTTATGATGTTTGACTGTTGATTCAGACGTCTGATACCATTTAGGCTGGACGTAGTTAGTTCTGTCTGATGAAATCAGACGTCCAGACCTTAGACTAGACGCCTTAGGAGACGTCTGATGACTTTGCTAGATGTCCAATTAGTGGACCATTGGCTCTCTTAACATACACTCAAGATATGACCATTAAAGCCTTATCAGACGTCCTTAAGCCCTTCCAGACGTCTGATAATTGACCGTTTTGCCTGGACTGACCCAAAAATCTCTTCTTAGAGATTTTCTAGCCATTGCAAATCCATTCCCATGAAAAAGTAGGTTTCTAGACGTCCAGACATAGTGCCAGACGTCCTGTATGTCGTCTGATGGAGTTGTGCTAGAACCCTATTTAGATCTGATTCAAGTCAGGAAGAGATCCACCCAAAATCAGACGTCTGACCTTATTTTCAGACGTCTTAAAGTGGTCTTCCAGAGGTCTGATGCCAGAATCAGACATCTGATAAGCCTGTCAGTGCAATGATTGTTCCTGATTTCGGGCTGATTCACTTGGGCTTTGTACCCAACGGCTATGGAAGCTTTTCTAAGCCTTCCAAAGCCTTCCTAAGGCCTCTATAAATAGAGGGGAGCCTTTACACACCAATATACACCAAGAGAAACCTAGACACACCTAAGCAACATAGTTCCACTCTTTTGTGTCCAAGAAAACAAGCTCTTGCTCTCCAAGCTCAAGCTGTACATCTAAAGAACATCAAGCCTTCGTGCACCCGCTCTCCCGCAGTAGTTCACGAGAGCGACGTTGCGCCGTCGTGTGGCTCACGCATCCGCATCGTCGACGCACTCCTTTTAAAGGGAAGCATCCTAATTCCTATAGAAGCTTAGGTTCAAAATTACTTTGTTGGCTCTATAGGATTTTTGTTTTACCTTTGTTATTTGGTTGGGTATTCGCTTTACGAATTCCAGTCTCCTTCGCGAGACAAAATCCTTCTCGTGAAGAGAAGGGGTTGAGGAACACTACCCTCGCACTTGTAGGGTGGTTGTAATTGAGGTTGAATCACCCTCGTTTAAAGTGATTCGTTTAGTGCATTTTGATCAACTTGGTTGATCGGAAAATTCTAACTCGAGAGGGTTAGGTGGTGGTTTTCACCCGGTTTGGGTTTCCACCTAAAAATATTTGTGCCTTTTGTACGATTATTTTTTGTGAGATTGTTTTATTTTATTTTCGCAATTATTACGTCACCCCTCCTGGTAGGGACGAAAACTACAGGTTGGGTATTTCTATGGTGTGTAGGATATTGGGCAAAGCAAATCCCACTCCAAGGTTTTGCTCACTGATTTGGGGCTTAACCAAGCCAATACTCCTATAATAGGAGTAAAACTGACCATCTCAGCGTATGGGATCGAAGAGTGTAGAGTGGGGGTGAGGGTGTGGGCAAGATGTGAAAGGATGAAAATCCACGTGGTTCATTCTACCTCACACCTCAATCAGAATTCCCCAAGCAAATCACAATTCAAAAAGGAGTTTTTAGGTCTTTCCCAATTTAGGCTTTTGATTTTAAGTAGATTGTAGGTGACAATACAATTTGTTCAATCAATTTACGCGCTTATTGTCAACCTACAGATTGCCTAAGAAGGCCTAGTTGGAGCTTAGGTGCTCTTCCCTAAATCTCAAATGGTAGAGCAACTCCAAAGACGGAAGATCGAGGGATGCAAGTAGTCCTAAGCCTTCCATTGAAGCTGTGCTTTCGCGATGCTTCTCAACAACCTCCAAAAATCTGTGATAGAGTATCCCCCTCTTTGGAGTTACAAAACCTTTGATCTTAAGTTCTAAACACAGAATCCAACGATAGGAGGGCTCTTGTCCTAGTATTTCCAAACCTAAGGAGTGTCTAAAAGCATGCCGTGGTGCAAGGGATATAAGTGTGCATACACCACAAAAGATTTTGAATTTTGAATTGCATGCCAAGTTTGAAAATCAAATCCTTGGTTTTTAAAATGTCCCTCCTTTAATTAGTCCTTTTTCCAGAAAATATGTGACCACTTGTTAGATCTATTCAATACAGATTAGGTTGTCTTGAAATTAAGCCAAATGCATTTGCATGATAGGTAGAAATGCAAAGTTAGAAATGCATACCTGATTCCAGCATTCTTCATGCAATATGTAAGACGAGAATTAGATCTAGATGTTGCTCATTCAGCCCTAAATGATTCGACTTAAGGGCAGGCAGCTTCTAGCAGGTAGCTCATTTTTTTTTGTTTTATTTTTTATTTTTTAACTATTATGCACAAGCAAATTAAAGGTAAAAAATCCACAAAATAAATTAAAAACCTAAATCTAAAGAAAAGGGAAGAGGCTCCCAAAAATTACCCAACACAAGCCTAAAACAAAATTAGGGAACAAACCCCTCAACTGTACCCTAGAACAAAGGTTTCAAACCAAATGTGCAATGAAAAATTAAGTCTAAAGTCTTAATCCTACTCTAATCAAATCAGCGACTAAATGTGCAGAGATGATCATTGCATCCTTATCCTTCCCCTCCTAGCGATCTAGTTCCTTGCAAGATAGCTCGAATAATTTCTCCTTTGGCGACATCAAGGGTCACCTCTAACGATGCTGGTGTGATTGCGAGTTGTAGAATGTGTGTCGCAAATCGTTGCACTCACATCAGAAAAAAAAAAATCAGAGTTAAATATGATTCAAAATTTAAATCAATATGAATGAATGAATGAATGAATGCAATTTAATTAATCCTATTGCCTCCCCGGCAACGACCCCATTTGGTAAGACAGTTTTCGCTTTCGAATAATGTATTAAGATGATTTATCATTGTAGGATCAAAGTGGTAGAAAATCGCTTAACAAAAAAATTAAAATTAAAATTAAACCACTCACAGAAGAGTGGGTCATGTCCACAGGGAGGCAATGATGCAATAAAATCATGAATATTTTTCTCGTATTCGTTCAATCAAGTGCGAAATCCCGAGTCAAATCTATCATGAAATGTAATGAAAAGAAGATACATAATATCTCAAAAATGTAAGGGTATGTGTGCAATTTTTCCTTATTGCAATATTCAATAAATATTTGATGAATCTATGTAATTTCCAATTGACATGCATTAGAGAAAATTTATGCTCATTTTAATCCAAAACCAATGTTAAAACATGTGAATAACAAAAGCCACGCAATTATAAGAAAGCATGAGTATGAAGGCACAATTTTACCATAATAAATAATCATAAATAAAAATTCATTTACAAGACAATGGCATTCAAATGTAATTGTTAATTAAAGTAAAAGCAGAGGATTCTACCTCTCTCCTCCTTGCGCATGGGAGAGAGGCTCATTTGAGGAGCTACTCCTACAAGAGGTCGGCTGAAGCAAGGCCTTCGTGGTGGTGGCTGTGGTGCATCGTGAGATGGCCAGAGTTAGCCTGTTGGAGGAAAGGAGTGGTGACAGTGGAGGAGCCTGCTACTGGTTGTGTGTGTTGCAGGTGCAAGGAGAGCAGCGCGTAGGTACTGCAGGCACTGTAGACGCACGTGGAGCATGGGCGCATGGAGGCACGGGCTCCGCAGGGTGCACAAGCATGTGCAGTCATGCTGGTAGAGCTGGCTACAGGTGCTGCAGGGAGGCACTAGACTGTGGGGGCTGAAAAAAAAGGGGTATGCTGTCGAGCCCGGATAGATTGTGTTAATATGGTGATTTTATCGTTGAAATGCGTATAGTGGTTAACCTAAATGGAGCCTAACCATCTCTCTACAAATTTTTTTACCTGGCCAACTTGATTTTATCTTGGTCACTTTTAGGCCTAGGGTCGAACTCAGGGAAGTGGAATTAGAAGAAGTTTCTACGCCTTTCCTATAACGAATCTCTTCTGTTCGTTTATTACGTTTTTGGTGTTTTTCTATTTAAGATTTTTTTCTAATAATTCTTGTTCTTGAGGTACACCCTCAAAATTAGGTTCTTGGCTTTGAGCCAAAATAGGGTTCACAAAACTGGTCTTGCTATTCGCAAGACTGAGTACCTGCAAGTCAAGGATTATCTTTTCTCCTTTGTATATATCTTTTTATCTTTTTATTGGCAGGAAAGAGGAGCAGAAATAAAGTAAATATAATATATATATATATATGTATATATTATATATATAAAGGGGTGGGGTGGAGGTGGAGATGGAGTGTAGCAGGGTGTCGAGTCGGTTGTCGTCTAGGAAGACGCAACCAACAGGATGAAGTGCCACGAGGAGTGTAAGGTGGATTGGTGGAGGATGAGTGCGAACACGCTTTCTGTACACATGTATCGGGGAATATCAGCAACTGGTGCAGATATTCCCACGATACAACGTATGGTAGGTGATATGAAAATATATGTATATATATGTAAATATATATCTATATGTATATATATAGATATGTAAATATATGTATAGATAGATGTATGTATATGTATATATATATAACTATATATAGATATAGATATGTATATATATATATATATATATAGGTATATATATAGTAATATATGTATATACTTATATATATGTGTATATGTATAAGTATCTATGTATATAGATATATGTAGATATATATATATATATAAATGTATATTTGTATATTTGTATACAACTATATATATATATATATATATGTAGGTATATATGTATATATACTTATATATAATTGTATAGGTACTAATATATATATATATATATGTATATATATATATTATATATGGTATATAAATATAGGTGTGCATATAGGGGTGTACAAGTGATAATGTGTGTGTACGAGTGTGCGTGTGTGTGTGTATGTGTGAGGTGAGTGTCTGTGAGAAAGAGAGAGAGAGAGAGACAGAGAGAGAGAGGGATCGTCTGCTAGAGAAGAAGCACGGGTGAGTTAAGGCATTTGCAGCCTCTAAGTGTCGTCTGATGGTGCGCGTAGGAGCATGCACCCACATGCGCAGGCGCGTAGGCACGCGAAGAGGCATGCTGGAGGGAGTGGACGGGGGGAGAGACCGCAGCGCACAGCATTGCGCAAAGAGGCGGGTGCAGGCAGATGCAGGCGCAGGGAGCGGGCGAAGATGCAGGCGGGTGCGGGCGCTGGCAGACATGGGCGCAGGTGCTGGAGCGGGCGCGGGGAGAGACGCGGGTGAGGGCTAGGACCGGTAGTGGCTCGCCGGGTGATCGTATAAGTGAGAAACATACCGGTCACCTAACTGTAGCCACAGTGTTCCGTTGACTAGCATGCTATAGTGCATGGTCGGCTCACGCGACCACTTGTGCCCAGTGCTGTGAGTGCGGGAGCTGCTTCGCAAGCTGGCGGGCGCATGGAAGGTCTGTACCGGCTGCTAGCATGCGCGGAGAGGTGGGTGTACGCGAAGAAGCGGGAGGCGAGGGCAACCTACAAGCGTGCGTGGTGCCCTGCGTGCGGGTGCGCGGTGGCCTGTGCTGCTGCTGCCACCTTCTGCTGCTGCTGCGGACGAGCGGTGGCCGATTGAGCTTCAAAGTTTGAAGCTCCTGTGGCAATGGTGGTGTTGGCTTGGAACGATGAAACAGGGAAGAGAACCACCACGCCCATCGGCTCTTTGATGAGCTGGGCGGTGGTGGGACTCACGGTGGTGGTTGTACACCACAGTGAGGTACTCCAGCCCGCAGAGTGGCTCCTCAGAGGAGGAGAGGTTGCGTATGGAGGGAGAGGGGAGGAGACGGCCTAGAAGGGAAGCTAGGTGCTGTGTTTTGGCATTGGACCCAGCTCCCTTTGCAAAGAAGAAGCCGTGCCCTTTTAAAGAGGAAGAAGGCATGCACAGCCATGCCCTTGCTGTGCATGGCTCAGCATGGCTGTGCAGGGCAAGCCTCAGCAGGGAATGGCGCGAGGAGGAAGTTGCCATGCCTTGCAACTGCGGGGAAGAATTCAAAGTCAAATAAAATTAAAAATAAAGATGGTGAATTTGTGAAGCAGCACTTGAGGAAAACGTTAATTTCATGGTCACTTTATTCACTCTCCTCCCCTCTCAAATAGATGCATGCATGCGTCTAATTTTACAAATGCGACTATGTCTACCTAATTTACACAGGTAATGTTACGAAATAGCACAAGTTGGCACAATTGTTAGTGTATTTTTGCTGTGCAATCATACCCCCATGCCTATCTTTTGCTAGTCCCTAGCAAAACAATTTTGTATTGTATTTAGAAATGATCTGAAGCTGAAGATTTTCTTCTGAGGCGACATAGGTGTGTTTATTGTTGGATATTGTGAGAACCAATTGTAGAGAGGACTACCAGTACTTTAAGTCTTACATGACATAGATCATCTCTCAACTAACCTTAAGTACGATTTCCAGGACACGGAGGTTTTTGCCGTACTCGAGAGCTCAAGAGATTATGGCTTGTGCATAGTGAAGGATCAAGACTGACCGGATAACAATAAGACTCAAGCCCAGGGTTTCACGAATTTTTAAGTACAGGTTGGTCCCAGTTTTAGCTCGTGTCTTCGGATTGACCCTTAAAAAGATGACGGAAAGCTCAACTCCCATTTTCTGACATTTGTGGCTCAAAGAAAATAGGGTATTTCCCTAAAGAACTTTTTTAGGGTAGAGACTTTACGGACATTTTCGAGACATACTAACTTATTTGCATCTTTTTTTTTTCTTTTTGAAACACGTGTCAGTATATCTCTTACAACATTATTTGGAGGAGCACACTTTTCTTTTTGGTGGGAGAGTTCCTTTTTGGTGGAAAGAGTCTCTCCTAAACACAAGACTAAAGCTTGGGATAAAAAGCATACCTGTGCACACAGGTAAGGACTCCACCTTCCCTAATGAATACTAGGGTTGGATCTTATGTTCACCTGGTCTTTCTTGATATGTGTAGTGTGAACCAATATTGCTTAGGCTCTCGAGTAGAAGCAAACCAACGGATCCTGTACTGGTGTCTCAAGTATAAGAATACGTCCTTAGTTAGGAGAGATTTCGATATATCTTGTCAACGCTCAAGTGAATTAAGCCTGAGCCTGAGTCAATCAAGATTCTGTGGCCTGGAAAGTCTTCAAAATAGTGGTTGAATATCCATAAACACTTACTGTATTTTTGTTTCAGCCTTCAGATCATTACTAAACACCATTTTCATTTCATTTTTTTTTTTGCATATTTATAGATAAATGAAAACTGCATGATACCCTAAATACCCAGATCCTATGGATGCCTATCCAGCCCCCCATGCCAAATGATGCTATGCCCTCATATGCATGTAGGGTAGGGTAGAGAAAGGATGAAAGATAGGGTAACGAGAGCTGAGGTGCAGGGTATACAGCTGGGTGGTAGGGTGGGTGAATGGTGGGTGGTGAAGTGAAAAGTGATGGTGGATGGTGAGTGTTGTTGGGTGTCTCCCAACGAGCGCTGAATTTAGCGTCCCCAGCTGGACTCAGGATGAGGCACAACATTAGTTACCCTCCAGCAAGGCAACAGCTTCTCCAAATGGGGCAGGTTCGTGAGTAAGATAAGGTTTCAAACGCTACCCATTGACCGTAAATTTATTCCCAGATTTGGGATCTTCAATCTCAACAGCCCCATTAGGAAATGGTCGTGATACTAGGAAAGGACCAGTCCATTTGGACTTCAGTTTCCCAGGAAAGAATTTGAGCCGGGCATTGTAGAGCCAAACTTGCTGAGATGGCTCAAATTCTTTCTGCCGAATGCGGCTGTCGTGAAAAGCCTTAGTGCGTTGTTTGAAAGTTAAAGCAGAATCATAGGCTTCACGATAGAGCTCTTCCAGCTCCTGGAGTTGGAGTTTCCTTTCTCGACCACACAGGTCTGGGTCAAGGTTACATTGGCGAACCGCCCAATAAGCGCGGTGCTCCAACTCCACGGGAAAATGACAAGGCTTCCCGTAAATGATTCTATAAGGAGACATACCAAGGGGAGCCTTGAAGGTGGTCCGATACGCCCAAAGTGCGTCAATCAGCTTGTCGGACCAATCCTTACGGTCAGGTCGAACCATTTTCTGGAGAATTTGCTTGATTTGCCAGTTCGACACCTCTGCCTGGCCATTCGTCTAAGGATGATATGGAGATGCGATATGATGGTGGACTTCGTATTTCCTCAGAAATGCCCGAAAAGAAGCATGGGTAAAGTGGCTTCCTCCATCCAAGATAATGGCTCGAGGGATCCCAAAGCGTGCAAAAATGTGGCCTTTGACAAATCGAGTGGATATAACATGGTCAGCACATTGTGTGGGAATAGCCTCGGTCCATTTCGAAACATAATCAACAGCCACGAGAATGAATTCCAAGCCGTTGGAAGGAGGAAAGGGACCCATGAAATCAAATCCCGAAATGTCGAAGATTTCTGCAACTAGGATGGGTTGTAAGGGCATCATATCACGACGTGACATTGACCCTAATGACTGGCACCTAGTGCAATGTTTGGCATAATTGTGTGAATCCTGGTGAAGGGAGGGCCAAAAGAAACCGCACTGCAACACCTTGGCTGTAGTTTTCCTCCTAGAGAAATGGCCTCCGTAGGCCTGATTGTGGCAGAAGGATAGCACACTGGGGAATTCACTGTCAGGAATACAGTGACGGATGATTTGATCAGCACCTATTCTAAAAAGAAATGGATTATCCTAGAAATAATACTTTGCTTCTGCCATGAGACGCTCGTGTTGGTTTTTAGGCCAGCCACGTGGAAAGGATCCAGAAGCAAGGTAATTGGCAATGTCAGCATACCAAGGTCCACTTGCCACATTAATTGCCAATAGGTGCTCATCAAGAAAAATCTCATTAATCGGCAGAGTAAGTCCAATATGCCCAGGGTCCAGTCTGGAAAGATGATCAGCCACAACATTCTGGGCTCCGACCTTATCGTAGATCTCAATGTCAAATTCCTGGAGTAGAAGGATCCAACTAATCAATCTAGGCTTGGCATCCTTCTTGTGCATGAGATGGCGAATGGCCACGTGATCAGTGGAAACAATAACATGTGAGCCCAGAAGGTAAGAGTAGAATTTCTCCATCCTAAAGATGACCGCTAGTAGTTCTTTCTCAGTGGTTGTATAATTCGCTGGGCCTCATCCAATGTCTTACTGGTGTAGTACACCACGAAGGGGTGTCTATCGTGTCTTTGTCCCAGGATGGCTCTAACTGCAAGGTCGGAAGCGTCACACATGAGTTCAAAGACGAGGGACCAATCAGATGGCTGGAGAACAGGGGCCTTGGTGACAGCATTATGCAGCTGCGTGAATGCTCGTATGCAGTCGGGGCCCATATCGAAGGATACATCGGTTGATAGGAGATGAGTTAAAGGTCGAGAAATCTTGGAGAAATCTTTGATGAATCTCCTATAGAAATCGACGTGTCCCAGGAAGGAGCGGATTTGTTTGACAGAGCCAGGCACAGGTAAATCAACAATTACATCAAGCTTAGCTCTGTCAACCTCGATACCCCTATCAGAGATGATATGTTCGAGAACAATTCCCTCTTGCACCATAAAATGACTTTTTTCCCAAGAAAGCACGAGGCTTACATCAATACATCTGCTAAGGATACAGGTCAGGTTGGCAAGACAATCATCGAAAGATGGTCCAAGGATCGAAAAGTCATCCACGAAGACCTCGAGAAAGACACCCACCATGTCATGGAATATCGCTAGCATACATCTCTGGAAAGTTGCTGGCACGTTGAAAAGTCCAAACGGCATCCTTCTAAATGCAAAGGTGCTGAAGGGGTAGGTAAAAGTGGTTTTCTCTTGGTCCCGGGGGTCAATTGCCGCTTGGTTATATCCTGAGAATCCATCCAGGAAATAGAAAAATTTATTTCCCGCTAACCGCTCTAGGATTTGGTCAATGAAAGGTAGCGGAAAGTGATCTTTCTTAGTTGCAACATTGAGTTTCCTATAATCTACACACACTCTGCAAGATGTAGGAGTGCGTGTAGGGATGGATTTCCCCCTGTCATTGACACAGATGGTGAGTCCCGCCTTTTTCGGCACAACGTGAATCGGAGTCACCCAGAGGCTATCGCTGATCGGCCAGATTATACACGCATCCAACCACTTAATGATTTCCTTCTTAACGACCTCCCGCATGTTAGGTTTGAGATGTCGCTGCATCTCGCGGGAAGGTCGAGCCTCCTCCTCCATATATATATGATGAGTGTAGTAGGAGGTGCTAATGCTAGATAAGTCCGATAAAGACCATCCAATGGTTGCCTTGTGTTCCATAAGGACCTTAGTTAGTTTGCACTCTTGCTCCCTGGTCAATTTTGAGCTGATGATTACAGGGAGCGTTTCATTTGGTCCAAGGAAAACATACTTTAGTGTACTAGGTAGCTCTTTCAGCTCGGGAGTGGATGGTGAAAGATCTAGCATTTCTTGGGACGAAAGTGTCCTAGGCTGATTAGGAAACAAGTCAGGAGGAAGAAGTTGGCCCTCAGATTGGCCAAGAAGAGGGGCTTCTTGGATAGATGGATCCAAAAAGGAATAGCCCCAGTGAGAAATATGTGGGCCCAAGGTCCCAGTGTGGAGTTGCAAATCCACCTGATTTGGCGGGAAAGAAAGGGCAATCCGGTCTTCAAGAGTGTGGACCAGTGATGAGTAGCCCGGATATGACTCAGACCACGAGGTATGGGAAGCGGAGAAAACCTCATCAGAAGTCTGGTTAGGAGAAGGTACGGGACTAGGGAGGGATGGGGGAACGTCACAATATGTGTCGGTCAGGTAGTTGTCAGTGTTTACAGGCAGTTCACAGCAGTCAAAATAGGTCCCAATTAGTCCGATACACACGCTGACGGCCATGTCCTTGTCAGACATGTCATCCTCGATGCAATTGCAATCAAAGTTCTTGGCTGCCTTGAAGATGTTAAACTTGAGCTCTTAAGATCCAACGGCAATCTCAATACAGCCCGACTCACAGTCGATATGGGCGTGGGCTGTGGCCAAGAAAGGTCAACCAAGGATGATTGGACAATCAGAAAGTGAGCTAGGAACTTCCATATCTAAAAAAAGAAAGTCAACAGGAAAACAGAGACTGTTGACCTTAACCACCACGTCTTCCACCACACCCTTCGGAATTTTGACAGAACGATCTACCAACTGTAACGTGACAGGGGTGGGCTTCAGATTTCCCATGGAAAATTTTTCGAGCATGATGGTTGGTATAAGATTGATGGAAGATCCTCGATCAAGCAGGGCACGGTTAAAATTGCAGCCTTGGATGCTACAAGAAATAAGCGGTGTGCCTGGATCTTTCTGCTTCGGTAGTAGATTTGACAGTATAGCACAACTTGCATGAGGCGAGAGAACCACCCGATTCTTAGTTTTCTTTGACTGTCGCCTAGGTGTTGTGTAGTCTTTGAAAAATTGGGCGACAGTAGGTATGTGATCGATAGCCTCGAGTAGGGGTACCTTGATTTCTACATCCCTGAACAAATTACACAGGTTATCAAAGGTCTGTGTATCTTTCTTCTTGCCTTTTGGTCCCCTCAGTAGAGCCTCAAGCAATGGGACTGATTTTGGCACCAATTTGGGTGTATCGTCCTCTCGCGAATGCGGTGCGCATCCCGATTGAGAGGGCAATGAAGAAGATGGGCCAGGATCAGGTCGAGGCAAATCGACGGTCTGCTTGCCACTCCTCGTAGTGATCGCATTGGACGATGCGGGTCCAGTGGGATCATAAGGCGGAGGAGGGTTCGCAATAGGGACATAAGAGTGAGGTGCTACAGCGGGATTAGCCTGAGATCCTGGTGGAATGCTTAGAGCCTGCAGAATTTGATGTACCTATCCCTGAGAAGGTCCTACCTGTGGTTGAGGACCACGGGGTACGAAATTTCACAAGTTGGGAACAAGTTGGGCTGGGAGAGTGCCCTGAGATCGAGTCGCCATGCGTAGTTGACTGATCTCAGCATTCTACTACGCCAATTGGTGGTGAAGAGAGGTAATGTTCTCTTCATGGCGCTTTGACATTTCCATCATCATTCGCATCAATTTGTCAAGAGGACTTGATGCGTGTTCTGCTTGCGGTACGCAAGGACCCGATGGCGGATTCGCCATAGGATTAGACTGGGCCCTTGGGCTGAATGGTGCGGACGGTCGCATTGGTCCACCTGCAGGTTTTTGGCATTACAGGTTGTTGGACCATGCGAAGTTCGGATGATTTCGCCACCCTGGGTTATAAGTGGCGGAGAACGGGTTGTTCCCCAGGGAGCAAGCATCTTCTATGCTAGAAGACGTGTCTGCATGTAAATATGCATCCGAGCACATGGCGGCTTGGTCCTCCATGTCAAAATACTAGCTCGCAGAAGCCAGATCCACATGAATTACCGAGTCACTCAGCGCGACACTCGGTAAGGAAGGTCTTACGGGGTTTCTCGGGATAAGCCTAGTGTTGGAAGAATTGGGATTGTGACGAAGTGGTGAAGTAGGGGTGTTGCCATAGAACAATCGGGGTTGGCCAGAAGCTCGTCCAGCTTCTTGTGCACGATGGAGACTTCATCGAATTTCTATGCGAAAAGGTTGAGATCTAAGGATGAATGGGAGGGTCCCGTGTCAACTTCATGGACGTTTCGGGGTAGGCTGGTACGATTAAAGGTGATAATGGAGGCATTGTTCATTGAGTTTTCACTCATATTTTCAAATAATTTGAATACTCCATTCTTGTCTTTATTCATAAAATTCCCTCCGCAGGAAGTGCCTGCTATCTGCTTCAAAGTTTCATTTAGCCCATTGTAGAAAATCTGGGCTATATGCCACTTAGGCAGACCATGGTGCGGACACTTCTTGTGGAGGTCATTATATCTCTCCCATGCCTCATGAAATTGTTCGCCATTTTGTTGCGTAAATGAAGTGATAGCACGACAAAGCGCATTGGTTCGCCCGATTGGGAAGAACTTCTTGAGAAACGCTGTTCACATCTCTTACCAAGAGTGGATGGTTCTCCCAAGGGTGCATAACCACTGCGACGCTTTATCCCGCAATGAAAATGGGAACATTTTCATGAGGACTATAAGTAACCCGATATTTCTTGGTTTAACAGTTTCAGCCAATTAGGTTAGGTCTTCTAAGTGGAGAAAAGGATCTTCACTTGCAAGACCGTGGAAGTGAAAATTTATTAGGCCAATTATGTTAGGTTTCAGTTCAAAGTCATCCCCGCCCATGGGGACCCGAATTTGTCCTATGGTCTCTGTAGCAGCGGGATTCTGATAGGAGCTAAGAGACCTAGGCTCCCCCCATTCGGGAGGGTTCTACATTTCCTCCAATGTTTCGCTAATGGCCTCAATTTGTTCATTATACATTTCCATTTGGGCTTGGAGGTGGGTTATGGGATCTAAGGCTCCACCACCTGGTGGGTCTTGAGGGCGGTTTCCTCCCTCGGGATTTGGGGGTGGGTGTGCAGCCATGTTTGTGGAGGAGGAGGATGATTTGGCTTCCTTTCTAAAATTATCAGGCAATTCACACAGTTCAGGATTTTGTGACCTCCTCCCAAACATGCACTACCGCAGGAAGAATTAGGGAGATAAGAAGGGAACAAGAGATGAGAGAAATGATGCCGCAAAGGTACACTTGATGATAAATCAATTAAATCAAATTCCGAACCTCTACAGTGTGGCCTTAGACCTAAAGATCTAAGTTACCTACTATCACGACCTATGGAATCAAATGCGAAAATCGCGGAATCACCGGGCCATATTGAAAGGCCGTTTGCCACAGTTTTAGGCACCCGATAGCACGCGGGAACCCTCACTAGTACGTAGGCGCTACACACAGGTAGTTAGACTCCAATCCTTAATAAGGGTCAAGTTGCTAGCAATTTTAGTTAGATGCTTAGGATGAAGTGCTTTTGGAATGTGAAGGGCGTTATTTACGGGTCATGCCGAAGTGATTGATTGTTGCAAAGTGTGTAAACCAAGCATGCAACAGGGAAATCTCCCCGAATTAAGTTTTAATGGGTGAATGGTTTTTAGAATTCAGCCTTAAGTAGTATGGATTTTACGATTTTTTTGAATTACCAATTCAACCAATCTTCGGATTTTGTGAGAATACAAGTTTTTTTCTAAGCCCAACAAACCCTTCTTCAATGTCAGCTGGTTAATGCATGCTAAAATGCAATGGGCTTCCCTAAATGGAGATTTCTATGTGTGGATGCACGAATCAATTTTAGATTAGTGTGAAAGGGAGCCAAACCACTTTAATTCAAGTGCTCCCAACCACCAAAAATGATTTCCACATACAAGGCTCAATCATAAGATAAAGAAATTTAGATTGTTGGGGTTCAAGTTTTCGGGATCAAATCTTAGTCACGTGAAAGGTCGTGGTGGGGTTGGAATCAACTCAATTCCAAGTCTCCCCACCAAAAATGTGATCCCAAATTTGTAGATAAATGAGGCAAAGAGGGGTGCAATCAATCTTTTATTTTTGCCTCAAAGAATACTTCACACGACGAAAGATTCAAGAATCAAGATTCTTGGATCTTCGCTATGCGAAGTTTGGCGGAAAATCCCAGGGTGGTGGGAGTGATGACAAACAATCAAACAAGTGATTTTTAATCCACTTGCCCCAAGAGATCCCTAGAAGTTTTTCGAATTTTTTTTTTTTAGTTTTTTTTTTACTTAGGTTACAAGTTAACCTAGGTTGCTAAGAAAGAAAGACCTACTTGTGCAGCAACGTGTGTGAAGCTCCAGTGTGGTGTCGGCGACTTCATGCTCTCATTCCCGCCTTGTATCTGCCCATGTCTCCGACTTCGTTTGCCTGCCTTCTCCTTGAAATTGGTTCACCTGAACACCAAAAAACAGAAACACCCACGAAGAAAAGGGTGTGAGAAGAGAAAAATTAAAGGATTGGAGTAGAAACTTACTTGAATGCGCACTTCCCCGGCAACGGTGCCATGAAAAAGGAGGGGAATGCTGTTGAGCCCAGATAGGTTGCGTTAATATAGTGATTTTATCATTGAAATGCGTACAGTGGTTAACCTAAATCGAGCCTAACCATCTCTTTACAAAATTTTTACCTGGCCTACTTGATTTTATCTTGGCCACTTTTCAGCCCAGGGTCGAACTCAGGGAAGTGGGATTAGAAGAAGTTTCTACGCCTTTCCTACAATAAATCTCTTCCGTTCGTTTATTATGTTTTTGGTGTTTTTCTATTTAAGATATTTTCTAATAACTCTTATTCTTGAGGTACACCGTCAAAATTAGGTTCTTGGCATTGAGCCAAATTAGGGTTCACAAAACTGGTCTTGCTATTCGCAAGACTAAGTACCAGCAAGTCAAGGATTATATTTTCTCTTTTGTATATTTTTTTTCTATCTTTTTACTGGCAGGAAAGAGGAACAAAAATAAAGTAAATATAGTATATATATATATGTATATATTATATATCTATAAAGGGGTGGGGGTGGAGGTGGAGATGGTGTGTAGCATGATGTCGAGTCGGTCGTCGTCTAGGAAGATGCAACCAACAGGACGAAGAGCCGCATGGAGTGTAAGGTGGATTGGTGGAGGATGAGTGCGAACACGCTTTTTGTATGCATTTATCGAGGAATATCAGCAACTGGTGTAGATATTCCCGCGATACAACGTACGGTAGGTGATATGAAAATATATGTATATATATGTAAATATATATCTATATGTATATATGTATAGATATGTAAATATATGTATATATAGATGTATGTATATGTATATATATATATTTATAATTAGATATATATGTATATATATATAAATATATACAGATATAGATATGTATATATATATATAATTTTATATATATTAATATATGTATATAGTTATATATATATGTATATGTGTATATATATATATATGTATAAGTATCTATGTATATAGATATATGTAGATATATATATATATGTATATATAGTTATAGATATATATGTATGTATATTTGTATATTTGTATATATGTATAAATATATGTGCATATATATGTGTATATATATATATATGTATATATAATTATACTTAGTTATATAGGTACTAATATATATATATATAGATATATGTATATATATATATATACGTATATAAATATATGTATATATGTAAATATATATGTATATATATATATAAAAGTATATAGATATATATATATATGTATGTATGTATGTATATGTACTTATATATAATTGTAGAGGTACTAATATATATATATGTATATTATATATAGGTATATATATATAATTGTGTATGGCGTACAAGTGATAATGTGTGTGTACGAGAGAGAGAGAGTGTGTGTGTGTATGTGTGAGGTGAGTGTCTGTGAGAGAGAGAGAGACAGAGACAGAGAGAGAGAGGGATCGTCTGCTGGAGAAGAAGTGCGGGCGAGTTAAGGCATCTGCAGCCTCTGAGCGTCGTCTGATGGTGCGCACAGGAGCATGCATGCGCACGCGTAGGCGCATAGGCAGACAAAGAGGCGTGCTGGAGGGAGCGGGTGTGGGGGAGAGAGCGCAGCACACAGCGCTGCATGAAGAGGCAGGTGCGGACAGATGTAGGCACTGGGAGAGGGCAAAGACTCTAGAGGGTGCAGGCACTGGCAGACGAGGCCGCAGGTGCTGGAGCGGGTGCAGGGAGAGACACTAGCGCAGGCTGGGGCCAGTAGCGGCGCGACAGGTGACCGGATAAGTGAGAAACTTTCCGGTCACCACAATGTAGCCACAGTGTTCCACTAACTAGCATGAGCAGTGGCTACAGTGCATGGTCGGCTCGCGCGACCGCCTGTGCTCAATGCTGTGAGCGCGGGAGCTGCCTCGCGAGCTGGCGCGTGCGCGGAAGGTCTGCACCGGCTGCTGGCTTGCGCAGAGAGGAAGGTGTACGCGAAGTAGCGGGAGGCGAGGGCAGCCTACAGCCGCATGCGGTGGCCTGCATGTGGGCACGCGGTGGCCTATGTTGCTGCTGCTACGGACAAGCGATGGCCGATTGAGCTTTAAAGGTCGAAGCTCTTGTGGCAATGGCGGGGTTGGCTTGGAACAATGAAACAGCGAAGAGAACCACCACGCCCACCGGCTCTTTGATGAGTTGGCCGGTGGTGGGACTCACGGTGGTGGTTGTGCACCACAGTGAGGTACTCCTACCCGCAGAGTGGCTCCTCAGAGGAGGAGAGGCTGCGTATGGAGGGAGAGTGGAGGAGATGGCCTGGAAGGGAAGGAAGGTGCTGTGTTTTGGCATTGGACCCAGCTCCCTTTGCAAAGAAGAAGCCGTGCCCTTTTAAAGAGGAAGAAGGCATGCACAGCCATGCCCTAGCTATGCATGGCTCAACATGGCTGTGCAAGGCAAGCCTCTATAGGGAATGGCACGAGGAGGAAGCTGCCATGCCTTGCAGTCACGGAGAAGAATTCAAGGTCAAATAAAATTAAAAATAAAGATGGTGAATTTTGCAGAGCAGCACTTGAGGAAAACGTTAATTTCACGGCCATTTTATTCACTCTCCTCCCCTCTCAAATAGATTCATGCATGTGTCTAATTTTACAAATGCGACTATGTCTACCTAATTTACACAGGTAATGCTAGGAAATAGCACAATTTGGCACAATTGTTAGCCTATTTTTGTTGTGCAATCAGGCGCGTGGAGGCACGGCTTTGTAGGCCGCAAGGGTTGTGCAGGCGTGGGTGCTGGAGCGCGGGCTGCTGGAGTGCAGGCGTGAAGGCACATGGAGGTTAAGGCACTATGGCTACAGAGGGGTGAAGGCGAAGGGGCGTGGAGGTTCTGGTGAAGGCACATGGGTTGCTAGTGCATGGGCGAGGTGGTGCAGGTGCTGGTGCGTGGGTTGGAGCAGCTGGTGAAGGCGAAGGCACGAGCGTGCGCTGGCTGAGTTGAGGGTATGGTGGGCTAGATGAAGGTGAAGGCGTGGTGGCAGATGGCACGTGCACTGAAGGTGGGTGGGTTGGAGGTTGGCATGAGTTGATGGCTGAGGTGAGGAGTTGCAGAGACTCTTTTGCAGTGTGGGTTGTCACCCCACAAACCCACAGTGGTGAGTCGTTCTGCCGTGGTGAGGCCGATGGTGTGGAATGGAAGAGGAGCAAGGTCCTCTAAGCGCAGTGAGGAACAAAGGGTGGTGGCTGATGAGAGCCTCATCATGAGCCATAACTAGCTCTTTTTGACCCAATAAAGAAGATAAAAGCTCCTACATAACCTAGAAGAAGGCCTAAATGAAGGAATAAGTGCTCTGAGAAGAAAACATGAATTAAAGGTTAAAACTGCAATTTTACCATTGCAGTACATAAATGGGTTTTCTCAGAGGCAAAACATAGGTCAAAAGGTCTAAATAAGATAAAAAGTGGGTTGATTCAATCAAACATGGGTTTAGGTGCAATCCAGGAATTAAATGACATTTGGTAACCCTAAAACAGCCCCGCTTAAATTAACAAGGTTCCAGTCAGGATAAAAATCATGTAAACCCTCTAAAAATCATGGAAAAATAACCTCTAGGGTTTAGAACACTTAATTTTGCCTTTGGAACCCAGTTTGACCTAGATTAGGGTCCTAGTTCTTCAAGTAACCTAATTTGGGTTTTTAAGCAAAATGTCCAGTCAAACAAGGTCAAACCAAAAATCCAACTTCACCATTGGATTCCTTTGGTCTAAATTAGGTCAATACCAAAATTTGGACCTAAGGGGAGGTCATCTTGACCTACGTTGCAATTTAGTACACCCAAATCACACCTTGGTCCCTATCTTTTGAAAATCCTTGCAGAGAGCCCCCTAATTTCCTCGCCACCTTTGCAATCAGGTCCTTCCGCCATTGTTAGGGTAGGAGAAACCTCCGGCAAGGTTTAGAGAGGGATTACTCTCTGATTCCTCAGAGATCCCCTCCCAGAAATGGAAGGGAGATTCTCTGAGGAATTCCCTTCCATCTACGGCCAATCACAATCTCTGGGGTGAACCCAATCTCTCATGCGAACGCACGAGGGATTTGGGTATCTGACCTCTTTCCTACTCCGGCGAGCCATCAGAGGCAATAGGCGTGCCCTCCACGCTCTGAAAGCACGACCCAGTGCCTATAAAAGAACCCACACCTCCGGCTGCTCATCTTTAGCTTGACTTGGCCGGACTTCCACCCCCAATTCGTCTCTTTCTTCTCCGGCCAAGTGTCTAGCAAGCTCCGGCGAGCTCCCTCTCCCATCCTCTTCGCTCTACCATAAAACCAATGGCAGAGTTATCTTCCTGACTCTCCTCCGCGTCGCGCAACACCCGCGCACGCCGCCTCAGACCCATCGTCGCCGCCGTCTTCCTCCATTAGGCAACGTCTTCTCCGGCGATAGCAGGTACAGCTGTCCGCCCTCCATCCCCCTTCGTCCCTATAGTTAGGCTTAAACTATTCTCCATCTTCCCCTCTCTCTTTTCCCACTTTTATTTCATTTAATTGCCCCTCGACCGTCGCTGACCAGCTCCATCTTCCTCGCCTCCAACCATTCCACCCCGCCACACGGCTCGCCGACCAACTCAGAGGCTCTGCCTCACCACAAGGAACAACCTCTGCCCCTCCACCATCCCTCTACGCCTCCACCATAACCCCCCGAACAACCCCACACATCCGACCACAGGTTGACCTAGGCACGCACGCCTAGGTCGTCCTGCGGCCTGCAGCACCACGCACCACCTTCGCCGTGCCACGGCGAAGGTACCTAGCTTGTCTGATTAGGCCAATAGGCCATATTTGTGATTGACAGGATTTCGCCCCTGCCGCCATTGACGACATTTGAAGCAGCTTCGCAGCAGCTCCAAGCGTCAGGTCTTCCAGGCTTCAGGCACAGCAGATTCAGGCAAGCAGTGCGAAGCCCTCTGGTCCAGCAAGGAGCAATGAGAAGTCTGCAGCTGTGGTGATTGCACGCAGGTCTGCGGGCACGTGCGAGATTGGGGCAGAGACTTTAGTCCCACATCGTTGAAAGATGAGGCGCCGCTGTAGTATAAGTTGAATTTTTGTTATACACTTGTTGCCTCCGAACGGACAGGGGTGAGGTCCCTTACCTGACCCAGTCGCCTCGTCCGCCGGTTCACCTCGCGGATCTGGTGGGATCCGACCCGACCCTATCCTGAGCACTCCTCGCGCATCACCCACCTGCAGGTGCGCCTGGTCCCGGGTGCAAGATCTGACCCGAATACCCGTGGCTCGGGGAGAGCATCCTTGAGCGAATTGTAGAGAGAGAGAGACGTTCGGGTAGAGGGAAAGGGTTAGGTTTTGCTCTCTGTGTAGGCAGGCTGAACGTTGAGGAAGAAAGACTTAGCCACAAGAAGAGAAGAAGGAAGAAGGAGAGACTGCTGAGAAGAAGAGGCTGAGCAAGGCAGAGAAGAAGAGAAAAGAGAGGGAAGAAAGAGAGACTGCAGAGAGAAAAGACTGCAAGAAAAGAAGATCAAGGCAGGAAGAAGACTTGAAGATCTGAAGGAAGAAGTAGAGACTGCTGAGAAGAAGACAGAAGAAAAGGCAAGGAAGAAGAAGTCTTCGCAAAGAAAGAAGAAGAAAGGAAGAGTGACTGCAGAGAAAGAAGAAGAAAGAAAAAGGGAAAACACTTTTAAGACGTCTGATCACAAGATCAGACGTCCAATTTCACTCTTTTGTCAATTATTTTTTAAACCACATACATTCATATTTGAATTCAAGTTTTGAGTAAATTAGAGTGTTCAATTACATTTGAGATTAGTAGTAAATTCCAATTGCTCCCTGTGTTCGACCTCGGATACTCCGATTTTCGAGTAATAAAAACTCTTTATTTGTTGACGACGCTTGATCACCTATACTACGACGTAATAACTGTTAAAACAAGATCGAGCAAGTCGCCTCAACAGTGGCCTCCTCCTCAATGGTAGCTCTTCCTTCTCCTTTTGTAGCCACAGCCACACTGATTTGAAATTCAAAACGTCGTAGAATGAATGTGATGCGTAGGAGGAGGCGGAGCTGGAGGAGTTACCTGTGAAAAGGAGAAAAAGAATAAAAGAATAAAATAATTAGGGTTATTTATACATAACTCCTTAACTTCGATGTTAATTAAAATAGTCCACCTAATTAATTAACTAATTAAATGTGTGTAACCCTAGGTTAATTCTAAATGCATGAATTATGTACTTAAGCTAAAAATATGAATTAATTTATTTACATCCTAATGTATGCTATCTAAAAGTTAAAATTAATTTAATGTCTAGACATTTAGATACTTAAATAGCCCATGAATATGGGCTAATCAGTGGACAGGGAAGATGATCTAGTGGTTGCACGGTGATGGTTGCATTGCCATTGGAGACTCACGCATACGGTTATGGCATGAGTCCACCGGATTGGCGTGGCGAGCTGTCACCTCGCCAGCCCACAGTGTGGTGGAGATCGGCCTAGGAGACCACGGTGGTGGAGTAGGGTGGTGTCTCGATGAGCACAGTAGCAGCTGCCCCTCTCTTGTAGCCGTGTGCATGGATTTGAAATGGAGAGGTAGGAGCAAATCTGCTTTTCATGGCCATTAAGGAGGCATACTTGGAGGAGGAGAGGCAGAGCCATTCCTGCAAATAAGAAGATGAGAAATATAATAAACATTGGCTTATTTATAGAGAAATACTTATAAAATATCTAATTGCATGTATTATGTATAATTCCCACTAAATGCAAACTAAATTAAAAACCATGCATGCTAAGACCTAATTTACATAAAAATGCGATGCATGCAACAAATCTATAATTAGTGTATTTATATCCTAATGCATGCTAAATGCATGTTAAAATTAACTTAATGTCTAGGCATTTAAGTAACTAATTAGCCCACAAATATGGGTTCATCAGACCACACATCAGTTTCTCAATCAACTCCCTCTATAGTCAGCCCCACTCAGGGTGATACACCTTTTGAATCATATCTGGGTTCGCATTACCTTGAGTAGGGAGACAATCCAAATCTTTCATGAACACCATAGAGACTGACTCAGACTCAAGATCAATCTAGTCCAGCCCAACCTGCAACCACCCTTGAAGATATCATGAACCTTTTGTTGGACTTTGACAAGAAAAATGAAGAATGGCTGACTAAGTTGGAAAATCAAGTGAAATCTCAAGGGGATCAAATCAATAGACTCCAAGAATCAATTTATCCCTGAATGCACACTCCTCTTCATTCCTATTCTCCACCTATTCTTCCGATCCCCCCTCCAATCTATCATATGTGCCAGTTTGCAAGAGCTAATTCTTTGGCCTCTAAAAGAAATAGGAAAGCTAAGAGCCCACCCAAATGATCAAATTCGGGCTCAACCAAAAATCATAAGACCAAACCTACATCCAACTCTGACTCAGACTCTAGGGACAAAAAGAAGAAAAGGCTTCTGAACATAACTTGACTAATTTACCCTTTCCTAGGACCTTAAAGAAAGAGTCACAAGAAAAGAAAAAGACTTGCACACCTAAAGAGGTGGTTTTATCCACCAACATAAGTGCATTTGTTTCTGGCACTCTACCACCCAAAAAGTTCGACCTTGGAAAACCTTTCATATCTTGTGCCATTAAGGGATTCACCTTCAATAGAGCCCTTATGGATCTAGGGTCTTCCATTAGCTTGATTCCTACTACCCTTTTTGACCGCACCAGACTTGGAGATCTGCACCACACACCTGTCACCATTAGAATTGCAGATGGCTCCATCAAAACACCTAAGGGGGTAGTTCAGGATGTGATCATTAAAGTGCAAGGTCTTAGCTTTCTAGTTGATTTTATTGTTTTGGACATGGATATACTGGAAAGCTAAGTGATTCACCCATCATTCTTGGTCACCCTTTCTTGGCTATGGCCAATGCACGAATTGATTGTTACTCAGGATGTATGGAAATGAGTAGTAGCAACGAGAAAATTCACTTTGATATTTATGCAGCCGTTAAGAAAATGAAGTTAGGGTATTTTTTGGATTATACGGAAAGTGATTTGGAGGGTAATTCAGAAGAAACCATAGCAATTGACACCTGGGTAGAACCACATGACCTGAATCAACAATCCACTAGATCACATAAGTCACCCTTAATACCTAATCAAATCAGTGATCGTATGGTTGACTATCTTGACCAACCTAGCCCAATTCAAACCCCTACCCCTTGCAATGATTCCCAGATTACTCAATTGATAAAAATGATTCATGAAATAAAAGAAGCTAGTGCAAGAGAATATGATGATATAAGAAAAGAGCTTCATAGAATCCAGGGCAGGCAACAAAGATCAGAAATGCTTGAATTTAGGTCGGGTATGCCACAACAGATTTGCGATTCGGTGGTGGTCATGCAGTATTCTATTGATCAAACACTCGAGGTGGATGATTTTGAAGTTCCTATAGAAGTAGAGGAAGGAGATTTATTCGAGAATCTCGAACTTGATTTAGGGCCTGAATACCAATCATTTCATTTTGGGGAAACTGGCCTGAATATGAGTTTGTTGTATTTAAGGATACCCTTGTAGACATTGATGAATTGATTCAGATAATCACAAACATTAAACAACAAACTCAGAAAGACTTTAACGACTCCTCAATCAATGATACAACCCATTCCACTTTCATGGAGGGACTTACTATTGAATCTAATGACCAATTTCATCTAAGTTAGAAGGCAAAAATATCTCCCTATGAAATAGATATTCCAGAAATTGAAAGATTATTGGGGATTACATATGATGAGTTATTGGAGGAAGCTAAAAATTTTGGGGAATCATGTGATCATTGGGAATTAGAATTGAAAATTTTCGAAGAGATAAAAGAAGATGATACCAAACATCTCTGGTAGAGATAGAAACTGATCACTGGACCTTGATTTCTAGATCTGACCACACCACTTGGGTCATACCTCCCATTCATCACCATTATCAAGAACCATATGACTTTACCCTACACGAATCCACCTACATTCTCCATCACCTCTTTGGGATGCCTCCATCTTCATTTCTTCCAGGCACCCATAATTAGCCATCTTTCTTCTGTAGCATCTGGTTGCAGATTTTTCCAAGCCCCATTATAATATTTTTTCGATTATTTGGGCTCGGAATTCAAGGACAGCTGGTTCGCATTTGCTGCCCGCTATTAGTGAATGAGACTAAAATTCTTATCATTTTACTCACCATTCTCAATACTGTATTGATACATCCTTTTAGAGTTTACACCTAGCTGGAGGTGTTAATCTCAGCACATATATATAGCATATTTTATTTGGCATATTCTCCTGCATATTTATTTTACTTCTTAGGTGTTGGAATAAGTGGAATGAAAAATTCAGAAGCTATTCCAAGTGATTTCTACCCAATTACTCCTTGTCTTAATTTATGTTTCATTATATTTATGCATAAGGACATGCAAGAAAGTAGGCATGGGGGGATAGTACTTGTAAATTGAAAATTTTTCTTCCAATAACTAGGAAAAACCTTTTGTACATCATGTTAATTGCACTTTGGGGTCTTTAAATTAAAAGCAATCGAATCCACCTCCAATGTTTGCATTGGAGCTAAAAATCGTCTGCAACAACCACTTCCAACTCATTTTCTCACCTTTTTATTCTAACTTTAGGCCCAAGTTGAATATATCCCGAATCAGGGAAATTTTAGAAGTGTGACTTTGAAAGGTTACAAATATCATTTGTATATATTGCATTCATGAATCAATTGTTATTAAGGAAGTTGTATTAGGGATTTCATCCTCTAGTTGATTCCTGTAATCTGGAATCCAGTACAATTTTCACTCACACATAGATTTTGTAATGGATTCACGGTGAAGACTGATGAACGTTTTCAGTTTGTAGAGAATAAGTAGTGGTTCTTTTCCTGAACCTCTGGACAGTGTTTTGGGAGTCAGGTAAATCTTCTTCCAAAAATCCACCAAATAGTGTGAGATGAGAATAGTGTACTGGAGCTCAAAGATTAGTACAAGGAATATGGAATTCTAGATAATTAGGTAATCATACTCAGAGATTAGGCATAGTTTTCGCTCTCTAATCCTGCGTATACATTTTGTGTGAAATTTTGAGAGCCACTAATCAAGGTAAATATGTGGAGAGCAAGTTTTCATAAAACTAGGGATAAGGTGGGTGGTTACATCCATTCTTTAAGGAATCCTCGGTTGAAGGAGGGTAGTAATGTCAAGGTCAGGAATACATTGTCCCATCCGTCTTTCCTGGTGCCGAGAGTAAGCACTTCCACCAAATAAGCCACCCAATGTCTCTTGAGTGCTACCAATCCCTAATAATGCCTCCTCAATAAAATTCATGAATGTGTTGCTAGATTTTGTTGTGTTAGAAAAATTATATATGAAAAAAAAATGAAAGTAAATTGAGAAAATGAGAAAAAGAAAAAGAAAAAGAAAAGAAAAAAAATGATGACGAAGAAAAGAGCAGAAAAAGAGTTTGTGAGTATTTAGTGCTTATTTCAGTTACATTGAGGCAATACCATCAAATAAAGTTGAGATCCACCAAATATGGCCTTAACCCACTTTTTCTGTGTTTTTGACTACCCAAATATTGCTAAGAAATCTAACTTATTGTTAGGATTATGGGAATTCAATTAAAGTGTAACACCATGTGAGGACACAAATACAGATCGTATGTGAATCTGGTGAGATTGTGAGCTCAAAGAGAAAGAAGAAAAAAAGAAAAGAAAAGAGAGAGAGAGAGGATGAATATAAAAGAAACAGAAGAGAGCATAGTTTTTCATGTCTTTCTCTAAGTTGAGTTACATAATAATCTAGGAATCTAGATTCTGTAGTACTAATCTCCATGTAGCACCAACTGAGAGTGAGCCACCAAATCAACACCCATTTTCCTCAGACATTCTCTACTTGAGCTTAATGCTGGGATGGAACTCATAGAATATCTTGGATACCCCGAGGGAAAAGTTTGCCTATCCTGCTAGAATTTTACTAGGGGTAAAGTATAGGCTTTAGAGGTAAATCAGTTTTTTCACTCGAGTCCATTGCAAAAGCTACATAGTTGCACTTTCACGTACCTGAATTTCTAGATTTCTGGATGAAACAAAAGGAGAGAAATCTTTAGTCAAACTCTTGGATAAAAAGAATAAGCATTCCTTTAGGGCTGAAGTTATAAATAACTTAGTCATGCATTTGCTAGGGACTAGCAAAGCTTAGGCATGGGGGTATGATTGCACAGCAATCATGGCTCCTCATCAACCTAAATAATGTCTAAACCTATCTTAATTTGTGGATATTGCACTCATATTTTGCATATCATGCATTGCATCAGTTTATCTAGAATAAGATGAGACATCTTGCTATTTAATGGTTTTTATTGCTATTTGCAAGTAATAAAGCTATCTAGGATGTGGGAGATAATGGAATAAAGCAATAAAGGAAGAAGAAGACTGATTCAGACAAGAGGAGTGAGGAGGATAGCCTTATCCCTACCCTTAGAAACCCTAGGATAGCCTTCCCAAACCTAAAACCACCTCCATTAGGACACCTTAGCCACAAAACCTAAGGTTGTCCATGACTCTCTCCTCCAAAGGGTAATCCTCCTCCTTCAAGGCTCCATGGATGGCCATAGAGAAGCTTCTCCACAACTCCTCAAGGACAGCTAGGAAGAAGAAGGGATCTCCACCCTCTCATCTTCTCTTGGGTGTGCTACCTTCTCATCCTAGAGAGGATGCCCCCCATCTTCTTCTCTTCTTGGATGACCGTGAAGGCTCACCTAGCCTCTTGTGGTCGACCATCTCTTTTGATAGGTGTGTAGACGTGTTTGTATACCCACGGTCTAGCCTACACCCTCACACAAGGCTAATGGCCCTAGTGGCACTTTCCAGCTAGAGAGATTTTCTCTATTTATATGCTTTCTAGTGTAGATGCATTGACATTTTCATGCATAAATAATATTGTGTGATCATCATTCTATAATTGATTGTCTTTGTCTTCATGCGACTTAGGTTTGTCACACCATGCATGGCCACCATGGCCTCATTTAGATGCATGTAGTCACTTAGGTTTTTGCTAGCATATCTAGATCTAGGTTTCAGTTTGCTTGTCAAAATAAAAATAAAAAACACAAAAAAAGTGCAAAAGACAAAAAGACCAAAAATATTAGGTTAGATTAGATTTAGGCTAGAAAAGTCGATCCAAATCTTGACTTGTTTTCACGCCTCCCAAAGACGAATGATCGGGACTCAATTTCTAAAAAGAAAAGAAATCTATGAGAGTTTTGTTATTATAAATATTTCTATCAAGGGGATTTTGTGGCTATACTATGATTTCTGACAATTTTAAAAAGCTCGAATTCCACGTTCGTCATGCCTTATCAAAAGTGTAATCCCCAATGACACATGAAATCAAGGGGGCACCTGCATCTCTCTTCTTTAGGGGAAGGTGATGTAGGATAACAAAACTAGCCTGCTTAGAGAATATGGGTTCCTTTGGTTTATGCTTTTGAGTGCATAAATCTTTCAGGAACTTAGCAAAAGCCAGGAGGTGCTTAATAGCATTGAGGAGCAGGATACTGATCTCTACACTCTTGAATAAATTCAGGAGCTCCTCATTGCTGTCTAGGATGTTCTTCTTCCTGGTTTTTAATAGGGCCTCAAGGAATGGAATGTGAGTCATGTACTTAATTTCAAGTCCCTGAGACTTGCTTTCTTCTTCAACTTTCTCCTTTTCTTCCTCGGGCTCACCAGGGTTTTGGTTACTAGAAGAAGGTAGTTAGGGGTCCTAGGTTTGCTTCCCACTCCTCAAGGTGATGAAGTTTGCAGAGGCATACGAGTTTGGATCTTGGGAACAGTTAGGGAAGATTAGAGGGGCTTGATTAGCCAGATATCCAGGAGCAAAAGAAGTGGAACGGCCCTACTCAACCACTTGAGCATGTGCATGTGGGTCCCTTTGATTCCCATACCGTAGGTCTCTATTACCTTGATTTTGTACATTGCGGTGATTGGGTACGAATTGAGATGGTAGAGATCTAGGTTGACGGGTATTAGCAATAAGCCCAAATTGCAAGTTTTCCAGTGATGTCTTCATTTGCTTCATAAGTTGGAGCATAGATCCTTGCATTTCTACCATCTGCTGGTTTAAATCAGCCTGCCCTACTGGTTGTTGGGCATTCCAAGATGGCTGATTAACCTATCTTAGGGGCAACTAGATGTATACTTGACCCTGACCCATAGGTCTTTAAGGTGCATAGTTCTCGGGTCATATCTGGGTTTATTACCCCTGATTCTTCCAAGAGAAGTTAGGGCGGTTCCTCCAACCCGGGTTATAAGTGTTGGAATACAGGTTGGACCTAGCATTCTCCTGTATAGCATGTACATCCTCATAGTGCAAGGATGGAGAAAAGGAATAATTAGAAAAACTAGGATTAAAGGCCCTAGTTTGGAACCAATAAGGTTCCAAGAAATTCTAGCTCATAGGTTGAGCCGACTCAAATTGGTTCAGGAACTCCCGCCCCGTGGAAGCTCGTGAAGAATGGAATCCTGAATTCTGGGATTGAGTGGGTGTAGATGTGTTTCCCAAATTTCCAACCATCCACTATTCCATCCTTTTCATAACCAGGTCCACCTTATCTAATTTATTGCAAATCAATTCCATGTCAAATGAATGAGAGTTCTAAATCTCATTAGCATTTGTCCTGGGTTGTTGGGACCAGTTGAAAGTCTCCAAGGAGGCGTGATTTATTGAATTCTCACTCATTTCCTCGAACAAGTCATATGCACTATCAGCATCCCCGTTGAGGAAATTGCCTCCATAGGAGGAGTCCACATGATTACAGAGTTGTTCTACCAACCCGTGGTAAAATATCTGCACGAGTTGCCATCTCAGCACCTCGTGTTGTGGTGACCTTTGTAAAAGATCTTGGAATCGCTGCCAGGCACCATGAAACGGTTCCTTTGACCGCTGGGTGAAAGTGGTAATCACCCATCGCAAAGCATTGGTCCATCCAACTAGGAAGAATTTCTTTAGGAAAGCCGACTTAAGAGTAACCCTAGTTTCTATTACCCTTCTAATGGTCTGGTACCAATGTGCGGCCTTATCCCTGACAGAACGGGGAAAAAGCCTCATGATCATTTGCTCTTCGTTCACATTCCTAGCTTTGGTGGTCTGAACCAAAGTGGTCGATCAACCAAGTGCTGGAATGGGTCCTCAGAGCCAAGCCCATGGAAATGTTTAATCACCCTTAAAACCTGGGGCTTGATTTCTACGTCTCCGGTGGGAATCATGACACTGGGACGTTCCCTATGATTTGAAGGATCATGGAAATCCTTTAAGGGCCAAGCACCCTGACCATTCATTTGTTGGAACCATTGCTGCATGTACTGCAGCTCTTCCAACTACCTCAGAATCAGCTTCTGCTGGTTTGGGGGTAGGCGCAGTGGTTGTTGATTAGCCATTGGATCAATTTGACTATGACTCAACCTCCGCCTCCAAGAATGGTCTAAAGGTCCTTCCAAGGGAGGATTCAATGACCTCCTTCTGAGCATGCACTAGAGGAAGTCGAAAGGATGGGGAAAAATGGAGCCTTGCAACACAAAAGTATAAGCCTGTCATTAAATTGGGTAGCTTAAGGACTTATGCTTCAGAAATAAGCTCTGACCACATGATGAATTTGGTGTTGTCCTTACTTCCGAAGGTGGTAAAGTTGGGTCGGCGAAGCTGGGGGAGCATGTCCTGAGGGTCGCTAATTATGCCAAACCCCTGCTTACTTAAGTCATTTGATAGTCGGGGTCCCCAACTTAGCACCCTTTGAAGCAAGTTGACATCACTAATTCAAAATGCATTCAAGAGAATACCTTGAAATGGACTCAATGACTCCTAGGGCTAATGTCTACTCAATTTTAATTAAACCCTGGGATAATAGTGCTTCTAGAATGTGATTGGCCCTTAATTGGGTTATACACTTAATGATCAATTATCAAGTGTGTATGTGCACAACCAATGGTTTCTCAAGCAAGATTAACTTTTGGTGAGGTGAATTTTAGGGTTTGACTCTTGCTTAGTAGCTTTTAGGATACAGATATTAGGTGTATTCAACCAAGTTTTGTGAGGCAAAACCAAGTGTGAAAGCATGAGTTCAAGTATTTTCCTTTAAAACCAAAAGAATATGGAGTGCCTGGTTTTGACCTAAATATTTGAATCCGATGGGGCAGCTACAAGATGAATCAATTCTAAATTAGGTGGTACGTGATCATCGACTTTTGATTTGCAATAAAAATGATGTTTAAATGTCGTTATTGTAGTAAAGATGTCATGAAATGCAAACCGATGTCTGATAAATGATAGTTTATCATCATTCTTATGCTCTAAAACTAACCTAGCTCTTAGGATTTTAACTATGCAAACAAGTTTCTGGGCTGCACTTAGGCATCATATAGGTTAAGTATGCATTGCATTGTTTTGTTGTTTCGAACATGTTTATTTGAGTGTTAGGGTTAAAACAGATAAGCAAAACCCTAACACTCATGACGGCAAATGGTGAAGAAGAAGCCCAATTCAGCTGAGACTTAGCCAGATCCAGCTCCACATAGCTCGATTCCAGCTTACTTGGGTCAGGATTAGCTCCATTTATCTCAATTCAGCTCATCTTGGCTGGATGGCAGCTTAGGGAAGCTCATTCTAGCTAAACCTAGCTCAAGTAAGCTCAAATCCAGCTCAACTTGGTTGAGTCCAGTTCATCCCAGCTCCATTCATTTCATTGGGAGCTCTAACTAGCTCAACTAAGTTGACATTAGTTTAGTCAGCTTAGATCCAGCTCAACTTGGTTTAGTCTAGCTCATCCTAGCTCCATTCAATTCATTTGGAGCCCTAGCTAGCTCAACTGAGTTGACTTGAGTTCATTCCAGCTCCACCTAGCTCTACCAAGATCCTCGTAGCTCATAGGAGCTCCAATAAACTTAGCTTAGCTACTAGTTTTTAGCTAGCTAAGCTAGGTCAGCAGAGAAGTCCACAGCCAACTTCCCCCAGCTCCAGAATAGTGGATACTAGCTCAACCTACTCAATTTAGTATCTAGCAAAGAATTAGCTAGCTAAAGTAGAGTAGTTGAGCTCCTACAAGGACTTCTTCAGCAGATGATAGCTCCCATAAGCTTCAGGGTATCTCAAGGCTACTCCCTCAGGTCCTCCTCCCTAAACCCAAATCCTTTCGACCTCTTCTACTCAAGCTTTAGTTAAGCTAGCTTAGCTAGCTTAGCTAAGCTCAAAACCAGCTCCACCTCCATGGCCATCCATTTAAACCCTTAGCTAACTTCACCTTAACAACTACTCCAAGTCCACCACCTAAGCAAACTAGCTACTCCACTCCTAGTTGGCACCACCAACCCTCATGACCCTTCACATCACCACCACCAAAGGCCAGCTAATTTTCCCTCCAAAACTACCCATAACCACCACCTTAACCCACTTCAAGTTGGTGGCAAAAGATCCTCCACATCCCTTCAAGGTGGCACCAACTTGAAGCCCCATCATCCATCCTACACATCCCCCCTTATCCTATCTCCACCATCCATCTAGTGGTGCCACCCTTAACCCTCATACACTTGGTCCCAACACCACTTAACCCACCATAACTACCCCCTACACATCCCACACTTGGTGCCAAATACCCTCAACCATCCACCACATAACCACCACCTTATAAGGCCATCCTTGTCCTACACCTACCCACCTTCTAGAACCCTAGGGTTGGCACCACCTAACCCTCTCCCTTAAACATCCTAAAGTGGCGCCAAAACCACTTAACCACCACTCCATACACCCCTCCTTTTGGCGCCACCTTATATCTACCCTCCATTCACCAACCACCACCCTACAACACCATCCTAACCCAACACACACCCTACACGCCACCTAACCCTACCTCCATCAATCCTTAACCCTAGCCCCCACCTAGGGTTGGCGCCAAATGCCAAGCATCCCCCCCTTTTGGCACCACCCATTATCAACTCTAGGATATACTAACCACCCTCTACAACCCATCCTAGCCCTCTATCCATTAACTGTCCTTAACCCCCTTCCACTCCTATAAAAAGACCAACACCCACCATCGTTAATTCACCCTTGGATACATAATTTTCTACCCATACTTCCATCTTCCATAGACAGGCAAGAGAAGAAGAAGATTAAGGGGTCACTCTGTCCCCTTGGTGCCTTCTCCTCTTCTCTTCTCTCTTGTGTCCACTCTGTAAGCACCTCTGTTTTGATACACCAAAATTATGTTTATTGCTAAACTAACATTTCAGAACTATCTTGGATTAAAGCATCAAAGCTTCTTTCAAGACAAGAGAAGATAGTTGCTAATGTGCATCTTTTACATTTATTTGAGTCTAGGACATCATTGTACGGGACCTCAATTAAAGCTCAAATACAAATTTTTCACACATCTTTTCAAAACCAAACTTTTAGGGTTATTGATCGATCAAACTATATAATTAATCAACCAAATCACCTTAATCGACCAACCAAATCAATTGACTGATCAAATTAGCCCATTTTAGGAAGTTGAGAAAAATCCTCCTGATTGACCAACCAATCTAATTGATCGATCAATCAGTGATCAACCAACCTTCTTAATTGATCGACCAAATTGCCTTTTGATCGACCAATTAACCTTAATTGATCGACCAATTTTATTTCCTATTCATGCAAAACTTTTTGTATAAATAGAGATCATACGCGGCCCATTCTTACACAACTTTTAAAATGGAAAATACCATTCAAAGATAGAGCTTCTCGTGCTTATTTCCAAAGGCTTTCATGCCTTGTTCTTCACATTCTTCAAAAGCACGACCCCTCGAACCTCTGCAAAAAATCAGCTTGATCATTTATTGAAGTTCCATAGAATTCATTTTCTTATTATACTACTTTGTTATTTTGATTTGTAGATTCCAAGTTTGTTTGGAAGATCCGTTGTTGTCTTTACTTATCTTTAGGATAAAAGGGAAGTGGATTGTAAGAGGTTGTGCCACCCTCATTCAAGTGGTATGATTTAGTGGATTGGCTAGCGTTGCCTAGTCGGAAAAATCCTAGGTTGGGAGGCTTAGGTAGTGGCTTTCACCCAGATTGGGTGTCCACTATAAATTAAGTGTACTCTGTGTATGAATCTCTATTGCTTTATTTTTTAATTTGTACCTATAAATCCAAGCAATACTATTCATTCCTCCCCTCTAGTATTTAGCTGTGATCCATAGAATATTCCTACCATTCTCAATTGGTATCAGAGCTTAGTTGTCCAGAAAGATGTCAAAGTCTTCTGTCAACACATACGCTGAGGAGCAATCTATTGTTCATCCTCCTTTCTTCGAAGGGACAAACTATGGATATTGGAAGACTAGGATGCAAATCTTCCTTGAATCCATGGACTTTGAGGTATGGTATGTCATTGCATCCAAATACACTCGTCCTGAAATCAACGAAGGAGTGGTGATGACACCAGACCAGAAGAAGATGGCAACCCACAATGCCAAAGCAATGAATGCAATTGTCTGCGGACTTTCAAAAGCAGAATTCAACCATGTCTCTGCATGCAAAATGGCATATGAAATCTAGAGCATAGTTGAAGTCACCCATGAGGGAACAACTAAGGTAAAAGAAACTCAAGTAAATTTACTAATGCAAAATTATGAGCTTTTCAGGATGATGTTTACACAATTCATGGACATCATGAACTCCCTACGGAATCTAGATCAAGTTATAAAGAATGATGCACTGGTAAGAAAGATCCTATGTTCACTTAACAGTGTTTTGGAGACCAAGACAATAGCCATTCAAGAATCATAAGATTTGTCCACCCTAAAACTGGATGATCTTATTGGAAGTCGGATGGCTTATAAATTTCAACTCCAACACATGAAGGAGCAAAAAGATGAAGGAACCAAAAAGAAGATCATAGCCCTTGAAGCTAATCAGGAATCTAAAGAATTATCAAGTGGAGAAAAAGCGGAAGACATAGCTCTTCTCTCCAAAAAATTTAGAAAGTTCCTCAAGAATAAGAGGAGCTGGAAGAAGGAAGAATCAAAGATGGATGCAATTATCTGCTACAACTGCAAAAGAAAGAGACACATTAAGAAAGACTATCCAGTTCTCAAGAAAGAGTTGGAAAAGAAGTTCTTCAGAAAAGATGGAAAGAAGAAGGCTTTCACGGCAACATGGGATGAATCAGACTCAAGCTCAAAAGAAAAAACTTCCGGAGAAGAAGCTCTTCTAGGACTAATGGCACTAGAAGATGAGGTAACCTCTTTTTCACAAGATGAGTTATTACAAGAATTTTTTGAGATGCATTGCATAGCTAAGTCATTAAAAATAGAAAATAAAAACCTAACTAAAGCATTAGGAGAAGAGAGAACACACAAAGATATACTTACTCAACAAAAGAAAGAATTATTTGTTGAAATAATGTCATTAAAATTACAGATAGAAAATTTAAATGTAGATATAGATAAATTAAAAGAAAACTCTATTGTTCTATTAAATGACCTAACTAAATTCACAAATGGAAGTAGAAACTTGCATAAATTGTTAGGAACACAAACCCAATGCACCACAAAATTTTGGTTAGGCTATATACCAAAAATTAAGCAATGAAGCATCTAGTTCTAGCCAGATCAAAGGGAAATGTAGCTTGCCAAAGCAGGCAATGCGAACTAACCACCATGAACCCAAACAAAAATGGGTACCAAAACATATTTTGCAATCTTCTTTTGTAGGTTATGTAGATTATAAGAAGTGGACCTTCTAATAAATCAACGGAACATTGAAGCCACTTTATGAAACAAAGCCTCACAATCACAAACCAATTACAGGAAAGAGAAGAAAGAAGGTGGATAATGGACAACGATTATTCCAAGCACATGACCAGCTAAGAAGACCTATTCCTATAGCTCAACCGTCAAGAAGGTGGTACAGTCACATTTCGGAACAACCATAAGGGTTGTATAATTGGTACTGGCCAAATTGGTTACTCTTCTACCTCTTCTGATAATGTGCATTTAGTTAAAGGTTTGAAACATAATCTATTAAGTGTAAGCCAAATATGTGATAAAGGAAATATAATCATATTCACATCAAAAGGTTTTAAAATTTGTAACAAAGAAACAAAACAAATTATTCTTAAAGGAAATAGGCATAAATACATTTACACAGTAAACTTTGACAAATACGATAGTCTTGAATCTCTAGTCGTATCTGACAAAGAAGCAACACTTTGGCATAAATGACTAGGTCATGTTCACATGGGCAACATTAGTAAACTTGTGAAACATGAACTTGTCAAGGGACTGCCAAATATCAACTTTAGGAAAAGCCAAGTTTGCGATTCTTGTCAAGTTGGTAAACAAACCAAAAACGATTATTAGCACTTCTCAACTTGTGGAGCTACTTCACTTAGACTTGTTCGGACCAACAAAATCCAAAAGCCTAAGCAGGTGTAGATACTATTTAGTCATAATTGACGACTTCTCTAGATTTACTTGGGTATCTTTCTTAAAAAGTAAGGACTTAGCCATAGATGCCTTTAGCAAACTGTTAGAAGACTACAGAATGAGAAAGGATCAGAAGTGATCATGGTGGAGAATTTGAAAATGAATCATTTTCAAATTTTTGTGATCAATATGGAATCAAACATAAGTTTTCCTTCCCTAGAGCTGCACCTCAGAATGGTGAGTTGAAAGGAAAAATAGGACTTTCCAAGAGTGTGCCCACACAATGCTATGTGAGTCAAAGCTGCCTCGATATTTTTGGGCTGAGGTTGTAAATACTACTTGCTATATCTAGAATATGACCTTAGTCAGACCAATCCTAAAGAAGACACCTTTTGAACTCTATCATGGAAGAACACCTAGAATTTCCTACTTCAAGATTTTCGGATGTCGATGCTTTATACTTAATACTAAAGATAATCTTGATAAGTTCGATGCTAAAAGCTCGGAAGGGATTTTCTTAGGTTATTCAACTAGAAGTAAAGCCTATAGGGTCTTTAATAAGAAGAATTCTATTGTTGAGGAAACCATGCATGTATCATTTGATGAAGGTTTAGTTCAACATAAATCTTCTACAATTGATGATGATGGACTAGTACATTATCTATCGAACATTCCAGAAGAGAATATTTCTAGTGAACTACCCAAAGATATCTCTTTTGTGAAGGATCATCCAAAAGAACTAGTAATAGGAGATTTGTTAAAAGGAGTTCAAACCAGATCTTCCCTTAACACACTAGCCTTTATAGCCTTTGTTTCACAATTAGAACCTAAAAATGTTAAGGAAGCTTTCTCAGACAACTGTTGGATTATTGGTATGGAAGATAAGCTAAATCAATTTAAGAAAAATCAAGTATGGGAACTTATTTCAAAGCCTGAATCACAAACCATTATAGGAACCAAGTGGGTTTTCAGAAACAAAGTTGATGAATTAGGAAATGTAGTTAGAAATAAAGCTAGACTTGTGGCTCAAGGATACAATCAAGAAGAAGGAAAAGATTTTGATGAAACATATGCACCTGTTGCTCAACTAGAATCTATTATAATGTTGCTAGCTTTTGCAGCTCATATGGAATTCAAACTCTTCCAAATGGATGTCAAAAGTGTCTTTCTAAATGGATTCATCAAGGCGGAAGTCTTTGTTAAACAACCTCCAGGTTTTAACGATCTAAATCATCCAAAACACGTATACAAATTAAACAAAGCATTATATGGTCTAAAACAAGCTCCACAAGCTTGGTATGATAGATTAAAATCATATCTAATTGACAATGAGTTTAAAATTGGTCAAATAGATCCAACCTTATTTACTAAAAAATAAGAAAATGATCTCTTATAATTTAAATATATGTAGATGATATTATTTTCAGTGCTACTAATGATCTACTTTGCCAAGACTTGCAAAGGTAATGTAGGTTCAATTAGAAATGAGCATGATGGAAGAACTCAAGTTCTTCTTAGGTCTTCAGTTTGATTAGATATCCTCCGGAATCTTCATATCTCAAACAAAATACACAACAGATATATTGAAGAAATTTTCAATGCATAAAGTCAAAGGTAAATAAACACCAATGGCAACTTCTGCCCAATTGAAAACTGATGACACAGGTAAAAGAGTAGATCATAAACTATACAGAAGCATGATGGGATCTCTATTATATTTAACTGCAAGTACACCTGACATTCTATTTTGTACTTGTTTATGTGCTGGCTTTCAAGTAAACCCTAAAGAATCACATCCACATGCTGTTAAAAGAATACTTAGATATCTAAACAACACACAAGACTTAGGACTTTTTTATCCAAAGTCAGACACATTGGAATTATATTCCTTTTGTGATGTTGACTATGTGAGTAGCTTCACAGACCGTAAGAGCACTAGTGGAACTTGTCAATTTCTTAGAAATTCCCTAGTCTCTTAGTTCTCTAGAAAACAAAACACTGTATCACTATCCACAACTGAAGCAGAATATGTAGCAGCATCTTTAGCTTGTTCACAACTATTGTGGATGAAACAAATATTACAAGACTTTGGTTTATCTTATAAGAATAACAAGATTTTGTGTTACAACACAAGTGCTATTAACCTATCCAAGAATCCAGTACAATACTCTAGGACCAAACATATAGATGTTAGACATTAGTTTCTTAGAGATTATGCCTTGAAAGGGGATATCAATTTAGAATTTGTTAACACAGAAAAATAACTAGTTGATATATTCAGAAAACCATTACAAAAAGATAGGTTTAATCAAATTTGTCATTTACTAGGTTTATCTAGATTAAAAGATCTTAATTAATTGGCCTAATAAATGTCTCTTTTATTATTTTGATCGATCGATCTTCAAAAATTGATTGACCAACCTTTGATCGATCAAAACTCCTATTTGATCGATAAAAACTTGATTTTCGCCTGGCGAGAATTTTCCCTCCACAACTCTGTCCTTTTGATCGATCAATCAAATTGTTTGATCAACCAATCTATTTGGGTGGGAATTTTCCCTCCAAACATTCAAACTCTAATCGACCAATTACTTGTTTTGATCGATCTCTTCTTGTTTTGATCGACCAAAAACCATATTTGATCGACAAAAATCGACAGTTTCTCTTTTTGAAGATTGCAATCTCACTTCCTCATTTCGCGTTCCCAATCCACTCTTACTGTTTCTAACCTATGTGATTAGTTGCCTTAAGTGTGTTTACCTATTTTACTAATCACATTCTCTATAAAACACCCCTTTTTTCACCCTTACACCTAATTTTTACTATAAAAAATCTTTTGGTCTCCACTCCTCAAAACATACCCGACCCTACTCTTCTCTTCACTGTCTGATCAACCAATGCCGACGCCAACCTCCTCACACAAGCCACCTCCATGCGTGGGTCGACCGTGCACTAGTCCTCACGAGTGCATGCTCGCTCGTTGCCTCTTTGCACCTTCATGCTTGCGTGACTTCAACCTCCTCTCACGCCCTCCATCCGACCTCCATTTTGATCGACCAACTTTGGTTCGATTTTGGTACATTCTAAACCTTGAATACATCCATTCCTTTGGATTTCTCTTCTGTTTATAATGTGCTTTGACTTATTTTCTCACTGGTTCGATCTTGCTTGTGTATTTTTCTTAAGGAATCATGTAGCATACATGAGTTTATCATTCGGTCAAATATTCTTTTATTTCGTTCTGAGGTCTTTTGGTCAACTAAACTCCTTGGTTGATCGACCAAAATTCCAGTTCTTTTTTGGCCGAGCAGTCATCTTATTTGATCAACCAACCATGTTCTTCAGCTCTTTACCATGGCACCCAAACATGCACACGGCTCTTCCAGTCATCGTGATGACACTTTTGATCACTTTTTCAATACAGAGGCTGCTCGTGATCGTTTCTTGTTATTTGCAAAATTCTCTCCACATGTCGGTAGACCTGTTGACTGATTGCACCGCAAAAATACACCTGCAATTGCGTCGTCTTGTGCTATTTCCTAACATTACCAGTGCATATTAGTGTTCCATAGTCGCATTTGTAAAAATACATGCATGCATGCATTTATTTGAGAGGAGAGGAGAGTAAATAAGTGGCCTTGCAATTAACATTTCTCCTCAAGTGACTCATTGCAAATTCACCATCTTTTTATTTTTTATTTCACTTGATTTATAAATCTTCCCCGCGGCTGCATGGAACAACTTCTTCTCCTCACACCATTCCATGCCCATGCTCTCCCTGCCAAGCCATACCAGCCTCTCCCTGCAGCCTCATGCGAGCCATGCATAGCCAGGGCATGACTATGCATGTTCTTCCTCTTTTTTAAAAAGACCACGGTTTCTTCTTCTTCAACGGGCCGGGTCCACTTCAAAAACCAAATGCAGCTCACTTCTAGGCCATCGTCCTCTCCTCCCTCTCCCTCCACACAACGGCCCTCCTCAGAGACACCCGGCGGACAGGAGCCCTTATTGTGGTGCACACCACCACAGTCAGACCACCACCGCCCAGCTCTTCAAAGAGCCGTGGGCATGGTGGCTCTTTCTTGGTTCACCATTTGAAGACCTTCAGCCATTGCCGCAGGCTTCAAGGTCTAAAGCTCGAAGCTCAGCGGCAGCAGCAGCAGCACAGTAGCAGCAGTAGCCCCAGCCCATTCCGTGCGTGCCTGCAGGCGCCCTCGCCCCCAGCACGCGCCTACAGGCACCACCACCTCCCGCTTCTTCGCTCTGTCGCACTCCCTCTTCCGCCTGCAACCGGCCACTGCACGCCTCTGCAGTGACCAGCCAAGCACCCCAGCGCACCCCAGCAACACCTGCAAGCCTCCACGCAAGCAGCAGCCATCACCCTCGCCCTCCATCGCGCACGCCAGCAACCCTCTCCGTGCGCTCTGTCGCAACCCTCCAGCCGCAAGCCACCAGTCGAAGCCACTCCGCCGCACACGTCGACCCGTTCGCACTCACAGCACCGCCTGCTCCTGGTTGTGCGGCACGGCCTTGCACTGTAGCCACTGTTCACGCCAGTTTGTGGAACACTGTGGCTACAGTGGGGTGACCGGTGAGTTTCTCACTTTACCGGTCACCCAGCGAGCTGCAATCGGCCTTCGCCCAAGCATGCGCCTGCTTGCGCATCTACCAGCCCACGTATGCCTGCCTTCGCCTGCCCCACTCACCCGCATGCACCAGCGTCACCCCCATACTCCTCTCCGCACAATGCTGTGCACTGCAGTCCCTCCTCTCCGCGCCACTCCCTCCAGCACACGTCCTCTGTGCGCATACGTGCCTCTGCGCATGGGTAGGACTCCAGACAGTGCGTTGAAGCTCCAGATGCCTTAACAGCGCCATCTCTCTCGCTCTCTCTCTCTCTCACTCTCTCTGACAACACTCACAGCACTCTCTTTACCGACGCTCACACACACATACACTCACACTTCCACACATACACACACACCTATACACTATTATATACATATATATATATGTATACATATATATATATAATGATATATATACATATATTTATATACATATATATATACATATATATATATATTTATATATATATATACTTATATCTATATATATAGTATTATTTATATAACAAAGTATTAGTATACATATATATATATACATATATCTATATACTAATATATATATATATATACATATATATTTACATATATATATATACTTATATATATATATATATATATTTATACATATATCTATACATATATTAGTACTTATATAAATATGTATTAGTCAATATACATACACACATATATATATATACCTCCATATACTTATATATATCTATACATATATATACACATATACTTATACATACATATATATACATATATTATCTATACACATATATTACCATATATAGATATATAGATATATATATTTACATCTATATAGTTATATATACATACTTATACATATATATATATACATATATCTATATACTTATATATATATATATATATATACACACATATATACTTACCTATATACATATATTTATATACATATATACACACCTACTCATATATACATATTTATCTATATAACTATACATACATATATAGCTACATACATATATACATGTACTTATATATATATATATATATACATATATATACCTATATATTTATAACCATATATATATAGATATATTTACATATATACATATATATATATATATTTTTTCACGTTACTTATCATACGTGGTATCGCGGCAATATCTGCACCAGTTGCTGATATTCCTCGATACACACGTACAAAAAGCGTGTTCGCATTCATCTTCCACCATCCATCCTACACTCCATGCGGCAACTCTTCCTTTCAGTTGCATCTTTCTAGACGACAACCGACTCGACACAGTGCTACGCTCCATCTCCGCCTCCACCCCCACCCCTTTATACATATATAGTATAGACATATATACATATACATACTATAGTTACTTTACTTCTATTTCTCTTGCATGACCATAAAAAGATAAAAAAGAACATATAAATGAGAAAAGATAATCTTTGACTTGTAGGTACTCCGTCTTGCAAATAACAAGACCCATTTTGGAACCCTGTTTTGGCTCAAAGCCAAGAACCTAATTTTGAGGGTGTGCCTGAAGGACCAAGATTATCAGAAAAAAATCGAAATAGAAAAACACCAAAAACACAATAAACGAATGGAAGGGATTCGTTGTAGGAAAGGCGTAGAAACTTGACTTGTACCCCACTTCCCTGAGTTCGACCTGGGCCTAAAAGTGACCAAGATAAAATCATGTAGGCCTGGTTAAAAGATTTTGTAAAGAGATGGTTAGGTACGATTTAGGTTAACCACTATTCACACTTCAACGATAAAATCATCATATTAACAACCTATTCGTGTCCGACACCACGCCTTTTCTGGCGCCGTTGCCGGGGAAGTGCGCTTTCAAGTAAGTTTCTATTCAATTCCTTTCAATTTTTCTCTTCTCTTCATGGGTGTCTCTATTTTTGGTGTGCAGGTGAACCTATTGCAAGGAGAAGGCAGGCAGACAAAGTCGGAGACGTGAGCAGATCCAAGGCGGGAATGAGAGTGTGAAGACGTCGACTCCGCATTGGAGCTTCAGACACATTGCCGAACAAGTAGGTTTTATTTTCTTAGCAACCTACGTTAACTTGTAACCTTAATAAGAAAGAAAGAAAACTAAAAAACTAAAAAACTAGAAAAACTTCTTGGGATCTCTTGGGGCAAGTGGACTAAAATTCACTTGTCTGATTGATTGTCTTCACTCTTACCGCCCTGCGATTTCCCACCTTACTTTCCATAGCGAAAATCAAAGAATCTTGATTCTTGAATTTTTCGCCGTGTGAAGTATTCTTTGAGGCAAACATAAAAAGATTGATTGCACCCCTCTTTTGCCTCACTTATCTACAATTCAAGATCACATTTTTGGTGGGGAGACTTGGAATTGAGTTAATTCCAACCCAACCATGACTTTTCAACTTGCCTAAGATTCAATCCCGAATACCTCAACCCCCAACAATTTGATTTTCTTTATCTTCTGGTTGAGCCTTGTGTGTGGAAATCATTCTGGTAATTGGGAGCACTTGAATTGAAGTGCTTTGGCTCTCTTTCACACTAAATCTAAAACTGATTCGTGCATCCACACATAGAAATCTCCATTTAGGGAAGCCCATTGCATTGTAGCATGCATCAACCAATTGACATTGAAGAAGGGTTTATTGGGCTTAGAAGAAAACCTGTATTTTCTCAAAAACCCGGAGATTGGTTGAATTGGTAATTCAGCAAAATCCTAAAATCCATACTACTTAAGGCTGAATTCTAAAAACCAATCACCAATCAAAACTTCAATTCAGGGAGATTTCCCCAATGCATGCTTGTTTTACACACTCTGAAAAATCAATTACTTGGGCATTACCTGTAAACAATGCCCTTCACATTCCAAAAGCACTTGATCCTAAACCTCTAACTAAAATTGGTAGTAACTTGACCCTTACTAAGGATTGGAGGTCTAACTACCTGCGTGTAGCGTCTACGTGCCGGTGACGATTCCCGCATGCTATTGAGTGTCCAAGACTGGGGAAAATGGCCTTTCAATCTGGACAGGTGGTTCTGCGGTGCTCGCATTCGGTTCCATAGTTCGTGATACTAGGTAAATTAGATCTTTAGGTCTAAGGGCACATTGTAGAGGTTAGGAATTTGATTGTATTGATTTGTCATCAAGTGTACCTTTGTGGCGTCATTTCTCTCATCTCTTTTCCCTTCTTGTCCCCCCAATTCTTCCTGCGATAGTGCATGTTTGGGACGAGGTCACAAAACCCTGAACTGTTTGAATTGCCTGATAAATTTAGAAAAGAAGCTGAATCGTCCTCCTCCTCCACAAACATGGCTGCACGCCCACCCCCAAATCCCGAGGGAGGAAACCACCCTTAGAACCCACCAGGTGGTGGAGCCTTAGATCCCATAACCCGCCTCCAAGCCCAAATGGAAAGGTATAATGAACAAATTAAGGCCATTCGGGAAACATTGGAGGAAATGCAAAACCCTCCCGAATGGGAGGAGCCTAGGTCTCTTAGCTCCTATCAGAATCCCACTGCTTCAGAGACCCTAGGACAAATTCGAGTCCCCATGGTCGGGGATGACTTTGAACTAAAACCTAACATTATTGGCCTAATAAATTTTCACTTCCTTGGTCTTGCAAGTAAAGATCCTTTTCTCCACTTGGAAGACCTAACCAGACTGGCTGAAATGGTTAAACCAAGAAATGTCGAGTTACCTATAGTCATCATGAAAATGTTCCCGTTTTCATTGCAGGATAAAGCTTCGCAGTGGTTACGCACACTTGGGAGAACCATCTACTCTTGGGAAGAGATGCGAACAGCGTTTCTCAAGAAGTTCTTCCCAATCGGGCGAACCAATGCGCTTCGCCATGCTATCACCTCTTTTACGCAACAAAACGGCAAACAATTTCATAAGGCATGGGAGAGATATAATGACCTCCTCAGGAAGTGTCCGCACCACGGTCTGCCTAAGTGGCATATAACCTAGATTTTCTACTACGAGCTAAATGAGACTTTGAAGCAGATTGCAGATGCTTCCTGCGGAGGGAACTTTATTAATAAAGACGAGAATGGAGCATTTGAATTGTTTGAAAATATGAGTGAAAACTCGATGAACAATGCTTCCATTGTCGCCTTTAATCGTACCAGCCAGCCCCGAAATGTCCACGAAGTTGACACGGGACCCTCCCATTCATCCACTGATCTAAGCCTTATTTTACAAAAACTGGATGAAGTCTCCGTCGTGCATAATAAGCTGGATGAGCTTCTGGCCAACCCCGCCCATTCTATGGCAAACACCACCTCTTCACCACTTCGTCACAATCCCAATTCTTCCAACACCAGGCTTATCCCGAGAAACCCCGTAAGAACTTCCTTACCGAGTGTTGCGTTGAGCGACTCGGTAAGTCATGTGGAATTGGCTTCTGCGAGCCAGTATTTCGACACAGAAGACCAAGCCTCCGTGTGCTCGGACGCATACTTACATGTGGACGCGTCTTCTGGCATAGAAGATGTTTGCGCTCTGGGGAACAACCCGTTCTCTGCCACTTATAACCCAGGGTGGCGCAACCATCCGAACTTCGCATGGTCCAACAACCCATAGCGCCAAAACCCCGTGGGTGGACCAATGCAACCGTCTGCACCCGTTATCCCAAGGGCCCAGTCTAATCTTATGGCGAATCCGCCATCAGGCCCTTGCGTACCACAAACAGAACACACATCAAATCCTCTCGACAAATTGATGCGAATGATGACGAAAATGTCAAAGCACCATGAAGAGAACATGACCTCTCTTCAGCACCAATTGGTGTAGTAAAATGCTGAGATCAGTCAACTACGCATGGCGACTCGATCTCAGGGCACTCTTCCCGCCCAACCTATTCCAAACCCGCAAAATTTCGTACCCCGTGGTCCTCAACCATAGGTACGACCTTCTCAGGGGCAGGTTAATTAGATCCTGCAGGCTTCGAGCATTCCACCGGGATTTCAGGCTAATCCCGCTGCAGCATCGCACTCTTATGTCCCTATTGCAAACCCTCCTCCGCCGTATGATCCCACTGGACCCGCATTGTCCAATGCTATCACTACGAGGAGAGGTAAGCAGACCGTCGATCCACCTCGACCTGATCCTGGCCCGTCTTCTTCATCGCCCTCTCATTCGTGATGCGCACCGCATTCGCGAGAGGACGATACACCCAAATTGGTGCCAGAATCAGTTCCATTCCTTGAGGCTCGATTGAGGGAACCAAAAGGCAAAAAGAAAGATACGCAGGCCTTTGATAACCTACGTAATTTGTTCAGGGATGTAGAAATCAAGGTAGCCTTGCTCGAGTCTATCGACCACATACCTACTGTCGCCCAATTTTTCAAAGACTACACAACACCCAGGCGACAGTCAAAGAAAACTAAGAATCCAGTGGTTCTCTCGCCACATGCGAGTTGTGCTATACTTTCAAATCTACCACCGAAGTAGAAAGATCCGAGCACATCACTTATTTCCTATAGCATCCAAGGCTGCAATTTTAACCGTGCCATGCTTGATCTAGGATCTTCCATAAATCTCATACCGACCATCATGCTCGAAAAATTTTCCTTGGGAAATCTGAAACCCACCCCTGTCACGTTACAGTTGGCAGATCGTTCTGTCAAAATCCTGAAGGGTGTGGTGGAAGACGTGGTGGTTAGGGTCAACAGTCTCTGTTTTCCTATTGACTTTCTTGTTTAAGATATGGAAGTTCTTAGCTCACTTTCTGATTGTTCGATCATCCTTGGTCGACCTTTCTTGGCCACAGCCCATGCCCTTATCGACTGCGAGTCGAGCTGTATTGAGATTACCGTTGGATCTGAGAAGCTCAGGCTTAACATCTTCAAGGCAGCGAAGAATTGTGATTGCGATTTCATCGAGGATGACACTTCTGATGAGGACATGGCCGTCAGTGCGTGTATCGGCCTAATTGGGACCTATTCAGACTACTGTGGATTGCCTATAAACACTGTGGACAACCTGACCAACACAAATTGTGATGTTCCCCCATCCCTCCCTTGTCCCGTACCTTCTCCTGGCCAGACTTCTGACGAGGTTTTCTCCGCTTCTCATACCTCATGGTCTGAGTCATATCTAGGCTGCTCACCGCCGGTCCACACTCTTGAAGACCGGATTGCCCTTTCTTTCCTACCAAACCAGACGGATTTGAAATTCCACACTGGGACCTTGAGCCCACATCTTACTCACTGGGGCTATTCCCTTTTGGATCCATCTATCCAAGAAGCCCCTCTTCTTGGCCAATTTGAGGGCTAACTGCTTCCTCCTGACCTGTTTTCTGTTCAGCCTGGGATACTCTCCTCCCAGAAAATGCCAGATCTTTCACCACCCACCATCCACCCACCCTACCACCCTGCTGTATACCCTGCACCTCAACTCTCGTTACCCGATCTTTCATCCTTCCTCTACCCTACCCTGCATGCATATGAGGACATAGCATTGTTTGGCATGGGGGGGTGGATAGGCATCCATAGGATCTGGGCATTTTATGGTATCATGCAGTTCCTACCTATTTATAAATATGCAAGAAAAAGAAAAAAAAAATATATATATATACATATATATCTATGTATATAATAATAATAATAAAAAATGGTGTTTAGTAATGATCTGAAAGTTGAAACAAAAATACAATAAGTGTTTATGGATATTCAACCTCTGTTTTGACGACTTTCCAGGCCACAGAAGCTTGATTCGCTCAGGCTCGGGCTTAATTCACTTGAGCATTGGCAAAATAGATCAGAATCTCTCCTAACTAAGGATGTATTCTTGTACCTGAGACACCAGTACAGTATCCATTGGTTTACTTTTACTTGAGAGCTTAAGTAAACTTGGTTCACACTACACATATCAAGAAAGACCAGGTGAACATAAGATCCAACCCTAGTGTTCATTAGGGAAGGTGGAGTCCTTACCTGTGCGTGTAGGTAGACTTTTTATCCGAGGTTTTAGTCTTGTGTTTAGGAGAAACTCTTTCTACCAAAAAGATACTCTCCCACCAAAAAGAAAAGTGTGCTCCTCCAAATAAAGTTGTAAGAGATATACTGACACGTGGTTTAAAAAAAAAAAAAAGAGATGCAAATAAGCCAGTATATCTCACAAATATCTGTAAAATCTTCCTACGAAAAGTTCTGTTTTCCTTGAGCCACAAATGTCAGAAAATGGGAGTTGAGTTTTCCGTCATCATCTTAAGGGTCAATCCGAAAACACAAGCTGAAACTAGGACCAACCTTTACTTAAAGATTTGTGAAACCCTGGGCTTGAGTCTTAATGTTCAACTAGTCAGTCTTGATCCTTCACTAAGCGCAAGCCATAATCTCTTGAGCTCTTGAGTATGGCAAAAACCTCCTGGGTCCTGGAAATCATACTTAAGGATTAAATATCAAGACTCCTGATTAGTTGAGAGATGATCTATGACATGTGAGACTTAAAGTACTGGTAGTCTTCTTTACAATTGGTTCTCACAATATCCAACAATAAACACGCCTATGTTTGATTGTGAATTATGCGTGATTTGTAAAAGCGGGTTTTTAACGTCGTTGTAACACGCGAATTCGCTTTCGCTCTTAAATTTATATTCCTAGATAGGGGAGTATCTAGGGTCGTCCAAGGAGGCCAAATGTTTGCAATAGTGATTCTCTTGCTTCGAAAAAATCTCAACTTTCTTTTTGGTATTTTTCAATATATCATTTTTTTTCTCTTTTCAATTAAGACAACATGCGAAATGGTGGCGGGAAGATGATTTGCACTTCAAATTTAACTACTACTTCTAAGTGGCAAATAGAGCCTCTCCCTAAGCTCACTCTAGGCAAGTGGAGGCCTAGAATAATTAGGGAGAGGGAGTGAAAAATGCTAAAAAGCAAAGCAAGTAGAAATGCAAAATAGAAAATTGCAAAGAAGGCAACTAGATTACTAAAAAGTGTTTTACAAAAAAAAACCTAGTACAGGAATGCTTCTACTACTAGAAAAATGCAAATAATAAGAGAAAACACAAATCCTCTAGATAGATGGTGAAGAAGAGGGCTTCTTGCTCCAAGGTTGGTAGCTCCCAATCTTGAAAAGAGGGCCTCCTTCTTCTCCTTCCTTGAGAGCTCCGCCAAGGTGATGTCCTCCAAGGCAAGCCCTAAGGGGGCATGCCCTAAGCTTCTCTCCAAGGGTGGACGTCCACCCTAGGTCCTTCTCCCTTGCCTGGCCATCCTCCTTGAAGTGGAAGAGTCCTCCTCCTTGGTGTGGCTCAAGTTGAAGAGAGTGGGGAGAAGAAGGCACCAAAAGGGCTGGTGATGTGCCCCTTTAATCTCCTTCTCTACTCCTTCTTCTTGGCCGTAGGTATAGGTGGTTTAGGTAGCAAATTATACTAATGGAGTATGCCCCAAAATGGTGGTAGGTGGTGGCTTTTTATAGAATAGGAAGGGGGCTATGGTGACCTTTGAAATGGATGGCCAAGATGAGTTGGTGGAGGTGGTTGAAGATCCCATGGCCAAGGTGAGTTGGCGCCACTTTAAGGGACACCAAGGGGGTAGCTAAGGCTTTGGTGCCCTTTAGAATTGGCACCAAAATGGGCCTTCTAGAAGGCTATTAGGTGGCGCCACCTTAGGATTCTAGAAGGGGGGTATGTGGATGGCTAGGATGGGTTATGTGGGTAGGTGTAGGGTGGATGAAGGGGCTGAAAGTGGCGCCAATATAGAGGTGGTTAGGGATGGTTTTTGGAGCCAACTTTAGGTGTCTTTTGGTGGAGATAGTGGGGTGAAGGGATGGCTAGGAGGTGGTGCCAACTTGAGTAGGGTAGCTAGCTTAGGTAGGCTTGAGTTTGTGGAGCTAGCTAGGGTTGATTTTGAAGGTAATGGATGGCCAAGGAGCAGGTTGTTAGCTAAGCTAAGCTAAGCTAAGATAAGCTAAGCTAGCTTAGCTAATGGTGGAGTAGAGGGGAAGGTAATGGAGCTAGGGTTTGGAGGAAGGAGTTGAGGAGGAGAAGTCTGGAGCTGGAGCTGGAGTTGGCTGCTGCTGAAGAGGCTGACATGGGGCTACTCTAGCTAGCTTAGCTTGCTAGTTCTTTGCTAGTTGCTAAGCCAAGCTAAAATGAGCTAGCTTCTACCAAAATGAGCTGAGGTGAGCTAGGTCTGGTGCTCCCGGGGAGAATCAAGCTGGTTGAGGCAGCTAAGGTAGCTTAGCTCAACTGAGTTGAGATAAGCTGAGTCCCTGGGAGCTGGACTTGAGCTTCCTGAGCTGGGATGAGTTCTTCTTCCACTGGCTGGAGTTGAGTGGAGCTGGATGTAGCTGGATCTGAGCGGGGGTGAACTCCTGTCAACTTAGCTGAGCTAGCTAGAGCTCCCTGTGGACTAGTGGGAGCTTAGATGAGCTAGACTCAGCTAAGTTGAGCTGGATTTGAGCTGACTTGAGCTAGGGTGAGCTAAGGTGAACTCTCTTGAGCTGCCATCCAACTGAGATTAGCTGAATGTAGCTGGGATGAGCTAACCCTAGTTCAAGTAAGCTAGGTTCCAGCTGCGGTGAGCAGGATCAAGCTGAGGTGAGCTGGATCAATCTAAGGTGAGCTGGATCAGGCTGAGTTCCAGCTAATCTGGGCTTCTCCTTCACCATTTGCCTTCTTGAGTGCTAGGGTTTTAGGGATCTATATATCTGTACATCCCTAACACTCACAAAAAGATATTAAAAAGACAATAAAAAATGCAATGCATGCCTAACCTATTTTACGCCTAAATGCAGCCCAAAAACCCATTTGCAGAGTAAAATCCTAAGAGCTAGGTTTGTTTTAATGCATAAGAATGATGATAAACTGGCGTTTATCAATGTTGCCTCAGAAGAAAATCTTCAGCTTAAGATCACTTCTAAATACTATTTTGCTAGGGACTAGCAAAAGATAGGCATGGGGGTATGATTGCACCGCAAAAATACACATGTAATTGTTCCGTCTTGTGCTATTTCCTTACATTACCAGTGCATATTAGGGTTCCATAGTCGCATTTGTAAAAATACATGCATGCATGCATTTGTTTGAGAGGAGAGGAGAGTAAATAAGTGGCCTTGCAATTAACATTTCTCCTCAAGTGCATCATTGCAAATTCACCATCTTTTTATTTTTTATTTCAGTTGATTTTTAAATCTTCCCCGCGGCTGCATGGAACAACTCTTCTCCTTACACCATTCGCTGCTCATGCTCTCCCTGCCAAGCCATACCAGCCTCTCCCTACAGCCGTACGTGAGCCATGCACAGCCAGGGCATGGCTATGCATGCTCTTCCTCTTCTTTAACAAGACCACGGTTTCTTCTTCTTCAACGGGACTGGTCCTTCACTTCAAAAACCAAACGCGGCTCACTTCCAGGCCACCGTCCTCTCCTCCCTCTCCCTCCACACGTCGGCCCTCCTCGGAGACACCCGACGGACTAGAGCCCTCATTGTGGTGCACACCACCACAGTGAGACCACCATCGCCCAGCTCTTCAAAGAGCCGGTGGGCATGGTGGCTCTTTTCTTGGTTCACCATTTGAATACCTTCAGCCATTGCCGCAAGCTTCAAGGTCTGAAGCTCGATGCTCAGCGGCAGCAGCAGTGGCAAGGCGGCAGCAGCAGCAGCCCCAGCCCCTTCCACACACGCCTACAGGCACCCTCACCCCCAGCGCGAGCATGCAGGCACCACCACCTCCCGTGGCTTCTCTCTGTCGCACTCTCTCTTCCGCCTGCAACCGGCCACTGCACGCCTCTGCAGCGGCCAGCCAAGCACCCCAGCGCACCCTAGCAGCACCTGCAAGCCTCCGCACAAGCAGCAGCCATCGCCCTCGCCCTCCACCGCGCAAGCCAGCAGTCCTCTCCGCCTGCTCTGTCGCAACCCTCCGCCCGCAAGCCACCAACCAAAGCCACTCCACTGCACGCGCCTCCGTCCGCACTCACTGCACTGCCCGCTCCCGGTCGTGCGGTGCGGCCTTGCACTGTAGCCACTATTCACGTCAGTTTGCAAAACACTATGGCTACAGTGGGAAGACCGGTGAGTTTCTCACTTTACCAGTCACTCGACGCATCGTAACCAGCCTTTCCCCGTGTGCTTGCCCGCCTGCACTTCTGCCAGCCTGCGTATGGTTGCCTTCACCTGCCCCACTCGCCCGCATCACCCGCTTCACTCGCCCGCGTATGCCTTTGCATGTAGCGCTGTGCGCTGCGGTCCCTCCTCTCCGTGCCACTCCCTCCAGCGCACGTCCTCTACGCGCATATGCGCCTGCACGCAAGGGTCAGACTCCAAACGGTGCGTTGAAGCTCCAGACGCCTTAAGAGTGCCATCTCACCCGCTCTCTCTCTTTCTCTCACTCTCTCTCAGAAGACTCATAGCACTCTCTTTACCGACGCTCACACACACATACACTCACACTTCCACACACACACACACACACCTATACACTATTATATACATATATATATACGTATACATTTATATATATTAATATATATACATATATTTATATACATATATATATATATATATATTTACATATATATAGTAGTATTTATATAACTAAGTATTAGCATACATATATCTATATACTAATATATATATATATATATATACATATTTACATATATATATATACTTATATATATATATATATATATTTATACATATATCGATGCATATATTAGTACTTATATAAATATGTATTAGTCTATATACATACACACATATATATATATACCTCTATATACTTATATATATATATATACATATATATACACATATAGTTATACATACATATATATACATATATTTATACATATATATATATATAAATATTCATACACATATATATATATCTATAATTATATATACATATATATATACATATCTATCTACATATATCTATATACATATATTACCATATATAGATTACCATATATAGATATATGTATATATTTACATCGGTATAGTTATATATACATACTTATACATATATATATATTCATATATACACACCTACTCATATATACATATATATCTATGTAACTATACATACATATATACATATATACATATATAGCTACATACATATATACATATACTTATATATATATACATATATATATACCTATATATTTACAACCATATATATATAGATATATTTACATAAATACATATATATATATATATATATTTTCACGTTACTTATCATACGTGGTATCGCGGGAATATCTGCACTAGTTGCTAATACTCCCCGATACACGCGTACAAAAAGCGTGTTCACATTCATCTTCCACCATCCATCCTACACTCCACGCGGCACCTCATCCTGTCGGTTGTGCCTTTCTAGACGATGACAGACTCGACACAGTGCTACACTCCGTCTTCGCCTCCACCCCCACCCCTTTATACATATATAGTATAGACATATATACATATATATACTATGGTTACTTTACTTCTATTTCTCTTGCATGACCATAAAAAAATAAAAAAATATACAAAAGTGAAAAGATAATCTTTGACTTGGAGGTACTTAGTCTTGCGAATAGCAAGACCCATTTTGGAACCCTGTTTTGGCTCAAAGCCAAGAACCTAATTTTGAGGGTGTGCCTCAAGGACCAAGATTATCAGAAAAAAAAATCTAAATAGAAAAACACCAAAAACACAATAAATGAATGGAAGAGATTTGTTGTAGGAAAGGCGTAGAAACTTGACTTGTACCCCACTTCCCTGAGTTCGACCCCAGGCCTAAAAGTGACCAAGAAAAAATCAAGCAGGCCAGGTTAAAAATTTTTGTAAAGAGATGGTTAGGTCCGATTTAGGTTAACCACTATTCACACTTCAACGATAAAATCATCATATTAACAACCTATTTGGGTCTGACACCATTGACTTCAATTATTTTGAGTCTATTTTCCCTGGAACCTGCGAAAAATTTGCATACCATTTGATTTTGCGATTGTTTGAGAGGAATTTTTGTGGGTTCCAAACATAGTGATTGCATTCCCGGTGTTGATCCCATGGCCTGTCACCTATTTTATGCCAATCTCAAAGATATAGGTGAAGGTGCCAACATCGAGTTGACCTTGAACGTCTACGGAATAGAAGTTCTAGTTAATGTAGATGTTTTGACTGAAATTCTTGGTTGCAGTTCTGTTGGACCTACTTTTCTTGAGTTGCATCAGTAGACTCAGTCTGACAACATCTGGGAGACCCTACTCACTCCCTCTCATTTTGACTTGGGTCATCCTGCCAAGTCACCCTATTTTTGATGTTTACTTCCTTTTCTGAATCGTGTATTTATGTGGAATTTCTTGTCTAAGTCCACATCACTTGAGAACTGCATTGGCATTATGCTGATCACCCTCTATGCTTTTATGAAGAACAAAAGGTTCAATTGGAACCATCTGATTCTTTATCTCATGAGTAAACCACCTAGCAACTCCTAGTTTGGGACACTTCTCTCCCATATCTTTCTTCACTTCAGTGTCCCATGAACATCAATCATAAACAGTTTATCACTCGTGTCTCCATATTCGATAATGTCACATATGTGAAGATAGAGCAAGCACAGGGAGCCCACGGTGAGGAAGCAGTATAGGAGTAGCGACAGTAGCAGGAGCAGATTGCAGTACCTCCTCTGTTCCAGCCTATGATCACTTCACTGCGACTTGTCAACCTTTAGTGTGACCATCTCCTTCCTTCTACGACCAGGGCTGGACACTTTTGGATAGACAGATCTTAGGCAGGGACTTCGTCACTATTCAGGATGTCACCAGTGGCATTTCTTTGATGATGTATAGGTAGCAGGAGACTGACATGGTTATGAGGAGGCACAGGCATCAGGTATCAGAATACCTGAATGCTTAGAGTCAATTTTTGGACAGACTTGGAGAGTCAGTTCATAGCATTCAGTAGCAGCTTCACCAACCTCCTCGACCTCATCGCCTGACTACCATGCCTTCAGCACCTCCTCCTCCTCCTCCTACATCAGCATCACCAGCAGCACCATCAGCATCAGCAGGACCAGCTGACCAGCAAGTCACAACTCCTCGCAGGACATCCAGGCATTTGACACCACGTTAATCAACTCAGTGATGCCTTTGCCTTGGTCAGCCAGCATCTTCTAAGAGATTAGATTCATTGGACCTCGAGTTGGACACTGATCTTCAGAGCACTATGGATGCCTTCATGGCATCATTAGATGATTAGATGTTATATTTGTTTTTATCTCTATCTTGGCATGTATAACTTCATTTCTCAAACATTTGTATTCTATGCACTGATTATCTAAACTAGCTATTTATGCATGAAAATTATCTCTCTCAGTTTTTTGCTTTTCTTTAGCACTCTTACATTGCATAATATTTATGATCTTGAATTACTTCTTTAAGGGGGAGTTAAATGTGAAATCACAAAGCAGCATGTTTGACCTTTTGCTGAAACAAAAATGGGGAGATTTTATGCAAAACTTTTTCCAATTTCATAATTATAATTTTGTTTTCATCAAAAATGGGGAGAATGTAAGCATCTCTATTTTGATACACTGAAATTATGTTTATTGCTAAACATTTTAGGCCTATCTTTGATTAAAGCATCAAACTATCTTTCAAGACAAGAGAAGATAGTTGCTGATGTGCATCTTTTACATTTTTTTTAGTTAGGGACATAATTGTAAGGAATCTCAAATAAAACTCAAATATGAATTTTTTGCGCATCTTTTCAAAATCAAACTTTTAGGGTTATTGATCGATCAAACTATATAATTGATCGACCAAATCTCCATGATCAACTAACCAAATTAATTGACTGATCAAATCTGCCCATTTTAGGAAGTTGAGAAAAATCCTCTTAATCGACCAACCAAGCTAATTAATTGATCAATTAGTGATTGACCAACCTTCTTAATTGATTGACCAAATTACCTTTTGATCAACTAATTAACCTTAATTGATCGATTAATTTTATTTCCTATTCAAGCAAAACTTTTTGCATAAATAGAAGTCACACTTAACCCATTCTTACACAACTTTTAAAATAGAAATTACCATTCAAAAATAGAACTTCTCATGCTTATTTCCGAAGGTTTTCGTGCCTTGTTCTTCACATTCTTCAAAAGCATGACGCCTCGAACCTCTGCAAAAAATCGGTTTGACCATTTATTGAGGTTCCATAGAATTCATTTTCTTGTTATACTATTTTGTTATTTTGATTTGTGAATTGCAAGTTTGTCTAGAAGATTCGTTGTTTCTTTCCATTTCCACAGGATAAAAGGGAAGTGGATTGTAAGAGGTTGTGCCACCCTCATTCAAGTGGTATGATTTAGTGGATTGGCTAGCGTTTCCTAGTCGAAAAATGGTTTTCACCCAGATTGGGTTTCCACTATAGATCAGGTGTACTCTGTGTATGAATCTCTGGTGCTTTATTTTTTAATTTGTACATATAAATCCAAGCAATACTATTCACCCCTCCCCTCTAGTATTTAGCTATGATCCATAGGATATTCCTACCATTCTCACACGCCAGCCAAACGAGAAGCCAGGCAAAGGGAGAATACCTAGGGTACATGCCTACCCTAGGAGGAGGATTTAAGGGTGGTCCACATCCACCCTTGGAGGAGACATTGAGGTGGAAGCCATCCACCTTTGGAAGAGTTTAGGCACACCCCCTTAGGCTTGCTAAGAGGTGACCACACTTTGGAGCAACTTTTCAAGGAAGGAGAAGGAGATCTTCTTTTCAAGCTAACGAGCAACTAGGCTTGGAGCAAGAAGCGCTTCATCTTCTTTACCACCATCATATATATTATCTATGTACACGTATACATTATATACATATATTTAATTATTATATTGTATACTTATATATTATACATATGTATACACATACACACGTACAACACTTAGAGCCTCAGGCATCACCAGTCTGGACACTTAGCTGCTAAGCAGCTCTAACTCTTCTCTCTTCCTCCTCTTCCTCTCTTCAACACGTCAGACTAGATCAGTTCAACCTACTCACTCCAAAAATTGGGTTTTAATGGGCAGGTAGCCTTTTCGAGAGATACATAGCACCCTAGTTAGGGTAGGACCAGACCTCTACTAGGGCCACCCTAGTTTTTAATTAGGTGTTTTAATATCCGATTTGAGGCCCATTATTGGGCCTACAGACACAACTATAGTGCATGGTCCCTGACCCAAGCATTGTACAAAATATGCTTAATATATGCCATGTTCGTATCAAAGAGAGGAGGATATATGGGTTTCATGTGCACCGTGCGCTATCGACTGAAGAACCAACAGTGCAAAAACATTATATACTGTGTCGTGCACTCTTCAGCGCACGATGTGGTACCAAATTATGGTGCTCAATTGGTGTTGTTGTATATAGACAACATGCGGAATGCACATCTTTGGCCCTCGATTCGAGGGCCATAATTTAATCTAATTTAAAATTAAATCATACCATTGTAAAGCCCTTGTATAAGGCTACATAATTATGTAAGTAGTTTACATAAATAAGTTATTTACATAAATAATAAAATTAAGTAAATTTGGCTGATTATACATGTTAAGTTAAGGGTTAATCTCTTAATTAAAGTACAAATTGGTTAATTAATAGTACAATTGACTTTATAGAGTGTTAGTATATATAATTAATTATTTATTATACATTTTAAATATATTTTAGAAACTTTATTTTAATTTATATACAATTAAATACACATTTTAGATAGTTTTGCATATAAATAATATATAAATGCTATAATATAGTATAAAAATAGTATAAATTGGTTAAAATTATTTAATATATTATTATACAAATATAGATTATAAATTACTTCAGTATTACATTAAATTACTAATTTATTTTATTTTAAGTTAATAATTTACTTAGTTAACTTAATAACTTAATTATTTTCTATAAATATATAATTAAATTAAATTACAGGTGCTGTATAATACATAATACATATATAAATACATATGTATATTATGAGTTATAAATATGCAGATATAGATAAGTTTATAAAATTACTTAGATTATTATACATTTAAGTTAATATAAATTAATAGATAATAATACAATAATGTTATATATATGATAAATCATCATAAATATTTAATTTAACATATAGAATATAGATATAAGTTATATTTATGTATTATATACATATTATACATTACATACATATAGCTTAAGTTTAATTTATATATACAAGTATATACATAGTACATAGGGTATTTTTGGTTATTTTTGGGGTTTCTCTGATTTTTAGGGTTTTTGTAGGTTTAGGGGAGGTAAGGGATGAGATAGGAAGAATGAGATTAGAGAGAGAGAGAGAGTTGTTTATGATTTTTTCATGTTTTTGTTCGTTATTAAATTCTAAGGTAGACTAAATCGTCGGTTGGTATGTTATACCAAGCTGAGGGTCCAGAATACCTTGAAACTTGGCACACACCTAAGGAAATACCTAATCCTACTCAAGACAGTTTTACTTTATTTTTTTGTAATTTTTTAATATTTTTATTTATAAATAAAGCAAACTCAATTCTAAGCCTTAAAGAGTGTTGGAAAGGGAAACCTAAGGCCTAGAATTCTATTCTAATGGTTTGATGTTCAGTTAAAGCATGCATAGGCCTTCAACACAACATAAAGAGGATATTTAAACTTTTAAACATGAATTTCATCATGATTTGCATTAAATTCACATTTGGATAATTATCCATTTGAATTTTAACTAACAAAGAATGAGAACATCATTTACAAGACATTCCAAACAAAATTTAAATAAAATACATGTACATGAATGCTTACAAATATATTCTAACAATATACAACACATTTCAGCTTCTATAATCCAAAATAAATCCAAGTTCTCAGCTTAAAACCAGCCATATCAATGCCTGATGCAAGATTATAGCAACTACTGTTGCTGCAGCTATTTTTACTGTCTAATTCAACTCAGATCAATTGATGACACAACTGATCAGATGACCTACAACCACTGTTGCAGCCACTTCAGTAGCTGGTTCACCTAATTGCTGAACAGGAGTAGCTTCAGGCAATCAATGCCTGATCCAAGCATCATGGTGTCACAGGGTCAGGAAAACTAGATTGAATGCTACTCATCTCAGAAAAATCACTTATCCCACAAAACCATTGAAATCAAAGATTCAATCCACAAAGATAAGCTCAAGATCAAATTAATCAAAGTAGCAATTGTTGGTACTGAATTTGCCCAAATCAAAGCATCCAATCCATGGAAATTCACTCTCAATAAATTGGAAATCTGTTGAAAACATTTGCACATGACATCAAAACCTTCATTCTGACTTCCTATACCTCAATTAAACTCCAAATATTAGATTTGAACTCCTATGTATAAGGAATCTATGCCATCCATCTATGTGTTTTAATGTGAGCTTGCCAAGATGAGTTGCTCATCTAAAGGTCCTGAACACCATCGATTGGTGTGCTGGAACTCTGGGCAATCATTCAAATGTCATTGGATTATTGTTGAAGCCTCAAATCAGTGCATTTGATTTTCACGAGCTTGAGCTACCAAAGTGGCAAAAATTAGAGATCAAGATTCAAATTGTGTAAGAACACACTTAATAAAAGGAATCACTGATGGGGACACCATCATGAGCCCTAACTTGCTCATTTTGACCCAATGAAGAGAGTAAATGCTCCTACATAATCGCCTAAAGGTCATAATTCACTGCATAACCTTTCTGAGAGGAAAATAAGAAACTAGGGTTAAAACTATAATTTTACCAATGCAATGCAACCACAGGTTTTCTCAAGGGCTAAACAATGGTTAAATGATCTTAGCAAGATAACAAGTTGATTGGATTTGACAGAAAAGGGTTTGTGTGAATTCTGTGAATTAAATGACTTCTTGAAAGCTAAAACAGACCCACTTGATTAACCAAGGTTCTGGTCAGGATAAAATTCACTAAAACCCTCTAAAAATCATAGAAAATGTTTTCTAGGGCTAAGAACCTTCAATTTGGCCATTAGAACCCATCTTGACCTAAAATGGTGTCCCAGATAGAGATTTACCCTAAATTAGGTTTTTTCATAAATTTCCCAACCAAACGTGGTCAAACCCAAAATCCAACTTCACCATTGGATTCCTTAGGTCCAAATTAGGTTTGTACCTAAATTTGGACCTAAGGGGAATTCATCTTGACCTAGTTTGCAAAAAGGTCCAGTCTAATTACATTTGTACCCCTATCTTCCAAAAACCTTGCAATTAGCCCCCTAGCTTCTTCATCATTTTCACAAATAGGTCCCTCCACCATTATAGCAGAGGAATCCTACTCCGATGAGCTTTGAAAGGAGGTTTCCCCTTGATTGCTCAGAGAATCCCTTCAAAAATTGGAAGGGAGATTCTCTGAGTAATTCCCGTCAATCTGAACCTGTTAGTGAGCTCTAATTGTTTCCCAATCTCTCATGCGAATGCATGAGAGATTTGGGTCTCTTGAAGCTTCCAACTCCAGCAACCCTACCTTTCTTGGAAGCTTGGCTCCAAAGCATAAATCCCTCTCCAGAGACATATTTAAGAAGCCCCAGATCCAACCGTAGTCCTTCAACTTGAATTTGGGCTGGTTTTCCCTACATTCCTCTCTCCCTCACCGGCCACAATCTCCGCATGCTCCGACAAGTTCTCCCTCGCTCACTCATCGCCCAACTACAATACCAGTGGTCGGGTTAACTCTACCATAGTCCTCCGCGTCACACAATACCGGTCGACGTCACCTTAGGCCCATCTTTGTTGCCACCTAACCTACGGAGCTTCACCTTCCGCACGTCCGATAACCATACCGGTGTGGGACATCCTTTCCTTTCGTCCTTACATTAGGTTTCTTAGATTCCCTCTCTCTCCCACTTTCTTTCTGTCTCTTTATTTCTCAAAACCACCCACCGACGCCACTGACCACTGTCACCTTGTCCATCTCTGGCGATACCTCCGGCGAGGTGCTCCTGTCGCTCTGCACCTCCATCCACATCGTCAACCACCCTACAACCTCCACCATGACTCCCTGATCATTTCTTCTCAATCAATTACTCCATCAACCATCCAAATACCCCCCCGAACAGACCCACCATCACCATCCATTTCCTTCACCATCCGGCCACCACAGCCACCCACACGCCACGAAACCACTTCCATCACATCCATCGTGCTCCAGCAATGCTCCCTGGGTGATTTGATGTGGCCGCGAGGCCGTGCTATTGATTTCAAGTTCAGGACAACTGCCACCATTACTGTTGAGCTTGAAGCAAGCTTCAAGCCGCTCCAAGCCTCGCTCTGCTCTAGGAGATTGCTCCAAGCTATGCGGACTTGAGGATCGCATGCATCAAGCAAAGGCTTCAGCCTCTACAGCCTCACAATTTGGTCACGCACCTTCTACTATGTATGCAAGAAGAAGGTGGGACATTTAGTTCCACCTCGAAAGTGGAAAGCTGCTCGAAGTCGCATCAAGGGAAAAAGTGTTAGAGGCTCTTTGCCTCCAACACTGAGGGTGAGGTCCTCCTCCCCCCTCTCACTCGACTTGTCTGTGACACCTAATATGCAGACCTAGCTAAACCTGACTACCTGATTACCCTTCACTCCTCACTCACCGCACACGTCGGTGAGCCTGGACCTGAGTCTGCGTTTGGTCTGATTACCCAACCAGTTAAGAATCTGGGAGAGCTGTTCTGAAATAGAAAAGAGGGAAAGAGAGAGGAGAGCTATGTAGGGGAAGGGGGGTTTTTCTCTGAGGAGTTTGCCTTCAACACCTAGTCGAATTCGGAGGGTACAACAAGGCTGAAAGAAGAAGAGAAGAAGAAGAGAAGAAGAAGAGAAGGCAGACGGTAGATAAAGAGAAGATGGAAGAAGCTGAAGAAGAAGGAGAGGTCGACCGTAGGGCTTAAGGCAAAGCAAAGAAGAAGGAAAGAGAAGACAGAGGATAGAAAGAAGAGAAAGAAGAAGGTAGGGTTCATAAAGGCAAAGGACAAGAAGAAGGAGAAGAAGAAAGACAGCATCAGAGGAATCATAAAGAAGAAGAAGAAGGCTTAAGGAAGAAGTCAATGAAAGAGAAGAAGAAGAAGAAAAAAAGGACATTGCAGCTAGAGACATTTAAGACATCTGATTATAAAATCAAACGTCTAAATTTTTATTTCCTTCTTTATTCAAATTGAGTGACTATTATTTTGTCTACAATTATTTTTACTCTTCATATACTCATGTTCTACATTCCTAATTAGATTTTGAGTAGTATTATGTCTTCAATTTGCATTTATTGTTGAGATTATTATGTGAATTCTATTTGCTCCCTGTGTTCAACCTTGAAATATATTCGAGTACTAAAATTGTATTTGTTTTGAATGCTATTTCGGTTGTACTATAGTGCAATACTTTTAAACACCGATTCAGCGCTTTAAACATTTTGACACCGTTGCCAGGGAGCAACGCGCAATTCACCATTATTCTCTACATTATTTGATTATATTTGAGCACTAAGTTGCCCTATTTACTTTATTGTGATTTTGTGAGGTACTTCACAAGGAGATCTTCCATGCAAATTAACCACTCCAGTGCAAGTAACTTCTCTATTCCTCCCTAATCAACCACCTAATCTTCGGAAGACAAAAAGGAAACAATCAATTAGGAATCACCTGCCTTATTTTTCATAGTAATTATCATTTAAAAGGTAAGTTTCCTGATTTGCGAAATTTTTTTAAAATCTCATTGAAGTTGAAGCGATTCTAGAGTTCCTACCCCAAATTTCTTGTGCCTACTAGGGACTACGCTTAATTTCTAATCTTCGGACTAAGCACTTCTTGTTTGAAGTCCAAGGAGAACATTTTTGAAGATCAAAGTGGACTTGGAAATAAAGCCAATTTGGGTTTCTACATTAGGGTTTTTGGAGTGCTAGTTCACACTTGCCTGCATAAAAAGAAACAAACCCACCAGCATTTGTGTGCTACCCAAGCCCTTGATTGAAAAAATCTAATCAAGAAAAACCCTAAAATCAGACTCTAAACTCACATGAACCCTAAAATCGTTGGACCTAATAACCTGGGAGTCAAATCAGGGTGATTTCAAGGTCTTGACCTATAGTCCTTCTACCATCTTTAGGGCAGGTCTGGTAAAGTTGGACTACATTGTAGGCCAACCAACCTCCAAATTAGGTCACAGTCCAATCAATTACTAATTCAAGTGAAAACAAAGGCATAAATTAGGACATAAAATTGGTAGACTTAAGAGGTCAAGTTATCCATTATAGTCTACTTAGACCCTCAGTGACAAGGAAGGTCCGATAGGGGAAATCCTGTAACCTGTGGGGGCACTCTACCATGTTGGGGTCTTTGCAAAACTCTCCCTTCCTGGCTACCCAGGTAATTCTCAGGTGGACGACTTTCTGATCTAGGGGTATCATCTGCCCCGAACCTCTATAATCATCCAAAAATCTTTGGGTGCCTTGATTGGATCAACATCACATCCATCCCTCATCCCTTCTATTTAGAGAACACACAGATTTCCTTAGGGAGTTCTATTCAGATCAAATCACTTCATTCTAAACTTGAATTTTGATTCTACATCTTCATTCCACCATCTGATTCAAAAATGCAGCCTAGTTACTTAAGAAAATCATTAAAGAAACTTAAATCATAAGGATCCATGAGAGATAGAATGGTTGAGGATGCCCTAAGAATTTATGACATTGCTTACAAAACCTCAAAACCAATAGAATACATTCAGGTTGATGTATCAACAACAACCTTCATCATAAACTGTGGCCAATTATTATTAACAGAAGCAACAAAGAAATCAACCCAGAATATTCTCATAACAGGATACATTGAGATAGAAAAATTGCATAACTTTGAATATCTCCAATGCCTAACAAATTTTGCACTTTGGGAAAAACACCAAGATAATCTTGAAAAATGGGAAGTGATGATGAAATTGTTGAAACAAGTTATCAATCACAAATACTCATACATGCCTCAAATAGTCAATGAAACATCTTGGAATAATATTGAGGATCAACATGATTTCCCAAATCCCGGGTTTGAGACATAAGGTTGTTATGGATTCCAAACGTAGATTGAATATAATATGCATGATCTTGAAATAGGTTGGGAGGTCCCAATTGCAGGAGAACATGATTTTGAGCCTGCTCTAGAAAACCAACACCCTGGTTCACCAAGCATAGAATTTCTAGACTCCTGTAACAATGAGATTGAATTAGAACCTTTCGAGGGTGTAAATCCTGCCTCCTATTCTGATAAGGTGACCCTTAAAGGCACTTCTGACCTAGATTCTAGTAATTCAACTCACATCCTTAGCCTAGAATTTGGATCTGAATCTTATTGCGATGAGTACAAGCCCTATATGACTATGATCAAGGTTTTAATTGGGATTATGATTCTGGGCCTTTATTTGATAAATATCCCTCTCCAACATCCTTAAAGATATAGATTGATTTTTCGGAAGTCACGCCATTCTATGATACAGAAACCAAGGAATTGGAAGAGTGGGGTTTTAATTGAGTCTTTCCTAAGAGCCAAAAATCGGAGCCTAGATCCAATAGGGACACCTTTTTAAGCTTAGAATCTACAAATAGGTTAGACCCAAGTCAGGTTGCTGAGTCTACATCTTGTTATTTACTCTATTATGGAACCTCTAATCTTGAGTCAAATTCAGAACTTGATTCTTGCAATTTCTCCGACGATTTCAAATCTTACCATGATTTCGGAGAACCATTATTTCCTGACAACTATGAGCCAATCTACCACCTCAGCTCACATGATTCGTTCTTTGACTCCAACTCTGAGGTCCCTAATCCTGAGATCATTGATTTAAATTCAGGTTCCATTGAGATGGAATAATTTCTTTTCGAGCCTCAGGAATCAAAACCAAAAAGTGCCGAGAGTGACTACAACCTAGAATTCGAATATTTTCTTGACCCAGACTTTCTTCATCGCATAAACACTCTTCAGGCATTTACCTTTGAGTTTGCTGGCTACTACGAGGACTCTCTAAATAAACCCACCTTTAATTCTCTTTTAGATAAGCCCTCATACACAATTATTGATGCCACCTCCTCTACATATACAGAACCTATTCAAACCCATTTTCAACCTAGACCCACAATCGAACTCAATTTCTATTCTGATTCCCCTCTTACTGAGCCGATTGCAGATGATTTGCCTCCACATCTTTATCAGGATGCGAACATTGATCAAACTACAAATCACGCCCCATCCTTCTCTGATCACTCCTGTAGGGTTCCTACATCATCCATTGATTCTTTTTCATTTAAGGATCCCTACTCTGATCAGGCTGATTCGACTCAGCCAAACCCTAGCTACGCACTTTCGCATCATTCTGAGCTTCACAGCATATGGTCGATTCCACATCTCTTGATCCACATTTATCAACCCACCAGATTGATTGGGTTTAGGCTATATCATCAGCCTGTTGATCTGAACAAGAACCTAGTTGGACCAGCCAGGCTTTTGATCAAGGTGCTTATTTTACAAAACTCATCTGATTTGACCACTCCTGCTCCAAACCATTTCCCGCTCGACTGAAGGCATTAAATTTAGCACTTAAGGGTAGGCAACCTGTCTTTCCAAAAACTCGAGATCCTTCTGATTAACCTTTTGTACTTCACGTCTATTGCACCTTGAGTTCGATTTTAGAACAATCAATCCCACCTCTGGTACACATGCTAGGGCTTGAAATCGTCTGCAACAGCCATTACCGACCCGTTCGCCACTCGATAAATCCTGTTCTAATTCTTGCAACCTAAAACTATTTCACACACTCCATTTACAATGAGGACATTGCAAAACTTAGGCATGGGGGGTGGTAAAGTGCAAGCATTCAAAAATCAAAGTTCGGAAGGATTCTCGCAAAAAAATTCACATATTCCAAAAAGACCAAAAAAATGAAAAAAAAACTTGAAAAAGAAAAAAAATGGAAGGAGAAAATTTTGATGGCATAGCAGTTTTGAGGAGAAAAAGGGGAGAAGTTAAAAATGTCAAAAAAAAGCACAAGTTGAAAAGAAAAGAAAAGAGGTAGTCATTAGTAAGAAATTAAAGAGTTGACTTAGTTCTAGACCATACCAAAAGAAAGAAAATGAAAAGAAAAAAGTGCTAATGAACACAAAAGAGATTACTAGGAATGCTAATTTTAAGCCTCTTGGGCTATGACCATAGGCTTAAAAATTCAAATATTCGCTAAGATCTGGATAGTCCTCAAGAGGTTGAGGAAAATGCGAAACTTAAGTATTAGGTCTAAGGCTTAGGGAGTATTCGCCACGTTAATTGACCTCTGGTTTGCGAGACTCGGTAACATAAGCACCCCAATCCACACATAGTCTGGTTTAGTGCACTTAAGTATCAAAATCGCGCAAATGCGTTCAAGTTGTTTTGCAAAAGTTGCCTAGATTAGGAGCGGTTGATTAACACAAGTTGATTTGGATGAGTTCCTAGTATGGAGAGACAGGAAATTCCCCTCGAAGATGCGCAATAACATATTGTCTCCTCGGTGCTTGTCTCCTAGGACATCTACATATCCTACCGGGGGCATGTAAGCACCCTGTGCTGATTCAGATGCCATGGGTGGAATTATCCCGAAATGTCGATTTCCAGGATCTGGATTTAGTTGCAAAACACCATGGGTAGGATTATCTCGAAATCTCGAAAGCCAGGGCTTTGGGGTTGCCATGGGTAGTGCTATCTCGAAGCATTGATTGCCAAGGACCCTTCGAGGATTGATGATGGGGTCCAAGAATCCAATACAGACCGTGTTGTGAATCCAATTCCAAGCTAGAAATAAAAAGAAAAGAGAGAGAAAATTCTCCAAACAAAGAAAGTTCCTCTACCTCTCTCTTACAAAAATGCACTGCAAACTGAACCGAGGCTAAAACATGTTACAAAGCACGGGTGATTTAACCGCAGAGTTCAATGGACCTTTGGATAGTTCCGGTGGGCCTTAAAAACCTTCGTGACAGACTGAGCCTAGAGCTGGTCAGGTCTGGATCTTAGTTGGTACTTGAGTACCTCTAGGCCTATTGTTGAACGTCGGGTTGCTACGCTAACGTGTTTGGTTTTGAAAACCTCCGTCGTAATATGAAAGCAAAAAACTCATGTTCAACAAATAAAATTTACACTGGAATGGAAATTCTGGGTCGAACACAGGGAGGCAGACGTTTGATTTTAAAACACGTGTTTGTTTTATTTGTCATGAAGTAATTCAATTGTTTAGAACTATCTAACTATTTACAATAAAAATAAGAGAGAGAGAGAGTAAGAGAGAGAGAATATTACAAATGAAAACCAAAAAGAGATGTAGAATAAACATGGAATGTCATCATCAGAACGATTGTTCATTACACTAGAAAGCAGTAAATTTATTCTAGAAAGCAGTAAATCTATTCTAGAAAGCAGTAAAAAGAATGGGGAGAGAGATATCCTCCTCGACGGTCGCTTGGAGGACGAGTTGGACGGGACGATGCCTGGATGAAGGAGGATGGAGTAGGATGAAGGAGGAAGAAGCAGGAAGAATGGGAACGAGGCAGCACATCGTCGTCGTCGCGGGATCTACTTCCGAAAGGGGGACAAAAACTTGACTTTATCTCGCGAGAAGCATCCCGGGTGTGGGACAAGCTTCTATTGAGCTTTGGAGAGGGAGAGAAGAGAAGGAAGGGATGAGAATTTCATATGGAGGGGGTCTCCTTTTATAGTTGCAAGGAGTGGGGGCAATTTGGTCATTACAACTCTTAAACATTAATTCAGGACCTTTAGTGATGGATAAAACCGTCGCTAAAGGTCTAAACGTGGGCACAGTGGGCGGTGCACGCGCGCCCATTCGGTTGCCCGCGCGCTCAACGCACGCGCATGTCCAGCCGATCTCGCGATCAGACGGCTTAGATTGTGCCTCCGCCTGCCTCCTCTGCACGCCCCATCGCGTGTGATGCCGCATCTTCGCCGTGCATCTAATAGTGCGTGATCGCTATCAGGCGATCTGGGCCGTCCACAGCTGATCAAGCGGTCGCCTTTAATTGCACGCACGCCGTAGATTACGAGTCGAACTCGAGTCCTGTGAACATGCAACGACTCGCGACCACTACGCTGCGTGGTGGAATGTGTCACACGAATGAAATCAGGCGCGCGCATCCACAGCCGTTGGATCAAGATCCAACTTCGCAGATCGCGCGTTGGATTTCCTTTGGAGAGGTAGCGGCGGTCATGAGGGTCAGCTGGACGGCTGAGATGGCGCCACGTCGCGCCATCTTGGCCATCCATCTTCTGGATGATGTAGATAGTACCATGGTTGTCGGATTGAGTCGATTTTCACGCCGTTAGGCTGCGATTGTCGATTCAAATCCATCCGTGCAGTTGGATTTGTTGTTTGAAGTGTGGATTCACACCATCTTGGCCCTTGATCTTCTAGGATTCTCCGATCACTAATTGATGCTACAGTTGTCAGATTAGGGCGATCTTGGAGTCGTTGAACTCCAATCGTCGCCCTGATCACATCTATACAGTTCAATCTCTGATCCGAGTCCCCAATAAAAAGTTTTCCTGTCCATGAACATAAAAGGAGACAATTAACCTCCATTTTATTCAAACTACTCTAAATGCAAGATGATGCATGTTATGCAATATTTATAGCATGCAATGCAATCCTATACTTAAGAACATGCATAAATAGACATCTTAAGTAGTGTAAACGTGTTTACATCATACCCCCATGCCTACCTTTTGGTAGTCCCTAACAAAAACTATATGCTATTTATAAAAGAATCAGGTTGGACTATTTGGGCTTGAGTTATTTTCAATCATTAAGAAAATGTCTACCTAAGATCTGAACTTTCAAAGACACAATAGTGCCCGAGTATCTGTCAAAATGCAGGCCGCCTCAAGCCCTCACCTTATTCAAAGAAAATTTTTTTTTTTTTCCTCTTTTCTAAATTTTTTTGGATTTTCAAGTTTTAGGGTTTAAGAGTGGCTTTCTACGACCATTCAACTCACCCAAGATTTGATGATAACCGTGAGTTTTAAGCATCTTATTGTGAATGTGATAGACTCGTTGACCGGCAATTAAAACGGACTTCAGATTTCTACACCTCTAGGTGACCTAAAAAAAAAATTCTGCTAAAGGTGTATCTTTACAACCGATAGCTTTCTCCCTACCTTTATTTTTTTACGGGGTCAACACAAGGGTGAATGCAGTGTATATCTCCCCGATTTATTCGACTTCTCCACTTCTTCCTAAGTGTTTTGGGAATTTTCAGTGCATTTATTGAGCTGGGTTCTAGGCAACCAGTCGATGAGCTGTTACCACCGACAACTTGCCAGCCATACTCGTGCGGCGAAGTGTGGTTTATTTCTTTTTTTCTTTTCTCCTTTTCCTTTTGACCTTTTTTTTTTAAGTAGGTGGCTTTTCTGGTCTAAGATTTACCTAAAGGCAGCAAAAAGAGAAAGATCCAGTGATTGGGCTCTGGACAACACACCTATGGGCTATTACCCACGATAACTTGCCAGCCATATCTCCCTAGAAGGTTCATTAGCTACCCAATTTTCGTTAAAATCACCGAACAATGAGTCAGTGCAAAGAAAGTGTGTAGATGCTAAAAAATCAAAGTTCCCTCAAATCAGAGGGTGGGTTGATAAGTCATGTACTTATCACCCAAACTTATTTACTCCAATTAAAATAGAATTTAGGTTGGCGAGGACTCGAAAAACAAATCCACATTTTAATGGATACACGGGCTGGTTAAGTCCAAAGACCTGAAGGGTCTTTGTGTTCAAATAATAATGTAGTATTTCCTAAGATTGAAAATTTTCTTAAACCCAAGTTTTCTTTCCTAATTCCACAATTTTTTTTTAATAAAAGAAAATAAAACAAATCTATGGAGCTGACGAATAAATTCAGAGATGAATATCCACCCCCCCATGCCTATCTAATGCAATGTCCTCATTGTATTAAAAAAGACATAAAACAGAGTGGAATAGCATAGAAAGCACCTGAATTGCGTGAATGTCAGGTCCGCTCCGAGATGAAAACTAAAAAAAACTATATACGTGTTGAACTTAGTGCCTTCAGCTGGGCACACTATACAAAGAAGAGAAATAAAGAATTCACAGGTGCAGGTCAGAATCAGAATAAACAGAAGAAACCTCTAACCTGTAAGCAGAGGTCCACAAATGTGGACCAGATTGTGGTGTAGACCCATATCCCATAATCAAGAATATCTGACGTTCTGGATAAAAATTACCCAAAATCTAAAATCAGTATGCAAGCGGGGTCGAGCCTGCGATTTAAGAGGATGCAAACCAAGACCAAAAAGTCAGGTTACAGAGAAATCAAGCTCAAAAAGATAATCATTGAATGTGTGCTTGGGTTGGACATCCTCAGAACAGATGTCGTAAGGGTCTTGGTTTGATGGTTTTAGACGAATAGGAACCCTTAGACTTAGTCTTCCACTTCCTCCAGAGTTAGCTTCCCAAATCAGAACTTCCCAGCTTCTATCCTCCTCATTCAGAATGTTAAATTCTGGGACCTCTTCCATATTAATTACCCCATCTGAAATTTCCAAGTCTAAAAGATGTGGCTGAAATAGAATTGACTTGGGTCTAATTACCTCAGAAACAGAATCATCGATAACCTCAATGGGGTGTAACTGAGAATTAGGGCATTGAATTGAACCCTCTAGAAAATGTGATTCTGGATCCGTAATGTGAGCCCCAATATGATCAGTTTCCTCAATTATTGGGCTATCAAATGATCTATCAAATTCCTCAAGCCTAATCATCTCACAGAAATCATGTTCTGTAAACTCGTGTGAGAATTTGCAACTTGAATCTTCACCATTAGAATCAAAAAAATCAAGATTTGTATTAATGTATGTCGAAAAATCATCTGTCACTTTCTTATCTATGGAGACATACATTTCCTCGTACCTCGGCTCAGGGATCTTAGGTGGAGAAATCAGATCATCCTTAATTGGTTGCTCTAATTCAATCTGGTCAGCCTCATAACACGTGTTCCCCCCAACAGGTGCTTGAGCAGGTTCTGAAATTGGCTCTCCTAAAGAGGGTTCATCTTGGGAATCATCCCACAATTGAATCAAAGCAACCACAAATCTCATCCTCAATTTCGCTAGCTTCCCAAGTAAAAACTCACACCAGTTCTTATCCTTAACATCCTGGAGCCAATCCAACAAATACTTGTTCAAATCATCAATCATTTCAATCAGAGGCTCCAATCTCTCAATGCAAGGTATTAGCTGAACTTCTAAAGATTGTATGATATTCCTTAAGTTAGCCAGAACCTTATCTTGAACCTAGTTATCCAGAACCAAATGAGCTGGTTCAGGGTTGGGTGGGTTTGGGGTCAAAGCAGGGGAATTAACGAATTGAGATTCATTATACCCTTCCTAATAATAGGTCATTTCAGATTGTTCAAAAGGTGGTGATGACCTAAAGGCAGTGTAATCAGAGGATGGGTAAGGATCAGTGTATCCTTCTTGATTGTAGATCGTATTAGGTTGTTTATGAAAGGGTGACGATCTATAATCGATGTGGCTCTGAGAAGGATAGAAATCACAATCATAGTGTTCAGGGTTAGACCCTAAACACGGAGGTCCAAAACTGTATCCCCAATCCGAGTTATCCCAACTAACTGAAGGGTAATTACAATACGAGTCGGAATAATCATCATGTTGAGGATAATTCAAAACAAGAGGGAAAGAATAGGAATGCGTGTAATATGTGGAAGGATTCATGAGAAATAGGAGGAAGAAAGGTGCCCTGCAATACAAGCAATCAAACCTGTCCTTAAGTTGGCTAGCCTAAAGACCTACAGACTCCCAAAACCCATCTTGAGATAAAGGAACGATTTGATCTACTTATGTCTGTTCAATCCAACCAGTTAGAAGGAGGGACTGGGGAGAAGGTTCTTCCTTTGGCTTGCGCCTCCGATTCCTAGTGTACCCGCAGCCACGATCGTTTGATTCTGCTCCCCTAACTAGACATTAGATTGAACAGTAGAAACAGACTAATCAAAAATAATCTCGCTCTGGGCTCTAAAGAGTGAGACAAATCCTTAACGCCAACGTCTACTCTGTTTTATTTAGGGCTAGGTTCGAATGTGCTTTGGAATGTGATGGGCCCTTTAAATGGGTTGTGCCATTAATGATTGATTGATTTGTGTGTGCGTGCACAACCAGTGGTTTTCAAGCAAGATTATTTTTGATGCGGTGAATTTTAGGGTTTAAATCTTGCTTAGTAGCTTTTAGGATTCAACTTTAGGTGTTTTCAAACAAGTTTTATTGGCACACCAGGTTTTGAAAGCACAAGTGAAGATATTTTCCTTTAAAGCTTAAAAAGAATGTGGAGTGTCTAGTAAATCCCTAAGAGTTGAACCTAAGTGGCAGCTACTTGATGAGTTGATTTTAATTGAAGTGGTGTGGCCCAATCAACTCAAACAATTGGTTTGTTGCACCACTTAATTAGGCACACAAGTGATTTCCTAATCTGATTTCTACTCAATTATGTGTTTGAATGTGTGTACCGGATCCAAAGATCGATTTACCGGTTGAGTTTGAAAATCAGATGAGGTTGTGTACCTCTATGAGATTTTTTTTTATTTTTCTTCTTTTTCTTAATGTGGAGGTTGGGGCGGGTATGGGTGTCAAACAACAAACAATCTAACCTTAGAGTTTATAAGAACACCTAGGTTGATTGATGTTTGTGTTATTATGTTGTGGAATGAAATCTAATGGGTGGGAGGTGGGGGATAACTTACAAAACCTTCCACAACACTTATTCCAATCTACTGCTCTTGCTCGTCTCGAAAGAGTACCTGCAATCACAATAAGAAAGGAGAGAAGTGAGGTAAATGATTCGTAAGTTAGAAAACGTGAAGAAAAATCAAAGAGTGTCGCCTCCCCGGCAACGGCACTAAAATGTTGAACGTCGGGTTGCTACGCTAACGTGTTTGATTTTGAAAACCTGTTGTCGTAATATGAAAGCGAAGAACTCATGTTCAACAAATAAAATTTATACCGGAATGGAAATCCCGGGTCGAACACAGGGAGGTAGACGTTTGATTTAAAAACACGTGTTTGCTTTATTTGTCACGAAGTAATTCAATTGTTTAGAACTATCTAACTATTTACAATAAATATAAGAGAGAGAGAGTATTACAAATGAAAACCAAAAAGAGATGTAGAATAAACATGGAATTTCATCATTAGAACGATTGTTCATTACACTAGAAAGCGAGAAAATGATTACACTAGAAAGCAGTAAATTTATTCTAGAAAGCAGTAAAAAGAATGGGGAGAGAAATATCCTCCTCGACAGTCGCTTGGAGGATGAGCCGAATGGGACAACGCCTGGACGAAGGAGGATGGAGCAGGATGAAAGAGGATGAAGTAGGAAGAACGGGAATGGGGCAGCACGTTGTCGTCGTCGCGGGATTCGCTTTCGAAAGGGGGAAGAAAAATTGACTTTATCTCGCGAGAAGCATCCTGGGTGTGAGACAAGCTTCTCTTGAGCTTTGGAGAGGGAGAGAATAGAAGGAAGGGATGAGAATTTTGTATGGAGGGGGTCTCCTTTTATAGTTGCAAGGAGTGGGGGCAATTTGGTCATTACAACTCTTAAAACATTAATTCAGGACCTTTGTGACGGATAAAACCATCGCTAAAGGTCCAAACGTGGGCGTAGTGGGCGGTGCGCGTGCGCCCGCTCACTTGCCCGCACGCTCAATGCATGCGCACGTCCAGCCAATCTCAGCCGTCCGATCGCGAGATCGGACGGCTTAGATCGCACCTCCGCCCGCCTCCTCTATGCACCCCATAGTGTGTGATGCCACGTCTTCACCGTGCGTCTAATAGTGCGTGAGCACTATCGAGTGATCTGGGCCATCCAAAGCCGATCAAGCGGTCTCCTTTAATCGTGCTTGCACCGCAGATCGCGAGTCGAACTCGCGTCCTATGAACGCGCAACGACTCGCGACTGCTACGCTCGCGGTGGAATGTGTCACGCGGATGAATCAGGCACGCGCATCCACAGCCGTTGGATCAAGATCCAACGGCCCAGATCGTGCATTTGATTTCCTTTGGAGAGGCAGTGGTAGTCTTGAGGGTCGGTTGGATGGCTGAGATGGCACCACGTGGTGCCATCTTGGTCGTCCATCTTCTGGATGATGTAGATGGTGCCACGGTTGTCGGATTGAGTCGATTTTCGCTCCATTAGGTTGCGATCGTCGATCTGAATCCATCCATGTGGTCGGATTTGTTGTTTGAAGTGTGGATTCACATCATCTTGGCCCTTGATCTTCTAGGGTTCCCAAGTCACTAACTGATGCTACAGATGTCTGATTAGGGCGATCTTGGAGTCATTGAACTCCAATCGTCGCCCTGATCACATCTATACGGTTGGATCTTCGATCCGAGTCCTCGATAAAAAGTTTTCCTTGTACATGTACATAAAAAGAGGACAATTAACCTCCATTTTATTCAAACTACTCTAAATGGAAGATGATGCATATTATGCAATATTTATAGTATGCAATGCAATCCTATAGTTAAGAACATGCATAAATAGAAATCTTAAGTAGTGTACATGTGTTTACATCACCTATTATTGGCATTCTAACCTAATCTACAGAAGAAAGCATACATCACAATTTTCTGAGCATCAAAAGATTACATGGTCTAGAATCAAAGTTAAAACCTTGAAATTTTTCTAAGGGACTAGCAAAAGCTAGGCATGGGGGTATGATTAGAACACCATCATGAGCCCTAACTAGCTCATTTTGACCCAATGAAGGGAATAAATGCTCCTACATAATCGCCTAAAGGTCATAATTCACTACATAACCATTCTGAGAGGAAAATAAGAAACTAGGGTTAAAAATGCAATTTTACCAATGCAGTGCAACCACAGGTTTTCCCAAGGGCTAAACAAAGGTCAAATGATCTTAATAAAATAACAAGTTGGTTGGATTTGACAGAAAAGGGTTTGTGTAAGTTCTGTGAATTAAATGACTTGTTGAAATCTTAAAACAGACCCACTTAATTAACCAAGGTTCTAATCAGGATAAAATTCACTTAAACCCTCTAAAAATCATAGAAAAATATTCTCTAGGGTTTATAACCTTCAATTTGGCCATTAGAACCCATCTTGACCAAGAATGGGGTCCCAAACAGAGATTTTCCATAAATTGGAATTTTACATAAATTTCCTAGTCAAACATGGTCAAGCCCAAAATCCAACTTCACCATTAGATTCCTTAGGTCCAAATTAGGTTTTTACCTAAATTTAGACCTAAGGGGAATTCATCTTGACCAAATTTGCAAAAGGGTCCAATCGGATTACATTTGTACACCTATCTTTCAAAAATAATTACAATCAGCCCCTAGCTTCTTCATCGTTTTCACAAATAGGTGACTGCGTAGCAATCATAGGCCTTAATTGGCCTAGATTAAGCTAGGACATAGCATAAGTTAGGGTTATTCATGCATGCATATGCATTATCTGCATCTTTACCGCCTTCCTTTAGCTATGCATAAAATAATGTTATAATGTGCTGATTAAGTGCATTATGTCGATTGCAGGGAATAAGCTAATCAGGAGCTGGATCCGAATCTGGATCAGGAATAACAAGAGTTGTAGTAGAGCTGGAGTAGAAGGCCTAGTTTAGATGTAGGAATAATAATGTAAGGGAGTTAAAGGTTTGCTATGCTATTAAGTAGGAATAAAGTAGTAAAATGTGAAGAGCTTAGGTCCATCCTAGCCCTAGGATAGCCTAAAGACTTCCCCAAGCCTTAGCCACCCTTAGATTAGGTCACAACACCTTAGGAAGCCCTAAAACCTTAGTTCCAACCCTTCTCTGGACATCCAGATAAGTTTTAAGACATCCAGGACCCTTAGCCAACTCCCGCACACTTCAAACCCACTTCTGCAGTGTTATTGGACGTCCAGACACTTTGTCAGATGTCTAATTTCTGTAGAATACCCAAAATAGAACCCGAAATCCTTTTTAACTCTGATTGGACGTCTAGACAACAAGTCTGGACTTTTGATTTTTGAGTATAAGACGTCTGATTATATTATTAGATGTCTGATACTGCTCTTCAATTCCTGTTTTGAGATTTAAGCCTTGATCTTGGATCTCTAGGTCCCTGAACCCAATTCCAACCCCATAAGAACCTAAATTAAGGTGCCCTAACCCTAGTACACCACCTCTAGACCTCCCTAAGGACCCAATTAGGTCCTCACTAAACCTAACTGACTTGGATCTTAGTCAATTCCATCAGCCTATTCAATTGGACTCATTGAGTCCAATTGAGCCTTGATCTCAGCACACATTGTCCAATTGGACTCAGTGAGAGTCCAATTGACCTAGACATAACTTAATTGAGTTGTTTTACTATCAATTAAGTTTCTGCACACCCATTTAAACTTGTATTAAGTTTAATTGCATTTTACCTTAGTGAATTAGGGTTTATAACCCTAATTTGAGACCTACCTTGACCTAAACCGACTAGAACCCAACCAAATCAACCTAGCCTCCTAAGTTTTGACCCATACACACCCACACGCATCATCCACATGAAAATATCTAGCCTAGAGTTCTCTAAAACTCTCTACCATGTGTGGTTACCTTGGTTGCCAAAAATAGCAACCAAGAGCCATTCAATTTTTAGATCCACATTTGGTGGATCTAAAAACCACCATCCACCCTCTCTCTCTCACTCTCCCACGAGCTCCCACCATAAGCCTCTCTAGAGAATTCCATAACTCTCTAGAGAGCTTCCCTTAGGACTATAAAAAGACCCCTTGGGTGGCCATTTGCAACCATTCACTTCTTTGGCAATTGCACTCCATTGGTGCCATTCATGCCACCTCCATAGTCACTCCACCTCCACGAGCTCACTACAACCACCATGGAGGACACCATGCTGGGATGCTGGATCAACCCTACCTCTCTCTAAGGGCCGGCTTAAGTTCCATTGGCCGCCCCTCCTCTCGACCACTCCAAGGACATCGAGGACCACCCCTGAATGCCCTCTATTCTTCTAGCTTTAAATCATGCCCTTCATAATCTTTATTGCTTTCATTTACTGCTTAGTAGTGTAGTCTTACTTCTCCCCCAATGATGCATGCGAAATCCCCCCGTTGATTCTTGTATGCCATCGTTTTCTGGTAGTTAGGTTTAATTTTTAAGCATTCATGTATAAGCTTTCCTCTAGATTTCCTTGTGCAACAACTCTCCAATGATGAATGAAATTTCACTTTATATATATATATATCTTATGTGTTCGAAATCACCACGAGCTGAATGATTATCATATTTGCGTGATTTAAGTGCCTGTTCTTTAATTGCCTATATATTACGCACCAGCATGTCGTTTAAATAAAGTAGAGCGGCTTTAAAATCGATTTCAAAAGCAAAAACAACGCCTCCCAGAGACGAACGACTGGGACTCAAGTCTCGTTATTTTCAAAAAATATCTTTGTTGGATCGTATTTCTCAACTATACTACGACGCTTTTATCAAAAATGCGATCTATGACTTTCCAACAAAATGGCGCCGTTGCCGGGGAGGCAACGTCATTTTTCTTGATTTCGATCTTTTACTTATCGTTGACAAATCTACCTCTACTTCATTTTTTTTATGTGCAGGATAACACAGAAGAAAAAAAAGGATCTGCGCACACAACGAAGCGCGGAAAGGAAATCAGGTGCACAACATATTCTTTTAGATTAAGTTTATTTTCTGAACCCTAGGACTAGCTCTAGTTCCTGCAATTTCTTTTTTTTTTAAAAAAAAAGAGATTTTTCTTATTTTCGTGGAAAAGAAAAAAAATCAAAAAGAAAAAAAAATTTGAAAAAAAAATCTAGATTGGATTTCCTTTTGAATCTAGGTTAGAAAAAAAAAAAGAGATTTTCATTGAATCTTTTGAAAAATTCTTTTTGAAAAAAAAAGTGCAAAAGATTAAAAATAAAAAAAAAAGCATTTTTGGTGGAAGGCTTGAATTTCAAATTCAAACCTCTTTAAAAGCTTTTCCACCACCTTCGGATTTTCAACCATATTTCAAATCTCACCTAAAGATTCGATTGCCGAAAAATCCGTCAGCGAAAAATTCTGAAATTTGGGCAAAACCTTCATTTTCAAACCGTTTTTCATATGCCACCATTACTTTGAGAAAACTCCAAGTATAAAATTTTTAAAAATTTGCGAAGTGCACAGGGTCAGATAGACCCAGATTCAAAAATTTTCAAAGTTCCAAAAGTGATTTCGAGTAATCTGCAAGTCTGTTTTGATAGAAAATGGTGGGGTTTGAAAGCTGATCTAATTGGCTTTATTTTCCAAATTTTTCCAAAATTTTTGAAGATCATTTGATACTGTTTCAAAGCGAAAAACCATCCAGGGGTCAAACTTCCAAATATGACACCCTGATATTTAAAATTTCCTAAAAATTCGGTTGAAATAGTAAAAATATTGTCTGAAAAGCTAATTGAAAAAGGAATCTACTTGCAGAATTTCAAAATAATTAGTTTCCAATTGCTATCAGAGAATCAACATTATTCTTGTGTTCTGCTGAAATAAAAAAAAAAACCTAGAAGTGCATGCAACTTAGGTTAAACCTTTTGGGTCACAAATAGAGACCACACTTTTGGCTAACCTAGACTTAATCAATTCTAGTTAGCCGGTGAGCTTGGTCACCTTGTGGGCCACTCACCACAAACCCCACTGAAGAAAACAGGTTAAAAACTGAGTTTAAAACACGAAATCAACCCGAGTTCGTTGTCGTACTAATGAATGAGTTTAATCTCTCTTGCCAAACCTGGTGACTAAGTCTGCGGGGTTGTGTCAAACAACCGCGACTCAGGGGTCAACGGAACTGGAGGCGTAAGCCAAAGGAAGAACCTTCCCCTTAGTCCCCTCCTAACCAGACTGGCTGGGTTAGCTTGAGAGGCGGGATTCACTTTTCAGTCGGTTGTACGATGAACTTATCTTCCGGAATTCAAATCCCTAACGAAAAATCTAGTCACCTAATCTATAAGGACCATTTGATTGATAGGGCCTTAGCCTTGTCCTACGTGGCTACACCAACCCAGGGGTTGGGCGGTGTATGCACGAAAGGAGGTCACTTCGACCTCACTTGGTTAGACCTTGGGAGCCGCTCCCAAGGAGGCGAGTCACTTCTATCTGCTAAGCCGCAATGGCTAACATTGGATCTGGACCTATTTAGGATCCAGAAGAGCTGGACCCACGAGCTTATCTAAGAGCTCGGGTCACTGAATCAGCTCAACCTTGGGATCAGAACCCAAGGCGGCGAAGATGACTTTTCGCTTCACCTGATCCTTCTCCTCGGGTTACGGAAATTGTTAACCCATATCCTAACCCTGGATATTATGACCCATAACAGTTGGTCCCTCAAAGGATCGCATCTTATAACCCAGGATATGGATTTCATACTCCTGCTTCCCACCCATGGAACATGGGTAGACCTGATTTATCCCCTGGAACCCCTGAAGAGCTACCAATGCATATGCAGCCACATTATAGAATACAAAGAGCTATAGCGAGCGCTAAGGAAAAGGCTACATCCTATCTACGCAAAATCCAGGCTATCATTGAGCCAAACCAAAGACAAAACTGGATTCCGCATCAACAAGCTGTGATGGAGCTCCTTCAGGAAACAGCAGAGATAACAAGGCGAATGGGACAAAATCGAGAAACTCAAGAACTATTGCTTTTGAGATATCAAGTGGAAAATAGCATTGAAGACCTTGAAGAATCTGAAACAACTACGCCGAAAGAACACACAGAAGATTCTCGGGAGCAGATGCCCGAAGATCACTCAGGGGAAAAAGAATCTAGCGTGGATATGAGACAGGAGCAAGAAGTATGCCAAATGGGTTCATCTAAGCACTCCATTCAGAAAATTGAGGAAAAGACTAATATCTCCAGGACTGAGCCACAATCAGATTATCCTGAATCCTGGGAGAACCTTTTGGGTTGGATAACCCAATCGAGATAAGGGAAGCGGATCCAATTGAGGATATGGATCCTAAGGCATACATTACATGCGACACTACTGATTAATCTAGACCACTTCCCATTGTAGGTGAACCTGTGCTAGAGCCAACATCTTCTGATTTGCACTCTTCTTCTTTCACCTACATCCCTAATTCGAATATTAGAGATTCTAAGATGACACTTTCTATCCCTGATCCAAACATCCGAAAACCAGAAGTAGCTATGGACGACTTAACTGAAGAAATAAATATGCTACCTGAGGCAGGAATTACTGAGGAACCCAATGCATATGAGGGTGAAGCTATAAGCAGAAGGAGCTGGGGACGCACCTATCATCCTAGTAGATGGCTCGACTTTGAGCCTGAGGAGACAGCCGCTGATGAATCAGAGATGGGTACTGATGAGGATTTCAGTGACCTCCCCATAGATTTTCTACTTTCACAAATACCCCCATATTACCAGAGCCTGGAGAGGGAATGATCTTTGATGTCAATTATCATTATGAGGATCCCTATGACTCAGATTCTGGTTCTGAGATACATGTCGATCTACTCCCTCAGCAACTTCCTGCTGAATTGTGGGACATGATAAATCAGCTAAATCAACATCATGATCCCACCTCTGATTATCCTCTATTTTCAACTACCACTCCACACTTTCTTATAGCTAGACTTTTTGGAGTAGGGGTGCACAATCAGCTGGTTCACATCTCCAGACCACTGATTCTGGGAGCATATGAGCATATCTTTCTCTTAATCTTAGCCAGCTCCTATGCTAGAAATGACACATCTGATTGAGTGCTCGCCCAACTGGAGGCGTTAAACTCAGCACATATAGATACCATTCGCCCCACAATCCACCATCATTTATATATAACCATTTTTATACATAGCATATTTTTGTTTTAGCATATTTCCCTTTTATATTGCATATTAATAGGTTGGCTGGTGCTGAATATAATTTCAGGAGCAATTCCAGGTGATTTCTACCCATTCTCTCCCTGCAGCATTTATTTTCTTTTACATTCATGCATGAGGACATGCAAGAACTTAGGCATAGGGGGGTAGATACAGAAAAACTGAAAAAATTTTATGCCAACACTTAGGAAAACCTCGGAGCTGCATGCAAAACGTACTATAGGACCTTAAATAAAAGAACAACCGACTCCACCTCCAGTGCTCTCATTGGAGCTAGAAATCGTTCGCAACAACCAATTCTGACTCACCCGCTCACCTTTTGTTCTAAATTTAGGGTCAAGCTGATTGTAACCCGATACGGGAAATTCACGAAGTACAAATTATATGAGGTTGCATGTTTATAGCATATATAGATATTGCATTCATGAATAAGATTATTTTATTAAGAGAATGAATTAGGGATTTTATCCTTTAGTTGATTCCTGTAATCTGGAATCCAGTACAACCTTTCACACACACGTAGAATTTGTAATGGATTCATGGTGAAGGCTGATAAACGTCTTCAGTCTGTCGAGAAGAAGCAATGCCTTTTTTCCTGAACCCCTAGACAGTGTTTTGGGAGTCAGGCTGATTTTCTTCCAAAAATCCACCAAATAGTGTGAGAGAGTAGAGTGTATTGGTGCTCTAAGATTAGTTCAAGAAATCTGGAATCCTAGATAATTAGGTAATGGTACTCTGAGATTAGACATAGTTTTCTCTCTCGGTTCCAGCGTATACATTTTGTGCGAAATTGTGAGAGCCACTGAATAAGGCAAATACGCGGAGAGCGAGTTTTCATAAAATAAGGGCTAAGGTGGATGGTTACGACCATTCTTTACGGAATCCTCGGCTGAAGGAGGGTATTGATGTCAAGGTCAGAAATACACCGTCCTATCCGTCTCTCCCGGTGCCGTAAGTAGGCACTTCCACCAAATAAGCCACCCAATGTCTCTTGAGTACCACCAATCCCCAATAATGCCTCCTTAATAAAGTTCATGGATGTATGCTAGTTGTGCTATGATGAAAAAAAAATGATAAAAGGGAAGAAAAATTGAAAAAAGAAAGAAAAAGAAGAAAAAAAAATTTTTTGATGAAGAAGAAAAAAAAGTTTGTGAATATTTAGTTTTCATCGAGGCAATACCACCAAATAAAATTGAGCTCCACCAAATATGGCCTTAACCTATTTTTCTTGTGTTTCTGACCACCCGAATACTAGCTTAGGAATCCCAACTTAGTGTTAGGGTTATGAGAACTCAATTAAAGTGTTAATGCCTAGTGAGACCACCAAATACAGATCCTATGTGTGAATCTGGTGAGGTTGTGAGATCTAAGAAAAAGAAAGAAAAAGAGCAAGAGAGAATGAATACAAAGGAATCAAAAGGGAGCATAGTTTTTCTCGTCTTTCTCTGAGTTGAGTTACTTAGTAATCCGGGAATCTAGATTCTGTAGTACTAGTCTCTATGTGGCACCAAGTGAGAATGAGCCACCAAATATATAATCCTTTCCCTCAGAGATTCGCTACCTAAGCCTAAAGCCAGGGTGGAATTCAAAAAATATCTTGAATACCCCAAGGGAAGAAATCCGCCTATCCCGCTAGAATTTTTATTAGGGGTCAAGTACAGGCTTTAGAGGTGTATTAGTTTTCACTCGAATCCGTTGCAAAAGCTACATAGCTGCACCTTCACGATTGTCTGGATTTCTAGAGCATAGGATGAAAACAAAAAGGAGAAAAATATCTATGCAAACACTTGATAAAAAAACCAATCCCTTAGGGACCCTTACTGTAAATAATTTAGTCTTGCATTTGCTAGGGACTAGCAAGATTTAGTCATGGGGGTATGATTGCGCAGCAATCATAGTTCTTAATTGGCCTAGATTAAACAAGGACTTAGCATAAGTTAGGGTTATTCATGCATGCATACGCATTATCTGCATCTTTACCACTTTCCTTTAGCTATGCATAAAATAATGTTATAATGTGCTGATTAAGTGCATTATGTCGATTGCAGGGAATAAGCTGATCAAGAGCTGGATCTGAAGCTCGATCAGGAATAACAGGAGTTGTAGTAGAGCTGGAGCAGAAGGCCTAGTTTAGATGTACGAATAATAATGTAAGAGAGTTAAAGGTTTACTATGCTATTAAGTAGGAATAAAGCATTAAAATGTGAAGAGCTTAGGTCCATCCTAGCCCTAAGATAGCCTAAAGACTTCCCCAAGCCTTAACCACCCTTAGATTAGGTCACAACACCCTAGGAAGCCCTAAAACCTTAGTTCCAACCCTTCTCTGGATGTCCAGATAAGTTTTAAGACATCCAGGACCCTTAGCCAACTCCCGCACACTTCAAACCCACTTCTGCAGTGTTATTGGACTTCCAAACACTTTGTCAGACGTCTAATTTCTGTAGAATACCCAAAACAGAACCCGAAATCCTTCCTGACTCTGATTGGACATCTAGACAACAAGTCTGGACTTCTGATTTTTGAGTATAAGATGTCTGATTATATTATTCAATGTCTAATACTGCTCTCCAATTCCTGTTTTGAGATTTAAGCCTTGATCTTGGATCTCTAGGTCCCTAAACCCAATTCCTACCCCATAGGAACCTAAATTAAGGTGCCCTAACCCTAGTACACCACCTCTAGACCTCCCTAAGGACCTAATTAGGTCCTCACTATACCTAATTGACTTGGATCTTAGTCAATTCCATCAGCCTATTCAATTGGACTCATTGAGTCCAATTGAGCCCTGATCTCAGCACACATTATCCAATTGGACTCAGTGAGAGTCCAATTGACCTAGACCTGACTTAATTGAGTTGTTTTACTATCAATTAAGTTTCCACACACCCATTTAAACTTGTATTAAGTTTAATTGCACTTTACCTTAGTGAATTAGGGTTTATAACCCTAATTTGAGACCTACCTTGACCTAAACCCACTAGAACCCAACAAAATCAACCTAGCCGCCTAAGTTTCGACCCATACACACCCACACGCACCATCCACACGAAAATATCTAGCCTAGAGTTCTCTAGAACTCTCTACCATGTGTGGTTGCCTTGGTTGCGAAAAATAGCAACCAAGAGCCATTCAATTTCTAGATCCACATTTGGTGGATCTAAAAACCACCACCCACCCTCTCACTCTCACTCTCACATGAGCTCCCACCATAGGCCTCTCTAGAGAATTCCATAACTCTCTAGAGAGCTTCCCTTAGGACTATAAAAAGACCCCTTGGGTGGCCATTTGCAACCATTCACTTCTTTGGCAATTGCACTCCATTGGTGCCATTCACGCCATCTCCATAGTCACTCCACCTCCACGAGCTCACTACAACCACCATGGAGGACACCATGCCGGGATGCTGGATCAACCATACCTCTCTCTAAGGGCCGGCCTAAGTTCCATTGGCCGCCCCTCCTTCTCTCGACCACTCCAAGGCCATCAGGGACCACCCCTAAATGCCCTCTATTCTTCTAGCTTTAAATCATGCCCTTCATAATCTTTATTGCTTTCATTTACTGCTTAGTAGTGTAGTCTTACTTCTCCCCCAATGATGCATGCGAAATCCCCCCGTTGATTTTTGTATGCCATCGTTTTCTGGTAGTTAGGTTTAGTTTTTAAGCATTCATGTATAAGCTTTCCTCTAGATTTCCTTGTGCAACAACTCTCCAATGATGAATGAAATTTCACTTTATATATATATATCTCTTATGTGTTCGAAATCACCATGAGATGAATGATTATCATATTTGCGTGATTTAAGTGCCTGTTCTTTACTTGCCTACATATTACGCACCAGCATGTCATTTAAATAAAGTAAAGCAGCTTTAAGATCGATTTCTAAAGCAAAAACAACGCCTCCAAGAGACGAACGGCTGGGACTCAAGTCTCGTTATTTTCAAAACAATATTTTTGTTGGATCATATTTCTCAACTATACTATGACGCTTTTATCAAAAATGCGATCTATGATTTTCTAACAATAGGTCCCTCCACCATTATAGCGGAGGAATCCTACTCTGGCGAGCTTTGAAAGGAGGTTTCTCCTTGATTGCTCAGAGAATCCCTTCCAAAATTGGAAGGGAGATTCTCTGAGTAATTCCCATCAATTAGAACCTATTAGTGAGTCCTGATTGTTTCCCAATCTCTCATGCGAACATAAGAGAGACTTGGGTCTCTTGAAGCTTCCAACTCCAGCGGCCCTACCTTGATTGGAATCTTGGCTCACAAGCATAAATCCCTCTCCAGAGATCTATTTATGATGCCCCAGATCCAACAGCATTCCTTCAGCTTGAATTTGGGTCGATTCTCCCTACATTCCTCTCTCCCTCGCCGGCCATAATCTCCACAAGCTTCTGCGGCTTCTCCCTCGCTCTCTCTTTGCCTAACCACAATACCAGTGGTCAGGTTAACACTACCATAGTCCTCTGTGATGAGTCCATTTTAATGGACTATTGTTACGCCTAAGTTAACCTTATTTTTACAATTTATGTTTGTTGATAACTACAATAGCTTATAGAATAAGTGCATGCACCATTACTTTAGTTTCTATCTATTCTATCGCATTCTATAACTTAGTATGTAATTATTTTATGTTTCATCATTGTAGGAATAAATTGCAAGAGACGAGGGGGGTGAACTAAATTTTCCCCTCCCCCAACAACCGTCGGCCTCAAGAAGCCTTCCTCAACCTCTGGCCAGCCTCAACATCTCCCCAATAGCCGAAGGCCATATATAGTAAGGGATTTTGAAAATCCCTTAACTCGCATGGGGAGAGGAGTTAAAAAGAGGTTCTAGCGAGAGAGAGGGGGCTTCGGTTCTTCTTCTCCCCCTGGCGGGGACCTAACCGTGAAGAGAGCATGCACTGTGGGGAGAGTGTGCACTGTGTGCACCAACTCCCACCGCCTTCCCACCGCGCCCTTGCACTGCCTTCACAACGCCAAGGTTCCACCGCACTACCACAGCCGCACCTTCACCTCCCACTGCCATTGTGCCCCTGCATGCCCTGTAGGCGCTGCACCCAGACTCACTGCGCTGCAAGCACGCAGCCTGCACCAGCTCCCACGGTAGGCTTCGAACCATCGCCCTCCACCGCCTACCTTGAGCGCCCTGTCTGCACTGCACCCACGCACGCCATCGCCTACCTTGTGCACCTTGCTGGCATTACACCCTCACCAGCCACGCCACCGCCCTTCCGCACGCTGCTGCTACTCCCTGTACCCACGCCCTCACCGCTGACCGCACTGCCACAGCTCTCAGAGGCACACACTGCAGACCGCACGACACCTTCTCTTCATCATCTTCTTCTTCAGTGCCCTGCCGGTACCCAAAGCAGCCGCCTGCAGCAAGCGCCCACAGTGGCCACGCGACTGTAGGTAGTGCAGCGCAGCCACGCGTACCCGTGCGCCCACTCCCACAGCAGCCATGCAGCCACCTACCAGCGACAGGCCAGCGCTCCTCTCCACTAGCCGGCCGCCTCCGGCCACCTCCGGCCATCGTGTCACCACCATTGTGTAGCCCTCGTCGAAACGTGCCTTCCCACCGCATAGCTCCTCCCACGAAGCCTCCTCGTGCATGCAAGGAAGAGAGAGGAGAAATCCTCTATTAATGCCATTGCCATTTAGATATTAATCTTTTATTTAGTCCACATTGCATTGATACGCTCATAGTTTCCTAAAATTACTACACTTGTGTTATGTGCATCATTTAACTTTGAATTTCAAATCAGATTTGCATGCAAGTTGAATTTACATGATATGCCATTACACATGGATCCTATACATATTTTTGGAGCTTAATACCTATCTTGAAAATTGCATAAATAACCCTAAACTTTTAATGAAATTGCAAGCTCCATTTAAAATAGCATATTCCCCACATTAAAGTCGTGATAGTGCCTACCAACAGTATATTCCTCTACTAGTCAATTTATTGGTCTATTCCTCCTTGTGGATGGGACATCTTTATTGTGGTTAAATTTGATATTTAGTTTTGATTAATTGATTTTCCACCACATAAAACATAATGACATATCATTCTATTGCTGTCATAAATAAGTGAGAATCTCTCCGTCAAATGGTGCCGTTGCCGGGGAGGCAACAGACGCAATAGATTCACTTCATTATTTTTAAATATTCTGAGTTATGCAGTTATCTGATCATTTTTTTATTGTGCGAGGAATCTGACAGGGCGACAGGCACAATAGAGCGACGACATTAACCTTGAACAACATGCACGGTGGAGACGATCTTTTTGGTGGACCTTGACGCCACCTGGAGGCCAGCAACAGGAACATGTAGGCCTTGATCCCACACACATAGGCTTATGGAGGAGCCTATTCCTGATTTAGTCATTAGAGCTTAGTTTAGATTTAGTTTAGCTAGACATTAGAATTTAATTTCTATCTTTTGGACCATTGTCGGGTATTTTTGGGAAAGTGTTCCCAGTGTTTCTTTATTTCTTATCGCTCTTGTATGCGGGAGCGTATTTTCAAAAGCGTGTTCCCATTTATTTAGATTATAGGATTATTCAAATGGTTTGAACTATATGTTGGTTAGTTAGTTAAATTAGGTTTGTTTGCTTATTATTATTATTAAAAATAATAATAAAAAAAAAAGTATATATATATATTCGAACTGCCTGCTAGAAGCTTCATATCTATAGGACGACCATCTATGACTGAATGAGTAGCATCTAGTTTATTTTTACTGTATTGCATACATTCTTACACGAAGAAAGCTGTAGTAAGGTATGTCTTTTCTTGAGCATCAATTATCTGTCATGCATCTGCATTGAACCTAAATCTAAGACCACTAAAGTACTTGAATCGAATTAATTCAGTGGTCACTTTAAAAATTGGGACTGCTAAGAGGTTGGACCTTAAAATCTGTGACTAAAAATTGTGTACAAAAGGATATTGTTTGTGAAATTTCAAAGCTCAAAACACGAACGTATGATTGCACACCTAAGACACTGTGCACCTCACACATAAGGTCACTAGATAAATTTCTCCTCTACTCTTTTGCACCACTAGGGAAGTTAGTCGGAAATCAACAAGCCTATCCACCAAGTTACTTGGTTCCTCGTGTGTGGGCTCGATTCGAGACTTCCATCCCTTGCGAGTAGGTTATAGGCACCAGCAAAGGTTGGCTTAGGAAGCGTAATTTGTGAAAAACTTGTTTGGCCACCAACTGAACATTTAATTCTAAGACCTACAATCTACTAAAAATAGATCCCACTGAATTTGCGTTTGCTTTGATAGTAGAACTCTCTAGGAGGTTTCTGCTTGTGTTCTGAATTCTTCTAAATCCTAAGAGAGTTAAAACTGTTTGGCTTAAAGAAATGGATCACCCTTACTCCTATCATTTAGATTATCAGAGTCAATACTTTCCATCTTTTAACTAGGATCCCATGCCCCGAGCATATTCATCCTTTGATGGGTACATTGACAATTCATGGGATCATTCTTATCCTGAGAGTACTGGCTCGATAACTCTAACTTTTGAGCAGAGCCTAGGAGTGGGATTTTCCAACCTTGGAATCCCTACTTCTATGCAAACACCCAACCCTCCCACCCTTCATGATTTTTCGTATCGAGGTTGGACTGATACCCTAGGCAACCAGAGCCTGAAATTGACTATCCTCCCCAACCTGATAATAGTAGCCTCTCCTCTTTTATGATAGAAATGCAAAAATAGCAAAAGGAAATGATGAAATCTATGGGAGAGATGTTGAGGAATAGTCAACAATTATATAAAGAAATAAGACAGCTTAGCTATGCTCTTCCCAGTAATTTTGATCCCTACCCATACGACCATGATCATGAAAATAATTCTGAGGAAACCAATGACAATAGGGATCCAATTTTATGTAGCTATCACTTAGACTCTCCCAATGAGACATGGCCACTAGAGGAGAACAATCCTAGTGATTATCCACCCGAGCTATATTAGAGTCAAAAGAAAGGGAAGATGGTACCTCTTGAGGACCTTGACCCTAATGACAGTATTTTCCTTACCCCTCCTAACCTGGGTCAAGGTTGTATTGTTCCTATCACTTCCCCTATTGATTATCTGGTGGAATCCCATTCTACAATTAGTGAGCCTACTCCTGACCCTCCACTTAGGGAATCAACACCTACCATTCAACATCCTGAGGATTTAAATGCAACCAATGAAGGTGACCCTCAGAGAATGGAGGATGAATTAGATCAATTATGGTCTCAGGGTTATAAAGAGTCTATTTCAAAGGACGAGGATGACCCAATGGAGGAACCCGAACTGAAAATCTGGAGCGAATCACAGTGGGATTATGTGTTACTTGAGGACTTGTCCTCTGAGGATATAAATAATCTGGTGAAATCCAGATTCCTCCCTTCTTTCAATTTTGAGAATCATCCTTTGCAAAATCAGGAGTTTATATTGGAGGAAGGTAAACACAATAGTGAAAAGCCCAGGGGTGACTCTAGGGGACAAAACATGTCAATTGAGGATTTATACCTCAAGAAGAATAATGAATTCAGTGATATAGGCTTGCTCCAAAACATTAAGACTGATCCTCCTTTAGGAATAATTGACGATACTGATCCAACTCCTTTCTTCACTAATGAATCACATATACACCTAAACAAAAATTTGAGTGAACCAAACGAATCTGGGGATGAGCGTAATGATAATGATTCTGATATTTTGACCCTCCCATCAAAGAGTTATAATTTGGAGTCTCCCCTTGATTCACATATATTGAAAGGTGAAAATATGACTCCAATCATTAATGCTAAGCAGTGTAACATGAATGTCTACAATTGTTAAGGAGTATATAGAATCGAAATCATTGTTGGAATTGGACCTGACACTGACTAAGCCCTCATTGGACTTGATCATTACCTTCCAACACTACAAACAACTCTTATACTCCCTAATCGATCCTTGGCTCAGATCTCTACTCATGTACATTCTTTCTAGAGAACATATCAGGCTGATACATCCTTGGGTAGAATGGCAAGTGTGGATTGATGCTTGTACTTTTAGTCTCACCATTCAAGGGTTTGAACTAATAATGTTTAGATCATTTAAAACTCGTCCTGCTCTGGAGGATCCTTGTTATCCTCCACTTATTTTGTTTCAGGAGGTCCCTTTTCATATTACTTTTGTTATTCCTAGACCTCACCAGGTAGGCAACGAGATTTTCTACTTTCATATCTTCTGGTGAGAATTTGGGATTACATTGCAACATCAGCTTGACAACATCCATGGCTACCTATTTTCTAGGCCCACGCTGTTACGCATATTTTTAGGGCCTAACTGTTTCTGTCTGGAACCAGACTTACAGGTTCCTTATAAGTCTGGCTGCTAACCGAAAATGCAGCGCTTATTTGGAGGCAACCCAGCGTTCTGAATAACATCGTCGTCAGGTGATTTCTTTCCTTTCTCCCCCTATTTTAATTTTACAATGAGGACATTGTAGGATTTAGGCATGGGGGGGTGCATTTTGCATTTTAGGAAGTATTCATGAATTTAGGTTGGCATATAAAAAAAAATTCTTTTCTTGAGCTGAATGGGTTAGTCCCTAGCAAAATATCTTTGTCATTGGAGGTTTTCTTCTGGAATTATTTCTTAAGTTTAGAATTCAGTACATTTATTTCACGTGCACGTAGACTGGGTAATGGATCCTTGTAGAAAGCCAGTAAGCATTTGTAGTATACTGAACCCTTGGACAGTTAATAGGGAGTCAGGCATACTATCTTCTAGTAGATCCACCCCATATTTGCGAGATGAAAGTAGAGAGATTACTGGTGCACTAAGTCTAGTGCAAGGACTCTTAAGTTTTGGACAATTAGATGATGATACTTCAGAGTTAGGCATAGTTTTTGCTCTCTGTTCCTGTATGCATACTTTGTGTGAATTCCTGAGAGTCAATAAAAAAGGCAGATACATAGAGATTGAGTCTTAATAAAGCTATGACTATGGTGGGTGGTTATTATGATCGTCCTTCATAGAGTCCTTGGCTGAAGAAGGGTAATAGTGTCAAAGATCAGAAATACACCTGTCCCATCCATTCCTTCCTGGTGCCGAGAATAGGCACTTCCACCAAATAAGCCACACAATATCCTCTTGACCATCATCACCCCTAATAATGCCTCATAATTAAAAGTCTGTATTGTGTTGTATTGATTGATAAAAAAAAGAAGAAAAAGAAAAAGAAAAAGAAAAAAAAGAAGAAGAAACAATTATAAAAAAAAGAAAAAAAAAGGGAAGAAAAGCGAGAAAGAAAAGAAAAAGAAAAGAGTTCAGGGTTATCGTTGTAACATTGTTTCTGAGGCAACAAAACACCTATCTCATTCCATCAAATATGACCCATACCTACCTTTCAATATTTCTGATCGCCCGAATACGAGTTGAGGACTATAACTTAGTTGTAGATTTATTAGGACTTTAATTGAAGTATGGATGCCATGTGAGGCCACCAAACAGTGAGTACAATTTCTAAATCTGGTCAAATTTGTGATCTCTAAAAGAAAAGAAAGAAAAGAGTGAGCGCCAAGGAACATCAAGGGAGCATAGTTGTTTAGCCTCTCTCCTAGTTGACTTGTCTAATAGTCTAGAGATCTAGAGTCTGTAGTACTAGATTAAATGTAGCACTAGATGAGTGTGTGCCACCAAATACAAATCCATTCAACTTCATATCTCCTACCTAAGCCTAAAATTGGGGTCAATTTACATATTATTTTCTGCTTTATCCCCGAGGGAAGTAGTTGCCCATCCCTACAGAAATATTTACCAAGGGTGAAGTACGAACTTCTAATGCAAATTAGCTTTTCACTTGGATCTGTTACCTACGTTATCATCACTCCACATTTGTCTGAATCTGTAAAGTTTTGAAATAAGAAAAGAAGAAATCTTCTGATTACTTCTATTATTTTTCATTTTTGCTAGGGACTAGCAAATCTTAGGAATGGGGGTATGTGATGAGTCCATTTTAATGGACTATTGTTATGCCTAAGTTAACCTTATTTTAACATTTTACGTTTGTTGATAACTACATTAGGTTATATAATAAGTGCATGCATCATTACTTGAGTTTTTATCTATTCTATCGCATTCTATAACTTAGTATGTAATTATTTTATGTTACATCATTGTAGGAATAAACTGCAAGAGACGAGGGGGGTGAATTAAATTTTCCCCTCCCCCAATAGCCACCGGCCTCAACTAAGCCTTTCTCAACCTCCGACTGGCCACAACACCTCCCCAATAGCCGAAGGCCATATTTAGTAAGGGATTTTGAAAAACCCTTAACTCGCATGGGGAGACGAGTTAAAAAGAGGTTCTGCCGAGAGAGAGGGGGCTTTGGTTCTTCTTCTCCCCCTGGTGAGGACCCAACCATGAAGAGGGTGCGCACTATGGGGAGAGCATGCACTGTGTGCACCAACTCCCACCGCCTGCCAACCGTGCCCTTGCATTGCCTTCACAGTGCCAAGGTTCCACCGCACTGCCACACATGCGCCTTCACCTCCCAACGTCCTTGTGCCCTTATGCACCCTGCAGGCGCTGCACCCAGACTCACCGCACTGTAAGCACGCCAGCCTGCACTAGCCCCCACGGTAGGCGACACACCATCGCCCTCCACCGCCTGCCTTGAGCGCCCTGCAGGCGCTGCACCCACGCGTGCCATCGCCTACCTTGCTTGCCTCGCAGGTGCTGCACCTTCACCTGCCACACCACCACCCTTCCGCACCCTACTCTTGCGCCCTGTACCCGCACCCTCACCGCTCACCGCACTGCCACAGCACAAAAGGCACGCACTGCAGACCGCACAGCACCTCCTCTTCATCATATTCTTCATCTTCAATGCCCTGCAGGTACCCAAAGCAGCCGCCTGTAGCAAGCGCCCACAGCGGCCATGCGACTGCAGGCAGTGCAGTGCAGCCAGCGTGCCCACGTGCAAGTGCAGTGCAGCCACACGTGCCCGTGCACCCATGCCCACAGCAGCGGTGTAGCCACCTGCCAGCGACAGGACGATGCTCCTCTCCACTAGCCAGCCACCTCCAACCACCTCGACCACCACGTCACCTCCATTTCATAGCCCTCGTCGAGACGTGCCTTCCTGTCGCGTAGCTCCTCCAACGAAGCCTCCTCGTGCGTGCAAGGAAGAGGGACGAGAAATCCTCTATTTTATTCTCAATTAATATTTACATTTAATGCCATTGCCATTTAGATATTAATCTCTTATTCAGGCCACATTGCATTGATACACTCATAGTTTCCTAAAATTACTACACTTGTGTTATGTGCATCATTTAACTTTGAATTTCAAATTAGATTTGCATGCAAGTTGAATTTACATGATATGTCATTACACATGCATCCTATACATATTTTTGGAGCTTAATTCCTGACGTGAAAATTGCATAAATAACCCTAAACTTTCAAGGAAATTGCATGCTCCATTTAAAATAGCATATTCCCTACATTAAAGTCGCGATAGTGCTTGCCAACAGTATATTCCTCTACTAGTGAATTTATTGGTGTATTCCTCCCTGTGGATGCGACATCTTTATTATGGTTAAATTTGATACTTAGTTTTGATTGAGAGATTTTCCACCACATAAAATACAAGGACATATCATTCTATTACTATCATAAATAAGCAAGAATCTCTCCGTCACTTTGCATCGCGCAATACCGGCCGATGTCGCCTCTGCCCCATCTTCACCGCCGCCTAACCTACGGAGCTTCGTCTTCCCCACATTCGGTAACCATACCAGTGTGGGACATCCTTTCCATTCATCCTTTGATTTGGTTTCTTAGATTCCCTCTCTCTCCCACTTTCTTTCCCTCTCTTTATTTCTCAAAACCACCCACCGATGCCACTGAACACCGTTACCTTCTCCACCTATGGCGATACCTCCCGTCGCTCCACACCTCCATCCACCTCGTCGACCACCCTACAACCTCCATTGTGTTTCCTGGATCATATCCCCTCAATCCAATCACTCCATCGACCATCCAAATACCTCCCCAAACATACCCACCTGCACCGTCCATTCCCTTCATCGTCTGGTGACCACAGCCACCCACATGCCACGAAACCACTCCCATCACATCTGCCGTGCTCCCGCGACACTCCCTGAGGATTTGACGTGACTGCGAGGCTGTGCTATTGATTTTAGGTTCAAGATGACTGCCTCCATTACTGTCGAGCTTGAAGCAAGCTTCAAGCTGCTCCAAGCCTCACTCTGCTCCAGGAGATCGCTCCAGGATGTGTGGACTTGAGGCCTGCACACATCCAAGCCATCAAGCAAAGGCTTCAGCCTCTACAGCCTTGCCAATTTGGTCACGCACCTGCTGCTATGTACGAGGGAAGAAGGTGGGACATTCAGTCCCACCTCGATGTGGAAAGCTGCCCGAAGTCGCATAAAGGGAAAAATGTTAGAGGCTCTTCGCCTCCAACACTAAGGGTGAGGTCCTCCTCCCCCCTCTCATTGGACTCGTCTACGACACCTAATACACGGACCTGGCCGAACCCAACTACCCAATTACCCTTCACTCGTCGCTCACCACGCACGTCGGTGAGCCTGGACCCGGGTCAGCGTTAAGTCTAATTACCCGACCGATTAAGGCTCTGGGAGAGTGGTTCTAAAATAAAAAAAGAGAGAATGTGAGAGGAGAGCTACGTAGGGGAAGGGGGTTTCGCTCTGAGGAGTTTGCCTTCGACACTTAGTCGAATTCAGAGGGTACAACAGGGCTGAAGGAAGAAGAGAGGAAGAAGAAGAGACGGTAGACGATAGAGAAAGAGAAGATGGAAGAAGCTGAAGAAGGAGAGGAGGACCACAGGGCTTAAGGCAAATCAAAGAAGAAGGAAGGAGAAGATAGAGGACAGAAAGAAGAGAAAGAAGAAGGGAGGGTTCATAAAGGCAAAGGACAAGAAGAAGGAGAAGAAGAAGAAAGACAACATCAGAGGAATCATAGAGAAGAAGAAGGCTTAAGGTAGAAGTAAGAGAAAGAGAAGAAGAAGAAAAGGACATTGTATCCAGAGACATTTAAGACGCCTGAATTTTCATTTCCTTCTTTAGCCAAATTGAGTGACTATTATTTTGTCTGCAATTATTTTTACTCTTCATATACTCATGCTCTACATTCTTAATTAGATTTTGAGTAGTATTATGTGTTCAATTTGTATTTATTGTTGAGATTAGTGTGTGAATTCCATTTGCTCCCTGTGTTTAACCTCGGAATATATTCGAGTAATAAAATTGTATTTGTTTTGAACGTTATTTCAGCTATACTACAACGTGATACTTTTAAACACAGATTCAATGCTTTAAACACATTAAAATAGCTCAAGCCCATCACAATCGAACCAATAAAACTCATAAAAATCCAATTCACTCAATAAAAATCATTTCTCACCAAATTAACTCCCAATTCATGAGATTGGCTGTCAAAACCAAATCTTAAAGAATCGAGTAAATCGGTTCAATTGAAATGAGATCAGGGGTCTTTGTAAATTTATGAAGTGCTTAGGAGACCCCCAAAGTGAATTTTTGGTGCAAATTCAGATCTAGTGGCTAAGGCTTCAGATCTAAATTTGACATAAATGAACAGGTGAACAATGAATAAAATGTGAGGGAAAATCAGAAACGAATTGTGATGCATAGAGAAAGCTATATGAGTCGAAACTGAGGTGGAAAAACACCTCTCTGACCTAAATTAATCAGAGAGGGAAAAATTGAATCTAAGCCACTCTACTCTTAGCTAATCTAACAAATCAATGAATTCCATCATCAAATTGACTCCTAAGCTAATCTAAACTACACTAATAGATACTACACTAATCTAGAAAGCGATTAAAATCCTAATCTAACAGAAGAATGGGACCTTTGGATTTCCACCTAGTGGATGGAGAGGAAGAAGAGAGGGAGGAGTTTTTTGGAGTGAAAATCCACTAAAGGGATTCTGGGTCGCTCTCAGGTGCTACGATGTCCTTAGCGGCAGGAGAGTCAGAGAGGAATGTGGTGTTCCACTGTCAAGGTAGTGAAACAAGGACTCTAAGGTGGAGAACCGAAGTGGAAGAATGCTCAGCTCGAGAGGAGTAGGTAGGGAGCTGGGTGCGCGCATAGGGAACTTTGAAGTCGCTTAAGTAGTTTAGGGAGTGATTGTGATCATTATGGAGGTGAGATTAAGCTCGTAGGTCACCGACGATGGGGATGAAGAGAGGGGAGCACTCGAAGCTCAAATCTAAATATTAGCCGTTGGATGAGATCAGGAGGAAATGGTGATTACATGTGAGAAGTCACGTGAAGGTTCGATTAGGGATCGGCCATTGGATCAAGAGATCGAGGGAGTAATGACCCAAATTCGTCGTGTTCTTGTGCCACTAGAGTAAAGGTGCACCGTAGGTCTTTTGGTGAAATTGCAAAGGGGCCCTCTACAAGTGAAGCAGTAGAGAAATTGCAGGAAAGCCCATAAGTGGTGAAGAACTGATGCAAAGCCATCCTTGTGGTTTACAAAGAAGTCCTTGGTGGTTTGCAATTAGGTCCCTAAAGGTTTCAAACGTTGAAGAATGTGAATGAAGGAGGACCTATATGTAATGTCCATAATGCGAGGTCTTAGTGATGTCCAAATGTCACCAAGTTTTTATTAAAGCCTAATTGAACATTCAAGAAGTTGATTTCACTTTTGATTTAATGCTTTGAACTCAAATGTGTGTTCAATTTGCAATTGTATCATCAATTTACATTAATGAATGAAATATCTCATTTTATGACATAATTTTACATTTTTAACACAAATTGGATGCTTTAGGTCATTTCTGTTAATTGGCACACTTAACCCATTTCTTGTGTTAATTATGTAGTGCTTAACCTAGTTTCTTGCCTAACTTGGGTATTTTAGCTATGATGAGTCACACCTCATCATACCCCCATGATTAGGTTTTGCTAGTCCCTTAGGAAACGACTCACTAAGATGCAATGCAATTTAAGTATCAGCAAGATAAGTGTGATGAGATATCTATTTTCCTTTTCAATAATTGTTAAGTGTTTAGAGATGATCTTTAAGCTAAAAGACTTTTTGACAAACCAACTGTGTTTTTGTCTGGACATTGTGAGAACCTATAGCTTAGGAAGATTGACCAAAACTTAAGACTAATATGACATAGACCATCTCTTGACCAACAAGGACTCTTGATATTTAAACCTTAAGTGTGATTTCTAGGATTCAGAAGGTTTTACAAGACTCAGAAGCTAAGTGGTTATGCCTATGCTCAGTGATAGGTTAGGACTAACCAGGTGAACTTCAAAACTCAATCCTGGGGTTTCACTTCTTTTTAAGTCCAGGTTGGTCCTAGCTTCAGCTCATGTCTTCAGATCGACTCTCAAAAATGAGGAAGACTCAAGACGAACTCTTGTGTTGTGGCTCAAAGAATATTTGGTGGAAACAGGGTATTTGTAATACCTCCTAAAATTATTTTCAGTGGAAAAATATTTACAGAACTTGGAGAACAAACTTGACTTATTATAATTAAAGAATGTCTTTTTCTAGAAAATTCTTTTGGCTTTTGATGATTTTTTTTTTCACAAATAAATGTCAATATGTCTTTGACAACTTTATTTGGTAGAGTACACTTATTTCGTGGGTGAGTTCTTTGGTGAAAAGAGCTTCTCCTAAACAAAAGACTAAAGAGTAGCACAAAGAGTCTACCTGCAGGCATAGGTAAGGACTCCACCTTCCCTAATGAACACTAGGGTTGAATTTCAAATTCACAAGATCTTTTCGGACATTGTGTAGTGTAAACCAATGTTATTTAGACTCCTAAGCCAAAGCAAACTAGCAAATCCTATACTAGTGACTCAAGTACAAGAATACATCCTAGGTTAAGAGAGATCATGGCCTATCTTATCAAAGCTTAAAGTGTATTAAGCCAAAGCCAAAGCGAATCGAGCAATGGTTGAATGTCCATGTGCACTTATTTTATTTTTGCTTTCAGCTATAAGATCATAATTAAGCACTTATAATTCTTTCAAAGCTTTTCTCTCTCCAATTTCTATGTTGGAGTTCTCCCTCAACAATAGGTACAGTCAGGTCCCTTATTGTATTTTTGGAGTTTTTGTTTTTGTCATTTTTTTGTGTTTTTGACTTTGTAGTTTTTTTTTCAGAATTTCAATTTTTTTTAATTTGTGGTATTTTTGATATTACTATACTATATACACTTTAGGTGTGTCTATGATTGCATTTCAGAAAAGGATTTCACCATTTACACCCTCCCATGCTTAAATGATGTGATGTCCTCATTGTATGAATAGAGTGGATGCAAATGTATCCTTTGCTTTTCACTATCTTAGATTAGGTGATGGAATGAAGTCAGAATGAGGAGATAAGCAGAATGAGGACATCGCAGATCACTTATTTGATTTAAAACACGTCATAGTATAGTTGCGAAATATGAATCAACAAAACATTTTAGTTAGCGAGATGGTGAGTCCCAGTCAATCTTAGGGAGGCATTTAGAAAAGAGAAATTGATTCGATCTTTTTGCTACTTGTACGCCAGTTTCAAGCTTGCAAATGTACATCTTGCCAATCATGTTGTTGACCCTAACTACATGTGCATGTGTCAAGTAAGCAATGAAGGTGAATATGTGTGTATTAGTACGCACCATTCTAACTTCGCGATGGCTATTAATAGAAAAAGAATCAATCACAAGGTCGTTTATGTATTTAGGAACCGAGATCTTGTTGCAATGTAATAGGCAATCAAATCAGGAAACTCATGATCATAATACAGACAGATAAAATAACGATTTCATCCATTCACAAATGTTGTCTTTACAATCAATTTTCGAGGAAAGCTTGTACATGAATGAGTAAAGCGATGATTCTAGCAAGCATAAAAATGGATGCATGCGTGTATCTATGGAAGATTATGCATGCATCACTCAGCTAGAGGATGACTACGCAACTAAGCAGTAAATTCAATGCAGAAATTAACATATGAAGAACACTTATCTACGAGAAATGAGAGCATTGGAGGTGGCCTGCAATGGCCTGTGGAGCCTGAGGTGGTAGGAAGGAGAAAGAGGGGTGGCTAATGGTGGGTAGGTCGGCCCTTGGAGATGTGGTGGAGAGCTTTCTCTAGCATTGGGCATGGAGGTGGGAATGGTGATGGTGATGGAGATCATGGATGGAGGTGCACATGGAGCTAAAGGTGAATTGACTAAGTGGCTAGATTGGCATGCATGGCCTTCCAAGAGGGTCCTTTTATAGACTCTTGGATGGATATGGGAGTGGCCCTCTAGAAAATTATAGAATTCTCTAGAAGTGGGCTTAGGTGGAGACTAGAGAGGTAGAGTGTGCGTCTCCTTAGATCCACATTCTAAGGAGGTAAGTTGTGGACACCTTGAGGACTATTTTTAGTCTTCAAGGTGGTGCCACCTTTGGAAGCCTCTAGAGAATTGTAGAGGTGGTAGCTAAGCGTGGGTGTGGGTGTGTCTATGCGTGCCTAGTTGGGTGTGGTTAGCTGGTCTAGGTCGGGTCCTATAGGTCTAGGTGGTTAGGTTTAGGTAGGCTCCTAGAATTAGGGTTATAAACCCTAATACTAAAGTGTATGTGAAATTAAACTTATCATAAGTTTAATTGAGTGTATGTGTGTCTAATTGGGAGAGAAGATACCCAATTAGGTCAAGCCTGAGTCAATTGGACTCTCACTGAGCCTAATTAAACTTGTGCTGGCTGAGATATGATCTTAGTTGGACTCTCTGAGTCCAATTGACTAGGTGAATTGTGATTGACTTGATCAAAGTCAATTGGGCTTAGTGAGAACCTAATTAGGTTCTTAGGAGGGTCTAAGGATAGTGTACTAGGCTTAGGGTACCTTAATTTAGGTTCCCTAGGGTGTTGAATTGGGTTTAGGGGCTTCGAAAATGAAGATCCAAGCATGATTTCAAAAATAGAGATTCAAGAAGGGTTCCAGACATCTAATTAGATTGTTAGATGACTTATACTAAAAAATTAGAAGTCCAAACCTCTTGTTTGAATGTCTAATCAGAGGTCAGTGTGGATTAAGGTTCTATCTTAGAATTCTGCAAAAATTAGATGTCTAACACTTTGTCACGATGTCCAATAACACTGTAGACTTGGGATCTAGGCCTATGGGTTGTGCCTAAGGGTTCTGGACATCCAATAACTTATCTGGATGTCCAAATAAGGGCTGGAACTAGGGTTTTGAGGTATCCTATGCTGAAGTGAACTAATCTAAGGGTGGTTAGGGTTTAGGAGGGTCTCTAGGGCTATCCTAAGGCTAGGAAAAGTCCTATGTTCTTTATAATTCAACTCCTACATTAAAATTCTACTTAGTGGAGCAGCATACCTCTCCCTACATTATTTTTATACTTTATTCCTAGGTCTTCTACTCCAGCTCTACTGAAGCATCAACTTCTCTTTATTCTTCAGATCCAGCTCCAGATCTTCGTATTACCTACAAACCAAATAATGCACTTAATCAGCACATTATAACATTATTTGATGCATAGCTAAAATAAAGCAAGAAAGATGCAAAGTATGCTCATGTATGCATGGATTACACTACGTTATGCTAAGTTATAACTTAATTTTGGTCATTTAAGACCAATGATTGCTATGCAATTATACCCGCAGGCCTAAATATTGCTAGTCCCTAGGAAATGCAAAACTAGGTTATCTGCAAATGGTTCCCTAAAGGATTGATTGTTATCAAGTGTATGACTAGAGATTCTTTCCTTTTCATTTTCATCCTAAAATCGAGAAATCCAAACAATTATGTAAGTGCAGCTGTGTAGCTTATGTAATGGATTTGAGTGAAAAATCGATTCACCTCTAAAGCATGTACTTGACCCCTAGAAAAATTCTAGCAGGATAGGTAGCTTCTTCCCTTGGGGTATCCAAGATGTTCTATGATTTCTACCCTTGCTTTTAGCTTAGGTAGAGAATGTCTAAGGCAAATGGGTGTGTATTTGGTGGCTCACTCCCATTTAGCACTATATAGAGATTAATACTACAGAATCTAGATTCCTAAATTATTAAGTGAATCAACCCAGAGGAAAATGAGAAAAACTATGCTCTATTTGGTTCCTTTGTATTCACTCTCTCTTTTTTGTCTTTTCTCTTCTATTTTTGAGCTCCCAATCTCACCAAATTTATCTATATTTGGTGGTCTTACATGGTATTAACACTTTAATAAAGTTCTAGTAACCCTAACAGTAAGTTGAAATTCCTCGGCCAGTATTTAGGCGATTAGGAATACAAAAAGGTAGGTTAAGGCCATATTTGGTGGATCACAATTATGGTGGGTAATGTTGCCTCAACGTAATGGAAATAAATACTAAAGCACTCATAAACTCATCACTTTTTTTTTTGCTTTTTTTTTCTTCTCTCTCTTTTTCTATATATATTTTGAATTATTTTTTCTTTCTTTCTTTTTCTTTTCTCCCTTTTTTCTCTTCTACTAATTTTTTTCTCTAGATTTTTTTTTCAATACAACTTAATATGACACATGACATATGTGAATTTATTCAGGAGGCATTATTAGGGATTGGTGGTGTTCAAGAGATATCAGGTGGGTTATTTGGTGCAAGTGCCTACTCTCAACACCAGGAAGAGACGGATAGGACGGTATATTTTTGACCTTGACATCAATACCCTCCTTCAGCCGAGGATTCCATAAAGACTGGTCGTAACCATCCACCTTAGTCCTAGTTTTATTAGAACTCAATCTCCGCATATTTTCCTTGGTTGGTGGCTCTAAAAAATTCACACAATCAGTTATATGTGGGAACCGAGAGTGAAACTTTGCCTAACTCCGAGTATCGTCACTCAATTATCCAGAATTCCAGATTCCTTGCACTAATCTTAGAGCACCAGTAACACTCTACTCTCATTTCACACTATTTGGTGGATTTTAGAAGAAGATTCACCTGACTCCCTAAACACTGTCCAAGGGTTCGAAAAAAGAAACATTACTTCTTCTCGATAGGCTAAAGACATTTATCAATCTTCACAGTGAATCCATTGCAAATTCTACGTGTGAGTGTGAAATTTTCTACTAGATTATAGATTACAGGAATCAACTAGAGGCTAAAAATCCCTAATGCATCCTCTTGATAAAAATCTAATTCATGAATGCAATATGTATATATGTTATATACAAATAACCTCTTCTGATTTGTAGTTTAATGTCGTTCCTTTATTGGGTTACATTCAGCTTGGTCCTTAATTTAGAACAAAAAGGTGAGCCAACGAGTCGGAAGTGGCTGTTGCGAATGATTTCTAGCTCCAATGCAAACATTGGAGGTGGAGTCAGTTGTTCATACATTTAGGACCCTAAAGTACTATTAACATGCTGCTCTAGGGTTTTCCTAATTGTTGGCATAAAAAAAAATTCAGTTTTGATGTATCTACCCCCCTAATGCCTAAGTTCTTGCATGTTCTCATGCATGAATATAAAAGAGAATAATGTATGACAGGGAGTAAGTGGGTAGAAATCACCTGGAATTGATCCTAAATTTCCATTTTTATTCAGCGTCGGCCAACCTAACGGTATGCATATGCAGAAAAATGTGCTAAAGGAAAATATGCTATGTAAAAAAAAGAGTAGCAGATGCTATTTATACATGCTGAGTTTAATGCCTCCAGTCAGACAAAAACTCAATCAGACGGATCAGTGACTACATGTGAGCATGTCAAGATCAATAGGAAGATGTGCTCGTGTGCTCCTAAAATTAGTGGTCCACATATGCAAACCGATTAATGATGCATCCGTACTCCAAAGAGTATTTATAGTAGAGTGTGGAATAGGGGTAAGAAGTGGGGGATAATCAGAATGAGGATCCTGATGCTAATTCTACTGATCAACCATGTTCCAAAATTCAACAGGAAATTGCTGAGGGAGTGGATGGATATGATTAAAATGTATATCAGAACCAGAGTCCGAATCATAGGGTTCTTCATAATGGCAATTAACGTCAAAGATCATGCCTTCTCCAAGCTCTAGGTCATATGAGGGTATGTGGGAAAGTAGAAGTTTTGTGGGGAGGTCACTAAAATCCTCGTCTGAAATCACTTCATCCTCATCAGTATTCATCTTTGATTCCTCGGAAGCTGACTCAATCTCCAAGTCAAGCCGTCCATTAGATTGACTAGGATTATAAGTAAGTCCCCAGTTCATTTTGCTCAGTGTTTCACCCTCATATGTAGTGGATTCCTCATCGGATATCATTTCCATTTCCTTAGGTAAGTCGTCCCTAGCCATTCCTGATCTTTTCAATATTAACATTAGGAGTAGAGAGTGCAGTGTCAGAATTTCCATTATCATCCCGGTAGGTAGAAGGGAAAAGATGCAAATCAAATGATGCTGGATTAAGATTGGATTCACTTCCCATGGGAAGTGACTCTGACTGATTAGGAGTGTCAAATCCAGATGTTTCACTCAATTCATCCAAGCATGCATGATTATTAGGAATGATTGATTCTTCTAGATGGAATGCCCATACATTAGGGTTTTCATCAAGATCCATATCTTTGAGTGGATCAACTTCCTTCCTCTTAGTCAGGTTGTCCAACCCATGAGTTATCTCCCATGCTTCAGGGTATTCATGTTGAGAGCCATTTTTGGAGGTATTAATCCTTTCCCCCTCACTTTCTTGAATGGGCTCCCAGGTGAGTCCATTCAAGATAGTCTCGACTCATGTCCCATATCCACACCAAATGCTTCTCCCCATGAATTCGTCCTAAGTGTCTAGCCCAACGAATCCCTTACAGCACTTTCAGGTTCTTCGAGGTCCTCAAGGCTATTCTCTACTTGATACTGCAAAAGCAGTATTTCTTGAAGTGTCCAATTTTGTCTAGTTAGCCTTGTCAAGGATTCTAATTCCTGAAGGACTATCATTAAAGCTTCTTATGTTGGAATCCAGGTCCATCTTTGTTCTGGAACATTGGTTGTTTGAACTTCATGCAGATAAATTGCGACCTTTTCCTTAGTCCTTTCTATCATTCATTGTAACATGAAGTCTGGTCTCATATGCAGTGGCAGTTCAACAGGGGTTCCCGAAGGTGAGTCAAGTCTACCACTATTCCAAGGGTGAGACGCAGAAGTATGAAATTCATACCCTAGGACATAAGATGGGGTCCTCTGTGTGGCCAAATGGTATTAGTCATACTGACCAGGGTCAGGATATGGGTTAACCATTCCAACAACTTGAGAAGAAGGATCAGGCGAAGCAAAAAGTCATCTTCTCCACCTTGGGTTTGGTTCCCAAGGTTGTTTTAATTCAGTGACCCAGCCTTCCAAATGAGCCATTGGGTCCAAATCTGCTGGATCCTGACTAGGTCTGGGTCTAAGATTAGCCATCTCGACTGAGAGAGTAGAAGAAGAAGGGTGAGAAGATGGTCTGGGCAATGCGACGAAACGCCTTCGCCTCCTTAGGATTGGCTCCTAAGATCCAACCAGTTGAGGTCTAAGTGACCTCCTTCCTTGCATACACCAACCAACCCCTAGGTTGGTGCCACCAAGCCAGACAAGGCTAAGGCCTTATCAATCAATTGGTCCTTAGAGTCAGGTGATTGGATTTTTTTTTAAGGTTCTAATTGATGAAGAAAAATTTGTCGTACAAATGACTACAATTAATCCCAACCCCCTAAGCTAACCCAGCCAATCTGAACGAGGGGACTAAGGGAAAGGTTCTTCCTTCAGCTCCCACCTCCGGTTCCTTTGTACCCTTGAGCTGCGATCGTTTGATTCTAGCCTGCAGATTTAGCTAAGGTTAGGCTAAGGCAGTTGTGATGACCCATTAGTACGACAATGAATTCAGGTTGATTTATGTATTTTCACAATTTTCTTAACCCATTTTCTTTAGCTAGGGTTTATGGTGAGTGGCGCATAAGGTGACCAAGCTCACCAGCTAGCCACTATAGACTCAATTTGGTCTAGATTAGCCTAAATGTGTGGTCTCTAAAAATTTGACCCTAAAGGTGTAACCTAGGGTTCATGCAAGTTCTAAGTGTGCTGCAAACCAGTATTCAAATTCAAATTCTTCTCTATGGCAAAATTTTAATTCATTTGATTTGAAATTTAATAGGCAGATTTATTTTTCAATCATCTTTCCAAAGAATATTTTTTTAAAATGTTTACTATTTCAAACAAATAAATATCAATTTTTAATTATTGGAGGGTTAGATCAAGAATTTTGACCCCTTATCGATTTTTTAATTTGAAACAGCATCAAATAAATTCCAAAAATTTGGGAAAAATAGGAAATAAAATCTAGTTTGATAACCTTTTAAACCTCACCATTTCTGGTCAAATATGATTCACGTGCTATTTGGAATCACTTTTTGAAATTTGAAAATTTTCAAATCTGGGTCAGTTTTACCCCTTGTAATTCAAAAATTTTTGAAAATTCTATAATCCAAAATTTTTAAATGAACGGTGCCATTTGAAAGCTGGTTTGAAAACAAAGCTTGTGCTTGAATTTCTAAATTTTTGGCTTAATAAATATTTGCAAATGAATTTTTAAATCGCAGTTAAAGTCTTGGCCGAATTTTGTGAGATGGTGAAAAGACTTTTTAAAGAGTTTGAAATTTAAAATCACTTTTTCACCAAAGTAAAATTTTTTTTATTTTTTCTATGATTTTTTTTTAAATGCTTTTCCAACTTTTGCAAAACTTTTTTTCTTTTTGGAGGGAAAAATTTTCAAATTTTTTTTCTTTTTCTTTTTTCTCAAACAATAACTCTAACCTAAGTTTCAAAAGGAACCCTAAATCTAAAACCCAATTTTTTTCTCTTTTCTTTCACAAAAATATGTAGATTTCTTTTCTTTTGATTTTAAAAATCAAATTCTACCTAGAATTCGAATCTACCTAGGGTTCAGAAAGGGAAATTCTAAGCTAAGATAAAGATGTGCACCTGATTTTCTATTTTTAACTATGCCCAATGCGTGCGCAGATTCCACTCTTCATTTCCTACACATAAAAAAGCAAGAAAAAGTGAATTTGTTAATGCTAAGTGCACAAAAATCACAAATCAAAATCGCGTTGCCTCCCTGGCAATGGCGCCATTTGTTGGTGTCACAAATCGCATATTTGATTTAAAACATGTCGTACTATAATTATGAAATATGACTCAATAAAACATTTTAGTTAACGAGATGGTGAGTCCTAGTTGATCTCAGGGAGGCGTTTGGAAAAGTGAAATTAATTCGATCTTTTTGCTACTTGCTTATAATAGTACGCCAGATTCAAGCATGGGAATGTACGTCTCGCCAATCACGTTGTTGACCCTAACTAGGTGTACGAGTGTCAAGTAACAAATGAAGGTGAATGTGTGTGTATTAGTACGCACCATTCTAACTTCGCGATGGCTATTAACAGAAAAAGCGTCAATCACAAGGTCGTTTATGTATTTAGGAACCAACATCTTGTTGCAATGTAATAGGCAATCAAATCAGGCAACTCATGCTCATAATAGAGATAGATAAAATAATGATTTCATTCATTCACAAATGTTGCCATTACAATCATTTTTCGAGGAAACCTTGTACATGAGTGGGTAAAGCCATGATTCTAGCTAACAGAAAAATGGATGCATGCATCTATTTACGAAAGATTACGCGTGCATCACTCAGGTGGAGGATGACTACACTACTAAGCAATAAATTCAATGCAGAAATTAAACTATGAAGAACACTTAGCTGTGGGAAATGAGGGCATTGGAGGTGGTCTGCAATGGCCTGTGGAGCCTAAGGTGGTAGGAAGGAGAAAGAGGGGTAGACAATGGTGTGTAGGCTGGCCCTTGGAGATGTGGTGGAGAGCTTTCTCTAGCCTTGGGCATGGAGGTGGGAGTGGTGATGGTGTTGGAGATAGTGGATTGAGGTGCACAAGGAGCTAAAGGTGAATTGGTTAAGTTGCTAGATTGGCGTGCATGGCCATCCAAGAGGGTCCTTTTATAGACTCTCGGACAGCTATAGGAGTGGCCCTCTAGAGAATTATAGAATTCTCTAGAAGTAGGCTTAGGTGGCGGCTAGAGAGGTAGGGAGTGGGTCTCCTTAGATCCACTTTCTAAGGAGGTAATTTATGGACTCCTTGAAGACTATTTTTAGTCTTCAAGGTGGCGCCACCTTTGGAAGCCTCTAGAGAACTCTAGAGGTGGCAACTAAGTGTGTGGGTGGGTGTGTGTGTGCGTGCCAAGGTGGGTGTGGTTAGCTGGTCTAGGTTGGGTCTTATAAATCTAGGTGGTTAGGTTTAGGTAGCTCCTAGAATTAGGGTTATAAACCATAATACTAGAGTGAATATGCAATTAAACTTATCATAAGTTTAATTGAGTGTATGTGTGTCTAATTGGGAGAGAAGATACCCAATTAGGTCATGCCTGAGTCATTGGCTCTTACTTAGTCCAATTAAACTTGTGCTGGTTGAGATATGATCACAATTGGACTCTATGAGTCCAATTGACTAGGTGAAGTGTGATTGGGCTTAGTAAGAACCTAATTAGGTTCGTAGGAGGGTCTAGGGATAGTGTACTAGGCTTAGAGTACCTTAATTTAGGTTCCTAGGGTGTAGAATTAGGTTTATGGGCTTAGGAAATCAAGATCCAAGCTTGATTTCAAAAACAGGGATTGGTGAAGGGTTCCAGACATCTAATTAGACTGTCAAACGATTTATACTAAAAAATCAGAAGTCCAGACCTCTTATCTGGATGTGTAATCAGAGGTCAAGGTGGATTCAAGGTTCTGTCATGGAATTATGTGGAAATTGGATGTCTAACACTTTGTCTGGATGTCCAAGAACACTATAGACTTGGGTTTTAGGTCTACGAACTGTCCCTAAGGGTTCTGGATGTTCAATAACTTTTCTGGATGTCCAGATAAGGTTGGAACTAGGGTTTTGAGGTATCCTAGGTTGTAGTGACCTAATCTAAGGGTGGCTAGGGTTTAGGAGGATCTGTAAGGCTATCCTTTGGCTAGGAAAAGTCCTATGTTCTTCATAATTCAACTCCTACATTAAAATTCTACCTAGTGGAGTAGCATATCTCGTCCTACATTATTTTTCTACTTTATTCCTAAGTCATCTACTCCAGCTCTACTGCAGCATCAACTTCTCTTTATTCTTCAAATCTAGCTTTAGATCCAGCTTCAGATCTTCTTATTACCTACAAACCAAATAATGCACTTAAACAGCACATTATAACATTATCTAATGCATAGCTAAAATGAAACAAGAAAGATGCAAAGTATGCTTATGTATAAATGGATTACACTAAGTTATGCTAAGTCCTAACTTGATTTAGGTCAATTGAGACCTATGATTGCTGCACAATCACTAGCAATAATCTCTAAATTTCTTACCCCAGATTGGGCTTCATGTACTCCCGTGTGTGAATGGGAATGTGAGGAATTTCTATTAAAAATACTTATCAAAGCATTATTAATATAATTTTCTACCATTCCTTCAAAGAGCTCAAAAGTTGAGTCCTCGTCCCAACACAAGAAATTGCCTCCACAAGTAGCATCTACAAAATTCCTTATGTCATCATAGAGCCCATAATAGAAGATCTAGACCTATTGCTGTTTCTAGCATTTGAGTCATCTCTTAAGAAATGTATTTGCATTGTAGTACAATTGACAAAAATGCGACAAACACTTAAATTTATAAACTAGAAATCTATTTGGGTCCGAGGTCATTTGCAGGGAGCAAATGGAATTCACATGCATGATGCTCGCAATTTAAATCAATGAGCACAATCAATTAAGTTTAACAAAGATATTCAATGAATATTATACACAGAAATATATGCAATAACAACCCAATTTGTATGTCAAGAAATCATGGGAGAAAAAGAATAGAACCTCAAAAAATAATGGTGATTTAGATCACCACATAATCCTCTAATTAAGCATACATCCCAAGAATTCAATTTAACCAAATATTTCAACAATAACCAAAATCATATATCAGTTAAGAACTCTAAATAAAGCTACAGTAGTCAGGAGTGTCGCACATGAGGCTCAAATGCCTTAAGTTAGCACCTTAGAGAACAAGGGTCCCACAAGCTAATTCTAAGGGAGGAGGGCATGAATCCCGAGGTCACAACAGTGCAAAACCCTCCCCCACCTGGTTCACAATATCTCCTCTCTATTCCAAACTGGACATTAATCGAATCTATAGCAGGTAATTGGATCATGAGCATAGGGCAACACACAACTTCTATCCTAGGGTTTATGCAAACACCTATGTAGATTAAGTCTTGGTTATTTATGTGGTGAAATGTGAAACTAGTGTGGGGGAATGTCGAGGCACTTACAAACCACTTTACCTGCACTTTACTCTGATCTACTGCACTTGGATTTCCCTACTAGGATACCTGCAAGATAGCAAATCAGAGACAAGTGGGGTTAGTTAATAAGTAAATGCAAAGAAACACGAAAAAAGAAATCAAATTCCGTTGCCTCCCTAGCAACAGCGCCAAAATGGTGAGCGTAAATTTTGCGAGAAAGGTTAGGGTTTTGAAGAACCCGTCGTCGTAGTTGCAAAAATCTCTACCAAATAAAATTTATACTGGAACTTCAAGGGAGTCCTAGGTCGAACACAGGGAGGCGACATTTGTTTCCTTGAAATCCACATTCCACTTTGTTTCATTTTGGTATTTTTAGGGTTTTGTGATCTTTTTGTATTTTTATAATGAAGAATTAGCCAAGATAACCTACTGGAAAAAATAAATAGAGAGTAGTGAAATAAAGGAAATCTGATATATCCAAAGTATTGTTTATTACACTAAATAGAGATATACTAAGAAAAATAACAATAGAGTAAAGATGAGAGGAAATCTTCCAATGTGAATGTTTGGCGAGACGACAGCACTTGGCAGTGACTTGGATGGTGTAGATGAGGTGCTGGACGTCGGGGATGAGGTGTAGGAGGAATTTGGGTAGAGAGCCGCTTGACTGAGTTGTAGGAATGACAGTGAGGAGGTGAAGGTGATCGTCTACCGGAATGGAGGTGAGGGGACGGCTCTGTAGTCTCCTATGAAGGGGTTGAGGGTAAGGTTGAATATTTGGTGGAGTAGGGGAGTATTACACTAATAGGAGGTTGTAGATCTCGGGAATGAGCTCTTGCGAGCTCGAGAGGCTTCTTGGAGCCCTTGAGTGGGTGAGGAATAGCTAGGTAGAGATGGGTAGGCAACAGGGATGTGTAGGTCCTTATATATTGGATGAGAGGGGCTAAAAATGGGTACGGGACAATTAGAGACCTCTAGGACGTTGCTGTAGATTCCGCTCATGCATCGCTATAGCCAACTCATGCTCACCCATGCACTCATTGTGGTGAGCTGTGCTTCGCTGGCCATTTATTTTGCGCATTGATCGCACTCATGCAGTGCTGGTTGTCCATCTCGCATGTCCAACTGCCACACGCGCGTCCGTTGGATGTTGTAATCTTGCATGTCACTGGCCATCACTGCAGTTGAATAAATCGCTGCCTTTGGATGACAGATAAAGGGCTCTGATTGCACGGGAGAGGACTCTCTGGATTGTGCTCTACTCAATCAGATGGTGGAGATAGTGTCAAATGACTTAAGCATCGCACCCCCCGGTGTGCGTACGATCATGCATTCTCCTGCACATCGAATCTTGCGTGTGTGAGTCACACGCATCAGGTGGTGCCATGTAGCCGCTTCCTTTGTCGCTTGATCGCCCATCAATGACTCAATTTTCACTCGTGGGAGCTCAACAGATTAAATCCCAACATAGGGCTTCGATCTCTCATTTGCGTGTTGCGAATGGAAGTGCTAACACTACGCTGATGGCAGGTTTAAGTCTCGTTTAGGAATTAAGGCTCACATGCCCACAATTGTTGGACTTGATCCTACGGTTGAGATTGCATGAAGCTTCTCTTTGCTTGGCTTAAGGAGGGCGACGTGGACTCTCGGCATCCATTGGATTTTAGTTCAATGGCCGAGACCTGTTGAGCGTGGCTTGAGAGGGACAGTTGCAATTGGGCTGGATGGCTACGATGGAGCCACATGGCACCATCATGGCCGTCCAACTTCTTATTCTAGTAGAGGGTGCTACGAAACACTGATTGAGGTGGTTTTCGCATTGATGGACTACTATTGTCGTTCCGGATTCATCCGTACGGTCAGAATTTTCATCTGATGCCTGTAAAGATGTCTTATTGCCAGCCTAGCCATATAAAATGTAGAGATCAATATACAAATTACATAAATCATCCTAAATATAATGTAATGAATGTTATGCATTATTCACAATGTTACATGCAATGTTAAGCATAGGAACTAACATAACTAGGCATTTTATCATGAATAAATGTGTTGTTATCAGTGGACGAAGTCATACATTTCTCCCTAATTACATTTTTATCTAAGTAATATGTTCGACTGAAATTAAAGTTCAATTTAAATAATTAAAAAGAAATAACTTACATGATTGGCTTGGTAGGTCTCGTGAATCCATGTGCACCCACCGTCCGTAACCTTGCTATGAGCGATCTCATAGACTTCAAGACGATCCAATTGGGCACTGTCATGTGTATTCGCTGAAAAATATGTAAATATAAATGATAGTTAATAATTTAAAGTTACATGTTGAACAGAAATATAAATAAATAGGAAATGTATTTACATATCTTGTCTTGAGCTAATCAATACTCATTCGACCTAAGACATGAGTCTACAGTAGAGCTTTGGCCACGTTGGCCTTATTCTTCTTTGCCTAATCTTGTAGAAAATACATATATATATATATTCTAGTAAACAAATTAATAATAATTAAATTTTAACACATAATAATTATTTAACGACCTCCATTTCAAGCTTCCTTCAATGCCAACAACAATCCCTCCATACCTCTGGCAGTATGGAAGGAGGTGCATTGCTCAAGTCTTCCTAATATGACTTATTCGCAAAATACCAAAAAACAAACAAAATAAATTATATAATTAGATTGTACATATCAAAGAAATTTTAAAAAAAAAATTTTACCATTTTTTTATATGAAGTCTCTAGTCTTGATGACGCCTCAATGCATGGCTAAGGATATACTTGGAGGCCTTTGGATCGTCCCCCCAATTGAAAGTTGCTTATAAATTAAACTTTTATATACATTGAATCACATTAAAAGAAACATATATAAACCTCAATATATATCAATTACCTTTAAGTGACCAATGATCTCCCTCATTAGCTCCTTTGAGACAATCCACCAATCAAGATAAGAGGGGGAGATGATGCTCTTCACAACCTTGGAGAGCCTGCTGCTAAATGGAGGGTGATGCGTGGTTTTCACTCAACTCAGTAATCAAGTTAATTTCACTTAATTAAGAGTAGAAGAAATCACTTAGGTTAACTCGAAGTTGTGTCGGTTGTATAGTATAGGGTCGAATTAACCTAACATTTTAGAAATTTTTACTGGTTGAGTCCAGGTCGTTCACTGGGAGGCATAATAATTTTCTCCAAATTCACTAATTTTCTTTTTATCTCTTTAAGTTTAGGAGGTATAACTAGTTTGATTTTCAAAATATGAATTTTGTCAAAATATTTAAACCATAAAGGATATACAAAATTCCATATGCAAAACATATTTACTTAAAATGTTGTACTTTATTAACAAGTAATCATGCTAATTTTTCAATTGTATTTCATTCCAAGAAATTAAGGCAATTAAAAATTTTTTCTATTAAAACATGCCTTTTTACATTTGAGAACAAAAAGATACTGATGCAAGAAAAATTTATTTATTTCCATTTATGTCTTCAGCCTCTAATCTTCTTCTTTCTTTCTTTTATTTCCTTCTTTATCTCAAGCTCTCTTTCTTTTATTGTTCCTGCCTCTTATCTTTTTCCTTAGTTTTCTCCTGCCTTCTCTTCTTGCCTTAGTTTTTCTCCTTAACACTCAGTGCCCATGCCTTCTTCTTTAGCTTTCAGCTTCAACACTTAGCATCCTTCAGTGGCTTCTCTTTTCCTTAAGCTTTCAGCTGAATCGGGTTTTTTTTACTTTTTTAACCAAAAGTTTTTTTTATTTGCGGCAAGGTCCTTTCGAGGATACACAGCACCCTGAGACCAAGGTGGGACCAGACCCTACTCGATCCTCGCCTAATCTCAGTTAGGTTCGTTTCGGTTCATTTGTTAATCGGTTCACAATCTCAAGGCGCATCGGCTCATCCTGGCCTCCCAGGCCACACTCGCCCTCCCAAGGCACAATCACTTCTGCACGCCCCCAAGGGCGCACACCTGCAGGCATAAGCCCGCAAACTCAGACATGCAATGCTCAGATCAGAACAGATGGAATCAGAATCGGTGCGCCGAGTGCTGATGACTGCATAGCCAAGGAAACAAATTGGTTTTATCCCCAGGTGTGCGCTCGTGAATAACCGAGCTGGGACTATCTTACCCCTTTCAGACCCAAATTCAAAAGTTCACAACTTTGTACCCAGAGCTCCAAATAGAATGATTTCAAGTTTGCTGGAAAGCTCTAAGGGTAATCTACACAATTTCAGGGTCAATTTAATGTTTTAATGATGTTTGCTTTTCAATTGAAAAGATGAAATCAGGGGTTCTTACGGGGTTTTTAATAGCCTTGAAGTAGTTTTAAATAAGGAGAGTCCTCAGATGGACTTCTCTCTTCTATTAAAAGGTCTATACATGTGATATAATTGATTCTGCATCTGTTAGGATAGATTTCAAACTCTTAAGACCTTCAGAACCTGCAGAGAAGCTTTTCTCTTCTCTGAAACCTTCAGAGTTTGATTTTTAGACATCAATATGTGCAACAGACACTTTAAAATGTTCCTAATCTATTTAGATTAATTCTAAGGGTTATAACAGATCAATCTGGGTAGGTTTTAAGTTTAAATTTCATCAGAATAGTACTCCTGTTGGTTTGGGTTCAAAAGTAACCCAAATTGGCAGAATCTAAATCTTCACTAAGTAGATCATCTGATCTTACTTTAATTAATTTCAGATCATCAAATAAGACCCCAGAAATAGTTTCCACTCCTCAAAATCTCAATTCAAGCACAGAACTCCATTATCAGGCTCATGTTTGACTGTGGATGCTCGAAAATTGGCTTTCTGTTTAAGGCTTCCTCCCAAGAAATTAATGCCTAAAATAGAGTCTTCTCATCATCTAGAACTTATTCAGATCTTTAGATTTGTGTTCTATCCTTAATTTCTAGGGTTTCAGGCTCGTCGCCTGAACTAAAATGGGTGTGTGTTCGACAGAATCATGGGAAGATTGCTACAATGTTTTGAGGGTTAAAGTAGCTTCAGTGCATTGCACTGAAGCTTCTGAGCTCATCAAATGCTTCTCAAATCTTTCCTAACAGACTTCTCCAACTTGCCGGAGTTAGGGAAGAAGAAGTTACATCTATAGCTCCAATGGTTAAATCCTTAAACAAATATCTTTAAAATAGTCATTAATCCTTATTATACTATTCTATAGCTACTTAGCAAGTTCTAGAGGTTGTAGCACAAAAATGTCTCACCGGAGCTCGCCGGAGCTCTGGTGAGTCAAGAAAATGTAGAATTGTATGTACAGATTGACAAAACTAACCAGTTTTAATCAAAAAGTGATCCTGAGATTACAAGGAACCTCATTATCACATTTAATCCCTCATTTGTTCATTAAAATGTAAGATTTGACAGTAAGTTTATTTTCTTAAAGATTTAAGTGGCTAAAGCTCAAGACTTGATTTAACTACTCAATTGAGAGGTTAAATCAAGTTAACAGATGTTAATATTCATAAATATATATTTAATTTATAGTTTGAACTGTTCCTAAGCCGCCATGGATAGCAAGCTCAGGAACTTAATTAAATTTAGGCATTTAATTATAGATGATAATAATAGGTATTATGATGTCGATTAGGGTTCATTACTGGTGATAGGTGATGAAAGAACCCAGTGAAGGTGAAATTAAATCAACTACCGTCACCATGGGCAGTGTCAGTAGTCGGTGAAGGTGAGATTTGAATTAGGCATTTAGGTGATTTAATTAATGATTAAGTGAATTAGAAGTGAACATGGAAGATACAGGAAGGTGTACAGTGAGTAAAAAGACAAAATTAAAGCTCTGGCGAGTTCAAGGAACTCGCCAGAGTTGGAGGAAATGAAACTAAATTCTAACATTACTCTAACCTAACTAACTAAACTAACTAACTAAGCTAGCCTACTCCTACTCCTAGTCCTAGTCTACTATTACCTGGATCAAGGGGTCAATAGGGTTCCGCCGAAGGTTCATAGCCGACGACAAAATCAGAGGGTGGAAGAAAGTCTCCGGCAGGTGGATTGGAGGTGGAGCAGAGGAATCCTTAGGTCGGTGCCTTTGTTGGAGGTGCAAAAGACCACAGCGGATCTCCTCAGCTGCTTAAGATGGATGGAGGAAGTCGGAAGATGGAATGGGAAGTCTCCAGAGTTTTGGACGAATAGCCTATCAAAGTCGACTATAGTGTTAGAAGAGGGAAGGGAGCCAACTTGCCTAAAACCAGAGGTGTGAGGGGGTATTTATAGCAGTTTGCGGGGAAGAGAGAGGCAGGGTCTGGCCGAAGAAGGAGCTTGAGGAGCTTAACCTCCGTCATCGTCTCCGATGATGGTGAGGTTATCTCCCACAAAAAAATAGGATTCTCTGTTAATCTAGACCGATGGATGAAGTGGTGGTGGTGAGCGCAAGCTGCAAGAGCTTAGGCAAAGAGGAATGATGTCGGCAGGGCGGTGATCGTGCGGTGGGGTGACTCTCTGCTGCTAGCCGTTCATTCGGCTGGAGAAGAAGACGAAGAGGGACTTAGAAGTAATAAAACTTAAGGACCTGTGTGAGAAATAAGGACTCGACTGTAATGAATTTTAAGGACTAAAATGTAAACCTAGGTTTTGAAGGTTTATTTTAATTTAGATCTTTTTCAACTTTTTATATATGTTAGTAAATAAGATAAATATTGTGTTTACACCTTGAATTTACAATTTTTACCTTCTTAGGTTAATTTATTAGATTAGGTAAAATTACTTAAGTTATTACATACTTAAGTATACATTATATTTAAGTTACTTATCTTATTAATTAAGGAAATGATTAATAGGATTTCGAGTCCAAATATTTTCTAAATGATTAATAATGTTAATTGAATGATAAAATGTCATTTTAAACTTATTTTAAGGTCCTTAACTAAATATCTCTTATTCTATAATTAACCCTTATATATTCATAACCCTAGCTAATTAACTAGGAAGACTAGTTAATTAGGGGTAATTATTGATCATGATGAGTGTCTCATCATATCCCCAAGCCAAAGTTTTGCTAGTCCCTAGCAAAGTTAACTAAGACTATGATGATTTAAAGCACTTGGATTTAAATTATTATAAATAGTAACTATGTAGAGGAAAGCTTAGGTCAAAAATTTTCTAAGTTTAATATAAATGATTAATGTATAGAGCATGTGTGAAAATTTTCTTACTTAGACTTATACTTATAACATTTTCAAAACACACTTAAAATAATTTGTAAACAAGAATTTTATTTTGAATTAGAATTCTTCAAAAATCTCTTAATCTTTGTAACTATTCTTAACTAAAATTAGAATACAAAGTGTTTTAAGAAAAATAAAACTTAAGGATTGAGAAATAAATTTTAACTCAAAAACTCAAATAGATTTAAGTTAATCTTTTGTTTATGATATTTGACTTTTATCAATATAAGTTTAAGCAAATTAACCAGATACTCATTATTAATCAAACTTAGAGTAGTAAAACTCTAATTTACTTGCCTACAGCACTGAAGATTAACTTCTAGACCTAGGATTCTATTAATTCTTCTCCTTTAGGTCTCAACTTAAAATCTTCAAAACCCAATTTCTTAGGCTTCACTGCCCAATACCAAGGTTTAGTAGCTATGATTTTAAAGCATCTGTGCATAGTAAAGAGAATTGTATTAAAGACATCCAAAGTTGCAAAAATCCAGATCTTAAGACATCACTTTCCAATCCCAATTATTCCAATTCAAACCTTTGGCTTGGCCTTACTCAGGTTTGGTTGCTTTCTCCTCACCAGTTTTCTATCCCAAGGTTAACACTTTTTGTGTATATCTCCCTAGTGGACCACTAGGTCTCTTATTCCTAATATTTTTTTCTCCATATTTTTTTTTCTTTCTATAGGTTAGAACACCCATTTGTAGCGAGGTGTTCTTTTTATTTTTGATGGAAGGAAGGGTAGCATCCATTTGTATTGAGATGCTTTTATTTATTTATGGAAAAATGCATAAGTACCCATTTTTAGCGAGGCACTTAACTGTAGGGTGTTTATTTACTTTTTTCCTTTTCTTTTCTTTTTCTTTTCCCCCTTCTCGTTTTTCTTACTACCGTTATTCTCCAAATCCTTTTTCTAGGTGAGTGGCACATCCTTCACCCTTTCAAAAAATGCCCTGCGGAAATCCTTGGACTAAAGAGGATTCAGAATTGATCTCTTAACCTTTGTGTTTTCGCAGTCTCAGATGTCAACAAGACAATTCTATGTGAGTGAATTTAGATGTTTAGGTTACTTAGCTCTCAAACCAGAGCTTGGACAACAATACCCTTTACACTTAGGTTGTTCAAATTCTTAGTTTCCTCCTATAGGATCTATCAAGACAAAATTTACCAAGTCTAGTTATTTATCTCTAGCTTGTAAGTTTTGTAAACTAAAATTCTACCAACTCTCTATTTAATTAACTCTGAATATCTGTCCTTTTACTTAACCTTATGATAAAATCAAATTTTGAAAAAGTAAAAAGATTACTTAATCTAATTGATTAAAAAGTTATAATTCAATTCCAAAACTTAAGTTTAAAATCCTAACACACTAAGTTTCTTAATTCAAGTAAGAATAGAAAAATAAATCTTTAAAAGATTTAAAAGATTCCTAAATTCAAATAAAATCTTGTTTTAAAAATTTTAAACACAAAAGTGTGTTTTTTACAAAATGTTTAAGTAAAAATCTAATTAAGAATTGAATGCTCTTAAATACTTATATATTCTATATACATTTTAAACATCTGACCTGAAAGAAAATTAAGCTCTTAATTATAATATATATATACATTCTTCTTTTCTTCTTTATTAAACATGAATAAACCCCTCTTATTATTTTTATGAATTTTCTTTTTCAAATTTTTGTATTTATATATTTTTATTTTTATGTATATAAGATTTTTTTTCAATTTTTATGAAAATTTTTCAAAATTTTTCAAATTTTTATGAAATTTTTGAATTTTTAAAATTTTTATCATTTTTAGATTTCTATTTTTTTTTAAATTTCGTAGATATTTAATTTTTATGTGTTTTTTATTTTTTAAACCAACACTTAAAATGAAAATTTCACTTCAACTCCCCCAAGCCAAAATTTTACAATGTCCTCATTGTAAGAAGGGTGAAAAGATATGAAGTGAAATTTTAAAAGTGTATAAGAAAATCAAAAAGGATGAAAACAGGAAGCAACTATGTACAAGTGCTAAGTTTTACGCCTTCAGCTAGGCATAAACCCTTGTAAAGAACTCATAAAAAGAATAGGTATATGGTAAAAATAGAGGAGTTATGAAAGAATTAGATAAAAAAAGTAGAAAATAGATTGAACCACCCAATCAAAACTCGTCTTGAAATTGCCTAAAATAGATCTTGCAGATCCTAGAATCAGATTCTCGTGAAAATCTCAGAAAAATTAGAGTGAATCTTATGTGAAGAATATATCTGATTTAGGTTGAGATGTAGAGTGTTTAAGATTAGGGCAATTCAAAAATGTTTCCACCAAGTTCAGAAGATCAGCATAGTCAGTTTTGGTTCCCAATAATAGGTGAGTCATTTTAGCACAAAATAGGTTGCTAATGCGGGTTTGATGGGTTATTTTCAGGTAATATAGAGGACGGATTATGATTAGAATCAAAGGCCTAATTAATGAAGTAGACTTGGCCTTGGTTTTGCCTAGGATTTGGCAAATTCCTAGGATTCGGAATTAACTGAAATGGAAGAGTACCTAGCTGACGAGACTCAACCAAAAGCGTGATCTGATTTCATAAATTAGCCAACTCTACCTTACATTGCCTATGGATCTCAGCGAGAGCTTCAGCATTTTGTCGCTGACTCTCTGACATAGCTCTTAAAATCTGGTCTAGATGTGTATCTCTATTTGGCCTAGAGTAATTCTGCATACTCATCGGGCTAGGCCTTAAATTTGATTGCTGAGGAGGCAAAGGAGGTGGGTTAAAATGGGTCAGATTTGGATGTGATGGTCTTTGATTTTGATTTGGATCAGCCTAAGAAAAATTTGGGTGGCTTCTCAATCCAGGATTGTAGGTATTTGAATAAAAGTATGGTCTTGGAATATTTTCCTGGATGGTGTGTAAACCTAAAAGATATGGCGTGTTTTCTGCAACAGTTAAGGATGGGGAAAAGGGTGGGTAAGATTGTGGGACAAAGGTCCCTCCTTGGGTTGGTGAAGGAGTAGATAGAAAACCCAAGGAAGATGGATCTCTAGAATCCAAATTATTCACAAATTCCCTCCCCACGGGAATTTGCGAAATAGGTAAATACGCGGGATTCGTAGCAAGTAGAGGTGTAAGATTCTTCATTGTGTTTCTAACCTTGTCGAGATGCTTTGCTACGATATCTACTTTGTCCAGTTTTTCTGCAATAATCTCTAAATCCTTTGAACTAGACTGATTACCGATCTCGTGAATGCCCTTATGCGGATTTTGGTGATTTGTATTCGCACCCTGCAAAAATTGCGACATTGATGCATTATTGATCGAGTTTTCCACCATCCCTTCAAATAATTTTGAAGCGGATTCTACGTCGTGATTTAGAAAATTCCCTCCACAAGAGGCATCGACTAAATTGCGAATGCCCTCTTGTAAACAATAATAAAAGATATGCATGAGTTACTAATGAGGGATGTCATGATGTGGGCATTTCCTTTGCAATTCATGAAAACGTTCCCACGCTTCATGAATTGGTTCTCCTTAATTTTGATTGAAAGTAGTAATAGCTCGCCTTAAAGCATTGGTTCAACCAATTGGAAAGAATTTCTTCAAAAATGTAGATTTGAGTTCAGCCCAAGTTGAGATTGGTCTTGCTATAGTTCTATACCAATAAGCTGCTTTATCTTTAAGGCTAAAAGAGAACATTTTCATTAGTATGATTTCCCTATTTTGATTTCGAGGACCAAGAGTTTGAGATAAATTTTTAAGATCTTCAATGTGTTGAAATGGATCCTCTGATGCAAATCTGTGAAAGTGGGGGATTAAACCTATAATGTTTGTCTTTAATTCTGGAACATTTTTCCCAATAGGAATCCTAACATTAGGCTCTACTTGTGCATTAGATGGGTGATTGCACCACAAAAATACACCTGCAATTGTGCCATCTTGTGCTATTTCCTAGCATTATCAATGCATATCAGGTTTCCATAGTCGCATTTGTAAACATACATGCGTGCATGCATTTAATTGAGAGGGGAGGAGAGTGAAATAAGTGGCCTTGCAAATGACATTTTTCCTCAAGTGCATCCTTGCAAAATTCACCATCCTTTTATTTTTATTTCTACTTGACTTTGAAGCTCTTCCCGCGGTTGCATGGCAACTTCTCCTTCGCTCCATGTCCTGCTAAGCCATGCTCTGCAGCCACAAGCCCTGCCAAGCCATGCACAGCCAGGGCATGGCTGTGCATGACTTCTTCCTCTATAAAACAGGTGCGGCTCCTCCTTGTAAAGGGCGGCCTGGTCCTCCACTAAAGAAACACATAGTAGCACTTCTCCAGGCCACCATCTCCTCCCTCTCCCTCCATACGCATGACCTCCTCCTCAGAGGAGCCACTCTGCGGGCAGGAGTCTTCACTGTGGTGCACACCCACCACCGTGGAACCACCATCGCCCAGCTCATCAAGAGCAAGTGGGCGTGGTGGCCTTCTTCCTTGTTTCACTTTCCAGCCTTTCGAGCCATTGGAGTGGGAGCTTCAAGCTTTGAAGCTCAAAGCTCCGCACGCAGCAGCAGCAAGGTGGTAGCAGCAGCAATGCAGCAACAGCCGCCCAGCCCCTTGCCTCCCTCTCCTTCGCATTGCATTCGCCTTCCCACCTGCAGCCATCCACCGCGCACCCCAGCCAACACCCGCAGGCCACTGTGCGCCCTGTCACGCCCCTTCGCCCGCAACCCAGCCCTCTCCACGCGCTTTGTCGTGAGGTCCCGCCCGCAATCCAACAACCGGAGCCACTCTTCCTCGCGTGCCGACCCGTCCGCACTCACAGCACCGCCCGCTCCTGGTCGCGCGGCTCGGCCTTACATTATAGCCACTGTTCACGCCAGTCTGCGGAACACTGTGGCTACAGTGGGGTGGCCGGTGAGTTTCTCACTTAATCGGTACCCAGCCCACGTGTGCGTCTCGGCCCGCGTCGCCCGCACCCGCCCGCATACGTCTGCGTGCGCCTGCCTCTCCCAACGCCTGCCTTCGCCCACTCTCTTTGCATGCGTGCGCCTGCCAGTGCCCGCTCCAGCCCTTCGTGCAGCGCAGTGCACTGCGGCCTCTTCTCTCCCTCGTGCCTACTCACGTCTGCGTGCTGCAGCTTCTTCTCTCCACGCGCATACATGCCTGCGCGCGTGCGTGGAAACCTTTAGACGATTCTCCACGGCCTCAAACGGCTTAATCCGCCTCTTCTTCACAGCAGGCGCTCTCTCTCTCTCTCTCACGACACTCTCTCACTCTCTTTACCGACACTTACACACTTACACTCACACTTTCATACACACACACACACACCTATACACTATTATATACATATATATATACGTAAGCATATATATATTGATATATATACATATATATATATATATACTTTTATCTATATATATTGTAGTATTTATAAAACTAAGTATTAGTATACACACATATATATATATACATATATCTATATACATATATTAGTACTTATATAACTATGTATTAGTCTATATACATACATATACATATATATATATTAATATACATATATATATATACATATATACACACCTACTTATACATATATATATATATATATACATACAAATATACATGCATATATACATATATATCTATATAACTATATATACATATATACATATATATATCTAGCTACATATATCTATATATACATATATTACTATATACATATACATACATATATATTTACATCTATCTAGTTATACACACATACTTATACATATATATATATATATAGATCTATACATATATCTATCTATACATATACTTATATACATATATATATACATATACATATATACATATATATATACATATAACTACATATATACATATAGATATATTTACATATATACATATATATATATATAAATATATTTTCACATTACTTATCATACGCTTTATCGTGGGAATATCTGCACCAGTTGCTGATATTCCCTGATACACACGTACAAAAAGCATGTTCACATTCATCTTCCACCAATCCACCTTACATGCGGTACCTCGTCCTATTGGTTGTGTCTTTCTAGACGACGACCGACTCAACACCGTGTTACACTTTATCTCCGCCTCCACCCCGACCCCTTTATACATATATAATAAATACCTATATATATATACTATATTTACTTTATTTATGTTTCTCTTAAAAAGATAAAAAAAATATATAAAAGAGAAAAGATAATCTTTGACTTGCAGGTACTCCATCTTACGAATAGCAAGACCCATTTTGGAACCCTATTTTGGCTCAAAGCCAAGAACATAATTTTGAGGGTGTGCCTCAAGGACAAAGATTATCAGAAAAAAATCTTAAATAGAAAAAAACACTAAAAACACAATAAATGAATGGAAGAGACTCGTAGGAAATGCGTAGAAACTTGACTTGTAACTCCACTTCCCTGAGTTCGACCCTGGGCCTAAAAGTGACCAAGATAAAATCAAGTAGGCTAGGTAAAAAAAATTTTGTAAAGAGATGGTTAGGTCCGATTTAGGTTAACCACTATACACACTTCAACGATAAAATCATCATATTAACAACCTAATCAGGTCTGACCAACAATCGGTTATAAAAATCTCTAAGTAGAGGCCTTGGATGATTGATCGGTAACTCAGGATTTTCAAAACCCGCCTCAAGTCGAGGTGAAGAACGGGTTTGCAAAGTTTGTAGATTATTTAAGGATGTTGTTAATAAATTGATTTGTCTTCTTTGCTCTAGCATACTAAGGTTCTGGTTCAGGAGTGCCTCATGAACATCAAAAGGCAGCATCTCCCCCTGACCAGAAGAAGAAGGGATCTCGGGATTAAGATTCTGCTTTGGATCCATAGAAGTAGATGGATCAGATGGGAAAACCATTAGTTGTTTATCTGCAATCGGCCTAGGATCACCTGTCAACGGTGGTGCAAGAGGCGGATGCAAGGATCGCCTCCCATCCATAAACAGAAAATAATGTGCAAAGGCACACACACACCACCAATAAGAAAACAGCAGCACAAAAAACCCACAAAACAGTGCAAAAGATGCTGGTTTTGCTCTTCTTTCAAAGGAAAGAAGAAGTTCCTAAAGTATGCAAAGAATTTGATGCAAACAAGTAGAGGAATAGTATCAAAATATGCATCCTAATTTACGCAGGTGCGTACCTTAAAGCTCAAAGGTCTAGGATCGAGACTGCTCACTACTGGCTCCCCGGGGCTCTAGTAGTGAGATAGACTTGTTGATCTTCGGCCAAAGCCCTATGAGATGCAAAGAGGAGAGATAGAAAAATTGACTCGTGTGACTAGTGATCGTGCTCTGTGCGTGATAGCATGCAACAGACGATAATGATATAAAAACCCGTATGCATTCTACAAATAGATTTAAGTCACCAATTTTACTTCCTCTTTTTAGTTAATCTATTTCAAAAATATATCAATTAAACTACAATGGCCGCTTTTTATATCTTTTCAAACAAAAATATGTGGTCTTTTTTTTAATTCTCAAAAGACAGGGATCTATATGGGTTTTCTCGTGTTTTCCCGCTGATGCGAGAAAAACAGTTTAAAAATTTCCCGAGTCAGATTGCCCTTAATACTAGCAGAAAATATACACTCCTAAGAGTGTATGCCTATGATATGCTGCTGCTAGTTTAGAAAAGATGTATTTTTGTATTTTTTTATTTTTAAATGCAACAAAACAAAAGATTAAGAAATACTTACAAAATAAAAACAGTAAAATGGATTCCCGCCCTGTCCTGAGATTACTTGCAAAGGTAAACCTCAAAAGAAGACAGAAAATAAAAATAAAAATAAAACAAAAACAAAACACAACACACTAATTAGAACTAAAGTTAGTAAACACAAAAAAAAATATTTACAAAATACCTCCTAATTAAAAAATAAATCCATTTTTAAAATTTTAGTGAATAAAAATATTGCCTCCCCGGCAACGGCGACATTAAAATGTTGTGTGGTTTTCATTCAACTTAGTAATCAAGTTAGTTTCACTTAATTAAGAGTAGAAGAAATCACTTAGGTTAACTTGTAGTTGTGTCGGTTGTGTAGTATAGGGTCGAATTAACCTAACATTTTAGAAATTTTTACTGGTTGAGTCTAGGTCGTTCACTGGGAGGCATAATAATTTTCTCCAAATTCACCAATTTTCTTTTATCTCTTTAAGTTTAGGAGGTATAACTAGTTTGATTTTCAAAATATGAATTTTGTCAAAATATTTAAACCATAAAGGATATACAAAATTCCATATGCAAAACATATTTACTTAAAATGTTGTACTTTATTAACAAGTAATCATGCTACTTTTTCAATTGTATTTCATTCCAAGAAATTAAGGCAATTAAAAAGTTTTTCTATTAAAACATGCCTTTTTACATTTGAGAACAAAAAGATACTGATGCAAGAAAAATTTATTTATTTCCATTTATCTCTTGAGCCTCTAATCTTCTTCTTTCTTTCTTTTATTTCCTTCTCTATCTCGAGCTCTCTTTCTTTTATTGTTCCTGCCTCTTATCTTTTTCCTTAGTTTTCTCCTGCCTTCTCTTCTTCCCTTAGTTTTTCTCCTTAACACTCCTTAGTGCCCATGCCTTCTTCTTTAGCTTTCAGCTTCAACACTTAGCATCCTTTAGTGGCTTCTCTTTTCCTTAAGCTTTCAGCTGAATCGGGTTTTTTTTACTTTTTTAACCAAAAGTTTTTTTTGTTTGCGGCAAGGTCCTTTCGAGGATACACAGCACCCTGAGACCAGGGTGGGACCAGACCCTACTTGATCCTCGCCTAATCTCAGTTAGGTTTGTTTCGGTTCATTTGTTAATCGGTTCATAGTCTCGAGCCGCATCGGCTCAACCCAGCCTCCCCGGCCACACTCGCCCTCCCAGGGCACAATCACTTTCGCACGCCCCCAAGGGCGTATACCCGTAGGCATAAGCCCGCAAACTCAGACATGCAATGCTCAGATCAGAACAGATGGAATCGGAACTGGTGTGCCGAGCGCTGACGACTGCATAGCCAAGGAAACAAATTGGTTTTATCCCTAGGTGCATGCTCGTGAATAACCGAGGTGGGACTATCCTACCCCTTTCAAACCCGAATTCAAATGTTCATAACTTTCTACCCAGAGCTCCAAATCGAATGATTTCAAGTTTGTTGGAAAGCTCTAAGGCTAATCTACACAATTTTAGGGTCAATTTAATGTTTTAATGATGTTTTGCTTTTCAATTTAAAAGATGAAATCAGGGGTTCCTGCGAGGTTTTTAATAGCCTAGAAGTAGTTTTAAATCAGGAGAGACCTCAGGTGGACTTCTCTCTTTTATTAAAAGGTCTGTACATGTGATATAAATGATTCTGCATCTGTTAGGATAGATTTTAAACTCTTAAGACCTTCAGAACCTGTAGGGAAGCTTTTCTCTTCTCTGAAAGCTTCAGAGTTTGATTTTCAGACATCAATATGTGCAACAGACACTTTAAAGTGTTCCTAATCTATTTATATTAATTCTAAGGGTTATAACAGATCAATCTGGGCAGGTTTTAAGTTTAAATTTCATCAGAACAGTACTCCTGTTGGTTTGGGTTCAAAAGTAACCCAAATTGGTAGAATCTAAATCTTCACTAAGTACATCATCTGAGCATACTTTAATTAATTTGAGATCATCAAATAAGACCCCAGAAATAGTTTCCACTCCTCAAAATCTCAATTCAAGCACATAACTCCATTATCAGGCTCATGTTTGACTGTGGATGCTCGAAAATTGGCTTTCTGTTTAAAGCTTCCTCCAAAGTAATTAATGCCTAAAATAGAGTCTTCTCATCATCTAGAACTCATTTAGATCTTTAGATTTCTGTTCTATCCTTAATTTCTAGGGTTTCAGGCTCGTCGCCTGAACTAAAATAGGTGTGTGTTTGACAGAATCATGGGAAGATTGCTACATTGTTTTGAGGGTTAAAATAGCTTCAGTGCATTGCACTGAAGCTTCTGAGCTCATCAAATGCTTCTCAAATCCTTCCTAACAGACTTCTCCAACTCGTCGGATTTGGGGAAGAAGAAGTTACATCTATAGCTCCAGTGGTTAAATCCTCAAACAAATATCTTTAAAATAGTCATTAATCCTTATTATACTATTTTGCAGCTACTTAGCAAGTTCCAGAGGTTGTAACACAAAAATGGCTCGCTGGAGCTTACCGGAGCTCCAGTGAGTCCAGAAAATGTTGAATTGTATGTACAGATTGACAAAACTAACCATTTTTAATCTAAAAATGATCCTGAGGTTACAAGGAACCTCATTATCACATTTAAATCCTCATTTGTTCATTAAAATGTAAGATTTGACAGTAAGTCTATTTTCTTAAAGATTTGAGTGGTTAAAGCTCGGGACTTGATTTAACTACTCGATTGAGAGGTTAAATCAAGTCAACAAATGTTAATATTCATAAATATATATTTAATTTATAGTTTGAACTATTCCTGAGCCACCATGGACAGCTAGCTCAGGAACTTAATTAAATTTAGGCATTTAATTATAGATGATAATAATAGGTATTATAATGTTAATTAGGGTTCATTAGTGGTGATAGGTGTTGAAAGAACCCAGTGAAGGTGAAATTAAATCGACTACTATCACCATGGATAGTGTCAGTAGTTGGTGAAGGTGAGATTTGAATTAGGCGTTTAGGTGATTTAATTAGTGATTAAGTGAATTAGAAGTGAACATGGAAGATACAGGAAGTTGTACAGTGAGTAAAAAGACAAAATTAAAGCTCTAGCGAGTTCAAGGAACTCGCTGGAGTCGGAGGAGATGAAACTAAATTCTAACATTACTCTAACCTAACTAACTAAACTAACTAACTAAGCTAGCCTACTCCTACTCCTACTCCAAGTCTACTGTTACCTGGATGAAGGGGTCAATAGGGTTCCGCCGAAGGTTCATAGCGGATGACAAAATCAAAGGGTGGAAGAAAGATCTCCGTCGGGTGGATTTGAGGTGGACCAGAGGAATCCTTAGGTCGGCGCCTTTGTTAGAGTTGCGGAAGACCACGGCGGATCTCCTCGACTGCTTAAGATGGACAGAGGAAGTCGGAAGATGGAATGGGAAGTCACCAGAGTTTTGGCCGAATAGCCTATCGAAGTCGGCTACAGCGTTAGAAGAGGGAAGGGAACCAACTTGCCTAAAATCAGAGGTGTGAGGGGGTATTTATAGCAGTTTGCGGCGAAGAGAGAGGCGGGGTCTGGCCGAAGAAGGAGCTCGAGGAGCTTAACCTCTGTCGTCGTCTTCGACGACAATGATGTTATCTCCCACTGTAAAATAGGATTCTCGGTTATTCCAGACCGATGGATGATGTGGAGGTGGTGAGCGCAAGCTGCAAGAGCTTGGGCAAAGAGGAATGATGTCGGCAGGGTGGTGATCGTGTGGTGGGGTGACTCTCTGCCACCAGCCGTTCATTCGGCTGGAGAAGAAGAAGAAGACGAAGAAGGACTTAGAAGTAATAAAACTTAAGGACCTATGTGAGAAATAAGGACCCAACTGTAATGAATATTAAGGACTAAAATGTAAACCCAGGTTTGGAAGGTTTATTTTAATTTAGATCTTTTTCAACTTTTTATATATGTTAGCAAATAAGGTAAATATTATGTTTACACCTTGAATTTGCATTTTTGACCTTTTTAGGTTAATTTATTAGATTAAGTAAAATTACTTAAGTTATTACATACTTAGTATACATTATATTTAAGTTACTTATCTTATTAATTAAGGAAATGATTAATAGGATTTCGAGTCCAATTATTATCTAAATTATTAATAATGTTAATTGAATGATTAAATGTCATTTTTAACTTATTTTAAGGTCCTTAACTAAATATCCCTTATTCTATAATTAACCCTTATATATTCATAACCCTAGCTAATTAACTAGGAAGACTAGTTAATTAGGGGTAATTGGAGATCATGATGAGTGTCTCATCAAAGGGTAGTTGGGATCTTCCCCACCAGGGGTGATCTTCACCTTCACCCTCGTGCCCTCTGGTATAGCCTCTAAATCCTTATTTCTCGTTGGGACTCTTCCTTTCTTCTTCACTGAAATTAATAACAACAATAGTATTATGAATGAAGAATAAATACGAAAGTTAAAAACATTTAAAATATAGGAAATAACAATTTACTTACCAGTAGTATTGGATCCTGCCTGGTCAGGGTCTATGTGGGCTCGACGATGGCCAACTTTAGCATCTCTCTCATCCTCCCCCTCATCCCCATCCTTGTCCTCATCGTCATGGGAGTCTTGTACGTCATCCCCATCCCCCTCGTCCTGGTCAGGGTCGTGACTGTCAACCTCAACCTCAGGCTCAGGTAACATCACAAACTCAGGGATGATTTGCTACACAGTAAAAAGGGACTATGCAAGTGCACCAGGAGGGATATATGTGTGTGTATGGGGGGGATTCAAATTGGGAGTGGGTACAAAATATGTATCGGTGGTAAGAGTGTAGGGGTCCTGGAGGGGAGTAGGCTGGGTAGGGATGTTTGGGTGTGGGGAGGCTATGTGGTAGGTAGCTGCATGGAAGAAGGCTTTGTGGTAGGTGGCTACATGGAAGGAGGCTGTGTGGTATAGGGGTCCTGCGTATCGAGGGTGGTGTCAGGATTCCACCGACAAGAAGCCCACCTCTTTAGTTTCACCATCTGCGCAACACAAAGAAGCAATTAGTGACAAAAAAGCACATAAAAATATAATTCATATTAAAAACATGCATATAATTGAAATCGATCATTAATGTTACCCTAAAACAATATCTACCGTGTAGAAGGAAAAAATTAACAGAACTGTGTCAACAAACTATAATAAGAGTAAACAAATTATTACATCAAAATAGTATAAGAATGGTTTATGAGGAAATTTATATTATAAAAAAAGGGTTTGTAAATTATACCTTACATATCAATGTTTGTTGCAATTGGATCTAAATCTAACTGTTTACGTTCTCGATAAGCTTCAGGTTCTAATTTAGGTTCCCCTTCATTTTGAGAATTGTAATAACTACATGGCATTGTTCTAACAAGAATTATCCATCCAATTTTTGCTATTAACAGTCACGTAGAAGACTTGAGAGACTTGATAGGCTAAAGTGAATGGTTCAGTGCTCTAAAGAATTCGACGGTTATTATTCAGACTTATATATCTATGCTTTTTATCAACCTTAAACCCGACGCCTTCCCTGAAAGCATCAAACCATTCACCCTTGAATGGAACAAGTCTGTGATCATATCCAAAGCTAATCTCAAGAATTTCCTCAATCTGTCCATAATAACCATCACATCCGCTAGCTCTTTCACAAGGAACAACAATGCTAGCTTGCTGAGTAGCCTTTACATCATCAATAGATTTGATTCTATATTTGAAGCCATTTATGATATACCCAGAATGGTAATGTCCATAACTCAACGAACGATCGGATATTACGTCAAAATCTTCCACCACCACGAATCATTATTTTCTTCCATTTTAGTAGCACACTACTTAAACCACTCAGGAAAGAGTACATCACCTGCATTTGGATGTAACAGTTGTTTAAATACATCGTGGAAAGGGCCGAATTTAGGAATTTGCTTTAATATATACAAGGGTGCCAGTTGTCGATCTACTTCTGGAATATCAATAAATTCTGTGTGCAGAATCAACCTTCCTGGAATTTCAAAAATAAAAAGACAATCTCCGTCATGTTCATTGTATGCCCTGTCATAATTTCTCTCAAAATGATTGAATTCATGGTCTGTCTCACCAAGATATATGCTACAAAAGTTCATGGATTCCTCAACTAAATATCCCTCAACAATTGACCCTTCCGACTTAACTTTATTTAACATGTAATCTTTTAGTTTTTTCAAATACCTCTCTACAGGATACATCCATCTGTATTGAACTGGCCCTGCAATCCTTGCTTCATTTACCAAATGTATTGTTAAATGCACCATTATGTCGAGAAATGCTAGGGGAAATCCATTCCATTTTACACAATGGATGACAACTTGTTTGTCCCAGTAGCGTAGCATTTCTGCATCTAAAGTCTTCGAACAGATAGCTTTGAAATATCGACTCATGTCTGTAAAAACATCCACAAAGGGATCAGGTAAGACTTCATGCATGGCCAATGCGAAAAGCACATGCATATAAACATGCGAGTCATGACTTTTGAACCCACTAATCTTTTTTTGAGATTCATTAATATAGCACGACAGCTATGGTAAGTAGCCATCTGGCACCTGCATCACCTTCAAAAGTGAGAATATTTTCTAAATTTGTTCATGCTTTAAGTTGTATATAGCATCTGGGAATTCAACATTGCCATCATCCTTCCTTGTCGTATGTAGCTCTGGATGAATGCCCAAAATCTCCATATCTTTTCTTGTTTTTATTGTCTTTTGCACTATCTGTTATATTTAGGGCATCCAACATATTGTCCTTAACATTTCTTTCTATGTGCATCACATCCAAGTTGTGTCGAACTGTCAAATCTTTCTAATGTGGGTGTTGCTTGAAGAAAATGCTTTTTCCTTAAAGCCTCAATGGTTTAATGTAGTAAGGTCTTTTTTAAAAAGACATCCCAATCTTATATTTCCAATTTCTTGCAATTTCTACATTATTATTACTCCTGACAACATAACAGAATCTATGCTTAGCTTATTCTTGGATTCCTAGAGGAATATCAATAAGATTTGCCATCAAATCTATCTTTGAACTGTGTTGTTGGCCATCTATAGTCAATTGGAAGGTATCTACAATAACCCAAGTAACACAACTTGCTACTTTTAGGCAATCAGAGATGATGTGTTTCATCCTTACAAATTGGACATGCCAATATTCCTTTTGTACTCCATCTAAACAGATTTGCATATGCTAGAAAGTCATTGATAGTCCATAGCAATGCAGCACACATCATAAAGAATTCTTTCTTTCCTGTATAGTATGTATGAATATCGTTATCCCATAATAGTTTCAATTCATCCACCAATGGTTGCAAGTATATATCTATAGCATTTCCTCATTGTTTTGGGCTTGGGATCAACAAGGTCAGCATCATAAATGATGATCGTATACACAGCCATGGAGGTAGGTTGTAAGTTACCATCACCACTAGCCATATTGAATATTATTTATCAAACTAGATAGGAGTTCAATGTTTCGTCATCGTAGCACACTCCTAAATAGCTCGATCAACAAATAAAATTTATAACTCAAAATCTATAATGGAGTCCAAGGTCGAACATTAGGAGCAAATATGGAATTCACAACATTAATCGTATTCAAAATCAATGAGCATAATTAATTAAGCATTCAAATAGATATTCAATGAATAATAACTTATCACATTAGTTATTCATTAAAAACACTATATCTAAAGATTGCATGAAACAAAAAGAAAAGAGAATAAAAAACAATGGTGATTTAGATCACCACTCATCCTCTTCATTAGGCATGCATGCAATTACTTCAATTAGAATTCAATTGTAAACTATAGTACTTAAATTATTCAACAGTAGCTTAAATAATGCTCAATCAGATGATAGATTGGTCAATCATACGACTTAAAGTGATCAAGGCTCTCAAAGCCTTTCTTCTTCTTTCTTCAGCTTCCTTCTTCTTCTTCTTCTACTTTCCTTCTTCTCTTCAGCTTCTCTTCTTCTCAATGCCTTCTCTCTTTTTCAGAAGCGCATGACCTCTCTTCTTCTTCTTTCTCTTCAAATCCTCTTTTCCTTCACTGCCTTCTCTTTCTTTCAAGCCTTCCTTAAGGCTTCTCCTTTGTAGCATAGGGAACCAACTTTCTTAGTGACTAAGTGTGGCATAGGGCACAATAACAGAGAGCAAAACACCCCAACTCTCTCACAAATTCATCTCTTCTTCTCTCTCAAATCCCAAGCAAGAGTACAACCGAATCTGGGTATTCGGGTCGAGAGCATGGACCAGGGTCATCAGCGTGGGTGATGACCATGGTGTGCAATTGGCAGGTGAATGGGTGTGAGGGACCTGACCCCATAGTGACTGGGCGAAGAGGCTTAATCACAAAATCAATATATCCAAATGCGGGTGCTTTCACTCCACGAGGTAGGACTATCTTAGCCCCCTCCTTCGTGCATCTGCAACAAAGGAGACACCATCGATTGGAGCAGCAGCTGAGGTCGAGGCTCTCAATTGAGGGTATAGAGTGGTGCTTGGAGGAATTCCGCGTGTCTTGGGAGTGAAACATGGAGCACTCGTGGTTGGAGCTTGAAGAACAAGGCAGAGATGTTGGCGGTGGTAGCGGTAAACTGGCGAAGGCCTGAAATACCAAGGAACAGCCTCTCAACCATGTTAAATCACTTCAGGAGTGTCGCCAGTGCACGAAAAAGGTTGTGGTGCTTGTTTCATGGCATTTGAGGGTGTGTGCTAGTCGGTAGGGGTCGGAGGAGCTCGTGTGATAGTGAGTTGGTCAGGGGAGCGTTTGAGTGGATGGAAGAGGGATTTAGGAGAGGGCTTTGGTTCACAGTGGTGTGGAGAAGCTTATGAATGTGTTGGAAAGGTGTTTGGTGGATTGTGGGGGTGTGGAGGCCTCGCCAGAGGTGTGGCCAGAGATGAGGAAGATGACGGGTGAACGGTGGTGACGTGGGTTGAATTGTGAGTTCGAAGTAAGGAAAATAGATTAGAGGGAGAGGGAAACATAACTATGCTAACCTAATTACACTAAAGGGGAGGTAGGCGCTGGTTATGGTATAGCCGGTGCTGGAGAAGGGAATACCTCTGGTGGGGGAGAACAACAAGGATGAAGGTGGAAGGAGGCACCTGCTGGTATTGCGACACACGGAGGAGCTTAAAGACAAAGAACCAACTGACTATAGTTTGTGGTGGCTGGCGGAGAAGGTAGATGGAGGAGCTCACTGGAGCTACTGTCGGAGATGGCTAGAGAAGGGTTTCTAGTGAAGAATTTAGGCCTGAACCGAGCTAAGGAGCGAAGGAAGTTGGTCAGGGTCCTTTTATAGAGCTAGAGTTGAGCTTCCAAACCTGGAAACAAGCTTGAAAGCTCAGAAATCTAGGAGTAGGACTTGATGAATTCCAAGAGTTCGCATGAACTTTAGGGCAAGATTCAGGCATCAATGTTGGGTTCAAATTGAATGGAATCTTTTCAGGAGTCACCCTTCCAATTTTGGATGGATTTGATCTTGAAATTAGGGAGAAATCCCAAATGGAAGGTCAATGTTTGATGCGTTCACATGGCAATGGTAGTAGGGACTTGTTGGTGAAAAAGATGACAAAGTTGTGGTGGTCTTTACAATAGATTTCTAAAGGTGAGGGGCTACTTGAGAGAAAAAGAGTAAGACTAAACCAAAATGCAAACTAGGTCAACATGATTTTTGATTGGGTCCAAATTTTGGTACAAACCTAATAAGGATGCAAGGAATCTAATGGTAAGTCGGATTTTGGTTTTGACCAAGTTTGACTATGTAATTTACGTAGAAACCCAAATTAGGGCAGCTTCCTATCTAAGACTATTTTAGGTCAAAATAGGTTTAGATGGTCAAATCAAGGATACCAAACCTTATGGAATATTTTTATATGATTTTTAGAAGGTTTATATGAAATTTACCTAGACCAGAACCTCTATTATTTAAGCAGGTCTAAACTTAGGGTTTTGGGTGTTGGTTAATTCTCGAAATGCGTAAAAACCCATTTTTGTCTGCATGAACCCTCTTGTTAGTCATTAATGTTCATTTGACCTTCATATAACCCCTGGAAAGCCCCATAATTATTCTGCATTTATGATCTTCTGTTAAAACTGTAGATTTAACCCTTATTTAAAGCACTCTTCTCAGAAAGGATATGCAATGAATTATGACTCTCTGACGGTTATGTAGGAGTAGTTGTCAATTGATTCTGACTGATTAAAGCTAGTTATGGCTGATGATTACATTATCATCAAATATGACAGATACATATTCTTAAATGGATTAAATCCATCACTTGAAAAACCCAATCTTACATTACGTGATTCCTGCACGAAAATGAGTTGTAGAAGTTCCCCTCATCTAGATAATTTCCTATCATCATGAAATGCCCAATCCAAGAACTCCTTCACTCCATTCTTATATCGAATGTAATCTGAATTTATCAAACTAATCTAAACTTTTCCATAATGACCTAAATAATTATTAACAGATATAAAGTTATTAAGTTAACTTCATATTATATCTATAAACATCTACAAGAAAAAAAAACTACTCTTAAATGTACCTAAATCACCCACTAATTATGAACTGACATTGACATGTTATATATGTGTTTGAATTTGGATTATGATTTTCACTTTAATAGCCCATCCTTGATGATTTGATCACAACGTTACATTTTTACATGCAACCGGTGTCTGGAGAAATTTCGGTGGCATCCTCTTGCACTTCTCCAGTATATCCCCCAAGACTAACCTTAACTACATTCCCAATAACTTCCATTTAAGGGTACTTTAGGAACGTAGATAAGATCAGTTGGTATATCGGAGAAGAACAAAAAGAAACTACCGAAATTTCTCCAAACATTAGTTCCATGTAACAAGTAATCCTAAGTTGTGATCAAATCTTCAAGGACCGCCCTTAGTTCAGAACTTCTCTGAACTAAGAATGACAACTCTAATGGCATGCTATAAAGACGAAACTTTGTACATGAAAGTAAGGTATACACATACTTTGCATTGTTTGTATAACATGATCATAAGTGACGACGGGTAGGTATTTTGACACGATTATCTCCCCTCCTAGAATCTGTAACCTATGGGTTACAATACATGTTGTTTGGCCTCAAGTGCATCTAGCTTTATGCGAGTGTGTGTAGTACTAGGAGTTGATAATCAAATATTTAACACAAGCAATAGATGTGGTCACACCCCACATTTAGTGCAATGGAAATTACATGAAAACATTAAAAATGTAGGCACATCCCACATTTAATTTATATCAAACAATACTTGTAACACATTTAATTTATATCAACTTTTTCTAAATACATGCAATTGATAAAATTAAACAAAATTAACATTTCTAACAAGTGAAAAATTACAACCAATTACATGTAAATTCAACAAAATTTATTTCGCAGGTAAATTTAATTTCCAAAACTAAATTTACAAGTAAATTTAAATTTTAAAAATTTAAAAGAAAATAAAAAAAGGAAGGGGATTATTCGGTAGAGGATGGGGGTAGTTGAGGGAGGAGGAGGGGAGGGGGAAGGTGGAGGAGGGCACAGGGGGGTGGAGAAGAGGGCTCAAGGGGCAGGGGAGCGGGAGGGTGGAGAGGGCCCAAGGTGGCGGGTGACGGGGGTGCGAGAGGGGGGTGGCAGGATGGGGATCGGGAGACAGTGGAGCGGGGAGGAGGGTGTGGGGCTATGACGTATGGGTGTGGAGAGGATGGTGCGGGGGGGTGCGAAGGGTGGTGGTCGTGGCCGGAGATGAGGTGTGTTGCTCATCGGAGGGAGGGAGAGTTGACAGTGTGGGAGGGAAGCGGTGACGATGCAAGGGAGAGTTGACGATCGAGAGCTCGTGCAAGGAGATTTCATGGAGAATGTTTTGGAAGAAGGGGAAAGGTGCACACACGAATTGGCTATGTTTGATCAGATCAGCGGTTGCCAAAAAGGATTTACGACAATTGATCGAACAACAATCACCAATGAGCATGAATTGCCCCTTCAGTTCCCGCCCTTCTATAGATATTTTGCGCGATGATACTCATTAGTGACGGTCAATCCTTAACCGTTACTGATGCACGTGTTTCACATGTTTGAAATCGTGCTTAAGAGTAACCTGTCATTGCAGTCACAAAACTAATTTATCAAATAAAATTGTACCGAAACTCCAAGGGAGTCTTGAGCCGAACATAGGGAGGCGACGTTTACTTAATTTGAAAATCATGCTTCGTTTTGTTTGTTTTTGGTGTTTTAGTTTTTGATTTTTTATGTGTTTTTGAAATGAGAAGACAAGCAGAATAAATTCATAAGAGAGATAGAACAAATATGATATATATTATTCCAATGTCAATTACAATGATCTATAAAAGCATAAAAGAGAGAGGTGAGAAGGAATCTCCCGAATCGACTGTTCGGCGAGGCAACGGCACCTGGCAGAAGCTTTGACGAAGGAGTTCAGAAGCGAGACAATGGAGGTGAGATGCAAGAGGACGTCGAGTAGAGGAAAGCTCCAGTGTGGCTCCGAAATGGTGGTAAGGAGGCTGAGGTGATCTACTAAGGGAATGGAGGTGGGAGGACAGCTCAAAGGCGACCTATTAATGGTGATGGGAAGAGAGAGGACTATTTGGTGGGACAGAGGTTCTTTACACTAATAGGAGCCTTGGTAGGCTTACTAGAGCTTAGGATTAGGAGGGAGTAGAGTAGGTAGAGATACCTTGGAAGGGAGGGGGTGTAGGTCTTTATATAGTGGATGAGAGGAGGCTAGAATGGTTATAAGACCAATAATGAGCTCCAAGACGTCGCTGTAGGTCCAGCTCAAGTGTCACTGTAGCCAGCTCACGCCTGCACATGTGCGTTGCTAGCCTTGTGACTACAAGCAATACGTGACGGTTGTACTCATCACTAAAGGCCCTCCAGGCTGTCGCTGAAGGTCGGTGCCTCTCTTGAAATTTGAATCCTACACCTTGCGCTCGGAGCGATGCTGACCACTCGATCATGATCGAGCTGTCCAATTTGTTGAGGTGGGCGTAGGCGCGGTGGATCAGGAGTCAAACTTGCATCTTGCATCTACGGAGAGTGTACCTCACCATTTGGTGAAGGCGCACTTTTGGTTAACTGGAGGACACTGCTGTTCCGCGTTAGAGTGGCCCTCAGCCGTTGGATTGAGATCCAATGGCTGAGATCTCTCCATGCGTGAGTGTTGGGGATGCCGCGGTTCGTGTTGGGTGGTCAGGATGGCGCCACATGGTGCCATCTGGACCGTGCATCTTCTTCTTCTTGTAGAGGGTGTTACGGAGCTCTAATTAGGGTGATTTTCACGTTGACGGACTGCGATCATCACTCTGAATTCATCTGTTCGGTCGGATTCTTCATCCCAAGCCCATAAAGATGTCGCACTACCTCCTGGCCATGTAAAATGGAAGAATTAATGTACATAATATACAACCATCCTAAATGCCATGCATTGGATGTTATGCAATATTTATAACATGATATGCAATGCTAAGCCGAGGAACTATTATAAATAATCATTTTATCATGAATTCATGTGTGTTTATCAAACCCCCATGCTTAATTTTTGCTAGTCCCTAGCAAAATTAACCTAAATGCTATATATGCAAGTAGAATTAGGATTCGATTATTTAGGCAAAATTCATCGATTACTTTAGAAAATCTTGACCCCAAGACCTAATTACAAAATCTCAACAGTGCCCAGGTGTCTACTAGAATGTAGACTGTCCAAGCCCTCACCTTATTTGAAAAGATATGATACACAATTTTTTTTCTTATTTTTATTCTTTTCTTTTTTTTTGTACTTTTGGAGTTTAAGAATTTTGAGATAACATTTTACGGCTACCCAACCCGCCTAAAACTCGAAAAGGACTCTAAGTGCCAAGCATCTAGTGAAATGAGTGAAAGACTCACTAGGTGGCTGTTAAAACAAACTTCGGGTTTCTACAACCCTAGGTGACCTTTCCTAGAGGTTTATCTTTATGAACGGTAGCTTTCTCCCTACTTCTTTTATTTATAGGGTCAACACAAGGGCGAACCCAATGTATATCTCCCCGGTTATTCTGCTCCCTTGCTTCTTCCCTAAGTGTTTTGGGAATTATTATGCAGTTTTATGAGTTGGGCTTTGGACAACCGGTCAATGGGCTGTTATCCACAGAAACTTGCCAGCCATACTCGTGCGGTGAAGTGTGGTTTTATTTGTTTGTATATATATATTTTATTTTCCCCTTTTCTTTTTTAAGTAGGTGGCTTCCATGATCTAAGATTTACCTAATGGCAATACGATGAAAATGGTCTTGTGGCTGGGCTCTGAACAACCGACAGATGAGCTGCTACCATCGACAACTTTAGCCATACCACCCTAGATAGTTCATTAGCTACCCAATTTCCAAAGAAACTACTGAAAAGTGAGTCAGTGCAAAAAAAGTGTGTAGATGCTTAGGCTTAAAGTTCCCCCAAATTAGGGGACGGGTTGATAAGTCATATACTTATCACCCCAATTTATTGTCTAGTTAAAATAGAATTACTTGGTAGGGACTCGAGACTAAGTCCACATTCAAGTGGACACCCGGGCTAATTAAGCCCGAAGACCTAAACAGTCTAAGTATTCAGGTCCCAAAGTATCAATTCCTAAAGTTTGCAACTCCTAATGCCTAAGTTTTCATCTCCTAATTCTTTTTTTTTTTAAGATGAAAAACAGGAAATTACTGTTATGGCTAACAAATAAATTCATAAGAAATATCCACCCCCCCATGCTTAGCTAATGTAGTGTCCTCATTTTTAAAAATGAAAGCATGCAAGAGAGTAGAAGTGAAAGAATAGCACCTGATTTCTGTGAGATTTAGGTCAGCTCAGAATAATCTTTACATGTGCTGAGTTTAATGCCTTCAGCTAGGCAAGGTCCTTAATCAAAAAAAATAAAATAACTAAAATTGAGGCTGCAATAACACAATTTCTAGGCCCTTAGATATAGGTCCCAGAGAGTAAAAATGGGCTTGCCAAAGAAATGATCAATGAAAGTGGCAAGCTGGTGGTGCAGGGGGAGCCCAGATGGTCTCCAATAAGAGTTTTGTTTATTCATTACAGAGGAGGTGTGGGTGGATATAGAATTTGTGCAATAATTGGGTGAAAAAGGATGATGAGGGTTTGGTGATGAGTTGGGGGTTTGTGGGTACTCTAAAATATCTAACATTTCAAGAGTTTCTCCCCAAAGTTCAATTTCATCCTCACAATTTGGGTGCTTAATCCAACCATCCTGATCTTCATGATTCCCACCCAAATGTTGAACCACAAACTCTAAAAATTCAGGATGAGGACATTATTTGGTTTTAACTTGATCATGTGAATCATCCAACAAATTTCAATTTCATGAATATCTTCCTCATCCCGGGTTGCCACAGTTTGTTGTATGTCTTTATTATCCTCAACTATCCCTGCAACTGTGTGATTTTCTTCTTGAGTTTGGGTTGAGTTGGTCCTTAAAAGGTTATCTAGTGTATGTATGGATATTACCTCCTCTATTCTACCAAGCTCCATCAAACCACACTTAATTTTATCCTTCATTGAGACCTGAAAAATATTAATCGATTCCTTTTATTCCCAGAGGCCATTTCTATATTTCCTGATTCACAATCAATCCTTGCCTTGGCGGTAGCGAAGAAAGGTCTTCCCAAAATAATCGGGGTGTGGTTGAGTTGTTTTGGTGCTTCCATGTCCAGGACCATGAAATCAGCAAGGTAATGCAAATCATTAACCTTGACTAAAACATCCTCCAAAATACCCTTTAATTTGTAATGGATCTATCAGCTAACTGCAAGGTTATTTTAGTGTCTTTCAAGTAGCGTAGACCCAATTCCATGTGCAGTGAGGTGGGGATCACATTAATGGAAGCGCCCAAGTTGAGAAGGGCCCGATCAGAAGTGATGTTTCCTATTGTGCAAGAAATCAGCTGGGCTCCCAGGTCCTACTTCTTAGGAGGTAGCTTATTTAGGACAGTGTGCTTATGTTATCAGACAAGACTACTCTCCTAATGTTTTTGGATTCAGCTCTACGCATTGCTTTAAATGAATTCAGTAAACCTATGGTGTAGGCAGGGATTGATCCGATAGTCACAAGGACTAAAACGATTGTCAATTTGAAAGCCTAAAGCAAGGACATCCTTTCCTCCAATTTCTCCTCTGACTTTTTCTATTTTCCCATACAACAACAACATACTCGCAAATCAGACTTTGATGTTTTATTGATCACATTCTTAGTTGGGAGTCTGCAATCCTTGCTTCGGGGCCTAATGGTGTTGACATGGTGTTGGGTAGGTCCTTTGTGTCTACTACCACTCCTCTAGGTGATGGTGTTTGTAGTGGAAAATGCTGTTGGTTAGTGTCTTGGGGAGGGTTGGGCAAAACAGGAGGCTCCCGATTGATTATGGTAGGAACATGGTTTGCTCCGGGAGGGGCTGGGGTAGCCTGATAGATAGCATGAGCTTGAGCATATGACTCCCCATTATTACCAAACACTTGAGGCCCAACGCCTCAGTTCTATACATTCCTTGGGTTTAGTATAGGTTGTGATGGTAGAGATCTAGGCTATTGGTTGTTTGCACCAAGTCCGGATTGCCAGGTATCCAGCAAAGTTTTCATTTGTGGCATGAGCTGGAGGATTGACCCTTGTATTTCCACCATTTTCAAGTTTAAATCAGCCTGCTCGGTAGGTTGTTGAGCATTCCACATGGACTGATTAACCTAATTCAAGGACAACTGAGTATATACATGACTCTGACCCTTTAGTTTTTGTGATACATAGTTGTCGATTTGATATTGGGTCTGCTGCCCTTGACCTTTCTAAGAGAAGTTAGGGTGATTTTTCCAACCAAAATTGTAGGAATTCGAGTAAGGGTTGGTAACATTCTCTTGCATAGCATGAACATCCTCATAAGATGAGGATGAAGAAGGATCAGAAAAGCTGGGATCAAAGGCCCTAGTTTGGAACACATAAGGTTCTTAAAAGAGTTGTCCTGAAGGTCGAGCTGACTCCAGCTGGTTCACAAACTCTTGTCTCGTAGGAGCTTGCGAAGAATGTGATCTCGATCCCTGCGACTGAGTGGATCTAGAAATATTAGAGTTTCCAGACATCCACTCTTCCACTCATTTAAAAACCAGATCCATATTATCTAATCTATTGCAGATCAATTCCAAATCAGATATATGAGAATCTTGGACCTCATTGGCATTTAATCTGGTTTGAGGGATCGGTTGAAGGTTTCCATGCAGGCGTGGTTTAAAGAGCTTTCACTAATTTCCTTAAACAGATCATAAGCGCTATCTGCATCTTTGTTGAGGAAATTGCCTCCGCAACAAGCATCCACATGATTATGGAGTTGATCACTCAACCCGTGATAAAAAATTTGCACAAGTTGCCATTTAGGCACTTCGTGGTGTGGACACTTTTGCAACAGATCCTGGAATCTCTCCCTAGCCCCATGAAAAGGTTCCCCATGCCGCGGGGCAAAAGTGGTAATTGCCTTTCACAACGCATTGGTTTACCCAATTGGGAAGAATTTCTTTAGGAAGGTCGATTTCAAAGCTATCTAGATAGCAATCGGTCTTCCAATAGTACGATACTAATGTGTGGCCTTATCCCTAAGTGAATGGGGGAAAAGCCTCATAAGCATCTATTCTTCATCCACATTCCACGATTTGGTAGTTTGAACCAGAGTGATCAGGTTCAAATGTTGGAATGGGTCCTCTGAGCCAAGCCCATGAAAGTGTTTAATTAGACTTAAAACCTGGGGCTTAATCTCAACATCACCAGTGGGGATCACAACGTCGGGACGATCCTCATAATTTGAAGGATCATAAAAATCCTTCAAGGGCCTAGTGCCCTGACCATTCATTCGTTGGAACCACTGCTGCATCTGCTATAATTCTTCCAACTGCCACTGAATCTGCTCCTGCTGGTTTAGGGGCAGGGGAGGAGGTTGTTGATCAGCCATGGGATCTACTTGGCTAAAATTCAACCTCCACCTCTGGGAATGGTCAATAGGTCTTTCTAAACGAGGGTTCAATGACCTCCTTCCAAGCATACACTGGAAGGAAGTTGGAAGGACGGGGAAGAGAAGGGACCCTACAGCATAAAAAATACAAGCCTGTCCTTAGGTTAGGTAGCCTAAAGGTCTATAGACTCTCAGAATCTATCCTAAGAATATAGACGATTTACTCTACTTATATCCAGGCAATCCAACCAGTTAGAAGGAGGGACTGAGGAGAAGGTTCTTCCTTTGGCTTACGTCTTCATTTCCTATTGTACCCCCCAACAGTGGTCGTTTGATGCTACTCCCCTAGCTAAACAACAGATTGACTGGTATAAGCAAGTTAATCGTGAACAATCTCAATCTGGATCCCGACGAGCGAATCTGTCCTTAAGGCCAATGCCTAATCAATTTTAGTTAGCCTTACGATATTTAGTGCTTTCGGAATGTGATGGGCCCTTAATGGGTTGTGCCCTTAATGATTTGTTTGAGAATGTGTATGTGCACAACCAAGAAGCTTTCAAGTAAGATTATTAATGATGAGCTAAGTTTTAGGGTTCAAATCTTGCTTAGTAGCTTTTAAGATTCAAATATTAGGCGTATTCAACAAAGTTTTGTGAGGCAAACCAAGTTTTGAAAGCACGAATTCAAGTGTTTTTCCTTTATAAATCAAAAGAATATGGAGTGCCTGGCTTGACCTAAATATTGAATCCTATGAGGTAGCTACAAAATGAATTTCTTTTAAATTAGGTGGTATGGCCCAAACAATTCAATTAATCGACCCAAATGCACCACCGATTAAGGCACACAGAAAGGTGATTAACATAATATGATTTCTACTCCTTTATGTGTTGAATTGGTGTACCGGTTCCACAGGTTGGAATCTCGGTTGAGTAGATGAAAATCAAGTTAGGTTATGTGCCTCAAATGTGGGTGTATAAAGTGTGTATATTGATTCGTCCTGCAGAAAGTATCTTTTTATTTCTTATTTTTTATATAAAATGCGGGGGTGAAATGAGTGGGGGTGGCAAACAAGACAAATAATTCTATCCTAGGGTTTAAGCAAGTAGTTAAGTAGATTTGGTCTTGGTTATGAGTGTGGCGAAATGAAACTAGTGGGGGGGAATGTGGGGGATACTTACAAAGTACTATACCCACACTTTACTTCGATCTACTGCACTTGGATCTCCATGCTAGGGAACCTGCAAGACAATAGATCAAAGATAAGCGAGGTTATTCTCAAACACCTACAACCCTGGATGGCGTAATCATCCTAATTTCACGTGGTCAAGGAACAATCAAAATTAGAGACCTTAATATTAGCCCCGACCACAAGCTTCTCGTCCATATCAGCTGCCTCAGCCTCGGCCCAACCCAACTTATCAATCCAGGACAACTCATACAGATTAAATGACTCTTATCCTTCAGGCTCTGGCTGACATTTAGAAGATGAATGCGGCTATGCAAAAATAGCATAATGACAAGATCATAGAGGTTTGCAATCAACTCACCCAGATGGAAAATCCCCACCAACCTCGTGCACTTCCTTCACAACCTCTTCCAAACTCGAATAACGTGCTAAACCAGAGGCACGTTATGAACCCAAATCAGGGCCAAGCTCACTTTGTTTATCAGGCCCCTTCTACTCCATCACCTGACGGGATGGTGGCTTCAACATCATATGCAGGTTATCAGCAACAATCACCTCTTTTGCCCACACAAAACCAGAAGCAGGTAGGATTGAATTCTGTTACTACCTGTAGTGGCAAAGCAACATAGGACCCACCTTATCCAAGCTACTCCCAGCCTGGTAATGTAAAATCAAACCCTAGGATAGTGATCAACGATACCCCTATCCCAGATCAAGAACCTGGACCCATTCTAGAAGAACCATCTAAGGTTCCATTTCCCGAGGCCTTGACCAAAGGAAAAAGGATTGCGAAACCTGTGGTGCCTAAGGACGACTTGGTTAAGCTCTTTGAGCAGGTCCATATGAACATCCCCTTAATCGATGCGATATGCCACGTACCGGCTTATGCATGATTTCTAAAAGACGTGTGTACACCTAAGCATAAGCTGCGAACAAAAGATAGGAACCCAATCGTACTGTCGGAGTAAGCCAGCTCTATCATTTTGAGCAAATTCCCACCTAAGGAAAAAGACCCAAGCACCCCTCTGATCTCCTATGCAATCGGTGATATGCAGTTCGACCGAGCCTTATTGGATTTAGGAACTTCCATAAATTTGATACCTGCATCCCTACTAGACTACATCAAGGAATCTAAACTTAAACCGATAGAAATGACTTTGCAACTAGCCGACCGATCTATTAAGTCACCAAAAGGAATTCTCAAGGATGTCATAATTAAGGTACATGATTTCTATTTTCTAGTGGATTTTATTGTCTTAGACATGGATGCTCCAAAGAATGTGAAGAATACACTGATCATACTAGGGACACCCTTGTTGGCCACTACTAGGGCCAATATAAATTGTGAGGATGGCCAAATTGAACTAAAATTTGGGAGCAAGATGCTGAAGATCGACATCTTTAAGGCCCAACAAGGAATTAATTGCGGAGTTATAGAACAAATTTGCAATATCGAGGCTGTGGTTGACGGCCTATGTATCGAGGAAAACTCATTTTTTTCTGATCAACCACAAGAGGATCAAAACTCGCAAATAGAGGAGTCTAAACCCAACCTAAACACACCCATAGCTCCTTCCTTTGCTCCTGACATCCACCTTGAACCACATGCTGCTACTGACAACCTAGTTATGGAATTAAAGCCTCTTCCCATTCATCTTAAATACATCCTTTTGGGTTCCAATAAGAAGTTTCCTGTGATTATCAACTCCCAACTCACACCTGATCAGGAAACACACCTGATTTCTATTCTCTAGCAGCATCAGAGAGCCATTGGATGGACTCTCAATGATCTGATTGGTATCAGCCCTTCATACTACAAACAACACATCTACACTGAAGAGGGCTCACGACCGTCCTGTGAAATGCAGGGATGCTTAAATCCAAATTTGCATGATGTTGTGAAAAATGATATCATAAAGTGGTTAGATGCAGGGATCATCTACTCGATCTCTAACAGTCAGTGGGTGAGTCCAATCCAAGTTGTCCCTAAGAAGGCAGGGCTCACCATCATCACAACTGAAATCGGAGAAACCATACCGACCCGTATAGCGAACTTGTGGAGAGTCCACATTGATTACAGAAGACTTAATTCCTCCACGAAGAAGGATCATTTCCTAGTATCGTTCATTGATCAGATCCTCGAGAAACTAGTGGGAAATCAATTCTTCTTCTTTTTGGATAGGTACTCCGGTCATAATCAGGTCATAATCCATCCTGAGGACCAAGAGAAGACAACCTTTACCTACCCCTTCAGAACATACGCATTCTGAAGGATGCCATTTGGTCCCTGCAATGCACCCACTACTTTTCAGCAGTGCATGCTTGCCATATTCTCAGATATGGTAGGTGAATACCTTGAAGTTGAGGGAAAATGAGAGAGAGAGGGCGGGAGAGCGATTGGCGTCGGGCGGCAGGCGATGGTGCGGCGGAGCCATCTAGGGCTGGAGAAGGAGGCGAGTGGAGGACGTGGAGATCGAGGGCTTGGAGGAGAAGGGAACTGGTCTGGCAGGAGAGTTTTCATAGGACATCTGAAAACACTCCAAGAAGACCCTAGAAGAGGATGAATGGCGATGTTCTTTGTTTCAGATGTAGACAAAGGGGGCATGTGGCGGCGATTTGCAAAAACCCTATGATCTGCTTGGTGTGTAGGGGAGAAGGGCACAAACGTGAATCATGCCCTAGGAGGATTCCTCTTCAAACAAAGAGGGTATTCTTGCACCCAGTCTGGAGGGTGAAGAAAGAAGCCTGATCACCGCTGCCACTGGCTTTGGGCAGGCATTCAATCGAAGTTAAGATCCTGACTTCTAAAAAAATCTCGTCTGCAGAGATCATGCTGAGGGGTGCTTTGATTGTCAAGATCATGGCAGGCAAACCATCGATAGATAGGCTTCAAAACCTGGTATGCTCCTTAAATCTCTTGTCTGCAGGTTGGAAGGTAGCCATGCTATCCCATTCTCGATTCCTGGTTTATGGTTTGGGTATGATGGATGTTGAATGACTGAGATTTCGTTCGAGCTCTTTTGAAGAATTTATTGTGATTTGGAGAATGGTGTCTCCCTTTGATGGGGCTCTCCCTGATTGGCCTCCGCAAAGAGTGGGCTCTAGGAGGATTCTTCTTGAGATTTCTGGCCTGCCGCTACATCTGAGATCAAAGGGAGTCGTTTCTAAGATGCTAGCAGGTTTTGCATCCATCTGTGATGGGTCTGAAATTTTAATTGGGGAGGGAGACATCAGATCTCTTAGAATTGAGGCTGATGTCTTCAGTGCTGGCCCAATTCCTGATTTGGTTATAATCAGATGTGGGGGCACCTCTTGGCTTACTTGGCTAGCAGTACTTGGACAGGTGCCTAGGCAGGTTGAACAAGGGCAGGATAAGACGTCTGGAGTCAGCATTGAGGTGAGGAAACAGAATGAAAGCCTTGGCCACATTCTTCCTGGTGATGCTCCTGAGTCTAAAAATAGGAAGGATTGCCACCAGATCTATGAGGAGGAGGACCAGATGGAAGAGGTTGATACAGCTGGTGATTGCAGACAAGCCATGGTAGTCAAAAAGGATGGCTATCTGGAGGTTGCTAAGAATTCAGTGACAGATTCAGAGATGCTTAGCAGTAATGAGGAGGGCAGGATAGGAAGGGAACTAGTGCTCAGAAATGATAGCAGTGTGCTCAAAGAAGCAAACCAGATGCAGCACTCAATTCCTACTTATTTGAAATATGGCAGTGGATCCAATTAGAAAAGAGGTGTGGGTAGATCTCTTTACATGCTGAGAAGGAGAAGGAAGGAGAACCTACCTCCGATTGAGGAGCAGAATATTGCTAATTCTATTATGGTCGAATTTGTGGGTTGTATGGCCCAAGGGATCCACTCCAATAAGGAATGAGAGTGATGACTTGGAATGTGCGTGGGTTGCGTAATAAGATGGGAAGGACTTCCTTATGTAGATATCTCTCTGAGTGGGAGATTATTTGTGCTCTCATTCAAAAGACACATTTGGAGATGGAGGATGGTCAGGAATGGGATTGCTTTAAGCAGTCCAGTTTCAGTGATGTTGTGGTTAAGGGTGCTTCTGGAAGGTTTGGTGGAGTGGCCTTTTGGTGGAGAAAGTCTTGCCTATCAGTAACTGAAGTTATTCATGACAGGTACATGCTTTCTTGCAGATGTCAGTCTCCCCAAGGAGATATGGAATGGTTTATATCTTGCATTTATGGTCCTTGTGTGGCTGTAGATAGGGCTGGCTTGTGGGAGGAGCTCTCTGCAATGCATCAAAGAGTTTAAGAGGTCCCATGGCTGCTAGGGGGTGATTTCAACTGTTATCTCTCAGGTGATGACAACCCAAATGGGAGAGTGGACAGCTTAATGGCAGGCTTTCAAATGGCTGTGTAGAACATGGGACTGATGGAATACCCCATTAGTGGTGTGGAGTTTACTTGGATAAACGACAGTGGACAGGTTTCCAAATTGGATAGGTTTTTCTAGCAGTCCTAGCTTGTTGGAGAGGTATCGATTATAAGTAGTTATGAGCCTTGATAGGCCTTTCTCTGATCAAACTCAGCCGGTATGGGACAGTGGGGTGAGTTTAGATATTGGATCATAGTTCAAACTAAAGAGATCTTGCTTTAGGGAAGAAGGTTTTGTGCAAATGGTGTCCCAGTGGTGGCAGAACAAGGCTGTGCATGGTACAGCAACCCAGCAGCTGGCTGCAAAATTGTCAGACCTACGTGATGTGCTTAAAGAATATGGGTAGGCCGTGGCTCTGATCAGAGAATAGAAGAGGAGGGAGGCTCTGGAAATAATCCGGGTATTGGATCTGAAAGAGTGCAGGTAGTCCTTGAACCATCAGGAATGGCAGTTGAGGTAGCAGATGCAAGCTGTAGTGGGGGAAGAGTATCTGAAAACAGAAATGGATTGGCATGAAAGATCAAGATAGCTATGGCTCAAGGAGGGGGATGCAAACACGAAGTTTTTTCATCTTGTGGCCAATGCTAGGAGGAGATTCAACCTTATCTCATCTGTTAAAGTGGAAGAGAAAACTGTTACATTTATTGGTGAAATTAGAACTGCAGCAGGTAAATATTTTAAAGAAATATCCAAGGCTGCTCTAAGGGGTTCTTGGAGGATGGCATCGGTGGATTTTCCTTGTGTTAGTGATGATCAGAGAGACATGCTTGTCACCCCTATATCTGAACAAGAAGTACTAAAAGCTATTAAAGATTTAAATAAGGAAGGTGCACCTGGTCCGGATGGATTTCAGGTGTTCTTTTATAGACAACTATGGAATGTTGTTAAGGTGGATGCTTTAAAGGTTATTCATGAATTTGAACTGGGCAACTCTGGTTTTGAGAGATTGAACAAATCCTATCTATTTCTGCTTCCTAAGAAATCAGGTGTGGAGAGATTCTCTGATTACAGACCCATTGCACTATCTAATTCCATCTATCTTATTATTAGTAAGGTTATAGCCAACAGATTGCGGGAGGTTTTAAAGGACTTGATAATGCCTGTTCAGTCAGCTTTTCTTCCTGGGAGATCATTACAAGAGTCCTTCATTGTTGCACAGGAGATGGTAATGCGATGGCACAGGAAAAAGACCAAGGCATTTTTATGGAAAGTAGATTTTTCCAAGGCCTATGATTCAATCTCATGGTCATACTTGTGGGAGTTTATTAAAAGAAGGAAGTTTCCACCTTTATTGATACAATGGGTGAAGAGGTGCATTACGACAGCCTCCTTTTCCCCATTGATAAATGGGAAACCATGCCGCTCTTGGATTCAGCCCCAGTGTGGAGTTAGGCAAGGCTGCCTAATTGCTCCTCTGATTTTCAACCTTGCTGTGGATAATTTGGCACGATACTCCTGGAAACTGGCAGTGGATGGTTTTATAAGGGGATATTCAATGTCTAGTCATAGGGCTCTAGCCCTTATACTCTAACATGCAGATGATACTAATTTTTTTTTGGAAGGGGGAAGAGGGAAACGTAAGCACTTATACATATGGTAAAGATTTTTGGAGAGATTTTCGATCTCAGATTGAATGGAAATAAATCCTCCCTGGTCTACTTTGGGATGAATAGTGTGTTACAAAATGACATCTCTACCATTCTAGGTACACCTGTGGTTTCATTGCCTATTAAATATCTGGGTCTGCCTTTGAAATGTTCTAAGATGAAGAAAGCAGATTGGTCTGTCCTTTATGAAAAGGTAGCTACGAAATTGGATGGTTGGAGCAGTAGATACCTATCTAAAGGGGGGAGGTATATATTACTAAATTCTGTCATCACTTCAATTCCAGTATTCTTCTTCTCTGTCCTTAAAGCTCCGAACTCAATCTGGAAAAATCTAGATGTGATGCACAAAAGATTCTTCTGGAAAGGGGCCTCTCATCAAGGGGCTTTCTTTCAACCTTTGAAGCAGGACTCAATTTGCAAGACAAAAAAATGGGAGGTATGGGTGTTAGATCCCTTAAGGAATTCAATGAAGCTTTGCTATTGAAGTGGGCTATTCGGTTGTTGTAGAGAGAAAAAAAAATTTGGACAAAAATTATTCAGGACAGCTATGGGACTGCCAATGATGAGAATAATCATCTAAACCCCTGTAAACCTTCACCCTTTTGGTCTTCAGTGGTGCGCGCCCTAAGGGACAATTGGAATTTTTTCAAATCTGTATTAGGTGATGGGAAAAGCTTCAAGTTTTGGCTATAAAGTTGGGTACATGGGGGGGTATTTAAAGACAGGTTCCCCCTTACTTATGCAGCGGCGTTGGATAAAAATGCTATGGTGTCTGATTATTGGGATGTAGAATCTGAGCAATAGTCTTTCAATAATGCTGGGTGGAATAATCATGAAACAAGAACACGTGTAGAGAATGAACGTCTCATGCAAGAACTTGCTGCCTTCAAACCCTTGCCTCATAAATATGACACATATAAATGGGATGGTAAATTTTCTACTGCGGCTACTTATGACAGATTGATAATGTCCTCCAAGATGGCGAAATTTGATGAGATGGGGAAGAAGCTATGGGATTTAAAAATACCATTGAAGATACAAATTTTTTTATTACTTTGCAGAAGGGATAGCTTGATTACTGGAGATCTGAGACACAGGAGGATGGGTACCCCCACCCAGTTTTGCCACCTATGTGGGATGCATAATGATTCCAGCATTCATATCTTTTCTTCATGTACGATCACTGATTATGTATGGAGGAGAGTATGTAATGAGTCTCTACCCACAAGGGAGAATCTGTGGCATTGTCTTGTGGATGGGAATAAGCCATGCTTACATATGGTTGCTGTGTTATGGGCTGTATGGAGGGCTAGAAGTGAGTGTGTTTTTCAGGAGACCCCAGTGTGTGTGGATAATATTGTAAATTTTTGCTGGAGTCTCATACAGCATTGGGGTTCGATCATGTAATTATTTCATTCTTATTAATAATAGCTCTCCTGGTTTGCTATCAGTGATTCGATAGCATTCCTTTCTTTCTCAAAAAAAAAAAAATACCTTGAAGTCTTCATGGATGACTTCTCGATATTTGGTGAATCATTTGACGATTGCCTCCTGCACTTGGTCCAAATCCTCAGGCGGTGCATCGACGTGAACTTGGTTCTTTCCTGGGAAAAGAGCCACTTCATGGTACCTAAGGGAATTGTCCTGGGACATCTCATCTCAAAAAAAGGCATCTAAGTTGATCGAGCCAAGGTGAATCTGATTTCCAAACTTCCTATGCCTAGCTCGGTCAAAGACATCCGATCCTCTCTAGGGCACGTCGGTATTTACTGTCGATTCATTCCAGACTTTTCAAAAATCGCTCACCCCCGACTAATCTTTTATCTAAGGATGTCCCATTTGAAATCTCTAAGGAGTGCACTCAGGCATTTGAGATCCTAAGTGATCGAGTTACCCAAGCACCTTTCCTATAGTCCCCTGATTGGTCTCAACCCTTTGAGATTATGTGCGATGCATTTGATTATGCTGTAGGGGCAATACTTGGGCAGAAATAGATGGGAAACCTATGGTCATCTACTACGCTAGCAAGACACTTGACGAGGCTCAGCGTAACTACACAGTTACTGAAAAAGAGCTACTATCTGTAGTATTTGCCCTGGAAAAATTCAGATCATATCTTTTGGGTTCCCATGTTATCATAGACTTTGATCACACTGCAGTAAGGGACCTCCTTGCGAAGAAGTATGCGAAACCTTGACAATCCACTAGATCTTGCTATTGCAAGAATTCGTTCTTGAGATTCACAGTAAAGCAGGAAAATAGAATGTGGTAGCTGACCATTTGTCCCATCTTCCTTCTTCCATCATCAACTTGTCTGGTTCAATCACCGAGCATTTTTCGAACGAGCACCTGCTAGTCATTAACAATCTCCCATGGTTTACTGATATTGTAAACTACTTGGTTACGAGGAAAGCTCTACTAGATTGGGCAACTTCCAGGTGGGAAAAATTGATTGCCGAGGCCAAGTACTATATTTGGGGGAACCATACCTTTTCCACATTAGTAATGATCAGGTGATCTGGAGATGCATTCCTGACGACGAGGTCAATGACGTAATATCATTCTGTCATGACCAGGACTGTGGTGGCCATTTCTCTGGGCGTAAAACCGCAGCAAAAATTCTCCAGTGTAGGTTCATTTGGCCCACTTTGTTCAAAGATGCATAGACATATTGTAGGGCATGCGCTCGTTGTCAAACCGTCGACAACATGGGCCCGCGGGATATGATGCGATTGAACCCGATTATTGTGTGTGAAATCTTTGACATATGGGGAATTGATTTCATGGGACCCTTTCCCGGATCTAACGACTTTGAATACATTCTACTCGCTGTTGATTGTCTTTAAATGGATCGAAGCCATCCACACGAGGACTAGTGATCATAAAGTTGTCCTCCGATTTATCTAAGAGAACATCTTTACTAGATTTGGGGTTCCTAAGGCCATCATCAGCGATGGCTGGTCTCATTTTACCAATGTGCACTTCCAGTCCCTGATGAAAAAGTATAGGGTGTCGCATCGTATCTTGACTCCTTACCACCCCTAGGTTAATGGACTAGTAGAACTATCAAATCGAGAGATCAAAAAGATCCTTCAGGTCACTGTTCGGCCAGATAGAAAAGATTGGTCTACTCGCCTTCCAGTAGCCTTGTGGGCCTATAGGACCGCCCACAAGACCCAACTAGGCATGTCTGCATTCAGATTAGTGTACGGTAAGGCATGTCACCTTTCCGTCGAGATGGAGCATAAGGCTTATTGGGTAGTACGGAAGTGCAATCTGGATCTAGTGAAGGCTGAAATACACCACCAGTTGCAATTGAGCAAGATTGAGGAACTACACAATGATGCATATGAGAACTCACATATCTACAAAGAGCGAGTTAAAGCCTTCCATGACAAGCACATATCCAGAAAGATCTTTCGCCCAGGTCAAAAAGTCCTACTCTTTGATGCCAAACTCAAATTGTTCCTCGAAAAACTCAAATCAAAATGGATTAGACCATATCTTATCAGACGAATCTTTGGAAATGGAGCCGTTGAAATTATCCAACCCAGCCTTGATTAAGAACCCTTTGTCATGAACGGTCAACGACTTAAGTCGTTCATTGAACTCTCCAATACAAACAGGGCTGAAGTATCTTTTGATATCCATTATCCCTGAGCTCATTGCACCTGGCTGATGGCGTTAAACTCAGCGCTTAACGGGAGGCAACCCATCATTTTGAAAAACTCGAAACCCTTCTTGACACATCATATACTGAATTCATATTGCACTTTAGGGTTCGTCCATTAGAACAACTGACTCCACCTCTGATACCTGTACCCAAGCTTAAAATCATCGCAACAGTCACCCCGACCTATCCACCCACCTAAAACTTGTTCTAACGTATGATCTAAGTTGAACTCGAACCCACCTAATTTACTATGAGGACATTGCAAATCAAAGGCATGGGGGGGTATTAAAGTGCAAAGCGCTTTGAGAATCACTTCACAAGAAAGGGTTTCATAAAAAAACTTACATATCCCAAGAACCAAAAAAATAAAAAACTAAAAAAGAAAAAAAATGGAGAAGGGAGGAAATTTTGAAAGAATAATGGCATACCATTCTTGAGGAGGAAAAGGGGAAGTGATAAAAATATCAAAAAAGGAGCACAATTTGGAAAGCAAAAAGAAAAGAGATAGTCATTAGTAAAAGATTAAGGAATTGACTTAGTTCTTGACCAAATCAAAAGGAAAGAAAATGAAAGACAAAAAGTGCTAGGAGACAAAAAGAGATTAGTATAAACGCTGATCTTAGGCCTCTTGGGTAATAATTTTACGCTTAAAAATTCAAGTATCCGTAAAGATCTGGATAGTCCTCAAGAGGTTGGGGAAAATGTGAAGCTTAAGTATTAGGTCTAAGGCTTATGGATTATTCGACCTCGTTAACTAACGTCTGGTTTGCAAGACTCGGTAACCTAAGCACCCTAATTCACACACAGTCTAGCTCAATGCTCTTAACTATCAAAATCACACAAATGCGTTAAATCTATTCTGAAAAAGCTACCAAGATTAGGAGCAGCTGATCAACACAAGTTGATTTAGATGAGTTCTCCATGCGGAGAGGTGGGAAATTCCCCTTGAAGATGTGCAATAACATATCGTCTCCTCGGTCCTTGTCTCCTAGGATATTTAAACCTCCTACCGGGGGCATGTAAGCACCTTGTGTAGGTTCAGATGCCATGGGCAACATTATCATGAAATGTTGATTGCTAGAGTTTGGATTTAGCTACAGAACGCCATGGGTGGGATTATCTTGGAATCTTGAAAGCCAGGGTTTTGGGGGTTACCATGGGCAGTGCTATCTCGAAGCATCAATCGCAAAGGACCCTATGAGGATTGATGGTGGAAACCAGGAATCCGATACAGACCATGTTGCAAAGCCAATCCAAAGCTAGAAATAAAAAGGAAAAGAGAGAGAAAACTCTCCAAAATAAAGAAAAATTCTTCTAACTCTCTATTACAAAAACTCACTGCAAACTAAACCTAGGCTAAAACATGCTACAAGCACAGGTGCTTTAACCGTGGAGTTCAACGAACCATAGGTTAGTTCTTGTAGGCCTTAGAAACCTTCACGATGGACTGAGGCTAGAGCGGGTTAGGTCCAGATCTTGGTTGGTACTTGAGTACCTTTAGGCCTACAATCAGCATTCTGACCTAATCTATAAAAGAAAGCACAAATTGGAATTCTGAGCATAAAAAGGCATATGGTCTAGAATTAAAGTAAATTCCTTGAAATTTTGCTAAGGGACTAGCAAAAGCTAGACACGGGGGTATGATGGGAACACCATCATGAGCCATAACTAGCTCATTTTGATCTGATTAAGTCAGTAAATGCTCCTACATAATCGCTAGAGGACTATAATTCATTGCATAATCATTTTGAAAGAAAGACAAGAAACCAGGGTTAAAACTGCAAGATTACCATCATATCTTGAATGTAGAAGAACCACGGGTTTTCTCAAGGATTAATTAAGGGTCAAATGGTGCTAAACGACTAACAAGTGGGTTTGAACAGACAGAAAAGTGTTTCCGTGTTTTCTAAGAATTAAATGACTTCTAAAAACCTAAAAATAGACCCACTTAATTAACTGAGGTTTTGGTCATGATAAAATTCACCTAAACCCTCTAAAAATTTATAAAAAAATATTCATAGGGTTTGATACCTTCAATTTGACTATCAGAACTCGTCTTGACCAAACATAGTCTCAACTGACATTTACACTAATTTGGGTTTTTACATAACTTACCCAGTCAAACGATGTCAAAACTTAAATCTCACTTCACCATTGGATTCCTTGGCTGCAAATTAGGTTTGTATCAAAATTTGGACCCAATTTGAGATAATCTTGACCAATTTTGCATTTTGGTCCAATCAGACCCTTTCTATCTCATTCAGAACCTTAACCTTTGAATTCTCTTACAAATAGCCCACCAACTTCTTTGTCTTCTACACAAGCAGGTCCCCACGCCATTTTTGGAAGGTTAAACCTTCACTGTTGAGTTTCAAGCGAGGATTTCTCACTCGATTCTCAATCAAGTTCCCCTAAAATTGATACGGGGATTCCTTGGGAAGTTGCCTTCCATTTGAGCCATTCCTTAGGCTCCAATTCTTTCCCAAAAGGTCATGTGAACCTTTCAAAGGTTTGGGTATCCTATTTCGCAAAAACCTTTCAAGCTTGGAAGCTTCTTTCCAAGCTTGGAAGGGCTTCCTATGGCCTATAAAAGATCCCATGGTGCATGACCAAGCTCTTCAGCAAGCTTTTCGGAGCCAAATCACCTAAATCCCCCTCCTCCAACTTCTAAAAATCGCTGCTTCGATGACCTCTCTGAATTTCCCTCCTTTGGTGGTCCAACCATCAAATTGGATGGCCTAAGCTCTTCCTCCCTTCATCGCGACCCTCCCCAGCAAAAGGGAGGGCGTTCCTCCGTCTGCGTCATCGTCGCCCCCTCGCCACTTCTTCCTCCTTCTCCGGCTCTGGTTGATCAACACCAGAGACCTCTGCCTCCCTACCACCTCGCTAAGTTCCTCTCTTGCTTTCTCTCTCTCTTTCTATTTTGCTTTCCCACTCTCTACACACGTGAACGACCACCGCTTATCCCTCAATGCACTTCATCTTTTCTGCCTCTGGTGATGCTCCGGCGATGCCTACTCACCACCACACTACTCAAAACATGCTGCTACAACCCTCACTTGCTCTGCTGATGTGCATACATCGAAATAGCCAAAAATGTCTATTAATGCATGTTCTTCATGTCATATTAGCATCATAAATTGTAAACATTGCATAACATGCATAATCATGCATTTAGGTCAAGTTGTATAAATTGTATAGTAATTGTCTCCTTTTATGGTCAGGGATAGGGTTATTTTTAATCGAGGCCTTGGATCGAACATCCAACCATATGGATCTGATCAGGGCGACGATTGGAGTTCAACGACTCCAAGATCGCCCTGATCGGACATCCATGGCACCAGATAGAGATCAAGGAAGCCTTAAGATCAAGGGAAAAGATGGTGCCAATCCACACTTCAGGCTACAAATCCTACTGCATGGAGGGGTTCAGATTGATGATCACAACCTAACTGTGCAAAAATTGGCTCAATTCGACATCCGTGGCACCATCTACAACACGTAGAAGATGGACGGCCAAGATGGCGCCACATGGCATCATCCCAAGCGCCCAATTGGCCCTAAGAACAACTGCTGCATCTCCAAAGGATTTCCAATGCATGATTTATGCCATTGGATCTTGATCTAATGGCCGTAAAGTGTGTGCACGTAATTTGTAACCGCGACAAAGTCGCACCATTAGTACAACGGTGGAGTGACGTTACGCAAGCGCGCGACACGCGTTCAACTCGCCATTCGCAGTGCGCAGGTGAGTAATCGCGACCGTGCGATTGGGTACAGGCAACTTGGATCAGCCAATAGTGCGCACGTATGATCTGACGCACAGTGTGCATGCCCGATCGCACACGGGCACGCGATGAAGGTGCAGACGAAGGCATGCACAAGGAGAAATCTAAGCCGTCTGATCTCATGTTCGGAGGGCTAAGATTTAAAGAATGTGAGTAGGCATTTCGAGTGCGGAAGGTAGGGAGGCACACGTGTTACGCGCACGTCGGCCACGATCAGACCTTTAGTGATGGGTAAATCCGTCACTAAAGACCTGATATTAATGTTTTAAGCTTAAAATGACACATTTTCCCTCAATTCCTACAGCTATAAAAGGAGACCCAACCTCCACTTCTTCTTCACCCCTTCCTTCAGTTCTCTCCCTCTCCAAAGCTCAAGAGAAGCTTGTCCCACACCTGGGATGCTATTCCAGTGCTAAATCCAATTTTCTCACCCCCGTTCTGGAAGTGGATCCCGTGATGACGACGACGTGCCGCCTTGTTCCTGCCTCTTCTTGCTTCATCCTACTTCTTCTCGCTCTATCCTCCATCTTCCAGGAGTCGCTTCATCCTGCTTGTCCTCCAAGCATTCGTCGAGGAGGATAACATCTCTCTCCCTTCTTTTTAAACGCTTTCTAGAATAATATTTTGTACTTTCTAGTTGTAATCATTTTCGCTTTGTAGTTGTAAAAACAGTCGGATTATATTAAGTGATTGTTCTCTCTCTATCTCTCTCTTTCTCTCTCTTATTGTTTATATCAATTCCAGTGTAATTATTGCATTTTCAAACAAAAACACAAAAAACTATAAATCACGGATTTTAGATCAACGAAGCCTCCCTGTGTTCGACTCGGAATTCTTAGAATTTTGGTATAAATTTATTTGTTGACGGATTTCTTTGCAAATCAAACTACAACGGGTTTTTCGTAACAGCTTCGATCGCATACTTTTCCACACTCAACATTTTGGCGCCATTGCTGGGGAGGCAATGATTTTTTATTTTCTTTCTGCATTTCACACACTTTATTATTTTCTAACTTGCTTTATTTCTTGTTTTTTATTTTACAGGTACCTTAACAGGGGATCTTCAAGCGGTAGATCGGAGTAAAGTGCAGTTGAAGACAACTGGAAGTTCTCCCCATTCTTCCCCCTCCATAGATTCCATTTCACCACATTAATTCAAACTCCAATTAACCTAGGTGTTTGCATAAATACTAGGGTTAGTTTGGTTGCTTGGATTTCCACTCACATTTATCTCACCCTCATAAAAAAAAATCAACAAAAGGATACTTCTTGTTTGATAAATCAACATACACACTACATACACCCACATTCAAAGTACTTAACCTAATTGATTTTCATCTACTCAATTGGATTCTGATCTATGGAACCGATACACACAAATCAACATATAAAAGAGTAGAAATCAGTCTAGGTTAATCATTTTGTGTGCCAACTCAGTGGTGCAATCTTGGCCAGTTGTTTGAGTTATTTGGGCTGTAGCACTTAATCTAAAATCAACTCACCAAGTAGCTTCCCTTTGGGTTTTCAATTTAGGTCAATACCAGGCACTCCACTTTACTTTTTGATTTCGAAAGGAAAGAGATCTTCACCCATGCTTGAAAACCTGGTTTGCCTCAAAATTTGATTGAATTAAACCTAATTCTAAACCCTAAAAGCTACTTAAGCAAGATTTGAACCTTAAAATCTACTCATCACAAATAATCTTACTTGAAAACCTTGGTTGTGCATGCTCTCATACATACTGAATTGATCATTAAGGGCCCACCACATTCCATAAGTACTACAATTCTAGGTCCAAATAAAATCAAGTAGACGTTGGCCTTAAGGACTGATTCGCTCTTTAGGGTCTAGTCTGAGATTATTTATGATTAACCTGCTTGTACTAATCAATCTAATGTCTAGCTAGGGGAGTAGCGTCAAATGACCGTGGTTGGAGGGTACACTAGGAACCGGAGGTGCAAGCCAAAGGAATAACCTTCTCCCCAGTCCTTCCTTCTAACTTGTTGGATTGAGTGGACACAAGTAGGGTAAATCATTTATAATCTTACGGTAGATTCTGAGAGTATGTAGATCCTTAGGCTACCTCACTTAAGGATAGACTTGTTTTGTTGTGCCATAGGGTTCTTATCCTCCTTCTGACCTCTTCCTTATTTATGCTAGGAAGGAGGTCATTGAATCCCCGATTGGAAGGACCACTTGAGCATTCTAGGAGGCGTAGATTGGATTTTGGTCAAATTGATCCCATGTCCGATCAACAACATTCTCTACTTCAGAATCCATAGGAGATATTTCAAAGGTAGTTGGAACAAATGTAGAGAATGTAGGATGCTTAGCCCTTGAAGGATTTTTATGATCCTTCAAATTACGAGGAATGTCCCGACATCTAGATTCTTGCCGGAGACAGAGAAATCAAGCCCTAGGTGTTAAGCCTGATCAAACATTTCCATGAGCTTGGCTCTGAAGACTCGTTTCAGCACTTGGAGGACTTAACCACTTTAGTCCAGACCACCAAGGCACGAAACGTGAATGAGTAGATGATCATGAGTCTCTTCCCCCACTCTCTTAGGGATAAAGTCGCTCATTAGTACAGGACTATAAGAAGGCCAATTGCAACTTGGAATGATTTGAAATCAACTTTCCCAAAGAAATTCTTCCTTGTCGGGTGTACCAACTCTTTGAGATGAGAGATTACTACCTTCACCCAGCAGTCGAGGGAGCAGTTTCATGTTGCCTGGGAGTGATTCTATGACTTATTGCGGAGGTGTCCACACCACAAGGTGTCGAAATGGCAGCTCGTGCAAATCTTCTACCACGGGTTGACTAAGCAACTCAGAAATCACGTGGACGCTTCTTATGGAGGCAATTTCCTAAACAAAGACATAGATAGAATGCATGATTTGTTTGAGGAGATGAGTGAGAATTTGATCAATCATGCCTCCATGGATACTTTTAACCGATTCCAACAACCCAGATCGAGTGTTAATGAAGTCCATGACTCTCATTCATTCGATATGGAATTGATTTGCAATAAATTAGATAAGGTGGACTTGGTTACTAAAAGGATGGAGAAGGGGATGGCTAGAAATTCAATGAACAATTCTTAATCGACTCAATCCCAGAATTTGGGATTCCATTTGTCGCGAGCTCCTTCTAGAGGGGAGTTTGTGAATCAACTTGATGCAGCTCAACCTGTGAGTCAGCATTATTCAGAACCCCACAGGTTCCAAACTGGGGACTTTGATCCCAGTTTCTCTGATCCCTCCCTTTCTTTCTCTCCATCCTCACCCTATGAGGATGTCTATGCTATACAGGAGAATGTTAGGTCCAACCCTTACTCCAATGCTTATAATATGGGTTTGAGGAACCACCCTAACATCTCCTAGAAAAACCCAGGGTAGTAGACCCAATTCCGACCCGGCAATTATGCTCTGCAAAGACTATTGGATCAAGGTCATGTTTACACTCAACTACCTCCGAATCAGGTCAATTAGCCATCTTGGAATGCCCATCAAATTGTAGGCAAGCTAATTTGAATTGACAGATAGTAGAAATGCAAGGATCTATGCTCCAACTCATGCAACAAATGAAAACCTCGACAACTTGCAAAAAGGGTTCATTGCTAATTCTCGTCAACCCAAATCTCTACCATCTCAACCCATACCCAAATCGCATAATATCCAGAATCGAGCAAGCAAGCCCAAGGGTATGGGAATCAGAGGGACCTACACGCACATGCTTAGGTGGTTGAGCAGGGTCCTTCCTCTTCTTCTTCTTCTTCAAATCAAAGGTTTCTGGCTAATGTAGCCCCTCCAATCTTTCCTAACCCTCCCCAAGACCCAAACCTGTATGCATCTACTAATTCAATTACTTTGAGGAGTGGAAAACAAACTCAGGATCCACAATCACACTGTTCTGAACTACCAAATCCTAGAAAGTCTGAGGAGGGAAAGGAGAGCTCCGAAGACGAAATCAAGGCTCAAGAACCTGATTCCGAAGATCTAACTCATGTTCCTTTTCCTGAGGCCTTGATTAAACCTAGGAAGAAGAAGCCTGTTGATAGTAACGAGGAGCTCTTGAATATATTCAAGAATGTCGAGATCAATATCCCGCTCCTCAATGCTATCAAACACATACTGGCTTACACTAAAATTTTGAAGGATTTATGGACACAGAAGTGTAAGTCTAGAGAATCTGTTCCAAGGAAGGTGGTACTCTCCATGCAGGCTAGTTCTGTTATCCTACATCACCTCCCTCAGAAAAGGAGAGATCCAGGTGCTCCTTTGATTTCTTATGTCATCGGAGATTACAGTTTTGATAGAGCACTTCTAGATCTAGGTGCATCTATTAACCTAATTCTGACTTCTCCTTACAAGAAGTTCGAATTAGGTGAATTTCAGCCGACTTTAGTAACGCTGCAGTTAACGAACTGCTCGATCATAAATCCGCGAGGCATTATTGAAGATGTTATTGTTAAGGTTAAGGATTTCTATTTTCCTGTAGATTTCCTTATCCTTGACATGGATGTACCTGAAAAGCTGAGGAACATGCCCATCATTCTGGGGCGTCTGTTCCTAGCTACTACAAAGGTTAATATCAACTGTGAAAGCGATAGCATGGAAATCGCCTTTGGAGATCAAAAATTGAAATTGGATATTTTTAAGGTGATTTACAAATTTGAGGATTGTGGCTTTATAGAGGAACTTGAGGAAGACCGTTTGAATATTGAAACTTGTATGGAGATTTCTGCAATTGAAAGTTGGTCCTGTGGTGATGAATCTGACCCGCAACTTTCTGTGGCAAACCCGCCACATTCTGAAGAGGTTATTGATTTTATTCATTTTCAACCTCTTCCTCTTGATGAATCTTCATCAGCATCATCCTTACCTTCAATCTTAAACCAACCCTAGCTCGAACTGAAACCATTGCCTGAGAATTTGAACTATCAGTTTTTGGGAGCTCAAAAGATGCTCCCTGTGATTATCAGTGCCAGATTAATTAAGAAGCAGGAGATTAAATTGATCAAGGTCTTAAAGGAACACAAGGAGGCAATTGGTTGAACCATTCATGACCTTTGGGGGGTTGAGCCATCTTACTGCAATCACAGAATATTTTTGGAAGATGGATCCTACCCTTCTTGCCAAATGCAAAGGAGATTAAACCCTAATATGCAAGAAGTGGTCAAGAAGGAAATTATCAAGTGGCTCATTGCAGGAATCATTTATCCAATCTCTGATAGTCCTTGGGTAAGTCCGATGCAAATTATTCCCAAGAAAGCTGGGATTACCTTTGTGACTAATGAGAAAGGAGAATCTGTCACAACTCGTTGAGCTTCCTCTTGGAGGGTTTCTATTGATTATGGGAAGCTGAACACAGCCATGAAAAAGGACAGTTTTGCTTTGCCCTTTATTGATCAAATCCTTGAAAGACTAGCTAGGCAGAAGTACTTTTATTTCCTAGATTGTTACTCGGGATACAATCAAGTCCCTATCCATCCCGAGGATAAAAAAAAATGACCTTCACCTGTCCCTATGGAACCTTTGCTTTCCGTAGGATTCCATTCGGCTTATGTAATGCACCTGCAACTTTTCAAATGTGTATGCTAGCCATATTCTTAGACATGGTGGGAGAGTTTATGGAAGTATTCATGGATGATTTCTCTATTTTTCATGAATCATTTGATTCTTGTTTGGCTAATCTTGAAATGATTCTTAAAAGATGCATCAAAACAAGTCTGGTCCTTAGCTGGGAAAAGAGTCATTTCATGACACAAGAAGGCATCATCTTGGGTCATGTAATCTCCGAGCGGGGTATTGAAGTTGATAAAGCTAAGGTTGATTCTATCTCTAAACCTCCTCCTTCCACATCTATCAAACAAATTTGATCATTTCTTGGTCATGTGGGATTCTATAGGAGGTTCATCAAGGACTTTTCTAAGGTTGCTTGTCCTCTGAGCAACCTTCTTTCCAATGATATGCCATTTGATTTCAACAAATCATGCCGTAAGGCATTTGATTTTCTTAAAATGGTAGTCACTTGTGCTCCGGTGTTGCACCACCTGTTTGGACTGGCCCAATTGAGATCAAGACCGACGCTTCTGATTATGCGGTCGGGGCTATTTTGGGTAAAAAGATTGACAGGAAGCCCTCTATCATCTACTATGCTAGTAAAACTCTGGACGAGGCCTAGAGGAATTACACTATTAGTGAGAAGGAATTACTAGTTGTAGTATTTGCTTTGGGGAAATTTAGGGCTTATCTCTTAGGGTCTGACGTTATAATATATACCGACCACTCGGGCTTGAGACATCTCTTGGTCAAAAAGGATGCCAAACCTTAGCTTATTCGATGGATTCTTCTGCTTCAAGAATTTGATCTTGAAATCAAAGATAAATTTGAGGCACAGAATGTGGTGGCAGATCATCTTTTGAGACTTCTGAGTGATTCTTCTCGTCCAGATATTCCAATTTTTGATACTTTTCTGGATGAGACTATCCTTACAGTTTCAGGTATCCAAACTCAATGGTTTGCAGACATCGTAAACTATTTGGCTATTGGTCAAATCACTCAGGATTGGACCAAGCAACAATGAGGTAGACTCAAATCTAAGGCCAAATATTACTTTTGGGAGGACCCTAAACTGTATCGCATCGACTCTGATCAGATTATTCACCGATGTGTTCCGAATATTGAATTCAAAAGTATACTCGACTTCTGCCATGCATCTGCGTGTGGTGGACATTTCTCCAGGAAAAAGACATTTGTAAAAATTTTGCAATCTGGATTCTTTTGGTCGTCTTTATTCAAGGATGCCCAGGAATTCTCGAGGTCATGTTCCCGATGCTAGGCACTTGGGAGCATAACCAAGAGTCATGATGCCCCTAAACTCGATTCTTCCCGTTGAAATCTTCGACGTTTGGGGCATCGATTTCATGGGACCCTTCCTCCCTTCATTTGGACATCAGTATATTCTCATCACTGTTGATTACATGTCCAAGTGGATCAAGGCCATTCCCACCCGAACCAATGACCACAAGTTGGTCATCAATTTCATCAAGAACATCTTCAGCCGATTCGAAATTCCGAGGGCCATCATCAGTGATGGTGGTTCTCACTTCACTAATGCCCAGTTTCATAATTTAGTTGAAAAATATGGGGTAAATCACAGAATCTCCACACCTTGCCATCCCCAAACGAATGGACAGGCTAAGATCTCCAATCGGGAGATCAAGAATATTCTTCAGAAGACGATTAGGCCTGATTGTAAAGATTGGACTCGAAAGCTTGAAGATGCTCTTTGGGCCTACTGTACGGCATACAAAATGCCTACCGACATGTCACTGTATCATCTAGTGTATGGAAAGGCGTGCCATTTACCCGTAGAAATTGAATATAGGGAATTCTGGGTAATCAAGCAGTGTAATCTGGATTTAAGTTTAGCCGGAAAGACCAGGAAACTCAAACTATCTGAGTTGGAGGAGCTTAGAAATGACACATACAAGAATGCCAAGATCTACAAGGCTCGAACCAAAACTCTTCATGACCAATTGATATCTTGCAGGAGCTTTGAGCCAAAGCAGAAGGTCTGGCTCTTCGATTCTAGACTTAAGCTCTTTCCCGGCAAACTTAGGTCAAAATGGAACGGCCTGTTCATCATCGATCATATTTTTCCAAATGGGGCCATTCAGATTTCTGACCCAAAGATGAGTAATTCATTCAAAGTCAACGGTCAACGTCTGAAACCTTTTATTGACCGTATTGTTCCAGAACCTATCTCAGACATGGTTGCTCTCATCATGTTGTGATCTCTTTGTCTGGACTTCGCCTAGATGATGGCATTAAACTCATCAGTTGTACAGTCTGACTCAAAGCTGACTTGAGCATCATATTCAGGTGATATCTTCTACCTTCTACCTTCCTTTCATGTCTTTTATTCTCAATGCGGACATTGCATCAGCTAGGCATGGGGGAGTGGATTCATTTCTGAATCAAATTGTTAGCTCTGTGGAATTCTTGTAAATTCTACCTATTTTCTTTTATATACATAAAAAAATTGAATTATGAAAGAATACATGGGCATTAGGACTTTTCAATCTTAAGAAATATTATAGTAGGATCTGAACACTAAGACACTTCAGGTCTTTAGGCTTAATCAGCTCGAGTATCCACTAAAATGCTGATTTGTTTATCGAGTCCTCACCATCCTAAATTCTATTTTGATTTTATTAAATAAGTTTGGGTGATAAGTACAAGACTTATCAACCCACCCTCTGATTTGAGGGAAATTAAAGTCTAAATCATCTACACACTATTCATCACTGACTCATTGTTCGGTGGTTTTAATGGAAATTGGGTAGCTAATGAACCTTCTAGGGTGGTATGGCTAGCAAGATATCATGGGTAACAGCCCATAGGTAGGTTGTCTAGAACCTAGCCACTTGACCATTTTTTTTCCTGCTGCCTTTAGGTAAATCTTAGACCAGGGAAGCCACCTACTTAGAAAAAAAAGAAAAGCAGAAAAAGAAAATAAAAGAAATAAGCCACACTTCAAAGCGCGAGTATGGCTAGCAAGTTATCGTGGGTAACAGCCCATTGGTAGGTTGTCCAGAACCCAGCTCAAGAAATGCACATCAAATTCCTAAAACACTTAGGAAGAAGTGGAGAAGTAGAATAAGCCAGGAAAATATACACTGGATTCACCCTTTTGTTGACCGAATGGAAAGAACAAGTAGGGAGAAAGCTATTGGTTGTATAAATGCACCTTTAGGTAGAATTCTTTTTAAGGTCACCTAGGGGTGTAGAAACTCGAAGTCCATTTTGATTGCCGATCAATGAGTCTATCACTTTCACAAAAAGATGCTTAAAACTTAGGGTTCTCATCAAGTTTCGGGTGGGTTGAGTGGCTGTCGAAAGCCACTCTATAACCCTAAACTCAAAAATAAAAAAAACTTAGAAAAGAAGAAAAAGGAGAAAAACATATCTTTCTTTCAATAAGGTGAGGGCTCGAGGTGGTCTGCATTTTGGTAGATACCTGACCGCTATTGTGTCTTTGAAAGTTCAGGTCCTAAGTAAAAATTTCTTATTGTTGAAAATGACTTGTGCCTGAGTAATCCAACCCAAATTCTTTTATAAATAGCATATACTTTTTGCTACGGACTAGCAAAGGATAGGCATGGGGGTGTGATGCGCATGCATCTAAATTGCCAAAAATGTCTATTAATGCATGTTCTTAGTGACATATTAGCATCATACATTGTAAATATTGCATAACATGCATAATCAGACATTTAGGTCAAGTCGTATAAATTGTATAATAATTGTCCCCTTTAATAGTTAAGGACAGGATGATTTTTTATCGAGGCCTCAGATCGAAGATCTAACCTTACAGATCTGATCAGGGTGATGATTGGAGTTCAACGACTCCAAGATCGCCTTGATCGAACATTCATGGCACCAGACAAAGGTTGAGGAAGCCAAAAGATCAAGGGCCAAGATGGCGCCGATCTGCACTTCAGACGACAAATCCGACTACATGGATGGGTTTGGATCGATAATCACAGCCTAACGACGTGAAAATCAGCTCAATCCGACATCTGTGGCACCATGTACAACACGGAGAAGATGGACGATTAAGTTGGGATCACGTGGTGCCATCCCAGCCGCCCAATCGGCCCTAAGAACCGTCGCTGCATCTCCAAAGGATTTCCAACGCACGATCTGAGCCATTAGATCTTGATCCAACTGCCGTGAAGCTCACGCGTGTAATTCGTAACCGCGACAAAGCTGCGCTCTAGCACAATGGTCGAACAGCGTTGCGCGAGCGCGCGAAGCACGTTCGACTCACCATCCACAGCGCGTGGGTGAGTAATCCCGACTGTGTGATTAGCTGCAGGCGACTCGGATCAGCCAATAGTGCGCATGCACGATCTGACGCACAGCGCGCATGCTAGATCACACACGGACGCGCGGTGAAGGCACTGATAGCGAAATACGCGTGATTTGTAAAAGCAGTTTTTTAACGTCGTTGTAACACGCGAATCCGCTTTCGCTTTTAAAATTTATATCCTAGATAGGGGAGTATCTAGGGTCATCCAAGGAGGCAAAAATTGCAATAATGATTCTCTTGCTTGGAATACAATCTCAACTTTCTTTTTAATATTTTTCAATATGTAATTTTTTTGTATTTTGAAAAGACGAGGGCAAACGGCAGATTGTAGAGAAAAGAACTAACACCTACAAACGATTAAAAATCTAAAAGATAGAAATATCTTCTTCCTAAGCTCACTCTAGGCAAGTGTAGGCCTAGGGTAATTAGGAAGAAGAGGTGAAATAAGTGCTAGAACCAAAACAAACAACTGCAATAAAAAGCTTAAAAGAAGGCAATTTTTGATTGAGTAGAATGAGTGTTCTTTTCAAGGACAAGTAGAGGAAAGCTTCTACTAGAATTGAACAATTTAAAAGCAAGAAAAGAAACACAAATCCTCTTGTAACAATGGTGAAGAAGGTTGTCTTCTTGCTCCAAGCCTAGCTGCTCCTTGGCTTGAAAAGAGGGCCTCCTTCTTCTCCTTCCTTGAGAGCTCCTCCAAGGTGGAAGCTACCACCTTTAATGCTCTCTCCAAAGGGGTAGGCGTGCACCACCCTTAAAACTCCTCCAAGGTGGCGTGACCACCTTCAAGATCTCCTCCAAGATCTTCCTTGCCTGGCTTCTCCTTTGGCTGGCGTGACCCAAGAGAGAAGGGAAGAGGGGAAGGCACCAAGGGGACAGAATATCCCCTTAATCTTCTTCTTCTTCTTCTCTCTTGGACGTGGGATTCTTGGTGGAATATGAGAGTGAAATGGCTAGCCAAGGATGGCTTGAATGGTGGTGGGTAGTGGTCTTTTTATAGGGTAGGATGGGGGGTTAAGGTACCCCTTGAAATGGAGGGCTAGGATGGAAGGATGAGGGTGGTTGGTGATCCTATGGCTAGGGTTAGTTGGCGCCACCCCAAGGGGTGTTAAAGGGGGTGGTTATGGTGGTGTTGGTGTCTTTTGGTGGTGGAGAGACACCCCCATGTTGGCGCCAACATGGGGTCTTCTAGAAGGAGGGTTAGGTGGATGGTGGAGATGGGTTCAAGGGAGATTGTGTGGTGGAGATGAGGGGAGATTTTGGAGGGAAAAGTGGCGCCATTAAGGGGTGGTTATGGGTAGTTTTTGGCGCCACTTTTAGGTGTCTTTTGGAGGTGGTGGGTAGGTTAGGTTGGTGCCAAGTAGGTTAGATTATGTGGAGCTTAGGTGGAGCTAGTTGGGTGGAGTTGGTAGGTGGGTTTTTGGGGTGGTATAAGCCAAGGAAGTTGGAGCATAGCTAAGCTAAGCTAAGCTAAGATAAGCTAAGCTAGCTTAGCTAATGGAGGAGTAGAGGAGAAGGTAATGGAGCTAGGGTTTAGAGGAAGGAGCTGAGGAGAAGAAGTCTGGAGTTGGAGCTGGAGCTGGCTGCTGCTGAAGAGGCTGGCATGGGGCTACTCTAGCTGGCTTAGCTTGCTAGTTCTTTGCTAGTTGCTAAGCCAAGCTAAAGTGAGCTAGCTTCTACCAAAATGAGCTGAGGTGAGCTAGGTCTGGTGCTATCAGGGAGAATCAAGCTGGTTGAGGCAGCTAAGGTAGCTTAGCTCAACTGAGATGAGCTAAGCTGAATCCCCGGGAGCTGGACTTGAGCTTCCTGAGCTGAGATGAATTCTTCTTCAGCTGGCTGGAGTTGAGTGGAGCTGGATGTAGCTGGATCTGAGCTGGGGTGAACTCCTGTCAACTCAGCTGAGCTAGCTAGAGCTCCCTGTGAACTAGTGGGAGCTGAGGTGAGCTAGACTCAGCTAAGTTGAGCTGGATCTGAGCTGACTTGAGCTAGGGTGAGCTAAGGTGAACTCTCTTGAGCTGCCATCCAGCTGAGATTAGCTGAATGGAGCTGGGATGAGCTAACCCTAGTTCAAGTAAGCTAGGTTCCAGCTATGGTGAGATGGATCAAGTTGGGTTCCAACTAGTCTGGGCTTCTCCTTCACCAATTGCCTTCTTGAGTGCTAGGGTTTTAGGGATCTGTGAATCTGTACATCCCTAACACTCACAAAAACACATTAAAAGAACAATAAAAAATGCAATGCATGCCTATCCTAATTTATGCCTAAATGCAGCCCAAAAACCCGTTTGCGGAGTAAAATCCTAAGAGCTAGGTTAGTTTTAAAGCATAAAAATGATGATAAACTGGTGTTTATCAGGCACAGACGAAGGTGCGCACGAGAAATTTGAGCCGTTCTATCTCGTGATCGGACGACTAAGATTTGAAGAACGTGAGTGGGCATTTTCAGCATGGAAGGTGGGGAGGCGCGTGCGGCGCGCGCACGTCAGCCACGATCAGACCTTTAGTGATGGATAAATCCATCACTAAAGACCTGATATTAATGTTTTAAGCCTAAAATGACAAATTTGCCCTCAATTCCTACAACTATAAAGGACACCCAACCTCTACTTCTTTTTCATCCTTTCCTTCACTTCTCTCCCTCTCCAAAGCTCAGAGAAGCTTGTCCCACACCCAGGATGCTATTCTAGAGCTAAATCCAATTTTCTCGTCTCTATTCCTGAAGTGGATCTCGTGATGACAACGACGTGCTACCTTGTTCCCACTTCTTTCTACTTCGTCTTCTTCTTCCCGCTCCATCCTCCATCTTCTAGGTGTTGCTCCGTCCGGCTTGTCCTCCAAGCATTCATCGAGGATAACATCTCTCTCCCTTCTTTTTAATTGCTTTCTAGAATAGAATTTTCTATTTTCTAGTTGTAATCATTTCCTGCTTTTTAGTTGTAAAAACATTCTGATTATATTAAGCGATTGTTCTCTCTTTCTCTCTCTCTCTCACTTATTGTTTATATCAATTCTAATGTAATTATTTCCTTTTCAAGAAAAAACATAAAAAAATATAAATTACGGATTTTAGATCGACGTAGCCTCCCTGTGTTTGAACTGGAATTCTTAGAATTTTGGTATAAATTTATTTGTAGATGGATTTCTTCGCAAATTGAACTACAACGATGGGATTTTTGAAACCAACTTCGATCGCATAGTTTTCCGCACTCAACAGCCGCCGTGCTCCACTCAACAAAAGCCCTCTACTAGTTCACCCTATTTGCCACCCTATGACTCCATCAAACTCCACCCTCATTGCACTGACATGTTGAGGTCGTCCGACCTCTTCACTCACTCCCACGCACCATCACGGGCACCGTCACACTAGCTGTCCTCAGGCGATCCTCCTGAGCGTATTTGATGTGGCCGTAAGACAGTTTTTGTGCCTGCAGGTCACCCACCGGAGCTCCACCACTACCTTGGCTGCATCGACCACACCTCCAGTCCTCCAATCACGTTTGCTCTAGGTCTTTGCCCCAGTTCACGTGAAGTGTACTCGGGACCTCTCCCAGGTCCTTAATTGGGACCATTAGTCTCCATAGTGCGCCAATTCGTGCCTTCAACAGCTTCAGCTGCGATTGTGCAAAGAAGAGTGGGACTTTAGTCCCACCTCGGAAGTTCACAAAATCATGTGGCTGCATAAATTGAAAAAGTGATAGTGTCTTATCACCTCAAATCACTTGGGGGGTGAGGTCCTCTGCACCCTCACGTGCCTTGTCTGCGACATGCTCCTAGTGGACTTGGTGCAGTCCCGATTACCAGCCTAAGCCATGTACACTCCTCGGTTGTGACCCACGCCCGTAACCCTAGTCCCAAGTGCACTTAGATCAGAACCCGATTACCCGGTACTGTGCAAGGCTTTGGGAGAGCATGACCCAAGGAGAGAAAGAGAGGAGAGTTTTTGCGGGGTAGGGGAGGGTTTTGCTCTTTTGTGGATTGGCTAACACTTAGCTAAAATTCGAGCTCTTTCCCCTGTGCTTGAAGAGAAAAAGAAGAGAAGGAAAAAGGAGCAGAAGCAGAAAAAGAAAGAAGAAAAGGAAGAGAAAGAACAAAAGGAGCAGAAGAAGAAAAAGAAAGAAGAAAAGGAAAAGAAGGAATTGAAACGAAGAAGAAGGGCCACAGGACTGAAGAAGAAATCAGAGAAAGAAGAAGGAGAGCAATGTTCATCAAACATTAAGATGTCTGATTGAATAATCAGACGGCTGACTTGAGTTCATGTCACTCATAGCAATTGTGTTCCATTAGATATTATTGTAGGGAGTAATTGTATTCCATTTTACTCCATTATTTTTGCAGTCTGACACTTGATATCATTGCTACATTATTTTGAATCAATTTCTGATTATAATTTCTTATCTCTATTGTTTTAAATTGCAATCTTGAAAATTGCAAGTCTAAATTTTATCGATTTTTCGTGAGATTTCAGCTATACTACAACACAACAATTTAAAACCTGATCTCGAGTAAACAATAATAAGTTGCCTAGACGATAATTTGAACGTCTGACAATATGTCAGACATCTGGATAGAGAAATCACTACGGAAATGGATTTAGGACAAACGAATACATTCCTTTACCATTGCTTATTACACCAACTGACAAAAAATATATATTTGCCATCAGTTACTAAAGCGACAAAAAAATATATTTGCGCGGTGGAGTGGCTCCGGCTGCTGGCTTACGGTCGGGACCTCACGATAGAGCATGCGGGGAGGGCTGGGTCGCGAGTGAAGGGGCACGACAGGGCGTGCGGTGGCCTGGCCGTGTTGGCTTGGGTGCGCTTGGGTGTTTGGCTGGCAACTGCAGAGGCGTGTAGTGGCCAGTTGCGGGCGGAAGAGAGAGTGCGACAGGGTGAAGAAGCGCGAGATGATTGTGCCTGCAGGCATGGGTTGGAAGGGCTGGGGCAGCCTGCAGGCGTGAGTGGAAAGGGGTGGGGTGGCTGCTGCTACCTTGCTGCCTGCTGCCGCCTTGCCGCTGCTGCTGGAGCTTTGAGCTTCAAGCTTGAAGCTCAAAGCTCCAATGGCTGAAGGTGGTTGGAAAGTGAAGAAATCAAGGAAGAGCCACCATGCCCACCGGCTCTATGGTGAGCTGGGTGGTGGTGGACTCACGGTGGTGTTGTGCACCACCGTGAGGTGCTCCTATTCGCCAGGTGTCCACTCAGTGGAGGAGGGCCGGCGTATGGTGGGAGAGGGAGATGGTGGGCTTGAAGGAGAAGAAGTTGCTGTGGGTTCTTTGGATGGGGACCAGGCTATTTTAAGAAGAGTAAGACACCCTCTTTTAATAGAAGTAGAAAGCCATGCACAGCCTTGCCCTGGCTGTGCATGGCTCATGCACGGCTCAAGGTAGGGAGAGGCTGCCACAGGGAGTGGCTAAGCAGGAAAAGGTGAGCAGGGAATGGTGTTAAGAAGATGTTGTCATGCAATGCAGCCGCGGGAAGAAAGTCAAATAGAATTGAAAATAAAAAGTTAGTGAATTTTGCAAAGATGCACTTAAGGAAAAATGTTAATTGCAAAGCCACTTATTTCACTCGCCTCCCCTCTCAATTAAATGCATGCATGCATGTATTTTCACAAATGAGACTATGGAACTCTAATATGCACAGGTAATTCTAGGAAATAGCACAAGACAGCACAAGTGCAGGTGTATTTTTGCGGTGCAATCATACCCCCATGGATATCTTTTGCTAGTCCCAAGCAAAACATTTTTTTGTAGTATTTAGAAATAATCTTAAGCTGAAGATTTTCTTCTTGAGGCAACATAGGTGTGTTTATTGTTGGATATTGTGAGAACCAATTGTAGGGAAGACTACCAGTACTTTAAGTCTCACATGACAAAGATCATCTCTTGACTAACCAGGACTCTTGATATTTAAACCTTAAGTACGATTTCCAGGATCCAGGAGGTTTTTGCCATACTGGAGAGCTCAAGAGATTATGGCTTGCGCTTAGTGAAGGATCAAGACTGACCAGATGAACATTAAGACTCAAGCCCAGGGTTTCATGAATCTTTAAGTACAGGTTGGTCCCAGTTTCAGCTCGTGCTTTCGGATTAACCCTTAAGAAGATGACAGAAAACTCAACTCCCATTTTCTGACATTTGTGGCTCACAGGAAAATAGGGTATTTGTGACTTGCCCTGAAGAACTGTTTAGGGTAGAGACTTTACAAACATTTGCCAGATATACTAACTTATTTGCATCTTTCTTTTTTTTTTAGAAACACGTGTCAGTATATCTCTTACAACATTATTTGGAGGAGCACACTTTTCTTTTTGGTGGGAGAGTTTCTTTTTTGGTGGAAAGAGTCGCTCCTAAACACAAGACTAAAGCCTGGGATAAAAAGTCTATCTGCGTGCATAGGTAAGGACTCCTCCTTCCCTAATGAACACTAGGGTTGGATCTTATGTTCACCTGGTCTTTCCTAATATGCGTAGTGTGAACCAAGTTTACTTAAGCTCTTAAGTAAAAACAAACCAACGGATCTTATACTGGTGTCTCAAGTACAAGAATACGTCCTTAGTTAGGAGAGATTCTAATCTATTTTGTCAATGCTCAAGTAAATTAAGCCGAGCCTGAGCGAATCAAACTTCTGTGGCCTGGAAAGTCTTGAGAATAGAGGTTGAATATCCATAAACACTTATTGTATTTTTGTTTCAGCCTTCAGATCATTACTAAACACCATTTATTATTATTATTATATATATTTTTTTTTTCTTTTTCTTTTTCTTACATATTTATAAATAGGTGGGAACTGTATGATACCATAAAATACCCAGATCCTGTGGATGCCTATCCACCCCCCCATGCCAAACAATGCTATGTCCTCATATGCATGTAGGGAAAGGTAGAGAAAGGATGAAAGATCTAGTAACGAGAGTTGAGGTGCAGGGTATACAGTAGGGTGGTAGGGTGGGTTGATGGTGGGTGGTGAAGGGTCTGGCATTTCATGGGACGAGAGTGTCCCAAGCGGATCGGAGAATAAGTCGGGAAGAAGAAATTGGCCCTCAGATTGGCCAAGAAGAGGGGCTTCTTGCATAGATGGATCCGAAAAGGAATAGCCCCAGTGAGAAGTATATGGGCTCAAGGTACCAGTGTGGATTTGCAAATCCGCCTGATTTGGCAGGAAAGAAAGGGCAATCCGGTCTTCAAGAGTGTGGACCGACGGTGAGTAGCCCGAATATGACTCAGACCACGAGGTATGGGAAGCGGAGAAAACCTCGTCAGAAGTCTGACCAGGAGAAGGTACGGAACAAGGGAGGGAAGGGGAAACGTCATAATATGTGTTGGTCAGGCAGTCATTAGTGTTTTCAGGTAATCCACAGTAGTCAGAATAGGTCCCAATTAGTCCGATACACTCACTGACGGTCATGTCCTCGTCAGACGTGTCATCCTCGATGCAATCGCAATCAAAGTTCTTGGCTGCCTTGAAGATGTTAAGCTTGATCTTTTCAGATCCAACGGCAATCTCAGTATGGCCCGACTCGCAGTCGATAAGGGCACGGGCTGTGGCCAAGAGAGGTCGACCGAGGATGATCGGACAATCAGAAAGTGAGCTAGAAACTTCCATATCTAAAATAAGAAAGTCAACAGGAAAATAGAGACTATAACCACCATGTCTTCCACCACACCCTTCGGGATTTTGACAGAATGATCTGCCAACTGTAATGTGACAAGGGTGGGTTTTAGATTTCCCAAGGAAAATTTTTTGACCATGATGGTCGGTATAAGATTTATGGAAGATCCTAGATCAAGCAAGGCATGGTTAAAATTGCAGTCTTGGATGCTACAGGAAATGAGCGGTGTACCTGGATCTTTCTGCTTTAGTGGTAGGTTTGACAGTATAGCACAACTCGCATGAGGTGAGAGAACCACCAGATTCTTGGTTTTCTTTGACTGTTGCCTGGGTGTTGTGTAGCCTTTGAAAAATTGGGCAACAGTAGGTATGTGGTCGATAGCCTCGAGCAGGGGTACCTTGATTTCTAGATCCCTGAACAAATTACGTAGGTTATCAAAGGCCTGCGTATCTTTCTTTTTGCCTTTTGGCTCCCTCAGTAGAGCCTCAGGGAATGAGACTGATTCTAGCAACAATTTGGGTGTATCGTCCTCTCGCGAATGCGGTGCGCATCTTGAATGAGAAGGCGACGAAGACGATGAGCCAGGATCAGGTCGAGGTAGATTCACAGTCTGCTTGCCACTCCTCGTAGTGATAGCATTGGACGATGCGGGTCCAGTGGGATCATACGGCAAAGGGGGGTTCGCATTAGGGACATAAGAGTGCGGTGCTGCAGCGGGATTAGCCTGAAATCCTGGTGGAATGCTCGAAGCTTGTAGAATATGATGAACCTGCCCCAGAGAAGGTCGTACCTGTGGTTGAGGACCACAGGGTATGAAATTTCACGGGTTTGGGACAGGTTGGGCAGGAAGAGTGCCCTGAGATCGAGTCTTCATGCGTAGTTGACTGATCTCAGCATTCTGCTACGCCAATTGGTGCTGAAGATAGGTCATGTTCTCTTCACGGCACTTTGACATTTCTGTCATCATTTGCATCAATTTGTCAAGAGTAATTGATGCGTGTTCGATTTGCGGTACGCAAGGGCCTGATGGCGGATTTGCCATAGGATTAGACTGGGCCCTTGGGATGACAGGTGCGGACGGTTGCATTGGTCGACCCGCAGGGTTTTGGCGCTGCGGGTTGTTGGACCATGTGAAGTTCGGAAGATTGCACCACCCTGGGTTATACGTGGCAGAGAACGAGTTATTCCCCAGGGCGCAAGCATCTTCTATGCCAGAAGATGCGTCCGCATGTAAATATGCATCCGAGCACATGAGGCTTGGTCCTCCGTGTTAAAATACTGGCTCGCAGAAGCTAGTTCCACATGACTTATCGAGTCACTCGGCATGACACTCAGTAAGGGAGGTCTTATGGGGTTCCTTGGGATAAGCCTGGTGTTGGAAGAATTTGGATTGTGACGAAGTGGTGAAGTGGGGGTGTTTGCCATAGAACGGGTGGGGTTGGCCAGAAGCTCGTCCAGCTTATTGTGCACGACGGAGACTTCATCCAATTTTTGTGCGATAAGGCTGAGATCAGTGGATGAATGGGAGGGTTCCGTGTCAACTTCATGGACATTACGGGGCAGGCTAGTACGATTAAAGGAGACAATGGAAGCATTGTTCACTGAATTTTCACTCATATTTTCAAACAATTCAAATGCTCCATTCTCATCTTTATTCATAAAGTTCGCTCCGCAGGAAGCGTCTGCAATCTGCTTCAAAGTCTCATTTAGCTCATAGTAGGAAATCTGGGCTATATGCCACTTAGGCAGACCGTGGTGCAAACACTTCCTGAGGAGGTCATTATACCTCTCCCATGCCTCGTGAAATTGTTCGCCGTTTTGTTGCGTAAAAGAAGTGATAGCACATTGAAGTGCATTGGTTCACCCGATTGGGAAGAACTTCTTGAGAAACTCTATTCGCATCTCTTCCCAAGAGTTGATGGTTCTCCCAAGGGTGCGTAACCACTGCGATGCTTTATCCCGCAATGAAAATGGGAACATTTTCGTGAGGACTGTAGGTTACTCGATATTTCTAAGTTTAACAGTTTCAGCCAATCGGGTTTGGTCTTCCAAGTGGAGAAAAGGATCTTCACTTGCAAGACCATGGAAGTGAAAATTTATTAGGCCAATTATGTTCGATTTCAGTTCAAAGTCATCCCCGCCCATGGGGACCCGAATTTGTCCTATGGTCTCTGTAGCAGTGGGATTTTGATAAGAGCTAAGAGACCTAGGCTCCTTCCTTTCGGGAGGGTTCTGCATTTCCTCCAATGTTTCCCGAATGGCCTCAATTTGTTCATTATACAGTTTCATTTGGGCTTGGAGGTAGGTTATGGGATCTAAGGCTCCACCACCTGGTGGGTTCTGAGGGCAGTTTCCTCCATCGGGATTTGGGGGTGGGCATGCAGCCATGTTTGTGGAGGAGGAGGACGATTTGGCTCCTTTTCTAAAATTATCAGACAATTCACACAGTTCAGGATTTTGTGACCTCCTCCCAAACATGCACTACCACAGGAAGAATTTGGGGGATAAGAAGGGATAAGAGATGAGAGAAATGATGCCGCAAAAGCACACTTGATGACAAATCAATTCAATCAAATTCCTAACCTCTACAGTGTACCCTTAGACCTAAAGATCTAAGTTACCTACTATCACGAACTACAGAACCAAATGCGAGCACGCGGAACCACCAAGCCAGATTGAAAGGTCGTTTGCCCCAGTCTTAGACACCCGATAGCACGCGGGAACCCTCACCAACACGTAGACGCTACACGCAGGTAGTTAGACCTCCAATCCTTAAGAAGGGTCAAGTTACTACCAATTTTAGTTAGAGGCTTAGGGTCAAGTGCTTTTGAAATGTGAAGGGCATTGTTTACGGGTAATGCCCAAGTGATTGGTTTTCAGAGTGTGTAAAACAAGCATGCAACGGGGAAATCTCCTCGAATTGAAGTTTTAATTGGTGAATGATTTTTAGAGTTCAGCCTTAAGTAGTATGGATTTTAGGATTTCTCTGAATTAGCAATTCAACCAATCTCCAGGTTTTTGAGAGAATACAAGTTTTCTTCAAAGCCCAACAAACCCTTCTTCAATATCAGTTGGTTAATGCATGCTAAAATGCAATGGGCTACCCTAAATGGAGATTTCTATGTGTGGATGCACAAATTAGTTTTAGATTAGTGTGAAAGGGAGCCAAAGCACTTCAATTCAAGTGCTCCCAATCACCAAAAGGATGTCCACACAAGGCTCAACCAAAAGATAAAGAAAATCAAATTGTTGGGGTTAAATTATTCGGGATCGAATCTTAGACAAGTTGAAAAGTCGTGGTGGGGTTGGAATCAACTCAATTCCAAGTCTCCCCACCAAAAATGTGATCCCGAATTGTAGGTAAATGAGGCAAAGAGGGGTGCAATCAATCTTTTTATGTTTGCCTCAAAGAATATTTCACATGGCAAAAAATTCAAGAATCAAGATTCTTGGATTTTCGCTATGCGAAGTAAGACGAGAAATCCCCGGGGTGGTGGGAGTAAAGACAATCAATCAAACAAGTGAATTTTAATCCACTTGCCCCAAGAGATCCAAGAAGTTTTTCTAGTTTTTAGTTTTAATGATTTCTTTTTTTTTAGTTTTTTACTAAGGTTACAAGTTAACCTAGGTTGCTAAGAAAGAAAGACTTACTTGTGCGGCAATGTGTGCAGAGCTCCAGTGCGGTGTCGGCATCTTCACGCTCTCGTTCCCGCCTTGGATCTGCCCACATCTCCGACTTCGTTTGCTTGTCTTCTCCATGCAACAGGTTTACCTGCACACCAAAAACAAAAACACCCGTGAAGAGAAGGGTGTGAGAAGAGAAATATTACAGGAATGGAGTAAAAACTTACTTGAAGGCGCACTTCCCCAGCAACGGTGCCAGAAAAGGTGTGCTGTCGGACCCGGATAGGTTGTTAATATGGTGATTTTATCATTGAAGTGTGTATAGTGGTTAACCTAAATTGGACCTAACCATCTCTTTACAATTTTTTTTTTAACCTGGCCTACTTGATTTTATCTTGGTCACTTTTAGGCCCAGGGTCGAACTCAGGGAAGTGGGGTTACGAGTCAAGTTTCTACCCCTTTCCTACAACGAATCTCTTCCGTTCGTTTATTGTGTTTTTGGTGTTTCTCTATTTAGATTTTTTTGCTGGTAATCTTTGTCCTTGAGGCACACCCTCATAATTGGGTTCTTGGCTTTGAGCCAAAACAGGGTTCCAAAACAGGTCTTGCTATTTGCAAGATGGAGTACCTGCAAGTCAAGGATTATCTTTTCTCTTTTATATATATTTTTTTATCCTTTTATGGGCGTGCAAGAAAAATAGAAATGAATACAGTATAGATATATATGTATATCCTATATATGTATAAAGGGGTGGGGTGTAGGCGGAGATGGAGTGTAGCACTGTGTCGAGTCGGTCGTCGTCTAGAAAGATGCAACTGATAGGACGAGGTGCTGCGTGGAGTGTAAGGTGGATGGTGGAAAATGTGTGCGACCACACTTTTTGTATGTGTGTATCGGGGAAAATCAGCAACTGGTGCAGATATTCCCGCGATACCACATATGATAAGTAACATGAAAAAGTATATATAAATATATATGTATATTGTTATAAATATGTAGGTATATATATGTATATATGCATATGTATATATATATATAAGTATATGTATAGATAGATATATGTATAGATATATATATATATGTATATATATATGTATAAGTATGTATATATAACTATATAGATGTAAATTTATATGTATATCTATATATGGTGGTATATGTATGTAGATATATGTAGATAGATATGTATATATATATGTATATATAGTTGCACATATATATATAGATGTATGTATATATATATATATATATGTATGTATAAGTATATGTGTATATATATGTATATATACATATAAGTATATAGATGTATATATATATATGTGTGTGTGTGTGTATGTATATAGACTAATACATATTTATATAAGTACTAATATATGTATATATATATGTATACTAATACTTAGTTATATAAGTACTGCTATATATATAGATACAAGTATATATATATATATATATGTATATAAGTATATGTATATATATATGTATATATATAAGTATATAGATATATATATGTATGCATGTATACTAATACATAAGTATATAGGTACTACTATAGGTATAAATATAAGTATATATATATATGTATATATAAGTAAAAATGTATATAAATATATATAGATATAAATATATATATGTATATATATATAAGTATATAATAGTGTATAGGTGTGTGTGTGTGTATGAAAGTGTGAGTGTAGGTGCGTAATTGTCGGTGAAGAGAGTGAGAGAGTGTTGTGAGAGAGAGAGAGAGAGGGCTGCCGCACGCCTCCTGCTGAGTGAAGAGGTGCTTTTTAAGTCGTCTGCAGCAGTGGGGCGACGTCTGGTGATTCAAGCTCGCGTGTAGGCACGTATGCGTGCAAGGACGTGCATGCTGGAGGGCGATGGGTGTAGAGAGGAAACACAGCACACTGTGCTGCGCGAAGGGCAGGAGCGGGCACTGGCAGGTGCACGCGGGCAAAGACGCTGAAGGGAGCGGGCGGGTGCAGGCGACGCAGGCGTACGCAGACGCACGGACGGGCGTTGGAGCGAGTGCGTGGCTGAACGCGTGTGCGGGCAGTCACCGATCGCGACGCGCCGGGTGACCGGTTAAGTGAGAAGCTCACTGGTCAGCCCATTGTAGCCATAGTGTTCCGCAGACTAGCGTGAACAGTGGCTACAGTGTAAGGCCACGCCGCGTGACCGAGTATGGACGGTGCTGTGAGTGCGAACGGCTCGGCGCGCACGGTGGAGTGGCTCCGGCTGTTGACTTGGTTCGGACCTCGCGACAGAGTGCATGGGGAGGGCTCTGTCACGAGCGAAGGGGCGCGACAGGGCGCGCGGTGGCCTGGCCGTGTTGGCTGAGGTGCGCTGTGGTGCTTGGCCGGCCGCTGCAGAGGCGCGCAGTGGCCTGTTGCAGGCGGAAGAGAGCACGACAGGGCGAAGAAGCTGGAGGCAATGGTGCCTGCAGGTGTGCACTGGAAGGGCTGGGGTGGCCTGTAGGCGTGCGCAGAAAGGGGTGGGGTGGCTGCTGTTGCCTTGCCGCCGCTGCTGTAGCTTTGAGCTTCAAGCTTGAAGCTTCCGCTCCAATGGTTGAAGGTGGCTGGAAAGTGAAGAAATCAGGGAAGAGCCACCACGCCCACTGGCTCTTTGGTGAGCTAGGCGATGGTGGACTCACGATGGTGGTTGTGCACCACCGTGAGGTGCTCCTGTCCACCGGGTGTCTCCTCAGAGGAGGAGGGCCGGCATATGGAGGGAGAGGGAGTAGATGGTGGCCTGGAAGGAGAAGTTGTTGTGGCTTCTTTTGTTGGGGACCAGGCTGTTTTAAGAAGAAGACTCCCTCTTTTCATAGAAGAGAAAGCCATCCACAGCCATGCCCTGGCTGTGCATGGCTCATGCATGGCTCAAGGCAGGGAGAGGCTGTCGTAGGGAATGGCTAAGTAGGAAGAGGTGAGCAGGGAATGGTGCGAAGAAGATGTTGTCATGCAATGCAGCCACGGGAAGAAAGTCAAATAGAATTAAAAATAAAAAGATAGTGAATTTTGCAAAGATGCACTTGAGGAAAAATGTTAATATCAAGGCCACTTATTTCACTCTCCTCCCCTCTCAATTAAATGCATGCATGCATGTATTTTCACAAATGTGACTATGGAACCCTAATATTCACAGGTAATGCTAGGAAATAGCACAAGACGGCACAATTGCTGGTGTATTTTTGCAGTGCAATCATACCCCTACACGGTAGAGCATCCCCACGAGTTACAGGGCTTGCCCCACCAGACCTTCCTTGTCACTATGGGTCCAGGTAGACCGAAATGTACGAAGTTAAGTCCTTAAGTCTACCAATTTTATGTCGTAATTTGTGCCTTGAGTGTCACTTGATTAGAAGTTAATTCAACTTGTGACCTAATTTGGAGGTTAGTTGTCCTACAATGTAGACAAACTTCACTTGACTTGCCCTAAAGATGGCAAAATGAGATCTAAGTCAAGACCTAGAAGTCACCTAATTTGACTCTCAGGTTATTAGGTCCAAGGATTTTAAGGTTTAAGTGAATTTAGAGCCTTATTTTTAGGGTTTTGTTGATTAGCTCTTTTCAACCAAGGGCTTGGATAGCGCACAAATGCAGGTGGATTTGTTTCCTTTTATGCAAGCAAGTGTGAACTAGCACTCCAAAATCCTAAAATATTGAAACCCTAATTGGCTCTATTCTGCATCCAATTTGATCTTTTAAAATTATTCACCTTGGGCTTCAAGCAAGAAATGTGTTAGCCCAAAGTGATCAGAAATTAAGCGTACTCCCTAATAGACATAGGAAATTTGGGGTAGGAAATTCTAAACAAAATCATTTTCAAACTTCACTCTGATTTGAAAAGAAAATTTGCAAATAAGGAAACTTGCCCTTTAAATGATGGTTACTATGAAAAATAAGGCAAGTGATTCCTAATTGATTGTTTCATTTTTTTTGTCTTCCATAGATTAGGAGGTTGATTAGGGAAGAATAGAGAAGTTACCTACCTTCGAGTGGTTGATTTGCACAGAAGATCTCCTCGTGAAGTACCTCGCTAAATCATAATAAAGCAAATAGGGCAAGTTAGTACTCAAATATAATTAAACAATTGAGAGAATAGTGGTGAATTACGTGTTGCTCCCCATCAACGGCACCAAAATGTTAGTTGCTCTAAATCAGGTTTTAAAATCAATGTGTGTAGTATAGGTTGAATAAGCATGAAAAATAAATAAAATTTATACTCGATTGAAAGTCTGAGGTCAAACAGAGGGAGCAAATAAGAGTTCAATCTCTAATATCAATAAATAATGTATCTGAGCACAAGAACTTAAACCAAATAATGATATTCAATAAATACTAATCTGTCACAATAGATATTCAATGAATTCTCATGCATCTTGAGACAATAAAAAGTAAAGAAGCTAAAACAATGGTGATTTAAATCATCAATTAATCTCTAAGCATATATATATCAAGCATTCAACCAATTTAAATATCTCAATAGAAATTCTAAATCAATCTTTCACAGTATCAAGCTTGAAATCAGATCTCGGGTCTGAAGACTAGATGACTTAACAAATAGAAGCTACAGTGCTAGGGAAGCACAATTCTTCTTCTTCCTCTTCTTTCTCTTTTTCTCTCAAGTTCTTCTTTAGCTTTCCTTCTTCAGCTGCTCTCTTCCTCCTCTCTGCCTTGGCTTCTCTTTTCTTCTTCTTTCTTTCTTTATCCACATAGGGACGCACCCTCAGATTTGACTAAGTGTCACAGAGTGCAAAACCCACCTAACCCACGCTCTCTTTATTTCTCTCTTCCTCCTAGGTTCCGCCCTCCCAGGGCCCTTCACAGTGTTAGGTTATCGAGTTATCAAGCACACGCGGACCCAGGACAAGGTTCACCGGCAGGGGGTGGTGAGCGAGGTGTGAATAGGGCCTAGGTAGGTAATTAGGTGCCCAAGACCTGAGGGTTAGGTGTCGCGGGTGAGGCCTGCGTGGGTAAGGAGGACCTCACCCTCGTGTTAGGAGGTGAATAGCGTAGAGCAGAAAATCAATTTATGCATCCACTCCTCTTCACTCATTTCCGAAGTGGGACTAAATGTCCCCCTCCTACCTTCTCTCAGGCCGCAGGTATTCCTTCCTCAATTGGAGCGTAAGTGTGCCCAGGCAGCTTCAATTGGATGCCTGGGAGGCTTCCTGGGAGTAAGCCGCACTGCCTAGGACTTCACCTGGGGCTTGTAGGTGCTGGAGCAAGCTTTAAGGCTTCGCTCGAAGCTACAACAATGTCATCGAAGGTCTTGCCACCTGAAACATGAAATAAGGCCTCGTGGCCGTGATAGAATACCTCAGGAGCTTCGTCAAACCACGGCGAGTGTGGCAGAGGAGGTTTCATGGAGGATGGTGGTTTGTGGTGGCCGGTCAAGATCGTGCAAGGTAATTGGTGATGGGTGTGTTCGATGGCATGATGTGGTGGACGATGGAGTGCAATAGGTTCAGGTTTTTGTGCGGGAGGATGAGGTGAAGGTGAGTTGTGTAGCAGTGGAACCGCCTTGCTGGAGGAGTGGTCGGAGACGAAGAAGACGCGGATGAGCGACGCAGTCGAGGGCTATTTTTGGGATTTTTCGGTGGGAAACTAAACTAAGAATCTAAACTAACTAATCTAACCTAACCTAATCAGACGAAAGGGGGAGAATGACACCAGTGTTGGTAGGCTGATGCCAGGGAAGAAGACACTCCGGTAGAGGGGGACGGCAACGATGAAGGAGAATGGGCGACAGCGGCTTGTATTGCACGACGCAGGGGAAGGTGAGGAAGACGAATCTGCCATTAGTATTGCGGTTAGATGATGAGAGGAGTTGGAGGGAGTAACCGGAGCTCGAGGAGCTATTCGGCTGGATGAGGAAAGAGGAAATTTGGGATTCTCTAGCCGAAATCGAGTTTGGGAAGTTCAGCTTGATTTGGGGGTCTTTTTATAGGCCTCTACAGGGTGTTTTGAGCTTGAGAAGCTTGGAATGTCATTGGAGTTGTAAGCTCTATGACACCCAAAACTCTCATTCATTCGCATGAGAGATTGGGAAAGATTTAGGGCTCATGGACAAATTCAATGGAAAGAGGACACCTTAAGGAATCTCCCTTCCAATTTTTGAAGGGATTGATTGATTAGAGGAGTTCTCTTCAATCAAAGGTCACTGAAGTTGTAGGAAAAGGATTCATGGTGGCAAGAACCTTTTTGTGAAGAAGACAACAAAGCTGTGGGGCCATTTGTAAGGAATTCAAAAACCTAAGGATCTGAATGAGATAAAAAGAGTCTAATTGGACCAAAATGCAAACTTGGTCAAGATGATCTTAAATTGGGCCCAAATTTCAGTAAAAACATAATTTGGACTTAAGGAATCCAATGGTTAAAGTAGATTTTGGTTTTGACCTAGTTTGATTGGGTAATTTATGCATAAACCCAAATTAAGGCAAATGTCTATCTAGGACTATTTTAGGTCATGACGGGTTTTGATGGTCAAATCAAGCATACCAAACCCTAGAGAATATTTTTATATGAATTTTAGAGGGTTTAGGTGAATTTTATCCCGACCACAACCTCAGTTGATTAAGCAGGTCTATTTTTAGGGTTTCAGAAGTCGTTTAATTCCTAAAATACGCGAAAATCCATTTCTGTATGTATTAACCTACTTATTAGACTTTTAGGCCATTTAACCCTTAATTAACCCTTGAGAAAGCTCGTAGTTATTCTGCATTCAAGATATGATGGTAAAATTATAGTTTTCACCCTGATTTCTTGTATTTCTCCCTGAAAGGATTTGCAATGAATTATGGCCTTATGATGGTTATGTAGGAGCATTTAATGACTTAATCAGATCAAATTGAGCTAGTTATGGCTTATGATGGTGTTCCCATCAATAAAAAATTTGGTCGACTTCTATCCGATCAATCCAACCACTTAAAGCGAGGGGTTGGGGAGAAGGTTCTTCCTTTGGCTTACACCTCCAGTTCCTCTGATACCCCCCAACTGCAATCATTTGACACTACTCCCCTAGCTTGACATTAGATGGATCAGTAGTAGTAGATTAATCGGAGAAAATTTCAGTTGGAGTCCCAAAGAGTGAGCTAATACTTAAGGCCAACATCTACTTAGTTTTAATTAGGCTTGGGTTGATTGTGTTCTTGGAATGTGATGGGCCCTTTAGATTGGTTGTGCCCTTAATGAGCAATTCAAGCGTGTGTGTGTGCACAACAAAAATTTTAGAAAAGGTTATTACGATGTGTCTTTTAGGGTTTAACCTTGTTTAGTAGCTTTTAGGGTTTAATCTTTAGGTGTATTCAATCAAGGTTCAGTAGAACACTCCAAGTTTTTAAAGCACATATGATGATATATTCCTTTTACACTCAAAAATAATGTGGAGTGCCTGGTTCAACCCTAAAAATCAACCCTATGGGACAAGCTACTTAATGGATTAGTTTTAATTTGGGTTGTGCGGCCCAAATAGTTCAAGCAATTGGCCTATTGTACAACTTGATTAAGGCACACAAAAAAGTTTAACCTAATCAAATTTCTACTCACTTATTTGTGCGTTGAGTTAAGGTGTCCCGGATCCACAAGTCAGGTTCCGGTTAAGTGGTAGAATCAATGTGATTGTATGCCTTAGGTTGAGAAATTTGTGGGTGTTTAAGTTGTGTCACTTTTAGCTTAATCCCACAAGAAGAGAAGAGTAATTTTTTTTTATATTTTTAGTTTATATAGATGGGTGAGCTGAGGTGAAGTGATAATCAAACAACTAAGATCTAACCTAGGGTTTATGCAAGCACCTAAGTTGATTTAAGTTTGAGCTATTAACTGATGGAATGAAATCTAGGGTGGGGGTGGTGGATATACACTTACAAAACCTTCTAACCACACTTTACTCCAATCTATTCCACTTTGGCTCACCTTGGAAGGGTACCTGTAATCAAAGAAAGAAAGGAGCAACGTTAGCCAAAAAGTTAAGGCGGAAAACACGGAAAAACCAAGGAGCGTTGCCTCCCTGGCAACAACGCCAAAATGATTCGTGCATTTTTGCGAGGAAAGTTAGGGTTTCGAGAGAACCCGTCATCATAGTCATAAAAATTGCTACCAGATAAAATTTATACCAAAACTCGATGTGAGTCCCAGGTTGAACATAAGGAGGCGAACGTTTGATTTGTGAAATCCGCGTTTCGATTTTATTTGCTTTTGTTGTTTTTGTCTTTTATTTATTTTTTGTTATTTTTATAAAGCAAGATATCAAGTCAACAAAACCTTATCTAACTAATATACTTGCAAAATAAGAGGGAGAGATAGAGAGAGAGAAAGAATCACATATAGTTTCAATATAGAGTTTGCTATATATAAAAAAGAGAAAAACTACACTAAAAAGTGAAAAGATAGAGAGTGGTGAGAAGAATCCCCCTCAACTGCCACTTGGAGGATGACTCACTTTGAAGGTGCTCAGACGAAGGTGGTGAGAGGGTGGATGAAGGAGAACGGCATTGGAGGATAGAGGGCAGGACAGGACAACGTCATGACAAGGATCTACTTCCCGAAGTAGTGAGAGGATGACCACAAGTTGCTACACAGATGGGGGTGAGAGGTGGGAAAATATTTTGATTTTCTACTCTAGAGGAGCATCCTAGGCTTGGGACAAGGTCTCTCTAGAGCCTTGGGGGTGGTGACGGAGAGAAAGGAAGAGATGAAGAAGAATGGGAGGGGTAGGGGTCCTTTTATAGTGGAGGAGAAGTGGCTTTTCATACATGGAGAATTAGTGCCATCCATAATCATTGCTGAAGACCTGCCACAAACATCACTAAAGACCAATGCGCCCGTGTGCAGTGCTAACGCGCCTACTGGCGTGTGCTAGTGTTGCTGGTGAACACTCTACGTGATCGTGTCCCACGAGCCGCACAAGCTCTACACGCTATGCGCTTACTACTTATTTACGCAGCTAGTTTGTGTTTTATAAGTCAGTTGCATTGTAGTATAGGTGAACACTCCATGAAAATAAATAAAAATTTATAACTCGAAAATCAAAGTATCCGAGGTCGAACATAGGGAGCAATTTGGGTATTCCAAAACTTGAGAACACAACTTTTAATAAGAAGCAATAACTAGTTCGACAATAATAGCAGAATAATGTTATGGAAAAAGTGCTCAAAAAGAATTGGACGTTTGATATTGTATTAGACATCTTAAAAATTCAAACTACAATTGGCCTTCAGTCTCTTCTCTTCTTTTTTTTTAGCTTTGTTCTGCGGCTATGGCTCCTTATTCTCCTTTTCTTTTTCTTCCTTAGCTGCTCCTGCTCCTCTTCTTTTTCCTTCCTTTACTTTCTCTCTTCTCGATTCTCTTCCTGCAGCAAAGTCCTGGCCTCTTCTTCTTGTCTTCCTTAGTTTCCTTCTTTTTCTTCCGTTGGTCTACCACTCCTCTGCTACAGTGAGTCTCTCTTCTTCTCCTTCTCCTACTACGGCTAAGTCCTGCTTCCTTTCCTTCTCTTGCTGCACTTCTTCCTCCCTTAGCTTCCTCTTCCTGCACAATCACCACACAGCAAAACCTATTCCCCTACCCTCCCCGCACGTCTCTCTTTCTTTGTGTATCTTTCTTCGGTACACTCTCGCAGAGCTAGGTTATCAGGTCCATCGTGCACACGGGTCCAGGCGCACCGATGTGGGTGTGGTGCACGAGGAGTGCACAGATAGGCTAGTCGGGTCTGAGTGCCAGGTCCACGGGTGAAATGTCACGGACGAGGTGTGATAGGTGAGGGTGAGGGACCTCACCCCAGTGATCTCGAGGCAGACAGCGTAAAACACAAAATCAACTTAAACCACTCAAACAACTCTAGACTTACCGAGGTGGGACTAAAAGTCCCACCCGCTTCTGTTGGCACTTGCAGGAGAGTGTCTTCGCACAATCGACGCAGCTACAGGGCTCGCGACACCTGCCATTAGACTAGACTCACTCTCACCGTAAATCTACATAGCCTAGGGTCCTGAATTCTGAAGCTTGCAGCCTGAAGCTGGAGAATAAGCAAGCTCATGTGCTTGTTAATGGCAGATGGGAGCTCTACCCTGCATGACACAAAAGGAGCCTTGAAGCTCTATCAGACAATAGGAGAACCTTCGCCATGTCACGGCAAAGGTGAGGCAGGTGTTGGCGTGGCTCAGACCGGCCTAGGCATGCGTGCCTAGGTCGGACTGTGACCGTGTGAGTGGATGTGTTCGGTGGAAGCATGGAGCACGTGTGGCGATCTGTGAGTGGGTGGAAAGTGTTCAGTGGTCGATGGCGGAGGTGTTGAGGCTGGTGGCGAGATGTGTGGAGGAGTGGAGTGATGGGTGCATCTCGTCGAGGTTGGCCGGAGATGGGGAAGATGAGGATGGATAGTAGCTGTCGAGGGGAAATTTATGAAATAGATTAAGGGAAAATAGAGAGTAGGATACGAAGAGGTTATCTGGGGTACTTGGAGCGAAGGGGAGGCAGAGGAGACGAACAGCACGTTTGTACCATCGTCGGAGAAGATGGCCCTGAGGGGGAGATAACGGCGACGAGGAAGAGATCAAGAAGGTGTGAGCTGGTGTGGCACAACGTGGAAGAATGAGACGAAGTGAACCCTGCTGCTGGTATGGCAGCAGAGCGACGAGAGGGGGAAGGAAGAATCATCGGAGCTTGCGGGCTACTTGACCGGAGAGAGGGGAGATGAATTCTGAGGGAGTCTGTAGCCAAATCAAGCTTGAGAGATTCTCAGAGGACCGAGGATCCTTTTATAGTTGCTGGCCGAGCTTCTAGTGCTTGGAGGGCAAGCCTTCTATCACCGACTCCTCACTGGAGAAGGAAGGTAGTTGGAGATCCAAATCTCTCGTGCGTTCGCAAGAGAGATTGGATGCAAATTAGAGATTGCAATTGAGCTCAGATGGAAGGGAATTTCTCAGAGAATCTCCCTTCCAAATCTGGGAGTAGATCTCTGAGGAATCTGGGAATACTCTCCCTCTATTCCTCATTGGAGAAGGATTTCTCCCCATTATTGGCGGGGGGACCTGTTTGTAAGAGTGGCGAGGAAGTTAGGGGGGTCTGTGCAATGGTTTTCAAAAGATAGGGGACAAAATGTTAGGTCAAGATGACCTCCCCTTAGGTCGAAATTTTGGTACAAACCTAATTTGGACCTAAGGAATCCAATGGTGAATTTGGATTTTAGGTTTGACCATGTTTGACTGGTATTTTTGCATAAAAACCCAAATTAGGTCAAATAATTAGCTAGGACCCTAATCTAGGTCAAAATAGGTTCCAAAGGTCAAATTGAAGGTTCTAAACCCTAGGGGATATTTTTCCATAAATTTTAGAGGGTTTAGTTGATTTTTAACCTGACCAAAACCTTGTTGAATTATGTGGGTCTGTTTTAGGGTTGTAGAATGTCATTTAATTCCTATACTGCACATTAACCCATTTCTGATTAAACGAACCCACTTTCCATCTTTTTTAGACCATTTGACCTTTGTTTTGCCTCTGAGAAATCTCGTTTATGTATTGCAATGGTAAAATTACAGTTTTAACCTTTATTTCATGTTTTCTTCTCAGAACACTTATTCCTTGAATTAGGTCCTTCTCTAGGTTATGTAGGAGCTCTTATTCTCTTTCTTAAGTCAAAATGAGCTAGTTAGGGCTCATGATGAGGCTCTCATCGTACCCCCATGCCTAGCTTCTGCTAGTCCCTTAGCAAAATTTTAAGATTTTAAATTCTGTTATAAACCCTGAGTATCTGTCACCAGTTATGATAAGTGGTTTTCTTTTTCTTTTGTGATTAGGTCAGAATGACGACAATAGGCCTAGAGGTACTCAAGTATCAACCAAAATCAGGACCTGACCCGCTTTAGCCTCAGTCTTCTGCAAAGGTTTTTAAGGCTCGCAGAAACTAACCTAGGGTTTGTTGGATTCCATGGTTAAAGCACCCGTGCTTGAGACATTTTTAGCCTAGGTTTAGTTTGCAGTGCATTTTTGTAAGAGAGAGATAGAGGATTTATTTATTTGGAGAGCTTTTTCTCTCTTTTCTTTTTATTTCTAGGTTCGGATTGGCTTCTCAACACGGTCTGTTTCGGATTCCTCGTCTCCATCATCAATCCTTAAGGGTCCTTGGCAATCGATGCTTCACGATAGCACTGCCCATGGCATCCCCCAGAACCCTGGCTTTCGAGATTTTGAGGTAATCCCGCCCATGGCATTCCGTGGCTGAATCCAGACACTGGCAATCGACATTTCGAGATAATGCCGCCCATGGTATCTAAACCAGCAGAGTGCTTACATTGCCTCGGTAGGATATTTAAATACCTAAGAGATAAGCACCGAGGAGACGATATGTTGTTACGTGTCTTCGAGGGAAATTTCCCTCCTCTCTGACTCATCCAAATCAACTTGTGTTGATCAGTCGCTACTAATCTCGGTGACTTTTTTCAGAACATTGGAATGGTTTTTGCGTGATTTTGATATTTATGCGCACTGAACCAGACTGTGTGTGAATTAGGTTGCTTAGGTTACCGAATCCCGCAAACTGAAGGTCAGTTAACGAGGCCGAATACTTCCTAAGCCTTAGACCTAATACTTAAGCTTCACATTTTCCTCAACCTCTTGAGTATCCAGATTTTAGTGGGTACTTGAATTTTTAAGCCTAAGAGTCTAGCCCAAAAGGCCTAAGATCAGCATTCCTGCTAATCTCTTTTTATGTCTCCTTAGCACTTTTTTTTTTTCATTTTTTACTTTTCTTGATCTGGTCTAGAACTTCAGTTAATCCCTTAATCTTTTACTAATGACCACTTTTTTTCTTTTTCATTTTGTGCTCCTTTTCTTTGACATTTTGCTGTTTTCCTCCTCTCATTTTGTATAGCCCAAAAAATTCTCTCCCTTGTCAGTTTTTTTCTTTTTCAAGACTTTTTTTTTGGATTGAAACCTTTTCTTGATCTGAGTTTTCCTGACATTTTGCACTTTCATACATGACTATTGTGAATGATTTCTAATCTCCGGTTGGGGTACCTAAGGTGGAGTCGGCTGTTCTAATGGATGAACCCTAAATGCAATATGAATTTAGCGTAGAAATGTTAGAAAAGGTTTCGGGTTTTTCAAAGAATGACGGGTTGCCGCCCGTTAAGCACTGAGTTTTACGCCATCAGCTGGGTCTAATGAGCTCAAGGGGAATGGAGGGTAAAGGATTACTCAGCCTAATTTGTATTGGTCATGTCAATGAACGGTTTGAGTATCTGACCGTTCACAACAAAGGGTTTAGAATCGTGGCTGAGTGGGCTGATCTCAATGGCTCCATTTCCAAAGATTTGTTGGACTAGGTAGGGTCCAACCCACTTAGATCGTAGCTTTCCTGGGAATAATTTGAGTTGGGCATCAAAGAGTAGAACCTTTTGACCAGGATGAAAGATCTTTCTAGAAATGTGTTTGTCATGAAAAGTTTTAACCCGTTCTTTGTAAATTCGTGAGTTCTCATACGTGTCATGGGGTAATTCATCGATCTCGCTCATTTGAAGCCTTCTATGGGTTCCAGCCTTAGAAAGATCTAAGTTGCAATTCCGTACTGCCCAATAGGCTTTATGCTCCAATTCAACGGGGAGGTGACATGCCTTCCCGTACACCAGTTTGAAGGGAGACATGCCTAATTGGGTCTTGTGGGCGGTCCTATAGGCCCACAATGCTTCCGGAAGCCAAGAAGACCAATCATTTTTGTCAGGTCGAATAATAACCTGGAGGATTTTCTTGATTTCTCGATTTGATAGCTCAGCTAAACCATTAGCTCGGGGGTGGTAAGGAGTAGAGGTGTGACACCCCATATTTGGTCATCAGTGACCTGAACTGAGCATTTGTAAAATAGGCCCCTCCATCGAAAATTATTGCTCGTGGAATCCCGAACCTTGAGAAGATGTTTTGATGAATGAATCTGATAACAACATTATGATTATTGGTTCGGGTCAGAATGGCTTCCACCCACATGGAAACGTAGTCAACGACGAGTAAGATGTATTCGAAGCCATCTGAGATAGGGAAGGGTCCTATAAAATTGATTCCCCAAATGTCAAAAATTTCACATACCAGGATCGGCTGTAGAGGCATCATGTCTCAATGGCTCATGTTGCCCAAGATCTGGCAACGGGTACATGCCTTACAGTGATCGTATGCATCCTTGAAAATTGTGGGCCAGTAAAAGCCACACTAGAGGACTTTTGATGCAGTTTTGTGTCCTGAGAAATGTCCACCGCATGCCTGGTCATGGCAAAAGGAGAGTATGTCTTTGATTTCTACTTCCGCGACACACCATCGAATTATTTGATCAGCACCAATCCAGAATAGATACGGGTCTTCCCACAGGTAATACTTGGCATCGGAACGCAATTTGTCCTTCTTGGCCTTCAACCAATCTGACGGGATTTGATGCGATGCCAGGTAGTTCACTATATTTGCGAACCATGGAAGCCCTGTATTGATAGTCTGGAGGTGCTCATCAGGAAAGTGTTCTGTGATGGGTCTGGAAGGGTCAATTATTTCAGAAGGAAGGTGGGACAAGTGATCAGCTAGCACATTTTGCTTTCCTGCTTTGTCGCGAATCTCGAGGTCAAATTCTTGCAATAGTAAGATCCATCGAATTAATCGAGGTTTCGTGTCCTTCTTTGCAAGGTGATGCCTCACAACTGTGTGATCCAAGTATATGATAACACCAGAACCTAGAAGGTAAGATCTGAATTTTTCTAGGGCAAATACTACAACTAGCTACTCTTTCTCAGTAACTGTGTAGTTACGCTGAGCCTCATCTAGTGTTTTACTAGCATAGTAAATGACTATGGGTTTTCCGTCAATTTTCCGCCCCAAAACTGCACCTATAGCGAAGTCAGATGCATCGCACATGATCTCAAAGGGTTGAGACCAATCAGGGAACTATAGGATCGGGGCTTGGGTGACTTGATCATGAAGGGTCTCAAATGCTTGAGTGCATTCCTTGAAAATTTCGAAAGGCACATCCTTGGAGAGAAGAGTAGTCAGGGGGTGCACGATTTTTGAAAAATCAGGGATAAATCGATGGTAGAAGCCGATGTGCCCCAAAACAGATCGGATGTCCTTGATCGAGCTAGGCATAGGGAGCTTGGAAATCAGGTTAACCTTAGCTCAATTGACTTGGATGCCTTTCTCCGAGATTAGATCTCCCGGGATGATTCCCTCAGGCACCATGAAATGGCTCTTTTCCCAGGAAAGAACCAAATTCACATCGATGCACCACCTGAGTATTTTGACCAAGTGTTTGAGGCAATAGTCAAATGATGCTCTAAGTCATCCATGAAGACTTCCAGATAATCACCTACCATATCTGAGAATATGGCAAGCAAGCACCGTTGAAAGGTCACGGGTGCATTGCAGAGACCGAAAGGCATCCTTCAAAATGCGTACATCTTGAAGGGGTAGGTGAACGTGGTCTTTTCTTTGTCTTCTGGATGGATTGCCACCTAGTTGTAACCGGAGTACCCATCAAGAAAGCAGAAGAACCTATTTCCCGCTAGTTTCTCAAGGATCTGATCAATACACAGTAGTGGGAAATGGTCCTTCTTCATGGAGGAATTGAGTCTTCTGTAATCAATGCAGACTCTCCACGAGTTAGCTATTCGGGTAGGAATGACCTCACCGATTTCAGTCATGATGATGGTGAGTTCGGCCTTATTAGGCACAACCTATATTGGACTCACCCAACGACTGTCGGAGATCGGGTAGATGATCCCTGCATCTAACCACTTGATGATCTCCATTTTCACGACCTCCTGCAAGTTAGGGTTTAAACGTCTCTGCATCTCTCGTGAAGGTCGTGCACCCTCTTCTATGTAGATTTGATGTGTGCAGTACGAGGGGCTTATGCCAATCAAGTCATCGAGAGTCCAAACAATGGCTCTACGATGTTGCTAGAGAACAGTAATCAGACGGGATTCCTGGTCAGGTGTGAACCGAGAGTTGATAATCATAGGAAACATCTGATTGGAACCCAAAAAGACGTACTTCAGATGCTCTCGAAGGGGCTTGAGTTCCATGACAGGATTATCAGCAGCAGCAGGTGGTTCGGGGTTTGTATCAGGAATAAGGGTCGGAGTCATGGGTGTGTCTAGATCAGGTTCATACTCCTTTGTTTCCGAGTTTTGATCTTCTAGTGGTTGATCAGGGATAATCTGGTTGTCCTCAATATGCGATTCATCAACCACGGCTCTGATATCACATATTTGCTTTATAACCCCACAATTAATCCCTTGTTGGGCCTTAAAGATGTCAATCGTCAGAGTTTGATTCCCAATTTTTAATTCTACTTGGCCCTCTTCACAGTTTATGTTGGCCCTAGCAGTGGCCAAAAAAGGACTCCCTAATATGATTGGTGTGTCCCTTGGGTTCTCAGGTGCATCCATATCCAGAACTATGAAATCCACCGGGAAGTAGAAATCCCATACCCTAACAATGACATCCTCGAGTATTCCTTTAGGTGACTTGATGGATCAATCAGCTAACTGCAACGTCACCTCAGTCGATTTAAGTTCAGACTCTTCAAGGTGGTCAAGGAGGGATGTAGGTATTAGATTTATGGAGGCACCTAGGTCTAGCAAGGCTCTATCAAATTGGGTTTCACCAATTTTACAAGAAATCAGGGGACTTTCTGGGTCTTTAGTATTGGGTGGGAGTTCACTCAAGTTGAAAGAGCTGGCTTACTCTGACAGTACGATAAGATTCCCACTCTTGGTTCGCGGCTTACATTTAGGTGTACATACGTCTTTTAGGAATCTTGTGTAAGCCGGTACGTGGCAAGTTGCATCCATCAAGGGGATGTTTATCTGGACTTGTTCAAAGAGCTTGACCAGATCCTCCTTGGGAGCCACGGGTTTGGTTATCCTTTTTCCTTTGGTCAAGGCCTCAGGAAATGGAATCCTAGTTGGTTCCTCTAGAATAGATCCAGGCTCTTGATCTGGGACAGAGGTATCCTAGAAAACTATCCTAGTGGTTTGGCTACTACTAGGCTTTGAGTGGTTTTGATAATGTGGGTCTTGGGTTGCTTTACCACTACGAGTTGTTACAGAGTTTAATCCTGCCTGATTTTGGTTTGGGTTTGGTAAGAGGGGTGGCTGCTGCTGAAATCCCACATAAGATGTTGAAGCTTCCATCCCGTCTGGTGATGGAGTAGTAGGGGCCTGCTAAATCAAATGTGTGTGGCCTGAATTTGGGTTCGTAATGTGCCTCTGGGTCAGCACGCTATTTGGGTTTGGCAGAGGTTGCGAAGGAAGGGTGCCAGGTTGACGGGAATTTGCCATCTGGGCTAGTTGATTGCGAACCTCTGTGATCTCATCCTTGTGCTGTTTCTGCATTGCCGCATTCGTCTTTTGAATGTCAGCCAGTGCTTGAAGGATAAGAGTCATTTGATATTGGTTTGGCCCAGATTGATAGGTGGGATTGGGCCGAGGTTGAGGCGGCTGATATGGACAACGAGCTTGTAGATGGGGCTGATAAGGTGGTCTTTGAGTCTGAGAATTTCCCGTCCACTGAAAGTTGGGATGATTTTGCCATCCAGGGTTGTAGGTATTGGAGAATGGGTCATTCTTGATGGCATTGAGGTCCTCGCAGGTCTGAGGAACCTCCGGAAAGTCAGAATATGAGGGTTCAGAGTTCCCCTAACACGAATAGAGCGGATCGGATGTCCCTCCGGTCTGAGAGTCAGACAGGGGTGGATACGGGTCCATCCTCTGAGAAGATTGGTGATAGATGTTCTGCATAGTTTCCCTCGCTAGAGGTGGTCGTGCAAAAGAGTTCTGCGCAGAGATGGCTCACTGCAGATGCCGAGTTAGCTCGTCCACCTTCTTCTCTATGATAGAAACCTTGTCCAACCGACTGGCCATCAGTTCCAAGTCGACGGATGTGGATAGGTCCTGCGTCTCACGTGCTCCCCTCAGATTCGTCGATGTGTGGGCATTCGTCCTATCGAATAAGCCCATGGAGTCATTATTGATAGAGTTCTCGCACATGTTTTCGAGAATCTCCCACACCGTGTCCTCATGTTGACCCATGATGTTTCCTCCGCAAGTTGCATTGATGAATAATCGAATGTCTTCACGGAGTCCCTGGTAAAAAGACTGGACTTGTTCCCATTTAGGAACTCCGTGATGGGGGTACTTTCGAATGAGATCTAAGAATCAATCCCATGCTTCGTGAAGAGGTTCTCTCATTTGTTGAGTGAAATGGGTGATCTGGTGGCGCAAGGCATTCGTCCGGCCAACGGGAAAGGACTTTTTCAAAAATTCAGACTGAAGTTCATCCCATGTGTTGATTGGACGAGTCTGAGTTTGATACCAATGAGCAGCCTCGTCCAAGAGGGAGAAAGAAAACATTTTCATTAGCAAAATATCCTGATTTTGTGGATCTAACCCAAAGGTCTGGGCCAGACTCTTGAGTTGTTTAATGTGCAGGAATGGATTCTCTGAGTTAAGCCCATGAAACTTTGGTATGGCATGAATCATATTGGGCTTGAGTTCAAAATCAGGACCTCCAACCAAGATTCGAACTCGAGCCTCGATTGCCACCGCAACGGGATTATAGTGATTTTGCATCATTGGTCACTGCGGTGGGTTTACAAAGTTTTTGGAAGAGATCAGTCAGGTGCTGAAGCTAGTGCTCAAGGTTGTTCTCTTCTTCAATGGTGACTAGTCGATCTTTCACTTTTAAGTCGGTTGCAGTTTAATGTGGTGGAAAAATTGACTGATCAATATTTAAGAAGAAATAACCACTCGTAGAGGAGCGGGTCGTACCCACAGGGAGGCAATGACGTATTAAAATTTGCACCAATTAAAAACGTTCGTTCGTAGGAAGTTTGGACAAGAATCCGGCCAAGATTGCCTTTAGATTAAGGTTTAAGGAAGAAACAATGCTGAAATGGCAATTATGAGAAACTAGAGGATATTTTTCGCAATGCAGAATCAATAAAATATGATTAAAAATTGGTAATGGCAAAAAATGTAATTTCTAATTGATGGTTTACTATAGCAAAACAGGAGAATTTTTCCCCTTTGTCTTACGTGACGAGGAGCGGATGGCCGGGCATGGGAAGCTCGGAGGAGGTCCCTTGGACAGAGGGCTTCGAATCGGTGGTGGCGGCAAGTCGCGCGGCGGCCGGAGGTGGTTGGACGAGCTCCGGTGGAGGTGCTGCAGCCGGTGAGCTTGCGCGGCTTGTTGGCGTGAAGTCTGCCGCACGCTGCTGCTGCGGGGGTGGCTGCTGCTGTTGGCGTGGGCGCTGCTGCGGCTGGCGTGGGCACGGGAGCTCAGGTGTGGTGAGCGCTGGAGTGCAGGCGCAGGGAAGAGGGCGCTACAGGTAGTTCTGCAAGCGCGGGCGGAGGGTGCTGCAGGAGCGGGAGCGGGTGCGCAAGCTGCAGGTGCGAGCGTGGCTGCTACTGGTGGCGGGCGCGCGGGAAGAGCGATTGGCTTTTTGCAGCTGCGTGCAGTTCTGCAAGCGCTAGAGGAGAGCGCGGCGGGCTGAGGAGGGCGTGCGTGGTTGGCGAAGGCTGATGGTGGGCGCGGGTGTGCTGCAGGCTGATGGGCGCGGGGAAGGTGGCGTGGGCTAATCTGTAGGCGTTGTTGGAGGATGCTGCGGGCGACTCTGTAGGTGCGGGAAGAGGGCACTGTGTGGAGAGCAGTTGCGGGTGGACTTCAGATGGGTACGCAGGTGAGTGGGTGGAGGTGAGCGGGTAGCTTCAGACGTCCAGAAGATTTCCCAGACGTCTTAATTTACTAAAGGGTGGTTGAATCAGTAGCTGCGGTGGTGGTGGTTGGCGACGACGGCGAGGGAGATGCACACTAAGGTGCTCACGGTGATGTGGACGAGCTCCGGATGGCGGTGTGGCCTGTCACACCACACGCCCACGGTGGTGGAGACTCGCCGCCACAGTAGAGGCCGGCAGTATGGAGTGGAAGAGAGAAGGTCTCTCTGCACAGTGGTGGGTCGGTGGTGGAGGCCTCCCGAGCTCGGCTGCCTCCCTCCTCCTTTTGTAGTGGCCTGCACAAGTTTCAAATCAGCCACCCGACCAGATCCACCACATCCGCTCCCCCTTGAATAGGTCTTCACTGCGGCCGTTCGACATTGGAGCGGCAGCCAGCCGTTCCTGCAGGGAGAAGAGTAAAGAAAATAATGTTAAAATATTAGGGTCATTTATATACAGACCCTCAACTTCTATGTTAATGAAAACAATGTACCTAATTGGTTGTCTAATTAGATGAATGCTATTCTAAGCTAATTCTAAATGCACTTAAGATATGAACGCAATGTATGGATTATGTAATTAAATTAAAACTTTGAATTAATCTATTTGCATCCTAATTTATGCTAAATAAATGTTAGAATTAACCTAATGTGTAGGCACTTAAATACTTAAATAGCTCACAACAATGGGCTAATCAAATACGCCCTTGCCTAGTTTTTGCTAGTCCCTAGCAAAATTAAGCGAAACCTAGCACTCTAAGTAGACTAGTCAACTCACTTAGTCTTCCTTCAGAAGCATATTAAGTTCAAGCTCTAGACCCAAGGTTCCTAAGTAGTTGCTAACTTACAGACTAGGTCAGCTAAAGACGAGTTGCAGGCACAAGTTTCCCTGATTTCTGACTCTACCCTGAAGTTTATTGATTCCTGAGATTAAAGCATCCGTGCCTGTGCATTGGTCTGAGTTATTTGAGTTAAAGGATTTTTTTTATATATATATATACTTTTTTTTTCTTTTTTTTTAAGTCTAACCTCAGATCAGCTATCAACACGGTCTGTGTTGGATTCATTGTCCCCATTACCATACCTCGAAGGGTGCCTGGCTTTCGATGCTTCGAGATCGCACCGCCCATAACGACCCCAAGAACTCCTGGCAATCGACACTTCGAGATAGTATCACCCATGGATTTCTTAAGCGAATTCAGGCCTATGGCAATCGGCACTTCGAGATAGGGCCGCCCATGGTACCTGAACCGCACAATGTGCTTACATGCCCCCAGTAGGATGGATATCCTAAGAGACAAGCACCGAGGAGGTAATATGTTATCATCGCATCCTCAAGGTGAGTATATACTCCACCTCTCCTGCGGCGGGAACTCTTCCAATCAAAATGTGTTTTCAAGCCTTTCTTAAGTCAAAACTAAGAGAACCAAATCTCTTTTCAGAAAGACAGAAATTAAGTTAATTACCAGACCAAGTGTGTGAAATTTGGATGCTTGGGTTGCAAGGACCCGTAAACCAAAAGGTAAAATAAGACTCCAGGTACTACCCCACCTTTTAACTCAAACCCTCGCTTCCCTTCCTCAACCTCTTGAGGAATGATCCGCAACTTAACTCCTACTTAAGTTTTTAAGTCCACAAAGGACCCTAAAGGTCTAACGCTAGCAACTCATTTAGCTTCTAAAGTTTGACCCTAGAATTTATTTAGTCTACCCTAGAGTTCTGATTTGCTTAAGAATGCAAGATCTAGCCAGTTAAACTCAAAACCTTTTTTTTTTTTATATGTACAAATGTATGCAATTATGCTATGTATATCCCCAAGTACACCCCCCTATGCCTAAAATATGCAATGTCCTCATTGCATAGAAGGATATTACCTGGGTTAGAGCTAGGCTGAATAGCCAAAGAACCTGCAAATCAGGTTCAAGAATTGCAGAAATAGGCCCTAAAAATGAGCAAAGCAAAGTTGGCCTAGAAAATAGGTAACCTAGGATGTTGGCGAGCTGATAATGAATCCCGATAGCAAATGCTCGCCCAACTAAAATCGGAATGAAATCTTCCTAGGTCACCAGAAGAGGTTCTAAAGGATAAACAGGTAAAACAACTCCAAAGGGGTAGGGGGAGGATGACAAGGATCCTCCAAAAAGAATGGGGAAGGAATGGTACAGAGATAAACCCCCAGGGTAATGGACTGACTAAATAAATCATCAATCCATACCCGATACTCCATTACAGGAAATATTGGTTTGTTATGCCCCCTGGTCAGAACAAAAGTGAACAATTCTCTAAGGCAAGGATCGTCTAGGGTGTCCAAGTTACGATGTTGTGGGATGGCCATAAGATCTAGGTTGGGTTTAATCAGCTTGGTGTCCATCCCAAACACTCTTTCTAAATCCTCAATTTCATCCCTAGCATTCCTTGCACCATCACATGGATCTTCCTGCTCTTCATCAGGAGTCACAATTTCGCTTTCAGATATAAGCGAATCAGAGGGTGACTTCGAAGTGAATGAAGGCAGGTTGGAAGCAACAGATCTAGGGATTATCCTATCAATGTCATCCCCGGGTTTTTGTTCTTTACTCAAATCTTCCCCGGAGTCTATATGTGAATCCACATAAATCTTAGAAATTGCTTCCAAATTTTCCATCATTTTATCTTGAGGAGAAATATCATCAATGGGTGTGCTAAGGAAACCTAATTTGGTCAAATTTGTGACATCCTTAAGGGCTAACTCTTCAAATAAGACATAATCACCCTTAGTGTCACTCCAAATCTTGAATGTAGGTTCCTCATATAATTCGTCCTCCTCCTCATCACACAATTCATCATGTACCCGAGGTCTAGAATCATTTAATATCTCAGCAGATCCCCTAGGGTGCTCTATCTGAGGTAAATTGTTTACATTGGTTACATCAGACTCCTCAGATAGGTCAATTTCTTTAGGGTTAGGTTCCCTAAGGGTGGGTTTGAGTTCCATATCGTGATCAGAAAGGAGGGTAGGATTAACAACTTGACTTTGACCCACTTCATCAAATGTCACGAAAATACTATCATCTGGGTCGAGGTCTTTCAATGGTACCATCATTCCCTTCTTTTGACTCCAATATAATTCAGGTGGATACTCAACCTTATCATCATCTTCCTCGGGTTGCCACCTTTCTTCATCCAATGCATAGCTACTATCATGTGTATTTTCCTCCCACCTAAAGTGTAGATCTCTCAAGGAAGTGTCATCTAATGGGGAGGTTTCAAAATCGATCCTCGAAAAGTAGCTATTCTCCCCAGAATTTCCCTCCAACTTAAAGTGTAGCTCTTCCACGGGAGATGCATTTATTGTAGAGGGGTGTACGTCATCGTCAATGGGGTAGATTGAGTGGCTAATTTCATCTCTTTCTTGTTGGCCTGCTCTCAAAGATTCTCCTAACAATTCACTCATTTCATTTTGCATTTTCTGTATTTCCATCTTCAAAGAAGAGAGGTCATTTCTATCATGAGAGAAGTCAAGCTCAGGCTTATAGTACCCAGGAGTGCTTGTCCAACCATTATAATATTTTAGGGAGGGTGGGTTGGGTATTTCTTTGGTATGTGGGATATTGGGCAAAGCAAATCCAGCTCCTGAGTTCTGCCCACTAATTTATGGCTTAACTAGGCCAATACTCCTATAATAGGAGTAAAATGGATCCCAATGATTATCATTATGTCCATCAAGGAATGGACCATCTCGACGTCTGGGATCGAAGGATGCAGAGTGGGGGTGAGGGTGTGGGCAAGATGTGAAAGGATGAAAATCAATGTGGTCCATTCTAACTCACACTTCAATTAGAATTCCCTAAGCAAGACCCAATTCAAAAAGGACCTTTTAGGTCTTTCCTAATTTAGGCTTTTGATTTTAAGTCAGATTGCAGGTGACAATACAATTTGTTCAAACAATTTACGCGCCTATTGTCGACCTACGGCTCGCCTAAGAAGACCTAGTTGGAGCTTAGGTGTTCTTCCCTAAATCTCAAATGGTCAAGTAAATCCAAAGACGGAAGATCGAGGGATGCAAGTAGGCCTAAGCCTTCCTTTGAAGCTGTGCTTTCGCGGTGCTTCTCAACTACCCCCAAAAATCCGTGACAGGGTATCCCCTTCTTTGGACTTGCAAAACCTTTGATCTCAAGTTCCGAACACTTTAGAATCCAACAATAGGAGAGCTCTTGTCCTAGTATTTCCAAACCTGAGTGTCTAGAAGCGTGCCGTGGTGCAAGTGAAATAAGTGTGCATACACCATCAAAGATTTTGAACTTTGAATCGCACGTCAAGTTTGAAAATCAAATCCTTGGTTTTTAAAATGTCCTTCCTTTGATTAGTCCTTTTTCTAAGAAAATGTGACCACTTGTTTGATTTATTCAGTACAGATTAGGTGGTCTTCGCATTAAATCCCAAATGCAATGCGTGATAAAAAATAGGATGCAAAGTAAGAGAATGCGTACCTTGCCTCCAGCGATCTACGATGCAAGAATGCACGCAATGCAGAAAAGTAAATCTAGAGGCTGCTCATACAGACCTAAATGGTTCGTCCTAGGGCAGGCAGCTTCTAGTAGGCAGCTCATTTTTTTTTTCTATTTTTTTTTAGAACTACTTATGCACAAGCAAATAAAAGTAATAATAAAAAAAAAATAAGCCTAAATCTAAAGAAAAGGGAACAGGCTCCCAAAAGTTACCCAACACGGGCCCAAAACAAAATCGGGGAACAAACCCCTCAAAATACGCCCCAGAACAAGGGTTTCAAACTAACTGCAATGAAAAATTAAGTCTACAGTCTTAATTCTATTCTAATTAAACTAGCGACTAAATACAATGGTGTCCGTCACGTCCTCGTCCTTCTCCTCCTTTCAAAATTTCTCGTCCACTTCTCGTCTGGTGATGTCAAGGGTCTCCTCTCACACTGGCTAATTCTTGCACAATATTTCTAGCACAGAAAAGAAAATAATAAATGGTCAAATCTCTGTGCAATTGACAAATAATCAAAATAAAATTAGGCAAAATTATTGCGTCTGTTACCTCCCCGGCAACGGCGCCATTTGATTGGTCGATCTTTCGCTTTTAAGTCGGTTGTAGTTTAATGTGGTGGAAAAATCGACTGATCAATATTTAAGAAGAAATAACCACTCGTAGAGGAGCGGGTCATATCTACAGGGAGGCAATGACGTATTAAAATTTGCACCAATTAAAAACGTTCGTTCGTAGTTAGTTTGGACAAGAATCCGGCCAAGATTGCCTTTAGATTAAGGTTTAAGCAAGAAACAATGCTGAAATGGCAATTATGAGAAACTAGAGGATATTTTCCGCAATGCAGAATCAATAAAATATGATTAAAAAGTGGCAATGGCAGAAAATGTAATTTCTAATTGATGGTTTACTGTAGCAAAACAGGGGAATTTTTCCCCTTTGTCTTGCACGACGAGGAGCGGATGGCCGGGCGCGGGAAGCTCGGAGGAGGTCCCTTGGACCGAGGGCTTCGAATCGTTGGTGGCGGCGAGTCGCGCGGCGGCCGGAGGTGGCCGGAGGCGTGCGGAGGTGCTGCAGCTGGTGAGCTTGTGCGGCCTGTTGGAGTGAAATCTGCCGCGCGCTGCTGCTGCGGGGGTGGCTGCTGCTGTTGGCGTGGGCGCTGCTGCGGCTGGCGTGGGCTCGGGAGCTCAGGCGTGGTGAGCGCTGGACTGCAGGTGCGGGGAAGAGGGCGCTGCAGGTGGTTCTGCAAGCGCGGGCGGAGGGTGATGCAGGTGCAGGAGCGGGTGCGCAAGCTGCAGGCGCGAGCGTGGCTGCTGCTGGTGGCGGGCGCGCGGGAAGAGCGGTTGGCGTTCTGCAGCTGCGTGCAGTTCTGCAAGCACTGGAGGAGAGTGCGGCAGGCTGAGGAGGGCGTGCGTGGTTGGCGAAGGCTGATGGTTGGCACAGGTGTGCTGCAGGCTGATGGACGCGGGGACGGCGGCATGGGCTGATCTGCAGGCATTGTTGGAGGATGCTGCGGGCGACTCTGTAGGTGCGGGAAGAGGGTGCTGCGTGAGAGCGGTTGCGGGTGGACTTCAGATGGGTACGCAGGCGAGTGGGTGTAGGTGAGCGGGTAGCTTCGGACGTCCGGAACATTTCCCTGACGTCTTAAGTTACTAAAGGGTGGTTGAATCAGTAGCTGCGGTGGTGGTGGTTGGCGACGACGGTGAGGGAGATGCACGCTAAGGTGCTCACGGTGATGCGGACAAGCTTCGGATGGCAGTGTGGCCTGTCACACCACACGCCCACGGTGGTGGAGACTCGACGCCACAGTAGAGGCCGGCAGTATGGAGTGGAAGAGAGAAGGTCTCTCTACACAGTGGTGGGTCGGTGGTGGAGGCCTCCCGAGTTCGGCTCCCTCCCTCCTTTTGTAGTGGCCTGCACAAGTTTGAAATCAGCCGCCCGACTAGATCCACCACATCCTCTCCCCCTTGAATAGGTCTTCATTGCGGCAGTTCGATGTTGGAGCGGCAGCCAGCCTTTCATGCAAGGAGAAAAGTAAAGAAAATAATGTTAAAATACTAGGGTCATTTATATACAGACCCTCAACTTCTATGTTAATGAAAATAATGTACCTAATTGGTTGTCTAATTAGATGAATGCTACTCTAAGCTAATTCTAAATGCACTTAAGATATGAATGCAATGTATGGATTATGTAATTAAATTAAAACTATGAATTAATCTATTTACATCCTAATTTATGCTAAGTAAATGTTAGAATTAACCTAATGTGTAGGCACTTAAATACTTAAATAGCCCACAACTATGGGCTAATCAAATGGGTTGTGCCATGATGGAAGAAGAAGGAGAACTTGGTTCTGAATCAGAGGAAAGGTCTATGTGGTGAGGTTTCTGCACAAACAATGGCGTCGAGGCTTGGCCTCGGTAAGAATGAATTTCTAAAGGTGGTCTTAAGGATGGTCTTAAGGACCTCCTACCGAACATGCACCGGGGGATGTGATGAGATTAGAAGGTGCTGGACCCAATCGAGACACCCAGAAATTGTTGGGTGACTATAGAGGTTCAGGGCGGATGATATCCCTTAGTCAGAAAGGTCATCCACTTGAGAAGTACCTGGGCAGCCAGAGAGGGAGAGTCCCGCAAAGACCCCTACATGGTAGAGCATTCCGACGAGTTACAGGGTTTCCCCCACCCAACCTCTCTTGTCACTGAGATTCCAAGTAGGCCAGAATGGGGACCTTGACCTCTTAAGTCTACCTTTTCTAATTAAGATCAAGGTGATTAGGGTTCCACTTGAACTTTTAGGTCTTTTGAATGAAAAAAAGTGACCTAATTTTAAGGTTGGTTGACCCAAAGGATCAACTTCACCTCTTGTTCCTTTGAGAGCTTTTAGGTCCTTTCTTTTAGGGTTCAAATGGATTAAGAGCCTGATTTGCTTAGGGTTTCTCTTGTATAGATCTTTTCAAACAAGGCTTAGGCACACCTCTTTTTTAAATTTTTTGCTTCTTTGTTTAAGAGAAGATGTGTCTCTAAAAACCCTAGCTTTGCAATCCTTAGGTTGGCTCTAGTTGGTCCAATTTAGTTGCCTAAAAAATTTGTATTTAGGGCTCAATCAAGAAAGTTTTAGCCCTAGTTACCATAGTTGGATGCGCAGTTCAAGATGTGTTGAAATGAAAATCAGGCAACTTTGATGAATTTCTAAGTATGGAAACAAGTAGCCCTAGGTTGATTTTTCTTTGTTTCTTTTCTTTTCAGACTTTGAGGAGATTAAGAGAAAGGGCTAATGAAAGTTACCTGTTCCTTGGTGTGGTTATTGTGCAACTGCTCTTCTTTTCTCTACTTTCCTTGAGACAAGCACAACAAAGGAGAGGAATAAAGTCAGTATTTAATCAGAAGTTGTGATCAAAAGCTTCAGAACTGCCCGTTGCTCCCCGGCAATGGCGCCAAAATGTTTACGTGGCTAGATCGTGTTTTATAAGTCAGTTCCATTGTAGTATAGGTGAACTCTCCACAAAAATAAATAAAAATTTATAACTCGAAAGTCAAGGTATCCGAGGTCAAACACAGGGAGCAATTTGGGTATTCCAAAACTTGAGAACACAACTTTTAATAAGAAGCAATAACTAGTTCAACAACAATAACAGAATAATGTTATGGAAAAAGTGCTCAAAAAGAATTGGATGTCTGATATTGTATCAGATGTCTTAAAAATTCAGACTACAATTGGCCTTCAGTCTCTTCTCTTCTTGTTTTTAGCTTTGCTCTGCGGCTATGGTTCCTCATTCTCCTTTTCTTTTTCTTCCTTAGCCGCTCCTGCTCCTCCTCTTTTTCCTTCCTTTGCTTTCTCTCTTCTCGATTCTCTTCCTACAGCTAAGTCCTGGCCTCTTCTTCTTGTCTTAGTTTCCTTCTTCTTTTTCTTCCCTTGGTCTGCAGCTCCTCTGCTACAGTGCATATCTCTTCTTCTTCTCCTTCTCTTGCTGCAGCTAAGTCCTGCTTCCTTTCCTTCTCTTGCTGCGCTTCTTCCTCCCTTAGCTCCCTCTTCCTGCACAATCACCACACAACAAAACCTATTCCCCTACCCTCCCCACGCATCTCTCTCTCTGTGTATCTTTCTTCAGTACACTCTCCCAGAGCTGGGTTATCGGGTCGGTCGCGTGCCTGGGTCTAGGCACACCAACGTGGGTGTGGTGCTCGAGGAGTGCATGGATAGGCTAGTCGGGTTCGGGTGCCAGGTCCGCGGGTGAAATGTCATGGACGAGGCATGATAGGTGAGGGCGAGGGGCCTCACCCCAGTGATCTTGAGGCAAACAACATAAAACACAAAATCAACGTAAACCACTCAAACAGCTCAAGACTAACCAAGGTGAGACTAAAAGTCCCACCCGCTTCTGCTGGCACCTGCAGGAGAGTGTCTTCGCATAATCGATGCAGCTACAGGTCTCGCGACACCCGCTATCAGACTGGACTCACTCTCGCCCTCAATTCGCACAGCCTGGGGTCCTAAATTCTAAAGCTTGCGGCCTAAAGCGGGAGAACAGGAAATCTCGTGTGCTTGTTAATGGCGGATGGGCGCTCTACCCTGCACGACACAAAAGGAGCCTTGTGGCTCTATCAGACAACAGGAGAACCTTCGCCGCATCACGATGAAGGTAAGGTAGGCGTTGGCGTGGCTTAGACCAGCCTAGGTGTGCGTGCCTAGGTCGGATTGTGTCCGTGTGAGTGGATGTGTTCGGTGGAAGCGTGGAGCGCATGTGGTGGTCTGTGAGTGGGTGGAAAGTGTTCAGCGGTCGATGGCGGAGGTGTTGAGGCTGGTGGCGAGACGTGTGGGGTATGGAGTGATGGATGCGTCTCGCCGGAGGTTGGCCGGAGATGGGGAAGATGAGGATGGGCAGTGGCTGTCAAGGGGTAATTTGTGAAATAGATTGAGGGAAAATATATAATAGGAGACGAGGAGCTTATCTGGGGTACTTGGAGTGAAGTGGAAGCAGAGGAGACGAATGGCGCGTTCCGACGACGGCCCTGATGGGGAGATAACGACGACGAGGAAGAGATCAGGACGGCGTGTGCTTGTGTGGCACAATGTGGAAGAATGAGGTGAAGTGAACCCTGCCATTGGTATGGCAGTAGAGCTACAAGAGGGGGATGGAAGAATCGCCAGAGCTTGCAGGTTACTTGAGCGGAGAGAGGGGAGATGAATTTTGAGGGAGTCTGTGGCCAAATCAAGCTTAAGAGATTCTCAGAGGACTGGGGATCCTTTTATAGTTGCTGGTCGAGCTTCTGGTGCTTGGAGGGAAAGACTTCTATCACCAACTCCTTGCCAGAGAAGGAAGGTAGTTGGAGATCCAAATCTCTCGTGCAGAATGTCATTTAATTCCTATACGGCACATTAACCCATTTCTGATTGAACCAACCAACTTTTCATCATTTTTAGACCATTTGACCTATGTTTTGCCTCTAAGAAATCCCGTTTATGTATTGCAATGGTGAAATTGCAATTTTAACCTTTATTTCATGTTTTCTTCTCAAAACACTTATTCCTTGAATTAGGTCCTTCTCCAGGTTATGTAGGAGCTCTTATTCTCTTTCTAAAGTCAAAATGAGCTAGTTAGGGCTCATGATGAGGCTCTCATCACTACTGGTGCATGCCAATGGTGTTGTGAGTGCTTACGCTGCTGCAAGCCTACAGTTTTGTGTGCACTAGTGGTGCAGTTGGTGCGCAGCCTTGGGTGGCCTAGATAGTGCCATGTGGCACAATCTCGGCCGTCTATCTTCTTTCCTTTGTAGGGGTTGCTATAGATGTCGGATTGATTCAATTTTCAAACCATTGGGCTGCGATCGTCGACTCGAATCCATCTGTGCGGTTAGATTTGTTATTCAAAGCGCCTAATTGTGTCACCTTACCTCTTGGCCATTGATCTACCTCAGACTATATATGGTGCTATGGGACTCTGAGCAAGGTGATTCTGGAAGTGTTTGACTCCGATCGTTGTTCTGGTAAGATCCGTACGGTCGAATCATCAACCGAGGCCCCAAAATAGTTCTCCTTCTCTCCTGGCCATAAAAGGACATGAATTAACCTAAACCATATAGAAACTATTCTAAATGCAGAATGATGCGTGCTATACGATATTTATATTATGGAATGCATATCTAAACCTAGAAACATGCATAAATAGGCATTTTATCATAGATGGATGTGCCTACATCACTAGGTGGTTTTATAGATGTGTAGGATAAATAAGGGTCATAGGATTACTTTTAGGCTAACTAATCAAGGTGGATGTTGACCCTTGGGTGGTGATCCATGGGGTTATATGGGGCCTCATGGTGGCTGGCTATGTAGCTTCTTGGAGAAGCCATAAGTGGCCAACCAAGGGTCTTGGTTTAGATCCCTATGATGTGGTTTTGATGGTAGAGATTAGGTTTAGGTGTTGGTTTATTGTTGAGGGTTTTGTGCAGAGGATATGGTCGACCATTTGGAGGCTTAGGAAGGTTCCTCATGGCCAGCTATAGGTGTTTTTAGGATAGATTTTAGGTTGCCTAAATAGGAGGCCTAGGATGAGGGATTGATGATGGATAATGGGGGTATAGGTGGCAGCTAAAATACTTAGCCCTTAAGCAACATCGCCAACCATGCTTAAGGGATAAGTTCTTTAGGTTGTTGGCCAACTTGTGGATATGTTCTTTTGTTCACAAGGTTTTTAGGCCATAGGATAAAGTGTGGAGAGTTAGGATCTATCTAGATTTAGGTTTCCTAAAAATAGGGAGGTCTATGACAAGGTTTATTTGGTGGATTAGGTTGACCTAAGCGTCAAAGGTAGAGAAGGGTTAGGAAGAGGCAGGTGTCCTCCCTTGTCTTTAATTCTTCTCCTTGTCTTTATTACTTGAGTTCATGTCTTGATCTCCCTTTAGTCTTCATTATTGTAGCTCCTACGTTGGTGCATCTTCTTCCAAACTTTATTCTTCAATCCATCATCTTATTCTTATGGTCATATCACCAACATTATTCACAAAAGAGTAAAATTAGGAGAGTTATTTATAAAATAGATACAAGGCTTAAATATGCATGCATGCACTAAATGCAATATTCATAGGCCTAATGCATGATTTTACTATTAAGCAATTTAGAGTAATAAATTAAGTTGTTATCACCTTCTCCTCAATCCCTCCCTCTGATTGGTTGGATTGGTCGGATAATAGTAAACTGAATCACCCTTAATCTTAAGATGGCCTCTGGGAGTCTGTTGGTCTTCATCCTACCCAACCTAAGGATAGATTATATTCGTGTGATGTAGGACTTATTGGTTGTCCTTCCGACTTCCTTCTGGTGTATGCTTGGAAGGAAGTCATTGAATCCTCATCAAGAAGGACCTTTAGACCATCATTCTAGGAGGATAAGGATGAGTTATAGTCAGGCAGATCCCATGGCTAATAACCAACCACCACCTCCTCCTCCTTCGAACCAGCATGAGCAGATTCAAAGGTAACGAGGTGTGGCTCATCATAGTTAAATTGCCAAAGTTAAGCTAGAATCTAGGTCAAACATTATCATATTAACATAATAAATGGGTTAAGTGTGGGAATTAAGGAAAGAGACCTAAAACATCAAAAATGTGTTAAAAATGCTTAATTAGGTCATATTTGAGGGATTATCTATTAATTAAGTTTATGGATGATTCAAATGCCAATTTGACACAATTTGAGCTTGAAAGTACAAATTAAATGTGGGATTAACTTCTAAAATGTTCAATTAACTTACCATAAAAAGTTCATGGCATTTTGATTTCATTAGGGCCTTGGAATTGATGATTTACACTTACATCCTTCATGTATAGCATTTTCTTCACATTTCATGCATCAAAACCTGATAAGGACCTATTTAAGAGCTTTCAGGGAACCTTTGGTTACTATTTTACCCACTTATGGGCTGTTGTGCAATCTTTACACCATTTAAACCTAAGGGCTTGGTACACAATTACACCAAAACAGCTAGGGCTTGCCTCTTCTTCTCCTTCTCCTTAATGAAGAACACTGCTCTTATGAGCCATTCGTTCTTTGATCTACCTGATCAACAATGGATCTTCCACCATCCTCCAAGCGTCGATGCAAGTACCTTCGCACTAGTATCTAGATCTCATCCAACGACAGGGATTCATTTCCAAATTTTTCGTGCTCCTCATCTCCATCCATCTGTTGATACCCTATTGTAAAACCCACTGATCCAGTGACCAGAGTACTCCCAATGCCAATTTATAAAGAAACCCTGAGCTCCTATGACCGCTATCAGCTCCCTCCCCCTTGACTTGATCAAACCGTCTACCCCTCTAGCTCATTATCGTCTTCTTCGATCATTGGTCATAGCAGTGGTGTCTTCTTCCTCTTCGTCGCCACAACAACCTATTGTGGATCTAGGGATTCCATTCACACTATTGGAGGTCTTCTCCCCTTTCATCGCTGTAGTGAGTAGTTGTAGCCCAGGAACCCCATTCCACTATTAGCTAGGATTTTATACACTTTCATATATTAGTTTTATTGCTTTCCATATTAATAGGAGTAGTGTTAGGTAGTTTAGATTATAATTCATCACTTGGTTATGTTCGATTAGGAATAGATCAGATGTAGATCTTAGTCTCCCTCAATCCACCCTCTCTAATAAATCCTGATCAGAGAGGCCAATTCACATGTCCATTTCATTCCATTAGTTTTCCACAATTTCCTTCTATTTTCATTGTAATTTCTATCATCAAATAATCTCCTCCACCTTTGCCATCAATAGGTCTAAAACTTGTTAGCTATCTGACTTATTAATGTGCTTAATCAACTTAGAGGGACTTCCATTCACTTCATTTGACCACAAAATCCCTCCCTATCGTCTGAATTGTGTTGAATTGATCGCATTGGATCTTATCTACGATCCTGATAATGGAATTTCTGGAGGAATTATGTTTTAATCAATTTTAATTGATCCAATTGAGATTCTCTTTGTTTAATTGGATTCAATATGATTGATTTAAGCTTAATGGAATTGATTTTCAATGAGAAATTGATGGGCACACCATCATAGTCCCTAACTGGCCACTTTTAGTCAAGTTTAAAAGATAATTACTTCTACATAACCTTCTCAGGGTTATAACTCCATTTTAGGCTATTTTCAAAAGAGAATAAGAAACTAGGGTTAATTCTATAATTTTAACAGTATCTCATGAACACAGAATAACCAAGCGATTTGTTAAGGGTGAAATAAAGGTCAAATGAGCATTTAAATCTAATAAGTGGGACAATATAGATTGAAACAAGGTTTTGCACATTTCGAGAACCAATATAGCACCCAAAACCCTAATTTCAGACCCACTTAGATTACTGAGGTTCTAGTTAGGATAAAATCCATCTAAACCTTCTAAAATTCATAGGAAAATAATCCATGAGGTTTGGTACCCTTGTGTCGACCATTGGAACCTATTTTGACCTTAAAAAGAGTCGCATACACATATCTGCCCTAATTTGGGTTTCTGAACAAATTATCCAGTCAAACTTGGTCAAAACTGAAATCCGACTTCACAATCAGATTTCATGAGTCCAAATTAAGTTTGTACCAAAATTTGGGCCCAATCAGAGTTCATCTTGACCTAATTTTCATTTTACTTCATTTAAATGCTATTTTTCACACTTATGCCCATAGTTTTTGAAATCTTTGCATTTAGCCCCCTAACTTCTCATCATTTCCTTCATAAAGGTCCCTACAGCCATTGACAGTGTGAACCCATTAACACTGACCTTCATGCTGGGATTTCACCCTGATTTCTCTATCAATCCCTTCCAAAATTGGAAGGAAGGATCTTGAGAGAATCCCCAATCACCTAAACCTTGTCTTGGGCTCCAATTCTCCTCGTGAAGCTCGTGCAAACTTTTGGATTTTAGGGATCTCTTTTAGTAGATTTCCAAGCTCCTCAAGCTTGTCTCTAAGGATAGAAGCCTGCCTGAAGCCTTTAAAAGAACCTCCATTGCATTGCCTAACTTAGTGAGTTCTAGGCCCAGAAATCCTCCATCTTCTCTACCTCCAGCCACCTCTGAAGACCATTTCGGCAACCTTCTCCCTCTGGTCTCCTCGGTTGATGCCACATAATATAGGTAGTAGGTTTTCCTTCCCAACCCTTATCCTCATCTTGCCATATCAACGAGAAGCTCCTTCGCCCTTAGGCAATGCCATCCTTTCTCCCGAAGCAACCCTTCGTCTCCGGCACCGGCCAATCATAGTCGGTGCCATCTTCACATCTCCTTCATCAACAACAACTCCAGCTCGACTCCGCATCTCCCCCAGAATTGATCCACACACTCACCACCCACTTTAGCATGCTCCCATGGTCGTGCCATCGTAGTCTTCCACGTCTCTGGTGTACCACCGGTGATGTCGCGAAACCAACACACCGTACCTAACCACTCACTACCGGTCTCAAAAGCTCCACTGTGTCCTCACAACCAAAACCCCTCAAGAAATTAATGGGATTGGACTCATACACACGCCATTGAACTCAAGCTTCCCTACACTACCTTCTTGAGTTCACCGGACCTTCACACGTACTCCCACTCCATGCAAACACCACCAGCACGATTGCCACATCCGTGCGATCCTCCTGAGCATTTCTGACGTGAATGAGAGGTCATCTTCTTCTTTTCAATTCATCTCCAGAGTACCGTCACCTCCATCGACTTCTTCGACCTTGACTGCAGTTCTCTGACCTCAATTACTCATGAATCCACCTCTAGGTGCTGCGGACGACTCCCAGGTTCTCTTCCAGGACCTCAATTGGAACCATCGGCCACGTCTTCGACTCCAATTGGAAGTGTATCTTCCTACTATTGTTGTGTGATGGAGAGGGACACAGATAGTCCCACATCGTTGGTTTTGAAGTGCCCAGCGATGGATAAGAGCAATTTGTGATACATGCTGTTTGCCTCAACACACGGGGTGAGGTCCCACTCACTACATGTGCGCTCACCCCTCACCCACTACAACTCACAGGTGGTTCTAGACCCCTAATCGTATACCTGATTAATGAGTACTATTCACCTTGGTTTCAGCTGACAAAGAAGAAAGAGAACCAGAGAGAGAGAAGGGGAGGAGGGTTTTGCTCTTAAGCTCTCAACTCCTCTCAGGACTTAGCCGCTGAAGGCTTAGCGAGGCCCTTGGGCCATATGAAGAGCCTTGTGCCCCTCTGTAGCTACTGTGCCTTGGCTCCTCTAAGGCATGAAAGTTTTAGGTGTCTGAGCCTTTGCTTTGTCGACTGATTGGCTACTCTTGTGCTTAGTTCTGATACTTGCTGAGATACTTGATTGTTGTTTTTGTTGAAATATTTAAGTCATTATGAGCTTTAAACTTATGGGTTAATTTCATGATTCAAATCACTATTTTAACCAGATCGTTTTTGCATTATTATTCTGATTCTTATTGAAATATTATTTTGAATAATCACTACTTTGGATTACTTACATTTCTTGAGATTGGTGAATTTAAATTGCATCGTTTCTCCTTGTGAACGATTTCAGACTCTATTTCCTGAATCTGAGCATATAAATTTAAATGATTTGAGCAATTTTATCCTATAGAACAATGCATTTTTTAAATAATGACAATTTTGCCTAAACAATTTGGCATTGTTGTCATGGTGCAACGCATAGTTTGATTTCACTAATTACAATTTCTGATATGATATTAACTTGTTCTATCTATATTGTTGTGGTCGTGCGAGGTACATGAAGAAGATCAGCCACACGACAACTAATGAGTCCATTTTAATGGACTATTGTTATGCCTAAGTTAACTTTAATATTACCTTTTAGGTTTGTTAATAACTACATTAAGTTATAGAATGTTTGCATGCATCATTATTTAAGTTTACATCTATTTTATCGCATTATATAACTTAATATGTAATGATTTAATGTTTCATTGTTGTAGGTATAAAGTTGGAAAAGAATAGGAGGGGGTGAAAGAAATTTACCCCAACAACTGCCTCACCCAATCTCCGGTGGCCTCAACACCCCCAACAGCCGCCGGCCAAAATTAGAAAAGGATTTTTGAAAATCCCTTGAAGGGCGGAAGAGAAGAGTTAAGAGGAGGCGGAGGAAAGGAGAGGGGCAATCTTCAGGTCATCTTCTTCTCCCCCTGGCGGGGACCTAATTGTGAGAGGAGCCTGCACTGTGGGAAGACTGCTTGCACTGTGGACCATCATCGCCCCCCACCGCCTACACTGCAAATGCTACATCAACCTGCACCAAGTGCCCATCACCGCGCTATTGCCAGGCGGCCACAGGCACTACACCCTCCAGCGCCTTCATGTGCCCACACCTCACCTTTCTAGCCTCACCGCCTTTCAAGCCTGCATCAAACCAACGCCTCCAACCAACGCCCGTAAGCACTCACACCTCCAGCCAGGTGGCCGCAGGCGTAGCCCCCCTCCAGCGCCTTCGCGCACCGACACACTAGCCTGCCCACTACACGCGTACGCGCCCTTACAACACCAACCAACACCCGTAGGCCACAATTGCCTGGAGGTGCTTAAGCCAACACTGCCTGGAGGCGCTCAAGCCAGCATCGCCCGCAGGAACTCAAGCCATCACTACCCGCAGGCACTGCCTCCACGGCAGCACCGAGCACCCCCACCAAGACCGCAGGCACTGCACCGCAGGCATGAGGCGCATCTCCCTCCGTGTGTTGCCCTCTCATCACCCTTGCAGGTACTGCTTCAGACCTCCTCGCACCGCCCTGCAGCCGCACGGCCACAAGACCTCACATGCCTAAGCGACCTGCAGAACCCCTTGTGTGCGTGCACCCAGCACCCAGCCGCATGGGCTGTAGCAATAGGGTGCCCGCGCATCCACATGCAGCTGTTCTCCTCCTCCTCCAACAGGCCAGCAGCCATCCTCCTCAGCCCGACCACTGTCGACCACCTCCGGCCACCGCATCACCGTCGTTGCGTAGCCCTCATCGAGGTGCACCTCCCCATCGACACTCGCTGCCAACCGTGCATGGCCACCCATGTGAGGAAGAGAGAGAAGAAATCCTCTATTTTTGTCTCAATTAATAATTACATTCAATGCCACTGCCAATTATATATTCATATTTTATTTAGGCTACATTGCATTGATGCACTTAGACTTTCCTGAAATTACGTTACTTGTGTTATGTGCATGATTCTACATTGAATTTCAAATCAAATTTGCATGCAAGTTGAATTTATATGATATGCCATTACACATGCATCATATGCATATTTTTGGAGCTTAATTCCTGACGTGAAAATTGCATAACTAACCCTAAACTTTTGAGGAAACCTGCAAGCTCCGTTTAAATTAGCATATTCCTCGCATTAAAGTCGCAAAAGTGTTTGCAAATATTATATTTCTCTTCTTGTGAATTTTTTGGTCTATTCCTCCCTATGGATACGACATCTTTAGTATGGTTAAAATTGATATTTAGTTTTGATTGAGAGATTTCCACCTCATTAATTACAATGACATATCTTCTATTGCTATCATAAGAAAGCGAAACTCTCTACATCAAAATGGTGCCATTACCAGGGAGGCAACAGATGCAACTGATTCACGTTATTATTTTTTTGAATATTCTGAGTTGTGCAGTTATCTGATCATTTTTTTGTTGTGCGAGGAATCTGACACGGCGATAGGTGCAGCAAAGCGACGACATTGAACTTGAACAACGTGCATGGCAGAGACGATCATTTTGGTGGACCTTGATGCCACCTGGAGGTCAGTAACAGGAACATGTGGGCCTTGAACTGCATGTTTATAAGTTAGTTAGATTAGGTATGTTTGCTTATTATTATTATTATAAAAAAAAATATCGAACTGCCTACTAGAAGCTGCATATCTATAGGATGATCATCTAGGACTGAATGAGTAGCATCTAGTTTATTTTTACTGCATTGCATTCATTATTGCATGAAGACAATGGAGTAAGGTACGTCTTCTTGTGATCATCAATTACTTATCATGCATCTGCATTGAACCTAAATCTAAGACCACTAAAGTCCTTGAATCGAATTAATTCAGCGGTCACTTTAAAAATTAGGATTGCTAAGAGGTTGGACCTTAAAATCTGTGACTTAAAATTGTGTGCAAAAGGATCTTGTTTGAGAAATTTCAAAAATCAAAACACCATCGTATGTTTGCATACCTGAGACACTGTGCTCCTTACACATAAGGTCACTAGATAAATTTCTACCTCTCCTCTTTTGCACCACAACGGAAGTTAGTCGGAAATCAACAAGCCTATCCACCAAGTTACTTCGGTTCCTCGTGTGTGGGCTCGATTCGAGACTTCCATCCCTTGCAAGTAGGTTATAGGCACCAGCAAAGGTTAGCCTAGGAAGCGTAATTTGTGCAAAACTTATTTGGCCACTAACTGAACATTTAATTCTAAGACCTACAATCTACTAGAAACAGATCCCATTGAATTTGCATTTGCTTTGACAGTAGAACTCTCTAGGAAGTTTCTACTTGTGTTCTAAATTCTTTTAAATCCTAGGTGAGTTAAAATTGTTTTGCTTAAAGAAGTGGATCACCCTTACTCCTATCATTTTGATTATCAGAGTCAATACTTCCCATCTTTTAATCAGGATCCCATGCCCCGAGCATATCCATCCTTTGATGGGTACATTGACAATTCATGGGATCATTCATATTCCTATCCTGGGAGTATTGGCTTGATAACTCCCACTTTTGAGCAGAGCCTAGTAGCGGGATTTTCCAGCCTTGGAATCCCTACTTCTATGCAAACACCCAACCCTCCCACCCTTCATGATTTTTCGTATCGAGGTTGGACCAATACCCCTAGGCAACCAGAGCCTAAAATTGACTATCCTCCCCAACCTGATAATAGTAGCCTCTCCTCTTTCATGACAAAAATTCAGAAACAACAAAAGGAGATGATTGAATCAATGGGAGAGATGTTGAGGAATAGTCAACAGTTAAATGAAGAAATAAGACAGCTTAGCTACATGCTTCCTAATAATTCTGATCCCTACCTAGACGACCATGATCATGAAAATAATTCTGAGGAACCTAATGACAATATGGATCCAATTTTATGTAGCTATCACTTAGACTCTCCCAATGAGACACAGCCACTAGAGGACAATGATCATAGTGATTAACCACCAGAGCTATATTGGAGTCAAAAGTAAGGGAAGATGGTACCTCTTGAGGACCTTGACCCCAATGATAGTATTCTCCTTACCCCTACCAACCCGGGTCATGGTTGTATTATTCCTATCACTTCCCCTATTGATTATTTGGTGGAATCCCATTCTACCCTTAGTGAGCCTACTCCTGACCCTCCACTTAGGGAATCAACACCTACCATTCAGCATACAGAGGATTTAAATGCACCCAATGTAGGTGACCCTAAGGGAATAGAGGATGAATTATATCAATTTTGGTCTCAGGGATATGAAGAGTCTATTTTAGAGGACAAGGATGCCCCAATAGAGGAACCTGGACTGAAAATCTGGAGTGAATCACAGGGGAATTATTTATCATTTGAGGATTTATCTCCAAAGGGTATAAACAATATGGTCAAATCCAGATTCCTCCCTTCTTTTGAGAACCATCCTCCATCAAAATAGGAGTTGATATTAGAGGAGGACAAACAAAAGAATGAGAAGCCTATGGGAGACCCTCAAGGACAAAACACGTCAATTGAGGATTTCTACCCCAAGAAGAATAATGAATTCAATGATAAAGGCTTGCTCCAAAATATTAAGACTGATCCTCCTTTAGGAATAATTAAGGATACTGATCCAACTCCTGTCTTCACTAATGAATCACATATACACCCTGACAAAAATTTGAGTGACCCAAATGAATCCGAGGATGAGCTTAATGATAATGATTCTGATATTTGGACCCTGCCATCAAAGATTGTAATTTGGAGTCTACCCTTGATTCAAATATGACTCCGATCATTAATGCTAGGTAGGGTAACGTGAAGTTGTCTACAACTGTTAAGGAGTATACGCAATCTGAATCATTGTTGGAATTGGACCTGACACCGACTAAGCCCTTATTGGACTTAACCATTACCTTCCAACACTACAAACAACCCTTATACTCCCTAACCTATCCTTGGCTCAAATTTCTGCTCATGTACATTCTTTCTGGAGAACATATCAGACCAGTACATCCTCGGGTGGAATGGCGAGTGTGGATTGATGCTTGTACTTTTACTCTCGCCATTCAAGGGTTTCAAATATTAATGTTTATATCTTTTAAAACCTGTCCTGTTTTGGTGGATCCTTTTTATCCTCCACTTATTCCATCTTGGGAGGCCTCTTTTCATACTCCCTTTCTTATTATAAGGCCTCCCAGGTAGCCAACGAGGCTTTCTGCTTTCATACTTTCTGGCAAGAATTTGGAATTACGTTGCATCATCAACTCGCCAACATCCATGGTTACCTGTTTTCTAGGCCCGCACTGTTACGCATAATTTTAAGGCCTAACCTTTTCTATCTGGAACCAGACTTATAGGTTCCTTCTAAGTCTGGCTGCTGACAAAAAATGCAGCTCTTGTTGGGAGGCAACCCAGCGGTCTGAATAACACCGTCATCATGTGATTTTTTTCCTTTCTCCTCCTGTTTTAATTTTACAATGGGGACATTGTAGGATTTAGGCATGGGGGAGTGCATTTGCATTTTAGGAAGTATTCATGCATTTAGGTTAGCATATAAAAAAAGAAAAGAAATATCTCTTTTCTTGAGCTGAATGGGTTAGTCCCTAGCAGAATTCTTTTGTCATTGGAGGTTTTTCTTCTTGAATTATTTCTTAAGTTTAGAATCCAGTACATTTATTTCACATGCATGTAGACTTGGTAATGGATCCTTGAAGAAAATCAATAAGCATTTGTAGTCTACTGAACCCTTGGACAATTCATAGGGAGTTAGGCATACTATCTTCTAGTAGATCCACCTCATATTTGTGAGAAGAAAGTAGAGGATTACTGGTGTGCTAAGTCTGCTGCAAGGACTCTTAATTTTTGGACAATTAGATGATGATACTTCAGAGTTAGGTGTAGTTTTCTCTCTTTGTTCCTGTGTGCGTACTTTGTATGAATTTCTGAGAGTCACCAAATAAGGCAGATACATAGAGATGGAGTCTTAATAAAGCTATGACTATGGTGGATGGTTACGGTCGTCCTTCATAGAGTCCTCAACTGAAGGAGGGTAATAGTGTCAAAGGTCAAAAATACGCCTGTCCTATCCATTCCTTTCCGGTGCCGAGAATAGGCACTTCCACCAAATAAGCCACACAATATCCTCTTGACCATCATCATCCCTAATAATGCCGCATAAATAAAAGTCTATATCATGTTGTGTTGATTAATAAAGAAAGAAAAAGAAAAAGAAAAAGAAAAAAAAGAAACAATTAAAAAAAAAAGAAAAAAAAAGAAAAAAAATAGAGAGAAAGAAAAGAAAAAGAAAAAAAAAGAGTCTAGGGTTATCGTTGTAACATTGTTTCTGAGGCAACAAAATACCTATCGCATTCCACCAAATATGACCCACACCTACCTTTCAGTATTTCTGATCACCCAAATACTGGTTGAGGACTCTTAGTTATAGAGTTACTGGGATTTTAATTGAAGTGTGGATGCCATGTGAGGCCACCAAACAGTGAGTACAATTATCTGGCGAGATTTGTGATCTCAGAAAGAAAAGAAAGAAAAGAGTGAGCTCCCAGGTACATCAAGAGAGCACAGTTGTTTAGCCTCTCTCCGAGTTGACTTGTCTAATAGTCTAGAAATCTAGAGTCTGTAGTACTAGACTACATGTAGCACCAGATGAGTGTGTTCCACCAAATACAAATCCATTATACTCGATATCTCCTACCTAAGCTAAACGCCGGGGTCAAATTACAGATTATCTTTTGCTTTATCCTCGAGGGAAGTAGTTGCCTATCCCAACAGCAATATTTACCAAGGGTGAAGTACGAACTCCCAATGAGAATTGGATTTTTCACTTGGATCTGTTCCCTATGCTATCATCACTTCACATTTTTCCGGATCTCTAAAGTTTTGAAATAAGAAAAGAAGAAATATTCTGATTACTTTTATTATTTCTAATTTTTGCTAGGGACTAGCAAATCATAGGCATGGGGTTTTCTGATGAATCCATTTTAATGGACTATTGTTATGCCTAAGTTAACTTTAATCTTACCTTTTAGGTTTGTTAATAACTACATTAAGTTATAGAATGTTTGCATGCATCATTATTTAAGTTACATCCATTTTATTGCATTATATAACTTAACATGTAATGATTTAATGTTTTGCTGTTGTAGGTATAAAGGTGGAGAAGAATTGGAGGGGGTGAAGGAAATTTACCCCAACAACCGCCTCACCCAATCTCCAGAGGCCTCAACACCCCCAACAGCCGCCGGCCAAAATTAGAAAGGGATTTTTGAAAATCTCTTGAAGGGCGGAAGAGAGGAGTTAAGAGGAGGCGGAGCAAAGGAGAGGGGGGTTCTTCGGGCCATCTACTTCTCCCCTGGTGGGGACCCAATTGTGAGAGGAGCATGCACTATGGGAAGACCACTTGCACTGTGGACCATCACCGCCCCCCACCACCTACACTGCAAACGGTACATCAGCTGCACCAAGCACCCATCTCCGCACTACTGCCACGTGACCGTAGGCATTGCACCCTCCAGCACCTTTACACGCCCACACCTCATCTTTCCAGCCTCACCGCCCTTCAAGCCTGCGTCCAAACAACGCCTCCATCTAACGCCCGCAGGCGCTCACACCTCCAGCCAGGCGGCCGTAGGAGTAGCCCCCCTCCAACGCCTTTGCATGCCCACACGCCAGCCTGTCCACCGTGGGTGTGTGCACCCTAGCAATACCAACCAACACCCGTAGGCCGCAACCACTTGTAGGTGCTCAAGCCAACACCGCTTGCAGGCTCTCAAGCCAGTACCGCCCGCAAGCGTTCATGCCATCACCGCCCGCAAGCACTGCCTCCACGCCAGCACCGTGTGCCCTCACCAAGCCCTTAGGCGCTGCACTGTAGGCATGCAGTGCACCCCCCTTTGTGTACTGCCCTCTCAGCACCCTTGCAGGCATTGCTTCAGACCTCCTCGCGCCACCCTGCAGTTGCATGGCCACAATACCCTACGCGCCTAAGTGGCCTGCAGAACCCCTTATGCGCACGCGCCCAGCACGCAGCTGCGCAGGTTGCAGCAGCAGGGTGCCCGCACCTCCACGCGTGGCTGTTCTCCTCCTCCTCCAACAGGCCGACGGCCATCCTCCTCCTCTCGACCACTGCCAGCCACCTTCGGCCGCCGCGTCACCGCCATTGCGTAGCCCTTATCGAGGCGTACCTCCCCGTCGACTCTCGCCGCCAACCGTGCACGGCCGCCCATGCGAGGAAGGTAGTGGAGAAATCCTCTGTTTTTGTCTCAATTAATAATTACATTCAATGCCATTTCCAATTATATATTCATATTTTATTCAGGCCACATTGCATTTGATGCACTCAGACTTTCCTGAAATTACGTTACTTGTGTTATGTGCATGATTCTACATTGAATTTCAAATCAAATTTGCATGCAAGTTGAATTTATATGATATGCCATTACACATGCATCATATGCATATTTTTGGAGCTTAATTCCTGACGTGAGAATTGCATAACTAACCCTGAACTTTTAACGAAACTTGTAAGCTCCGTTTAAATTAGCATATTCCTCGCATTAAAGTCACGAAAGTGTCTACAAATATTATATTTCTCTTCTTGTGAATTTATTGGTCTATTCGTCCCTGTGGATACGACATCTTTACTGTGGTTAAAATTGATATTTAATTTTGATTGAGAGATTTCCACCTCATTAATTACAACGAGATATCTTCTATTGCTATCATAAGAAAGCGAAACTCTCTTTGTCAACAACCACTCAAAGTGCTAGTAATCTCATTTCCTTTTTCTTGAGCCCATATTTTTGGAAAGAATTAAAAAGAGAAATCAACTAGGATCAACTCGCATTCCTTATTAGACTTAATCACTTGGGTTGCCTGATTTGATTGATTTTAGACATCCCCATCCAGATTTTTGCACCTACTAAGGATTTAAGGTGCCTAGGGTAGTGCACCTTCTTGATTGAGCCCTAGGTGCCACATTTGGAAATAATCAGATCTAGAAAAAGAGCCAAATTAGGGTTTCTATTTTTAGGGTCAAGGAAAACACACTTGTCTAAATTAAAAGAAAATTGATTTCCCACATTGTGTGACACCCAAACCTTGCTTGAATTGACCTAATCAAGAAAACCCTAAAAGAATGCTCTAACATTCACTTGAATTCTCTAAAACTTGGGACTTAATAACCTGCTTGCAAACCACTCAGGGTGATTTTGGGTTCATTACCCAATTCATCCTAGACATTAGGGTAGGTTAGGTGAAGTTGACTCGCCTTGTGGGTTAATCAATCTTCAAATTAGGTCATAAATCACAATCAACTCTAAAGTTCAAGTGAAATCCAAAGCACCATAAATTTAGGATTAAAATTGGTAGACTTAAGGGGTCCAGTTACTCATTTCAGTCTGCATGGATTCTTAGTGACAAGGAAGGTCGGGTGGGGGAAACCTTGTAACCATGGGGACTCTCTACCATGTAGGGGTCTTTGCGAGACTCTCCCTTCCTGGGTACCCAAGTATTTCTCGGGTGAGTGATTTTTTGATCAAGAGGTATCATCCTCCTCGAACCTCCTTAGTCATCCAAAAATCTTCGAGTGCCTCGATTGGGTCTATTACACCTTCTGTTCCTCACTAGGTTCACTAGTGCATGTTTGGGAGGAGGTCCTTAAAACCACCCTTGAGACCTCCATTATAGTTCACTCCCATCGAGGTCGAGCCTCGAATCACTTGTTTATGCTACCTTTCGATCATATTGATATATCTTCCATCTCTTCTACCTCTGAGCCCAGATCTCCTTCATCGACATCCATGAAAAACTAAAGACAGGAACCCAATGTCCAGGATCAGATACAGCACCTCAATGATCTAATCCATGCATACATCAATCACCGTCGCATCCTCAAATATGAGATCACTACAATCCTGCCGCAGTGGAGATCGAACCTAGACTACAAATCTCTGCAGGAGGGCCTGATGTTGAACTCAAGCCAAACATGATCCATGCTATTCCTAAATTCTATGGCTCAAACTCTGAAGATCCCTTCCAGCACATCAAGCAGCTAAAACATCTAGCGTAGACCTTCGAGCCTGCCATACAAAATCGAGACATCTTGCTCATGAAGATGTTCTCCTTCTCACTCATGGCTAAAGATATCGATTGGTTTAAGACTCTAACCCATCCAATCAACACATGGGGGGAACTACAAAATGAATTCTTACAAAAATTCTTCCTCATTGGTCAGGCGAATGCTTTAAGGCACCAGATCACACACTTAATGCAAAATCTAGGGGAACCACTTCATGAGGCATGAGATTGCTTTCTGGTTCTCATGTGGAGATGCCCCCATCACGAAGTTCCAAAGTGGGAAAAAGTCCAGTCTTTACAATGGGCTCCATGACAAGATTAAGCTCTTTGTCAATGCAACTTGTGGTGGAAGCATCATGGGTCAACATGAAGATACCGTTTGGGAGATTCTCGAGAATATGTGCGTGAACTCTATAAACAATGAATCTATGGAGATGTTCGACTAGACGACTACCCGTGCATTGACAAACACATAGGGGGCATGTGACTCAGGGCCTATCTGCATCTGTCGATCTAGAGCTGATGGCCAATTGCCTAGACAAGGTCTCTATTATCGAAAAGGTGGATGAATTAGCTCAATATCTATAGAGAACCACCTTAGCACAGTAGAGCACGTATGCAAAATCACCCTTTGGTAAGGAGGCTGTGCATAACATTTATCACCACTCTCATCAGGGGATGGACTCATACCCACCCCCGTCTGATCTTGGAAACTCTGGAACTACCTACTCTAGTTGGGGGAACTCTGAACCCTCGCATTCTGACTTCTCTGGAGTTCCTCAGACTTGCAAGGATCTTCACACCATCTAGAATGATCCATTCTCTAACACTTATAACCCTGGATGGCGTAATCATCCCAATTTTGCTTGGTTAGTGAATAATCAACATCCGAGATCTCAATTCCAACCTCGACCACAAGCTCCATGCCCAAATTATCAATCCAAGACATCTAAGGAAGATCAAATGTCTCTTATACTAAAAAGCTTGGCTGACATCCAAAAGTCCAATACAGTTATGCAAAAACAACACAAACACGAGATCATAGAGGTTAGAAATCAACTTGCACAAATGGCATGGACTCGCCATCCTGGTGCACTTCCTTCCCAACCTCTGCCCAATCTAATAGCATGTCGACTCAAAAACACATAGTGAATCAAATCCAAGGGCAAGCAAGCTACACTCTGCCAGGCCCATCCACTCATACCTACGTGTTTACCTCATCCACCTCAGCTGATCTGAATCACACCATAACCTATCCTACTGTTTAGCAACAAGGTTCAATTCTCTCTCCTCCACCTCTGCATCATGACTGTGCTATGATCAATATTATGCGCAATACGAAAGATCACAAACCCAAGTGATACGCACGGAATGCATTTGTTTAATTATGCCATTGTAGTATGTGTTCGTGACATCAATTTTAATTTAAGATGTGGATTTAGTGAGTCTAAGTGTCTAACACGAGGAGGCATGAAATCAGATTAGTTTGTCACTTTAGTTGTCACAAGAATGGTTGGTTTGCTTGCTTACGAGAAAATACGAGAGAGAGAGTAGGTTAGAGATCGTGTTTAAAACTTGACAATAATTCTAAGAGAATGTGACCTATGGTATATGAAACATCATCAACATATAGCATCCGATTTGAGTTTGTTTACAACTATAACATTAGATGAAAGCTTAAACAAGTGCAACATAAAACTAAAGTAGAGAGAGTGAGAGGAGGAGGCAAGGCGGCCATGGCGGTGGAGGGAGGCTCCATCGGTGGCTTGACAACTCTAGGGTGGTTATGGAGTGTTTAGTGGAGCTAGGAGAGGGCTAGAGTGGCATGGAGAGTGTGTGAGAATCGAATGCCCTTGAATGGGGTTGTTGAGGAAGTTTATATAGAGAAGAGGGGTTTCCAAACTAAGTACGGGTTTTAGGGATGTCCAGGACATCACTAAACCCATTCCATATTCATCAGTGAAGTCCCTCGCCCGCTGGTCCTTTGAGGCACGCATGCTTATTCTCGTCAATCTTCGTCCGCTCATCCTTAGCCATTGGATCTGAGGTACGGATCTCCATTGAACGACTGAGGGTGAGCCATGGTCCAAGCTTCCTGCATGTGTGCTTGATGGGCATGCATCAACCGTCCGATCGCTAATCGACAGTAGAGAATTCCCGTGGGCGCGCACTGCATTCCCATCCAGGTGCATCCGTGCACTTTTGTTGAGTCGCGTGGCCTTCATCCCCACCATCCACGCATGCATCAACGGCTGAATTTTGATCGCACACGTGGATGTGGCTGGGTGCGTCTCGAATGCGCATCCCCGACGAGCGTGGAGAGGCGCAAACCATTGCGGCACACTCGCGCTTTGTCGCGGTTTTGCGCGAACACTCAGCCGTCTGATGGACGATTAGACGATCGAGTGCATCTTGCGTGATGAGCGTGGTTGCAGCGTGGGTGCAGGCATAGCGGATGGCACCACGTGGCCGCTTGTGATCTGTTGATCTAATCATCAATGGCCAGAACTTCTTAGGCTAGTCGAGGGAGCTCTGGATGTTGGATTTAAGTGATTTTGAGTCCATTGGACTCTATTCATCGATCTAAATCAATCCATGTGGTCCGATTGCTCATATAAGGCCTGTTTCAATATGCACTTGTACATATGGCCATTAAACATTGATTCTTAAGTAATCTTAATTTGCAATGCATGCAGTGCTCCCACGCCCATCATGGTATGTTATCAATGCACATATACCCTTAAAATAAACTCTGGTTGACGGAATTATCATCATTGAATGCAAAGTTATCAGACCACCATGCTCATCCCTTGCTAGTCATTAGCAAGGTTTATCCTAGCCGTTATTTTCAGTTGGAATTATGAATTGATTACTTAGACATATGTTGCCTATCAACGAGAGGAAATATACTAGGAGCCTAATCCACAGAGACTAAACAACGCCCTTGTGTCTGCCAAAATGCAAACCGCCCAAGTCCTCGCTTTAAAGCATATATATAGAGACATTTTTTTCTTTTCATCTTTTCTCATTTTTGGGATTTTTGGAGTTGAGAGTGTGTAGGTAACATTTTACGGCTACCCAACCCACCCATAACTAGAAAAAGACACTAAGTGCTAAGCATCCTGGTGTGAAGATTGTGATTGACTCACTCAACGGTAATTAAAATACACTTCAGGTTTCTACACCCCGAGTAACCGGAAAAGAATGTGCTTGCATAAATGTTTATCTATCCAATCGGTAGCTTTCTCCCTACTTTTACTTTGAGTGGGGTCAACGCAAGGGTGTTTCAAGTGTATATCTCCCCAGATTGCTCTACTTCCTCGCTTCTTCCTTAAGTGTTTTGGGCTTTTTCATGCATTTAGTGAGTTAGGTTCTGGACAACCGGCCAATGGGCTGTTACCCACGACCACTTGCTAGCCAAACTCGTGCGGTGAAGTGTGGCTTTTTTTTTCTTCTTCTTCTTTTTCTATATATTTTTTCTATTTCTCCCTTTTTCTTTTCTTTTTTACTTTTTCTTTTGTTGTTTCAGTAGGTGATGGCTCCCCGGCAACGGCGCCAAAATAATGACAGGTTGGTTGTGTGGTTGTTGTGTTTGAAATTGGTAATAATTGTTGATTATGTCGTTGTAGTACAGGGTGTATAATATAACATTAAGGATGTCGTATAGTGGTGAGTATGGGTGAGTTCCAGTCATTACAACCATTATTATCATTTGCTTATTTATCTAATTTTTACTGGTTTTGTTCCAGGTCGTTCACTGGGAGGCAATTTATTGAATTTAATTCGGTCACTCTTTGATTATCTCAAAATTGTCTTCTTATTCAAAAAAGAAAAACTTTACATTTTATTAAAGAATGAATGAATGTGTGTTTTATTTACCTAATTACTAAGAAATGCTTGCAAAAATACTAACTATGAACAAGCATCAAACAATCTATTATTATACTCTAAACTATGTATTTACAAGTTATCCTATTAGTACTATCATAATAGTATATAATACATTAGAATGCAATGGTGTAGAAATTTAACTTATTAGTCTGTTATGTACAGTAACATATACAGCAGTTTCAGTGACAGATATAAGCGTCGCTAAATCTCAGAAAACACTATACAACCTAAAGAGGCAAAACTGAGATCTTTAGCGACGTTTATAGTGTCACTTTATTCTGTTAGTAATTATATAGATTTACTTATACGTATGTATACTACTTATTCTTTTTCTTGGTTTCTCTTTCTTTCTTCATTAAGTCTCTGTTCTTTGTATTCTTAACTCCTGTTCTTCTTGTGTTCATATTTCTGTTTTAAGTATTCGTCTTCTTCTTTCTCTTTTTATTACTCTTGTTCTTTTCTCTGTTGTTCTTGTACTCTTTGCTTTTTTCTCTCGTGTTAACTCTTTGTTCTTCTCTTTGTTAACTCTTCTGTCTTAGCATATTTCAGAGGCTGCGGTGGGGAGGGGATTAGGCTAATGTCATTAGTTTAAAACGTGTTTAGTTTGCTGGCACGCTTTTCGAGGGATACACAGCACCCTAAGGGTGGGACCAGACCTCTACTAAGCGCGCCCTAATCTCAGATTAGGTGGCTTAATTATGTCTTTAATCTCAGCGCCAGGCCTCAGCCCAACGCCATATGCTCGCACACGCTCGGGCCCCCGGCCACACACACGCGTCACATACTAATCGCAAATCAGACAGAGTACTCAGACCAGCGCTCAACGGGTAATCGGGTAAAGGCAGTGTTTCGGGCGCCCGGCGCCCGTGACGACTGGCCTGTAAGAATCACAAATCACATTTATGTGGCTGCGCTTGACTTGCAGCACACGATGTGGTGCTATTCCAGGGCCACATCGTGCGCTGGAAATCAGGCGCAGCTGCGTCTGATCGTACTTTTGGCCCTTGATTTGGGGGCCATAAATTATTAAATAAAATAAAATAAGATATGGTTAATAAAGTATTTACATAATACTACATAATTGATTAATTAATTTTGAATTTTAAATATGTTTACTATACAAATAAATTCGCTAAACTAGGCTGATTGTACAGGTTGATTTAGGTGATTAAATAGTTAATTACTTATAAAATAGTTAGTACATGGTCTAATTGACCTTATACAGATTCAATTTACATACTTAAGTATTTTATACATATTTTTATTGTATATTTACGAATTTATTTCTATTTTATTTAAGCTAAACTAGCTGTTCTGAGTGTTTTAAATAAAACTAAGTTACAGTAAGCTATGCTAGGTATAATTGTACTTTAACTAACTTAAATTACTTACTATATATGTTAACCTAAGTCTATAGATTTATTTACTTAATTATAGCTCTAAATTATTAATTTAGCTAATTTATTCTACAATATAGCTACTGAATATGTACATATGAATCTGTATATATACATATACATATATCAGTAAATACATACATAATAGTTCAGTATTTATACATATATTTACATAGATTACATATGTATATAGATTTATGTACAAGTTTATACAGTATTTACAGTATATCTATGTATGTCTACGTACATAATCAGGCTGTATATTATAGTTATAATAGTATGGATATGTATATTTACAGTGTGAAATTAAGTATGTATAATTAGGTTTTAGTAGGAATTTAGGGAATGAGGGTTAATTAAGTTTTTATTTCATTTTAAACAGCAGCTAAGCTACTGTCAGAGAAGATGGAGAGGGAAGAGAATGTGCTGCTCAGGGTGTTTTAGCAGTGTCAGTGGCTTAAGCCACTGTCAAATGGGCTAACTGCTGCTGCAGTTAGTCCATTTGAAGAGGGGGAAAGTATTCACAGAGAAGAGGAGAATTTAGAGAAGAGGGGAATGTTGCTGCAGTTTGCAGCATTTTACTGTATAACTGGGAATAAGAGAAAATTCAGAACAAACTAAAAATTAAAGAGTTGAAATCCAAATCTGATAAGGGTATAAATCTCACGAAAATCACATAAGAATTCAGTTCAAATACCCACAAGGAAAAGCCCTTATCAAAAGCATCATTTCAGATCAAAACACAAATGGCATTGAGTTAGTCTTCCTAATGCCATAGACAGCATGAAGGAAGACTTAACTCAATCAATTAAAACCAAAAACATACAATCCCAGTTTCTTGCAACCTTAAGGAGTATGGAAAACTCCTTAGGTTAGAGAATCACCATACAAAAATAATTATCAAACAGGTGGTGTATGGCAGTTCTGAAATGACAAATCAGAAAAAGAATGCATTAAAGGAATTTATAAAAGCTAGCGAATGCATTCAGATCAAGGCAGAAGCAAATTCATGAAAGGCTCTTCTGATTTGTTCTCTGTCACCAGAGAACTTCTCAGAATCCTTGCCCTCAAGGAAAACCAAAATCCCTTCAATTTGTCAGATCTGTCAAGACATTTCAGAAAGCAAAATCTCTTCAAAACCCATGTTAAAGTGAATCTGACAAACTGAGGCAATCAATCTAAAATAAAAGGGGCTTTTGTGAACACAAATGGGGTGAGTGAGAAGCCCCAAATGGTGCTTGTGACGCCAATTTCAGATCTGAGGCAGTACACCATCAGATCTGGAATTGGGTCCGGATGTGTGGGTGATAGGTGAAAAATTCGTCGTTAAAAGGAAAAAAAAACAAGAATCAGAATCTGGATGATGGGAAAAACAAAACATGAAGAGGGAGATAAATTGAATAGTGAGCAGATGATTCTTCCCCTCTGATCTGGACTGATCAGAGGAGGTGAGGGAGGGGATCTAATACTAATTCTACTCCTAAGACTAATCTAACTACAGCTAACATTAAACACTAACAATTAAAACTAAATCTATTCTAAACTACTGCAAACTAAATCTAACACTACTTGTGCAGAATTAAAAACTAAACTAAAAGGAAGAATGGGACCTATGGGTCCTTAGCCGGCGGCTAAGGAGGAAGAAAGGAGGAGGGTGACTCCAGCGGAGGGAAGAGTCTGCTAGTGAGACTCCAGGGTCGTCCTCAGGTGCTACGCGGTCCTTAGCGACGAGGAGGGTCGAGAGCAGGCGATGATTCCACAGCCGGTGGCTGTGAAATCAGGGTCTAGGTGAGGAGGAGAGACTGGAGTGGAAGAATTGATCGCTAAGAGATGTAGGAGGGAGCGATCCTTCGCGCGCGACACCACTGAGGTGCTTAAATAGCAGCTCAGTGACTGAGATCACCGCAAGGGTGAGGTTAATCAGAATCAGGCCGGCGGTGAGGATGAGATGGGTAGAGCGCGTGGCGAGTCAAGAGAGAGATCTGACCGTCAGATGAGATCTGGGAAGAGAGGTGAACGCACGCACCGAATCGCGCGAAGGTTCCATTTGAATCCAGCCGCAGATCGAGATCAAAAGTGCGATGGACGGTCGAGAATGGCTGTGTTCTTCGCGCGCTACAGTGCGCGTGAAGAACTCAGCTTCTCACTGAAATAAAGGGGAAATTTGCAGACGGACCCTTAGAAGAAGGGGTAGAAGAATAGCGTGCAGGTCCAAAAGTGAGAAGAATAGCAGCTGGAAGGGCCCTGCAGTCTTACAAAAGGGTCCCTGCGGCTTGCAAATAGGTCCAAAAAGGAGTTTTGAAGGGTAGAAATGTAATGCATGAAGGACCTAATTGTAATCTATTTAAGCCTAAATGATGTCCAATTGCTTTCAAATTTTTACATGTGCTTAATTGAACATTTACGACATTGATTTTACTTCTGATTTGGCTTTTCAAACTTGTTTATGTGTTCAATTTATGCATGGATCATCATTTGTTCTTTAGTTTTCAGAATATCTCATTTTTGTGACCTAATTAGGAGATTTTAACACATATTAAAAGTTTTAGGTCTTTTCTTTAATTCCCACACTTAACCCTTTTTATATGTTAATTTGATATTGTTTTGCTTAGTGTCTAGCTTAATTTCAGCCTTTTAGCCATGATGAGTAGCCACTCATCAGTAGGTGTCCTCCCTGATCTAAGATTTACCTAGAGGCAATAAAAGAGAATGGTCCTGTGGCTGGGCTCTGGACAACCAGCCAATGGGCTGTTACCCATGACAACTTGCCAGCCATACCACCCTAAAAGGTTCATGAGCTACCCAATTCTTGTTAGAATCTTCGAGGAGGGAGTCAGTGCAGAAATATGTGCAAATGCTTAGACTAAAAGTCCCTCCGAGTAAGAGGGTGGGTTGATAAGTTGTATACTTATCACCTTTCTTTATTGATCAGATTAATGTAAATTAAGGTTGTGAGGATTCAGGGCTAAATCCACATTTTAGTGTACACCAGGGCTGATTAAGCCTGAAGGCTTGAAAAGTCTAGGTGTTTCAGGTTCTTCCCGTATTATTTCCTATAGTTGACAAGCTCCTAATGCCTAAGTTTTCCTTCCTAATTATTTTTCTTTCTTTTTTTATATGTATATAATTCAGGTTGATAATATAAACTCAGAAGATGTGAATTACGAGCCCCCCATGCTTAAGTTGGACAATGTCCACATTGGCAAATAAAAGTATGCAAGGGGGTATAAAAAGAAAGCACCTAAGTGCCGCAGTTTACCTGTTCAGTCTGAATCTTCTGGGTTGCCTCCAAGAAAGCACTAAGTTTATTGCCTCCAGTTGGGTGAAGCTTCGTATCAACCCTCAATGAGGGTGACTACTTCCTTTGGGGGAACCTGGGCAAGATAATGTTTTAATCTTTGGCCATTTACTGTGAAGGTTTGCCAGTGTTAGGATCTACAATTTCAACCACCCCATTGGGATAAGGTTTGCCCACCTGATATGGTCCTGTCCATTTTGATCTTAGCTTCCCAGGGAAAAGTTTAAGTCTTGCATCAAAAAGCCAAACTTGCTGATTGGGCTCGAAGGTTTTCCTATGAATGTGTCTGTTGTGGACAACTTTCATCTTTTCTTTGTAAAGTTGACTATTCTCATAGGCGTCCCAATGGATTTCCTCGAGATCGGAGTGTTGGAGTGTCCTTTGTGCTCCGACATACTGGGAATCCATATTGCACTACCTAACAGCCCAGTATGCCCAGTGTTCCAACTGAAACAGAAGGTGGTAAGCTTTGCCAAAGACAAATTGATAAGGCGACATGCCTATTTTGGTCTTAAAAGCAGTCCTGTATGCCCAAAAGGCATCATCCAATCGTGTGGAGCAATCCTTCAGGTCAGGTCTCACGGTCTTTTGCAGAATATTCTTGATCTATCTATTAGAGACCTTAGTTTGCCCATTTGTTTGCGGGTGATGGGGGTGGCAATGTAATGAGTAACCCCATATTTTCTAAGTAGGGCACGGAATTGGGCAAGAATAAAGTGATTCCCACCATCATTGATCATGGCTTTCGGTATGCCAAATCGAGAGAAGATGTTCTACTTAACAAAGTCCATGACAACCTTATGGTCACATCTTTGGGTGGCTACGGCTTCAATCTACTTTGAGACATAGTCCACTGAGACTAATATATAACTCATAGTCGTTAGATGGCAAGAAGGGACCCATAAAATTGATGCCACAAACATCAAAAATTTTTACAATCAGATTGGGCTGGAGGGGCATCATAGCTTTTCTAGTCATAGTCCCTAATGTCTGGCACCGAGAGCAAGTCTTGGAGAAACTGTGTGCATCCTTGAGTAAGGATGGCCAGCAAAATCCAGACTGTAAAACCTTTGCAGCCATTTGTTTCTCAGAGAAGTGGCCACCACAGGCTTTGTCATGACAAAAGGATAGTACACTTTGGACTTCCTCTTCAGGAATACACCTCCAATGATCTGGTCAGCACATAGTCTAAATAGCATAGGATCATCCCAGAAATAGTGCTTGGCTTTAGCCAAGAACTTATCCCATTACTGTCTAGTCCAGCCATGCGGAGTCCATCCAACCACCAGATAGTTGACTAAATGTGCATACTAGGATAGCTTGCTTCCTTGCATAGCTAAAAGTTGTTCATCAGGGAACGTGTCCGTCAAAGGTAATGAGGGTCCGATGTGGTTCGAATGAAGTCTGGATAGGTGATCAGCTACGATGTTCTTGGAACCGGCTTCGTCGCATATTTCCAGGTCAAATTCCTGTAAGAGTAGGATCCATCAGATGAGCCTGGGTTTAGCATCCTTTTTGGCCAACAAATCCCAGATAGTTGAGTGGTCGGTGTAAACCATCACGTGGGATCCCAGAAGGTTTGGTCAAAAATTTTCTAGCCTAAAGACTATGGTGAGCAGTTCTTTTTCTGTGACAGTGTAATTCCGTTGAGCCTCATGCAACATTTTGCTCATGTAGTAGATCGCCACAGGTTTCTTCTCTCTTCTTTGTCCTAGGACTGCACCGATGGCAAAATCCGATGCATCGCACGTTATCTCAAAGTCCTAGGGTGTTGTAAAACAGGTGCAGTGGAGACTGATTCCCTAAGGGTGTTGTAAGCCTTGATGCAATCAGGTGTCATGTGAAAAAGGGTGTCGTTGGCTAGAAGGTCAGTCAAGGGCTTAGAAAGTTTGGAAAAATCCTTAATGAACCTTCTATAGAAGCTGACATGCCCTAGGAAAGATTACATTTACTTGACCGAGCTTTGGGGTGGAAGTTTGGAAATTAAATTAACCTTAGCTCGATCCACTTCGATGCCCCTATGCGAGACAATGTGACCAATGACAATCCCTTCCTGAACCACGAAATGGCTCTTTCCCCAGCTTAAAACCAGATTGACCTCGATACGTCGCTTCAGGATCTTCTCCAAGTTGCTAAGACAATGGTCGAATAAGTTCCTGAACAAAAAGAAATCATCTATAAAAGCTTCCAAGTATTCACCCACTATCTCTGAAAAAATGGCTAGCATGCAATGCTGAAAGGTCGTGGGTGCATTGCGTAAATCGAATGGCATACGATAGAATGCAAATGTGCCATATGGGTAAGTGAATGTGGTCATCTCTTGATCCTCTGGTGCAATAGCAACTTGGTTGTATCCTAAATATCCATCCAGGAAGCAAAAATATTTCTACCCTCCCAATCGCTCAAGAATCTGGTCAATGAATGGCAGAGGGAAAAGATCAGGAACCCTAGAAGATCAAGGGCCAGGATGGTGAAAATCCGCACTTCAGATGAAAAATCCGACCACATGGGTGAATTCGGATCGACGATCGCAGCCCAACGATGCAAAAATCGAGTCAATCCAACATCCGTGGCACCATCTACAACTTCAAGAAGATGGACGGCCAAGATGGCGCCACGTGGCGCCATCTCGGCCACCCAAACGACCGCACACATCTTACGAAGGTCCCGCACCCGCTCGTTCTCCACCGTTGGATCAAGATCAAACGGCTGTGGATGCGGCTGGCTAATTCGTCCGCGTGACCATTTCGTCCACGTAGAGCAGCGGAGACGAAGAGGCGGGTGAAGGAGAGGTCGCGGGATCGAGTCCTGCGAGCCTCAAATCAAGTGCAAGTGAGTGGTGTATGGAGCATCAAATTGCGATCCAACGGCTGCGCACGCCTAATAGCGTCGATGCGCGATTGGACGCGCAGCGTGGACGCACGATCACATGCGGGCGGGCGCGCAGCGTAGCGGGCGAAGATGTGTTTTAACCCGTCCGATCTCACGATCGGACGGCTGAGACTCAGCGTGCGTGCGATGGCATTGAGCGCGCAGGCAGTTGAAGCGGCGCGCGTCGGTGCGGAAGCTACTCCCACTTCGAGCTTTAGTGACGGATTTATCCGTCACTAAAGACCCCTCATTTATTGTTATGAAGTTGTAATGTCCATTTTGCCCCCACTCCTTGCAACTATAAAAGGAGACCCCCTCCATACGAAATTTTCATCCCTTCTCCTCTCTACCCCTCCAAAGCTCAAGAGAAGCTTGTCCCACACCTGGGATGCTTCTCGCGAGATAAAGTCCAATTTTCGTTCCCCTTCGGAAGTGGATCCCGCGACAATGATGGCGTGCTGCTTCATTCCCGTTCTTCTGCTTCGTCCTCATTGGTCCTGCTTCGTTCTCCTTCATCCAAACGTCGTCCCGTCCGGCTCGTCCTCCAAGCAATCGTCGAGGAGGATAACTCCTCTCTCCCATTCTCATTTACAGCTTTTCTAGTGTAGAATTTTCCTGCTTTATAGTGTAATTGATTTTCCTCTTTCTAGTGTAACTTTTATTTAGTTTGATTATATAAACAGTTGAAATATTGAATGCATGTTCTCTTTCTCTCTCTCTCTCTCTCTCTTTCTTTTAGTCTAATAGCTCCATTGTAATTATATCACCTCGCTTATCAAAAATCCTAAAAAAAATATAATTGCTAATATAGATTAACGTAGCCTCCCTACGTTTGACCCGGAATTCATTTCGGTATAAATTTTATTTGTTGAACACGAATTATTCGCTTTCGAACTACAATGACAAGTTTTCCAAAACCAAACACGTTAGCATAGCGTTGGTTTACGTTCAACAAGGGGTCAGCCATTTGGGATCCTGGGTTTTAGTGCCGCTTCTCAAGGTAACTACGTTGGTCGAGGAATTAGGACCATGGGTAGATCCTTGAGAAGAAGAGGAAGAAGAAGCACCAAACCCAGAGGGTGTTTTTGGGGCTCGTTGGACCATGTGAGCATGTCTAGGATTGGCTTGGAATTGAGAATTGGGGCCTCTGTTGATCACATTTCTCTAGTTCAGTTGTGGTTGAGAAGGAAGGGATCCCTCTTGTTTGCAATCCAACAGCTGGCTCAACTGTCCCTTCACTAATAATATTTCCTCCTAATGTTTCTGATTCATATCAGCCATAATTTTTATCAGCGTGTCCATTTGGTTTTGTGGGGGAGGGGCCTCCCTATTCTGATTATAGGGTGGCCTAAAAGGTGGACCTTGTTGATAGGAGGGGGTTTGGCCTAGGTTGGTTCTAGAATTGGCTCGACTTTTGGTTCATTCAGGCAAAATTCAGGTGATTACGCCATCCGGCATTGTAGATGTTGGAGAAGGGGTTAGGTTTGGAGTAACCTTTGATCGCTTGGACATCTTCAAAGATAGAAGGTGTCGAGGGGGAGCAGAGGGTGTAATTAGTGTTTGAGGGAACAAAGGTCCCTCCATGGAACATGGTTAGGGGTTGTTCTAGGTGCACCAAATCAACATTGAGAACTCCCCTTGCTAGGGAGAGGGTATGTAATGGGTTTCTGGTTTGGTTCAACAGCTCATCAATCTTTTTGTCCACCAACTCAACTTGATCCAACTTTTTGGCTATAATGTCAATGTCAACCGTTCCAGAATTGGCTTGCACTTTATAAATCCCACCACGGGGTTTACTGGATCGATTAAACTGGGTCATGGAGGCACTGTTGTGCGAATTCTCACTCATGGACTCAAAGAGTTCGAATGTGCTTCCTCATCTTTGTTCAAAAAGTTGCCTTGACATGAGGCATCAACAAAGTTCCTAAGGTTGCTGTCCAGACCATGGTAGAAGATCTAAGCCAATTGCCACCTTGGAACCTTACGGTGTGGACATTTCCTCAACAATTCGTTAAATCTTTCCCACACCTCATGGAATTGTTCCCTACATTGTAGTGTAAATGTTGTAATTACTCTTCTGAGGGCATTGGTTTTACCTATGGTAAAAATTTTCTTTAAAAATGCATGCCTCAGTTCCTCCTAGGTGGAGATGTGTCTCCCTAAGGTTCTAAACCAGTGAGATGCTTTGTTTTCTAGGGAGAAAGGGAACATCTTAATCAATATAATGTCCAAGTTGATTTTCCTAGGTTTCGTAGTTTGAGCGATCCGGTCTAGGTCCTCAAGGTGTTGGAAGGGATCCTCATTTGAGCTCCTATGAAGTGGCTCCAAATTAAGCTCAGGATATTAGGTTTCAGCTCAAAATCATCTTCCTCTTTGTGGACCCTAAGATGTGGCTCGATCCGGATGGCAGACGGATTGTAAAAATCACGGAGAGGCCTAGGTTGGCCCTCAAGAGGTTATGGTGGGTTAGGTAGGTTCAGTGGGGGTTGCCCTTGAGGGTTTTGCAATCGGTGTATGGCTTTCATGATGGTTTGGATCTGTTGTTGTTGAAGGTGGTGGTTGGTAGAGATCTGGGCCTGAATGATGGCCATAGCATTGGGTTGAGGTTGGTCCTCAACCTCATCAATTCTTGGTTCAGCCTTCTCTTGTAAAATCAAGTCTCCTCCTGATTTCCCTATCTAAAACAAACAACTCAAGATGTAGTGATCATCTCCCGTGTATACACTAGAGAAGAACAGGGAGGGATGCGAAGAGAGATAGGTGCGAGAAGTGTGTGCACAAATAAGCATGTAAGTCTAGTCCTTATAGTGTATACCTTAGGTGACCTAGAAGCCTCAAAGGGAATGATCAGATCTGTAAGCAGTTAACCACCCTTCCCGATGTTAATCTGGCCAGGTTGACTACAAGGGGATTGAAGGCAGGTTCTTCCTTTGGCTTTCGTCGCCGGTTTCATAGACCCCACAACCGTGGTTGTTTGTAGCATAGACACCAGATTCTACAAAGGAAAAGAAGGCCAAGTGCCTAGCAAACCTAATCACACCTTCAAGACTTAGACTAGTCCTACCTAGGGCACGTCTACTCCATTTTAATGAGGGTTAGGTCAGTGCTTATGCTCAGGATATGTGATGAGGCATTGTTTGGGGTTGTGCCTCTTAGTTAGCCAATTGAGCATGTGTGTTCACTCAACAAAACATGATTCTCAAGCAAGGATTTTAGGATGTGGTGTCATTTAATGATTTGTCCTTGCTTTAATGCTTTTTATGGTTGAAGTTCCTTAATGCTTTCAAACAAGGTTCAAGTGGGCACATAAGGTTTTGCACACAACGGGCGAAAGTCGATTCCCTTTAGAATGATGTGGCCCTAGAAAAACAACCCTAGTGTATTCACCTTAGTGTTCATGCAATTCTACCAGGTGAGTTGATTTTAATTATGGTGAGTGGTGTGGCCCAAGTCAAGTCATGGTGGCTTTACAAATACCACTCAACTGAAAGAAGAACGCTCCAAAAAGATTATCTCTTCAAGAATGTTAGAGTGTATTTTTTTTGTTGGGTGATGAGTTTAGAATGTGGGTCAAGTAACCATTCACCATGCCAATTTTAGATTTTTATATTTTTTTGTATTTTTTCAGGCAAGCAAACAATCAATGGGTGGAGCAATGCTCACAACCATCTTCATAGCACTTCACTCTTGGTCCACTATCTTGGATCGCGCTCCTCCGTCGCCCAAGAGACGAGTTCCTGCAACCAATCAAGTGGAGAGAGCAAAATGAGTTAGAAGATGTGAATACAAATGCGAGATAAAAGCAACAAAAGAAATCCTGGCAACCGTGCCAAAAACTGATGCACGCGGAATGCGTTTGGTTAATTATTCCTTTGTAGTATGCATTCGTGACGTCAGTTTTAATTTAAGATGTGGATTTGGTGAGTCCAATTGTCGAACATGAGGAGGCATGAAATCAGATTAGTTTGTCGCTTTAGTTGTAAAGGAAAGGTCAGTTTGCTTGCTTGCGAGAAAATGCGAGAGAGAGAGTAGGGTTGGAGATCGTGTTTAAAACTTGACAATAATTCTAAGAGAATGTGAGCTATGATATACAAAACATCATCAACATATAGCATGCGATTAGAGTTTGTTACAACTATAACATTAGATGAAAGATTAAACAAGTGCAACATAAAACTAAAGTAAAGAGAGTGCAAGGAGGAGGCAAGGCAGCCACAATAGTGGAGGGAGGCTCTGTCGGTGGCTTGACAACTCCAGGGTGAGTATGGAGTGTTTGGTGGAGCTAGGAGAAGGCTAGAGTGGCATGGAGAGCGTGTGTGAATTAAATGCCATTTAATGGGGTGGTTGAGGAGGTTTATATAGAGAAGAGGGGTTTCCAAACTAAGAGTTTTAGCTACATCTTGGACATCGCTAAACCCATTCCATAAGCATCAGTGAAGTCCCTCACCCGATGGTCCTTTGACGTGCATGTGCTTCTTCCCCTCAATCCGCGCCAGTGCATCCTTAGCTGTTGGATCCGAGGCACGGACGGCTGAGGGTGCACCACGTTGTCCAAGCTACCCACAAGTGTGCGTGATGGGTGTGTGTTAACTATCCGATTACTAATCGACTGTTGAGAATTCACGCAGGCGCACGCTGTGGATCACGCACATTGCTTCCTGGGTGCTTCCATGTGCTTCTGTCGTGTCGCATGGCCTCATCCCTACAGTTCGCATGCGCATCAACAGCTAAATTTTGATCGTGCGTGTGGATGCGGCTGTGTGTGTCTCAAACGCGCGTCCCTGGCAAGTGTGGAGAGGCGCTAACCGCTGTGGCACGCTCGCGCTTTGTCATGGTTTTACGTGAATGCTCAGCCGTTCGATGGACGATCAGACGACCAAGATGCATCTTGCGTGATGAGCATGGCTACAGCATCGGTGCAGGCGTAGTGGATGGCACCACATGGCCTCTTGTGGGCCATTGATTTGATGATCAACGGCCAGAACTTCTTGGGCTGGCCGAGGGAGCTTTGGATGTCAAATTTAAGTGATTTTGAGTCCATTGGACTCCATTCATCGATTTGAATCCATCCGTGTTGTCCGATTTCTCATTTAAGGCTTGTTTCAACATGCACTTGTACATATGGCCATTAAACATTGATTTTTAAGCAATCTTAATTTGCAATGCATGCAATGCTCCCATGCCCATCATGGTATGCTGTCAATGCACATATACCCACTAAAATAAACTTTGGTTGATGGAATTATCATCACTGAATGCAGAGTTATCACCAAGCCCCAAGGCCCATCTCCCAAATCTCACCCAACCCACGATCAACATAACAAGGTCAAGGACAAAACCAAGAGGTGGAACAGAAACCTGTCCCCCAGAAAGCCAATTCTTTCCTTTATCCCAGATCTTATCCCACCTGCACACTAGAGGACTGTCAGAATCTGACATAACGAGACCATTAAGGAATGCACAAGTCACTATCCCATTACGTGATATCCTCACTCTCAATCCCACTTTGCATGACTTATCCAAAAAAGAGGTGGAAGAACCATCACAGGAGAAGGTAGTATTGTCTGAAAGTGTGAGTGCCATAATCAAAAATAGTCTACCTCCTAAGAAATCCAATCAAGGCACCCTACTGATCCCTTGCAATATCGGTGGTACAAATTTCAACCTGGCTATACTAGATCTTGGTGATTCAGTCAACCTAATCCCAATCGTCCTATTTGAAAAACTACGGATTGGATAGCTAAAACCCATTGATGTTACTCTACAATTGGCTAACCAAGCTATAATCACCCCAATTGGGCCAGTAGCGGATGTGGTAGTTAGAATCAAAGAATTCAGCTACTTAGCTGATTTCCTAGTCCTTGACATGGATATGCCACAACAAATACAAAATATGCCCTTTATTTTGGGAAGATCTTTCTTGGCTAGTGTACGAGCCATAATTAATTGTGAATCAAGGCACATGGTAATTGCCTCTGGAGAGAAGCAAACTGAGATCAATATTTTTGAGGCATCATCTAAAGGAAAAGTAAAATGCTCGGTAGAACAATTAGGTTTGATTCAGGATCTCATAATTGTGTTGATAGTAGAAAACCTAGAACTAAAACTGAAAGTTTTCCACATGATTGGGGATTTCGATTCAGTCGAGCATGATTCCAGCAAATTGAGAGTATTGGAGGCTTTCACCTTTGATCTTGAGAAAACATACATGGATTTCAGGGAACAAGATAACAATCAACGGGATTTAGATTTTTATTCCATGGATCTGGAGACATTTCATTATCGTCTTAAGGACCTCCAAGAATTGGTCATAGTAGATATTGAGAGTGACCACAATCTAGAGTATGAATGCTCTATAGTTTTGGAATTGGTTGGTCAAAAAGGTACTCTCCAGACATTCACTTTTGGGATGAAAACTATAGAGAAGAATGATTAGATGAACCAATCTTTGAGTCAATTTTCGAGGAATTCATCTTACACCATTAGAAAAAAATCAAGATGAATCATTAGAAAAGGATCCCTGGGGTCACATTGCACAAGAGGAACCACACATCTGGGATATGCTGACTAGATTTACCTCTGTTGGGTCCTAGAACCACAACGATGTTACTTCAGAAACCCATGATCACTACATCGTCCGAGTGATTCCTCCATTCAAACTCCATAAGAGCCACCAAGAAATGTACTAATTTGACCCATATCATAGACCATCTAGAATGACTCTTCATCATAATTTGATACTCATTTGTGGCCATCTAATTCTCATCCAACACGATCACATATTTTTCCCTATCACTCATCATAATGCGGCAATTGACATCCTTTTAAGCTCTTTGCACTTAGTCGATCCCATTAAACTTAGCGCTTAACGGGAGGCAACCCGTCATTCCAAAAACTTGAGACCCTTTTGATCATCCTTTTGAGCTACACTCCTACTACACTTTTTGAGTTCAACTTTAGAACAACCGACTCCACCTTTGGTACTTGTATCGAAGCATGAAATCATTCGCAACAGTCATCCCAACTTGTTCACCTACCCTTTGATCCTATTCTAATCTTGAACAAAACTACTTTTATACCCTCCTAGTTTACAATGAGATAATTGCAAAACTTAGGCACAGGGGGATGTTAAAGTGCAAACATATGGAAATTCAGGGTTCTCACAAAAAAATATATATTCAAAAAATTAAGTAAAATGATAAAAAATAAAAAAAATTGAAAAAGAAGAAAAAATGGAGGAAGGGGAGAAATTTTGAGAAATTATTGCAAATATTTATTGAGGAAAAAAGGAGAAAATTCAAATGCAAAAAAAGCAAAAAGCAAGAAAAAATGATAGTCATAGCACTTGATTATGGAAATTACTTAAGTTCTAGGCCTAATCAAAAGAAAAATTAAGTCATGAAGACAAAGAGACAAGGGGATTAGTATGAGTGCTGATCTTAGGCCTCTTAGGTTTATTTTAGGGCTTAATCACTTACGTATCCATTAAGATTTAGATTAATCCTCAAGAGGTTGAGGAAATTGCGAGGCTAACTTAGTAGGTATAAGGCTTAGGGATTATTCAGCCCTGTTGCTTGCCCTTTGGTTTGCATGACTTAGTAACCTAAGCACCCAAGAAATCACACACTAAGTCTGGTTCAGTGCGCTTAATAAAGAAAAACCTACGAAAAGTGTTCTATTATGAAAAGCCTTCTCAAAGATCTAGGTTAGGAGCAGCTCAACAACACAAGTTGATTGGATAAGTTCCCGACATGGAGAGATAGGAAATTCCCCTTGAAGATGTCTAATAACATATCGTATCCTCGGTGCTTTTCTCCTAGGATATTTAAATATCCTACCAGGGGCATGTAAGCACCTTGTGTTGGTTCGGGTGCCATGGATGGGATTATCTCGAAATGTTAATTTCCAGGGATTGAATTTAGCTACAGAACGCCATGGGAGACACTATCTCAAAGTGTCAAAAGCCAAGGTTTTGGGGGTTGCTATGGGCGGTGCTATCTCGAAGCATCGAAAGCTAAGAACCCTTCGTGGATTGATGGTAGGGACAAGGAATTCGATATAAACCGTGTTTAAGGCCAATTCGAGGCTAGATCTAGGGAAATCTAAGAAAAAAAAGAGGGAAACTCTCCAAAAAAAAATCCTTCTATCTCTCTCTAAAAAAATGCACTAGCAAACTGAACCTAGACATGCTACATTTTATGCAGAGTACTTTAATCGCTGGGTTCAACGAACCTCTGGGTAGTTTTTGTGGGCCTTAAAACCTTAGCAGTAGACTTAGGCTGAAGCTGGTTTGGTCTAGATCTTGATTGATACTTGAGTAACCTTTAGGACTATTATTGGTATTCTGACTTAATTTCTAGAGAGTAACACAAATCATGCATCAAAACATAAAAGCGTGGTCTAGAAATCTAGTTCTTTCCATAAGATTTTGCTAAGAGACTACTAAAAGCTAGGCATGAGGGTATGATGGGAAAACCACCATAGGCCCTAACTGGCCACTTTTAGTCAGTTTTAGAAGATCAATTCACCTACATAACCATCTGCAGTTATAACTCCACTTCAGGCTATTTTGAGAAGAGAACAAGAAACTAGAGTTAATTATGTAATTTTAACAATATGCCATGCATATAGAATAACCAAAGGGTTTATCAAGGGTGAAATAAAGGTCAAATGAACATTTAAATCTAATAAGTGGGTCCATACAGATTGAAATAGGGTTTCACGCATTTCGACAACCAACAAAGCACCCAAAAACCTAATTTCAGACCTACTTAAATTACTATGATTTTGATTAGGATAAAATCCATCTAAACCTTCTAAAATTCATAGAAAAATATCAATGAGGTTTGGTACCCCTATGTTGAGCATTGGAACCAATTTTGGCCTTAAACAAAGTCACATGCACAATTCTACACTAAGTTGGGTTTCTACACAAATTGCCTAGTCAAAATTGGTCAAAACTAAAATCCAATTTCACCATCAGATTTCTTGGGTCAAAATTAAGTTCGTACCAAAATTTGGGCCCAATCAGAGTTCATCCTGACCTAGTTTGCATTTTAGTCCTTTTAAACTTTATTTTTCACACTTAAGCCCATAACTTTCAAAATATTTTCATTTAGCCCCCTAACTTCTCATCATTTTCTCCAAACAGGTCCCTACCACCATTAACAGTGTGAACGCATCAACACTGACCTTCAAGATAGGATTTCTCCCTTTTTTCTCTATCATTCCCTTCAAAAATTGGAAGGAAGGATCTTGAGAGAATCCCCAATCACCTAAATCTTGTCTTGGGCTCCAATTCCCCTTGTGAAGCTCGTGTGAACTCTTGGATATCAGGGATCACTTTTCCTGGAATTCTGAGCTCCTTAAGCTTATTTCCAAGCTTAGAACCTACCTGAAGCCTTTAAAAGGACCTCCATTGCTTTGCCTAGCTCCTTAACGAGTTCTAGGCCCAGAAATCCTCCATCTTCTCTACCTCCCGCCTACTCCAAAGACAGCTTGGGTGACCTTCTCCTTCCTATCCCTCGAATGCTGCCACATTATATAGGCATCAGGTTTGCCTTCCCAAGCCTCGTCCTCATCTCGCCATACCTACGAGAAGCTCCTTCCCCCTTCAGGCTTCGCCATCCTTCCTCCCAGAGGAACCCTTCGTCTCCAGCATTGACCAATCATAGCCGGAGCCATCTTCTCATCTCCTTCATCAACAATCAATCTAATTCAACTCCTCATCTCACCCTAACTCGATCCAAACACTCACCACCCACTTTATCATGCTCCCAAACCATTGCCACCATCTTCTTCCATGTCTCTGACATACCACCAGCGACCATGCGAAACCACCATACCACACCTAACCACTCACTACCGATCTCAAAAGCTCCGTCGTGTCCTCACAACCAAAACTCCTTAAGAAATTCAGGGGATTAGACTCGCACACATGCCACTAAACTCTAGCTTCACTACGCTACCTTCTCGAGTTCGCCGGACCTCCACACGTACTCCCACTCCATGCAAACACCACCAGCACGATCACCACATTCGCGCGATCCTCCTAAGCATTTCTGACGTGGCTGAGAGGCCATCCTCTTCTTTTCAGGTTATCACTAGAGCACTGCCGTCGCCCCCAACTACTCTGACCTTGACTGCAGTTCTCCGGCCTCAAGCACTCGCGAATCCACCACCAGGTGCTACTGACGACTCCCAGGTCCTCTTCAAGGACCTCAATTGGAACCATTGTTGGAACCTTGTTCCACATCTCGTTTTGGTATTAACAAAATTATTGTAGATTAATGTTTGCAATTGAGTGTTTTTCAGATTTAGGTGAAGATCAAGGCAAACATTGAACTATGGCAAGGAGGCAAGACGACAAGAAGTTGATGATAGAAGATCATATGGAGTTTATTTTGTTTATTAGATTTGGTTTTATTTTATTCTTAGAATGTATGCCTCTTAACAAAGAAACATGAATTAGATCGTAAAAATCATATAGAGATAAATTAGGATAAAACATTATGATCATTCGATTTATTTCAAAGTGCATATTGTTTAAAAGATAGTTTTCTAATATTTAAAGTACTTGCAAAAATAGGTTAGTAATCTTGTTGTATTCATGTTTAAAAATGTACTTGTTAACCCACAAGTACCAGTACTAAAGTTTAGTACCGATACATGTGAGTTACAGGCTTGGGTTTTTTTCTCAAAGAAACAAACTTGTACCCTGTGATGAGACCACATTTGTGGTCCAATTAATACATAAATGCCTAATTATTATGGTAGCATCTACATATACAAAGCATACTTTGATATGTAAATAAATTAATGTTTGCATATAACGGCATACATGAATTTCATGTATTGGTTTAGATGATTTTTGTAAATAACCCTATTTGTTTTTCTTTTGTTTTCTTCCTTCTCGTAGAATGTGTAACTCCTTCTAGACTCAATGCAACGCCTGCGTGCCTCTTTGCACTCCCACAGCAGCCAACAGTGCACTCGTGCCCATCCAAGTTGATCGTGCATCCCACACTCTCTCAACAACAACCTCTCCAAACCGCCCCATCACCAAGACTATTGGAGAGGATCTTGGTGGAAGAAACAAACCAAGAAGAGTTAAAAAGAGGCACAGCCGGCCCCAGGGGGCTCTCTTCCCTTCCTCTACACCATGAAGCAGAGCCTGCATCGTGGAAGCCACGTGCACTGTGGCCCTCTCAGTGTGCACTGGGGTGCCACCGTGAACTCCTCGTCGATCGGCGGTGCGGTGACAGTGCAATGCCCTGCAGCCAACACCACACACCAGGCTACACGTCCCCTTTAGTCTCCTTTCCACGCCCTACCCGTACACTCTACGTGCACCGCTCAGCACCCCCTCATGGCCAGAACTACCTGCCTGCGCTTTAGCAAGCACGCGTGTTCAGCCACCTAACAGCAGCCGCTCCAGCCAGCGAACAGCAGCCCTGCTATGTGCATCCCCCTCACCGTGCACCCAATTCCACAGCCGATCCCCTCTTCTTCTTCTTCCTTTGCTTCCTTCAACTTGCCTGCAACCAAACTGAAGGAACCCTCCACAGCCTCGTAGCCAACCATCTCGCCGGCCACACCCGCATGCAGTTGCACCCACGCGCAGCCGCGCCCGCGAGCAGCCACACCCTTATGCACGTGCAACACCTCAGCACGTAGCAACCACCCCCGTGCGGCTGCAGTCCTTGCCACTCCTCTCCACCGCCACCCACTGTTCGGCTGGCCACCACCGGCCATCTCCTGCCTTACCGTCATCGTCACGAGATCCTCTCCTCCGGTGGAACTCCTCCAATAAAGCAAACTGCCGGCGACGCCTCCTCCAGTGTGCAGCGAAGAGAGAGAAAGTTTCCTTTGTTTTAGAATGAATTAAAATTTACATTTTTTGCCAATGTCAATTTAACATTTGGATTTATTCAGGTGAAATTGCATGGGTGCACTTACAATTTTGTGAATTGGCTTAACTTATGTTATGTGCATCATTTAACATTGAAATTGAATTCAAATTTGTATGCAATTCAAAATTACATGATATGCCACTACACATGCATCATCTACACACTTTTGGGAGCTTGATTTCTGATGCAAAATTTACATAAATAGTCTGCAACTTCTCATGAAATTGCAAGTTCCATTTAGAGTAGCATATTCATTGAATTGATTTCGCGAATGTGTCTACGAACATGACTACTCTCTACTCGTGAATTTGTTGGATCTATTCCTCCCTGTGGATACAACATCCCTTTTGTGGTTTAAATTGATATCTATTTTAATCTTTGATTAAGAGATTTCCACCACATAAATTACAATGACATATCATTCTATTATCTTCTTAATCAAGAGAAATTCTCTCACACCAAGTGGCACCGTTTCCAGGGAGGCAACAGACGCAATAGATTCACCTGATTATTTTTGAGTATTCTGAGTTGCGCAATTATCTGAACATTCTTTATTTTTTTTGTGCGAGGAATTTGATGGGGAGACAGGCGCAATACAGTAGCGACATCAACCTTGGGCGACGCCCACACGAGGAGAAGACGCAGGAGACCTAGATCCCACTTTCACTGGGGATTCCCCTTCGTCACAAATTTTATTTCTGTCTTCTCGCCCTTGTAGTAATTGGAGCTGAATTTTTGGGGGTCTGTCCCTACATTCTTTAGCTACTAGGGTTTACATTCTTCTGTGTGCGTGACTCAGTTTTCTTCTTGCTTGCCTCTAAAACAAACAAAGGAAAATATCGAGCTACATGTTTACGAGTTGCATGCCCTTAGGTGGGCACATTTAGGGGTGATTGTGTAGCACATTAGATCTCATTGTTGCATTGCGAGCATATTGGCACGAAGATTGCTGGAGACACCTTTCTAACCTTTGCATCCAGCTCCTGTTCACGCATTTGCATTCGGATTAAAATTCAAGACCACCAAATTGATTGAATTTACTAATTTACTGGTTGGCTAACTAAAATTGGGACTGATAATTAGTTCGATCTTAAAATCAAATCACACTTGATCTGATTCAAAGGGAGTTGTCTATGTTTTTGGAATAAAAAAAGATTTGCGGTGTGATGCACACTTCTGACACTGAGCACGCACATTAGGCACCACACTAAGGCTCGATCCCTTAAGGCTATAGGCACCTATCTCTTTATCAGTGCAGGCCCTCCTATCGTGCTTTGTGGTGGTGGTACTATCTTTTGACCAAGTGTTTTGATACTTCACGGAGTGGGACACTGCTTAAAGGAATAAAAGTGTAGCTAAGAGGCACTGCATACACATCGCCTCAAAGGAAGGGTTCGCCCTACTTGCATCCCTTTGTTCATCCTTGGAGTAACTTCTCACTTGATCACCTGGGAGTATCATCTAAGCAAAGTATAGGTCCTAGGGCACTCGAAGGTTGAATTAGGTCATGTAATTGCAGTGAATAACTTGTTTGGCTATCTATATCAACCAATTCTACCTCCGCAACAAAGAATGTTAAGATCTTAAGTCATCACCCCTCTTATACCACTTACGTGGGAACGGAGGGATAAGCCTTGACCTTTTTACCTATCTTTGGAGTGGAGGTTTCACTTACTCAATCAACAAGAACTTGAATTGTGATTGATATTGTATGCTTGGTAGATGCTCTCTTGAGGGCAATCGAGTGTTTGATCTTGAGCCCGAGGGAATTCTTAGGAGAGCTCACCTAGGAGATAAAAGAGAAGGCATGGCTGATTAAGGAGCAAATCAACAAAGGACCCTGAGGGTCTATTTTATTCCAACCAACCAACCCGCACAAGCATTGAGACGACCGACAAGGGATAATCCATATGTGATCAAGAGCAGTACCATATCTTTGTTGCCCTGCTTCTATGGTACTACTAGAGAGGACACCTACCAGCATTTGGAGGAATTCATCAAGGTCTGTTCCACGGTGAAGCTCCAGGGCTTTACTGATGAAGCCCTGATGAGGACTCTATTTCCATTCTCGCTAAAGGATAAGGCCAAGCACTGGTATCATACCCTCGATGCAAGTGTAAATGATTGGGCCACCCTTAAGGGAGAATTCTTGAAAAAGTATTTTCCTATGAGTAAGACCAACCATTACAGAAGAGAGATTATGGGTTTTACTCAACAGGAAGGGGAACAATTTCATGAGACTTGGGAGCGCTTTAATGACCTTCTTAGGTTATGCCCCCACCATTAGGTGCCAAGATGGCAGTTGGTCGAAAGGTTCTATAATGGATTATCAGAAAGGCATAGGCAAACCATCGATGAAGCTTGTGCAGGAACCTTCATGACCAAAACTGAGGATGAAGCCTAGGCATTATTTGAAACATTAAGTGACAACTCCATACATTTGTCCTCTGCCTATCAAGAAAGAAAACCATCAATCTTGCAGAGGAAGATAGAGGCCCATGAAGCCGAGGCTTCTCAAGATTTGGCTTATCAGATTCAATTATTGAATAAAAACTTTGATTGGCTTTCAGCAAACCCCAACATGAACTCGCAAGCAGCCTCTATCTTTCAGTCTTCAAGTGAATGCTCCATTTGCCAAAGCACAATGCACACCACTGCAGAGTGCCACCAGGCAAATCAATTCCCTGAGTTGATTCAGGCCAACTTGAATGCGGCCCAAAGTTTCCACCCACCTCCTCGTAATAACCCTTATTCCAATACCTATAATCTAGTGTGGTAGAACCATCCAAACTTTTCTTGGAAGCAAGGTGATGCTTCTAACACATGGAATACAAGACCCCTACCTCCCCAACCCATATACCAACCATCCTATGAAAGCCCTCCTTAGAATAAGCCCTTTGAGATGGATGAACATAAAGCCATGATGAAAGTGAAGCAAGAGCATCAGAATATGGTCATCCAATCTCAGAATAAGATGATTACTGATATGTAATCCCAAATTGGTCATCTTACTAAGGCAGTTAGGAAACGTGATCCGGGGAAGCTACCTAGCTCTTCTGAGGAGAACCCTAAGGGAAAGGGGTCGTATTCAGGGAGCACGCCCAAGCTGTGACCATGCTAAGGAGTGGAAAGAAAATTGACAAGCCTGATAACACTCCTACGATTAAGTCTCAAAATTCCCCTTCTACACCCGACTCGACTTCCATCTCCACCGAGGAAGAGCCACACTGTTCTCCCTCGCTTGAAATCAACCACAATAAGGATGTCATCCTTCCACAACCCCTCTTCCACCATGATAACCCCTCTACCCAAAAGTCAAGGGTGCCCTATCCAAAGCACCTATCTACTCCTAGGGAATCTTCTGTTGGCTCGCTTGGAGCCAAGGATAGGATGGAGGAGATTATGGACACTTTTAGGCAAGTCCTGATCAATTTGCCTCTGTTGGAAGCTATCAAACAGATCCCGCCCTATGCCAAGTTTCTAAACGACCTATGCACCCAGAAGCACCGATCTAGGAGACAGGTTGAAGTTAAAATCATCCTGCCTGACCATGTTTGCTCGGTTCTCCAACATGGAACACCCCCCAAATGAAAGACCAGGGGCCTCATATATTTCAGTAGTTATAGGAAACCAACACATTGACGAGGCTCTACTCGATCTGGGTGCGAGGGTGACCATTTTACCGAGCTCTGTCTGCGACCTTTTGGGAGGAGGCAAGTTAAATCCTAGTCCAGTCATCCTCTAGGTCACAGATAGATCACTTAAGACACCATGGAGATTATTGGAAGATGTCCTTGTCAGAGTGGAGGACTTCTTCTTCCTTGTTGACTTTCTGGTGCTAGATACTGACCCATCTAAAAAGCTCACAAAGCCATCCATTATTCTATGACACCCCTTCTTGGCCACAGCCAATGACTCTATCAATTGTAGATCAAGGGCACTTAAAATGGGCTTTGGGAACAAGAAGATCTGGCTGAATGTTTTTGATACTTGCAAACAATCTAGATTTGAAGATTGTTCTCAGATTGAGGTCATTGATGAAATAATTGAAGAGACTACCTAATTGCACAGCAAAAATACATCAACAATTGTGCCATCTTGTGCTATTTCCTAGCATTGCCAGTGCATATTAGGTAGCCATAGTTGCATTTGTAAAAATAAATGCATACATGCATTTATTTGAGAGGGGAGGAGAGTGAATAAATTGGCCTTGTAATTAACATATTCTTCAAGTGCTGCCTCGCAAAATCTCCATCTTCATTTTTTATTTGGCTTTGATTGTCTTCATCTCCACACGGCTACAGGGCATGGCTGCTTCTTCTTCGCGCCACTCCCTGCCAGTTGCATGCTTAGCCATGCATGCAGCCCAGGGCATGGTTGTGCATGACTCATTCCTCTTTAAAAAGGACACAGCCATCTTCCTTGCGGTGAGCCTGGTACACACAACACACACAACACCCTTCCTTCTCCAGGCCATCTCCTTCCCTCTCCCCTCCATACGTAGCCTCTCTTCCTCCTAAGGAGCTACGCTGTGGGTAGGAGCAGCTCACAGTGGTACACGACTACCACTGTGAGTCCCACCATTGCCTAGCTCATCAAAGAGCCGGTGGGTGTGGTGGTTCACCTCTCTATTTTCTACATTCAAACACTTCCGCCATTGCCACAGACTCAAGCTTGGAAGCTCAGCAGCGGCAGCATGGCGCAGCAGCCTCTCGCCCGCGCGCAAGCCACCGCGCGCCCCTGCAGCAGCCGGCACAGCTTCTTCCGTGCACGCAGGCCCGCTCCACAGTGCCTGCGCATGCAGAACCGACCGCAGATGACCACCCGCGCCGAGCGCGCACTATAGCTATTGTTGATGCTAAAGAGCGCGACAATGTAGCAACAGTGCGGTGACCAGAAAGTTTCTTAGTTATCCGGTCACCACGCGCTCTCTTTCCACGCCGCAACCGTCGCCAGCCCGTCCGCACACCTGCTTCCGCATACGCTCGCGCCCGCTACGTCTGCTCCAGCACCTGCTTCTTCGCCAACGTTCACCTCAGTGCGCAGCGCACTGCGCCCTCACACCACTCCCTTCAGTGCGCGCCTGCGCTTGTGCACGCCTGCACGTGCACGCTCCTGCTTGCACCACTAGACGTCGGCTGAAGCCTCTGGGCGATTTAACCAGCAGACGCTCTCTCTCTCTCTCTCTCTCTCACAGACACACACCTCACTTACACACACACACCACACCTATACACACTCACGTGTATGCACACACTCACTCAGTTGTACACGACTATATACTTATATATATATGTACATATATATATTTATATATATATATACATATATCTATACATATATTATTACCTTCACAACTAAGTATAAGTATATATACATATATATATATACATATATATACACATATATTTATACATATATATATATATATACAAATATACATACATGCATACATATATATCTACATCTGTAAATACATATATATATATATATATATATATCCATCTACATATCTTTATGTACATAGATACTTATACTAATATATCTATATACATATATACATATATATAACTATATACATATATTACTATATATATATATATGTATATATATCTATATCTATATATAGTTATATATACATACATCTATCTATATATATATTTACATATCTATATATATATACATATATAACTACATATACACCCATATAATTATAACCATATCTATATCTATACATATAAATATATATTTATATACATACATATCTATATATTTTCATATCACCTACCACACATGTATCGCGGGAATATCTACACCAGCTACTGATATTCCCCGATAAACGAGTGCAGAAAGCGTCTCCGCTCACACCTTCCACCCATCCATCCTACACTCCACGCAGCACTTCATCCTGTTAGTTGTGTCTTCCTAGATGACGATCAACTCGACACTGTGCTACACGCCATTTCCACCTCCACCCCCACCTCTCTCTCTATATATATATACTATATTTATCTTATTTCTATTTCTCTTTCCTGCTATTAAAAGGATAAAAAAATATATAGTAAAAGAGAAAAGATAATCTTTTTCTTGCAAGTACTCGGTCTTGCGGATAGCAAGACCAATTTTGGAACCCTAAGTTGGTTCAAAGCCAAGAACAATTTGGCTCTAAGCCAAGGACCTGATTTTGAGGTTGTACCTCAAGGACAAAAATTATAAAAAAAATTCGTAAAGAGAAAAACACCAAAAACATGACAAACGAACGGAAGGAATTCGTTGTAGGAAAGGCATAGAAACTTATTTACCTCAAATCCTGCTTCCCTGAGTTCGACCTTGGGCCTAAAAATGACCAAGATAAAATCAAGTATGCCAGGTTAAAAATTTTCTAAAAAAGATGGTTAGGTTCGATTTTGGTTAACCACTATATTCATTTCGACGATTAAATCACCATATTAACACAACCTATCCGAGCTCGACCACACTTTTTCTGGCACCGTTGTCGGGGAAGTATGCATTCAGGTAAGTTTCTACTCCATTCCTTTAATTTTTCTCTTCTCACACCCTTCTCTTCATGGGTGTTTGTTAGTGTGCAGGTGAATCAGTTGCAAGGAGAGGGCAGGCAGACGAAGTCAGAGACGTGGACAGATCCAAGGCAGGAACGAGAGCGTAAAGCCGTCGGCACCGCACTGGAACTTCGCCCACGTTGCTGAACAGGTAAGTCTCTCTTTCTTAGCAACTTAGGTCAACTTGTCACCTTAATAAAAAAAGAAAAAACTAAAAACACTTCTTGGGATCTCTTGGAGCAAGTGGATTAAAAATCACTTGTTTGATTGTTTGCCATCACTCCTACCGCCCCAGGATTTCTTGCCAAACTTCGCATAGCGAAGATCCAAGAATCTTGATTCTTGAATCTTTCGCCGTGTGAAGTATTCTTTGAGGCAAAAATAAAAGATTGATTGCCATCCCTCTTTACCTCATTTATCTGCAATTCGGGATCACATTTTTGGTGGGGAGACTTGGAATTGAGTTGATTCCAACCCCACCATGACCTTTAACGTGCTTAAGATTTGATCCCGAATACTTCAACCCCAACAATTTGATTTTCTTTATCTTATGGTTGAACCTTGTGTGTGGAACATCATTCTGGTGATTGGGAGCACTTGAATTGAAATGCTTTGGCTCCCTTTCACACTAATCTAAAATTGACTCTTGCATCCACACATGAAATCTCCATTTAGGGAAGCCCATTGCATTTTAGCATGCATTAACCAACTGACATTGAAGAAGGGTTTGTTGGGCTTAGAAAAAAAAAAAACTTGTATTCTCTCAAGACCCGGAGATTGGTTGAATTGGTAATTCAGTGAAATCCTAAAATCCATACTACTTAAGGTTGAAACTCTAAAAACCATTCACCAATTAAAACTTCAATTCGGGGAGATTTCCCCGTTGCATACTTGGTTTACACACTTTATAAAATCAACCACTCGGGCATTACCCGTAAATAATGCCCTTCACCTTCTAGAAGCACTTAATCCTAAGCCTCTAACTAAAACTGGTAGCAACTTGACCCTTATTAAGGATTGGAGGTCTAACTACCTGCGTGTAGCACCTATGTGCTGGTGAGGGTTCCCGCATGCTATCGGGTGTCTAAGACTGGGGCAAACGGCCTTTCAATCTGGCCCGGTGGTTCCGCAATGCTCGCATTCGGTTCTGCAGTTCGTGATAGTAGGTAACTTAGATCTTTAGGTCTAAGGGCACACTGTAGAGGTTAGGAATTTGATTGTATTGATTTGTCATCAAGTGTACCTTTGCGGCATCATTTCTCTCATCTCCTTTTCCCTACGTATCCCCCCAATTCCTCCTGCGGTAGTGCATGTTTGGGAGGATGTCACAAAACCCTGAACTATTTGAATTGTCTGATAATTTTAGGAAAGAAGCGAAATCGTCCTCCTCCTCAACAAACATGGCTGCACGCCCACCCCCAAATCCCGAGGGAGGAAACTGCCCTCAAAACCATCCAGGTGGTGGAGCCTTGGATCCCCTAACTCGCCTCCAAGCCCAAACAGAAATGTATAATGAACAAATTGAAGCAATTAGGGAAATATTAGAGGAAATGCAGAACCCTCCCGAACGGTTGGAGCCTAGGTCTCTTAGCTCCTATCAGAATCTCGCAGCTACAGAGACCATAGGACAAATTCGGGTCCCCATGGGTGGGGACGACTTTGAATTGAAACCTAACATAATTGGCCTGATAAATTTTCACTTCCATGGTCTTGCAAGCGAAGATCCTTTTCTCCACTTGGAAGACCTAACCTGATTTGCTGAAATAGTTAAACTGAGAAATATCAGGTTACCAATAGTCCTCATGAAAATGTTCCCGTTTTCATTGCTGGATAAAGCGTCGGAGTGGTTACGTACCCTTGGGAGAACCATCCACTCTTGGGAAGAGATGCGAACAACGTTACTCAAGAAGTTCTTCTTAATCGGGCGAACCAATGCACTTCGCTGTGCTATCACTTCCTTTACGCAACAAAACGACGAACAGTTTCATGAGGCATGGGAGAGATATACTGACCTCCTCAGGAAGTGTCCGTGCCACGGTCTGCATAAGTGGCATATAGCCCAGATTTTCTACTATGGGCAAAATGAGACTTTGAAGTAGATTGCAGATGCTTCCTGTGGAGGAAATTTCATGAATAAAGACAAGAATGGAGCATTCGAATTATTTAAAAATATGAGCGAAAACTCAATGAACAATGCTTCCATTGTCGCCTTTAATCGTACCAGCCTGCCGCGTAATATCCACGAAGTTGACATGGGACCCTCCCATTCATCCACAGATCTCAGCTTTATCGCACAGAAATTGGATGAAGTCACCGTCGTGCACAAGCTAGACGAGCTTCTGGCCAACCCTTCCCGTTCTATGGCAAACACCCCCACCTCACCACTTTGTCACAATTCCAATTCTTCCAGCACCAAACTTATCCCTAGAAACCCTGTAAGACCTTCCTTACCGAGTGTCGCGCTGAGCGATTCGGTAAGTCATGTTGATTTGGCTTCTGCAAGCCAATATTTTGACATGGAGGACCAAGCCTCCGTGTGCTCGGAAGCATATTTACATGCGGACGCATCTTCTGGCATAGAAGACGCTTGCACCCTAGGGAACAACCCGTTCTTTGCCACTTATAACCCAGGGTAGCGAAATCATCCGAACTTCGCATGCTCCAGCAACCTGCAGTGCCAAAACCTCGTGGGTGGACCAATGCGACCGTCTGCACCCGTCATCCCAAGGGCCTAGTCTAATCCTTGGCAAATCCACCATCGGGTCCTTGCGTACTGCAAATAGAACACACATCAAGTCCTCTTGATAAATTGATGCGAATGATGACGGAAATGTCAAAGCGCCATGAAGAGAACCTGACCTCTCTTCAGCACCAATTGGCGCAGCAGAATGCTAAGATCAGTAAACTACGCATGGTGACTTGATCTTAGGGCACTCTCCCAGCCAAACCTGTTCGCAACCCACAAAATTTCGTACCCCTTGGTCAACCACATGTATGACCTTCTCAGGGGTAGGTTCATCAGATTCTGCAGGCTTCGAGCATTCCACCAAGATTTCAGGCTAATCCCGCTGTAGCACCTCAATCTTATGTCCCTATTGCGAACCCTCCTCCACCTTATGATCCCACTAGACCCGCATCGTCCAATGCGATCACTACGAGGAGCGGTAAGCAGACTATCGATCCTCCTCGACCTGATCCTAGCCCATCTTCTTCATCGCCCTCTCATTCGGGATGCATGCCGCATTCGCGAGAGGATGATACACCCAAATTGGTGATAGAATCAGTCCCATTCCCTGAGGCTCTACTGAGGGAGCCAAAAGGCAAGAAGAAGGATATGCAGGCCTTTGATAACCTGCGCAATTTGTCTAGGGATGTTGAAACCAAGGTACCACTGCTAGAGGCTATCGACCACATACCTACTGTCGCCCGATTTTTCAAGGACTACACAACACCCAGGCGACAGTAAAGAAAACTAAGAATCCGGTGGTTCTCTTGCCTCATGTGAGTTGTGCTATACTGTCAAATCTACCACCGAAGCAGAAAGATCCGGGCACACCGTTTATTTCCTGTAGCATCCAAGGTTGCAATTTTAACCATGCCCTGCTTGATCTAGGATCTTCCATCAATCTTATACCAACCATCATGCTCGAAAAATTTTCCTTGGGAAATCTGAAACCCACCCCTGTCACGTATAGTTGGCAGATCATTCTGTCAAAATTCCAAAGGGTGTGGTGGAAGACGTGGTGGTTAGGGTCAACAGTCTCTGTTTTCCTGTTGACTTTCTTGTTTTAGATATGGAAGTTCCTAGCTCACTTTCTGATTGTCCGATCATCCTTGGTCGACCTTTCTTGGCCGTATCCCATGCCCATATCGACTATGAGTCGGGCTGTATTGTGATTGCCGTTGGATCTGAGAAGCTCAAGCTTAACATCTGCAAGGTAGCCAAGAACTTTGATTGCGATTGCATCGAGGATGACACGTCTGACGAGGACATGGCCGTCAGCGTGTGTATCGGACTAATTGGGATGTATTATGACTGCTGCAGATTACCTGTAAATACTGACGATTGCCTGATCGACACATATTGTGACGTTCCCCCATCCCTCCCTATTCTCGTACCTTCTCCTGACCAGACTTCTGACGAGGTTTTCTCCACTCCCCATACCTCGTGGTCTGAGTCATATTTGGGCTACTCACCACCGGTTTACACTCTTGAAGACCGGATTGCCCTTTCTTTCCCGCCAAATCAAGCGGAGTTCAACTCCACACTGGGACCTTGAGCCCATATACTACTCACTGGGGCTATTCCTTTTTGGATCCATCTATCCAAGAAGCCCCTCCTCTTGGCCAATTTGAGGGACAACTTCTTCCTCCTTACTTGTTTTCCAATCTTCCTGGGACACACTCGTCCCAAGAAATGCTAGATCTTTCACCATCCACTCCCGAGCTGAAGGAGCTACCTAGTACACTTAAGTATGTTTTCTTGGGACCAAATGAAATGCTCCCCGTAATCATTAGTTCAAAGTTGTCCAAGGAGCAAGAGTGCAAATAACGAAGGTCCTTATGGAACACAAGGCAGCCATTGGATGGTCTTTATTAGACTTAACTGGCATTAGCCCCTCCTACTGCACTCACCGTATATATACGGACGAGGAGGCTTGACCTTCCCGCGAGATGCAGCGACGTCTCAACCCTAACATGCGGGAGGTCATTAAGAAGGAAATTATTAAGTGGCTAGATGCGGGTATAATCTACCCGATCAGTGATAGCTCCTGGGTGAGTTTGATTCATGTTGTGCCCAAAAAGGCGGGATTCACCATCCGTGTCAATGACAGGGGAGAATCCATCCCTACACGCACTCCTACATCCTAGAGAGTGTGTGAAGATTATAGGAAACTCAATGCTGCAACTAAGAAACATCACTTTCCGCTACCTTTCATTGACCAAATCCTGGAGCGGTCAGCAGGAAATAAATTTTTCTATTTCCTGGATGGATTCTCAAGATATAACCAGGTGGCAATTGACCCCCGAGACCAAGAGAAAACCACCTTTACCTGCCCCTTCGACATCTTTGCATTTAGAAGGATGCCGTTCGGACTTTGTAACGTGCCAGCAACTTTCCAGAGATGTATGCTGGCGATATTTCATGACATGGTGGGTGACTTTCTCGAGGTCTTCATGGATGACTTTTCGGTCTTTGGACCATCTTTTGATGACTGTCTTGCCAACTTGACCCGTATCCTTAGGAGATGTATTGATGTAAACCTCGTGCTTTCCTAAGCAAAAAGTCATTTTGTGGTACACGAGGGAATTATTCTCGGACATATCATCTCCGATAGGGTATTGATGTTGACAGAGCTAAGCTTGATATAATTGTTGATTTACCTGTGCCTGGCTCTATCAAACAAATCCGCTCCTTCCAGGGACACGTCGGTTTCTATAGGAGATTCATCAAAGATTTCTCCAAGGTTTCTCGACCTTTAACTCATCTCCTATCAACTGACGTACCCTTCGATATGGGCCCGATTGCATACGAGCATTCACGCAGCTGCGCAATGGTGTCACCAAGGTCCCTATTCTCCAGCCACCTGATTGGTCCCTCGACTTTGAACTCATGTGTCATGCTTCAGACCTCGCAGTCGGAGCCATCCTGGGACAAAGACGCGAGAGACACCCCTTCGTGGTGTACTGCACCAGTAAGACCTTGGACGAGGCCCAGCGTAATTATACTACCATTGAGAAAGAACTACTGGCGGTCGTCTTTGGGCTGGAGAAATTCCGCTCTTACCTTTTGGGCTCACATGTTATTATTTTCACTGATCACGCGGCCATTCGCCATCTCATGCATAAGAAGGATGACAAGCCTAGACTGATTCGTTGGATCCTTCTGCTCTATGAATTTGACATTTAGATCCGCGATAAGGTCAGAGCCTAGAATGTTGTGGCTAATTATCTTTCTAGACTGGACCCTGACCATATTGGACTTATTCTATCGATTAATGAGATTTTTCCTGATGAGCACCTATTGGCAATTAATGTGGCAAGTGGACCCTGGTATGCCGACATTGCCAATTACCATGCTTCTGGATGCCTTCCACGTGGCTGGCCTAAAAACCAGAGCGAGCATCTCATGGTAGAAGCAAAGTATTATTTCTGGGATAATCCACTTCTTTTTCGAATAGGTGCTGATCAAATCATCCGTCACTGTATTCCTGACAGTGAATTCCCCAGTGTGCTATCCTTCTGCCACGATTAGGCCTACGGAGGCCATTTCTTTGGGAGAAAAACTGCAACCAAGGTGTTGCAGTGCGATTTCTTTTGGCCCTCCCTTCACCAAGATGCACACAATTATGCCAAACATTGCACTAGGTGCCAGACATTAGGGTTAATGTCACATCGTGACATGATGCCCTTACAACCCATCCTAGCTGTGGAAATCTTCGACATTTGGGGAATTGATTTCATGGGTCCCTTTCCTCCTTCCAACGGCTGCAAATACATTCTCGTGGCTGTTGATTATGTTACGAAATGGATCGAGGCTATTCCCACGCAACATGCTGACCATGTCATATCCACTTGATTTGTCAAAGACCACATTTTTGCGCGCTTTGGGATCCCTCGAGCCATTATCTCCAATGGAGGAAGCCACTTTACCCATGCATCTTTTCGGGCACTTCTGAGGAAATATAGAGTCCACCATCGTATCTGATTAGCCCATAGTTGTGGGCTATTTAAGTATTTAAGTCCTAGCCATTAGGTTAATTCTAACATTTATTTAGCATAAATTAGGATGTAAATAGATTAATTCATATTTCTAATTTAATTACATAATTCATGCATTGCATTCATATTTTAAATGCATTTAGAATTAACTTAGAATGGCATTCATTTAATTAGTTAACCAGTTAGGTACATTGTTTAAGTTAACATAAAAGTTGAGGGTTTGTATATAAATAACAATAATATTTTAATAATATCCTTTATTCTTCTTTTCAGCAACGCTCGGCTGCCGCTGCAATGCCTCCTGTCGCACTAAAGCCACATTCATGGATCAGCGGAGAAGGTGGATCTGCTCCCACCTCTCCATTCAAATTCGTGCAGGCAGCTACAAAAAGAGGAGAGAGGCTGCTGAGTGGAGTAGGCCTCCACGCCCGACCCACCACTGTGCAGAGAGTTTGTCTCTCTTTCATTCCACACCACTGGCCTCAACCATGGCAACGAGTCTCCACCACCATGGGCGTGTGGTGTGACAGGCCACACCACCATCCGGAGCTCGTCCGCATTATCGTGAGCACCTCAGCGTGTACCTCCCTCATCGTCGTCACCAACAACCACCGTCGCAGCTACTGCAATCACCCCTCAGCCAGTTAAGACGTCTGAAGCTTCGACCCCCCACTCCAAAAGCAACCAACCTCGCCCACTTCACCTCAAGCACCAACCGCCTGCCCTCTCCCGCTCACCTGCAGCACCAAGCCTGCGCGCGCTCACCTGAACCGCCAACCCTCACTCGCTCACTCCATGCCCGCATCACACCTCCAACACTAACCGCCAGCACCCTGCAGTGCGCACGCCTTCCGCTTGCAGCGCCTCCACCAGTGTGCGCACCTGCAACCTCCCCGCCACTACCTGCAGTGCCGCACCAGTGCGTGTGCACACTCACCTGCAGCACCAAGTCCACGGCCGCCAGCAGCCTGCTGTAGCACTCCCTGCCATTTGCAGTGCGCCCGCGCCTTCCAGCAGCAGCTGCATCCTTCCCGTGCCACGCCTACCGCCTGCAGTAGCATCACCTCCAGCTTCCAGCATGCGGCCACCAGCAACCCTCCGTGTGCTCAACTCCAGCGTGCCTGCAACACTAGTGCGTGCACGCGCACCACCTACAGCAACGCTCAACGTGCGCGCACAGCTGCCCCTCTTCCAGCAACTGCAGCCACCGTTGACAGCCACCTTTGCCGGACCTCCGTCCAGTCGACTCCGGCCACTGCTCGACATGTGGCTGCCACCACTGTGACAGCCTCGCTTCAGCCAACCGCCTGTGCGAACCTCTCCTCGATTGAACCTCTCTCCCGATAGCGAGGAGGAGAGAGGTAAAATGCACTGCTATGGACTTAATTAGTTAATACATTTCATGCCATTGCCAGGAAAAAGAATTTTGGTTTATGAATATTTATTGTGGTAAAATTTACAACTTCATACTCAAGTTCTTACAATTGTGTGGATTCCGTAATTAACATTGTTTGACATTGGTTTTGGAATTTAAATGTGAACAAATTTTCTTTAATACATGTCAATGGAAAATTGCATAAAATCATCACATGTTTATTGAATATTTCAATGAGGAAAAATTGCACATCTACCCTTATGTTTTCAAGATATTGTGCATCTTCTTTCCATCGCATTTCATGTCAGATTTGATTACAGATTTCTCACGAGATTGAACGAATACGAAATAATTGGGATATTATTGCATCATTGCCTCCCTGTGGACACGACCCGCTCCTAATTGAGTGGTTATATTAATTGTTGATTAGTTGATTTTTCCAGCACATAAAACTACAAACGACTTGAAAAGCGAACAATCGACTCGTCAGTATCGCATCCCTGCATCATCCTTAGACGAACGGCCAGGCAGAGGTGTCGATCTGGCAAATAAAGCAAATTCTCTAGAAAACGGTTTGGCCTGACCGTAAGGATTGATCCGGCAAGCTAATTGACGCACTTTGGGCATATCGGACTGCCTTCAAGGCTCCTCTTGGTATGCATCCTTATAGAATCATTTACAGGAAGCCTTGTCATTTGCCAGTGGAGTTGGAGCACCGCGCTTATTGGGCAGTTCGCCAATGTAACCTCGACCCAGACCAGTGTGGTCGAGAAAGGAAACTCCAACTCCAGCTGCTGGAAGAGCTCCGTCATGAACCCTATGATTCTGCCTTAACTTTCAAGTAGCACACTAAGGCCTTTCACGACAGCCGTATTCGGCGGAAGGAATTTGAGCCATCTCAGCAAGTTTGGCTCTACAATGCCCGGCTCAAATTCTTTCATGGGAAATTGAAGTCCAAATGGAGTGGTCCTTTTCTGGTCTCGAGACCATTTCCCAACGGGGTCATTGAGATTGAAGATCCCAAATCTGGGCAAAAATTTATGGTCAATGGGAAGCGTTTGAAACCCTATCTTACTCATGAACCTAAGCCTGTTGGAGAAACTGTTGCCTTGCTAGAGGGTAACTAATGTTGTGCCTCATTCTAAGTCCAGCTGGGGATGTTAAATTCCGTGCTCGTTGGGAGGCACCCCAACAACACTCTGCCACTGTCACGCTCACTTCACTTTTCACTTCACCACCCACCATCCACCCACCCTACGACCCTGCTGTTTACCTTCACCTCAGCTCTCATTACTCGATCTTTGGTCTTTCCTCTACCCTACCCTGCACGCATATGAGGACATAGCATCATTTGGCATGGGGGGGTGGATAGGCATCCAGAGGATCTGGGTATTTTATGGTATCATGCAGTCTCCATCTATCTATAAATATGTAAAAAGAAAGAAAAAGAAAGGTGCTTAGTAATGATTTGAAGGCTGAAAGAAAAATACAATACGTGTTTATGGATAGTCAACCACTGTTTTGAAAGACTTTCTAGGCCATAGAAGCTTGATTCACTTAGGCTTTGCTTAATTCACTTGAGCATTGACAAAATAGATCGGAATCTCTCCTAACTTAGGACGTATTCTTGTACCTGAGACACTAGTACAGGATTCGTTGGTTTGTTTCTACTTGAGAGCCTAAGTAATCATGGTTCACACTACACATGTCAAGAAAGATCCAACCCTAGTGTTCATTAGGGAAGGTGGAGTCCTTACCTATGCGTGCAAGTAGACTTTTTATCCCAGCCTTTAGTCGTATGTTTAGGAGAGACTCTTTCCATCAAAAAGGAACTCTCCCGCCAAAAAGAAAAGTGTGCTCCTCCAAATAAAGTTGTTAGAGATATACTGACATGTGTTACAAAAAAAAAAAAAAAGATGCAAATAAGTCAGTATATCTCGCAAATGTCTATAAAGTCTTCCCCCTACGAAAGTTCTTCAGGGCAGGTTACAAATACCCTATTTTCTTTGAGCCACAAATGTAATAAAATGGGAGTTGAGTTTTCCGTCATCTTTTTAAGGGTCAATCCAAAGACACGAGCTAAAACTGGGACCAACCTGCACTTAAAAAAAAATTCATGAAACCCTGGGATTGAGTCTTAATGTTTATTTGGTCAGTCTTGATCCTTCACTATGCACAAGCCATAATCTCTTGAGCTCTCAAGTACGGCAAAAACCTCCTGGGTCCTGGAAATCGTACTTAAGGTTTAAATGTCAAGAGTCCATGTTAGTTGAGAGATGGTCTATGTCACATAAGACTTAAAGTACTGGTAGTCTTCTCTGCAATTGGTTCTCACAATATCCAACAAATAAACACACCTATGCCGCCTCAGAAGATAATCTTCAGCTTAAGATCACTTCTAAATACATTACAAAAATGTTTTGCTAGGGACTAGCAAAAGATAGGCATGGGGGTATGATTGCAAAACAAAAATACACCAACAATTGTGCCATCTTGTGCTATTTCCTAGCATTGCCAGTGCATATTAGGTAGCCATAGTTGCATTTGTAAAAATAAACGCATACATGCACTTATTTGAGAGGGGAGGAGAGTGAATAAATTGGCCTTGTAATTAACATATTCTTCAAGTACTACCTCACAAAATCTCCATCTTCATTTTTTTATTTGGCTTTGAATGTCTTCTTCTCCGCGCGGCTACAGGGCATGGCTGCTTCTTCTTTGTGCCACTCCCTGCCAGCTGCATGCTTAGCCATGCATATAGCCCTGGGCATGGCCGTGCATGCCTCATTTCTCTTTAAAAAGGACACAGCCATCTTCCTTGCGGTCAACCTGGTACACACAACACACACAGCACCCTTCCTTCTCCAGGCCATCTCCTCCCCTCTCCCCTCCATACGCAGCCTCTCTTCCTCTTGAGGAGCTACGCTGTGGGCAGGAGTAGCTCACAATGGTACACGACTACCACTGTGAGTCCCACCACCGCCCAACACATCAAGGAGCCGATGGGCGTGGTGGTTCACCTCTCTATTTTCTACGTTCAAGCACTTCGACCATTGCCGTAGACTCAACCTTGGAAGCTCAGCAGCAGCAGCAGCACAGCGCAGCAGCCTCTCGCCTGCATGCAGGCAACCGTGCACCCCTGCAGCAGCCGACGCAGCTCCTTTCGCACGCGCAGGCCCGCTCCATGGTGCCTGCACACGTAGAACCTACCGCAGATGGTCACCCGCGCCGAGCATGCACTGTAGCTATTGTTCACACTAGAGAGCGCAACACTGTAGCTACAGTGCGGTGACCAAAAAGTTTCTCACTTATCCGGTCACCTCACGCTCTCTCTTTGTGCCGTAACCGTCGCCAACCCATCCACGTGCCTGCTTCCACATACGCTCGCATTCGCTGCATCTACTCCAGCACCTGCTTCTTCGCCCGCGTTCACCTCATCACGCAGCGCGGTGAACTGCACCCCGCAGTGCGCTACGCTACGCCCTCACACTACTCCCTCCAGTGCCCGCCTACACTTGCTCGCACCTGCACCTGCACGTGCACGCTCCTACACGCACCACCAGACGTCGGCTGAAGCCTCTGGACGACTTAACCAGCAGACGCTCTCTCTCTCTCTCTCTCACAGACACACACCTTACTTACACACACACACCACACTTGTACACACGTGTACACACACACTCACTCACTCACTTGTAGACGACTATATACTTATATATATATATACATATATATATTTATATACATATATTATTACCTACACAGCTAAGTATAAGTATATATACATATATATATATACATATATACATATATATAACTATATACATATATTACTCTATATATATATATATATATGTATATATATCTATATCTATATATAGTTATATATACATACATATGTTTCTAATTATAAATATATATATATATACATACATCTATCTGTATATGTATTTACATATCTATATATATATATATACATATCCATATATATATATTTATATACATATATAACTACATATACATCTATATAATTATAACCATATCTATATCTATACATATAAATACATATATATATTTTCATATCACCTACCACACGTGTATCGCGGGAATATCTGCACCAATTGCTAATATTCCCCGATACACGAGTACAAAAAGCATCTCCGCACACACCTTCCACCCATCCATCCTACACTCCCCGTGGCAGTTCGTCTTTTTGGTTGCGTCTTCCTAGACGACGATCAACTCGACACCGTGCTACACGCCATTTCCACCTCCACCCCCACCCCTATATATATATATATACTATATTTATCTTATTTCTATTTCCCTTTCCTGCTATTAAAAAGATAAAAAAAATATAGTAAAAGAGAAAAGTTAATCTTTGTCTTGCAGGTACTCGGTCTTGCGGATAGCAAGACTAGTTTTGGAACCCTAAGTTGGTTCAAAGCCAAGAACAATTTGGCTCTAAGCCAAGGACCTGATTTTGAGTTGTACCTCAAGGACAAAAATTATCAGAAAAAAATCCTAAAGAGAAAAACACCAAAAACACAATAAACGAACGGAAGAGATGCATTGTAGGAAAGGCATAGAAACTTATTCACCTCTAATCCCGCTTCCCTGAGTTCGACCCTAGGCCTAAAAGTGACCAAGATAAAATCAAGTAGGCTAGGTTAAAAATTGTGTAAAAAAGATGGTTAGGTTGGATTTAGGTTAACCACTATACTCATTTCAACGATTAAATCACCATATTAACACAACCTATCCGAGCCCGACCACTGCCCCAGCACTCCTATGTAGAGATCCCCTTCAAAAGGTCATATCTAAAGACCATCCTCCGATTATTAAAAAAACTGAAAGTGAAATACCTGAATTAGAAGAGTTGCTAGGGATACACACTGAGTCTCTATCCCCACCCTGCACCGTGAAGGTAGATCCGCTACCTAAGGAGGGGACCTCTCAACTTAAACCCTCAATCCAAAAGGCCCCTTAGTTGGAGCTAAAACCCCTCTCAAGCACATTGAAGTATGCTTTCCTTGGCCCTAATGACATGCTCCCCATTATTATCTCATCTGCATTATCTGAATCGCAGGAGGGAGCTCTACTTGAGTGTTTACAAAGGCATAGGGAAGCAATTTCCTGGTCAATTGCTGATATTAAGGGTGTTGATCCCTCCCTTTGCATGCATCATATATACACGGATGAGTCTGTGAAACCTTTCCGAGACATGCAGAGAAGGCTCAACCCCAAAAAGGAGATTCTGAAATGGCTAGGCTAAGATTATTTATCCCATTTCAGATAGTAAATGGGTCAGCCCTATACATGTGGTGCCCAAGAAGGCAGGAATCACTGTGGGAGAGAATGAACAAGGAGAGTTGGTGACCACTAGATGATGAGTCCATTTTAATGGACTATTGTTATGCCTAAGTAATTCAATTCTAACATAGTATGTTTGTTAATAATCACATTAGGTCATTAAATGATTGCATATGTCATTATTTACGTTTACATGTATTCTATTTCTTATTATGTAATTATTTTAAATTTCATGCAGGCCTCACAACAGTGCACTAGTTACAGGCTAATAATTGGGAAGAAGAGGGAGGAGGATCAATTGTAGAAAAGAACAGGGGGTGAAAAGATATTTTCCCCCCACAAATATCTGACCTACGGCCATCGTCCTTCAACAGAATAAAACATTGTTGGCCATATTAAATAAAGGATTTTGAAAATCCCTTGACTCGCGGGAGAGAGGAGATAAAAAGAGGCTTGGCAAAGGAGAGGAGTCAGTTCTTCTTTTCTCCTTGGTGGGGACCCAACCATGAAGAGGGCATGCAGTGTGCGGAGAGCATGCACTGTGCGCACCAACTCCCACGGCCTGCCCACCGTGCCCTTGCACTGCCTTCACAGTGCCTTCACCTACACCACGTCCTTGCACTGCCTTCACAATGCCTTCACCATCACCAATCCCTTGCAAGCCACAGTCGCACCCTACAGGCGCGCCCTTCTAGCCTGCACCACAACACGCCATCGCCCTCCACCGCCTACCTTGCGTGCCCTGCAGGCACTACACCCACGCCATAGCTGTGCTACTACCTTGTGTTTGCAATCACTTAATCGTGTTTTAATAGATACCTCGTTGTAATATAGATGAACTCCCCGGCAATGGCAGCAAAATGTTTGCAATGCTTTGTTGGGCTTAGAAGTCAGTAGCACTGTAGTATAGGTGACCAAGCATTGACAACAAATAAAAATTTATTTATCGAAAACCTAAGTATCTGAGGTCGAACACAGGGAGAAAATGAAATTTATTCACTAATCTCAATAATGTAATTGAATAGTTAGAATTATTCAAAACTTAATTCAGAATATAAATGCAAGAATTTAAGAGTAAAAATTATAGCAAAATAGAATTGGACCTCTGATTATAGAATCAGACGTCCTCAAAAGATATTTTTCTCTTTTAACTCTCTCTTATTTCCTTCTCTTGTCTGCTTTCTCATCTTCTTCTTCTTCTTTATTCTCTTTCTGTCTCTGCTTCAGTTACTTCTCTTCTGCCTTCCCTTATTTGCTTTCTTCCTTCTCTTCTGCACAGTGCCTTGATTTCTTCTTCAGCCCTTAGATCTCCTCTTTTTCTTCGTCAGCCTTGCCTTTCTTCTTCCTTGCATAGCGCCTTTCTCCTTCTTCTTCTTCTTTCTTTCTTTGATTTTTCTCTTTCCTTAGTTCATTTTCTTCTATTCTTCTTTGACTTTGGCCATCTGCTTCTTCTTCCTTGTTTCTTCTCTGTAGCTCCTTTCTAGCCTTTCCTTTCTTCTTCTCTTGCACAGTGTCTTTCTCCTTCTTCTTCTTCTACGACTAAGCTCTTCCTTCACCTTGCCTTAGCTTTTTGGCTACGCCTTCCTCTTCCTTCTTCTTCTTTGCACACACATCGAAGAGCAAAACCTATCCCTACCCTCCCCCATGTCTCTCTCTCTCAATTTCTCTCTTTGGTATGCTCTACCAGAGCTGGGTAATCGGGTCAATCGCGTGCTTGAGTCCAGGTGCACCGACATGGGTGTAGTGCGCAAGGAATGCTCGGTTAGGTTTGTCGGGTCGGGTGCCAGGTCTATGAAGGAAATGTCACGAACGAGGCATGATAATTGAGGGTGAGGGACCTCACTCCAGTGATCTTGAGGCAGACAGCATAAAACACAAAATCAACTTAAACTACACAGGAAGCTCAAAATTTACCTAGGTGGGACTAAAAGTCCCACCCGCTTTTACTGGAACCTGCAGGAGAGTGTCTTCACGCAATTTATGTAGCTACAGGTCTCGCAGCAACCGCTATCAAACTGGATTCACTCTCTCCCTCAATCCGCGTAGCCTGGGGTCCTGAATCATGAAGCTTGCAGCCTAAAGCTGGAGAACAAGCAAGCTCGTGTTCTTGTTAATGGCAGACGGGAGCTCTAATTTTTCACACATGAATATGGCCTGGTGGCCCAGTTAAGACACATGGGAAGCTTCGCCGTGTCAAGGCGAACATAGAACGGTAGGTGGCAGGTCGTGGGTTGGCCTAGGCATGCGTGCCTAGGTCACCTTGTGGTTGGGCTTATTGGTTAGGTTAGGGGGTGTTTAGGGAGGTGTAGGCAGTCGATGGATGGGTGGAAAATGTTCAGTGGTCGATGGCGGAGGTGAAGAGGTTGGTGGAGAGATGTGTGGAGGGGTGTGAAGTGATGGGTGCGTCTCACCGGAGGTTGGCCGGAGATGGGGAAGATGGCGGTGGACAGTGGCTGTCGAGGGGTAATTTGTGAAATAGATTGACGGGAATTGAAGAGGGGATAGAGAGGAGTAGGTCTAACCTAATTAAGTGGGCGAAGGGGAAGAGATGGCGACTGGCAGTACCTGCTATCGCCGGAGAAGAAGGTGCCCAGTGAAGGGAGATGGTAGCGACAACGGGGCTAGAGATGCTCGCGTGGGTGTTGCGCGATGCAGAGGAAGGTGGTCAAGGCGGCTCTGTCACTGGTATTGTTGCAGAGCGATGAGAAACAGGAGGGAGGCTCATCGGAGCTCGCTGGACTACTTGACTAGAGGTGAAGAGGATGAAATTGGGGTGGATTTCTGGCCAAGTCGAGCTGAGGAGGTGCGGCCGGGGTTGAGGATCATTTTATACGCACTGGAGGGGCTCTTGTGCTTGGAAGAAAAGCTTCCAAACACGCGAGTCCTCTCCGGAGAAGGAATCAGTTACAGAACCAAATCTCTCATGCGTTCGCATGAGAGATTGGGTGCAAATCAGAGATTAGGATCGAGCTCCGATGGAAGGGAATTCCATAGAGAATCTCCCTTCCAAGTCTGGGAGGAGATATCTAAGGAATCAGGGGGTACTCCCCCTTGATTCCTCGTCAGAGTAGGATTTCTCCCCATTAATGGTGGAGGGACCTTATTGCAAGATTAGCGAGGAAGTTTGGGCAGCCTGTGTAATGGTTTTCAAGAGATAGGGGCTAAAATGTAATTGGGTGTACTATTTTGCAAAGTAGGTCAAGATGACATCCCCTTAGTTCCAAATTTTGGTACAAACCTAATTTGAACTTAAGGAATCTAATGATGAAGTTGGATTTTAGGTTTGACCACGTTTGACTAGATATTTTGCATAAAAACCCAAATTTGGTCAATTAATCGGCTAGGACCCCAATCTAGGTCAAAATAGGTTCCAAAGGCCAATTTGAAGGTTCTAAACCCTAGGGGATATTTTTTCATTAATTTTAGAGGATTTAGTTGATTTTATCTTGGCTAAAACCTTGTTTAATTATGCGGGTCTGTTTTAGGGTTACAAGATGTCATTTAATTCCTAGATTGCATATGAACCCATTTTTGACTGAACCAACCAACTTTTTATCTTATTCATACCATTTGACCTATGTTTTGCCTCTGAGAAATCCCTTTTATGTACTGCAATGGTAAAATTACAGTTTTAACCTTTATTTCATGTTTTCTTCTTAGAACACTTATTCCATGAATTAGGTCCTTTTCCAGGTTATGTAGGAGCTCTTATTCTCTTTCTTAGGTCAAAATAAGCTAGTTAGGGATCATGATGAGGCTCTCATCATACCCCCATGCCTAGCTTTTTCTAGTCTCTTAGCAAAATTTTAAGGTTTCAACTTCTATTCTAGACCCTGAGTGTCTGTTACTAGTTTTGATAAGTGCTTCCTTTTTTTTTTGTGATTAGGTCAAAATGCTGACAATAGGCCTAGAGGTACTCAAGTACAAACCAAAATCTGGACCTGACCCACTTTATCCTCAGTCCTCCGCAAAGGCTTTTAAGGATTGCAGAAACTATCTTAGGGTTTGTTGGACTCCACAGTTAAAGCACCCGTGCTTGAGACATTTTTAGCCTCGGTTCAGTTTGCAGTGCATTTTTGTAAGAGAGAGACAGAGGATTTATTTGTTTGGAGAGCTTTCTCTCTCTTTTCTTTTCTTTTTTATCTTCAGATTGGCTTCTCAACATGATCTGTATCAGATTTCTCGTCCCCATCATCAATCCTCAAGGGTCCCTCGCAATCGATGCTTCATGATAGCACCGCCCATGGCAACCCCCAGAACCCTGGCTTTCGAGATTTCAAGATAATCCCACCGATGGCATTCCGTGGCCGAATTCTGATCCTGGCAATCGACATTTCGTGATAATGCCGCCCATGGCATCTGAACCAGCAGAGTGCTTACATGCCCCCGGTAGGATATTTAAATATCCTAAGAGACAAGCACCGAGGAGATGACTCCCAAATTTCGGAGTAGTCGTGTGATGTGTACGTTCTTGAAGTGAGGTCCTCCATCACTTATGATGGTCCTTAGGCACCCATACCGAGAAATGATATTAGCCTTAACAAAACCCAAGACCACAGAATGGTCATTGGTTCTCGTGGGTATGGCTTCTATCCATTTCGATACATAGTCCACAGCCACAAAGATGTACTCATATCCGAAGGACATAGGAAAGGGACCCATGAAGTCGATGCCCCAAATATCAAAGATCTCAACAGGGAGGATAGGTTACTGGGGCATCTCATCCCTTTTCCCGATGGTTCCCATCTGCTGGCAATGTAGACATGTGCCCACATATGTATGTGCATCTCAGAATAATGTGGGCCACCAAAAGCCAGACTGAAGAATCTTATGGGCAGTCTTTTTCACACTAAAATGTCCCTATAGTGGAGGTCATGGAAGAAACTCAGAACACTTCTTTGTTCTTCGCCAGGGATGCAATGGCGGAAAAGCTAGTCAGGGCCTATTATAAAAACCTCGAGTTCCTCCCAGTGATAAAATTTAGCATCAGCAAGAAACCTATCTTGCTTCTGTTTATCCTAAGTACTGGGGGTAATTCCCGTGACCAAATATTTCACTATGTCAGCGAACCAAGGAGTTTTCGCTTCCATGGCCATCAGAGACTCAGCAGGGAAAGTCTCTTGAATACCACCAGTAGGGTTTGATGCCTCAATAGGGATCCTAGACAGATGATCTGTTACCACATTCTCAACTCCTTTCTTATCTTTAATTTTCAGGTCAAATTCCTGGAGTAGCAGAATCCAACAAATTAAGCGAGGTTTCGTGTCCTTTTTGGCAAGAAGATGCTTCAAGGCAGAATGATCAGTGAACACGACAACCTTGGATCCCTAAAGATAAGACCGAAACTTTTCCAAAGCAAACACTACAGCAAGAAGCTCCTTTTCAGTGTCTGTGTAGTTTTGCTGAGGATCCGCAAGGGTCTTGCTGGCATAATGCAGTACATGAGATTTTCCATAAACCCTTTGACCTAAGACCACTCCCTCTGCAAAATCAGAAGCATCGCACATTAGCTTAAACGGGAGGGTCCAATATGGTGCTTGGAGAATCGGCACGGTAATAAGGGTTTTCTTTAAGACTTGGAAAGCCTTGCCACATCTATCATCAAAATTGAAGGAGACATCCTTCGCTAACAGGTCACAGAGTGGCTTAGAGATTTTACTAAAATCTCTAATGAAGCACCTATAAAATCCAGCATGGCTAAGGAATGATTTAACTTGACAAACATTGGTAGGTGATGGAAGCTTAGAGATGGAATCAATTTTTGTGGTGTCCACCTCTAATCCTCTCTTGGAAACTACATGCCCTAACACAATTCCCTACTAGACCATAAAGTTGCTTTTCTCCCAGCTAAGCACCAGCTTTGCCACTTCGCAACGGGCTAAGACTTTATCAAGGTGCGAAAGGCATAGGTCAAATGACAAGCCGTAAATGGAGAAGTCATCCATGAAAATTTCAACAAACACGTCGATCATATCAGAAAAGATAGCCATCATACAATGTTGGAAAGTGGTAGGAGCATTACATAACCCGAATGGCATTCAGCGGGACACAAATGCGCCATATGGACTCGCGAAGGTGGTACGCTCCTGATCGTCAGGAAAAATGGCTATCAGATTATACCCAGAGTACCCATCAAGAAAATAGAAGTACTTGTTCCCTGCTAGTCGTTACAAAATCTGATCAATAAACGGTAAGGGGAAATGGTCTTTTTGGGTAGCCGTGTTCAATCGATGGTAATCAATGCAAACCCACCAACCAGTTGAGGGTCTAGTGACGGAGAGATTCTCGCTTATTTATGATAGCAATGACATGTCGTGTTTTATGTGGTGGAGAATCTCTCAATCAAAAATAAATATCAAATTTTACCACAATAAGAATGTCACATCCACAAGGAGGAATAGAACCAATAAATTCATGAGGAGAGGAATATACTGTTTGCAGACACTTTTGCGACTTCAATGCAAGGAATATGCTATTTTAAATGGAGCTTGCAATTTTCTTAAAAGTTCAGGGTTATTTACGTAATTTTCACATCAGGAATTATGCTCCCAAAAATATGTATATGATGCATGTGTAATGGCATATCATGTAAATTTAACTTGCATGCAAATCAAACTCGAAATTCAAAGTTAAATGATGCACATAACACAAGTGAAGTAATTCCAGGAAACCATAAGTGTATCAATGCAGTGTGGCCTAAATAAAATATTAATATCTAAATGGCAATGGCATTCAATGTAAATATTAATTGAGGAGAAAGCAGAGGATTTCTCCTCTCTCTTCCTCGCGTGGACAGCCAGGCACGGTTGGCGGCGAGAGTTGACGAGGTGGTGTGCCTCGACGCGTGCTTCGCGATGATGGTGACGCAGCAGCCAGAGGTGGCCGGCGGCGACCGGATGGTGGAGAATAGCCGCTGACCTTTTGGCTCTGTTAGAGGAGGATAGTCGTGCATGAAGAGGAGGTAGAGTTCTGCTGCAACCTGCGCAACTACGTGCTTGGTGCACATGTAAGGGCATACAAGGGCACGTGTGGGAGTTGCCTGTGGGCGTGGGTTGCCTACGGGTGGCTACGGCGTACGGGCGGCTACTGCCTACGGGCGTGGTTTGCCTGGAGCGGCTGGGCTGCCTGTGGGCACTTGGTTGCTGCCTGCGGGCGTTTGGTGCGATGCTTGCGGTGGGGGCTGGTGCAGCGCCTGCAAGTAGTGTAGGTGCGGGCAGGCAGAGAAGGGCACGCAAGGCAGTAGTGCGGCTGTGGCGTGGGTGGAGCGCCTGCAGGGTGCGCAAGGTAAGGGGTGGAGGGTGATGGTGCAGTGTGGTGCAGGTTGGAAGGGTGCGCCTGTAGGGCGTGGCTGTGGCTTGCAAGGGATTGGTGAAGGTGAAGGCACTGCAAAGGCAGTGCACGGGTACGGTGGAGGTGAAGGTGTTGTGAAGTCAGTGCAAGGGTGCGGTGGGCAGGCGGTGGGAGTTGGTGCGTACAATGCACGCTCTCCCCACAGTGCATGCCCTCTTCACGGTTGGGTCCCCGCTAGGGGGAGAAGAATAGACTCCTCTCCTTTGCCAAGCCTCTTTTTATCTCCTCTCTCCAGCGAGTCAAGGGATTTTCAAAATCCCTTACAAAATATGGCCAGTAATGTTTTATTCTATTGAAGGAGGATGGCCGTAGGTTAGATATTTGTGTGGGGAAAATATCTTTTCACCCCCTATTCTTTTCTACAATTGATCCTCCTCCCTCTTCTTCTCGATTATTAGCCTGTAACGAGTGTGCTGTTGTGAGACCTGCATGAAATTTAAAATAATTGCATAATAAGCAATAGAATACATGTAAACTTAAATAATGACATATGCAATCATTTAATGACCTAATGTAATTATTAACAAACATACTATGTTAGAATTAAATTGCGCCTCCTTACCATCCCCAAACGAGTGGACAAGTTGAAGTGTCAAGTAGGGAGAGTAAACAAATTTTAGAAAAAGCTGTCAGGCCTGACTGTAAAGATTAGTCTAAAAAACTACATGATGCTCTTTAGGCCTACAGAATAGCATATAAGACTCCCTTGGGCATGTCTCCTTTTCGTCTTGTCTACGAAAAGGAGTGCCAACTTCTGGTTGAAATCCAACACAAAGCCTATTGGGCTATTAAAAATGTTTACTTGAATCTGGATAAAGCGGGAAAGGCTTGTATGCTGGAGTTAAGTGAGCTTGAGGAGCTTCATAAAGAAGCCTATGAAACTTCTCAAGCTTACATGCAACGTACAAAGGTCTTCCATGATAAGCACAACATTAGAAAGACTTTTGAGTACAACTAGTGGGTCTAGCTTTTCAATTCTAGACTTAAAGTATTTCCAGGAAAGCTCAAGTCCCACTGGGATGGGTCGTACGTTGTTATCAATACCTTCCCTCGTGGAGCTGTAGAAATTCAGAACCCTACTTTTGGTGCAAGCTTTAAGGTAAATGGCCAATGACTTAAACCTTATATTTCTCTTTTAGATGGCCAGGTTTTGGACGCACTTTGGCTTGAGGAGCCTTAGCTCCTCCCACTCTCCCTCTCAGGCGATATTCTTCTATGTCTGCTTTTTTCCAATGAGGACATTGTCAATCTTAGGCATGGGGGGGTATAACCAAAGAATGTTTATAGCATTTATAAATATTTGCATACATTTAGGATAGTGAAAAAAAAATCTTCTATTTTCTTGAGCTGAACTGGTTAGTCTTTAGCAAAACATCTTTGTCATGGAGGTGTCGTTAAAGATTTTTCTTCTTTAATTGTTTCTTAAGTTTAGAATCCAGTACATTTACTTCACCTGCACGTAGACTGGGTAATGGATCTTCGAAGAAAACTACTAAGCAATTTTAGTCTACTGAACCCTTGGACAGTTAATAGGGAGTCAGACATACTATCATTTAGTAGATCCACCTCATATTTATGAGAAGAAAGTAAAGAGATTACTGGTACGCTAAGTCTAGTGTAAGGACTCTTAAGTTTTGGACAATTAGATGATGATACCTCAAAGTTAGGCATATTTTTTGCTCTCTGTTCCTATGTGCATTGTTTGAATTCCTGAGAGTAAATAAGGTAGATACACAGAGATTAAGCCTTAATAAAGCTATGACTATGGTGAATAGTTACGACTGTCCTTTATTGAGTCCTCGGCGGAAGGAGGGTAACAGTGTCAAAAGTTAGAAATACGCTTGTCCGATCCATTCCTTCCAGATGCCGAGAGTAGGCACTTCCACCAAATAAGCCACACAATATCCTCTTGACCATCATCATCCCTAATAATGCCTCATAGATAAAAGTTTGCGTAGTGTTATGTTGATTTATAAAGAAAGAAAAAGAAAAAAATATAAAAAGAAAAGAAACAATTACATTCAAAAAAAAAAAAGAGAAAAGAAAAGAGAGAGTGAAAAGAAAAAGAAAAGAGTCCAAGTTTATAATTTTATCTTCATGACGTTGTTTCTGCAGTAACAAAAACACTCATCGCGATCTACCAAATATGACCCACACTTACCTTTCAGTATTTCTGATCACCCGAATACTGGTTGAGGACTCTAACTTAGTTGTAGAGTTATTAGAACTTTAGTTGAAGTGTGAATGTCATGTGAGGCCACCAAACAATGAGTACGTTTACCAAATCTGGTGAGATTCGTGATCTTGGAAAGAAAACAAAGAAAAGAGTGAGCACAATGGAACATCAAGAGAGCATAGTGTTTAGCTTCTCTTTGGGTTGACTCATTTGATAGTTTGGAGAGTTAGAGTCTACAGTACTAGATTGCAGGTAGCACCAAATGAGTGTGAGCCACCAAGTATAAATCCATTTGACTCTGTCTCTCCTACCTAAGCTAAAAAGCCGAGGTCAAACTACAGATTATTTTCTGCTTCATCCCTGAGGGAAGATGTTGCCTATCCCAATAAAATTTACTAAGGGATAAGTAGGAACTGCAAATGAAAGTTGGCTTTTCACTTGAATCCATTATTTAGGCTATTATCACTTCACAATTGTCTGGATCTCTAAGTTTTTGGAATAAGGGAAGAAGAAATCTCTTAGTTACTTTCATTGTTTTTCACTTATGCTAGGGACTAGCAAAAATTAGGCTTGGGAGCATTTGATGAGACCACATTTGTGGTCTAATTAATACATAAATGCCAAATTATTATGGTAGCATCTACATATACAAAGCATACTTTGATATGTAAATAAATTAATGTTTGCATATAGGGGCATACATGAATTTGATGTATTAGTTTAGATGATTTTTATAAATAACCCTATTTGTTTTTCTTTTGTTCTCTTCCTTCCCGCAGAATGTGAAACTCCATCCAAACTCAATGTAATGCCCGCGAGCCACTTCGCACTCCCACCAGTGGCAAACAGCACACTCGTGCCCATCCAAGGTGATCGTGTGTCCCACAATCTCACAACAGTAACCTCTCCAAACTACCCCATCACCAAGATTGTCGGAGAGGATCTCAGCGGAAGACACAAACTGAGAAGAGTTAAAAAGAGGCACAGCCGACCCCGGGGGTGCTCTCTTCCCTTCCTCTCCACTGTGAAGCAGAGCCTGCACCGTGGATGCCGTGCGCACTGTGGCCCTCTTAGTGCACACTAGGGCACCACCGCGAACTCCTCGTCGATCAGCGGTGCGATGACAGCGCACTGCCCCGCAGCCAACACCGGGCACCAGGCCGCACATCCCCTTCAGTCTCCTTTCTACACGCTACCCGCATGCTCTGCATGCGCCACTCCGCGCCCCTTAATGGCCAGAACTACCTGCCTGCCCTCCAGCAAGCACGCGCGTTCAGCCACCTAGCAGTAGCCACTCCGGCCAGTGAACAACAGCCCCGCTGTGTGCGTCTGCCTCACCGTGCAGCCACACCCGCATGCGCCCACTTCCACAACCGATCCCCTCTTCTTCTTCCTTTGCTTCCTTCAACTTGCCTGCAACCAAGCCGAAGGAACCCACCACTACCCCGCAGCCAACCATCTCGCCAGCGACGCCTGCGTGCAGCCGCGCCCATGGGCAGCCATGCCCTTGTGTGCACGCAACACCACCGCGCACAGCAACCACCCACGTGTGGGTGCAGTCCCTGCTGCTCCTCTCCGCCGCCACCTGCTGTCCGACTGGTCGCCACCGGCGATCTCCCACCTTACCATCATCGTCTATGAGGTCCTCTCCTCCTGTGAAACTCCTCCACCCAAGCAAATTGCTGACGATGCCTCCCCCAATGTGTAGCGAAGAGAGAAAGTTTCCTCTATTTTAGAGTGAATTAAAATTTACATTTTTTGCCATTGTCAATTTAATATTTAGATTATTTTATTCAAGTGAAATTGCATGGGTGCACTTATAATTTCGTGAATTAGCTTAACTTATGTTATGCACATCATTTAACATTGAAATTGAATTCAGATTTGCATGCAATTCAAAATTACATGATATGCCAATACACATGCATCATCTACATACTTTTGGGAGCTTGATTTTTGATGTAAAATTTACATAAATAGTCCACAACTTCTCATGAAATTGTAAGTTACATTTAGAGTAGCATATTCATTGAATTGATTTCGCAAATGTATCTGCGAACATGATGACTCTCTATTCATGAATTTATTGGATATATTCCTCCTTGTGGATACGACATCCCTTTTGTTGTTTAAATTAATATCTATTTCAATCTTTGATTGAGTGATTTCCACCACATAAATTACAATGACATATCATTCCATTATCTTCTTAATCAAGCAAAATTCTCACACACCACCCCATGAATACCGATACTCATGATCAGTACCAGTACAGGTGGCAACGAGTACTGGTACTCATGATCAGTACCAGTACAGGTGGCAACGAGTACCGGTACTCAAGATCAGTATTAGTACATGTGCATTACAGATTTGTGTTAAGTGTTTAAAACCCAAATCTGGAACCAACGAGTACCAGTGCTCATGATTAGTATTGGTATCCAATAGGTACTATCTATGACAAGTTAATTTAAAACATAAAATAGTATGTCACTAGTACCAATACCCATACATTAGTACTGTTACCAATTAGCTGTTGGCTCAAAATTGAACGGTTAGAAAATTAATTTTCGAAATATGAACGTTGGGATTTAAACCCCAATGTCCTATAGATGAATCCATAAGGTCCTATCTCTATAAATAAACACTTGGACCCTAATAATACTGCACAACGGGGTGATAATTATGTTGAATATGGCCCATCTTAGGAATAAAAGGCACAACATAACTAGAATGGGAGCATTGCATGCATCATGTACCAAGATTGCTTATCAAACTGTATTAATGGCCATTTGTGTAAGCATTTGTCAAAGCAGGTCTCAGATGAGCAATCAGACCACACGGATGGATTCAGAACGATGAACGGAGTCCAACGGACTCAAGATCGGCCAAATCCAACATCTGGAGCTCCTACAATGCGCCCAAGAAGTTCTGACCGTTGATCTAGAGATCAACGGCCCATATTGCTCCACATCAGCCCCCGCTCCACCGCACGCCGCCTCTTCATCAAGCCTAGATCAGATCTCAGCCATCGATCTTCGATCGAACGGTCGAGACTCACACGCCCACCCGCAGTCGCCACGACAAAGCGCGGGCATGGCGTAATGGTTAGCGCACACGCTTGCACGCAAGCAACGCGGGTTTGAGCCGCTCTGAGCCTAAAATTGAAGACGGAGGTTGCGTGCGGCGAAATTGGGCCGCCTGATCAGGAGCGGGCAGTCGAGATTTTGCCACGCGGTGCAACCACAGCTCACAGGCACCCACGTGTGTACGTACGCCAGGTGATGTTGCCCGTGCACACGCACGCCCGAGGCGCGATCCCAGCACAGTCGAGGAGAGGTCTCAGCCGTCCGATCGAAGATCGAACGGCTCTCACACAGCAGCCGCAGATCGCACGAGAAGAAGAAATAAGGCAGGCAGCTGACCGACGGCTGGAGGGCTTCACCAACGCTTTTGGGAGTGGTTTTAGCGACGCTCTGGACGTCACTAAGGCCCCTTCTTCTTTTAGGAAGCCCTTAACCCTATTTAAACCCCCTCCTACCACTCATTCAAGGCATTCACTCCCCTTGCAACTACTCCACCCCTCTCTTAGCTAGCTTTAGGCCCTCTTGTAATCGCCGGAGACGACGAGCCACCGACGGAGCCTCCTCCACCGCTGTGGCTGCCTCGTCGCTCTCCACCCTCTCTCTCTCTCTCATTTAAGCTTTCCATTACTTTTGTTTGAAGCATGTATTTAATGTTGTAAGCTATGAACTACAAGTGCAAGATTAATGAAGTTATTTTCCGTTCAATTGTCACTTTAATTTCCGTTCAAGTTGCATGATCAAACAAGGAACATTCTAACCCTAATCTCTCTCTCTATCTCTCTCTCGCTTTTCAAAACCGCATCCTTCACAAGCAAAACTCCGCACTTTCCGTGACAACAAGTGATAAGCAAAAATCCGATTTTCACGCCTCCCTGAGACCAACACTCGGACCCACCTCCATTTACTTATTTTAAAATCGACGTTGCAAGTGCGACTATAACGACACTCCTTAACACACATGCACAATAGCACATCAGTTTTTGGCACCGTTGCCAGGGAGGCAATGGATTTGTTTTATCACCTCCATTCCACATTCATTCTCAAATCGTCTAATGCCCTATCTTCCTTTTTACTTGATGGTTGCAAGAATTCGGCGTGTGGACGGCGAAGCGACGCACCCCACGACGATAGCAAGGGAGTAGGCGCTACGAGGACCGATAGTAAGTAATCTTTCTCTCATGATTGTTTGCTTGCATGAATAAACTAAAAAAAAATTGTAAAAACTGAAAAAAATTGCCGTGGTGTATGATTGCTTGACCCACATCCTTAACACAACACCCCACAAAAAAATGTACACTCTAACATTCTGAATAAATTCTTGGAGTGCTCTTTTGTTTTTCTTGATTGGTGTTTGCGAAGCCACCGTGAGTTGACCTGGGCCGCACCACTCAGCTCTAAAATCGACTCATCTAATAGAAGCTGCATGATCATCAGGATGAGTACATTAAGGTTTTAGAGCCTCTACAGAATAAAAGGAAATCTACTTTCACAGAATTGTGTGCAGAACTTGATGTGCCCACTGAAACTTATCAGAAAACATTAAGACACGTCAACCCTAAAAAGCACTAAAGTAAGGATGAAACACTAAAAGACACCACATCTTAAAAATCCTTGCTTGAAAACCATGTTTTGATAGAAGCACACACCTTGAAAGTGGAAAATTAAGAGGCACCACCCCAATCAACGCCTCATCACATAACCCTAGCACATGCACTATCCTAGCCCTTTAAAAATGAGTAGACGCGCCCTAGGCAAGATTGAGTTAATTTCGAAAGGCAAGCTTTTGTTCGCTAGGCACTTGGCTTTCATTCCCTTGGTAGAATCTGGTGACTAGGCTACGAGGCAGTGTCAAACGACCGCGGTTGTGGGGTATACGGAACCGGAGGCGCAAGCCAAAGGAAGAACCTTCCCTGCAATCCCCTCGTAATCAACCTAGCCAGATTAGCTTTGGGAAGGGCAGTCCAGTGCTTACGAGCTTAATCGCCCTTTTGGAGATTTCTAGGTCCCCTAAGGAACATGCCATAAGGACTAGGCTTGTTTGCTTGGTTGAGTACACAACTCTCTCTCATCTGTTCTTCCCGTATCCCTCCATTTCTTCCAAACCATGGATTTCAATGCTTATCCATCTTACCCAAACTACCCCCAACAGGATTTATATGCTAACCCAAGTAGACCATATCCACAGCCTACTTGGGCTAACCAACCACCAAGTTGGGGATACAACCTTGAATCTCCCTCTTGGCCCAAGTGTCCCAATTATGACCAAACCTCACCAACCTCTTATTGGAATACACCCAACATATCCACCCAAGGGTACGATTCAAATCGTGGGGCTCCATATCTTGATTCTTCTCATGACGCCTCCTCATTTTGGTCCTATCCGCTCTACTGTGATAGGACCTACACTTTAGGAGAACATCAAGAACCCTACCCTTCTCAGGATAATAACCAAGAAAGGTCATCTGAATTCAACAACCTTTCCTACTTGACCTTTGGATTAGAAGGAGTTCTAGACAAATGGAAATCAGAAAATGATCAAAAATCTAGGCAAGCCCAGGATCATCAACCTTTGATTTGGTCCCCTGATGAAGAATCTGACTGGGAGGAGAACTTAGAACCTCAACTATTCTGGAGTAGGACCAAACAGAGAATGGTTCCTCTTGAAGAACTGGACCCTAAACATGATAGAATAGAGGACCCACCCAAAAACCTAAACACCAGTATGGATTCTAATCTACAACATCAACCATACTCTCTTAACCTGGATTTCAAGGAGGAAATCCAAAGGACACCAAATGACACCATATCAATTCTTGATAACCTCCAGTTAGAACTACACAGACAAAATCAAGAATTGGTTAAAAGGCAACAGGCCATGTTGGATTTGTTCCAACAATTGGGGGAAGAAGGCCAGAGAAAGCTATTGCACACAATGCCATTCATGGAATTCATAAAGCAAGGACCTACCATGATCACTTGGAGTACACCCAGTCACCTTGATTTGGTTTAGTCCACCATTGATACCCCTCAGGAGTTGTACAGCTCAGTGGATAAGGATAGTAAGGATTCCTCGGAACACAATTTGGGGAGCATTGAGGACAAACATCAGGAGGAAACTGAGAATGTGAGGGGAGATGCCTTGGAATCCGAATCTAATCGGCCCAAGAGAAGAAATCCAGTGGGAACAGCAACCAACATCGGAAATGGGGAATGGAGTTACAATTTCAAAGGAATCGATTATGAATCGGTTGGAATCCCCATCACAAATTTGGAGGAGGGCTGAGAGAAAGAATATGACCTTAAGGATGAAATTGACCCTACCTCTAATGCAACCCCAAACAGTGAATCTGATACAAAGGATGTTGAAGAAAATATTCTTGAGATCGAGGGCTTGGAGGGAATGAGCAATGAAACCATAGTTGCAGAAGAGATAGATTCGACCTTGGAGAGAGGCCTCATGCTTGATTGTAGGGCTCATTATGAAACTCTTAACTTTGTTACCTGCCCTACCAGAATAAAGATCCCGCAACCCGAATGCACTGAAATTGATACACTTTTGATAGATTACAATTTTATGGGGATACAGGCTAAGTATAAAACCTACATCTTTTTTGTCTTGCATGTCGTATGCGGGGTGCATTCATCAACATCAACTTGTTTGCATGCCCGCAGACTAAGAGAGGATCTGACATGGGCATGCATGATACAGAATTCCCGCCCCTTAGGAACGGGACTCCACCACAACCTTGTTCGCATTTGTGGACTTCTAATTTTTGGTCTGGTTGATTTTGTACATACCTCCTTGACCCAAGACATTCCTGTTTGTGCACCGCCCAACTGGAGGCGTTAAACTCAGTGCTTCCTGGGAGGCAACCCAGTGGATTCAGACTAATCCAATAGTTTACGTCACTCATGTACTATCTTTTTGAACCCTTTTGCAGCCATGTACTTGCCAATGAGGACATTGTCCAACTTAAGCATGGGGGGGTGGTAAATTGCATAATCCTGAGCTCATTTAATCAGTTTGAATAAATAAATAAATAAATAAAATTTGAATTTAGGAAGAAAACTTAGGCATTAGAAACTTGTCAATAGTAGGAAATAATACAAAAGGAACTTAAACACTTAGACTTTTCAGGCCTTCAGGCTTAATCAGCCCTGGTGTCCGTTAAAAAGTGGATTTAGCTTCGAATCCTTGCAACCTTAAGCTATTCTATTCCACCTACTAAATAAGGTGATAAGTATACGACTTATCAACTTACCCTCTAACTCAGAAAAACCTTGAGTCTAAGCATCTGCACACATTTTTGCATAGACTCACTTCTCGGAGATTTTGATAGAAATTGGGTAGCTAATGAACTCTCTAGGGTGGTATGGCTGGCAAGTTGTCGTGGGTAACAGCCCATTGGCAGGTTGTCCAGAACCCAGCCACAGGTCATTTCTTCTTCATTGCCTCTAGGTACATTTGAGATCAGGGAAGCCACCTACTAAAAAAAAAAAAGGGAAGAAGAAAAGAAAATAAACCACACTTCACCGCATAAGTACGGCTGGCAAGTGATCGTGGGTAACAGCCCATTGGTCGGTTGTCCAGAGCCCAGCTCAATAACTGCACAAATAAAAGACCAAAACACTTAAGGAAGAAGCGGGGAAGTAATACAAGCCGGGGAGATATACACTGGAAAAATCCTTGTGTTGACCCCAATTAAAACAAACGTAGGGAGAAAGCTACCAATCGAACAAATACACCTTCAGGCAAATTTATTTCCTTTTCCGGTCACCTAGAAGCATAGAAACCCAGAGCCTGTCTCAATTACCGTTAAGTGAGTCTATCACAACATTCACACCAAGATGCTTAGCACTTAGGGTTTTGACCGAGTTTTGGGTGGGTTGGGTAGCAGTAAAAAGTTACCAACCCACACTGAATTCCGAAAAAATTCTAAAAAATATATATATACATATACATATGTATAGTTATATACGTTAAAGTAAGGATTCAGGCGATTCGTATTTTGGCAGACACCCAGGCACTGCTTAGTCTTCATAGATTAAGATCTTCGTACATTTCCTCTTATTGACAAGTAACGAAGTGTCTAAGCAATTACTCCTTAAATTCTGAAAAGAAATAAAGGCTAGAATAAACCTTGCTAGGGACTAGCAAGGAGTAAGCATGGGGGTATGATAACACTGCACAAGGGGGTGATAATTATGTTGAATATGGCTCATCTTAAGAATAAAAGGCACAACATAAGTAGAATGGGAGCATTGCATGCATCATGTACCAAGATTGCTTATCAAATTGTATTAATGGCCATTTGTGTAAGCATTTGTATAAGCAGGCCTCAGATGAGCAATCGGACCACACGGATGGATTCAGAACGACGAACGGAGTCCAACGGACTCAAGATCGGCTAAATCCGACATCCGGAGCTCCTACAATGGGCCCAAGAAGTTCTGACCGTTGATCTAGAGATCAACGGCCCATATTACACCACGTCAGCCCCCGCTCCACCGCACGCTGCCTCTTCATCAAGCCAAGATCAGATCTCGACCGTCGATCTTCGATCGAACGGTTGAGACTCGAGCACCCGCCCACAGTCGTCGCGACAAAGCGCGAGAGTGGCGCAACGGTTAGCGCACACGCCCGCACGCAAGCGACACGAGTTCGAGCCGCGCTAAGCCTGAAATTGAAGACGGAGGTTGCACGCGGTGAAATTGGGCCCCCCAATCTGGAGCGGGCAGCTGAGATTTCACCACGCGACACAACCACAGCTCACGGGCGCCCACGCGCATGCGCACGCCAGGCGATGACGCCCATGCACACGCACGCTCGAGGCGCGATCCCAACGCAGTCGAGGAGAGATCTCAGCCGTTCGATCTTCGATCGGACGGCTCTCACGCAGCAGCCGCGGATTGCACAAGAAGAAGAAACAAGGCGGGCAGCTAACCGACGACTGGAAGGCTTCACCGACGCTTTTGGGAGTGGTTTTAGCGACGCTCTGGATGTCGCTAAAGCCCCTTTCTTCTTTTAGGAAGCCCTTTGCCCTATTTAAACCCCCTCATACCACTCATTCAAGGCATTCACTCCCCTTGCAACTACTCCACCCTTCTCTTAGCTAGCTTTAGGTCCTCTTGTAATCGTCGGAGACGACGAGCCATCGATGGAGCCTCCTCCACTGCCGTGGCTGCCTCATCGCTCTCCGCCCTCTCTCTCTCTCTGTCTCTCTCTCTTTTAAACTTTCCATTACTTTTGTTTGAAGCATGTATTTAATGTTGTAAGATACGAACTACAAGTGCATGATTAATGAAGTTATTTTTCGTTCAATTGTTACTTTAATTTCCGCTCAAGTTGCATGATCAAACAAGGAACATTCTAACCCTAATCTCTCTCTATCTCTCTCTCTCTTTTCAAAATCGCATCCTTCGCAAGCAAAACTCCACACTTTCCATGACAACAAGTGATAAGCAAAAATCCGATTTTCACGCCTCTCTGAGACCGACACTCGAAGTCACCTCCCTTTACTTATTTTAAAATCAACGTTGTAAGTGCGACTATAACGACACTCCTTAACACACATGCACAACAGCACGTCAGACCCATAGTTTGCACATATGAAAGAGAAGAGAAATTCCTAGAGCTTAATTTTCATATTTCCACCATATTTTGAAGAGAAGAAATAGTTTGCAGCTCTCAAATCTCTCTATGATTTGAAAACACATCGATGTGCTTTTCTTATGAAATTCAAGGCAATTCACGTCCTTCCTAGGTTCTCTAATTGGTATATTTATTTTTTATTATTGTTGAGGGACTTAGGTATTTTTGTTGTACGATTTCTTTTTTCTTACACCAGTTCTTTATTTATTTTTGAGCTTATTTCTCATTGGGCTGTAACAAACCCATCTCTTGTATTTGGGTTGAGGTAACACATTAATTACCTCATTTAGTAAATTGATTCCCTCGGGGTTGAGGGAATCGGGTTAAAAATTTTAAGCTGGGAGGCTTTGGTAGTGGAGTACCCAAGTGAGTGGGGAACCACAATACATCTTGTGATAATTTCTATGTTTGTAATTTGTGCAAATCTTTCTTGTTATTATTGATATTGTGTTAGAGTGTTTGTTCATGTATCCATCTATTTATTGATCCTATCAGGTGGTATCAGAGCACGTTGCGAGAAGACGTAACAACTCGACTCACAATGACATCAACATCAAGGTGCACCAAAGGACAATCTTTGACTCATCCTCCCTACTTCGATGCGATGGACTATGGGTACTGGAAGAAGAGGATGCAAGTCTTCCAAAAGGCGATGGATGAAGAATCATGGAGCCTTACCCAACAAAAGTATTCAGAACCAAAGGTGGAAGGAGTAGTGATAATGGCAGATTAAAAGAAGAAAATAGTGAGCAATGCAAAGGCCATGAATGCGCTTTATTGCACATTATCAAAGGAAGAGTTCAATTGAATTTCGACATGCGAATCCACATAAGAAATTTGGAACACTCTCGAGGTCACCTACGAAGGTACAAACAAGTTAAAGGAAACTCATATCTTGATGTAGACACAATTATTGAGGGTAAAATGCCTATTCAAGCATGTTCCTAAGTTTAGATTTGCATTTCATGTTATAAATATTGCATAGCATGCATCATTCTACATTTAGAGTAGTTGTATATAATTAAGGTTAATTGCATCATTTTTGTGGTCAGGAGAGAAGGATATTTATTTCAGAGCCTTGGATTGACGATCTAACCATATGGATCTGATCAAGACGATGATCGGAGTCCTAAAGCTCCATATGCAATCCAAGGAAGATCAACAGCAGAGGGACTAGGTGATGCAATTTGGAGCTTCATATGATAAATCTGACTGCATGGATGGATTCGGGTCGACGATCACAACCCAATGGTGTGAAAATTGACTCAATCCTACTTCTATAGCATCCCCTACAAAAGAAAGAAGATGGACGACCCAGATTGCACCATGTGGCGCAACCTAGGCCGCCCATGCGCATGCATGTGCCAACACACGCGCACAGCAGCACCTGCGTGCATGTGCGTGCAAAGGCACGTATGCAGAAGCACAGCAGCGCACAGAGGCTTTGGCAGCAGCGGTGCGTATCGCTCATGCACCTGGGACAAGGGCACGTACAGTGCACGCCAACGGTGCGGCAGTAGGGGCACGTGAACGGGATCTTCAACAACGTTTTTGATTGTCACTAAATGTCCTGTATACGAATTTGATTCTTTCCTCAACTATAAAAGGACCCCTACCCCTCCCCTTTTTCTTCATCTCTTCTTTTCTTTCTCTTACCACCTGCAAGGCTCTGGAGAGAGCTTGTCACAAGCTTGGATGCTCCTCTAGAGTAGAAAAGAAGATAGTTTTCCCACCTCTCATCCCCATTTGTGGAGCATCCCGTGGCCATACTCTCACTGCCCTTCGGGAAGAAGATCCTTGCCGTGATGCCATCCTGCCTCACCCTCCATCCTTCAACTCCGTCCTTGTTAATCCTACTCCTCACCACCTTCCCCCAGGCGACGTCAGAGCGAGTCATCCTCCGAGCAACCGTCGAGGGGGATTCTCTCAGCTCTTTCTATCTTTGTTGCTTTCATAATATAATCTTTCTCACTTTCTTAGTTGTAAAAGAAACATTTAATTAGAAATCCATGATTGTTTCTCTCTCTCACTTATATTTTCGTAAGTAGATTAGCTAGATAAAATTTCATTGACCTAATCGCTTGCTTGATAAAAAATACCAAAAAAATTAGAAAAGATAAAAATGACAAAAATAAATAATGGGAAACACGTATCTTTCAAAACCAAATCTTAGTTTCCTCGTGTTTGACCCAGGACTCACTTTTTGATTTTCGGTTATAAATTTTATCCGTTCGATGGATTTCCAGCGAATCGAACTACCACGACGGGTTTTCCAAACTTGATCCTTTCTGTGTGCAAATCTGCCGCATCATTTTGGTGCCGTTGCCAGGGAGGCAACACTTTTTTTTTTCCTCGTGTTTTCCTGTATTACTTACATATTTTTATAACCTATCTTTCTTCTTCGATTTATTGTCTTGTAGGAGCCCGATTGAGGAACTGAAGGCAGTAGATTGGAGTAAAGTATGGGTAGAGGCATTTGTAAGTTATCCCCCACACCCACCCACTAGATTACCATTCCATAACCTAATAACTCAAATTCAAATCAACTTAGGTGCTTGCATAAACCTTAGGATAGATTTGATTGTTTGATTGTCACTTCGCCTCACCTCAACCACCCGTATATATTAAAAAATAAAAAAAATACTCTTCTCTTGTGGTATTTAATTAAATGAGACACACTTAACACCGACAAATTCTCATCCTAAGGCGCACAATTGCTTTGATTCTACCACTTAACCAGGATCTGACTTGTGGATCTGGTATACTTCAACTCAATATGCATAAGTGAGTAGAAATCTGAATAGGTTAAACATCTCTGTGCCTTAACTAAGTGGTGCAATAGGCCAATTGATTGGGATGTTTGGGCCACACCATTGAAGATAAAAGTCATTCATCAGTAGCTTGCCACTTAGGGTTGACTTTTAGGGCTGAACTAGGCACTCCACATCATCACCAGTGCATGTAAAACTTGGAGTGTTCTACTATACTCTGATTGAACCAACCTAAGAAAGCCCTAAAAGCTACTAAACAAGGTTAAACCCTAAAAGATACATCATCAAATAACCTTGTTTGCAAACCTTGGCTATGCACGCACACACATTTGAATTGATCATTAATGGCACAACCCACCTAAAGGGCCCATCACATTCCAAAAGCACAATCATCCCAAGCCTAATTAAAACTGAGTAGACATTGGCCTTAAGGATTGATTTGCTCTTCGGGGCTCAGACTGAGATTTTTTTCGATTAATCTGCTTCTGCTGGTCCATCTGATGACTAGCTAGGGAGTAGTGTCAAATGATCACGGGTAGGGGGTACACTAGGAACCAGAGGCACAAGCCAAAGGAAGAACCTTCTCCCTAGCCCCTCCCTCTAACTGGTTGGATTGACTGGATAGAAGTAGACCAAATCGTTTATAACCTTAGGATGGGTCCTGGGAGTCTATAGATCTTTAGGCTAACCTACCTAAGGACAGGGTTGATTGGTTGTACTGCAGGGCTCCTTTCTCTCTTCTAATTTCCCTCTTATTCTACCATGTATCCTTCCACATCTTACATGCATTTCCCATCCTACCCTCCTACCAATACTTATCCCCAAGATGATTACTATCCCAACATGACTTATGGCTACACATCTCCTAGCTAGGACAAAATTGATTGGGGATATGAATCCGAACCTCAGTGTCCAGGGCCTAACCCTAGACAATAAGACTATGATTACTATCCTTCTCAGAGCTACAATAATTATAGATCTTCATCCTTTGATCACCAAACCAACCCGATCTACAATTAGGAAGGATATAATGATTATAACACCTACCCTCCCCAGTATTCCACTGAATATACGTAGCCACCATCCTTTAAACAACCTGAAACGACCTACTATCAGGGAGGGACCTGAAAACCTTGATATCTTAACTCCTCTAGATTTAACTCAAACCCACCCAAACCTAAACTGAACCATTCAGTTCAGGTGTACCAGATCCAAGATAGGGTGTTGGCTAACTTGAGGAACACCATACAATCTTTAGAAGCCCAACTAACACCATGCACTGAAACATTGGAGCCTATGATAAAAATGATTGATGAACTGAATAGCTCTTTATTGGATTTTCTCCAAAATGATGGGGATAGGGACCTGGGTGAGTTTCTACTTGGGAAGTTGTCAACGTTGAGGATGAAATTTGTGGTTGCCCTAGTCAAATCTTGGGATGATTCTCAAGATGAACCCCCTTCAGGAGAGCCAATGTCTGAACTCGTTCAGGCGCCTATCAGGGGGGATACATTTTTTGAGATCGGAGATGACTAGGTTGGGCTAAAGCAACCCATTGAGGTTGAACCGATTGATTCACCCGAGATCCCCAAGCCAGAGAGCGAGAAAAAATGTCTCTTAGAACCAGGAAATGACAATCGATTTTGAGACATATATAAATGAGGATCATGAATTCTTTGACTCTGAGGGTGAAGAATCTCTTAGTGAAGTCTCACTTGAGCGTAAGGAAGATGATTTTAGTGAGACAAACGGGCTTGAGGAATCCAACGAACCATTTGATAGCCCAAGTATTGGAGATTTGGATTCGGTTGGAGCTAACTTAGAGGATTCGAATCCTCATTTACTAGAAGATTTAATCAATAGCCCCATTCCTCAACCACACCCCAAAGGGATTGATTTTGATTTGGAAATCATTGTACCCAAGTCAATTCTGAGTCAGCCACGATTTCTGGACTTGGGTAAATCTTTTGGGGTGAACGGTATGCTAGAAGTTCTGGAGCCTAAGCACTTGATATTGGAGGATAGAAATGTCAAAATGAAAATTTGGGAGGTTAATTCTGAGGGAAAAACAAGTTTCGATTTAAGGGTTCCTATTGACCTAAAACCACCTACTTTCTACCAGGACCCTTACAATATCTGTCACGTGCAACCCAAGCTTGAAATAACTGATTATTTTTTCGAGCTGAACGTTAAGTGGACATCCACACCTATTGAACCATCTTTGCCTGTTGTCCAACACTTTGGCCTTGGGTTGCACACCACAAAACCACAGGCCTGGCCCCACAAGCTTAACAACCTTCAGTTCTAGGTGATTTTCATCCAAAACCTTAGAACCACTCAACCCTGGGGCATGGGTCTGCACTATAACTTGGTCCATGTCAGTGGACATCTTCTGTTAGCAGGTTTGATGATCAATATTTTTATTTTGATTCTAACCTGCACTTGTGAATTCTCAATTTCTTCCTTTTATGTATGTTATGTCAAGCTGAAGGAATTAAATTTAGCACATGTGTATATTCCACGTTCTCTACAGAGCTGATCGGATTTTCACAAAATTCAAGTGAAATTCTATTTACTCCACCCTTTTCATGTCTTTGTTTTTACAATGAGGACATTGCATCATTTACGCATGGGGGGTGGATACTTTATCCTAAAATCATTTTTTTAACTCCGTAGAATTTCTTTTAGTTTCTTTAAAAAAAATTTTGAAAATTAAAAAAAAAAAGAATTAGAAGAAGAGAACTTAGGCATTTAGAGGTTATTAACTTTAGGAAATAATACAAGAGGGCCTGAATACTTAGACTCTTCAGGTCTTTAGGCTTAAATAGCCTGAGTGCCCATTCGAATGTGGACTTAGTCTCAGGTCCTCGCCAATTCAAATTCATCTTTAATCTTGTGAATAAATTGGGGTGATAAGTATACGACTTATCAACCTACCCTCTGATTTGAGGGGACTTTAAGACAACTAGCTACACACTTTTTGGTACTGACTCACTTTTCGGTGGTTTCTTTGGAAATTAGGCAGTTAATGAACCGTCTAGGGTGGTATGACTAGTAAGTTGTCGGTGGTAATACCTCATCAGTCAATTACCCAGAGCCCAGCCACAAGATCATTTTCTTCGTACTACCTTTAGGTAAATCTTAGATCAGGGAAGCCACCTACATAAAAAAAAATGAAAAAAGAGAAAGGAAAAAAAATAGAAAAAGGAGAAAATAAAAAAAAATAAACAAATAAAACCACACTTCACTACACGAGTATGGCTGGCAAGTTGTTGTGGGTAACAGCCCATTAGCCGGTTGTCTAGAGCCCAGCTCACAAAAATGCACAATAATTCCCAAAACACTTAGGGAAGAAGCAGGGAAGTAGAATAAACCAGAGAGATATACTTTGAGTTCGCCATTGTGTTGACCCCATAAACAAAAAAAGTAGGGAGAAAGCTACTATTCAAAAAGATAAACCTTTAGGCAAGGTCACCTAAGGTCGTAGAAACCCAAAGTCCATTTTAACGGCTGCCTAGTGAGTCTTTCACTCTTTTGACAAGATGCCTAGCACTTAGAGTTCTTTTCAAGTCTTGGGCAGGTCGGGTAGCCATAAAAAGTTATCCCAGAACTCTCAAACTCCAAAAGTGCAAAAAAATTAGAAAAGAAGAAAAGCAAAAAAATATATATATCTTCCCTTTTCAAATAAGGTGAGGACTTGGGCAGTCTGCACACTGGCAGACACTTAGGTACTGTTGAGCCTTCATAGTTTAGGACCTTAGTTGATAATTTCTATTGTTAATAAACAACATATGCCTAAGCGATTGAACCCTAATTCTATTTTTATACATAGCATGTAGTTTAATTTTTCTAGGGACTAGGAAAATATAGGCATGGGGGTATGATGTAAACACAACTTTTGAGGGTAAAATGCCTATTCATTTATGTTCCTAGGCTTAGACTTGCATTTCATGTTATTAATATTGCATAGTATGCATCATTCTGCATTTAGAGTAGTTGTATATAATTTAGGTTAATTGCATCCTTTTTGTGGTCAGGAGAGAAGGATATTTATTTCAGAGCCTCAGATTGACGATTCGACCATATGGATCGGATCAAGACAACGATCGGAGTCCAATGCCTCCAAAATCGCCTCGATTGGAGTCCTGTAGCACCATATGCAATCCAAGGAAGATCAATAGCCGAGGGACTAGGTGATGCAATCTGGAGCATTAAACGACAAATCCAACTGCACAGATGAATTTGGGTCGACGATCACAACCCAACAGCGTGAAAATCGACTCAATCCGACCTCTGTAGCATCCCCTATAAAGGAAAGAAGATGGACAGCCCAGATTGCACCACGTGGTGGAACCCAGGCCACTCATGCGCACGCATGTGCCATCACACGCGCACAGCAACACGGGCATGCATGCGCGCGTGGAGGAGCACATGTGCAAGCACAGTAGCGCACGTAACAGCATAGCACGGGCGCGGAGGCAATGGTAGCAGCGACACGTATCACGCGTGCGCAAGTGACAAGGACGCGTACAGCGCACACCAGCGGTGTGGTAGCAGGGGCTCATGAGTAGGATCTTCAGTGACGTTTGTGGTGGATCTTCGACGATGTTTATGACCATCACTAAATGTCCTGTATACGAATTTGATTCTTTCCTCCACTATAAAAGGACCCCTACCCCTCCACTTTTTCTTTACCTCTTCCTTTATTCCTCTCACCATCTCTAAAGCCCTAGAGAGAGCTTGTCCCAAGCCAGGGATGCTCTTCTAGAGTAGAAAAGAAAATAGTTTTCCCACCTCTCATCCCCATTCGTGGATCATCCCGTGGCCGTCCTCTCACCGCCGTTCCAGAAGAAGATCCTTGTCACGATGCCGTCCTACCCCACCCTTAGTCCTCCGGCTCCATCCTCATTCGTCCCACTCCTCACCACCTTCCTCCAGGTGATGTCAGAGCGAGTTGTCCTCCGAGCAACCGTTGAGGGGGATTCTCTCACCTCATTCTATCTTTATTGCTTTCATAGTGTAATCTTTCCTGCTTTCTTAGTTGTAAACAAAACATTTGATTAGAAATCCATGATTGTTTCTCTCTCTCTCTTTTATTTTCATAAGTAGATTAGCTAGATAAAATTTCATTGACCTAATTGCTTGCTTGATAAAAAATACCAAAAAAACTAGAATAGATAAAAATGACAAAATAAATAAAAAAGAAACGCGTATCTTTCAAAACCAAATGTTCGCCTCCTCGTATTCAACCCGGGACTCACTTTTCGAGTTTCGATTATAGATTTTATCTGATCAACAGATTTTCCCTTGAATCGAAATATGACGATGGGTTTTCCAAACTCGACCCTTTCTGTGTGCGAATCCACCGCATCATATCTCAATTCTAACCGAAAGTATGAGTGTTTCAGGATGTAAAATGGAGAAACAATTAAAGATATGTATATGAGGTTTGGAGAGTGTTGAATAGATCTATCGAGGGTTTATATTATCGTCGTCGTAGTTCAAATCCTCAATCGATCAAACAACAAATAATCTTAATGATATTCAACAAGGCCTTTGAATAATAATGATATTCAACAAGAACAACAAAGCCTAATCTTAATGAATATATAAATGAGCACAGGGAATCAAATCAACAATGATATTCAATGAATAATCTCTACTCAAAATTGATATTCAATGCATAACATGAGTATATCAAGAGTTTAATGAGGCAAAAAGATGCCTTAAGACAAAATAATGGTGATTTGAATCACCAATTATTAGCCTTAAGCATACACATATCAATTACTCAATAATATCAAATAAATGAACAATGGCCAGAACCACTTATGCTTTAATTCCATACCAATAGTGCATAATATCAGAGCCAATCAGACATCGGCATCTTGGATTAAATGACTTAAATATCACTGGCTACAGTGCTCTATAGAGAGCCTTCTTCTTCAACTCCTTCTATTCTTTTTGAGCCTCTTCCTCTTCTTCTCTAGCCTCAGCTGCTTCTTTCTATTCTCTTCTTTAGTCTCGTCTTTCCTTCGCAAGGCCTTCTCTTCCTTTCTTCCTTTAGTCTTTCCTTCTCCCGCATAAGGGCCTTCTTTTCTTCTTACGCACAAGGGAACAATTCGTCGCGGCTAACTGTTGAGTTCCTGCACAGAGGAGCAAAACCCTCCCCTCCCCCACTCTCTCTCTCTCTTTCCTTCCTCCTCCTCTTCCTCAAATAACTGGGTAACCAATTGGGTATTTGGGTATGAGCAATATCGAGTCCAAGGCTACCGGCAGTGGGTAGTAGCTGAGTGAGTAGGCATAAGTAGGTCGGTGAGCGGGTAAGGTGCTGGGGACCCGACCCTCGTGTACTACGGAAAGAAGCCTATGCAAAAATTCCCTTTATGTGTACACAGCTATGCTTCTCCCACCAATGTGGGACTATCCACAGGCCTCTTTTTGTGTGCAACTGTAGTTGTGATGATCTCCCAATCGAGGCAGCAGGAGTGGATGGGGTCTTCAGCTGACCACCTGGGAGGATGCCTAGCTTGAAGCCGCGATTCCTGGGACCAAGACTTGGAGCAAATATGGCCAAACAACTCGAGGCGTGTTGGAGAACTCAAGGGCGACGGTGAAGCTCAAACAAGAACCTGAAAGAAACAATATGGCCTCACGACAACATTAGAACACTTCAGGAGGATCAAAAGGTTGCAGCAAGGGAGTTGGTGGTGGTGATGTGGCATGTGAGGGCGTATGGTGGCCGAATGGAGTAGGAGTTGGTGGTATGAAGGTGTGTTGTTTGGTGGCACTTTTGGATGGATGGAATCACCAATACTGAGAGGGGTTTTGGTGGGCATGAGCTGGTGGAGGTTTTGGGAGTGCTGGCAAGGTGTGAGGTGAGCGAAATACCTCGCCGGAGGTGCAGCCAGAGGTGGAGGAGATGACAATGAACAGTAGCATCGAGGGTTGTTTTTGGGTTTTAAATAGAAGGCCAGAACCTTAGGAGAAAGAGAGACCTAACCAACCTACTCTAATTAGACGAAAGGGATAGAGAGGTGCCGACGCCAAAGAAGGGGAAGTCTCTGATGGGGAACGACAAGGAGGAAGGAGATCTGGAAGCCTTTGCTTTGGCCGGCCAGAGGCGAACGAAGATGATGAAGATAGGCCACTTGATTTGTCCATATAATGGCTAGAAGAAGGGGGTCAAGGATGCTCGCCGAACCTAGGTTAGAGAGGTGCCGGAGGTAGGGAATTGAAGAGGGTTTTGGCCCCAAACCTTGCTAAGTATGGCAGTCGATGGGGGTCTTTTATAGGTCATTAGGCGAGTTTCCAAGGTTGGAATCCAAGCTTGAAAGCTCATAAATTAGGGGTTTAGGTTTAGGAATTTCCAAGAGTTCGCATGAACTCTTGGGAGGTTTAGGAAGGTCATGAAAGAGCTCAAATGGAAGGGGATCTCCTCAGGAGTCTCCCTTCTAATTTTGGAAGAGTTTCTCCATGAAATCAAGGAGATCTTCCTGATTGAAGATCGGCTCTTGATGGGTTCACAAGGCCATGGCGGCAGGGATCTGTTGATGAAGATAATGAAGTTAGGGAGGTCCACGCAAAGAATTCAAAAGTTAGGGCCATGTATGTGAGAGAGGAGTCAGATTGGACCAAAATGCAAACTAGGTCAAGATGATCTCTGATTGGGCCCAAATTTTGGTACAAGCCTAATATGGACCCAAGGAATCTGATGGCAAAGTTGGATTTTGGTTTTGACTAAGTTTGACTAGGCAATTTACGTAGAAACCTAAATTAGGGTAACTGTCTGTCTAAGACTGTTTTAGGTTAAAATAGATTCTAATGGTCATATCAAAAGTACCAAACCATATAGAATATTTTTCTAATATTTTTAGAAGGTTTAGGTAAATTTTATCCTGATCAGAACCTCAGTCAATTAAGCAAGTCTGTTTTTAGGATTTTAAATGTCCATTAATTCTCGAAATGCGTGAAAACCCATTTTATTCTGCATTAACCAACTTATTAGATATTAATGACCATTTGATCTTTAATAAACCCCTATAAAATCCCATGATTGTTCTACAATTAGGATATTCTATTAAAATTATAGTTTTACCCCTATTTTAATGCATTTCTCTTAGAATGAATATACAGTGAATTAGGGCTCTTCGGAGGTTATGTAGGAGCATTTATCTATTGATTGTGACCAATTAAAGCAAGATATGGCAGATGATGACGTTATCATTATACCCCCATGCCTAAGTTTCTCTATCCCCTTAGCAAAATCTTATGTAATTTACTCGAATTTAAGACCATCCCTTTGATGTTCGGATCTTTAATGTGTACTTTTTCTCTAGAGACTAGCTCAGGATTCCAATAATAGCCCTAGAGGTACTCAAGTACCAACCAAGATCCAAACCTGACCAGCTTTTGCCTCAGTCTGCCGCGAAGGTTTCTAAGGCCCACAGAAACTATCATAAGGTTCGTTGAACCCAGCAGTTAAAGCACCCGTGCTTGTAACATAGTTAATCCAGGTTCAATTTGCAATGATTTTTTTTTTAAGAGAGAGGAATAGAAGAATTTCTTTGCATTTTTGGAGAGTTTCCTCCCTCTTTTTCTTTTCTTTATTTCTAGCCTCAGACTGGCTCAAAACACATTTTTTATCAGATTCCTAGTCCCCACCATCAATCCTCGTAGGGTCCTTGGCAATTGATGCTTTAAGATAGCACCACCCACGGTAACCCCCAAAACCCTGGCTTTCGACACTTTGAGATAGTGCTACCCATGGCATTCTGTAGCTAAATTCAGGCCCTGGCAATCAACATTTCCAGATAATCCCACCCATGGCACCTGAACCAGCACAAGGTGCTTACGTGCCCCCGGTAGGATATTTAGATATCCTAGGAGATAAGCACCAAGGAGACGATATGTTATTGCACATCTTCGTAGGGAATTTTCCACCTCTCCACGTTGGTAACTCGTCCAAATCAAGTTGTGTTTCTAAGACACTTCTAATCTAGGTAGCTTTCTCAAAACAGAATAAATGCTTTTGCATGATTTTGATTGATTAAGCACACTGAACTAGACTTGTGTGTGGATTAGGGTGCTTAGGTTATCGAGTCCCGTAAATCGGAGATCAGTTAACAAGGATGAATAATCCCTAAGCCTTAGACCTAATACATAAGCTTCGCATTTTCCTCAACCTCTTGATGACTATCAGGATCTTAACGGATACGTGAATGCTTAAGCCTAAAAATAAGCCCAAGAGGCCTAAGATCAACACTCATACTAATCTGTCTCTCTGTAGCACTTTTTGACTTTTATTTCTTTCTTTTAATTTGGTGTAGAACTTTTGGTAGATTCCATAATCATTTACTAAGACTAACAATTTTTGTTTCAAATTGTTGCTCCTTTTTGACATTTAAATCACCTCCTCATTTCCTCTTCATGAATGATATGCAATTTAAGCTTACAAAATTTCCTTCCCTTTCCATCTTTTTGTTCTTTTTCAACTTTTTATTTTTTTGGTTTTTTTGAACATATATATATATATATATTTGTGAGAACCCCTCAGAAACCTTTAATTTCCATATGTCTACACTTTAACACCCCCTGTGCCTAAGTTTTGCAATGTCCTCATTGTAAATCGGAGGGTATGAAGTCAGCATGGTTCAAGGGTTTGAACAGGATCAAAGGATGGGTGAACAGGTCGGGATGACTGTTGCAGATGATTTCAAGCTCTAGTACATGTACGAGAGGTGGTCCTTGATCTAGTACATGTATGACATTTGAACAGATCATTGAAATTTTGTAGAATAAGCACCTTGATCGAAAGCCTAGTTGGTCCAACTAGGTGCTTATTCAGATCAACAGGCTGATGATGCAGCCCAAACCCAATCAGTCTAGTGGGTTGATGGATGTGAACCAGTAGATGCAGAGCCCACCAGATATTTTGTGACTCAAAAAGATGTGGTAGTGCGCATCGCGGGTTTGGCTAATTCTAATCAGCCTGGTCAGAGTAGGGATCCTCAAATGCAAATGGATCAGTGCAGGATATAGGACCTTTACTAGTAGGATCAGAAAAAGATAGGAAGTGATTATTGATCTGATCAGAGTCTAAAACTTGATCAATAGATAGAGGAGAATCACGTGCAATAGGATTAGAGAAAGGTGAATCAGAGTAGAAGTTGATTCTAGTGGCGGGACAAGATTGAGAATGAATTTTGGAAGGCTCTGTATGTGGATCAAAAGAGGTGGCTTCAATAAAAATTGTGTGTGTTGAGGGCTCCTCTACAAAGGATTCAAAAGCAAGTTCTTCTAGAGAGTCCTCATAATACCCATCAAAATCAAAAGTAAATCCTTGGAGAGTGCTTATAGGATCATGGAAATCTGAGTCAAGAAAAGATTCAAACTCTGGATTGCAGACACTCTCGGCACTTACTATTTTTGATTCCTGAAGATCAAAAAGGAATGATTCCATCTCAGTGGAACCTGATTTTGAATTAATGATCTCGAGATCAGGGACCTCAGAGTCAGAGTTCAAGAATGGGTCATGGGTGCTGAGGTCGTAGATTGGTTCATAATTGTCAAGAAATAAAGGCTCTTCGAAATTAGAGTAACATTCGAAATCATCAAAGAATTAGCGAGAATAAGTTTCTAAACTTGAATCCAGATCAGAGGTTCCACCACAGAAAGGATCAAGATATGTAGAAGCAATAACCTAACTTGGATCTAAGCTATTTTTTGATTTCGAGCTCAAAGAGGTGTTTCCATTAGGCATAGGCTCATGTTCTTGGCTCCTAGGGTAGACCCAATTGATTCCCAACTCTTCCAGATCCTCGATTTCTGTATCATAAATTGGTATGACTTTCGAAAAATCAATTAGTGTCTCTGAGGAGGTTGGAGAGGTGTATTCATCAAATACATGCCCTAAATCGTATTTCAAATTTGAAATCTATATTTCATCACATGGGTCCTCATACTCACCCCAATTAGGCTAAAATCTAGATTCTAAGTTAAAGGTAGGCATTGGGTCACTATGATCTAGGCTGGGTTCTATAGGGATGTCAGAATTGAGAGTCACCTTAATAAGATAAGTCTTGGGATTTACACTCTCGAGAGGTTCTGTTTTAAGCTCATCATCATAGGTATCGGGGAAATTTAAACTCGATGGACTAGCTTCCTGGTTTCCTAGGGGCGGTTAAGCATCAGCAATGCTTCCATTTGGATCCTCCCAATCCTCATCAAGATCAGGTATGTCAATTGTTATGAAATTTGAATCTGAATTCATTTGGGTTGGGGGTCAACAATAACCTTGATCATCAAACCCAGGATTTGGGAAATTACGTAGATCACTAGAATCACTCCAAGATGTCATATTAACTTCTAATGGGTATTGTTGATCAATGGTTCTATATAACTTATTCAGTAATTCTCCCCATATTTCCAAAAAATTCTAGAGGTCTTCCGAAAATGAAGGATTTGACCAATATTACATACAATCATTGTTGTGTAATTTCACCAATTCAATGTGTTCGCTAAGAGATCATCCTGGGTTGAACCGTGGTTTATTCGTATCCATATTATCTCCATACAGTTCAAAATGTGGTTCATTGTTTTCTTGAATTTATCCTGAATGTCCCTATTAAAATATTCCTCGTGGTGTCTATAAGAATCCTCAATTATTTTGTCTTTGATGGTCATTTGTGAGATATGTTTCCTAATCACTTTTCCTAACATATCAGGTTGCATTTTCGAATCAGGTGGTGGAATCAAGATTTAAAATCAAACTCAAGATAAGATTGGAACTGATTAGATCTGAATAAAATTCCTAAGAAGATCTAATGAGGTTTCTTAGGTTAGAAACCTAATGACCTTCCTATGTGTGTGTTCTAGATAAAGGATGAGGGACTAGATATTATTCGGACCCAATCAAGGCAACCAAAGATTTTTGGATGACTAAGGCTATTTCGAGGCAGATGATACCTCTGAATCAGAAATCCGTACACCCGAGAAATACCTGGGTAGCCAGGAAGGGAGAGACCTACAAAGACCCTACACGGTAGAGCGTCCCCACAGGTTACAGGGTTTCCCCCACCCGACCTTCCTTGCCACTGCGGTTCCAAGTAGTCCAGAATGTACGAACTTAAGACCTTAAGTTTACCAATTTTACCGTAATTAGTGCCTTGAATTTCACTTGATTAGAAGTTGATTTAACTTGTGACCTAATTTGGAGGTTGGTTTGCCCACAAAGTAGACCAATTTTACCAGACTTGCCCTGAAAGTTGGAGGATGAACTCTGGGTCAAGACCCAAAGACCACCCTGAATTGACTCTCGGGTTATTAGGTCAAAGATTTTTAAGGTTCAAGTGAATCTTAGAGCCTGATTTTAGGGTTTTTCTTGATTAGATCTTTCCAAACAAGGGCTTGGGTAGCACACAAATTTGGGAGGGAAATTTTCCTTTTATGCAGGCAAAATGTGAGCTAACACTTTAGGCGCTAATGTTGAAAACCTTAATTGGCTCTATTGCAAGTCCAATTTGATCTTAAAATGTTCACCTTGGGCTTCAAGGAAGAAGTGTGTTAGCCCAAAGTTATTTAGAAGTTAAGTATAATCCCTAGTAGGTACAGGAAATCAGGATGGGGATTTCTAAACAGAATTGCCTCAAGCTTCAATCATATATGAAAAAATTTTTTACAAATCAGGAAACTTGCCACTTTAATGATAATTACTATGGAAAATAAGGTAGGTAGTTCCTAATTAATTGTTTCCTTTTTATCTTCCAAAGATTAGGAGGTTAAGAAAAAAGAAAGATTATCTACCCTGGGAGTGGTTGATTTGTGCAGAAGATCTCCTTGTGATATACCTCACAAAATCATAGGAAATCAAATAGAGCAAGTTAATGCTCAAATATAATCTAATAAAGTAGGAATAGCGGTGAATTGCGCATTGTTCCATGGCAACGGTGCCAAAATGTTGAAGCGATCTATCGAGGGTTTATATTTTCATCGTTGTACTTCAAATCCTCAATCGATTGAACAACAAATAAAACTTGTAACTCGAACATCTAGAATTAAGTCCGAGGTCGAACACAAGGAATAAATTGGAATTCACTCACTAATCTTAATGAATATATAAATGAGCATAGGGAATCAAATCAACAATGATATCCAATGAATAATCTCTACTCAAAATTGATATTCAATGCATAACATGAGTATATCAAAAGTTTAATGAGGCAAAAAGATGTCTTAAGACAAAATAATGGTGATTTTAATTATCGATTATTAGCCTTAAGCATATACATATCAATTACTCAATAATTTCAAATAAATGAACAGTGGTCTAAACCACCTATGCTTTAATTCCACACCAGCAGTGCACAATATCAGAGCCAATCAGACATCGGCTCCTTGGATTAGACAACTTAAATGTCGCTAGCTACAGTGCTCTATAGAGAGCCTTCATCTTCAACTCCTCTTCTTCTTCAGTCTTTTCCTCTTCTTCTCTAGCCTTAGCTGCTTCTTTCTCTTCTCTTCTTCAGCCTCTTCTTTCCTTCACAAGGCCTTATCTTCCTTTCTTCCTTTAGTCTTTCCTTCTCACGACAAGGGCCTTCATTTTTTCTTCTTAAGCATAAGGGAACAATTCGCTCTTGGCTAAGTGTTATGCATCTGCACAGAGGAGAAAAACCCTCTCCTCCCCTGCTCTCTCTCTCTCCTTCCTCCTATTCCTTAGATAACTAGGTAACCAATCAGGTATACAGGTATGAGCAGTATCGGGTCTAGGGCTACCAGCAGTGGGTAGTAGCCAAGGAGTGAGTAGGCATAGTCGAGTCGATGAGCGGGTAAGGTACTGGGGACCCGACCGCCGTGTATTGGTCAAAGATGCCTATGTAGAAATTCCCTTTATGCGTACATGGCTGCGCTTCTCCCACCGATGTGGGACTATCCACAGGCCTCTTCTCACATGCAGCTATAGCTGTGATGATCTCTCAATCAAGGCAACAAGAGTGGATGGGGTCTTCAATTGATCACCAAGGAGGATGCCTGGAATGAAGCTGCAACTCCTGGGACCAATACCTGGAGCAAATACGGTCGAAGAACTCGAGGTGTGTCGGAGAACTCGAGGGAGATGGTGGAGCTTAGATGAGAACCTGAAACAAACAATATAGCCTCACGGCCACATTAGAACACTTCAGGATGATTGCAAGGTTGCGATGAGGGTGTTGGTGGTGGTGGTGTGGCGTGTGAGGGCGTATGGTGGCAGGACAGAGTCGAAGTTGGTGGTATGAAGGTGGGTTGTTTGGTGGTGCTTTTGGGTGGATGGAATTGCCAATAGTAAAAGGGGTTTTGGTGGGCGTGAGCTGGTGGAGGTTTTGGGAGTACTGGAGAGGTGTGTGGAGGTGTGAGGTGAGTGGAAGACCTTGCCGAAGGTGCAGCCGAAGCTGGAGGAGATGATCGTGAACGGCAGCATCGAGGGGTGTTTTTGGGTTTCAAATAGAGGGCTAGAATCTAGAGAGAAAGAGAGACCTAACTAACCTACTCTAATTGGATGAAAGGGATGGAGAGACACCAACTTGGATTGGCCAACGTTGGAGAAGGGGAAGTCTCCAGTGGGGGACGGCAAGAAGGAAGGAGATCTGGAAGCCTTTGCTTTCGTTGGCGAGACGTGAATGAAGATGGGGAAGAAGATGGGCCACTTGATTTGTCCATCTAATGGTCAGAAGAAGGGGGTCGAGGATGCTCGCTGGAGCTAGGTTGGAGAGGGGCCGAAGTTTGGGGTTTGAAGAGGGTTTTGGCCCCAAACCTTACTAAGGAAGTAAGGTAGTCAATGGGGATCTTTTACAGGCCATTAGGCGAGTTTCCAAGATTGGAATCCAAGCTTGAAAGCTCAAAAATCAAGGGCTTTGGTTTAGGAAGTTCCAAGAGTTCGCATGAACTCTTGTGTGGTTTAGGAAGGTCATGAAAGAGCTCAGATGGAAGGGGATCTCCTCAGGAGTTTCCCTTCCAATTTTGGAAGAGTTTCTCCATGAAATCAGGGAGATTTCTTGATTGAAGATTGGCTCTTAATGGGTTCACATGGCCATGGCGGCAGGGACCTGTTGGTGAAGAAGACAATGAAGTTAGGGGGCTGCTTGCAAAGAATTCGAAAGTTAGGGGCATGTGTGTGAGAGAGAAGGGTCAGATTGGACCAAAATGCAAACTAGGTCAAGATGATCTCTGATTGGGCCAAAATTTTGGTACAAATCTAATTTGAACCCAGGGAATCTAATGGTGACGTCAAATTTTAGCTTTGACTAAGTTTGATTAGGCAATTTACTTAGAAACCCAAATTAGAGCAACTGTCTATCTATGACTATTTAAGGTCAAAATGGATTCTATCGGTTAAATCAAAAGTACCAAACCTTATAAAATATTGTTATAAGATTTTTAGAAGGTTTAGGTAAATTTTATCTTGACTAGAACCTCAATCAATTAAGTAGGCTGTTTTTAAGGTTTCAAATGTCCATTAATTCTCGAAATACATGAAAACCCATTTTGTTCTGCATGAATTACTTATTAGACATTAATGACCATTTAACCTGTAATAAACCGCTGGAAATTATTCTACTTTTAGGATATTATGTTAAAACTACAGTTTTACCCCTGTTTTAATGCATTTCTCTCAGAATGAATATATAGCGAATTACGACTCTTCGACGGTTATGTAAGAGCATTTAACTATTGATTGTAACTAATTAAAGCTAGATATGGCAAATGATGATGTTATCATTGAAGGTTTCCGGCCCTACCAGGAGGGGGTGACGTAATAATTGCGGAAATAAAATAAACAATCTTCACAAAATAAGCAATCACACAAGAACACAAGAATTTTTAGGTGGAAACCCAAACTGGGTGAAAACCACTACCTAACCCTCTCGAGTTAGGATTTTCCGATCAACCAAGTTGATCAAAATCCACTAAATCGAATCACTTTAAACGAGGGTGATTCAACCTCAATACAACCATGCTACTTAGACTAGGGTAGCGTACCTCAACCCCTTCTCTCCACCAGAAGGATTCTGTCTCGCGAAGGAGACGGGAATTCGCAAAGCGAATACCCAACCAAATAACAAAGATAAAATAAAAAAGTAATCCTATAGAGCCAACAAAGTAATTATGAACCTAGCTTCTATAGGAATTAGGAAACTCCCCTTTGCAAGGCTTATCAGACATCTAATTCTGGAATCAGACGTCTGGAAGACCACTTTAAGACGTCTGATTTCAAGGTCAGACGTCTGATTTTGGGCGGGGCTCTTCCTGACTTGGATCAGATCTAAACAGGGTTCTTGTGCAAGTCCATCAGACGACATATAGGATGTCTGGCACTATGTCTGGACGTCTGGAAACCTACTTTTACTGCGGGAATGGATTTCCAAACGTTGCAATGGCTAGAAAATCTCTGAGAAGATATTTTGGGTCAGCCGAGGCAAAACGGTCAATTATCAGACGTCTGGAAAGTCATATGGACGTCTGATAAGGCTCTAACGGTCACATTCTTGAGTGTTTGTTAAGCTAGCTAACGGTCCACTAATTGGACGTCTGGCAAGGTCATTAGACGTCTCCTAAGACGTCTAGTCTAAGGTATGGACGTCTGATTTCATCAGACAGAACTACTTAAGTCCAGCCTAAATGTTATCAGACGTCTGAATCAACAGTCAGACGTCTTAAAACACTTTATCAGACGTCTGATTTGGGAATTAGACGTCTGGAAGTGCTGTTTAAACCCTATATTGGTTTTCTAAGTTCTCTACAAAAAACCTAAGTATCCTAGGGTTGTGCAGGTGTTCCTAGGACTACTGTTAGGGTACTTTGAGGCTCTTTAACAGAAATCTAAGTAACAAAAATAAAGAGCAACAAAAGAAACGAAAAATACAATGAGTACAAGAGAAGGAAATCTATCCTATTCTTCATCTCCTTCCTTCTTCAATATATCGCTCCTCGCGAATCTCTTCTGTTCTCCATCAAGCTCCTCCAATCCGTCCTGGATGCGAGCTCAAACTCCGTCTAAACACGTCTACATTTGCAATTGACCTGAAATCTAAGACTTCAAGTGCAAATGTTAAATAACACGTGTTTTGTTATCATCAAAACAAATGATCGTGGTGCTCTAGCACCAACAATCATTAGAGAGATCATAAATCCCATGAAGAATTTTGGGGTCAAGATGATAGAGGAACAACATGTAAGGAAGATCTTGAGATCTCTTACAAGTGATTGGGCTCCAGAGACCAAAGCTATCCAAGAGGCGAAGGACCTCTTCACTCTCCCCTTGGATGATCTAGTTGGTAGTCTTATGGCCTATGAAGTCCAACTAGAAAACATGAAGAAGAACTAGGAGGAGAAGACGTCAAGTAAGAATATTGCATTTAGAGCAGTTAAGTAGGATTTGGATTCAAACACGTACGAATCCGAAGATGATGAAGAAATGGAAATGCTCACAAGAAAGTTCCATAAATTTCTCTGGAAGCAAGGTAAGCAAGTGAATAAAATTTCTTCTAATATTGTTTGCTATGAATGCAAGAAAAAGGGACACTTGAGAAAGGATTGCCCCATGAACAAGAATAAGGAAGATTATAGGAAAGATGCAAAGGAGGTCAAGAAGAAGAAAAAGAAGAAAGCTTTAAAAGCAACATGGGATGATAGCAACTCTGACATAGACACTGACTCCAATGAATCAGATGAAGATGAGGTCGCACACCTTCGTTTGGTTGCAACTTCAGAAGATACTGAAGATAAGGTAAATCCTGATTTTTCTCTTAAAGAACTACATGAAGCTTATGAAGAATTATATCATAAAGCTAGGTTATTTAAAAAGGAAAATAAGGTTTTAGAGGATAATTATTAAATACTAGAAATAGAAAAATCATATTTAGAAATGGAATTAGAAATGTCAAAAGAAACTAATAATAAGTTGCATGAAACAATAGTAGAGTTAGAAGACATCTATGAGCATTTTAAGGAGACTTTAAATAATCTCAAAATAACTACTAGGCTAAACACTAAATTTTGTGATTCTTTAAAATCAAAATTTCAAGTAAAAAGAACACACAAACTAGATCACATGCACCTAGGCATGCATGGATGTACGAAAAGGTTAAAAATCCTAAGAGTTATAGATCTAACACAAAAGAGATCTACAAATCTCATGGCTTGAAAGGTACTAACCCAAAAGGACCAACAAGAAAATGGGTACCTAGAAATGATATTTTACATTGTTTTGCAGGGTTAGATCACTGGGATCAACATGATAATTGGGTGTTCAAGGCGAAACATGGAAGACTTCGACCATTCTACAAACTACATGAAAACCAGGAAATATGGGAAAGTGGAGCTTGGTATCCACATTCATCATACTACTACTGGTAATTTTTTTTGGCATGGTAATTTTTCCCCTTCATTTTATTTGTGATTGACAAAAAGGGGGAGAAAAATAAAGAGAAAATAGTAATATTTTTAGGGGGAGCATATATTGATGGGGAGGATTAAATTAAATAAATTCCCTTCATATAATTATCTATTTACAACATAGTTTTGTCAAGACTAAAAAGGGGGAGATTGTTGAAACCTTATTCCACATCTTGTTTTGGTGTTAACAAAATTATTGTAGATAAATATTTGCAATTGATTATTTTTCAAATTTTGGTGAAGATTAAGGCAAACATTGAACTGTGGAAAGGAGCAAGACGATAAGGAGGAGTTGATGATAGAAGATCATCTAGAATTTATTTTGTTTATTAGATTAGGTTTTTATTTTATTCGTAGAATGTATGCCTCATAAGAGAGAAACATGAATTAGATCATAAAAATCATATAGAGATAAATTTGGATAAAACATTATGATCATTCGATTTATTTCAAAGTACGTATTGTTTAAAATATAGTTTTTTAATGTTTAAAGTATTTGAAAAAATAGGCTCCTAATCTTGTTGTATTCATGTTTAAAAAGGTACTTGTTAGCCCACAAGTACTATTGCAAAAGTTTAGTACCGGTGCATGTGAGTTACAAGTTTGGGTTTCTTTTTCAAAGAAACAAACCTGTACCCTACGAGTACTGGTACTCATGATCAGTACCGGTACTGGAGGCAACGAGTACTGATAGTCAAGATCAGTACCTATACAAGTGGGTTACAGATTTGTGTTAAGTGTTTAAAATCCAAATCTGGAAGCAACAAGTACCGGTACTCAACATTAGTACCGGTACCCAATAGGTACTGTCTGTGAGAAGTTAATTTGAAACATGAAATAATGTCACTAATACAATTACCCATGCTTTAGTAGGGTACCAGTTTGCCGTTGGCTCAAAACTAAACTAGAAAATTAATTTTGGAAATATGAACATTGGAATTTAAACACCAACATCTTGTAAACAAATCCTTGAGGCCCTATCTCTATAAAAAAACCCTTGGACCCTTAGTTTGCACATATGAAATAGAAGAGAAATTCCTAGAGCTTAATTTTCATATTTCCACCATATTTTGAAGAGAAGAAATAGTTTGCAGCTCTCAAATCTCTCTACGATTTGCAAACACATCGATGTGCTTTTCTTACTAAATTCAAGGCGATTCACGTCCTTCCTTGATTCTCCAATCGGTATGTTTATTTTATATTATTGTTGAGAGTCTTAGGTATTTTTGTTGTAAGATTTCTTTTATCTCATACAAGTTCTTTGTTTGTTTTTGAGCTTGTTGCTTGTTTGGTTGTAACAAACCTATCTCTTGTACTTGGTTGAGGTAACTCATTAATTATCTCATTTAGTAAATTGATTCCCTCAGGTTTGAGGGAATCAGGTTAAAAATCCTAAGCTGGGAGGCTTAGGTAGTGGAGTACCCAAGTGAGTGGGGAACCACTATATATCTTGTGCCAATTTCTTTGTTTGTAATTTGTGCAAATCTTTCTTGTTATTACTGATATTGTGATTGAGTGTTTGTGCACATAGCCATCTATATATAGATCCTATCAACCATCAACCGCGCCTTTGACTCCAATTGGAGGTGTTTCCTCCCTATTTAAGTTCAAATTCGTCATTATTTAAGAGATGCATTGTAGTATAGGACAAAATCACTCAAAATAGATAATATTTATACTCGAAAGAAAGTCCGAGGTCGTTCGCTGGGAGCAAGTGGAAAATATGAATCTCAGGATCACAATATATAAGCAATTTCAGCCAAAACTTAATTCAGAGTAATATGTTAAGAATTGGAGTATCAGCATGTAAAAATAATACGATAAAATGGTGATTTGAATCAGGAATTACCCTTATACAATAATAGAAAATATCCAAATAGTATTAACTAATCAAATCAAGTGCACAGTGCACTCCCTATCAAATAGATCAGACGACAGAGCTACAATGCCAAGAGGGCACTCTTCTTCTTCTTCTCTTCTTTCTCTGCTCTTCTTCTACTCTATCTCCTTCTCTATCTTCTTCACTTCTCCTCTTCTTTTAAGATCCTCATCTTCTCCTACCTTTTCTTCTCTTCTGCCTCCTCTTCTGCATGCACAGGCCCTTCTTCCTTCTCCTTTCTTTCTTTGTTTCTTCTCTTTTCTGCTCTATCTTCTTCTTCTTCACAACTCTTCAGTGGCTAAATGTTTAGCCCAAGGTCCTTGCACACAAAGCAAAACCCTCCCCTCTCCCACGCTCTCTTTGGGTTCTGCTCTCCCAGAGCCTTCCACAGTAACGGCTAATTGGGTTTTAGGGATCCGTGTACCAGGGACCAGGGCTGCCAACGTGGACTAGTAGTCGAGGTGTGAGTACAATTAAGCGGGTAATTGGGTGAGTGCCAAACCTTCGTGTAGTGTCACGGGTGAGGCGTGAAGGGTGCGAAGGGACCCAACCCCCAGTTATTTCGGGCAATAAGCCTTAAATAGGAATTCCATTTATATCGCTTCAGCTATTCTACTATTTTCGATATGGGATTAAACATCCTTGCTTTGTTCATGTGCTGATAGCTGCAATCAGTAGCTCCGATTGAGGTTAGGGAAGTAATCAATGCTCCCAATTGGCCTACTGCATGTGTTGCTAAGAAAATTCTGTAGCACCTGGGATCGAAATCTGGAGCTATGAGACCTGAAGAGAGTTTCAAGCTTCCTTTGAAGCTCTACAGCAATGGCAGATGAAGACCTAATACCTGAAATCAAAATATGACCTCTCGGCCTCATCAAAATAATTCATGAAGTATCATCGGATGTCGTGGAGTGCAACGGTGGTGGTGGTGTGCTGTGAGCACGTGCGAGGAGGTCTGATGACCTTGAGAAGGGTGGCTAGAGGTGTGTGAGTTGGGTGGAGAGTTTGGAGGGGCAATCGACCTAACTAAGTTAAGGCTTTTGCTCTTGGGATTAGGCAGAGGTGTAGGGATGAACGGTGGCTGATTTGGTGGAGCATAGTGGCCGTGAAAACTCACCAGAGGTATGCCGGCGAGGTGGAACACGGAGAGCGAACGATGGATACGGTAGTCGAAGCGTAGTGTGGTTTGTGTGTGAATAAAGTAGAGGAGCTAGGGAACTTATCTAGGTGGTTGGAAGATGACGGGGAGTGAGAACGACGCTGGTTGCGATGTGGTCGGCATCGAGGAAGAAGGTGACTGTGGTGAGAATGAAACGGCGAGGAAGACAGAGGGAGAGATGCCCGCTGGTTTGGCGCAACGCGGAGGAAGACAAGGAAGATGAATCCACCATCGCTATTACGGATGGACGAAGAGGGAGGTCGGGAGGAATCATCGGAGCTCGAGGAGCCTTTCGGCTGGACTAGGAAGGAGGAATGTGGGGAATTTCTGGCCAAAATCAAGCTTAGGGAGGACGGGCAGGCTCTGGGAGTCTTTATATAGGTAGTAGGGGATCGGTTAAAGCTTGTAAGCCAAGCTTTCAAGCTTTGAAGGTTGTTGAAATAGGAGACCCACTCCTTTGAAGGATTCACATGAGGATTTGGGTGACTTTTGGGACTTCGGATTTGGCTAACAAGGAACATAATTTCTTGACGAATTCCCCTTTCAAATCTGAGAAGGATTCGTCAAGAAATCAAAGAAATCTTGCCAAATGAAGCTCGCCAGAGTTGTAGGATTAGGATTCTTGGCCAGCAGGGACCTGTTTGTGAAGAAGACAAAGAAGCTAGGGGGCTTTTTGTGTGGAATTCAAAAGCTGAGGGGCTATTAGAGATAAAGAAAGTCAGACTTGGACCAAAGTGCAAACTAGGTCAAAACAATCTGAAATTAGGCCCAAATTTTATTGCAAATATAATTTAGACTTAAGAAATCCAATGATGAAGTTGGATTTTGGTTTTGACCACGTTTAACTGGGTAATTTATGCAAAAACCCAAATTAGGGCAAAAGTCTATTTGTTGCTCTATTTTAGGTTAAAATAGGTTCTAATGGTCAAATTGAAGGAACCAAACCCTGATAATATTTTTCTATGAATTTTAGTGGGTTTAGGTGAATTTTATCCTGATCGGAGCCTTAGTTAATTAAGTGGGTCTGTTTCTAAGGTTTCAGATGTCCATTAATTCCTGTAATGCATGAAAACCCATTTCGTTCTGTATGAACCCCCATAATAGACTCTAAAGCATATTTGACCTTTATTAAACCCTTAAGAAAACCCATGGTTATTCTATTTTTGTGATAGAATAGTAAATTTGCAGAAATAACCCTAATTCTTCTCTTCTTCTCAAATCAATGTTTTATGCCCTTAAGACCTTCTGAAAGATATGTAGGAGCATTTATTGAACTAATCAGATCAAACTAAGCTAATTATAGCTCATTATGGTGTTCCCATCACTCCCGTTACTGTTGTGTGAAGGAGAAGGACACAGATAGTTCCACATCATTGGTTTTGAAGTGCCCAGCAGTGGATAAGTGCATGTGATACGTGCTGTTCACTTAAGCACACGGGGTGAGGTCCCACTCACCGCACATGCACTCACTCCTCACCCGCTACAACTCACAGGTAGATCTGGACCTCTGACTGTATACCTGATTACCTGGTACTGGTCACCCAGGTCTAAGCTAACAAAGAAGAAAGAGAATCAGAGAGGGAGTGATGGGAGGGAGGGTTTTGCTCTTAAGCTCTCAACTCCTCTCAAGACTTAACTGCTAAAGGCTTAGCGAGACCCTTGTGCCTTATGAAGAGCCTTGCACCCCATGCTGCTGTTGTGCCGTGGCTCCTCTAAGGCGTGAATTTTAAGGCGTCGGAGCCTTAGCTCTATCGACTGATTGGCTACTTCTTTGCTTGGCTCTAATAATTGCTGAGATACTTGATTGCTATTGTTGTTCAAATATTTAAGTGGTTGTGAGCTTTAAACTTAAGGGTTAATTTGGTGATTCAAATCACCATTTTAACCTGATCTTTTTACACTATTATTCTGATTCTTCTTGAAATATTTTTTCAAATAATCATTACTTTCAATTACTTATATTTCTTGAGATTAGTGAATTTAAATTGCATCTTTGCTCCCTGTGAACAATCTAAGACTCTATTTCCTGAATCTAAGCATATAAATTTAAATGATTTGAGTGATTTTGTCCTATACTACAATGCATTTCTTAAACAATGATAATTTCACTCGAATAATGATTTAACTTTGCCCAATTTTAACATCTGACACTATTTTTCACTAAGTGAGGATCTATGGAACTTGATGCATTGAGTTGAGATCCTCACAAGGATCTAATCATTTTTAAGGCATCGCCTATGATCCCTGGGAACTAACCAATAATGTTGATCATATCAGTTTGGTGAAGTCACATTAATCGCCTAAGTGAGCTATATCTGATCTTAATTCAAAATGCTTTTAATCTACTATTAGGAGAGTGTGTGTTGTTTAGAGGATTCTAAGGAAGGTATGAGGTTGTTTTTAAGTTGTTTCAAGGCCTGAATTCATTCTCCTCTCTTCGCTATCTGTAGTAATGTAGGGATGATTGAATAAGATTTTGATGTGTTTTTAAGCCTCAATCTGATTTTGAATGACTTTCAGATCTCTGACAAGTGTTTACAACATGTTAGATGGGTGTTTTAATGGATTGAATCATATCTAGATGGAAAGTTCCATTTCCCAGGATTGAAGTGATATTTAGATTCTATACATTCAATTAGTGATCTAATGTTCTGACAAAATCTTGAAAATTGCTTGCAATGATTTTAGAATGCAACAAAGTGTTTTGAATGATGTTTTAAGTATCAGATCAACTTAAGAGGTATTCTTGTCAGTACATTGGCAGGTGCAGCAGTAGCTACATCAGTTGAGTTTGGTTTGGGATTTGAATGCTTTGATCATGGATTTCAGTTGGTTTTTGAATGAAATTGAATTTATAATGGATTCTTCGGGATTAGTCTTTCATAGATTAACATCTCAAATGCTTGAGCATCCTTTGGAGTCAACAGATCAAGCTGTAGAGCAGTTTGAGTCTTCTTTTGCCAGCAGCATATTTTACTACTAAACCTGATGAGAGATGGATTTGACAGGTTAAGGGAATTCTAATCTTGCTTATGGATTTGTAGATGGTTTTTATGTTACTTCTATCTATAAGGAGCATTCATGTACAGCTCAAATTTTTAATATGGACTGAAATGACTTGTTTGTCAACAATTTGAGTAGTTAAAATTTGTCCAAAATATGGAATCTTGTTTAAATGAAGGATATTACAAGTCTTTGGATATGAAATGGAAGTATATTGATATCTAGAATTGTTTTAAGATCATATTATGTTTTCTAGATTGTTTGAGCTTAAGTTCCAACCTTTTGTCAAAGCTTTTTTACCCAAATTGTAAATATAGAAAAAATACAAAAATAATTTTGAAAAAATAAAATAAAGCTATCTTGAGCTAGATTAGGTTTAACTTTAGGTGTGTGTAAGTTTAAGTTAGGTTTCAAGTCCAATAAATAATAAAACATACTAGTAGAAGCTTAGGTCCTCTCTAATTTTAAAATAAAGAAAAACAAACAAAAACATCAAAAAGGGTCTTCTTTTCTCCTTTCTTTCCTCCTCCCCTATTTCTATAAAATAGAAAAACAAAATAAAAATTTCAAAAATTTCAAAATCCATAAAAATACCCTTGTACAGAGTATTTATACTTGTAAATAATGCTAAATTAATTGTATATAATAACTTATTTGTACATAAAGTATGAAAATAACTTATATATTTATTTTATTTACTTAGGTATTTATAGTAAAGTGTACAGTATGTAGTATACTAATATAATTATATATTTATTTATGTACATATATGTACATAATCCTAAGTATTTATAAATAGCTATGTACATAATTAGAATCATATTTATAATTGTATATATAACATAAGGTAATTATAATATGCAATAATGTATCTTTATATTTATTGACATATCTGTATATATATAATCATATTTGTAAGTTAATTAGGTATACTAGTAAGTTAATATAATTTAAATTAGTAATTTAATAAACTATTGAAGTAAATTAAGTTGTACATGTGTATAGAGTAGCTTTAAGTATTTTTAAGATATTGATTACTTATTTACACTATAGGATAGTATTTATACTATATACAAATATATGTATATATTTATAAAATGTGTAAATTAAATATGTATAAATAGAAGTAAATCACTAAAAATAAATTAAAAATATGTAATAATAAGTTAATAATTTAAATTAACTAATTTATAAGCCAATTGTACAATTAATTCACTAATTTGTACTTTAATTAAGGAATTAAACAATAACTCAATGTGTATTTAATATATTAATAAATTCAATTAATGAAAATAAATTATACCAATAAGTAGCCCTATGTATAGGCTACATAACCATATAATTTAATGATAAAATAACTATTAATTAAACACCTTAATCATGCCTCAAATCTGTCAATAAACCATGGCTTAGCATTGAGAATTGGTGCTACATTTTTGTGCCACATCATGAGTGGTGAAGCACTCATAGCACAACTTAAGGAATCGCGTGCCTTAGCTCAACGTCCCTAGATTAGGGATCGGATCCCATAGCGATTATGTAACCCATATATACCCTAGCCCTAGCATGGGCATGGGCTGGGAGTCGTGTATGTAGGCCTAAATAGGCCCAAAACTATAAAAAAATTGACAAAATAAAAACTAGGGTTCGAGATTAGTAGTAGTTGATCCGACCTTTGTGGGCAATAGATTTCGTGAAGGGGTGGGCTTGCCAATAAGAAATTTTTGACTAGCTTTGGTTGAGTTAAGTGTAAGGTATAAAAATTAGTTTAACTGTTAGAAGTTGTGTATATTAGTATGTGTTAGTAAGTGTTAGTGTGTTGTGCTATGTTGTGTGTTATATATTATTAGTAATTAGAGTATATATTTAGTATATATATACATCGAATATTGTAGACATATAATATATAATTAGAATATATGTAGTATATACTGTATACATTCTTCTTGCCTTATTTTCATATATATGTTTTTAAGGCTTTAGTGACATTTATATATGTTAGTGTAGATAGTCATATATGTTAGTATAGCATAGAGTGTATGGTAGTGTATATATATTCTATATTTGTGGCTATATTAAGGTATTGTTTAAATGTTAGTGTACATAGCTAACCTAGTTTAGGTAAGATTGATTTTTATTACCTTTCTACCTATTTATATGTTTGAGGCATTGTCATTATCATTACGCATTCATTCTTATATATAATTGACATAAGTTAGTTCATTCTTTAATTCTTTCACTCAATTGTAAATAAATTTAGTATTTTTGGAATAAAAGATCATTTTTGGATAATAGAGTGATGCATATCAATAACTACCTCCCAGTAAACGACTTGGAATAAAATCAGTAAAAATTGTATATAAATAAAATGACATCTGTCTGGATTGCAACTATACTACAATGCCTTAATTAACCATAAATAACAAGCGTCCAGATCGTCGATCATTTTTTGGCGCCGTTGTTGAGGATTCAAACTCGATAATGGTTCGATTTTATGATGTCACATACGTATTCTATCAAAAGGTAGCTGAACCAAAAACAGTAGATGCAAGCTTGGTTCCAGCGAATGAATGGTCAGGGTGCCCTACTCTTGAAAGATTTTTATGATCCTTCAAATTACGAGGTTCTTCTTAGAGTAATGATCCCCGTTGGTGATGTAGAAATCAATCCCTAGGTTTTGAGTCCGATCAAGTCTTTTCATGGGCTTGGCTCTGAGGATCCATTCTAGCATTTGGACGATCTGACCACCTTGGTCTAGACCACTAAAGCAAGGAATGTTGACAAGGAGCAAACGATCATGAGCTTGTACCCCCACTTAGTCAAGGATAAGGCCACACATTGGTACCGCACCATTGGAAGATCGATTCCCACTTAGAATGATTTAAAATCAGCCTTCCTAAAGAAATTCTTCCCAGTCGGGCAAACCAATGCCTTGTGATAAGCGATTACTACCTTCATCCAGTGGCTAAGAGAACCACTTCCTGGGGCCCGGGAGTGATTACAGGACCTTTTGCAGAAGTATCCACACTACGAGGTGCCAAAGTGGCAACTCGTGCAAATTTTCTATCATGGGTTGAATGATCAACCTCATAATCATGTGGATGCTTCTTGCAGAGGCAATTTCCTCAACAAGGACACAGATAGTGCATACAAATTGTTCAAGGAACTGAGTGAGAATTCTATAAATCATGCCTCCATGGATAATTTCAATAGATCCCAGCCTAGATCAAATGCCAATGACGTTCAAAATGATACTTCTGAATTTAATATGGAATTGATCTGGAATAAACTTGACAAGGTGGATCTAATGGCTAAGAGAATGTAAGAGTGGATAGGAGGTAACTCTAGGAACACTTCTAGGTCCACGTAATCCCAAAGTTTGTTATTCTATTGTTTGCAAACTCCCGTGGGAAGGGAGTTTGTGAACCAGCTTGAGTTGGTTCAGCCTTCGAACCAACACTTCTTAGAACCCTACAAGTTCCAAACTGGGGAGTTTGATCCCAATTATTCTTATCCCTTCTATTCACCATCCTCACCTTATGAGGATGTACAAGCAATATTGGAGAATGTTAGGTTCAACTTGTACTTGAACACTTATAATCCGAGTTGATGGAACGACCCTAACTTCTCTTTGAAGAACTAGGGGCAACCAACCCAGTCTCAACCCAACGACTATATACCACAGAAACCTATGGGTTAGGGTCATGTATACACCCACCTACCCTCGAATCAGGTCAATCAACGTACATGGAATGCTCTACAACCCACAGGGCAAGTTGATTTAAACCTAAAGATGGTAGAAATGAAAAGTTCTATGCTCCAACTCAAGCAACAAATGAAGACCTCGATGGACAACTTGTAATATGGGCTCATTGCAAACAATCAGCAATCCGAATCTCTACCATCCCAACCCATACCCAACCCAAAGAATGTCCAAAACTAGGGCAACCATGCCCTAAGGAATGGTAATTCAAGGGAACCACACGTGCATGCTAAAGTGGTTGATCAATGATAAATATACATTTATTCATGATAAAATGTCAATTTATAAGAGTTCCTAAACTTAACATTGCATTCCACAATATAAATATTGTATAGCATGCATCAATCTGCATTTAGGATAGATTATATAAATCATAGGTTAATTTGCTCCTTGTGGCCAGATGAGAACGAGATTTATTTTGGGACCTTGGATTGATGATCCGACCATATAGATTTGATCAGGATGATGATCGGAGTCCAACGCCTCAAAAATCGCCTTGTTCGGAGTCCTATAGCACCTTATGCAGTCCGAGGAATATCAATGGCAAGAGGACAATATGATTGCACAGCATTCATGCAGCCTAAATGATAAACACACATGAAATCATGATAAATTGCTTATTTATGATAGTTCCTAGGCTAAGCATTGAATATCATGATATAAATATTGCATAACATCCATTGCATGGCATTTAGGATAGTTGTATGTTTTGTATACTAATTCCTTCATTTTGCATGACTAGGAGGCAATGCAACATCCTTACGGACTTTGGATGAAAAATCTGACCGTACGGATCGATTCAGAGCAATGATCATAGTCCGACAATGTAGAAATCACCTCGATCTAGGAACCATGCATCCTCTACAAGCAATGAAGGGTGGACGGTCCAAATGGTGCCACGTGGCACCATCTGCAGTTCCCAAAGCCACCCCCCACATCTTCAAAGGCTGCCCGTCAAGTGATCTCAGCTGTTGGATGAAAATCCAACGGTTGAGAGCTCACCTCACCATGTGGCTGCAATTCCTCCTTGCAACGCACGAGCAGGCTTAGCGCAATGGTGGGAGCGGCGGTTCGCAAGGGAGGGGTGTGGGTTCAAATCCCCATAGCCCCCCATTCTCAATATAGCCAGTGCATGTGCACCAGCAGGCACAAGCAGCGTGCGTGCGCGTGCACATGCCAGCGCGTACACCAGCGAGCTGCCACACAATCTGTGTGCATGAATGGGGGCAACATAGCATGCATGGGGTGGGCGCGTGCTCGGTTGGCACCAACCCTCAATGACAGCTTGGCAGACATACAGTGATGCTTACAACCATTGCTAATTCTTTGCTTAACAGCAAAGCCAGCTGTAACGACCCGATTCCCAAGTCCCTACGAGACACGAGAACCGAACCGACTTGACTAATCCCAAGACCTAGTCGTCCAACGAGGAAGTAACCAAAAGAGCAGTAAAATAAAGCACATTCAACATGAATATAACTAACAGTAAGGAAATACAGCAGTAAGGAAAGAAACCACTACAGTATATACCACCACAACAGTAGAACAACATTCATAACATAATATGAACTGTAGGTAAAGAAAAGTACAGCGGAAACACGACCTACTCACTATAACGGAACAAAAAGAGGTACAAGAGAACAGTGGTAACTCTACTGGACCCTACTCAACCCAGCGTCCTCTGCAGCCGCTGACCCTGGCTGCTCAACACCTGGTCCTGAAAGGTAACGAGTGTAACACGTCAGCAAAACGCTGAGTAGAGTGGCAGCTAAACTAAAGAAACAACAAAGTGTACAGTAGATGTTTTAAATTTTCTTTCTTCCTTTATTTACGTCTTTCTATTGTTTCACAATTTATCTATTTCTCAGATCCTTCACTTGATCTCGAATGTTCCTCGTGGGAACGATCTTGATTGCAGTCTTTTCCAAACAGTAGAAGTAGCACGTGGTGCTCTCCTGGCTGGGAGAGTCCCCCGTGGTGATCCTACTCTCAGTCAACCACCCCAAGGTCACTGACAGACGTAACGGTGATTACGGCATGCGCGGTAAACGCACGAGTAGCTAACCCGCACTGGCACATGGTCAGTCGTTTCCGTTAACGGGTGCGCCCAAAGCACAGCACAGAACCAGTACAGGGCAGAGCCCACTCAGTAACAGGGGTCCAACCCCTCCACAGTAACCAAACAGGGGTCTTGCCCCTCCACAGTCCGCGCACCCTCACCTGACTACCCTGGTTTGCTCCAGTGGGCCTAACAAGTCAGTGTGGGAGGCTAGCAGAACCCCGGGGCCCATGGGGTAGCTAGTACCTCCCTACACTAGTAGCTCTCCTCGGTACTACGTACACGAGGGCCAGCAAGTCGATACAGAGTGGCCAGTCCTAACCCCGGGTCCCTGGGGCGACTGGCTCCGCTCTGCACTAAACGGGGGGGACAGTGGCTCTCCTTGGTACTTCGTACTCAAGGGCCAGCTCACTTCCCCAATTCTATTCCATTCACTTTCCAGGAGTTCTACTCCGAATTCCCCGTAGGGTTCCAGCTCTTTAGCTCAGAACATCCAGGTTTCACTTTCCAGTTTCACGTTCTTACAATCCATATTCTCAATCACGTTTATTTATTTATAACAGGCAGCTGTTAATTCAATTCACAGGCAGCTAGTATTCCCTTTCCACATTTTCCAAGACTGCAGTATTCATACATTCCACTAGCTTTCCCATCCTAGGATTCATGCCATATCCTAGGATCTATCATACAATCTAGTTTTCCAGCCCTACGATTCATGCAACACCCTAGTAATCTACCATTCAATCTATTTCCCATTCCTAGGGTTCATGCAATGTCCTAGGTTCTATTTATGGTTTCATAATTTAACAGATTATACTTAAAGCCACTCTACCGGTTACAACAGGCGAACTGGGGGCGTGGTCAGGAATCCCGCGTGCCTCCGCAACCCCCGAGACGGCAACGGAACGGGGTCCTATCACAAGGATAAAACACAAGGAACTTCTCAAAATAGTATACAGCTACTGTAGATAGGTAGAGGATGTAATTCCGAAAAGAACGCAACTCGAAACGCGGATAACGGAGCCCGAACGGGCCCGAAACGGGTCGAAAATGACGAAACAGTGTAAAATCAGACGTTTGGAACTTCTTCCAGACGTCTTAAAAAGTGGATCAGGGAATTACCTCGCTCTGCGTGGGCTCTCAGACGTCCATAAGCCTGCAGGGGCGTCTGGCCTAGTTCCCATACGTCCGATGGTCACCCAGGACGTCTGGAAGTAGTTCTCGCCGTCTGGCACTGGAGCTAGACGTCTGATTCGCATTGGATGCGAATCTCCTGCCCTGCACGTACCCATTTCCTCTCTCTCTTAGTACGATCAATCGAAAGGAAGGAAGAAGACGGAAAAACTCACCTTTCAAACGTCTGGACAATCTTCCAGACGTCGTTCAAGTCGTCTGGCTAGAAGCACAGACGTCTGATTCTGGAAAATTTTCCAGAACCAGGGTGCCACTCGCCCTCCGCTCGCGACGCACGGCCACGCTGCGAGTGCCCCACCTGTTGCTCGAGCCGCAGCAGTCCTCCCACGTCGCTCCGCGCCTGCTGCGCCCCCCGCCGGCCGGCCCTAGCAGCCCCGGCGAGCTCGCCCTCACGGTTGAGCGCTTCCTCCCCCGCGCAGCACCTCCTCCCGCACCCGCCGCGGCTGTCGCCGCCGCCGCTGCACCCTCGCGCTCGCTCTCGCATATGCTCTCGCGCACTGGGTGAAGGAGAAGAGGAACGAGGCGGAGGTGACGGGAGTGAGGGAGAGGCATGGCCCTTTTAAGGCCACGCGAGGAGGAGAGAGAGTGAGAGAGAGAGCGGACAGCGCTGCGCCTGCTGATTAGCCCATAGTTGTGGGTTATTTAAGTACTTAAGTGCCTACACATTAGGTTAATTCTAACATTTATTTAGTATAAATTAGGATGTAAATAGATTAATTCATAGTTTTAATCTAATTACATAATCCATACATTGCATTCATATCTTAAGTGCATTTAGAATTAACTTAGAATAGCATTCATCTAATTAGATAACCAATTAGGTATATTGTTTTTATTAACATAGAAGTTGAGGGTCTATACATAAATAACCCTAATATTTTAATAATATTTGCTTTATTCGTCTTCTTTCAGAACGGCTGGCTGCCGCTCCAACGCCCGGCTGCTGCAGTGATGAAGCCATTCAAGGGGGAGCGGATGTGGTGGATCTGGTCGGCGACTGATTTCAAAATTGTTCAAGACACTATAAAAGGAGCACGGAAGCTTCCGGCTGCAGCAGGCCTCCGCCACCGACTCACCACTGTGCATAGAGATCCTCTCTCTTCCATCCACACTGCCGGCCTCTACCGTGGCGGCGAGTCTCCACCACCGTGGGCGTGTGGTGTGACAGGCCACACCGCCATCCGGAGCTCGCCCGCATTACCGTGAGCACCTTAGCGTGCAACTCCCTCGCCGTCGTCGCCGACCACCGTCACCAACCTACTGATCAGCCACCCTCTCAGTAACTTAAGATGTCTGGGAAATTTCCCAGACGTCTAAAGTTACCCGCTCACTTCACCGCACACGCCTGAAGTCGCCTGCAGATCCCTTCCCGCACCTGCAGAACCTTCAGCGCACCCACGTCCGTCAACCTTCAGCTCAAACACGCACAACCGCCTGCAGTCCACGCCGTTCACCACTGTACCTGCAGAACCGCCAACAACCGACCTCTGCAGCTTCCACCGCACACGCCAGCGCCCGCCTGCAGACGCCCGCCTGCAGACCACCGCACACGCCAGCGCCCGCCTGCAGATCAGCCCGCGCACACGCCAACCGCCTGCAGACCACCGCGCAAGCGCCCAAGCGCCCCCTCTGCAGCTTCCACCGCACACGCCAGCGCCCGCCTGCAGACGCCCGCCTGCAGACCACCGCGCGCCAGCGCCCTCCGCAGACCTTCCGCGCGCCCACGCACAGCCACCTGCAGAACCGCCAGCAACCGACCTCTGCAGCTACCACCGCAGCCACGCCAGCGCCCGCCTGCAGACGCCCGCCTGCAGACCACCGCGCGCCAGCGCCTTCCGCAGACTCTCCGCGCGCCCACGCACAGCCACCTGCAGCACCTCCGTCGGAGCTCGTCCGGCCACCTCCGGCCGCCGCGCGACTCGCCGTCACCACCGATTCGAAGCCCTTGATCCAAGGGACCTCCGCCGAGCTTCCCGCGCCCAGCCATCGGCTCCTCGTCGCGCAAGACAACGGGGAAGAATTCCCCTGTTTTGCTACAGTAAAGCATTGATTAAAATTTACATTTTCTGCCATTGTCAGATTTTATTCATATTCTATTCACTCTGCATTGCGGAAAATATCCTGTAGTTTATCATAATTGCCATTTCAGCATTATTTCTTGCTTAAACCTTAATCTAAAGGCAATCTTGGCTTGGTTCTTGTCCAAATTGACTCCGAACAAACATTTTTAAGTGGCGTGAATTTTAATACGTTATTGCCTCCCTGTGGAAACGACCCGCTCCTCTGCGAGTGGTTATTTCTTATTAAAAATTGATTAGTCGATTTTTCCACCACATTAAACTACAAACGACTTAAAAGTGAAAGATCGACCCGATCACCTGCGGCCGTTGCCGGGGAGGCAACAGACGCAATAATTTCGCCTAATTTTATTTTGATTATTTGTCAATTGCACAGAGATTTGACCATTCATTATTTTCTTTTCTGTGCGAGAAATTATGTGCAAGAATCAGCCACTGTGAGAGGCGACCCTTGACGTTGCCAGACGAGAAGTGGACAAGCAATTTTGAAAGGAGGAGAAGGACGAGGACGCGACGGACACCACTGTATTTAATCGTTAATTTAATTAAAATAGAATTAAGACTGAAGACTTAATTTTTTCATTACAGTTAGTTTGAAACCCTTGTTCTGGGGCATATTTTGAGGGTTTGTTCCCTGATTTTATTTTGGACCCGTGTTGGGTAATTTTTGGGAGCTTGTTCCCTTTTCTTTAGATTTAGGTTTATTTTTTTTATTATTTCTTTTATTTGCTTGTGCATAAGTAGTTCTAAAAAAAAAAACAGAAAAAGAAAAAAAACGAGCTGCCTGCTAGAAGCTGCCTGCCCTAGGACGAACCATTTAGGTCTGTATGAGCAGCCTCTAGATTTGCTTTTCTGCATTGCGTACATTTTTGCATCGAAGATCGCTGGAGGCAAGGTACGCATTCTCTTACTTTGCATCCTATTTTTGATCACGCATTGCATTTGGGATTTAATGCGAAGACCACCTAATCTGTACTGAATAAATCTAACAAGTGGTCACATTTTTTTTTAGAAAAAGGACTAATTAAAGGAAGGACATTTTAAAAACCAAGGATTTCATTTTCAAACTTGGCGTGCGATTCAAAGTTCAAAATCTTTTACGGTGTATGCACACTTATTTCACTTGCACCACGGCACGCTTCTAGACACTCCTTAGGTTTGGAAATACTAGGACAAGAGCCCTCCTTTCGTTGGATTCTGAAGTGTTCGGAACTTGAGATCAAAAGGTTTTGTAAATCCAAAGAGGGAGATACCCTGTCACGGATTTTTGGGGGTAGTTGAGGAGCACCGCGAAAGCACAGCTTCAAAGGAAGGCTTAGGCCTACTTGCATCCCTCGATCTTCCGTCTTTGGATTTACTTGACCATTTGAGATTTAGGGAAGAACACCTAAGCTCCAACTAGGTCTTTTTAGGCGAGCCGTAGGTCGACAATAGGCGCGTAAATTGATTGAACAAATTGTATTGTCACCTGCAATCTGACTTAAAATCAAAAGCCTAAATTGGGAAAGACCTAAAAGGTCCTTTTTGAATTGTGTCTTGCTTGGGGAATTCTGATTGAAGTGTGAGTTAGAATGGACCACATTGATTTTCATCCTTTCACATCTTGCCCACACCCTCACCCCCACTCTGCATCCTTCGATCCCAGACGTCGAGATGGTCCATTCCTTGATGGACATAATGACAATCATTGGGATCCGTTTTACTCCTATTATAGGAGTATTGGCCTAGTTAAGCCCCAAATTAGTAAGCAGAACTCAGGAGCGGGATTTGCTTTGCCCAATATCCCACATACCAAAGAAATACCCAACCCACCCTCCCTGAAAACTTATAATGGTTGGACAAACACTCCTGGGTACTATAAGCCTGAGCCTGACTTCTCTTATGATAAAAATGACCTCTCCTCTTTGAAGATGGAAATACAGAAAATGCAAAATGAAATGAGTGAATTGTTAGGAGAATCTTTGAGAGCAGGCCAACAAGAAAGAGATGAAATTAGCCACCCAATCTGCCCCATTGACAATGACGTACACCCCTCTACAATAGATGCATCTCCCGTGGGAAAGCTACACTTTAAGTTGAAGGGCAATTCTGGGGAGAATAGCTACTTTTCGAGGATCGATTTTGAAACCTCCCCATTAGATGACACTTCCTTGAGAGATCTACACTTTAGGTGGGAGGAAAATACACATGAAAGTAGCTATGCATTGGATGAAGAAAGGTGGCAACCCGAGGAAGATGATGATAAGGTTGAGTATCCACCTGAATTATATTGGAGTCAAAAGAAGGGAATGATGGTGCCATTGGAAGACCTCGACCCAGATGATAGTATTTTCGTGACATTTGATGAAGTGGGTCAAAGTCAAGTTGTTAATCCTACCCTCCCTTCTGATCATGATATGGAACTCAAACCCACCCTTAGGGAACCTAACCCTAAAGAAATTGACCTATCTGAGGAGTCTGATGTAACCAATGTAAATAATTTACCTCAGATAGAGCACCCTAGGGGATCTGCTGATATATTAAATGATTCTAGACCTCGGGTACATGATGAATTGTGTGATGAGGAGGAAGATGAATTATATGAGGAACCTACATTCAAGATTTGGAGTGACACTAAGGGTGATTATGTATTATTTGAAGAGTTAACCCCTGAGGATGTCACAAATTTGACCAAATTAGGTTTCCTTGGCACACCCATTGATGATATTTCTCCTCATGATAAAATGATGGAAAATTTGGAAGCAATTTCTAAGATTTATGTGGATTCACATATAGACTCCGGGGAAGATGTGAGTAAAGAACAAAAACCCGGGGATGACATTAATAGGATAATCCCTAGATCTGTTGCTTCCAACCTGCCTTCATTCACTTCGAAGTCACCCTCTGATTCTCTTATATCTGAAAGCGAAATTGTGACTCCTGATGAAGAGCAGGAAGATCCACGTGATGGTGCAAGGAATGCTAGGGATGAAATTGAGGATTTAGAAAGAGTGTTTGGGATGGACACCAAGCTGATTAAACCCAACCTAGATCTTATGGCCATCCCACAACCTCGTAACTTGGACACCCTAGACGATCCTTGCCTTAGAGAATTGCTCATTTTTGTTCTGACTAGGGGGCTTAACAGACCAATATTTTCTGTAATGAAGTATCGGGTATGGATTGATGATTTCTTTAGTCAGTCCATTACCCTGGGGGTTTATCTCTATACCATTCCTTCCCCATTCTTTTTGGAGGATCCTTGTCATCCTACCCCTACCCCTTTGGAGGTTATTTTAACTGTTTATCCTTTAGAACCTCTTCTGGTGACCTGGGAAGATTTCATTCCCATTTTAGTTGGGAGAGCATTTGCTATCGGGATTCATCATCAGCTCGCCAACATCCTAGGTTACCTATTTTCTAGGCCAACTTTGCTTTCCTCATTTTTATGGCCTATTTCTGCAATTCTTGAACGTGATTTGCAGGTTCTTCGGCTATTCAGCCCAGCTTTGACCCAGGTAATATCCTTCTATGCAATGAGGACATTGCAGATTTTAGGCATGGGGGGGTGTACTTGGGGATATACATAGCATAATTGCATACATTTGTACATATAAAAAAAAAAAAAAAAAAAAAAGAGAGGTTTTGAGCTTAACTGGCTAGATCTTGCCGTCTTAAGCAAATCAGAACTCTAGGGTAGACTAAGTTAATTCTAGGGTCAAACTTTAGAAGCTAAATAAGCTATTAGCTTTAGACCTTTAGGGTCCTTTGTGGACTTAAAAACTTAAGTAGGAGTTAAGTTGCGGACCATTCTTCAAGAGGTTGAGGAAGGGAAGCTAGGGTTTGAGTTAAAAGGTGGGGTAGTACCTGGAGTCTTATTCTACCTTTTTGGTTTACGGGTCCTTGTAACCCAAGCATCCAAATTGTTCACACTTGGTCTGGTAATTAACTTAATTTCTGAAAAGAGATTTGGTTCTCTTAGTTTTGACTTAAGAAAGGCTTGAAAACATATTTTGATTGGAAGAGTTCCCGCCGCAGGAGAGGTCGAGTATATACTCACCTTGAGGATGCGATGGTAACATATTACCTCCTCGGCGCTTGTCTCTTAGGATATCCATCCTACTGGGGGCATGTAAGCGCATTGCGCGGTTCAGGTACCATGGGCGGCCCTATCTCGAAGTGCCGATTGCCATAGGCCTGAATTCGCTTAAGAAATCCATGGGCGATACTATCTCGAAGTGTCGATTGCCAGGAGTTCTTGGGGTCGTTATGGGCGGTGCTATCTCGAAGCATCGAAAGCCAGGCACCCTTCGAGGTATGGTAATGGGGACAATGAATCCGACACAGGCTGTGTTGATAGCTGATCTGAGGTTAGACTTAGAAAAAAAAAAAAAAAAAAAAATTCCTTTAACTCAAATAACTCGGACCAATGCACAAGCACGGATGCTTTAATCTCAGGGATCAATAAACTTTAGGGTAGAGTCAGAAATCAGGGAAACTTGTGCTGGCAACTCGTCTTTAGCCGACCTAGTCTGTAACTTAGCAACTACTTAGGAAACTTGGGTTTAGAACCTGAACTTAATATGCTTCTGAAGGAAGACTAAGTGAGTTGACTAGTCTACTTAGAGTGCTAGGTTTCGCTTAATTTTGCTAGGGACTAGCAAAAACTAGGCATGGGGGTATTTGATTAGCCCATAGTTGTGGGTTATTTAAGTACTTAAGTGCCTACACATTAGGTTAATTCTAACATTTATTTAGTATAAATTAGGATGTAAATAGATTAATTCATAGTTTTAATCTAATTACATAATCCATACATTGCATTCATATCTTAAGTGCATTTAGAATTAACTTAGAATAGCATTCATCTAATTAGATAACCAATTAGGTATATTGTTTTTATTAACATAGAAGTTGAGGGTCTATACATAAATAACCCTAATATTTTAATAATATTTGCTTTATTCGTCTTCTTTCAGAACGGCTGGCTGCCGCTCCAACGCCCGGCTGCTGCAGTGATGAAGCCATTCAAGGGGGAGCGGATGTGGTGGATCTGGTCGGCGACTGATTTCAAAATTGTTCAAGACACTATAAAAGGAGCACGGAAGCTTCCGGCTGCAGCAGGCCTCCGCCACCGACTCACCACTGTGCAGAGAGATCCTCTCTCTTCCATCCACACTGCCGGCCTCTACCGTGGCGGCGAGTCTCCACCACCGTGGGCGTGTGGTGTGACAGGCCACACCGCCATCCGGAGCTCGCCCGCATTACCGTGAGCACCTTAGCGTGCAACTCCCTCGCCGTCGTCGCCGACCACCGTCACCAACCTACTGATCAGCCACCCTCTCAGTAACTTAAGACGTCTGGGAAATTTCCCAGACGTCTGAAGTTACCCGCTCACTTCACCGCACACGCCTGAAGTCGCCTGCAGATCCCTTCCCGCACCTGCAGAACCTTCAGCGCACCCACGTCCATCAACCTTCAGCTCAAACACGCACAACCGCCTGCAGTCCACGCCGTTCACCACTGTACCTGCAGAACCGCCAACAACCGACCTCTGCAGCTTCCACCGCACACGCCAGCGCCCGCCTGCAGACCACCGCACACGCCAGCGCCCGCCTGCAGATCAGCCCGCGCACACGCCAACCGCCTGCAGACGCCCGCCTGCAGACCACCGCGCAAGCGCCCAAGCGCCCCCTCTGCAGCTTCCACCGCACACGCCAGCGCCCGCCTGCAGACGCCCGCCTGCAGACCACCGCGCGCCAGCGCCCTCCGCAGACCTTCCGCGCGCCCACGCACAGCCACCTGCAGAACCGCCAGCAACCGACCTCTGCAGCTACCACCGCAGCCACGCCAGCGCCCGCCTGCAGACGCCCGCCTGCAGACCACCGCGCGCCAGCGCCTTCCGCAGACTCTCCGCGCGCCCACGCACAGCCACCTGCAGCACCTCCGCCGGAGCTCGTCCGGCCACCTCCGGCCGCCGCGCGACTCGCCGTCACCACCGATTCGAAGCCCTTGATCCAAGGGACCTCCGCCGAGCTTCCCGCGCCCAGCCATCGGCTCCTCGTCGCGCAAGACAACGGGGAAGAATTCCCCTGTTTTGCTACAGTAAAGCATTGATTAAAATTTACATTTTCTGCCATTGTCAGATTTTATTCATATTCTATTCACTCTGCATTGCGGAAAATATCCTGTAGTTTATCATAATTGCCATTTCAGCATTATTTCTTGCTTAAACCTTAATCTAAAGGCAATCTTGGCTTGGTTCTTGTCCAAATTGACTCCGAACAAACATTTTTAAGTGGCGTGAATTTTAATACGTTATTGCCTCCCTGTGGAAACGACCCGCTCCTCTGCGAGTGGTTATTTCTTATTAAAAATTGATTAGTCGATTTTTCCACCACATTAAACTACAAACGACTTAAAAGTGAAAGATCGACCCGATCACCTGCGGTCGTAGGAGGAGAGAGGGAAAAAGAGAGAGGAAGACGGTTGCGGGTCTGCGCGCGCCTGCACGCAGACGCAGTCCCGCGTGCCACCGAAAATAGATCCCAGACGTTTAGAAGTGGTTCCAAACGTCAGGCCAGACGTCTGAGACACCTCCCAGATGTCTTAAAAAAAACGTCTTGGGTGCGTTCGTAACAATATAACAAACTCAAAGGAAGTTTCGTCCCCGAAACTTGAGCTAACTAGGGTGCGGGAAAACGTCATAAATACCATAACAAACTCAAAGAGGACCGAAGCCGGTCTGAAAAGATGTACCCGCGAAGAGTTCCGGGTACCGCTCCCGCATTGCCACGTCAGGCTCCCAGGTATCCTCCTCGTACCGCTGGCTCCTCCACAAAACCTTTACCAGGGGTACTTACTTTCGTCTCAAATTGCGGATGGCTCGGTCTAGAATCTGCACTGGCCGCTCGGGGTAGGTCAGGTCGTCGGCCACCTCGACGCTCTCGTGACTCAGTACGTGACTGGGATCGGCTACGTACTTCCTGAGGTTGGACACTTGGAACACGTCGTGCACACCAGAAAGCTTGGGGGAAGGGAAAGTCTGTAAGCAACGGGTCCAACCCGCTCCAGGATCTCAAAGGGCCCCACGAACCTCGGTGCGAGCTTCCCTCTCACCCCAAACCGCTGCAGGCCCTTCATGGGCGACACACGAAGAAAGACGTGGTCCCCAACCTCAAACTGCACCTCCCTGCGTCTCCGGTCCGCGTAGCTCTTCTGTCTGCTCCTGACAGTGCGGAGTCGCCTGTGGATCTGCTCTACTACCTCCTGACTCTGCCGGATCAACCTGGGGCCAACCTCCCACTTGGTCCCGACCTCAACCCAACTCAAGGGCGCCGTACACTTCCGTCCGTACAGAGCCTCGTAGGGAGCCATGCCGATACTCGAGTGATAACTGTTGTTGTATGCAAACTCCGCCAGGGGCAGGTGCTCCTCCCAAGAGCCCCTCCAGTCCAGTACACAGGCACGCAAAAGGTCCTCAAGTGTCTGTATCGTGTGCTCAGACTATCCGTCCGTCTGGGGGTGGTAAGCTGTACTAAACCTCAACCGCGTCCCCAAGGCCTGCTGAAACTCAGCCCAAAACTGGGACGTAAAGTGAGTATCCCGGTCGGATACGAACTCCCACGGAACTCCGTGTAATCGTACCACATCCCGAATATACCTCTCTGCCAACTGTGCTGGCCCCAAAGTGACTCGGATTGGCAAGAATCGCGCCGTCTTCGTCAATCTATCCACTATTACCCAAACTGCGTCGTGTCCCCGCTGGGTAACAGGTAAGCCCACCACCAAGTCCATGGTGATGCTCTCCCACTTCCACTCTGGCACTTAAAGCGGCTGTAGCAGCCCTGCAGGCCTCTGATGCTCGGCTTTCACCTGTTGGCACACTAAGCACTGCTGCACGAAGTCACCCACATCCCGCTTCATCCCCCTCCACCAAAACTCGCATCTCAAGTCGTGGTACATCTTTGTGTTTCCGGGATGTATGGTGAATCTGGAACTGTGTGCCTCAGTCAGGAGCTCTCTCAACAGGTCCTCGTCTCTGGGAATGCACAACCGTCCCCTCAAGCACAGCACCTAGTCTGTGAAAGAGAAGTCCCCCGGGTCTCCCGACAGTACTCTGTCGCGTAAGGACTGCAAGTACGGATCGACCATCTGTCCTGTGATGATGCGGTCTATCAACTCTGGCCTGGTCTGCCGTGTCACCGTCACTGCCCCATAGTACCCTCGTAACTCTAGAGGTCGCGAACTGCCCACCTCCTCCAAAAGGCTCCAACTCTGTAACTGTAGAATGGCCAAGTGTGCGGGTGCCTTACGGCTCAAGGCGTCAGCCACCACATTGGCCTTTCCCGGGTGGTAGGAGATGCTGCAGTAGTAGTCCTTCAGGAGCTCCAACCAACGTCTCTGTCTCATGTTGAGCTCCTTCTGATCAAAAGGGTATCTGAGGCTCTTGTGATCTGTGAAAGTTTTGAAGGTCTCACCGTACAAGTAGTGCCTCCAAGTCTTCAGCGCGAAGACAATAGCTGCCAACTCTAGGTCGTGGGTAGGGTAGGTATGCTCATGGGGCTTCAGTTGCCGCGAAGCGTAAGCGACAACGTGACCCCTCTGCATGAGCACACCTCCTAACCCCTGCAAGGAGGCGTCCGTGTACACAACGAACCCGCCACTACTGTCAGAGATGGTGAGCACGGGAGCTGAGGTCAACCTCTCCTTCAGCTCTAGAAAACACGCCTCACAGGCGTCTGTCCAAGCGAAGGGCACATCCTTCCGGGTCAACTGTGTCATAGGACGTGCAATCTGTGAAAATCCTCTAATGAATCGTCTGTAGTAGCCTGCCAGTCCCAGGAAACTGCGAATCTCAGTGACTGAACATGTTCTCTCCCACCTGAGCTGCCTCGACCTTGGCTGGGTCCACCGCCAAGCCATCTCCAGAGATCACATGACCTAAGAAGGTCACCTCCCTCAACCAGAACTCGCACTTGCTGTACTTGGCGTACAGCCTGCGTCGTCTCAGAGTGTCCAGAACCATCCGCAAGTGTTGTCCGTGCTGCGTCCGATCTCTAGAATAGACGAGTACATCATCTATGAAAACCTCCATGAACTGGTCCAAGCACGGTCTAAACACCCAGTTCATTAGGTCCATGAAAGTAGCGGGGGCATTGGTCAACCCAAACGGCATGACCAAAAACTCGTTGTGTCCGTACCGGGTGTGGAAAGCTGTCTTGGAGACGTCGGTCTCCCTGATCCTCAACTGGTGGTATCCAAACCTCAAGTCGATCTTGGAAAACACCGTGGCACCCCGCAACTGGTCAAACAAGTCGTCGATCCTCGGCAGCGGATATCTGTTCTTGATGGTGACCCTATTCAGCTGTCGGTAGTCCACACAAAGGCGTAGGGTACCAACCTTCTTCTTCACAAACAGTACCGGGGCTCCCCAGGGAGATGCACTGGGCCTCACGAAACCTTTCTCCAAAAGGTCCTGTAACTGAGACTTGAGCTCTCGCAGCTCAAGCGGTGCCATCCTGTATGGTGCGGTGGAGATGGGGCTGGTCCCTGGTTCTAGTGAGATCTCAAACTCGATCTCCCGCTCGGGTGGTAGTCCTGGTAACTCGTCTGGAAACACGTCAGGGTACTCTCTGACCACCGGGATACTCTGGAAGTCTACCACAGGGCTGGGCTCTGCCACCACACAAGGTAGGAAGCCCTCACACCCCTGGCTCAAAAGTCTCGCTGCCCGAAGTGCCGAAATGCACCTGAAACCTCCGTCCACTGGCTGTCCGTGAAACTCGAAAGAAGGCAATTCCGGAATGGAGAAGACGATCTTCCTCTCAAAACAGTCCACCAAGGCGTGGTAAGCGGACGGCCAATCCATCCCCAGAATCACTCCAAAGTCCTCCATCTGTAACATAATCAGGTCAGCTGCCAGGTTATGTCCCCCGACGCTGACCTCGCAATCCGTGTACACCTCCTCAGCTACAAACAGCTGACCACTCGCACCTCTGATTACGAACGGATTCTCTAACAGTGTATAATCCCGGTCCAAACTAACTGCGAAACTGGCTGCGACAAACGAGTGCGTAGCGCTGGAATCGAAAAGCGTGTAAACGAGTCTGCCAGAAACTGAAACCATACCTGCTACCACCGATCCCAAAGCTCTGGTGTCCCTTTGTGTCGGGGCGTTGATACGCCCTTCAGCTCTAGGTGCGGACGAAGCAGCCACACTCTGCGTCGGATGGGTAGGTGCTGACTGGTACCCTCCTCGCGACTGCTGTCCTCCTCCTCGTGCCTGGGAACCGCAGCCTCCTGCGTGTCCTCTAGTGCTCTGTGCGGGAAGTATCTGCTGACCTCCTGCCCTAGACGGGCAGTCCCTCCTGATGTGGCCCAGCTGGCCACACTGGTAACAGTGGGGAACCCGACTCCCGCCCTCAGTGGGTCCCTGCTGTCAGCTGGGCGGGGGTCCGGTGCTGGCGACTGGCCCCTGTCGAGGGCCCCCAAAGGCCACTGATGGCCCTGTAAAACGTGATGGCTCTCCTGCAGACGCCACGTGTCTCCTTTCTCGCCGGCCCTGTGAAAAGTCTGGCTGAAAGGGCCTCTTCCGCCCGCCGTCAGTGTCTCGCGTGGACGGGTTGGTCTCCTCGTAAGTCATAGCTGCCTCCACCACCCTCGAAAACGTAGGCAGCTTCAGGGGTTTGACATACCCCCGAATCGCAGGCCGGAGCCCCTCGGTGAACCTCCAAAGGCGCTCCTCCTTAGTAGCTACCGCTGTCGCTGCAAAGCGGGACAGCTCCAGGAAACGCGTGCGGTACGCGCTCACGGTCATCGTCCCTTGGCGAAGAGTGTGGAACTCCCGCCTCCTCTGGCCCTGCCACGTCTGAGGGAAGTACTACTTGCAGAAGAGGGCAACAAACCGGTCCCAGGTCGGCTCGTCCCTCTCCTGTCCCTGGACCGCCCTCCACCACCTGTGTGCCGCACTCTCCAGCTGGTACGTGGCAAAGGCCACGCGGCACTCCACCGGGGGGCGAAGGGTGTCGAAAATCTTCTCCAGCTGCTCAAGCCAGTCCTCCGCCTCGGTCGGGCCCTCATCCCCCTTGAAGGAGGGGGGCTTCAGCTTCCTGAACTGCCCGAAGAGCTCGAAGTGGCACTATAGGGGAGGTGCTGGCGCACCTCCAGGCGAAGGTGCCTCGTGCACGGAAGTATCGGAGGAAGGTGGGCGCTGCGGCGGCCCATCCCCTCCCCCGTGTCCAGCGTCGCGTTCGTCGAGTGGTCCCACAGAGGACTCCGCCTCCACAGCCCCAGGGTGAGGTGCTCGGGGCGGTGGGTGGAGCTCCTCTCGTACAATGTCTCGTATCAGCTGGGCGAGGTCCTGGGCCTGGACGCCTGGGAGTAGTGGCTGGTCCACTAGGGTGTCGGCAACGGCACGCCCACCTCGCCGACCTCGTCCTCAGCCGCACCTGCGGCCAGCCTCAACAATCTCGCGACGAGGCATCTCCTGTAAGGAGATGAGAAATAAAACGGAACACGTCACTACGGAACGATACCAAACGGAAACGTCTAAGAACTCATGTCAAGAGATATGTTGTGGTGGCTACTCTAGTTATAGACATGTGAATTGGTTATTTTCCAGTCAGTTGATTCACTTCTCGGGACGACCTTGCTCTGATACCATCTTGTAACAACCCGATTCCCAACTCCCTACGAGACACGAGAACCGGACCGACTCGACTAATCCCAAGACCTAGTCGTCCAATGAGGAAGTAACCAAAAGAGCAGTAAAATAAACCACATTCAACATGAATATCACTAATAGTAAGGATATATAGCAGTAAGGAAAGAAACCACTACAGTATATACCACCACAATAGTAGAACAACATTCATAACATAACATGAACTGCAGGTAAAGAAAAGTACAGTGGAAACAAGAACTACTCACTATAACGGAACAAAAAGAGGTACAAGAGAACAATGGTAACTCTACTGGACCCTACTCGACCCAGCGTCCTCTGCAGCCGCTAACCCTGGCTGCTCAACACCTGGTCCTGAAAGGTAACGAGTGTAACACGTCAGCAAAACGCTGAGTAGAGTGGCAGCTAAACTAAAGAAACAGCAAAGTGTACAGTAGCTGTTTTAAATTTTCTTTCTTCCTTTATTTACGTCTTTCTATTGTTTCACAATTTATCTATTTCTTAGATCCTTCACTTGATCTCGAATGTTCCTCGTGGGAACGATCTTGATTGTAGTCTTTTCCGAACAGTAGAAGTAGCACGTGGTGCTCTCCTGGCCGGGAGAGTCCCCCGTGGTGATCCTACTCTCAGTCAACCACCCCAAGGTCACTGACAAACGTAACGGTGATTACGGCATGCGCGGTAAACGCATGGGTAGCTAAGCCGCACTGGCATGCGGTCAATCGTTTCCGTTAACGGGTGCGCCCAAAGCACAGCACGGAACCAGTACAGGGCAGAGCCCTCTCAGTAACAGGGGTCCAACCCCTCCACAGTAACCAGACAGGGGCCTTGCCCCTCCACAGTCCGCGCACCCTCGCCTGACTACCCTGGTTTGCCCCAGCGGGCCTAACAAGTCGGTGTGGGAGGCTAGCAGAACCCCGGGGCCCGTGGGGTAGCTAGTACCTCCCTACACTAGTAGCTCTCCTCGGTACTACGTACATGAGGGCTAGCTAGTCGGTACAGAGTGGCCAGTCCTAACCCCGGGTCCCTGGGGTGGCTAGCTCTGCTCCGTACTAAACGGGGGGACAGTCGCTCTCCTTGGTACTCCGTACTCAAGGGCTAGCTCACTTCCCCAATTCTATTCCATTCACTCTCCTGGAGTTCTACTCCTAATTCCCCGTAGGGTTCCAGCTCTTTAACTCAGAACATCTAGGTTTCACTTTCCAGTTTCACGTTCTTACAATCCATATTCTCAATCACGTTTATTTATTCATAACAGGCAGCTGTTAATTCAATTCACAGGCAGCTAGTATTTCCTTTCAACATTTTCCAAGACTGCAGTATTCATACATTCCACTTGTTTTCCCATCCCAGGATTCATGCCATATCCTAGGATCTATCATACAATCTAGTTTTCCAGCCCTAGGATTCATGCAACACCCTAGGAATCTACCATTAAATCTATTTCTCATTCCTAGGATTCATGCAATGTCCTAGGTTCTATTTATGGTTTCATAATTTAACAGATTATACTTAAAGCCACACTACCGGTTACAACAGGCGAACTGGGGGTGTGGTCGGGAATCCCGCGTGCCTCCGCAACCCCCGAGACGGCAACGGAATGGGGTCCTATCACAAGGATCAAACACAAGGAACTTCTCAAAACAGTATACAACTACTGTAGATAGGTAGAGGATGTAATTCCGAAAAGAACGCAACTTGAAATGCGGAAAACAGAGCCCGAACGGGCCTGAAACGGGTCGAAAACGACGAAACAGTGTAAAATCAGACGTCTGGAACTTCTTCCAGACGTCTTAAAAAGTGGATCAGGGAATTACCTCACTCTGCGTGGGCTCTCAGACGTCCAGAAGCCTGCGGGGGCGTCTGGCCTAGTTCCCAGACGTCCGATGGTCACCCAGGACGTCTGGAAGTAGTTCCCGCCGTCTGGCACTGGAGCCAGACGTCTGATTCGCGTTGGATGCGAATCTCCGGCCCTGCGCGTACCCATTTCCTCTCTCTCTTAGTACGGTCAATCGAAAGGAAGGAAGAAGACGGAAAAACTCAGCTTTCAGACATCTAGACAGTCTTCCAGACATCGTTCAAGTCGTCTGGCTAAAAGCACAGACGTCTGATTCTGGAAAATTTTCCAGAACCAGGGCGCCACTCGCCCTCCGCTCGCGACGCACGGCCGCGCTGCGAGTGCTCCGCCTGTTGCTCGAGCCGCAGCAGCCCTCCCACATCGCTCCGCGCCCGCTGCGCCCCCCGCCGGCCGGCCCTAGCAGCCCCGGCGAGCTCGCCCTCACGGCCGAGCGCTTCCTCCCCCGCGCAGCACCTCCTCCCGCACCCGCCGCCGCTGTCGCCACCGCCGCTGCACCCTCGCGCTGCTCTCGCGTACGCCCTCACGCACTGGCTGAAGGAGAAGAGGAAGGAGGCGGAGGTGACGGGAGTGAGGGAGAGGCATGGCCCTTTTAAGGTCGCGCGAGGAGGAGAGAGAGAGAGAGAGAGCGGACAGCGCTGCGCCTGCGGTCGCAGGAGGAGAGAGGGAAAAAGAGAGAGGAAGACAGTTGCAGGTCTGCGCGCGCCTGCGCGCAGACGCAGTCCCGCGTGCCACCGAAAAAAGATCCCAGACGTCTGGGACATCTCCCAGACGTCTTAAAAAAAATGTCTTGGGTGAACGCCAGCCATGGGCTTGAGCTACCTATAGTGACACTTCTAGCGATGGCCTAGAGGTCACTAATGGCCCCATAACCTATTTTTGCCTCTTCTCCTCCACTATAAAAGGACCTACACCCCCTCCCTTCCAATCCATCTCTACCTACTCTACTCCTACCTACTCCTAAGCTCTAGCAAGCCTACCAATGCCCCATTAGAGCTTACTCTCAAGCTCCCAAGGCTGCTATTAGTGTAGCGAACCTCTACCTCACCAAATATTCATCCCTTTTCCCATTCATAGGACGCCTTGGAACCGTCCTCCCACATCCATTCCTGTATTAGATCACCTCTGCCATCTCACCTCCATTCCGGAGCCATGTCGAAGCTTTCCTCTACTCGTTGTCCTCTTGCATCTCACCTCCATTGTCCCACTCCTCACCTCCTTCGTTCGAGCCTCTGCAAAGCACTGTCGTCTCGCCGAACAGCCGATTCGGGAGATTTCTTCTCACCTCCCTTTCTTTTTTTGCTTTCATAGTTTATTTAAGTTGACATTAGAGTGATATATATATCATATTTGTTCCATCTCTACCTTGTGATTCATTCTACTTGACTTCTTTCAAAAATACAAAAAAAATAAAATAAAACCCTAAAATACCAAAAGCAAATAAAACGAAGCACGGTTTTTAATTAAAGTAAACGTCGCCTCCCTGTGTTTGTTCTGGGACTCCCTTGGAGTTTCGATATAAAATTTTTTTAATCACGAGTTTTGTAACTACGACGACAGGTTACTTGTAACCCTAATTTCAAACTCGTGAAACACGTGCGATCATTTTGGCACTATTGCCGGGGAGGCAACAGAATTTACTTTATTGTTTTCTACGCTTCTTTGCATTTACATAGCACTAACCTTGCTTGTCTTTGATCTACTGCCTTGCAGGTACCCTAGCATGGAGATCCAAGTGTGGTAGACCGGAGTAAAGTGCGGGTAGAGTACTATGTAAGCGTCCCCCACAATCATAACCAAGACCTAATCTACTTAGGTGTTTGCATAAACCCTAAGATAGACTTTGTTTCTTTTGTTTGCCACCTTCATCCATCTCACTCACATCTTATAAAAATAAAAAATAAAAAGATATTTTCTATGGGACGAATCAATTTACACACTCTACACACCCTCATCAAAGGCACATAACCTAACTTGATTTTCTTCTACTCGACCGAGATTCCGACCTGCGGACCCGGTACACGAATTCAACATAAAAGACAACAATCATATTAGGTTAATCACCTTTTTGTGTGCCTTAATCGGTGGTTCATTTGAGCCTATTGATTGAATTGTTTGGGTCGCACCACTAATCTAAAAGAGGTTCATTTTGTAGCTGCCCCATAGGATTCAATAACTAGGTCAAGCCAGGAACTCCATATTTTTCTTCATTTATAAAGGAAAATACTTGAACATGTGCTTTCAAAAATAAACTTGGTTTGCCTCACAAAACTTGGTTAACCCTAATATTTGAATCCTAAAAGCTATTAAGCAAGATTCAAACCCTAAAACTCACCTCATCATTAATAATCATGCTTGAAAACCTCTTGGTTGTGCACATTCACACATTCTCAAACAAATCATTAAGGGCACAACCCATTAAGGGCCCATCACATTCCAGAGCACCAATTTCCCAAGCCTAACTAAAATCAATTAGACATTGGCCCTAAGGATTCATTCGCTCATCGAGATCCAGATTGAGATTATTCATGATTAACCTGCTTATACTAGTCAATCTGATGTCTAGCTAGGGGAGTAGCGTCAAACGACTACGGCTGGGAGGTACACTATGAACTGGAGGCGCAAGCCAAAGGAAGAACCTTCTCCTCAGTCCCTCCTTCTAACTGGTCGGATTGCCTGGACATAAGTAGAGTAAATCATCCATAATCTTAGGATGGATTCTGAGAGCCAGTAGGCCTTAGGCTACCCCATTTAAGGACAGGCTTGTATTCTTGTGCTGTAGGGTTCCCTCTTTTCCCTGTCCTTCTGACTTCCTTCTAGTGTATGCTTGAAAGGAGGTCATTGAATCCTAGATTGGAAGGACCTTTAGACCATTCTAGGAGGTGGAGGTTGAGCTATAGCCAAGCAGTTCCCATAGTTGATCAACAACTACCTCCCCTACCTTCGAACCAGCAGGAGCTAATTCAGAGGCAGTTGGAAGAATTGCAGTAGATGCAGCAATGGTTCTAACATATGCATGGTCAGGGCACTCAGCCCTTGAAGGATTTTTACGATCGTTCAAACTATGGGGAACGTCCCGATATCATGATTCCCGCTGGAGACATAGAAATCAAGCCCCAAGTCTTAAGTTTGATTAAGCATTTCCATGGGCTTGGCTCAGAGGACCCATTCCACAACCTGAAAGATCTGACCACTTTGGTCAGACCACCAAAGCAAGGAATGTGAACGAAGAGCAAATGATCATGAGGCTTTTCCCCTACTCTCTTAGGGATAAGGCTGTACATTGGTACTGGACTATAGGAAGGTCGATTGAAACTTGGGCTGCTCGTAAGTCAGCTTTCTTGAAGAAATTCTCCCCTATCAGAAGGACCAATGCCTTACGACAGACGATTACCACTTTCTCCCAACGGCCAGGGGAACCGTTTCATGGTGCCTGGGAGCAATTCCAAGAACTTTTAAGGAACTGTCCACACCATGAGGTGCCGAAATGGCAACTCGTGCAGATCTTATATCACAGGTTGGTTGAGCAACACCATAATCACATGGACTCCTCTTGCGGAGGCAATTTCCTCAATAGGGATGCAGATAGCGCATACGACCTGTTTGAGGAAATGAGTGAGAACTCAATTAATCATGCCTCCATGGATGCATTCAACCGGTCCCAACAACCTAGGTCAAGTGCTAATGAGATCTAGGATTCTCATTCATTTGACATGGAATTAATTTGTAATAAACTGCATAAAATGGACTTGGTTGCTAAGAGAATGGAAGAATGGATGTCTGCGAATTCAGGAAACACTTCTATACCTACTCAATCCTAGAATTCGAGATTCCATTCCTCAAAAGCTCCCACAGGGCAGGAATTCGTGAACCAAATTGATTTGTCTCAACCTACGAGCCAGGATTTCTCAGAACCTTATGAGTTCCAAACTGGGGCCTTTGATCCCAGTTTTTTTGATCCTTCCTTCTCTCCATCCTCATCCTATGAGGATGCATATGCAATGCAAGAGAATGTTAGGTCCAACCCGTATTCCAACACTTATAACTCGGGATGGAGGAACCACCCTATCTTCACTTGGAAAAGTCAGGGGCAACAGACCCAAACTTGACCTAGCAACTATGCATCTCAAAGACCTATGGGTCAGGGTCAAGTATGCACCCAATTGCCCCCAAGACAGGTTACTCAACCATCCTGGAATTCCCAACAACCCACATGGTAGGCTAATTTAAACCGGTAGATGGTGGAAATGCAAGGGTCCATGCTTTAGCTTTTGCAGCAAATGAAGACATCATTGGATAACTTGCAATCAGGGTTAATTGCTAACACCCGACTACCCGGATATCTACCATCCCAACCCATACCCAAGCTGCGTAATGTGCAAAATCAGGGCAATAGAGCCCAAGGGTACAAGAATCAAATGGACTCACACGCACATGCTCAGGTGGTTGAGTAGGGCCCCTCATCATCTTCTTATTATGGTTACCTAACTAACAAAGGCCCTCCAATCTTCACTAACCCACCTCAAAGACCCAAACCCTTATGCCTTTGCAAACTCTGTCACCTTGTGAAGTGGGAAGTAGACTCAAAACCTTGAATTACCTTCTAGAAGTCAAATCCCTAAGGAGCTTGAGAAAGAGGAGGAGGTTGAAGAAGACAATAAGTCCCAGGGACTGAAAATTGAAAATACCACCCATATCCCGTTCCCTGAGGACCTATTGAAAACTAGGAAGAAGAAAACCATAGACAGCAACGAGGAGCTCTAGAATTTATTCAAGAGCATAGAGATAAATATTCCTCTCCTTGACGCTATTAAGCATATCCCTACTTACTCTAAATTCTTGAAAGAACTGTGTACCCAAAAGCGTAAGCCGAGAGAACCCACTCCGAGGAAGGTGATTCTCTCTGAGCAGGCAAGTTCTGTTATCTTGCATCACCTTCCTCAAAAGAAGAAAGATCCAGGTGCCCCCTTGATATCATGCGTTATTGGGGAATACACTTTTGATAGGGCACTATTGGACCTAGGTGCATCCATCAACCTAATTCCGACTTCTCTTTATGAGAGTTTGGGTTAGGTGAACTCAGGCCAACCTCAGTAACGCTACAATTAGCAAACCATTCGTTCACCACACCGAGAGGCGTTATTGAGGATGTAATTGTCAAGGTGAAGGATTTCTATTTTCCCATAGATTTCCTTGTCCTTGACATGGATGTACCAAATGATTTGAGGAACACGCCCATCATTCTGAGGCATCCATTCCTTGCTTCCGCCAAGGCCAACATAAACTGTGAAAGTGGTAGCATGGAGATCGCCTTTGGGGATAAGAAGTTAACTCTGGATATTTTTAAGGCGATAAGAGGATTAGAGGATTGTGGATTTATTGAGGAGCTCGAGGATCAGGATCTTGAGACTTGTATGACAATCAGTGCACTCGAGGTCTCCACCAGCTTTAGCGAACCCAACCCACAACCCTCCATGGTAGACCTACCACATCCTGAAGAGGCTGTTGATTTTGTTCATTCCCAGCCTCTTCCACTGGACCATCCTAATGAATCTTCATCAGCATCCTCCCTACCTTCTATTCTAAACCCACCCCAGCTGGAATTAAAACCATTGCCCAAAAATTTAAAATGAGTTCTTAAGACCTGAAAGCACTCTCCCTATGATTATTAGTGCTGATTTGACTAAGGAGCAAGAATCGAGGATAATTAAGGTCCTTAAGAACAACAAGGAGGCAATTGGTTGGATCTTCCATGTCCTTAGGGGGATCGAGCCATCTTATTGTAATCATCGTATTTTCAAGGAAGATGGATCCCACCCTTCTCACAAAATGAAAAGGAGACTAAACCCAAATATGCGAGAAGTGGTCAAGAAGGAGATAATCAAGTGGCTCGATGCTAGGATTATTTACCCAATCTCGGATAGTCCGTGGGTTAGCCCAGTTCAGATTGTACCCAAGAAGGCAGGAATAACCATTACAACTAATGAGAAAGGGGAAACCTTCACCACTCATTCAGCTTCTACTTGGAGAGTCTATATTGACTATAGGAAGCTGAACATAGCCACTAAAAAGGATCACTTTCCCTTGCCATTCATCGATCAAATCCTTGAATGGTTAGCTGGGCAAAAATATTTTTGCTTCCTGGATGGTTATTCGAGATATAACCAAGTCCCTATCCATCCCGAAGACTAGGAAAAGACAACTTTCACATGTCCCTATGGAACCTTTGCATTTCGTAGAATGCCATTCGGGCTTTGCAATGCGCCTACGACTTTTCAAAGGTGCATGCTGGCCATCTTTCCTGACATGGTGGGAGATTGTCTTGAGGTGTTCATGGATGATTTCTCCATTTTTGGAGGTTCTTTTGAGTCATGCCACTTTATGACTTAGGAAAGCATTGTCCTGGGTCACGTGGTCTCTAGTCGGGGTATTGAAGTTGATAAAGCTAAGGTGGATGCTATCTCTAGACTTCCTCCACCTACATCCATAAAACAGATCTGCTCTTTCCTTGGGCATGTGGGTTTTTATAGAAGATTCATTAATGATTTCTCGAAGGTTGCTCAGCCCTTGAGTAACCTTCTGGCCAAAGACACATCGTTCGAGTTTGATGAATCATGCCGTAAAGCGTTTGATTTATTAAAAATGGCAGTCACCTGTGCCTCGGTGTTGCAACCATCAGTCTGGACATCCCCATTTGAGATTATGGCTGACACATCTGATTATGCCGTTGGGGCTGCCTTGGGTCAAAAGATTGAGAAAAAGCCCTACGTGATTTACTACGCTAGCAAGACTCTGGACGAGGACTAGATGAACTACACCGTTACTGAAAAAGAATTGCTAGCTATAGTTTTCGCTTTAGAAAAATTTAGGGCTTATCTGTTAGGTTCTTGTGTCATCATCTATATCGACCACTCGGCCTTGAAACATCTCTTGGCCGAAAAGGATGCCAAACCTCACCTTATTCACTAGATTCTGCAGCTTCAAGAATTCGATCCTGAAATTAGGGATAAAGCCAGGGCACAAAATGTAGTGGTGGATCACCTCTCGAGAATCCTAATTGATTCTCCTCATTAGGATGTCTCAATGACTGATACTTCTCTGGATGAGACTATCCTTACAGTCTCGGGTATCCAAACCCCCTTGTTTGCAGATATTGTCAATTATTTGGCCATTGGTCGAATCCCCCAAGATTGGATCAAACAACAATGGGATAGACTTGTGTCTAAGGTCAAATATTATTTGTGGGATGATCCTGAGCTGTATTGCATCAGCGTAGAGCAGAATATTCATCGATGCATCCCGGAAATTGAGTTTCATAGCATACTTGAGTTTTGCCACACATCTACATGTGGTGGATACTTTTTCAGGGAAAAGACGGTAGCCAAAATCTTGCAATCCAGATTCTATTGGCCGTCATTATTTAAGGATGCCCAGGAATTCTCATAGTCATGCACCCGATGCCAGACACTCGGGAGCAAGGCTCAAAGAGATATGATGCCTCTGAACCCAATTCTTTCCATCAAAATTTTTGACATTTGGGACATCGACATTATGGGACCCTTCCCTCCTTCATTTGGATACCAGTATATTCTAGTCGTTGTTGATTACGTGTCCAAATGGATTGAGGCAATTCCCACCTGGACCAATGACCACAAGGTGGTCATCGATTTTGTGAAGAAAAATATCTTCAGTAGATTCGGGGTTCCTAGGGTAATTATCAGTGATGGTGGCACACATTTCACTCATGCCCATTTTTGGAATTTACTGGGGAAATACGTGGTGAATCATCGAATTTCCACACCTTACCACCCTCAGACAAATAGACAGGCCGAGGTCTCCAATCGGGAGATCAAAAACATTTTGCAGAAAACCACTAGGCCTGATAGGAAGGATTGGACCCAAAAGCTAGATGATGCCCTTTGAGCCTGCCGTACGGTGTACAAAATGCCTATCCGTATGTCTCTATTCCATTTGGTGTTTGGTAAGGCATGTCACTTACCCGTAGAACTTGAACACTGCGCATTTTGGGCCATTAGGAAATGTAATTTTGACCTTGAGTTGGCCGGGAAAACCAAGAAAATCCAACTATCTGAGTTGGAGGAGCTTCGAAATGATGCTTATGAAAATGCCAGAATCTATATGGCAAGGACCAAAGCTCTCCACAACTAGATGATTTCACGTAAGAGCTTTGAGCCGAACCAGAAGGTCTGGCTTTCTGATTCTCGATTGAAGCTTCGCTCACAAAAACTTATGTCTAAGTGGGATGACCTGTTCATTATTGAGCGGATTTTCCCTAACGGGGCCATTGAAATCTCTGACCAAAAGATGGGTAATATCTGCAAGATCAACGGATAGCATCTCAATCCCTTTGTTGACCATGAGCTCCCTGAACCCGTCTCAGACAAGGTTGCTCTTACCTTGCCTTAACCACCGAAGGCCGATCATTGCCCAGTTGAAGGCACTAAACTCAGCACATGTATAGCCTATTCCAAATTGACCAGAGTCTCATGGAAACCAGGTCCTTTTCTTCCACTCCTACTCTCCTGCATGCTTTCATTTTGAACAATGAGGACATTGTAATAGATAAGCATTGGGGGGCAGAAATATCTTATAATCATTTTGTCAGTTGTAACAGTAATTTGCTGCTTTCTTTTATTCTATTAAAAAAAATTAAATTAGAATTAGGAGACGAAAATTTAGGCATTAGGAGTTGCAAACTTTAGGAATTGATACTTTGAGATCTGAATACTTAGAATCTTCAGGTCTTCGGGCTTAATTAGCCCGGGTGTCCACTCGAATGTGGACTGTCTTGAGTCCTCGCCAATTCAAATTCATTTTATTTTGGCTAATAAATTCGGATGATAAGTATGTGACTTATAAACCTACCCTCTGATTTGAGGGGACTTTAAACCTAAGCATCTACACACTTTTTTTTGCACCGACTCACTTTTCGGCGGTTTCTTTCGGAAATTGGGTAGCTAATGAACTATCTAGAGTGCTATGGCTGGCAAGTTGTCGGTGATAACAGCTCATCAGCCGGTTGTCTGGAGCCCAGTCGCAAGACCATTTTTGTCGTATTGCCTTTAGGTAAATCTTAGATCAGGGAAGCCACCTACTTAAAAAAAAAAAAGAAAAAGAAAAAGGAGAAATAAAAATAAATAAATAAATAAAACCACACTTCACCGCACGAGTATTGCTGGCAAGTTATTAGTGGTAACAACTCATCGGCTGGTTGTCTAAAATCTAGCTCATTGGCCGATTCTCAATTGAAGTTTTTCCCCGAAAAACTCAGGTCTAAGTGGGATGACCTGTTCGTTATTGAGCAGATTTTTCTTAACAGGGTGGTTGAAATCTCTGACCCAAAGACAGGTAATATTTTCAAGGTCAGCGTACAACGTATCAAACCCTTTGCTGACCATGTGCTCCCTAAACCTATCTCGAACAAGGTTGCTCTTACCTTGCCTTAACAACCGCAGGCCGGTCATCGCCCAGCTGAGGGCACTAAACTCAGCACATGTAAAGACTATTCCAAGCTGACCAGAGTCTCACGAAAACCAGGTGCTATTCTTCCACTTCTACTCTCCTGCATACTTTCATTTTGAACAATGAGGACATTGCAATAGATAAGCATGGGAGGTTGGAAATATCTTATAATCTTTTTGTCAGCTGCAACAGTAATTTCCTATTTTTTTAATTCTATTTAAAAAAATTAGAATTAGGAGATGAGAACTTAGGCATTAGGAGTTGCAAACTTTAGGAATTGATACTTTGAGACCTGAATACTTAGACTCTTTAGGTCTTCGGGCTTAATTAGCCCAGGTGTCCACTCGAATATGGACTTAGTCTCGAGTCCTTGCCAATTCAAATTAATTTTTAATTTGGCTAATAAATTAGGATGATAAGTATACGACTTATCAACCTGCCCTCTAATTTGGGGGGACTTAAAGCCTAAGCATCTACACACTTTTTTTCGCACCTTTCAGCGGTTTCTTCGGAAATTGGGTAGCTAATGAACTATCTAGAGTGCTATGGCTGGCAAGATGTCGGTGGTAACAGCTCATCGGTCGATTGTCCAGAGCCCAATCATAAGACCATTTTCATTGTACTGCCTTTAGGTAAATCCTAGATCAGGAAAGCTACCTACTTAAAAAGAAAAAGAAAAAATAATAAATAGAAAAAGGGGAAAAAGATAAAAAAATAAAACCACACTTCACCGCACGAGTATGGCTAGCAAGTTGTCGTGGGTAACAGCCCATTGGCTGGTTGTCCAGAACCCAACTCACAAAAAAAATGCACAATAATTCCCAAAACACTTAGGGAAGAAGCAAGGAAGTAGAATAAATTGGGGAGATATACATTGGGTTCGCCCTTGTGTTGACCTCATAAATAAAAGTAGGGAGAAAGCTACCAATCGAAAAGATAAACCTCTAGGCAAGGTCACCTAGGGTCGTAGAAACCTGAAGTCCATGAGCCTTTCACTATTTTCAGAAGATGCTTAGCACCTAGAGTCCCTTTCGAGTCTTGGGAGGGTCAGGTAATCGAAAAAGGTTATCATGGAACTCTCAAAATCCAAAAGCACAAAGAAAATTAGAAAAGAAGTGAAACAAGGAAAAATTTTTGTATCTTCTCTTCTCAAATAAAGCGAGGGCTTGGACGGTCTGCATTCTGGCAGACACCCGGGCACTGTCGAGTTTTTGTAATTAGGTCTTAGGGTTGAGATTTTCTAAAGCAATCAATGAATTTTTCCTAAATACTCGAACCATGATTCTACTTTTATACATAGCATTTAGGTTAAATTTACTAGGGGCTAGCAAAAAGTAAGCATGGGGGTATGATAAACACACATGAATTCATAATAAATTGCTTATTTATGATAGTTCCTAGCCTTAGCATTGCATATCTTGTTATAAATATTGCGTAACATCCACTGCATGGCATTTAGGATAGTTGTATGTTTTGTATACTCATTCCTTCATTTTATATGGCTAGGAGACAATGCGACACACTTTTAGATTTCGGATGAAAAATCCTACCGTACGGATGGATCCAGATCAACGATCGTAGTCCGACAACGTAGAAATCACCTCAATTCGAGCATCGTGGCATCCTCTGCAAGCAATGAAGGGTGGACAGTCTAGATGGTGCCACGTGGCACCAACTGAACCACCCAAAGCTGCCCGCCACATCTTTAAAGGTTGCCCATCAAGTGATCTCAGCCATTGGATGAAAATCCAATGGCTGAGAGCTTGCCTCACCACGCGGCTGCAATTCCTCCTCGTGATGCACGAGTACGCTTGGTGCAAAGGTGGGAGCGACAGTTAGCAAGGGAGGGGCGTGGGTTCGTATCCCTGTAGGCCCCCCCATTCTCAATCTAGCCGACGCTTGCGCAGCGCCAGCACGCCAGCGCATGCCAGCGGGCTGCCGTGCAGTCCACGTGCATGAATGGGGACATAGCGTGCATAGGGTGGGCGCATGCTCAGTTGGCGCCAGCCTTCAATGACAGCTTGGCAGACATACAGCGAGGCTTACAGCCATCGGTAATTCTTCATGCACCAGGAAAGCTAGCTATGGGCTTGAGCGGGCATGAGCTGCCTCCAGCGACGCTTCCAGCGATGACCTGGAAGTCACTAATGGTCCCATACCTATTTTTGCCTCTTCTCCTCCACCATAAATGGACCTACACCCCCTCCCTTCCAAGCCATCTCTACCTACTCTACTCCTACCTACTCCTAAGCTCTAGTAAGACTACTAATGCTCCATTAGATCCTGCTCTCAAGCTCCCAAGGCTCCTATTAGTGTAGCGAACCTCTGCCTCACCAAATATTCATCCCTCTTCCCATCCCCATTCATAGGACACCTTGGAGCCGTCCTCCCACCTCCATTCTGGTAGTAGATCATCTCCGCCTTCTCACCTCCATTCCGGAGCCACACCGAAGCTTTCCTCTACCTGACGTCCTCCTGCATCTCACCTCCACCATCCCACTCCTCACCTCCTTCTTCCAAGTTACTGCAAAGCACCATCATCTAGTTGAATAGCCGATTCGAGAGATTTCTTCTCACCTCCCTTTCTTTTTATGCTTTTATAGTCTATTGTAATTGACATTGGAGTGATATATATATCATATTTGTTCCATCTCGATCTTGTGATTCATTCTGCTTGTCTTCTTTCAAAAATACAAAAAAAGATAACAAAACCCTAAAATACCAAAAAGAAACAAAACGAAGCATGATTTTCAATTAAAGTAAACGTCGCCTCCCTATGCTCGACCTGGGACTCCCTTGGAGTTTCGGTATAAATTTTATTTGATCATGAGTTTTGCAACTACGACGACGGGTTACTTGTAACCTTGATTTCAAACTCGTGAAACATGTGCAATCACTAAATCACCTGAATTAAGCTAGAACCGAGCATAACTTAGGAATAATGCATTCATAGGCATCGTAATTTGCACTATAGCTAGTTTATTAGTCATATTGATAATATCCTCATTTTATGACCTAAAAGAGAGATGATTTTAATCGCAGATGATTTGAATCCATGGATGATAGATCAAACTGGATAGATCTGATCAAAACAACGACGAGAGTCCAACGCTTTCGAAATCATCTCGATTAGACAACCAGGGCACCTTGTGCAGTCCACAAAAGAACGGAGAGCATAAAGCCAAAGGATAAAGATCTGAGCCTTAGATGAAGAATCTAACCTCACGAATGAATCCAGATTGACGATTGCAGTTCAACGGCGCAAAAATCAACTCGATCGGAGGTCTATATCACCAGATACAAGGAAAAGAAGATGAACGGCCATGATGGTGCCACGTGGCACCATCACAGCCACTCCTTCTCCACCGCCCCATCTAGGAAGGCCGCACCACACGCTGTGGACCGTTGATCTTCATCCAGCGTCCGCGGGCTTGCCACGTCGCCCATCCAGCTGGATAAGTATAAATGGAAACAAACAAGTATGTATATGAGAACGTTCGCACAACGCATTGGCTCACGCGTGTGCGTGGAAGCGCATGATGCATGTTCTAGCTGGGCTTTACTGGAAATTGAAGTAGTGCTAAGCATAGGCGTGGGCATAATTGCTTGATTGGAGGGCAAAGGCACGACTATGTGGCACGATCAGAGCACGCCGTGGGCTAACGTATGATCCCACGTGTTTTGCGGGATCAGGAAGGCGAGGCAAGCACGCTCAAGACATCCGATCTCATGATCGAACGACTGAGGATCAAGTGCTGAAAAGGGCCTTGCAGGTGCGTGTAGAGAGAAGTTGTTGCAGCGGGTGCGCAAGGAGGAAGCGGGTTCATGCAATTGCGATCCAAGGGCGTAGCTGGTGCCACATGTTAGCCATGGATTAAATCCATGCAATGGAGGTGAATTTGAAAGTTTTTTGAGGCCAGTATGATCCGTTGATCTCCCGATCAATTTATCTAATCAAACAGGAGTTCTTATACCAGACTAAGGGCTAAAATACCCTTTTTGGCCTTCACAAAAGCTATAAAAGAAGGCCCTAGGCCCCCAATTGAAGCATCTCTCTCTCTTCCATCAACTCCAGACATGTTCCACCTTCTCTGCAGCTCCTCGTCCCTCTGTAACTCCTCTTCGACCTTTGTTCTGGCACTTTGGATCTGAGGTGCTATCACATCTCGCATAAGTATCCCACAAGCGACGTCATTTCTCTGCCACTTTCTTCTCTCTCTCTCTCTGTCTCTCTTTCTCACTTTCTATCTATCTATTTCTATTTAACATAGTAATTTCTACTATGAAAAACTCTTTATCAATGCAATGAAATTTGATCTTATGAATATCTGATGTCTCTTTATACATATACAGATATATAAATACCTATTAGAACTAGTTTTATTGAGAAGCTTTCATTAAAATCGAGATTGTCTCCTTGCGAACGACCTGGTACTCAAAGGAGTTTTATAAATTTATTTGTCGATGTGTTTTTGCGCTATACTACAACTAATTAACTTTTAAAATGCGAATTACACGCTGAACAAGTTGGACCTTTTCCGGGGAGGCAACTGATATTTTTGAAGCATTTCTTCATAGTTCTTAATTAAGATTTCTAACCTATTCTATTTGTGTGTGCAGGAAGCGCAGAAATCCAATGGAAAGACACAACAAACGAAGAAATCACAGGTTCAAATCTCAGGTAAGTACTCATAGGTTAGATTAGTTAGATTTAAAGAAAAATCCAAAAAGAAAAATTAGGTGTTTACTTGAAGCTTAGGATTAGTTAGAATTTGTTTTCATATAAAAAAAGGTTCTCTTGATTTTTGGGATGAAATAAAACTTTATCTTCAAAATTCAATTCCCAGAAATTCGTACGTCGAAAAATTCTCAAATTTTTACTAAACGTAGATATCAAAGCTTAGAAGGACATATAAAAATTTTACATAAATCAAATTTATATAAAAGTTTTAAAAATTCACTCACTGATCTGTTATCAATTCGATTATTTTTCATGATTTTTCGGAGTTCAAAATATTATATGAATTTTTATACAACTTTGATTGACCTGAAATTTGCAGCATTGAATTTTCGAGATAATAAAAAATTTAGGAAAATATGAAAAATTATTTCTTGCACGTTTGATTGCACAAATTATCCAATCACCAACTGGGGATCAAAATAGATTGCAAAACCCTAGTACACTTTAAATTAGAAAAAAATAAGAAACGTGCATTAAAAATTCTTGAAAAATTTTTATAAGTGCCTAGTTAGTGATGCAATAAGACCAATTAATTGCATTGCTTGTGTTACAACACTTATCTGATTTTGAACTTAAAAGAATCATCTAGAATTATCCATGCTTAGGGTTCCACATTAACGATAGCGCACACTAGCATTTCTATATTTCAAGGAAATCTATCAAATAATTAGGATTTGCAAAACTCTTGTGTGGCTTATCAAAACCTTTATTGAAAATATTAACTCAAGTGAACCTTACAACTCATTAACACAAGCAATCGAATCTTAAAATTCACTTCTTCAAGAGAAATTGCTTGTGAACCCTTTTTGTCTTTGCACTACACATTTCAAAATCAATTTTAAGGGCAAGCACCCCCTAACACCCATCATATTCCCAAAGCACATCAAACCCAAGCCTAAAACTAACTAGACATTTCTTAGGTAGGGCTAATAGACTTAGGGAGTTGAAACGAGATTGGCCTAAGGTTAAGGCCTTGTTTACTTGGACCCACTGGTGACAAGAAAGGTCGACGCGGTAACCATGTTAACCTTTAGTGGTATCCCACTGTGTGGGGTGTCCTAAGAGGTCCCACCCTTCTTGCCACCAAGTAATTCAAGGGTTGATCTAACCCAGTCGTATTTTGGGGAGCTAGGATCAGGTCTAATTATGATTGATACTTTAAGGACCAGTTTGATTGCTTGCATTGAGCGGGTAGGGTTTCTCTCATCTATCTTCTCTCTCATCTATAAACATCCTCCTGCTACATGCAAGGTAGAAGATCTCAAAATCCTGATTTACTATCACAATTAGAAAGAAATTCTAGGAGAAGACATATTTATCCAGGATCTGAATCTAAACCCTCTACAATGGCTAGTCATCACGAGAAAGAAGAAACCAATGAACAAAATCTGGATCCTATTACAAAGGCATATCACTAAGCAGAGCCAACATCATGACCGACAGATGGAAGTCATAGTGCAAGCCATCACTCGACTCCAAAACGAATGGGTAGACCGGCACCTCCATGACTTTTATAACCCTCCTAATGCCCAATCTGAACCCTTTGTTAGGGTACCTCAGGATGGGGATGATTTTGAACTCAAACCTCAGATCATTAACTTGATTCCCCACTTCCATGGCCATGAGTCAGATGACCCCTTCCACCACCTTGAAGAGCTCCTACACATAGGAAGAACCTTTGGCCCTAGGAACATGAATGAAGGTACCCTGATGATGAAAATGTTCCCATTTTCCTTGAAAGATAGAGCTGCACATAGGTTGAGGACAATTGATCGACTAATCCTAACTTGGGAAGACCTAAGAAGAACATTCCTATAGAAATTCTTCCCCGTAGGAAAAACTAATGCCCATAGATGTGCCATAACAACCTTTAAACAGAATCCCAGGGAACAACTACATGAGTCTTGGGAGAGGTTCAATGATTTAGCTAGGAAATGCCCTCATCATGGGATTCCGAAGTGGCACTTGTTCCATATTTTCTATTATGGGTTGAGTGATAATCTGAAGAATTTTGTTGATGCGGCATGTGGGGGCAATTTCTTGAGTCGAGATGCTAAGGGAGCCTTTCAATTGTTCGAGAATATGAATGAAAATTCCTTCAACAATGCCTCAATGTCTGCCTTTAACGGAGCCAATCAACCAAGCAATGGAGTTTATGAAGTTATCAATAATTCAAACTTGGTTGATTTAGAGCAAATTGCACAACGATTAGATAAGGTGAAACTCGTGGGAAAGAATGTGGAGAATTTGGATAAGAAGCTGGATAACCTTCTAAAGGACGGGAATTCCTTAGGTACACAATCCAGATTAAATCCCATGCCTACCCAAGGAGTGCCTATATTAACCCACAACCAATTCATTAACCCATTAGGTTAGGAATCAATGCACAACATTAATGACCTAACCATGGCTCCACCTATGAGCCAACTGTACTTGGACCCATCTCTTTCTGGGTACCAAGGAGGGACCTTGATGCCCTCGAATTCTGAACTAGGTAGCCTAATGCCTAGTTATCCTGAGGATGTGAATGCAATCCAAGATTACACTAGAAATGAGTCTTATTCAAACACTTACAACCCTGGATGGTGCAACCATCCTAACATTGCTTGGTCAAGTCAGAAACCTGCCTAGGGCCCTAACTTGACAAAGCCAAACACTTATGGGCAACCTAGTAGGTACACAAAACCACACACATATCAACCACAACCTACACAGGAAAACCAGCCCTCTAATCTAAGTCTAGTCCACAAAGAAATGAGAGAAATGAATCTAAGACATAAAGAAGAAATGAATCAATTGAAGACAGATTTGACAGGACGATTAGACCAACTAGTTGATGCTAGACAACATGGGATTTTGCCATCCTAACCCATCCCAAACCGAAGAAAGTTCAATAGGGTTAATCAGCACAACACACAGGAGCAACAAGCACACCTAATTCAGCTTGCTCCCCGGCAACTACCAAGTTTTGTTAACCCTTACCCAACCCAGGCTCAACCCATTTTGCAAAACCCACCTTACCCTTCTAACCATAATGCACATTCTTGTGCTATCACTTTGAGAAGTGGGAAACAAATCCAAGATCCTTCTACATCAAAATCTTATCAAGATCTTGAGGAGCCTGAATCTGACCTGGCAGACCAAACTAATCTAGGAAACAAGACTCAGGATTTGAATACTCGTGATTTTTGACAAGCACCTTTTCCTAAAGCCTTGATCAAACCTAAGGAAAAGAAAACTGATCAATCCAAGGAGTGGCTTGAGATTCTAAAGAAAGTCCAGGTGAACATACCACTCCTTGAGGCTATTGAGAAATCTCAGTCAGTGCAAAATTTCTGAAGGAAATATGCACACCGAAACACAATGCCAAATCATCACAAAGGGTAGTGATTTCCGAACAAACCAGTGCCATCATCCTAAACAAGCTCCCTCCTAAAAAGAAAGATCCAGGGACCCCCTTAATTTCATGTGAAATAGATGCATTCATCCTGGATCAAGCCTTATTGGACCTTGGTGCCTCCATCAACTTAATCCCCACAGAATTATATGAAGAATTGAATTTAGGCCCCTTGCAACACACTGATGTGACCCTTCAGCTTGCTAATAGGTCAACCAAAATTTCGAATGGCCTTTTAAAGAATGTGATTATAAAAGTGAGAGATTTTGAGTACCCTGTGGACTTCCTTGTTTTAGATATGGAGGCATCAGAAAACTTGAACCACACCTCAATAATTTTAGGGAGACCTTTCTTGGCCATAGCCAAGGCTCTAATCAACTGTGAGACGAGGATTATGCACATCACCTATGGAAGGAAAAATTGTCAACTCAATATCTTTAAAACTTCCCAAAAGAATAAGGTGAATTGCGATTCCATTGAGGTTTTAGGAACAATTGAACAAGTGCTAGCAATTCATACTAAAGATGATCCAAATCTTGCCAAAGCTCAAGACTAGCACAAAGGGAAAGAAGGGGATGTACTTGAGGATAATTCTTATCTACCATCTCCCATGGAAAATCAAATTGAACAGGACATTAGTGAGATTGAGAAACTCCTGGGAGTAACTTATGATGAATTAGATGATAATATAAAGAATGCTCAATACATGCACACTGAAATTCAAGAACTTTTAAATTCTGAGGGAGTTCAAGAAAATGGACAATCTAAGGACATTAACCAGGAAGTAACACCAGAAGAAGAAGTTCAACACATAATGGACTGGGGAAGAACTTATAAGGCAACTGGTTCAAATGGATGGCTTGACTTAGAAGAAATGACATCGAATGAGGAAGAGGAAATTTCTGATGAAGATTTTAATGAATTCCATACAATTCTACCCCTATCTTCATATGACCCATAGCCTGGAGAAGTCATGATTTTCAATATCAACTACCATTATGAAGATCCTTATGATTTTGATTCAGAACCAGATCTAAATCTCAATCATGATCTCGATCCAAACCCTCTACCACCTCTTCTTGATCTATGGAACTAGATTAACGAACAGGCTCTGCATCTTCAACCTCATCCACCTGACCCTATTTCATATTCCAAATCAGAAAGACTCTTTGGAATAGGGTTGCTTCATCAGCTGGCTCGCATTTGTGGATCACTGATTCTGGGACCAAATGACCATATCTTTCTACTAATCTTAAATTCCCCTACAACTGTTATTACTTCTCCTAACCTATAGTATTAAACAACATATTTTTGGGTTTAAGTCTAGCAAATGATGTTAAACTTAGTGCTAGCTAGGAGGCAACACAGTACTCTGTACAGGTAGCTCTACATCCTCTGCATCCATACTGACCTGGATTAAAAAGCATAGTCAAGTGATATCCCCTCCTCTAGCTTATGATATTTTGATTTTCATGCATACATTTCAATGAGGACATTGTAATGAATAGGCATGGGGGGGTGGACATTTCATGTCTTATCTTTATGTCTGCAAAAAAAAAAATGCATTTAGGCATAAACAATTTTTATTAAGGTTTTATTAGGGATTTATTCTTAAGCTGATTCCCGTGTTTAGAATCCAGTATAATTTCATACTTACATGTAACTTTGCAATGGATCCTCTGTAAAAACCCATAAACATCTTTAGTTTGTTGAGAAGAAGCATTGCTTCTTCTCCTAAACCCTTAGATAATAATTAGGGAGTTAGGCAAACTATCTTCTATCAGATCCACCAAATAAGTGTGAGGTGAGAGTAGAAAGTCTACTGGTGCTCTAAGGCTAGTATGAGGAATCTTAAACTCTGGATAATGAGATAAAGATACTCAGAGTTAGGAATAGTTTTCGCTCTCAATTTCTACGTACAAGTTCTTAGTGCGAATCTCTTAAGAGCCACCAAATAAGGCAAATAAGCAAAGAGTGGGTTCTGATAAAACTAAGATTGAGGTGGATGGTCACAACCATCTTTTAAGGAATCCTTGGTTGAAGGAGGGTTGATGATAATGTCATCATCAGTCATATCTAGCTTTAATTAGTCATAATTAAGGAATAAATGCTCCTACATAACCACCAGAGAGACGTAATTCACTACAAATCCATCCTTAGAGAATAACAAGAAAATAAGGGTAAAACTACAGTTCTAATAGCATATCTCAATTATAGTACAATCATGGGATTTCTCATGGGTTAACTAAAGGTCAAATGGTCTTAATTGTCTAACAAGTAGGTCCGAGCAGATAGAAATAGGTTTTTAAACATTTCAGGAATTAAATGACATTTGAAATCCTAAAAATAGACCTGCTTAATTTACTGTGGTTCTAGTCAGGATAAATTTCACCTAAATCCTCTAAAATTCATATAAAAATATTCTCTAGGGTTTGCTACCTTCAATTTGACCATCAGAACCCGTCTTGACCAAAATAGAGCCACAGATAGACTTTTGCCTTAAATTAGGTTTTTGCATAAATTATCTAGTCAAAGTTGGTTAAAACCTAAATCTAACTTCACCATTAGATTCCTTGGGTTCAAATTAGGTTTGTATCAAAATTTTGGCCCAATCTGAGATTATTTTGACTTAGTTTGCACTTTGGTCCAAGTCTGACTTTCTTTCTCTCTAATAGCCCCTTAGCTTTTGAATTCCTTACAAAAAGCATCCCAGCTTCTTTGTCTTCCTCACAAAAATGTCCCTGCCACCTTAGAATGCTAATCCTACAACTCTAGCGACCTTTGATTAAAGAGAACTCCTTCTTTGATCAATGAATCCCTTCCAAAATTGGAAGGGAGATTCTTTATGGAGTCCTCTTTCCAATGAATCCAGTCTTGAGCCCAACAACCTTCCTAATCTCTCATGTGAATGCACGAGAGATTCAGGTATCCTTAGAGTTTCCAACTAGAGTGAGCCTTCTAAGCTTGGGAAGCTTGCTTCCCAAGCTCTAACCACTCCCTGAGGCCTATATAAGGATCCTCAGGGCCTGCCTATTCTTCTCAGCAAGGTTTAGGGCCAAAACCCTCTTCAAAACTCCACCTCCGGCCTCGCTCTGCCTTAGCTCCAGCAAACTTCTTCCTCCAACATCTTCGGCCTCCTAACAGATGATTGGGAGCGCCAATATCTTCCTCTCCTTCATCTGCTCCTCGATGACCAAATCAGGGGTGTCTCTACCTCATTCTTCTTCACCGCTACTCATGAAGCAATTCCCCTCTCTGACATCGGCCTACCAACACTGGTGTCATTCTCCCCTTTTGTCCATTAGATTAGGGTTAGTTTAGCTTCTTTATATCCTTAGGTTAGTTTCCTACCTAAAAAACCCAAAAACAAACCCCTCGACTCATGCGACCACCCTCGTCTTCCCCATCTTCGACCGAACTTCCGGTGAGGTGTTTCCACTGCTACTCACCTCCATCCACCTCACCAATAATCCCGTGACCTTCGCCACATCCACCCGCACAAAAGCCTTAACATAGTTAGGTCAATTGCCCCTCCAAACTCTATACCCAACTCACTCACCTCCGGCCACCCTTCTCGAGGTCGTCAGACCTCCTCACACACTCTCACAGTGCACCACCAGCACCATTGCACTCCATGATGTCTAACGATACTTCTTGAATTGTTTTGATGAGGTTGAGAGGCCATATTTTGATTTCAGGTATCAGGTCTTCATCCGCCATTGCCACAGAGCTTCGAAGGAAGCTTAAAGCTCTCTTCAGGTCTTGCAACTCTAGATTTCGGTCCTAGGTGTTGGGGAACCTTCTTAGCAACACATGCAGTAGGTCAATTGGGACCATTGACTACATCCCTGACCACAATCAGAGCTATTGATTGCAGCTACCAGCGCGCGAACAAAGCAGGGACGTTTAGTCCCATACTGGAAATAGCAGAACAACTGAAGAGATATAAATTGAATTCCTGTTTAAGGCTTATCACCTGAAATCACTGGGGGTCGGGTCCCCTCGCACCCTTCACGCCTCACCCGTGACACTACACGTGGATCTGGCACTCACCAGATTACCCACCTAATCTGTACTCACACCTCGACTGCAACCCATGCCTGTAGCCCTGGTCCCAGGTATGTGGATCCCCGTTTACCCGATTACCCGTTACTGTGGAAGACTCTTGGAGAGTTGAACCCAAAGAGAGAGAGAGAGAGCATGGGATAGGGGAGGGTTTTGCTTTATGCTAAAGGACCTTGGGCTAAACACTTAGCCACTGAAGAGTTGTGAAGAAGAAGAAGACAGAGCAAAAAAGGGAAGAAGTAGAGAAAGAAAGGAGAAGAAGGGCCTGTGCATGCAGAGGGGGAGGTAGAAGAGAAGACAGTCCAGGAGAAGAGGAGGATCGTAGAAGAGAAGTGAAGAAGATAGAGCAAAAAGAAGAGGAGGCTGAAGAAGAAGTATTGATTGCTTGCCTACTGTTGCTTGATTTGAGATAATTGATGGGTGAATGCATGCTTAAACTTTAGAGGATATAAGTGGTGCTTCAAATCACCATTGTCTTTTATTCTTTTCTCTTTTTATCCTCATATTCTCAAGATACATTGGATTTCACTGAATATTTAATGTGACAGGTTATTATTCATTGAAAATTTATACTTTGCTTAATTAATTATGCTCATTTACATTATATATTGAGATTAGTGTGTGAATTCCATACTTGCTCCCTGCAAATGACCTCAGACTTTCATTCGAGTAAAGATATGATCTGTTTTGAGCAATTTTGTTCTATACTATGACACGTCTCCTAAACAACCACTAATTCGCCCCTTAAACAAGGGTATTAATGTCAAGGTCAGAAGTACATTTTCCTATCCATTCCCTTCCCGGTGCCAAGAATAGGCACTTCCACCAAATAGGCCACCCGATATCCTCTTGAACACCCATAATCCTGAATAATGTCTCGTAAATAAAAGTTCGTATGTTGCGTTGCGTTAATAGATATTTGAAAAAAAGGAGAGAAATGAAAAAATATATATCTATACACATAGAAAAAATAAAAAGCAAAAAATAAAAAAAAAAGAGTTTATAAGTATTTTTAGAATTTATTTTAAGTGTAATGAGGCAACAACACCTACCACCCTCACATACAACAAATACAGTCTTGACCTACTTTTCTGTATTTCTGGGCACCCGAATACGGGCTGAGGAATTCTGACTTAGTCTTAGAGTTATTAGAACCTAATCAAAGTGTTAATGCCAGGAGAGACCACCAGATATATTGATAAATCTAGTGAGATATTGAGCTCAAAAAGAAACAAAAGAAATGATAAGATAAGAAAACGAAAGTGAAAGAAAGAGAGAGAATGAGTACAAAGGAACTAAAGAGAGCACAGTTTCTTGTCTCTTTCTGAGTTGAATTATTTCATAATTTGGAAATCTATGTTCTAAAGTACTAGCCTATATGTAGCACCAAATGAGTGTGAGCCACCAAATACAAATTTACTTGACTGAAAAATCTTCTACCTAAGCCAAAAGCCAAAGCTAAATACACAGATTACTTTATAACCTCGAAGGAAGAAGTTTGCTTATCCCAATAGATTTTTACTAAGGGTCAAGTACGAGCCTTAGATGAGGATAGGCTTTTACTTAGATCCATTTCATAGGCTACAACAAAACACAATCAAGATTATCTGGATTACTAAAGCTTCGGATGAAAACAAATGACAAAAACCTCTAGTAAAAATCTTCATAAAAATTACTCACGTAGGACCACATTGCATTTTGTCATGCATTTGTTAGGGACTAGCAAGATTTAGGCATGGGGGTGTGATTGCACAGCAATCATGCAACCTAAATCACCTGAATTAAGCTAGAACTTAGCATAACCTAGAATTAATGCCTTCATAGGCATTGTAATCTACATAATGGTTAGTTTATTAGTCATATAGATAATATCGTCATTTTATGACCTAAAATAGAGATGATTTTAATCACATATGATTCGAAGTTGCAGATGACAGATCAAATCGAACAAATCTGATCAAAACAATGACTGGAGTCCAACGCTTTTGAAAGTCTCAATCAAACAACCAGGGCACCTTGTGTAGTCCGTAAAATAATGGAGATCATAAAGCCAAAGGACAAAGATCCAACCCTTAGATGAAGAATCTAACCGCACGGATGAATCCAGATCGATGATTCCAGTCCAACGACGCAAAAATCAACTCGATCGGAGGTCTATATCAGCAGATACAAGGAAAAGAAGATGAACGACGATGATGGCACCACGTGGTGCCATCATAGTCACTCCCTCACCACCGCCCCATCTAGGAAGGTCACACCGCACGCTGCAGGCCATTGGATCTTCATCAAATGGTCACGAGCATGCCACATCGCCCGTCCAGCTGGATAAGTATAAATAGAGACAAACATGTATGTTAGAATGTTCACATAGCACGTTGGCTCACGAGCGCGCGTAGAAGTGTGTGACGTGCATTCCAGCTGGGCTTTACGCGAAATTGAAGCGGTACTGGGCGTGGGTGCAAGCACCAATTGCAATGTTTCTATTTAACATAGCAATTTCCACTATGAAAACTCTTTATCAATGCAATGAAATTTGATCTTATGAATATTTCATGTCTCTTTATACATATATACATATATAAATACCTGTTAGAAGTAGTTCTATTGAAAAGCTTATGTTAAAATCAACATTGTCTCGCTGCGAACAACCCGGTACTCAATGGAGTTTTATAAATTTATTTGTCGACGTATTTTTGTGTTGTACTACAACTAATTAACTTTTAAAATGCAAATTATGTGTTGAACACAAGGGGATGTAATTTGGAGCTTCAAACAACAAATCCAACTGCATGGATGGATCCGAATTGATGATCGCAGCCCAACGGTGTGGAAATCGACCCAATCCAACATCCGTCGTGTCATTTACGAGCAAAAGAAGGTGGATGATACAGATGGCACCACGTGGCACCATCTAGACCGCCCATGGGCATCCATAGCACTCCCTCTTCCTCTGAGCGATCAATCTCCACCATTGGATTTGCATCCAACAATTAAGAGCACCTCACCATCAATTGTGTCTTCTCGACATTCCATGCCAGTGGTGCATTGGCTAGCGCCTTCACCTGCTACACGCTACACAAGGATGCACGTTCGAAGCCGGCCATAGCACCTAATCTCGTGAGTGCAGGTGCGATTCGATTGTGTCTGTTGGATGGCCATCAAGCAGTGGTGACTTCACCATGTGGTGCTGCCCTGTGCATCGGATGACCTTGACGCGTGCATGATGTGATCACGAGCACGATCGTATGTGGGGCCCGTGGCGTAATCTGTGAGTGCGATCTCCACGCCATATTAGCCATTCATTTCTGATCCAACGGTCGTGGCTCCTTCAACCTTAGAGTAGAGAAGTAAAATATTTTCTCAATTCTCACCCCCTTCTTGGAGCATCCCGTGGTCTTCCTCTCACCCCGATCCAGAAGTAGATCCTCGCCGCAACGCCATCCTACCTCGTCCTCCTTCCTCCAACTCCTCACTACCTTCATCCAAGTGCTATGAAAGCAAGTCATCCTCCAAGCAGCCATTGAGGGGGATTCTTCTCACCTCTCTCTATCTTTTATCTATTTCTAGTATAGCTATAATTTCTTGATTATCTGTAACAAGCTCTAGTAAGATATATATTGATAGTATTTCTCTCTCTTATTCTGCTAGAATAGATTAGATTAGATAATAGTTATTCCACTTGATATATTGCCTTATAAAAATAACAAAAAATTACAAAGGATAAAACACCAAAAATAAATAAATCGAAAGGTGATTTTACACAGCCAAGCATTCGCCTACCCGTGTTCGACCTGGGGCTCACCTCGAGCTTCGGTTATAAATTTTATCTGGAAGCAGATTTTTACGCTCTACGACGATGGGCTTTTAACTCAAAATTTTTTTGCAAAAAAAATCATGCTCATCACTTTGGCACCGTTGCCAGGGAGGCAAGGCTCTTTGGTTTTTTCTACATTTTCGCCTTACTTAACTTTTTAGCTCACTTTTCTCCTTTCTTTCTATGAATACAGGTACCCTTCCAAGGTTAGCCAAAATGGAATAGATTGGAGTAAAGTGCGTATAGAAGGTTTTGTAAGTATATTCCCCCACCCCCACCCACTAGATTTCGTTTCACCACCTACTGACTCAAACCCTAATTAACCTAGGAGCTTGCATAAACCCTATGTTAGTTCCGGTTGTTTGATTGCCACTTCACTCACCTCACCTACCTGCATAAATTAAATATACAAAAAAATACTCTTCTCTTCTTGTGGGATTAAGCAAAAAGTTACATACCTTATACACACACACACCCAAGGCACCTCACTTTGATATGATTTAATCACTTAACCGGGAATCCGAAATGAGGACCTGGTACACCTACATGACTTATACAAATAAGTGATTAGAAACAGATTAGGCTAACTACCTTTCTGTGCCATAATAGGTGGTGCATCAAGACACTTGTCTGAATTATTTAGGCCGCACCACTTTAATTATAATTTGATTCATTAATTTGCTTGCTTTCTAGGATTGATTTTCAAGGCTAAACCAGGCACGCCACATTATTATGATTTCAAAGGAATATATCATCACCAGTGCTTCCAAAACTTGGTGTACCTACTGAACTTTATGGAATATACCTAAAGATTAAACCCTACATGCTACTAAACAAGGTTAAACCCTGAAAGACATATCATAAAATAACCTTGTTTGAAAACCTTGGTTGTGTACACAAACACATTTTAATTGATATTAAGGGCACAACCCATCTAAAGGTCCCATCAAATTCTAAGAGCACAATCATCCCAAGCCTAATTAAAACTAAGTTGACGTTGGCCTTAAGGATTAACTCACCCTTTGGGACTCCAACTGAGATTTTTTTGATTAATCTACTTCTACCGGTCCATCTGATGTCTAACTAGGGGAGTAGTGTCAAACGACCACGGTTGGGGGTATCAATTTAACTAGAGATGCAAGCCAAAGGAAGAATCTTCTCTCTAATCCCTCCCTCTAACTAGTTGGATTGACCTGATAGAAGTAGACCAAATTGTTTCTTTCATCTCAAGATTGGTTTTGAGAGTTTGTAGGTTTTAGGCTATCCACCTAAGGATAGGTTTGGTTTGATTGTACTACAAGGCACCTTTGCCTCCTTTGTTTTCCCTCCTACTTTGCCATGGATCCTTCGACATCCTATTCACATTTGCACTCCTACCTTCCTACCACAACCTATCCCCAAGATGATTACTATACCAACCCGACTTATGACTACCCTCCACTAGTCAGGATAGCATTGATCGGGGATATAATTCTAGACCTCAGCATCTAGGGCCTAACCCTGGACATCAAGACTATGATTATTATCCTTCTCATGCATATACTGATTATAGATCCCCACCCTTTAATGATCAACCTAACCTAATCTACATTCAAGAAGGACATGAGGATTATAACTCTTATGCTCCCCAGGGTTATATTGAATATAAGTCACCACCTTTCTTTCAACAACCCAAAATGACCTATTATTAGGGAGGGCCCCAAGAACCTTAATTCCTTGACTCCCCTGAATTCAACCCAAACCTACCCAACCCTGAACCGAACGATTTGGTTGAGGTGAACCAGGTCTAAGATAGGGTGTTGGCAATTTGAGGAACCATTGATCTTTAGAAACCCAGCCAACACCTCACAATGAAGAATTGGAGCCCCTAATTCAAATGATTGATGAGCTTAATAGTTCATTATTGGATTGGCTCCAAGATGTTAAGAATAAGAGCCCGATTGAGCTTTTGCTTGGGAAATTGTTGAGATTGAGGATGAAATTCATGGTTTCCTTAGTCTAATCTTGGGATGATTCTCAGAATGTACCCCCTTCAGGAGAGCCAATGTCAGAACTTATTGAGGCACCTATCGGGGGGGTTATATTTTTTTGGATCGAGGATGACCATGTTGGATTAGAGAAACCAATTGAGGATGATGTGATTTTCTCACCCAAGATACTTGGGCCAGGAAATGAGGAAAAATATGTCTCCATGGACCAGGCAATGATAGATAATTTTGAGACATATATAAAAGAGGATCAATAATTCTTTGACTCTGAGGGTGAAGAATCCTTAGGTGAAGTCTCACTTGGGCCAAACGAAGATGATTTTAGTGAGACAAATGGGCCAAAGGAACATGATTAATCATTTGATGGCCGTATAATTGAGGAAATTGATCTGTTGGTGCTAACTTTGAGGATCTAAATCCTGACTTACTAGAAGATTCAATCAGTAGCCTCATTCCTTAACCACACCCCAAAGAGTTGAATGATGATATTTTTGAAATCATTAAACCCAAGTCAATCCTGATTCAACCACAATTATTTAATTTGGATATTTTAGATGGGGTGTACAATGATCTGGAGGTCTTGGAAACCCTGATTTTGGAGGGTAGAAATTTGGAAACGAAAATCTGGGAGGCTGCTTCTGAGGGAAATATAATTTTGGATCTAAGGGTTCCTGTTGAACTGAAACCACCAACCTTCTATCAGGACCCTTATGATGTTGTCAACCTTGAGGATGTGCAACCCAAGCTCAGATTAATTGATTATCTTTTTGAGCTGAACCCTAAGTGGACATCCAAACTTATCAAACCAGATCTACCCATTGTCTGACATTTTAGAGTTGGGTTGCACACCACAAAACCATAGGCCCATCCGTGCAAGCATAACAATCTCCGGTTCTGGGTGATTTTCATCCAAAACCTTAGAACCACTCGACTCTGGGGCATGGGTTTACATCACGATTTGGTCCACATCTATGGACATCTTCTTTCTGCAAGTCCCAAAATCAATATTATTATTATAATTTTGACATGCACTTTTGGATTTTTAATGTCTTCTTTACTTGTGAACCGTGCTCAGCTAAAGGCACTAAATTTAGCACTTGTGTATATTCCTTGTGGGGCTGATTGGATCTATCACTAAATTCAAGTGATATTCTATTTATTCCGCCCTTTCCATGTCTTTTTTTTACAATTAGGACATTGCATCAGTTAGGCATGAGGTGGATACTTAATCCTGAAATTATTTTGTTAGCTCCATAGAATTTCTTTTATTTGAAAGAGAGAAAAAAATTAAAATTAAAAATTCAAAGATAGAAAAAATTAGATTTATGGGAAGGAAACTTAAGCATTAAGAGTTATTAACTTTAGGAAATAATGCGATAGGACCAGAACACTTAGACTCTTTAGGTCTTCGAACATAATCAGCCCGAGTTTCGCAAAAATGTTGACCTATTTTTTGAGTCCTCACCACGTTAATTTTACTTTAATTTGGCTAATAAATTAGGGTGATAAGTAGATGACTTATCGACCTGCCCTCTCATTTGAGGGGACTCTAAGTCTAGAGCATCTACACACTGCTTGCATCGACTCACTTTTCGATAATTTTTATGGAAAATAGGTAGCTAATGAACTATCTAGGGTGGTATGGCTGGCAAGTTGCCGTGGGCTTGATGCCCCATTGGTCGGTTGTTGATTACGCAGCAATCATTGGTTTTAATTGACCAAGATTAAGCTAGGACTTAACATAAGTTAGGGTTATTCATACATGCATAAGCATTATCTGCATCTTTACTGCTTTCCTTTAGCTATGCATGAAATAATGTTAAAATGTGCTGATTAACTGTATTATGTCAATTGCAGGCAATAAGCTGATCAGGAGCTGGATCTGGAGCAGGATTTGAAGTTGGATCAGGAATAACGGGTGTTGCAACAAAGTTGGAGCAGAAGACTTAGATTACATGTAGGAATAACGATGTAAGGGATTTAAGGTTTGCTATTCTATTAAGTATGAATGAAGTAGTAAAATGTGAAGAGCTTAGGTCCATCCTAGCACAAGGATAGCCTAGAGACTTCCCCCAAGCCATAGCCACCCTTAAATTAGGTCACAGCACCCTAGGAAGCCCTAAAATCCTAGTTCCAACCCTTATCTGGATGTCCAGATAAGTTATAGGATGTCCAGGACCCTTAGGCAACTCCCACACACCTCGAACCCACTTCTATAGAGTTATTGGACGTCCAGACACTTTGTCAGATGTCCAATATCTACAGAATACCCAAAACAGAACCTAGATTTCCCCTGACTCAGATTGGATGTCCAGAACTGAAGTCTGGACTTCTAATTTTTCGATATAAGTCGTCTGATCATGTTTTTGGATGTCTAGACTGGTCTCCAGTTCCTGTTTTGAGATTCAAGCCTTGATCTTGGACCTCTAGCTCCCTAGACCCAATTCCAACCCCATAGGAACCTAACTTAAGGTGTCCTAACACTAGTACAACATCTCCAGACATACCTAAGGACCTAATTTGACCTTCACCAAAACCAATTGACCTAGATCAAAGTCAATTACCATCACCTAAGTCAATTGGACTCATTAAGTCCAATTGAGCTCAGATCTCAACCCATACAAGTCCAATTGGACTTAGTGAGAGTCCAATTGACGTAAACCCAACCTAATTGAGTTACTTCACTCTCAATTAGGTTCACACTCATTCAACTAAACTTAGGTTAAGTTTAATTGCAATTTCCCCTTTGTAATTAGGGTTTGTAACCCTAATTCAAGGCATACACCTACCTAAACCCCTTAGGACCTAACCTAAACCACCTAGCCACAAAGGGCATGACCATACACACACACACACACCCATTCACGCACTCCCACACATATAGAGTTCTCTAGAACTCTCTCCAAGTGTCGCCACTCTTGGTTGCCAAATTTAGGAACTAAGAGACATTCAAATTGACATCCAATTTTTGTGGATCTCAAAAACCACTTGGCCGGCCATTCTTGGACTCTCTCTAGAGAGTTCCGCACTTCTCTAGAGAGAGTCCCTTAGGTCTATGAAAAGACCTAAGGGGTGACCATTTGCACCCATTCACTTCCTTGGCTCCATTCACATCCACCTCCACTTATGCTAGCCACTTCCACTACATCTCCACGAGTTGCCACCACCATGAAGGACACCATGCTGGGATGCTGGAACACTCTAACCTCTCTCCAAGGGCTGGCCTAAGCTCCTTTGGCTGTCCCTCATTCTCCTCACGACCACTCCAAGGCCATTGGAGACCACCTCCTAATGCCCTTCTGTTCTGCAAGATCTTGATTAGTAGTTTATGCTCTTCATAGTTTTACTACTTTTAATTACTGCTTAGTAGTGTAGTCCTTATTCTCCCCAAATGCTGCATGCGAAATCCCCTCATAGATTCTTGTATGCGATCATTTTCTGATAGCTAGATCAACATTTTTAAGCATTCATGTACAAGCTTTCCTCTACAAGTTTATGTTGCAAACACTGTCCAAATGAATGAATGAAAAATATATTCTATACATATATATATGTCTGTGTTGAGAATCACCATGAGTTCATTGCAATATCTTTTCGTGATTAATGTTGCCTGTTTTTAATTCCTGATATTTTGCAACAAGCATGTTGTTTCCAGGAAATATAGAAAATCTGACTATAGATGCATTCTCTGTAAACAGTCACCACCTCACTAGAATCGTGCACACAGAAACTCACACTTTCACCTTTGTGATCTATTAAACACACGTGCACGTAATCAAGGTTCATAATAGAAGTGGTGAAATTTTGATTAGAAGACTAGAAATCGGCATGCAATTTTAAGCAAAGTAGAATGGTGAAAGATTGAATTCAAATGTAAAACAAATGCCTCCCAGAGATGAACAACCGGGACTCAAGTCTCGTTATCTTTTCATAAATATTTTTGTTTGATCATATTGCACACTATACTATGATGTTTTCCTATCAAAAATGCATGATACGCCTTCCAACGAATGGCGTCATTGCTGGGGAGGCAACGTCATTTTTCCTGATTTCGATCTTTTAAACTATCACTGACAAATCTCTGTCTACTTTACTTTTAGATGTGAAGGAAAAATGAAAAAAGAACAGGATCTATGCACACAACGAGCGTGGAAAACAAATCCAGGTGCACATTATCTTCTCTTAGATTAGGTTTTCTTTTGAACCCTAGAGTAGATTTACTTCTTGCAATTTCTTTTGAAATTTCTTTTTTTCATTTTCGTGAAAAGGGAACAAATAAAAAAAAAATTCAAAAAGGTCTAGATTAGGTTTCCTTTTGAATCCTAGGTTAGTTTGAAAAAGCAACAAGAGAAAAAAATATATATATTTTTGAAAACCACTTTAAAAAAATCCTCTTGAAAAAGAAAAATATTTGCAAAAGTTTTCGAAAAAAAAAAATTTTGGTGGAAAGCTTGGATTTCAAACCCAAAACCCTCTTTAAAAGCTTTTTCACCATCTTCTTATTTTCGGCCAGATTTCAAGTCTGATTTAAAAATTCAATTGCTGAAAAATTAGCGAGCAAAAAATTCTGAAATTTGGGCTAAAGCTTCATTTTCAAACCATTTTTCAAATGCCATTATTCTTTTGAAAAATTCCAAGTATAAAAGTTTTAAAAATTTGTGAAATGCACGGGTGTCAGAATAACCTAGATTAGAGATTTTTCAAATTTCAAAAAGTAATTTCGTGCAATCCATGAATATGTTTTTGACTAATAACGATGGGGTTTGAATACTGATCTCTTTGACTTTATTTTCCATATTTTTCCTAAATTTTTGAAGGTCATTTGATGCTGTTTCAAAGTAGGAAATCGACCAGGGGTCAAAATTCCAAATCTGACACCCTGACATTCAAACATACCTAAAAATTCGGTTGAAATAGTAAAAATTCCAAAAAAATATCCTATGAAAATATAATTGAAAATGGAATCTACTCGCCAAATTTCAAATTAATTGGATTCCAACTATGGTCAGAGAATGAGTTTTATTTTGTGGTCTGCTGAAACAGAATAAAACCCTAGAATTGCATGAACCTTAGGTTAAATCTTTAGGGTTACAACTTAGAGACCACACTTGGGCTAACCTAGACTTAGTCAAGTCTAGTACTTGGCCGGTGAGCTTGGTCACCTTTTGGGCCACTCACCAAGAGAAAACCCTAACTGAAGAAAACAGGCCAAAATAAATTTTAAAACACGAAATAAAACCCGAATTCGTTGTCGCACTACTGGGTGCTTCAACCTCTTGATTGGGTTAGCCAAGAGGAGGGAATCGCTTTCAGTTGGTTGTACGACAAATTCTCTTTAGGAATTAAAAGCTAAAACGAAAAATCTAGTCATCTGATTCATAAGGACCATCTGATTGACAGGGCCTTAACCTTGTCTGACTTGGCTACACCAAACTAGGGGTTGGGTGGTGTACGTAAGGGAGGAGGTCACTTAGACCTTAATTGGTTGGACCTTGGGAGCCGCTCCCAAGGAGGCGAGTCACCTCGCCAGGACCTCCTTCTCCCCACAGTTCTTCTATCTACTTAGCCGCAATGGCTAACCCTGGATCGAGACCTAATCAGGATCTAGAAGGGTTGGACCCACGAGCTTATCTGAGAGCCTGGGTCACCGAATTAGCTCAGCCTTAGGATTAGAACCCAAGGTGGCGAAGATGACTTTTCGCTTGGCCTGATCCTTTTCCTAGGGTTACCAAAAGGGTTCACCCATAACCTAACCTTGGATATTATGACCCATACCAGTTGATCCCTCAAAGGACCACATCTTATAACCCAGGATATGGATTTCATACGGCTGCTTCTCACCTATGGAACATGGGTAGACCTGATTCACCCCCTAGAACCCCCAAAAAGCTATCGGTGCATATGCAATCGCATTATAGAATACAGAGAGCTATAGCTAGCACTAAGGAGAAGGCCGCATTCTGTCTACATGAAATCCAAGCTATCACTGAGCCAAACCAAAGACAAAGCTAGATTCCACATCAATAGGCTATGAGGGAGCTCCTTCAGGAAATAGTAGAGATAACAAGGCTAATTGGATAAAATTGGGAAGCTCAAGAACTACTGCTTTTGGGATATCAAGTGCAAAATAGCCTTGAAGACCTCGAAGAATCTAAAATGACTACGTCGGAAGGACACACAGAAGATTCTTAGGAGCAGATGCTGGAAGATCATTCAGGGGAAGAAGAATCTAGCTTGGATATGAGACAGGAGCAGGAAGTATGCCGAATGGGTTTGTCTGAGAACTCCATTCAGGAAATTGAGGAGGAAAGGACTGATATCTCCAGGACTGAGCCACAATTGGATTATCCTAAATCCTGGGAGATACCTCATGGGTTAGAAAACCGAACTGAGATAAGGGAAGTAGATCCAATTGAGGATATGGATCTTGAGGCAAACATTACATGAGACACTACTGATCAATCTAGGCCACTTCCCATTGTAGGTGAACCTATGCTAGAGCCAACATCTTCTGATCTGCACTCTTCTTTCACCTACATCTCTAATTCGGATGCTAGAGATTCTGAGACGACACTTTCTATCCCTGATCCTGACATCCAAAGACCAAAAGTAGTTATGGATGACTTGAATGAAGAAATAAATATGCTACCTGAGATAGGAATTATTGAGGAACCCAATGCATATGAGGATGAAGCTTTGAGCAGAATGAGCTGGGGACGCATCTATCATCCTAGTCAATGGCTCGACCCCGAGCCTGAAGAGTTAGCCTCTGATGAATCAGAGATGAGTACTGATGAGGACGAAGTAATTTCTGACGAGGATTTTAGTGACCTCCCCACAGATCTTCTACATGGATACCCCCATATGACCAAGAGCCTGGAGAGGGCATGATCTTTGATGTCAATTATCATTATGAGGATCCCTATGACTCAGATTCTAATTCTGAGATACATGTTGATCTACTCCCTCAGCAACTTCCTGCTGAATTGTGGGACATGTAAATCTGCTAAATCAACATCATGATCCCCCCTCTGATTATCCACTATTTTCCACCATCACTCCACACTTTCTTATAGCTAGACTTTTTGGAGTAGGGGTGCACAATCAGTTGGTTCGCATCTTCGAACCACTGATTCTAGGAGCATACGAGCATATCTTTCTCTTAATCTTGAGCAACTCCTATGCTAGAACTAGTACATCTGATTGAGTTTTCACCCAGCTGGAGGCATTAAACTCAGCATCGACTCCACATCTATCACCCTATACATAACCATTTTTATATATAGCATATTTTTCTGTTAGCATATTTTCTTTTTGCATATTCCATACTGACAGGTTGGCCGGTGTTGAATGTATAATTTCAGGAGCAATTACAGGTGATTTCTACCCACTCACTCCCTACTATATTTATTTTCTTTTATATTCATGCATGAGGACATGCAAGAACTTAGGCATGCGGGGGTAAATACAAAAAAATTGAAAAAATTTTATGCCAACACTTACGAAAACTTCGGAGCTACATGTAAAATGTACTTTAGGATCCTAAATAAAAGAACAATCGACTCCACCTCCAATGCTCGCATTGGAGCTAGAAATCATCGCAACAGCCACTTCCGACTCACCTGCTCACCTCTTGTTCTAAATTTATGGTCAAGCTTAATGTAACCCGAAAGGGAAATTTTATGAAGTACAAATTATATGAGGTTACTTGTTTATAGCATATATACATATTGCATTCATGAATAAGATTATTTTATTAAGAGAATGCATTAGGGATTTTATCCTCTAGTTGATTCCTGTAATCTAGAATCCAGTATAAATTTTCACACACATAGAATTTGCAATGGATTCACAATGAAGGCTAATAAACATCTTTAGTCTGTCGAGAAGAATCAGTGCTTCTTTTCCTGAATCTCTAGACAGTGTTTTGGGAGTTAGGAAAATTTTCCTCCGAAAATCCACCAAATAGTGTGAGATGAGAGTAGAGTGTATTAGTGCTCTAAGATTATTGCAAGGAATCTAGAATCCTAGATAATTAGGTGATGATACACAGAGATTAGGCATAGTTTTCATTCTCAGTTCCTGTGTATACATTTTTGTGCAAATTGTGAGAGCCACTAAATAAGGCAAATACGTGGAGAGCGAGTTTTCATAAAACTAGGGCTAAGGTGGATGGTTACGACCATTCTTTACGGAATCCTCGGTTGAAGGAGGGTATTGTTGTCAAGGTCAGAAATACACCATCCTATCCATCTCTCCTAGTGCCGTGAGTTGGCATTTCCACCAAATAAGCCACCCAATGTCTCTTGAGTACCACTAATCCCTAGTAATGCCTCCTCAATAAAGTTCATGGATGTGTGCTAGTTGTGTTATGTTGAAAAAGAAAAAAGAAAAAAATGAAAAAAAATGAAACGAAAAAAAATGATGAAAAGAAAGAAAATTTTAAAAAAATTAGAAAAAGAAGAAAAAGCAAAGAAAAAAGAGTGAATATTTAGTTCAGATGCATTGAGGTAATGCTACCAAATAAATTTGAGATCCACCAAATAAGGCCTTAACCTACTTTTCTGTGTTTCTAACCACCTGAATACTAGCTAAGGATTCTAACTTAGTGTTAGAGTTATGGAAACTCCATTAAATTGTTAATGCCAAGTGAGACCACCAAATACGGATCATATATGTGAATCTGGTGAGGTTGTGAGCTCTAAGAAACAGAAAAAAAAAAGAAAAGAAAAATAAAAAAAGAAAGAGAGAATAAATACAAAGGAACTAGAAGAGAGCATAGTTTTTCTCGTCATTCTCTGAGTTGAGTTACTTAGTAATCCGAGAATCTAAATTATGTAGTACTAGTGTCTATGTAGCACCAAGTGAGAGTGAGCCACCAAATATATAATCTTGTCCCTTAGAGATTCTCTACCTAAGCCTAAAGCCAGGGTGAAATTCATAGAATACCTTGAATACCTCGAAGGAAGAAGTCCGCCTATCCCACTAGAATTTTACTAGGGGTCAAGTATAGGCTTTAGAGGTGAATCAGTTTTTCACTCGAATCTGCTGCAAAAGCTACATAGCTATACTTTCACGATTGTCTGGATTTCTAGAGCATAGGATGAAAACAAAGAGGAGAAAAATCTCCATGCATTCACTTGATAAAATAATCAGTCCCTTAGGGACCCTTGCTATAAATAATTTAGTCATGCATTTGCTAGGGACTAGCAAAATTTAGGCATGGGGGTATGATTGCGTAGCAATCATAGGTCTTAATTGACATAGATTAAGCTAGGACTTAGCATAAGTTAGGGTTATTCATGCATGCATAAGCATTATCTGCATCTTTACTGCTTTCCTTTAGCTATGCATGAAATAATGTTATAATGTGTTGATTAAGTGTATTATGTCAATTGTAGGCACTAAGCTGATCAGGAGCTGGATCTAGAGCAGGATCTAAAGCTGGATTAGGAATAACGGGTATTGCAGTAGAGCTGGAGCAAAAAACTTAGATTAGATGTCGGAATAATGATGTAAGGGAGTTAAGGTTTACTATTCTATTAAGTAGGAATAAAGCAGTAAATTGTGAAGAGCTTAGGTCCATCCTAGCCCTAGGATAGCCTAGAGACTTCCCCCAAGCCTTAACCACCCATAGATTGGGTCACAACACCCAAGGAAGCCCTAAAACCCTAGTTCCAACCCTTATCCGGATGTCCAGGACCCTTAGCCAACTCTCGTACACCTCAAACCCACTTCTATAGAGTTATTGGACGTCCAGATACTTTGTCAGACGTCCAATATCTGCAAAATACCCAAAACAGAACCTAGATTTCCCCTGACTCAGATTGGATGTCCAGAACTAAAGTCTGGACTTCTGATTTTTCGATATAAGTCGTCTGATCATGTTTTTCGATGTCTAGACTAGTCTCTAGTTCCTGTTTTGAGATTCAAGCCTTGATCTTGGACCTCTAGCTCCCTAGACCCAATTCCAACCCCATAGGAACCTAACTTAAGATGTCCTAACCCTAGTACAACACCTTCAGACATACCTAAGGACCTAATTAGACCTTCAGCAAAACCAATTGACCTAGATCAAAGTCAATTACCATCACCTAAGTCAATTGGACTCATTAAGTCCAATTGAGCTCAGATCTCAACCCATACAAGTCCAATTGGACCTAGTGAGAGTCCAATTGACATAAACCCAACCTAATTGAGTTATTTCACACTCAATTAGGTTCACACTCATTCAACTAAACTTAGGTTAAGTTTAATTGCAATTTCCCCTTTGTAATTAGGGTTTGTAACCCTAATTCAAGGCATACGCCTACCTAAACTCCTTAGGACCTAACCTAAACCACCTAGCCACATAGGGCACGACCACACACACACCCATTCATGCACTCCCACACATCTATAGTTCTCTAGAACTCTCTCCAAGTGGCACCACTCTTGGTTGCCAAATTTAGCAACCAAGAGACATTCAAATTGAGATCCAATTTTTGTGGATCTCAAAAACCACTTGGCCGGCCATTCTTGAACTCTCTCTAAAGAGTTCCACACTTCTCTAGAGAGAGTCCCTTAGGTCCATAAAAAGACCTAAGGGGTGGCCATTTGCACCCATTCACTTCCTTGGCTCCATTCACATCCACCTCCACTTATGCTAGCCACTTCCACTACATCTCCACGAGTTGCCACCACCATGAAGGACACCATGCTGGGATGCTGGAACACTCCAACCTCTCTCCAAGGGCTGGCCTAAGCTCCTTTGGTTGTCCCTCATTCTCCTCACGACCACTCCAAGGCCATTGGAGACCACCTCCTAATGCCCTTCTGTTATGCTAGATCTAGATTAGTAGTTTATGCTCTTCATAGTTTTACTGCTTTTAATTACTGCTTAGTAGTGTAGTCCTTATTCTCCCCAATTGATGCATGCGAAATCCCCCCGTAGATTCTTGTATGCGATCGTTTTCTGATAGCTAGATCTACATTTTTAAGCATTCATGTACAAGCTTTCCTCTACAAGTTCATGTTGCAAACACTCTCCAAATGAATGAATGAAAGATATATTTTCTTTATATATATGTCTATGTATTGAGAATCACCATGAGTTCATTGCAATATCTTTTGCATGATTAATGTTGCCTGTTTTTAATTCCTGATATTTTGCAACAAGCATGTCATTTCCGGAAAATATAGAAAATCTGACTATAGATGCATCCTCTGTAAATAGTCAACACCTTACTAGAATCATGCGCATAGAAACTCACACTTTCACCTTTGTGATCTATTTAACACACGCGCACGTAATCAGGGTTCATAATAAAAGTAGTGAAATTTTGATTAGAAGACTGGAAACTGGTGTGCGATTTTAAACAAAGTGGAACGGTGAAAGATCGAATTCAAATGTCAAACAAACACCTTTCAGAGATGAACTACCGGGACTCAAGTCTCATTATCTTTTTATAAATATTTTTGTTTGGTCGTATTGTGCACTATACTATGACGTTCTCCTATAAAAAACGTGCAATACTCCTTCCAACAGTTGTCTAGAACACAGCCATATGATCAATACTCTTTCTATTGCCTTTATGAAAATCTTAGTTTAGAGAAGCCACCTACTCAGAAAAAGAAAAAAAAATGATACTCAGAAAAAATAGAAAAATAGAAAAATGAGCCAAAAAAAATAAAATAAAATATATATAAGGCATACTTCATCACATGAGTATAGCTGGCAAGTTGCCATGGGTTGGACACCCCATTAGCCTGTTGTCTAAAACCTAGCTCACAAAAATGCACAAATAATTTCCAAAACACTTAGAGAAGAAGCAGGGAAGTAGAATAAACTAGGGAGATATACATTGGTTTTTCCCTTCTGTCGACCCCATATAAAAAATAAAAAAGGTAGGGAGAAAGGTACCAGTTGAACAGATACACCTTTAGGTAGAAATTCTTCCTAAGGTCACCTAGGGTCATAGAAACCTGAAGTCCATTTTAACGGCAACCTAGTGAGTCTATCACTTTTCATAAGATGCTTAGAACTTAAAGTTCCTTTCTAGTCTTGGGTGGATTGGGTAGCCGTAGAAAGCTTCCTCGAAACTCAACTCAAAAAAATCCAAGAAAAATAGAAAGGAAAAACAAAAAAAAATGTATATTCCCTTTTCAAAATAAGGTGAGGACTTGGGAGATTTGCATTTTAGAAGGCACTCAAGCATTGTTGAGTATTCATAGTTTACGACCATAGTTGAAATTTCTTGTTAATAAACAACTTATGCTTAAGTGATCGAGTCCTAATTCTATTTTTATGCATAGCATATGGGTTAATTTTGCTAGAAACTAGCAAAAGATAGGAATGTGGGTATGATAAATACACATTTATTCAAGATAAAATGTCTTAACACAAATAGACATTTAAGATAGATTGTATTCCACATTATCTTGAATAAATATTTAAGCTTGAATAAATGTGTATTCCACATTAAAGATAAAATGTCTAACATTGTATTCCACATTATAAATATTGCATAGCATGCATCATTTTGCGTTTAAGATAGATTGTATAAATCATAGATTAATTTGCTCCTTTTTGTGGCCAGGAGAGAAGAAGATTTATTTTGAGACGTTGGATTGACGATCTGACTGTACGAATCTGATTAGGATGATGATTGGAGTCTAACGCCTCCAAAATCGCCTTGATTGGAGTTCCGTAGCACCTTATGCAGTCCAAGGAAGATCAACGACAAGGTGGAATGGTGATGTAATTCGAAGCTTCAATTGATAAATCCAACCACATGGATGGATCCGAATTGACGATTACAGCCCAATGACATAGAAATGACCCAATGCAACATTCGTCATGTCATCTATGAGCAAAAGAAGGTGGACGGTCCAGATGGCACCACGTGGTGCCATCTAGACCACCCATGGGCATCCACAGCACTCCTTCCTTCGAGCGATCAATCTCCACCATTAAATTTGCATACAATGGTCAATATCACCTAACCATCAATTGCGACTTCTCGACGTGGCGATGGTGCATTAGCTAGCGCCTTTACCTACTACACACGGTCGCCCATTTGAAGTCAACTGCACTGCCTAATTTCACGAGTGGGAGCGTTTTGATTGTGTCCGTTGGATGGCCATCAAGCGACGGTGACATCACCACGTGGCGTAGCCCTATGCATCGGATGACCTTGACATGTGTAAGCAGGAGATCACATGCGATTGCACGGCAATTGTACGTGGGACCGCAGTGTGATTTGTGAGCGTGATCTCCATGCCATCCTAGCCGTTCATTTCCAATCCAATGGTCGCAACTCCTCCAACCTCAGTGCCAGCAGTGCACGCACACCGCACGTGCGTGTGCGAGCACAAATGGGCCTCTAGCAATGACCAAGGTGGGTCTTCAGCAACATTTTTAAATGTCGCTATTGACCCGTACATCTTTTTGGCCTTCATATCTCCACTAGAAAAGGACCCCCTACACCCCCCATTCTCAAATCATCTCTTCCTCTTCTTCCCTCACCACCTTTAAAGCTCTAAGGAGCTGGTCCCAAGCCTAGGATTCTCCTTAGAGTAGAAAAGTAAAATATTTTCCCACTTCTCACACCCTTCGTGGAGCATCCTGTGGCCATCCTCTTACCCAATCCAGAAGTAGATCCTCGTCGTGATGCTGTCCTGCCCCATCCTTCTTGCTCCAATGCCATTCTCCTTCCTCCAACTCCTCACCACCTTCATCCAGGAATTGTCAAAGTGAGCCATACTCCAAGCAGCCATCGAGGGGGATTGTTCTCACCCCTCTATCATTTATTGCTTTCTAGTGTAGTTGTAATTTCTTGATTATCTGTAGCAAACTTTGGTTAGATATATATATTGATATTCTCTCTCTTATTCTGCTAGAGTAGATTAGATTTGATAGCAATTATTCCACTTGATATATTGCCTTATAAAAATACCAAAAAAATTATAAAAGATAAGAACTCCAAAAACAAATAAATCAAAATGCGATTTTACACAACCAAAGTTTGCCACCCCGTGTTCGACCCAGGGCTCACCTTGAGCTTTGGTTATAAATTTTATCTAGTAGTAAATTTTTATGCACTACGATGGCAGGTTTTTTACTCAAAACTTTTCGTGTTCAAAATCACACTCATCAATCAGGGTCCCTCATCTTCTCATCCTAGATATCTAGCAAATCAAGCTCCACCAATCTTTCCTAACCCACCCTAAGACCCAAACCCATATGCTTGAACCAACTCTGTTACCTTGAGGAGTAGAAGGCAAACCCAGGACCTGCAATGACCCTCTCCTAGCAAGCTGATCTGGTTTTTACATGCTTTGTAATATGCAGGTTTTATAAGTGTTGTAACATACATTTGTAACCTAGATAGTGGAAGTATCTAGGGTCGTCCAAGGAGGCAAATTTTTGCAAATTTAGATCATTTACTTGAAAAATAGGAAATCAACTTTCTTTTTGATATCTTTTAATATAAGATTTTTTTGGAATTTTTAAACAATAGGCAATTACGCAAATGAACACAAGTAACAATTACACCTCGATGCTAATGCTACTACCTAAGTGCCACAAAAAGCCTCTCTCTAAGCTTACCCTAGGCACATGGAGGACTAGGGTAATTAGAGAAAGGAAGTGAAAAAGTACTAGAAGTAATGATTAGCAAAGATGTAACAAAAATGAAAAGAAGGCAACTTTGATTGAATAGGATTATGTTTTACAAGAACATGTAGAGGAATGCCTCTACTCTAAATTATAAAATACAAAAGGAGTAAAACACAAATCCTCTTGATATATTGGTGAAGAAGAGAGCCTTGCTCTAAGCCTAGCTGCTCCTTGGCTTGAAAAGAAGATCCCTTCCTTCTCCTTCCTCGAAAAGCTCATCCAAGTTGGTATCTTCCTCTTTAGCAAGCCCTAAGGGGGGGTGATGTGGGCTCGTGCATGTGTGTTAATAGGTGTCATTATAGTCGCACTTGCAACGTCGATTTTAAAGTAAGGAAACGGAGGTGAGTCCGAGTGTCGGTCTCAGGGAGGCATGAAAATCAGATTTTTCTTATCACTTGTCACAGAAATTACGAAGTTTTGCTTGCGAAAGGTGAGGTTGGAAAGCGAGAGAGAGATAGAGAGAGAGAGAAAGATTAGGGTTAGAGTCGTCTTTTTGCTTGATCATGTAGCTTAAACTGGAAATAAAGTAAACACTGAACGAAAAGTAACTTCATTAATCATGCAGCTTTAGTTCACAGCTTACAACATCAAATACATGCTTAAACATAAGTAAGGGAAAGCTTAAAAGAGAGGAAAAGAGAGAGAGGGGGGGAGAGCGACGAGGCAGCCACAGTGATGGAGAAGGCTCCGTCGGCAGCTCGTCGTCTCTGGCGATTACAAGAGGGCCTAAAGCTAGATAAGAGAGGGGTAGAGTAGTTGCAAGGGAAGTGAATGCCTTGAATGAGTGGTTGGAGGGGGTTTAAATAGGGAGAAGGGCTTTCTAAAAGAAGGGGCTTTAGCGACGTCAGAAATGTTGCTAAAACCCTTCCAAAAGTGTTGGTGAAGCCCTCCAGCCCACCGGTCACACGCTTGCGCCATTCTTCTACGCACCTGATCCATGGCCACTGCATGAGAGCCGTCCGATCGAAGATCAGACGGCTGAGATCCTCCCTTAGGCATGCTTGGATCGCACCTCGGGCGCATGTGCGCACAGGCATCGTCGGGCACGCCGTGTGGTGCAATCTCGGCCACCCACTGCTGATTGGGTGATCCAATTTCGCCGCGCGCTTCTTCATCTTCATTTCTTCTCACCGCGTGGCTCGAACCCGCGTCACCTGCGTGCGGGTGTGCGTGCTCACCACTACGCCATGCCCGCTACTTTGTCGTGGTGATAGCAGCGGGCACGCGGTTCTTAACCGTCTGATCAAAGATTGACGACCAAGGTTTGATCTCAGCTGAAGGAGGAAGCGACGCGTGGTGAGCGGGGGGTGATGTGGCGCAACGAGGGCCGTTGATCATCAGATCGACAGTCAGAACTTCCTGGGCCCATTGTAGGAGCTCTAGATGTCGAATTTGGCTGATCTTGTGTCTGTTGGACTCTGTTCGTCATTCTGAGTCCATCCGTGCAGTTCGATTGCTCATCTGAGGACTACTTTGACAAGTGCTTACACAAATGGCAATTAATATAGTTTTATAAGCAATCTTGGTATATGATGCATGCAATGCTCCCATTCTACTTATGTTGTGCCTTTTATTCTTAAGATGGGCCCTATTTAAAAGAATTATCACCCCATATGTAGTGTTATCATACCCTCATCCGTACTCCTTGCTAGTCCCTAGCAAGGTTTATTCTAGCCTTTATTTTCTTTCAGAATTTAAGAAGTAATTGCTTAGACACTTCGTCACTTGTCAATAGGAGGAAATATACTGAGATCTTAATCTACAAAGACTAAGTAGCGCCCGGGTGTCTGCCAAAATACGAATCGCCTGAATCCTTGCTTTAACGTATATAACTATGCATATGTATATGTATATATATATTTTTTTTTTAGAATTTTTTTCGAAATTTAGCGTGGGTTGGTAACTTTTTACGGCTACCCAACCCACCCAAAACTAGGTCAAAACCCTAAGTGCTAAGCATCTTTGTGTGAAGATTGTGGTAGACTCACTCAACAGTAATTCAGACAGACTTCGGGTTTCTACGCCCCTAGGTGACCGGAAGAGGAAATATATTTGCCTAGAGGTGTATTTGTTTGATTGGTAGCTTTCTCCCTACATTTGTTTTAATAGGGGTCAACACAAGGATTATTCCAGTGTATATCTCCTCGGCTTGTACTACTTCCTCGCTTCTTCCTTAAGTGTTTTGGTTCTTTTTTGTGCAGTTATTGAGCTGGGCTCTGGACAACTGACCAATGGGCTGTTACCCACGATCACTTGCCAGCCACACTCGTGCGGTGAAGTGTGGTTTATGTTCTTTTCTTCTCCTTTTTTTTTTTTCATAGGTGGCTTCCCTGATCTCAAATGTACCTAGAGGCAATGAAGAAGAAATGGTCCCGTGGCTAGGTTCTGGACAACCTGCCAATGGGTTGTTACCCACGACAACTTGCCAGCCATACCACCCTAGAGAGTTCATTAGCTACCTAATTTCTGTCAAAATCTCTGAGTAGCGAGTCTGTGCAAAAATGTGTGCAGATGCTTAGACTCAAAGTTTTCTCAGTTAGAGGGTGAGTTGATAAGTCGTATACTTATCACCTTATTTAGTAGGTGGATTAGAATAGTTTAAGGTTGCAAGGATTCTAAGCTAAATCCATATTTTAACGGACACCAGGGCTGATTAAGCCTGAAGGCCTGAAAATTCTAAGTGTTTAAGTTCTTTTTGTATTATTTTCCACTATTGATAAGTTTCTAATGCCTAAGTTCCTTCCTAAATTCATTTTTTTAAAACTTTTATTTAATTCAGACTGATTAAATGAGCTCAGGATTGTGCAATTTACCACCCCCCATGCTTAAGTTGGACAATGTCCTCATTGGCAAATACATGGATGCATAAGGGTTCAAAAAGATAGTACCTGAGTGACGTAAAATACCGGATCAGTCTGAATCCTCTAGGTTGCCTCCCAGGAAGCGCTGAGTTTAACACCTCCAGCTGGGCAGTGCACACACAGGAATGGTTTGGGTCAAGGAGGTATGTACAAAATCAACCAGACCCAAATCAGAAGTCCACAGATGCGAACAAGGTTGTGGTGGAGTCTCATTCCTAAGGGGCGGGAATTCTGCAACAGATGTATCATGCATGCCCGTGTTAAATCCTCTCTTAGTCTGCAGGCATGCAAACAAGTTGATGTGGATGAACACACCCCAAATATGACATGCCAGACACTAAAGATGTAGGTTTTATACTCAGCTTGTGTCCCCATGAAATTATAATCTGTCAAAAGTTATCAATTCCAGTGTATTCGGGTTGCGGGATCTTTATTCTGGTAGAGCAGGTAACAAAGTCAAGAGTTTCGTAATGAGCCGTATAATCAAGCATGACGCCTCTCTCCAAAAATGAATCCATCTCTTTCGCAACTATGGTTTCATTTCTCATTCCCTCAAAGCCCTCGATCTCAAGAATATTTTCTTCAACCTCCTTTATATCAGATTCACTGTTTGGGGTTGCATTAGAGGTAGGGCCAATTTCATCCTCTAGATCATATTCTTTCTCTCGGCCCTCCTCCAAATTTGTGATGGGGATTCCAACCGATTCATAATCGATTTCTTTGAATTTGTAACTCCATTCCCCATCTCCGATGTTGGCTGTTGTTCCCACCAGATTACTTCTCTTGGGTCGGTTAGATTCGGATTACAAGGCATCTCCCCTCACATTCTTAGTTTCCTCCTGATGTTTGTCCTCAATGTTCCCCAAATTGTGTTCCGAGGAATTCTTACTGACTTTATCCATTGAGCTATCCAACTCCTGAGGGGTATCAATGGTGGACTGAACCAAATCAGGGTGACTGGGTGTAGTCCAATTAATCATGGTAGGTCCTTGCTTTACGAATTCCATGAATGGTGTTGTGTGCAACAGCTTTCTCTGGCCTTCTTCCCCAATTGTGAGAATAAATCCAACATGGTCTGTTGCCCTTTAACCAATTCTTGATTCTGTCTGTGTAGTTCTAATTGGAGGTTATCAAGAATTGACATGGTGTCATTTGGTGTCCTTTGGATTTCCTCCTTGAAATCTAGGTTAAGAGAGTTTGGTTGAGGTTGTGGATCAGAATCCATACTGGTGTTTAGGTTCTTGGGTGGGTCCTCTATTCTATCATGTTCAGGGTCCAGTTCTTCAAGAGGAACCACTGTCTGTTTGGTCCTACCCCAGAATAGTTGAGGTTCTAAGTTCTCCTCCTAGTCAGATTCTTCATCAAGGGACCAAATCAAAGGTTGATGATCCCGGGCTTGCCTAGATTTCTGATCATTTTCTAATATCCATTTGTCTAGAACTCCTTCCAACCCAAAGGTCAAGTAGGAAAGGTTGTTAAATTTAGATGACCTTTCTTGGTTATTGTCCTGAGAAGGGTAGGGTTCTTGGTGTTCTCCTAAAGTGTAGGTCTATCACAGTAGAGTGGGTAGGACCTAAATAAGGAGGCATCGTGAGGAGAATCAAGATATGGAGCCCTATGATTTGAATCATACCCTTGGGTGGATATGTTGGGTGTATTCCAATAAGTGGCTGATGCGGTTTGATCATAACTGGGACAGTTGGGCCAAGAGGGATATTCAAGGTCGTATCCCCAACTTGGTGGTTGGTTAGCCCAAGTAGGCTATGGATATGGTCTACTTGGGTTAGCATAAAAATCCTGTTGGGGGTAGTTTGGCTGAGGTGGATAGCCATTGAAATCCATGGTTTGGAAGAAATGGGGGGATGCGGGAAGAACAGATGAGAGAGAGTTGTGTACTCAACCAAGCAAACAGGCCTAGTCCTTATGGTGTGTTCCTTAGGGGACCTAGAAATCTCACAAAGGGTTACTAAGTCCGTAAGCACTGGACTCCCCTTCCCAAGGCTAATCTGGCCAGGTTGATTACGAGGGGATTGCAGGGAAGGTTCTTCCTTTGGCTTGCGCCTCCGGTTCCGTAGACCCCACAACCGCAGTCGTTTGACACTGCCCCACAGCCTAGTCACTAGATTCTACCAAGGAAATGAAAAGCCAAGTGCCCAGCGAACAAAACCTCGCCTTTCGAGACTTAACTCAGTCCTGCCTAGGGCACGTCTACTCAGTTTTAAAAGGGCCAAGATAGTGCTTGTGCTAGGGTTATGTGATGAGCCATTGATTGGGGTGGTGCCTCTTAATTTTCCTCTTTCAATGTGTGTGCTTCTATCAAAACATGGTTTTCAAGCAAGGATTAAGATGTGGTGTCTTTTAGAGTTTCATCCCTACTTTAGTGACTTTTAGGGTTGACGTGTCTTGATGTTTTCAGACAAGTTTTAGTGGGCACGTCAAGTTCTGCACACAATTTGGTGAGAGTAGATTTCCTTTTATTCTATAGAGGCTCTAAAATCCTAATGTACTCATCCTAATGATCATGCAGCTTCTATTAGATGAGTCATTTTAGGGTTGAGTGGTGCGGCCCAAGTCAACTCATGGTGGCTTCGCAAACACCACTCAAAAAGAGAAAGAACACTCCAAGAATTTGTTTAGAATGTTAGAGTGTACATTTTTCTGTGGGGTGATGTGTTAAAGATGTGGGTCAAGAAATCATACACCACGCCAATTTTTTCTATTTTTACAATTTTTTTTTAATTTTTCACACAAGCAAACAATCATGAGTGAAGAATTACTCACTATCGGTCCTTGTTGCGCCTACTCCCTTGTTATCGTCGTGGGATGCATCGCTTCACCGTCCAAGCGTCGAATTCCTGCAACCATTAAGTAAAAAGGAAAATAGGGCATTAGACAATGTAAGAATGGATGTGGAATGGAAGTGACAAAACAAATCCGTTGCCTCCCTGACAACGATGCCAAAAACTGGCATGGGCTCACGCTTGTGTTAAGAAGTGTCCTTATAGTCGCACTTGCAACGTCGATTTTAAAGTAAGGAAACGGAGGTAAGTTTGAGCGTCAGTCTTAGGGAGGCGTGAAAATCGAATTTTTCTTATCACTTGTTGTCACGGAAATGGCGTAGTTTTGCTTGCGAAAGGTGCTGTTGGAAAGCGAGAGAGAGATAGAGAGAGAGAAAGATTAGGGTTAGAGTCGTCTTTTTGCTTGATCATGCAACTTAAACAGGAAATAAAGTAAACATTGAACGAAAAGTAACTTCATTAATCATGCAGCTTTGGTTCACAACTTACAACATTAAATACATGCTTAAGCATAAGTAAGGGAAAGCTTAAAAGAGAGGAAAAGAGAGAGAGAGGGGGAGAGTGGCGAGGTAGCCACGGCGGTGGAGAAGGGTCCGTTGGCGGCTCGTCGTCTCCAGCGATTACAAAAGGGCCTAAAGCTTAGCTAAGAGAGGGGTAGAGTAGTTGCAAGGGAAGTGAATGCCTTGAATGAGTGGTTGGAGGGGGTTTAAAAAGGGAGAAGGGCTTTCCAAAAGAAGGGGTTTTAGCGACGTCCGGGACGTCGCTAAAACCCTTCCAAAAGCGTCGGTGAAGCCCTCCAGCCCGCCAGTCACACGCCTACACCATTCTTCTTCATGTCTGATCTGTGGCCGCTGTGTGAGAGTCGTCCGATCTGAGATCCTCCCTTAGGCACGCTTGGATCATGCCTCAAGCGCGCGTGCGCACGGGCGTCGTCACCCGACGTGCGCACACGCATGGGTGCTTGCTGTCTGTGGGAGCACCGCGTGGCACGATCTCGGCTGCCCGCTGCTAATAGGACGGCCCAATTTTGCCGCGTGCTTCTTTGTCTTCACTTCCTCGTGCCGCGCGGTTTGAACCCGCGTCGCCTGCGTGCGGGCGTGCGCGCTCACCGCTGCACCACGCCCACTACTTTGTCGCGGCGATAGCGGCGTTCGCAGCGATGGCGGAACGAGGGCCGTTGATCATCAGATCAATGGTCAGAACTTCTTGGGCCGATTGTAGGAGCTCCGGATGTCGGATTTGGCTGATCTTGAGTCTGTTGGACTCCGTTCGTCGTTCTGAATCCATCTGTGTGGTCCGATTGCTCATCTGAGGGTTGCTTTGACAAGTGCTTACACAAATGGCCATTAATACAATTTTATAAGCAGTCTTGGTATATGATGCATGCGATGCTCCCATTCTACTTATGTTGTGCCTTTTAAAAAAAATTCTTAAGATGGGCCCTATTTAACAGAATTATGACCCCCATATGCAGTGTTATCAGGGGGCGTGCCTTGGCTCCTCTAAGGTAGATGCTCTCCACCTTAAATGTCTCCTCTAAGGGTGGGCGTGTACCACCTTCAAGATCCTCCACCTAGGGTAGGTGTGTACCCTAGGTCTTCTTCCTTGCCTGGCAATCCTCCTTATTGCCCCTGGCTTGGACCAAGGAAGAAGGAAAGAAGAAGAAGACACCAAGGAGGCAAGGGATAGCCTCCTTAATCTTCTTCTTTCCTCTCCTTCCTATGGCTGACTATTTGGCGTGTAGGTAGAAAATTATGTAGTCCACAGTGAATTAAAGGTGGTGGGTGTTGGTCTTTTTATAGGAGTGGAAGGGGATTAAGGGTAGTTAATGGATGGAGGGTTAAGATGGCCTATGGGTGGTAGTTAGGAGATCCTAAGGTTGATAATTGGTGGCGCCAAAATGGGTGGATGCTTGGTATTTGGCTCCCACCCTAGGTGGGGACTAGGGTTAAGGATTGATGGCGGTAGGGTTAGGTGGTATGTAGGACATGTGTAGGGTGGTGGTTGGTGAATGGAGGGTAGATATAAGGTGGCACCAAAAGGAGGGATGCATGGAGTGGTAGTTATGGAGGGGTTAAGTGGTTAAGGTTGGCACCACATAAGGCTTCTAGAAGGGGTTTATGTGTAGGATAGAGATGGCCATATGTGGTGATGTGTAGGGTGGAGATTTAAGGAGGGTTGGTACCATTTTGAAGGGGTGCAAGTGGTGGTTTTGGCGCCAACTTCATGGTGTCCCTTGGTGGGTTTTATGGGGTGAAGGGTGGTGAATGTTGGTGGCACCAGGTAGGTGGGTTAGGGTTTGGGCTTATTTAGGGTTAAAGAGGAGGGTGGACGACCATGGAGGTGGAGTTGGTTGGGATCTTAGCTAAGCTAGCTAAGCTAGCTAAGCTAGTATGGTAGAGGATGGTGGAGCTAGGGTTCAAGGAAGAAAGAGCTAGGAAAAAATTCTGGAGCTAGATTGATGCTGTACTAGAGCTGAGGAAGTTGAGGGAGTCTTTATGAAGACTCAACTACTAGCTTAGCTAGCTACCTTTCAGGTTAGTAGCTAAGCTAGGGTAGTTGAGTTGGTATGAGCTGACTTCAACATATCTGGAGCTTGGTTGAGCTGGAGCTACCTCATATGGGGACTCTTGAGCTAGCTTACCTACTAGTTGACAAGTAGTAGCGAAGTTAGGTAGAGTTGAGCTGCAATGAGCTGAGTAGAACTAGAGAGAGTTGGCCCTGAGCTGATGTCAACTTACTTGAGCTAGTTAAAGTTCCTAGTGAACTAAACAGAGCTAGGATGAACTAGACTCAACTAAGTTGACCTAGATCTGGGCTGACTTGAGCTAAGTTTAGCAAGGATGGTTTACCTTGTGCTGCCATCCAGCCAAGATGAGCTGAATGGAGCAAGATGGAGCTAACCCTAACTCAAGCATGCTAGTATCCAGCTATGAGGAGCTGGGTCTGGCTGAGTCCCAACTAAATTGAGCTTCTTCTTCACCCTTTACCTTCATGACTGTCAAGGCTTTAGGGTTCTGCTTATCTGTTTTATCCTTAACACTCAAATAAACATGTTAAAAATAACAAAACAATGCAATGCATGCCTAACCTATATGATTCCTAAATGCAACCGAAAAGCCCATTTGCAGAGTTAAAATCCTAAGAGGTAGGTTTGTTTTAATGCGTAGAATGATGATAAACTGGCATTTATCACAAGCAAACCTAGATGAGGCAGATGATAAAGTGGAGACTAATGAAGAAGAGATTGAGGCTTAGAAACCGAAAAAGGATGACCCAACACACGTCCCATTTCCAGAAGACTTACTCAAACCTCGGAAGAAGAAGCAAATAGATAGCAACAAGGAGCTCTTGAATATATTTAAATAAGTGGAGATCAACATACTGCTCCTTGATGCTATAAAACACATCCTGACTTACTCTAAATTCTTAGAGGATTTATGCACTTAGAAGCATAAGCTGAAGGAACCCACCGAAGAAAGGTGTTTCTCTTTAAGCAGGCTAGTTTTGTTATCCTTCATCACCTTCCTCAAAAGAAAAAGAGATTCAGGTGCCCTCTTGGTTTCCTGTGTCATTGGGAACTATACTTTCGATCAGGCACTATTGGATCTCAGTGCATACATTAACCTAATCCCGACTACCCTATATGAGAAATTCAGGTTAGGTGAACTTAAGCCCACCATAGTAACGCTCTAATTAGCTGATTAATCGGTCACCACTCCGAGGGGCATTTTCGAGGATTTGATTGTTAAGGTCAAAGACTTCTATTTTCCCATAAATTTTCTAGTCCTTGATATGGATGTGCTAGAGGAGTTGAGGAACACAACCAATATTTTGCAGCATCCATTCCTAGTTATCGCTGAGACTAACATAAATTGTGAAAATAATGCCTCTGGGGATAGGAAGTTGTAGCTTGACATTTTTAAGGCGACAAACAAATTTGAGTATTGTGGGTACATATATAGATCAAGTGCAGGATATTGATCATATTGTTGAGACTTGCAAGTCAATTAATGCAATTGAGGAACCTATTGTAACACGCAACCCTGACCCACAACCCACTATGGCAGACTCGCTACACCTACAAGAGGTTGTTGATTTTATCTATTCCCAATCTCTTCCCGTAGATTTGCCTAATGAATCTTCACCTGCATCATCTTTGTTAATCATTCAGAAGCCACCCCAGTTGGAATTGAAACCTTTGCCTAAAATCTTAAAGTATGAATTCTCAGGACCCAAAATGACACTCCTAGTGATTATAAGTGTTAAATTGACGAGTGAGCAAGAAATGAAGTTAGTTAAGGTCCTTAAGGCAAATAAGGAGGCAATTGGTTGGACCATCTATGACTTAAGAGGGATCGATCCTTCATAGTGTAATCAAAGAATTTATTTGGAAGAAAAATCCCACCCTTCTCGCGAAATGTAAAGGCTACTCAAACCCAATTTGCAAGAAATGGTTAAGAAAGAGGTAATCAAGTAGCTCGACGCTGGTATAATTTACTTGATCTTAGATAGTCCCTAGGTTAGCCCTGTGTTGGTAGTCCATAAGAAAGCTGGGATAACCGTGGTGACTAATGAGATAGGAGAATGATGACGCCTTCAGCCTGGAGAGTTTTCATTGACTATAGCAAGTTTAACACAACCCTTAAAAGGGATTACTTTTCTTTTCCCTTTACTGATCAAATCCCATAAAAGTTGGTTGGGCGGAAATACTTATGTGTCCTCGACAGATATTTGGGATACAATTAGGTTGTAATCCATTCCAAACACCAGGAAAAGACAACCTTCACCTATCCCTACAAAACCTGTGCATTCCATAGAATGTCGTTTAGGCTCTGTAATGCACCTATGACTTTTCAAAGGTGCATGCTCACCATTTTTTCAAACATGGTGGGGGATTGCCTAGAACTATTCATGGACGATTTTTCGATCTTTGGCAATTCTTTTGATTCCTGTTGATGTAAACATGTTTACATTGCATAAGATGACTATTTATGCATGTTCTTAAGCATAGGATTGCATTACATGCTATAAATATTGCATAGCATGCATCATCTTGCATTTAAATTAGTTTGAATAAAATGAAGGTTAATTGTCTCCTTTTATGTTCTGGGACAGGGTAAAATTTTTATCAGGGCCTCAGATCGAAGATAGAATCGTACAGATGTGATCAGGGCGATGATTGGAGTTCAATGACTCCAAGATTGCCCTAATCAGACATCTGTAGCATCAGATAGAGACTGGGGAATCCTAGAAGATAAAGGGCCAAGATGGTTTGAATTCGCACTTCAAACAACAAATTCGATCGCACAGATGGATTCGGATCGATGATCACAGCCTAACGACGGGAAAATTGACTCAATCCGACAACCGTGGCACCATTTACATCATCCAGAAGATGGACGGCCAATCCGACAACTGTGGCACCATCGGCCACCCAACCGGCTGCTACACTCACTGCGCCCTCTCTTCTTCGATGATTCTCCGCCGTTGGATGCGCATCAAGTGGCTATTGTTGCACACGCACGAATCGTAAACACGACACAAATGCGCTTGTAGCGCGTTGGTCGAGCACGCTTACGCGATGTAGCGGTGCGCGTTTGAGCCTGCGCGAGCAGCATCTGAGGCGCGGCGATGGAGCTCAATTGACTATTCGATCTCGATTGAGCCGTCGCGCACGTACGATAGCTCTGACGCCGCATCATACACCCACGCGTAACGCAGGATCAGACGCGGCAAGCGCGTGCAGGAGGCACGGCAAGGAGCGCTCTCAACCGTTCGATCTCACTATCAAATGACTAAGATTTAATGAACGTGGAAGGGCTTTGAAGCTCGTGGAAGATGCGCAGGAGACGCACGTCGCCCACAATGGAGCTTTAGCAACGATTTTATCCGTCACTAAAGAACCTTGATTTAATGTTTTGAGATTTAAATGACCAAATTGCCCTCACTCATTGCAACTATAAAAAGAGACCCCCTCCACACGAAATACTCATCCCTTCCTTCTCTTCTCACCCTCTCCAAAGCTCAAGAGAAGCTTGTCCCATACCCGAGATACTTCTCGCGAGATAAAGTCAAATTTTCGCCCCCCTTTCGGAAGTGGATCCCGCAACGACGATGAGGTGTTGCCCCATTCCTATTCTTCTTGCTTCGTCCTTCTTCGTCCTGCTCCGTTCCTCGTCGTCTAGGCGTCGTCCCATCCGGCTCGTCCTCCAAGCGACCGTCGAGGATATCTCTCTCCCCATTCTTTTTACTACTTTCTAGAGTAGATTTACTGCTTTCTAGTGTAATCATTTTCCCGCTTTCTAGTCGTAATATTTAGTGTAACAAACAATCCCTTTGATAATGAATTCCATGTTCATTCTACATCACTTTTTGGTTTTTGTTTGTAATATTCTCTCTCTCTCTCTTTCTCTTCTATTTAGTGTAAATAGATAGATAGTTTCTAGTCAATTTAATTACTTCGTGACAAATAAAACAAATGCGTATTTTTAAATCAAATGTCCACCTCCCTGAGTTCGACCTGGGATTTCTATTCCTGTATAAATTTTATTTGTTGAACACGAGTTCTTCACTTTAATACTATGACGATAGGTTTTTCAAAACCAAATACGTTAGCGTAGCAACTCATAGCTTCAACACTTGTCTAACTAGCCTTGAATTGATCCTTAAGAGATGCATTAAGACTAGACTGGTCCTTAGCTGGGAGAAAAGTCACTTTATAACTCAAGAAGGAATTATGTTCGTGCATGTAGTTTCCAACAGAGGGATTGAAGTTGATAAAGCAAAAGTTGATGCAATTGCTAAATTTCCCCCTCCCACATTGGTTAAACAAATTAGATCATTCCTTGGCAATGAGGTTTCTATAGAAGATTCATTAAGGACTTCTCTAAGATTGCTCAGAACTTGAAAAATCTTTTTGCTAAAGTCTAGCCATTTGAGTTTGATGAATCATGCCAAAAGGTATTTGATTTATTAAAAATGAGTTGCGGCTACCAATCTGGACAACCCCCTTTGAGATTATGACCGATGCATCAGATTTTACTATCCAGGCTATTTTAGGTCAGAAAGTTGATAAGTAGCCCTTAGTGATTTACTATGCTAAGAAAACTCTAGACAAGGCCCAGAGGACCTATACCGTGACAAAAAGAAATTGGCAGCTATAGTTTTTGCTCTAGAGAAATTTAGGGCTTATTTGTTAGAATCTCATGTAATCATCTATATAGACCACTCAACCTTAAAACATCTCTTGGACAAAAAGGATGTCACGCCTCTGCTCATTAGATGGATTCTACTGTCAGAAGAATTTGATTTAGATATCAAAGATAACGTCGAGGCACAAAACATAGTTGTTGATCATCTTTCGAGAATCCTAACTAATCCCCCTTTTTCGGAACTCCTAAATTCTGATACTTTTCCAGATGAGACTATCCTTACAGTCTTGGGTGTCCGAAACCCCTAGTTTAGGGACATTATTAATTATTTAGCCGTTGGTCAAGTCCCTAAGGATTAAACGGAGCAATAATGAGATAGACTCATATCTAAGGCCAAATATTATTCTACGATGACCCTAAGCTATATCACATTCATGTTGACCAGATTATTCATTGATGCATATTGGAAAATGAATTTCACAGTATACTTGAGTTCTCCACCCTTGTATGTGTGGTAGACATTCTTTTGGTAAGACGGTCACGAAAATTCTCCAATCTGGGTTCTATTAGCCATCCTTATTCAAGGATGCCCAGGACTTCTCGAGGTCATGTTCCTGATGCCAGGCTCTTGAGAGCATCGCCAAGAGAGATATGATGCCCCTAAACCTGATTCTACTTGTCGAAATCTTTGATGTTTGGGGCATCGACTTCACGAGACCTTTCCACTCTTCATTTGGACACCAGTATGTGCTGGTTGCAATGGATTACATGTCCAAATTGATCAGGGCGATTCTCACCTAAAGCAATGACCATGAGGTGGTCATCAACTTTGTCCGTAAGAATATATTCAGTTCGTTTGAGATACACAAGAACATCATCAGTGATGATGGCAGTCATTTCATTAATGCCCAATCCAAGAGTTTACTGGGTAAGTACGAGGTGAATCATCTGATTTATAAAACTACTTATTACATAATTTAAATTAATTTCATTACATTATCGAATATATATTTACATAAGGTGTTAAATATTTACATTGTAGCTTATATAACTAATATACATTACATACAATACATATACCTATGTACAATACATAATTGAACTATAAATAGTTTGATTTACCTAATAAATAATATAATTAGGATTTTTTGGTTATTGACTTAGGTTTATGACTATTTACACATGTTATATGCATATAATTACTATGTACATAATATACATATAGGTTAATTACACAATATGTACATACTACAATACAATATATATAAGATTATGAACAAGGTTAAAGTTAAAATATAAATTATAAGATTACACTATAATTTTGCTTCCTAATTAATTAAATTACTATTTTAAATTAGATTAAATTACTAATGTATATTACTAATATAGATATATGTACACGGGTTAAATGGATTATAAATACCTTATTTTACATAATAAATACTTAATTATAATTTTAAGTTAGTTACTTATCGATATTAGTTTACATGCAAAGTATATATGTTATATACATAAGTTATGTACATATATAAATTATATAGTTTAGCTTACATAATATATATTCTACTATATAATGTAACTTAATAGATAAGTTAGGTTAGAATTAAGATTATAAGTATACACTATAACTTATTTACATATAAACATTATATATATATGTACACACACATAATTTATATACATATGTACATATAAGTTAGCATGATATACATTATTACATTATATACACTATTTACAAAGGATTTTTATGATTTTTTGATGATTTTTCATAATTTGTTTTTATTTTAACTAATGAAAGAAAGAAGTTGAAAGCTATGGAAGATGAAAGGAAGGCTTCCATTTGAGTTTTTGTTTCTAAAATTTTATTTCTAACTAAAGAGGGATCCTAAACATCTACCCACACTATCTACTAGTAAAACACATGGAAACCTAAATCTACACACACACACATGTTCAAAACAATCAAATCTCACTCACTAGACTTTTCATTTATTTATTTACTCTATTTTTGTATGTTTTACATCATTTATTGCTAAAATGCTAGAAATAGGGCAATTAACGGTAAAGAATTAATTCCATGCCATAAAAATTCTATAATCTTTTGGTGATGAACACATATTTATTTAGGATAAGTGCTTATTTATGTGTGTTCCTAGATGCATTCACCATTAAAAATATTACATAATGTGCATCATCATGCATTTAGAATATATTGTATAATTGTACATTAATTTTCTTATTTTTATGGATAAGGAATAGGGTGGTACATTTGTGGGCCTTAGATTGCAGATCCAACCATACGAATATGATCAAAGAGATGATCAGAGTCTAATGCCTCCAAAATTGCCCCGATTGTACCTCCATAGCGTTATCCACAATCTAGAGAAGATCAACAGCCAAGGGACATGGTGACACAAATCAAAGCCTCAAATGACAAATCCAACCATATGGATGAGTTCGGGTCGACGATCGTAGTCCGAAGACACAAAAATCATCCCGATTCGACATCCGTAGCATTACATACAAAGAAAAGATGGACGGCTTAGATCGTTCCATGTAACACCATCAAAGTGATCTAAGGCAGCCCGTCCATTCTCTTAGTGCCTTCAATGCACATTGTGGACCATTGGATCACCGTCCAATGACCCTGAGTGCACCATGGCATCCCCCCTGCTCGTGCACCTCACATTCTTAAAAGAGGCCCCCACTAGGAGCATTGTGGACCATTGGATTGCGATCTAATGGCCCACGAGTGCTCCCTCTCATCTCAAAACAGCGGAATGAAGCCCACCCCCTCAACGAGGGTTCATGGGCTAAAATCCCACTGCGCCTCTCCTCAGTGCAACATAATTTTGATTAGGGCCACTCGATCACGCATAGACACTCACGATTGAGCCACGTCACCCCAATGCAAGCCTAACAAACTTGCGACGTGCATGATTGAGGGTGCGAATCACACTACGTGTCGAGGCCATATCAAATCACATGTGACGCATGATCATGAGTGCACGATGGGAGAAGTGATCCAACCCTTCAGATCTCCATTTAACGATGGAAGTGATGCCCTTATGAAGACAGCAGAACAATATGATGCGCTTGCGCAGTTGTATGAGAGTAAGGCATGTGCGCCCTTGCCTTGCATGGTGCATTGATGCGCTATATGGCCAAATGATTTAGCATGCCTCCATAAAGTCCTATATATACCCCCATACAGCCCCTCCATCTTCTTCCCTTCTTTCACCTCTCTACCTTTTTCTGAAGCTTCAAGAGACACTCTAGAGCAAGTCCTAAGTCCAAGATGCTCCATTAAAGTAGAAAATAGTGATTTTTCCCCTCTCTCTTCCCCATTCATGGAGCGCTCGTGGCTGACCTCTCACCCCCATTCTAGAAGTGAATCCTCGCCACAATGCCATCTTGCCCCATCCCTCTTCCTCCAACTTTGTCCTCCTTCCTCCAGCCTCTCACCTCCTTTGTCTAGGCACGAGTGGAGCGAGTCGTCCCCTAAGCAGCCATCGAGAGAGATTCTCTCTCTTCTCCTTGTTAGCGCTTTCATAGTGTAGACTTATATTATGCAATTAGTTGTAATAACATAGCTTTGCTTTTATAAAATACTGTTTTCTCCCTCCCTCTCTCTTTTTTATTGTACTAGTAGACTAGTTAAGTAGAATTATTCTGACTCAATTTCTGTCTTCTTTAAAATACCAAAAAAACTAGAAATGAATAAAATACCAAAAAGAAAAAAAAATCAAGCATTCGCCTCCTCATGTTCGACTCAAGACTCATCGAGTTTTGGTAAATTTTTCCGATACCCAAATTTTCGCAACTGCGACGATGGGTTTTCCAAACTCTGATTTTCTCATGAATTTTCCAACTCATTAGCTAGAAATGAACGAATAATCATTAGAGACTTCCATTCATCAAAAGATTCAAACATGAAAACATGCTTTAAACATTGAATTTCATCATGAAAACATGGTTTAGACAGATATCAGATTCATAACTGCTGATAAATGATCTCAACTATAGATTTAATTCTCCTTGATGCATACAAAAATCAATCTTTCAGTACATGAATGCTTTTGAAATATTTAAATTCCTTTAAGTCTCATCTCAACATCAAATAGCATCTGGAAGTGATAAAGATCTATAAGATAGGTGTACCTGGAGGTTTAAACAATCATTATTATTGTTATGATTGTCCAAAGGTCATTAATTTGAAACAAAGTTCAAGATGTATAAATTAAACATTTTCAAGCATCTCCTTTATAGATCTATGCAAAAAAAATCTCCCAGACTCAACTCAAACCTCCGATTACCCAAAATCACCCACAAACGATGATTATTTCTTGATTAAATCCACGTTCAACTGAATTCAGTGTATAGTTTCTATTGATCAGACATTTCAAATCAAGATTGAAAGCTTTAAACCTTGAATCAATCACTGAACTATTGGAATCGTGAAATTGAGGTTTTGTAGTATAGCATGAAATCCGATCCAAAGAAAAGTATTTTTTTAATGAAATTGAGAATGTCTCGGTCGAACTCAGGGAGGCGTGATTGTGAATTCCAAAGCAAATTTCTAACTTGATTTATTGAATAATCTAAGCCTAAACCTAATTACTAACATGACGCAACATATAATCATTGATCCTTGCCACAATTTATTCGAAAATAAAAGGAACTTTACTCTATTAACATATTCACAATAGTGATGAGAATGTACAAAACTACTTCTAGAGACATGCTTGATGATCTATATATATATGAAATGCAATAGAATCTAGAATAAAGATTAGAAAAGGAGGGCACCGATGGTCCTCCGACGAGGAGTGCTTCGGTGGCCATGGAGCTCGGTGGAGATGAGAGACACGTTGAAGAACAAAGAGAGGGTGGATTCCTCCTAGCCATCCTTGAGAAGCTTTTGGAGAGGAGCTTTCTTCTTGCTTGTCATCCATGAAGGAGGAGAAGCACCCCTTGGAGAGGACTATGGGGATGACCTTGGAGGGCTAGTAGAGGAAGAGCTATGGAGGTGAAGCCTAAGGGATCTCATGAGAAGAGCCTTGGGCAGCCACTATAGAGGCCCTATTATAGATTTTAGGTTGCTCATCTAGAGAAGTGTGGAATACTCTAGAATGGGCTCCATAGGTGGCGTCAACCTAGTTGGGCAGTGGTCATCTTAGATCCACAATTTGTGGTTCTAAGAATGGACTAAATGGCCATGCTATTTTTGGCATCCAAAGCTTGGCGCCACTTGGAGAGTGTGCACGCTCTTTGGAGAATATTCTAGAGAACGCTAGAGTTGGCAGCCTCTTGGTGGTGTGTGGGTGCATTGGATTAGGTCTAGGTAGGTTGGTTTATCCTATTAGGTTGAGTCCTAATCCAATTAAGTGTATATAAGTGCAATTGAGTTAGGAACTCCCAAATTAGACTCTAAGGTTTGGGGTAAATGGTGTAACCTAGTTGGGTTGGTGCTAAGGGTAGTGGAATAGGCTTGGGAGGTCTCTAATTAGGTTTCCTAGATTGTTAGGTAGGGTTTCTAGGCTAAAAGGAATGAATCCGTACAATTGATTTCAAAAATAACAACTGGATAGCACCTCTAGATGTCTAATTATTGTGTCAGATGACTTATACTCCAAAATGGACATCCAGGTAGAGAATTAGACGTCTAATTCTGAGTCTGCAATTGAGTTGGGTTCTGGTGGATGATTTTGCAGTGATTGGATGTCTGGACACAATGTATGGACGTCTAGAACTGTGCTAGAAAGTGTTTTTAGGGTGCTCTAGGGTAGGTTTTCATTCCTAAGTTTGTGGGTGACCAAAATAGGCTTTGGGCACTAGTTTCCTAGGGTTTCTAAGGTCATGGATAGGGATAGGGATAGTATGGGCAGAAACATGGATAGTGATGGTAACACCATCATGAGTGCTAACTAACGAAAATTGGTTAGATTCAAATGATAAATGCTCATAAATGATCATATGAGGGTCACAATTCCACACTAAACAGTTTTAAGAAGAAGACAGAAAAATGTAGTTAATTCTATTGTTTTACCAATCCATCGTTAATGCAAATTAATCAAGGGGTGAATTCAAGGTCAAATGAACATAAAAGATTGACTGAATCAAGGTTTGATGTATCTCGGGGATTAAAATATCATTGAACACCCTAATTATTCGCCACACATAAGTTGAAAGGGTTTTGGTTGAGATAAATTCAATCTAAACCTCCCAAAAATCATTGAAAAATATTTTAAGAGGTTTGGTACCTTTCGTTTGACCATCTAAACCCATGTTGACCAAGAATAGAGATTCAGACAAGAATTTGCCTTGATTTGGGATTCTGTGCAATTTACCCTGTCAAACATGGTCAAAACTCAAATCCAAGTTTACCATTATACTCCTTGGGTCTAAATTAGGTTAACACCCAAATTTAGGCTCAATCAGATACCATGTTGATTGAGTTTGCAATTCAATCCCTCGATCTCTGATATTTTCAATCACACCCTCAACTTCCGCATTCTTCTCACCAAAATCCCCAGCTTTATCATCTTTTTCATGTTTGGGTCCCTACTGCCTAAGCCATTTGAATAGAATCAAACCCATGGCTGCACGCAATCAATCACAGATTCCTCCCTGATTTCTCAACCAAATCCCTCCAAATTTGAAAGGATTGGTTACCAGAGGATCGTCGTTCTAATGGACCACATCTCAAATCCTTCTTTGACGATGAGAGCTCAAGTGAGCTCAAAATTTCCTAGAAAGAGAGCTTCCAAAATCTTGAGTGAACCATGCAAATTCTTGCCAATTCAAACCTTGTTCATCTATATAAGGTCCTTGAAGTTCCATGATCCAAACTAGCCAATAATTGACTGGAATTCCTCTTCCTCTTCCTCTGGCCACTATTTTCTTCAGCTTCGGCGAGCTCCTCTGCCTCCCTCTTTCAGCCAACCAATCGCCAACTTGGAAGGCTCAGCTTCTTCCCCTCTTCCTGACGTGCCTTTCCAGCCAAAGTATGGGCACCACCGACCTCTTCTTCCTCACCAATTCCTTTGTCATCTACTTCATCTTCCCCATGTCTGGCCGGCCAACATTGGATGTGGTCTCTCCCTCTCCCTCTCTCCCCTAAGCACCCTAACTCCTCGTTCTCCCTCTCTAGCATCTTTCTAAGCCCTCAAAATTAGGTTTCACTTATGGCACATGCACGTTCACCTCCATCTTCCCTAACCTCGACGTAAGCTCCGGCAAGCTTGCACCGACGCCACACATCACCAGACCACTCCACAACACATCCATAAACTCCGCCGTACTCTACTGATCAAATGCCCCAAAGAAATTTGGGGCTTTGATCGTTCCTTCACCCTACCGAACACACCCATCACCGTCGACCATCTCTGGCATTGCACGCAGTCCACCAACCATGAATCACCATGAAACCACCACCAACACACTCCTCTCATCACGAAGAGTCTTCTAAGCTGCTTAATTTGGGCTTTTAAGCCCGTATTCTTGTTCTCAAGTCTTTGTCGGATCACCATCGCCGCCATCAACTACTGTGCTCCGTTCACATTTGGCCTCAATTCCACGTCCAGCAATTGTGGAGCAAACTCTCAAAGTCTTCCAGGCTCGCAATTGGAGAAGAAGCAGTGCCAGTAGCTGCAATTGACAAAGCTTCACCAATGGTTGCATTCAAGGGTGGAGGATCCTTGGATAGTCCCATATCATGGGAAGATAAAAAGAAATTGGTTCATAAGGTTTTTTATCTCTTGGTAGCGTGCCTCAACAGATGGGGTGGGGTCCCCTCTCACCTGCTCATGCACTCCTCACTCGTGCCCACACACGTGGGCCTTCACCCGGATCCATTTACCCAAAACCCGTATACCCAGTTCAGAGAGAAAGAAAGAGGGAAGGGAAATTCTAAGGGAAGAAGGTGGGTTTTTCACTATTCTATATTTGGAGTTGTGCCTACACTTAGGTAAATTCAAAGGTGCCTTGTGCTTGACAGTTAAGCCATCTGGGGCTTCTCTTTGAAGTCTAATCTGAGAGAGAAATTGACTCTGAATTGGTTCTAGCTACTGTTGAGAAATTGAGATTTGAGTTGGGATTTGTGCCAAATTGTTGATGATAATTGGTGGTTCCAACCACCATTTTTATTCTCTTTTATTTTTACTATTAGATATAATTCAGAGCATTAATTGATTTTTCACATATTTGTGATTGAATATTAATTACATCTTTATTTTTTATTATTGTGATTGGTGGATTGAATTGCTATATTTGCTGCCTCCAAACATCCTTGGAACTCACGATTTTTCAAGCACTTATAAATTTAAATGTTGATTCGACTTTCGTCCCTATACTATGACGCATTTTTTCTAAACTGCAATGATTTTCGAGCCAATAGATAGTGCCATCCATGTTTTAGGTTCTAAGGCCAAGATGTTCTAATGAAAGTGGTTTTGGATTTAGGTAGTTTGTCCTATGGTTTCTAAGGATAGGGATAGGGTTACCCTCCTCACTCCTCTTGTTTGGATCAGTCTTCTTCTCTCTTGATTGCCTTATTTTACTCTATCTCACATCCCGAATCACTTTATTACCTGCAAATAGCAACAAAAATATTAAACAGCAAGATAATCTCATCTTATTCCATATAAAATGATGCAATGGATGATATACATAATAAGAATGCAATATTTACAAATTAAGCTAGGTTCTAACATTATTTAGGTTAATTATGACCTATAATTGTTGTGCAATCATACCCCCATGGCTAAACTTTGCTAGTCCCTAGAAAATGCAAGACTAAGTGCAAGTGTATGAACTAAATTATTTACAAATTAACCCCTAAAGGACTGCTTATTTTTTTTTATCAAAAGTTTCACTAAAGATTTTTTTTCTTGTGTTTTCATCCGAAAATCTAAAAATCCAGGCAATCATAAGAATGTAGTGATGGTAGCTTATTCAATGAACCCAAGTGAAACGCCAATTCACACTTAATGTTCATACTTGACCCTTAGTAAAAATTCTATCGGGATAGGCAAACTCTTCCCTCAGGGATACGTAACAAATAATCTGTGATTTCTACCCTGACTTTCTATCTTAGGTATAAGATGTCAAGGTCAAGCGTTTTTATATTTGGTAGCTCACACTCATCTGGTGCTACATATAATCTAGTACAACAGATTCTTGTTTTCCATACAATCAAACAAATCAACCTAGGAGAGGCTAAAAACTATGCTCTCTTTAGTTCTTTCACACTCTCGCTTTTTCTTCTCCTTTTCTTTTTAAGCCCATAATCTCGCCATATTTTGTCAATGTGCTCAATATTTGGTGGCTTTACATGGATTAACACCTTGATTAAAATTATGATAGCCCTACAACTAAGAATCCCTCAGCCCATATTCAGGTGGTTAGAAATACAGAAAAGTTGGTATGGGCCATATTTGGTAGATCGCAATGGTAGTGGGTTTTGTTGCACTACTAGAAAAGGTTGCTTTACCATCGGTTATTTACCGTCAATTTTCCAAGCGATGGCAAAAATATTTTTGCCATTGCCTATTGATATAAATGACAATGAATACATCATTAAAACTAACCCCCTCCATCTCTTCAAAAAAGTAATATGTAATAAATATTTGTCATCGTTTATTATAAAAAGCAATGGCAAAACTACAGATAAAATTTACCTACGAAAGCCACCAAAATTTGGGCACGAGGATTGGGATAAAGTTAGACATTTGTCATCACTTTATAATGAAATTGACAGCAAATTTTGATCAATCTATCACCTCACAGAACCCCCTTCTCCCCCCACACTTTGAGCAAACCCTCCTCCCCATCAGCCCAAAGCCCCTCATCGATGCCACTACTCCTCGATCGCTGCCTCTCCTCATCGTCACCTGATTACACCACAAACATACACCTGCAATTGTGCCATCTTATGCTATTTCCTAGCATTACTAGTGTATATTAGGTTTCCATAGTCGCATTTGTAAAAATACATGCATGCATGCATTTAATTGAGAGGGGAGGAGAATAAAATAAGTGGCCTTGTAATTAACATTTTTCCTCAAGTGCATCTTTGCAAAATTCACCATCTTTTATTTTTATTTCTACTTGATCTTGAAATGCTTCCTGCAGCTGCTTGGATTGACTTCTTCCTCCTCGCGCCATGCTCTCCATCACCTCTTCCTGCTCAGCCATTCCCTGCTCACAGCTCTCCCTGCCAGCCGCAGCAGTCACTCCCTGCAGCCGCATGCAAGCCATGTGCAGCCATGCCTTCTTCCTCTATAAAACAGGGAGTCTTCTTCTTCAAACAGCCTGGTCCTCCCCACGAAAAGAACCCACACAACATCTCCACCTCTTCTCCAGGCCATCTCCTCCCTTTCCCTCCATACGTCGGCCCTCATCCTTTGAGGAGACACCCTACGGGCAGGAGTCCTCACTGTGGTGCACACCCACCACAGTGAGACCACCACCGCCCAGCTCTTCAAAGAGCCAGTGGGAGTGGTGGCCTTCTTTTCCCTATTTGAATGACCACACCACTTCAGCCATTGGAGCGGGAGCTTCAAGCTTGAAGCTCAAAGCTCCAGCAGTGACAGCAAGGCAGCAGCACGCAGCAAGGTAGTAGCAGCCGCCCAGCCCTTTCCGCGCACGCCTGCAGGCCGCCCTCGCCTCCAGCATGTGCCTGCAGGCACCATCGCCTCCCACTTCTTCGCCTTGTCACACTCTCTCTTTCGCCCACAACCGGCCACTGCACGCCTCTGCAGTGGCCGGCCAAGCTTCCTGTGCACCCTAGCCAACACCCGTAAGCCACCGTGCAAGCAGCAGGTTGCCCTCGCCGTCCACCGTGCACACCAGCAGCCCTCTCCGCACGCTCTGTCATGACATCCCACCCGTAAGCCACTAGCCGGAGCCACTCCACCATGTGTGCCGAGCCATCCACACTCACAGCACCTATAGTAGGTGGTTACGCGGCTCGCCCGGCCACTGTAGCCAATGTTCACGCGTTTCTGCGGAACACTGTGGCTACAGTGGGGTGACCAGTGAGTTTCTCACTTAACCGGTCATCCGGCGCACCGCAACCGCTATTCGCCTGCGCACGCGTCTCGCCCCGCGTCCTGCTCCAGCACCCGCCCGTGCGTCTGCATCGCCTGCACCCGCCTGCATTGCCCGCTCCCTTCACCTGCATGCACCTGTGAGCACCCATTCCAGCCTCTCCGTGTAGCGCTGGGCGCTGCGGTCCTCTCCAGGCCACTCCCTCCAGTGCACTCTTCTCTGCGTGCATACACGCCTGCGTGCATGCGTGGAGGCCTCAGACGTCGCCCCGCTGCTACAGACAACTTAAAAAGCGCCTTTTCACTCCAGTAGCGCCCTCTCTCTCTCTCTCACACACAGCACTCTCTCACTCTCCTTACCGACACACACACACACACATTCACACTCTCACACACACACACTCTCATTTATATAGTATTATATACATATATATATACGTATACATATATATATTGATATATATACATATATATATATACATACATATTTACATACATACATATACTTATATACGTATATATATATACATATATCTATACATATATTAGTACTTTTATAAATATGTATTAGTCTTTATACACACACACATATATATATACATCTATATACTTATATATATATATATACATACCTATACGCATATACTTATACATACATATATATATCTATAAGTATATATACATATATATATATATATATATACTTATCTACATATATCTCTATATACATATATTACTATATACAAACACACACACATATATATATATAGATCTATACATATATCTATCTATACATATAGTTATATATATATTTACATACCTATATATATATACATATACATATATACATATACAACTACATATATATATATACCTATATATCTATAACCATATATATATATATATATATATATATATATATACATATAGATATATTTACATATATACATATGTATATAGTTTCATATTATTTACCATACGTGGTATCGCGAGAACATCTGCACCAGTTGTTGATATTCCCCGATACACGTGTACAAAAAGCGTGGTCACATACATCTTCCGCCATCCACCTTACACTCCACGCGGCACCTTGTCCTGTCGGTTGCATCTTTCTAGACGACGACCGACTCGACATCGTGCTACACTCCATCTCCGCCTCCACCCCCACCCCTTTATACATATATAGTATATACATATATATCTATACTATATTTACTTTATTTCTGTTTCTCTTTCATGCCCATAAAAAGATAAAAAAATATATAAAAGAGAAAAGATAATCTTTGACTTGAAGATACTCCGTCTTACGAATAGCAAGACTCATTTTGGAACCCTGATTTAGCTCAAAGGCAAGAACCCAATTTTGAGGGTGTGCCTCAAGGACAAGAATTACTAGAAAAAAATCTAAATAGAAAAACACCAAAAACACAATAAACAAACGGAGGAGATTCGTTGTAGGAAGGGCATAAAAATTTGACTTGTAACCCCACTTCCCTGAGTTCGACCCTGGGCCTAAAAGTGACCAAGATAAAATCAAGTAAGCCAGGTTAAAAATTTTGTAAAGAGATGGTTAGGTCCAATTTAGGTTAACCACTATACACACTTCAACGATAAAATCACCATATTAACAACCTAACCGGGTTTGACACCATCGCCCCACCTCGATCACCGGCCGTCATCGTCGATCGTCCCTTATTTCCTCCTCCTCAAGTAACTCCTCGTTGCCCTCCTCATCATCTTCCTCCCCCTCATCCATGACCCCTCCTCTTCCTCCTCCCTGCAGCCCTCCTGATAACACTACATCTTAGGGTGGTAAATCTGTCAATTGGGGTTTATCTTACGAACAAAATGCACAGATAACACATTATAAATAGGAATAGGAGCATCGCATGCATTGCACATGAAGATTGCTTATAATGCATTATTAACGGCCATGTGTACAAGGACATGTCAAATAGGCCTCAAATGAGCAATAGGACCGCACGGATGGATTTAGAGTGACGAATGGAGTCTAATGGACTCGAAATCGGCCGAATCCGACATCCAGAGCTCCTGCAATGGGCCCAAGAAGTTCTGACCGTTGATCTGAAGAGCAACAGCCCATAGTGTGCCACATGGCGCCTGCTCGTTGCATCCAGACCACCGACTATCCCTGCCTTCACTTGGAGGACAACTCTCAGCCGTCGATCTTCAATCGAACGGTCGAGAACGCCTGCGCGCCCGATGCTTGTTGTGACAATCGACCCCCGCAGCTCAGTGGTCGACGCTTCAACCTTGCAATCAGGGGTGCGGGTTCGAAACGCCCGCCGCTCCCCAATTCGACGCGATTTGAGGGGCGCTCAATTTCAACCACCCGATCAGTAGTGAACAGCGCAGATGGAGCCGCACGGTGCATCGAATGCACACAGATGCCCACACGCGCGATAACGCGACAGACGAGCATGCCTCAACAACAATCCACTAGTGCACTCTTTGCAGGATCTCAGTTGTCGAATCTTTGATCGGACGGCTTACAATGCACACACACAGATCGCCTCCAAAGAAGCACAAGGTGCGCTGATGACTGGTGGGCGAATGGGGCTACACCTATGGATTTAGTATGGGTTTAGTGATGTCTCGGACGTCGCTAAAGCCCATACTTGAATTAGAAACCCTTTTGCCTATATAAATTCCATCCAACCACCCATGGAAGGCATTCATTCCACTTGTAGGTGCTCTACCCCACTCCTAGCTACCATTAGCCCTCTTTGTAATCGCCGGAGCCAACGAGCAGCCAACGGAGCCCCTCTCCACCGCCGTGGCTGCCTCGCCATCTTCTCTCTCTCTTTCCCTCTTTATCTTAAGCTTTACTTTACTTGTGTTTAAGCATTTATCTAGTGTTGTAATTGTAAAACCAAAGTTGCATGTTAGATGAAGTTGTTTCCTATCTAGCTACTTGCCCTCTTTTATGTTTAAGCTGCATGTTGTGAATGAAAAAAAAAACTTCTAACCCTATTCTCTCTCTCTCTTTCTCCCTTTCTCACTTGCTTTTCACCCACGTCTTTTCGCAAGCAAAAACCCATGATTTCCGTGACATTACGTGATAAGAAAAATTCAATTTTCACGCCTCCCTGAGATTGACACTCGGACTCACGTCCATTTCTTCATTTAAAATCGACGTTGCGAGCACAAGCTATAACAACTCTTTTAAACATAAGCGTCCCACGCATGTCACCTCCTTATCATCATCTTCCTCCTCCTCATCAATGTCCCCTCCTCTTCCTCCTCCCTACAGCCCTCTGCCTTCTTGCCCCTCTCCTTTTCCCACTCCTCGTAGCCCTCCTCCTCCTTATCTTCCTACTCCTCCTTGACCCTCTCCTCTTCCTACTCCTCGTCTTCCTCGCCACAGTACTCTTCTTCCTCCTCACCGCTACCTCCTCCTCCTCCTCCCTGGCACCCTCCGGTCAACCCCTCAACGACCACCACCACCACCACCTATCTTCCAGCCCACGACCACCACCCCCCTCTACCTCTCCTCCTCCTCATCCTCCTCCTGCCCCCCTTCGCCTCTCCTCCTCCTCCGATCCTCCTCCCTACCCTCCACCACTAGCACCCCCTCCCCCTCCTCCTGCTCCTAACCGGCCCCCTCCTCTTGTTATTAAATCATTTTACCACCATTGTTTGTTAGCTCTTGCATTGTCCTTTTTTTTCAGTCATGCATGAGACTATACTCTGTTATATATCATAATTTATCTTCATTATTCAGGCAAGGAAGGAGAAATCTATTTACCACACTTTGAACATGCTTAGTCGTGATGTTACAAAAAAATGTGTAGTTGTTAAGGGATGGAGTGTTGTTTTTGCTACAACTCAAGTAATTTGCTGTTGATTTTTTTTAATAATTGGACTTGTTAGAGAAAGGTTCTTCTTAGAATGTAGACTAGCTTAATCTGTGTCATTTGTTGTTTCTTTTGTCCTATTTTTTATGCAGATCCAGGATGCTTTGCATCGAGCAACAATTGATAGAAATTGCCAAGTTGGTTCTATTTTCCAAGTGTTGCGTTCGAGTGAATTGACAGGAGCAATTCTCACGTGTGTTTTAGGAAAACAATGTCGTAGCTTGTAGTATAGTCACGCGAAACCCTCAATCAAAAAATATTTGTAAAAGAATGAGACTTTGAGTCCTGGTCATTCGTCTCTGGGAGGCATTATGGAAGTGATTTCGATTTCGTTCTCTCTACTCGCTTAGAATCGCACACCAATTTTTAACCTATGGATCACTATTTTGCCATTTGCATGATTAACTCTTATCACGTGCGCACGCGTTAAGTAAATAACAAATGTAAATGTATGGGTTTCAATATGCATAATTCTATTTAAATGATGGCAATTGATAGAGAATGCATTAATGGTTAGGTCTTCAATGCTTTCAGGCACAAACATGCTAGTTGCAAGAAAGATATAAAATAAGCATAGGCAAATTAATAGCAATAAAGTACTGCAAGCAAGCACATGGCGATTTGCCAACAAATAAATATATGAATAACTCAAAGGCTTTTCATTGATTGCATGATGGAGGTTATGGCACATGGCTAGAGGAAGGCTTATATAAGAATGCTTGAAAATAAACTACTGGCTAATAGAAAATGACTGCATATATGAATCTATGGGGAGATTACACATGCATCATTGAGGGAGAAATATGGAGCTACACTACTAAGCATAAAATAAAGCAAGTAAAACTATGTAGAACTACACTCTACTTATTTAGCAAAAGGAAGGGCATTCAGTGGTTGTCTTCAATGGCCTTTGAGTGGAGGTAGGGAGAGAAAGAGGGGTGGCCAAAGGGGTTAGGCTAGCCCTTGGAGAGGTGAGGAGGAGGTTATCCAAGCTCTTGGCGTGGAGGTGCTGATGGCCATGGTGGGAGCTCGTGGAGGTGGAGGTGTGAAGGTGGAGCTATGCCAATGGAAGGTGGAATAATGGAGCCAAGCTTGAATGGGTGCAAATGGCCACCCCTTAGGTCCTTTTATAGACCTAAGGGAGACTCTCTAGAGAGGTGTGGAACTCTCTAGAGAGAGCTCCAGGTGTGGCCATCCAAGGGCCTTGGAGGTGGTTTTTAGATCCACAATTTGTGGATTTAAAAATTGAATGGCTCTTGGTTGCTAATTTTAGCAACGAAGAGTGGTGCCACCTTGAAGAGAGTTCTAGAGAACTTTAGGTGTCTATGTGTGTGTGTGTGTGTGGGCGTGACCTAGGTGGCTAAATGGTCTAGGTTAGGTCCTACGGGGTTTGGGTTAGTGTAAGTCTCAAGTTAGGGTTGCAAACCCAAATTTGCTAAGGAGGAAGTGCAATTAAACATGACATAAGTTTAATTGAGTGGGTGTGAACTTAATTGAGAGTGAAATAACTCAATTAAGTTGGGCTTGGATCAATTAAACTCTCACTGACTCCAATTGGACTTGTGTGGGTTGAGGTCTGAGATCAATTGGACTCTATGAGTCCAATTGACTAGGAAATTGTAATTGACTTTGATCCAAGTCAATTTGGTTTAGTGAGAACCTAATTAGTTTCTGAGGAAGGTCTAGAGGTGGTGTGCTAGGCTTATGGTACCTTAATTTAGGTTCCTAGGGGGTTGGAATTGGGTTTAGAGACCTAAGAACTCAAGATCCAAGCTTGAATTGCAAAATAGTAACTAGAGAGCAGTTCCAAACATCCAATAAGAGTGTCAGATGACTTATACTCAAAAATCAAAAGTCCAAACAGATGTAGACACATCTATTTTGGTTAAAATGCCTATTCATGCATTCCCAGGCTTAGATTTGCATTTCATGTTATAAATATTGCATAGAATGCATCATTTTGTATTTATAGTAATTGTACATAATTTAGGTTAATTGTATCCTTTTTGTGGTCAGGAGAGAAGAGGATTTATTTCAGGGCCTCAGATGGACAATCGGAGGCTAACACCTCCAAAATTATTTAGATCGAAGTCCCGTAGCATCATATGAAGTCCGAGGAAGATCAACAGCTAGTAGGGCAATGTGACATCATTACGGGCATCGAATGAAATATCCAACCGTATGGATGGATCTAGAGCGACGATCACAGTCTGGTAACATGAAAATCAACGCGATCCAAGCATCGTGGCACCCTCTACAACAAAAGGAAGAATGGATGGCCTAGATGGCACCACGCGGCACCATCAAGCCACCCAACACTGGCCAGCAGCCCCAGCACTGACTCCTCTTCATCCGCATCATCAATTCTCAACCATTGGATCTTGATCTAATGGCTGAGAAGCCACCCATGCCACCTTCCCAACCGGTGCAAGAGATTCACTTTTCTTGACAAAGTGAAGAGCATAGTGATTAGCCCATAGTTGTGGGCTATTTAAGTATTTAAGTGCCTACACATTAGGTTAATTCTAACATTTATTTAGTATAAATTAGGATGTAAATAGATTAATTCATAGTTTTAATCTAATTACATAATCCATACATTGCATTCATATCTTAAGTGCATTTAGAATTAGCTTAGAATAGCATTCATCTAATTAGATAACCAATTAGGTATATTGTTTTTATTAACATAGAAGTTGAAGGTCTATACATAAATAACCCTAATATTTTAATAATATTTTCTTTATTCGTCTTCTTTCAGAACGGCTGGCTGCCGCTCCAACGCCCGCGTGATGCAGTGAAAGCCATTCAAGGGGGAGCGTATACGGTGGATCTGGTCGGCAGCTAATTTCAAAATTGTTCATGCCACTACAAAAGGAGCACGGAGGCAACCGAGCAAAGGAGGCCTCCACCACCGACCCACCACTGTGCAGAGAGATCCTCTCTCTTCCACTCCACACTGCCGGCCTCTACCGTGGCGGCGAGTCTCCACCACCGTGGGCGTGTGGTGTGACAGGCCACACCGCCATTCGGAGCTCGCCCGCATTACCGTGAGCACATCAGCGTGCATCTTCCTCGCCGTCGTCGCAGACCACCACGCAAGCTACTGATCAGCCACCCTCTCAGTAACTTAAGACGTCTGGGAAATTTCCCAGACGTCTGAAGTTACCCGCTCACCTCCACTTCCTCAGCCTGCACTCTCCAACCGGCCACCAAACCGCCTGCGCCCTCCACCGCTCACCGGCTGCTGACCTGCGCACGCCTGCAGATCAGCCCGCGCTCTCCTCCAACGCCTGCAGACCAGCCTGCAGCATCCTCCGCAGACCCTCCGCGCGCCCACGCACAGCCATCTGCAAACCACCGCGCAAGCGCCCCCTCTACAGCTTCCACCGCACACGCCAGCGCCCGCCTGCAGACCACCGCAGCCACGCCTCCGCGCGCCGGCGCCCTCCGCAGACCCTCCGCGCGCCCACGCACAGCCACCTGCAGAACCGCCAGCAACCGACCTCTGCAGCTACCACCGCAGCCACGCCTCCGCGCGCCAGCGCCCGCCTGCAGACCACCGCAGCCACGCCTCCGCGCGCCAGCGCCTTCCGCAGACCCTCCGCGCGCCCACGCACAACCGCCTGCAGCACCTCCGCCGGAGCTCGTCCGGCCACCTCCGGCCGCCGCGCGACTCGCCGTCACCACCGATTCGAAGCCCTTGATCCAAGGGACCTCCGCCGAGCTTCCCGCGCCCAGCCATCGGCTCCTCGTCGCGCAAGACAACGGGGAAAAATTCCCCTGTTTTGCTACAGTAAAGCATTGATTAAAATTTACATTTTCTGCCATTGCCAGATTTTATTCATATTCTATTCACTCTGCATTGCGGAAAATATCCTGTAGTTTATCATAATTGCCATTTCAGCATTATTTCTTGCTTAAACCTTAATCTAAAGGCAATCTTGGCTTGGTTCTTGTCCAAATTGACTCCGAACAAACATTTTTAAGTGGCGCGAATTTTAATACGTTATTGCCTCCCTGTGGAAACGACCCGCTCCTTTGCGAGTGGTTATTTCTTATTAAAAATTGATTAGTCGATTTTTCCACCACATTAAACTACAAACACAACTTAAAAGCGAAAGATCGACCCGGTCAAATGGCGCCGTTGCCGGGGAGGCAACAGACGCAATAATTTCGCCTAATTTTATTTTGATTATTTGTCAATTGCACAGAGATTTGACCATCTATTATTTTCTTTTCTGTGCGAGAAATTTTGTGCAAGAATGAGCCACTGTGAGAGGCGACCCTTGACGTCGCCAGACGAGAAGTGGACAAGCAATTTTGAAAGGAGGAGAAGGACGAGGACGCGACGGACACCATTGTATTTAATCTCTAATTTAATTAGAATAGAATTAAGACTGAAGACTTAATTTTTCATTACAGTTAGTTTGAAACCCTTGTTCTGGGGCATATTTTGAGGGTTTGTTCCCTGATTTTGTTTTGGACCCGTGTTGGGTAATTTTTGGGAGCCTGTTCCCTTTTCTTTAGATTTAGGTTTATTTTTTTTTTATTATTTCTTTTATTTGCTTGTGCATAAGTAGCTCTAAAAAAATAGAAAAAAGAAAAAAAAATGAGCTGCCTGCTAGAAGCTGCCTGCCCTAGGACGAACCATTTAGGTCTGTATGAGCAGCCTCTAGATTTGCTTTTCTGCATTGCGTGCATTTTTGCATCGAAGATCGCTGGAGGCAAGGTACGCATTCTCTTACTTTGCATCCTATTTTTGATCACGCATCGCATTTGGGATTTAATGCAAAGACCACCTAATCTGTACTGAATAAATCTAACAAGTGGTCACATATTTTCTTTAGAAAAAGGACTAATTAAAGGAAGGACATTTTAAAAACCAAGGATTTCATTTTCAAACTTGGCGTGCGATTCAAAGTTTAAAATCTTTTACGGTGTATGCACACTTATTTCACTTGCACCACGACACGCTTCTAGACACTCCTTAGGTTTGGAAATACTAGGACAAGAGCCCTCCTTTCGTTGGATTTTGAAGTGTTCGGAACTTGAGATCAAAGGTTTTGTAAATCCAAAGAGGGGGATACCCTGTCACGGATTTTTGGGGGTAGTTGAGGAGCACCGCGAAAGCACAGCTTCAAAGGAAGGCTTAGGCCTACTTGCATCCCTCGATCTTCCGTCTTTGGATTTACTTGACCATTTGAGATTTAGGGAAGAACACCTAAGCTCCAACTAGGTCTTTTTAGGCAAGCCGTAGGTCGACAATAGGCGCGTAAATTGATTGAACAAATTGTATTGTCACCTGCAATCTGACTTAAAATCAAAAGCCTAAATTGGGAAAGACCTAAAAGGTCCTTTTTGAATTGTGTCTTGCTTGGGGAATTCTGATTGAAGTGTGAGTTAGAATGGACCACATTGATTTTCATCCTTTCACATCTTGCCCACACCCTCACCCCCACTTTGCATCCTTCGATCCCAGACGCCAAGATGGTCCATTCCTTTATGGACATAATGACAATCATTGGGATCCGTTTTACTCCTATTATAGGAGTATTGGACTAGTTAAGCCCCAAATTAGTGACCAGAACTCAGGAGCGGGATTTGCTTTACCCAATAACCCACATACCAAAGAAATACCCAACCCACCCTCCCTGAAAACTTATAATGGTTGGACAAACACTCCTGGGTACTATAAGCCTGAGCTTGACTTCTCTTATGATAAAAATGACCTCTCCTCTTTGAAGATGGAAATACAGAAAATGCAAAATGAAATGAGTGAATTGTTAGGAGAATCTTTGAGAGCAGGCCAACAAGAAAGAGATGAAATTAGCCACCCAATCTGCCCCATTGACGATGACGTACACCCCTCTACAATAGATGCATCTCCCGTGGGAAAGCTACACTTTAAGTTGAAGGGAAATTCTGGGGAAAATAGCTACTTTTCGAGGATCGATTTTGAAACCTCCCCATTAGATGACACTTCCTTGAGAGATCTACACTTTAGGTGGGAGGAAAATACACATGAAAGTAGCTATGCATTGGATGAAGAAAGGTGGCAACCCGAGGAAGACGATGATAAGGTTGAGTATCCACCTGAATTATATTGGAGTCAAAAGAAGGGAATGATGGTACCATTGGAAGACCTCGACCCAGATGATAGTATTTTTGTGACATTTGATGAAGTGGGTCAAAGTCAAGTTGTTAATCCTACCCTCCCTTCTGATCACGATATGGAACTCAAACCCACCCTTAGGGAACCTAACCCTAAAGAAATTGACCTATCTGAGGAGTCTGATGTAACCAATGTAAATAATTTACCTCAGATAGAGCACCCTAGGGGATTTGCTGAGATATTAAATGATTCTAGACCTCGGGTACATGATGAATTGTGTGATGAGGAGGAAGACGAATTATATGAGGAACCTACATTCAAGATTTGGAGTGACACTAAGGGTGATTATGTCTTATTTGAAGAGTTAGCCCCTGAGGATGTCACAAATTTGACCAAATTAGGTTTCCTTGGCACACCCATTGATGATATTTCTCCTCATGATAAAATGATGGAAAATTTGGAAGCAATTTCTAAGATTTATGTGGATTCACATATAGACTCCGGGGAAGATTTGAGTAAAGAACAAAAACCCGGGGATGACATTGATAGGATAATCCCTAGATCTGTTGCTTCCAACCTGCCTTCATTCACTTCGAAGTCACCCTCTGATTCGCTTATATCTGAAAGCGAAATTGTGACTCCTGATGAAGAGCAGGAAGATCCACGTGATGGTGCAAGGAATGCTAGGGATGAAATTGAGGATTTAGAAAGAGTGTTTAGGATGGACACCAAGCTGATTAAACCCAACCTAGATCTTATGGCCATCCCACAACCTCGTAACTTGGACACCCTAGACGATCCTTACCTTAGAGAATTGCTCATTTTTGTTCTGACTAGGGGGCTTAACAGACCAATATTTTCTGTAATGGAGTATCGGGTATGGATTGATGATTTCTTTAGTCAGTCCATTACCCTGGGGGTTTATCTCTATACCATTCCTTCCCCATTCTTTTTGGAGGATCCTTGTCATCCTACCCCTACCCCTTTGGAGGTTATTTTAATTGTTTATCCTTTAGAACCTCTTCTGGTGACCTGGGAAGATTTCATTCCCATTTTAGTTGGGCGAGCATTTGCTATCGGGATTCATCATCAGCTCGCCAACATCCTAGGTTACCTATTTTCTAGGCCAACTTTGCTTTCCTCATTTTTAGGGCCTATTTCTGCAATTCTTGAACCTGATTTGCAGGTTCTTCGGCTATTCAGCCCAGCTTTGACCCAGGTAATATCCTTCTATGCAATGAGGACATTACAGATTTTAGGCATGGGGGGGTGTACTTGGGGATATACATAGCATAATTGCATACATTTGTACATATAAAAAAAAAAAAAAGTTTTGAGCTTAACTGGCTAAGTCCTGCATTCTTAAGCAAATCAGAACTCTAGCGTAGACTAAATTAATTCTAGGGTCAAACTTTAGAAGCTAAATAAGCTACTAGCTTTAGACCTTTAGGGTCCTTTGTGGACTTAAAAACTTAAGTAGGAGTTAAGTTGTGGACTATTTTTCAAGAGGTTGAGGAAGGGAAGCTAGGGTTTGAGTTAAAAGGTGGGGTAGTACTTGGAGTCTTATTCTACCTTTTTGGTTTACGGGTCCTTGTAACCCAAGCATCCAAATTGTTCACACTTGGTCTGGTAATTAACTTAATTTCTGAAAAGAGATTTGGTTCTCTTAGTTTTGACTTAAGAAAGGCTTGAAAACATATTTTGATTGGAAGAGTTCCCGCCGCAGGAGAGGTCGAGTATATACTCACCTTGAGGATGCGATGGTAACATATTACCTCCTCGGCGCTTGTCTCTTAGGATATCCATCCTACTGGGGGCATGTAAGCGCATTGCGCGGTTCAGGTACCATGGGCGGCCCTATCTCGAAGTGCCGATTGCCATAGGCCTGAATTCGCTTAAGAAATCCATGGGCGATACTATCTCGAAGTGTCGATTGCCAGGAGTTCTTGGGGTCGTTATGGGCGGTGCTATCTCGAAGCATCGAAAGCCAGGCACCCTTCGAGGTATGGTAATGGGGACAATGAATCCGACACAGACCGTGTTGATAGCTGATCTGAGGTTAGACTTAGAAGAATCAAAAAAAAAAAAAAAAAGTATATTTATAAAAAAAAAAAAAAAAAAAATTCCTTTAACTCAAATAACTCGGACCAATGCACAAGCACGGATGCTTTAATCTCAGGGATCAATAAACTTTAGGGTAGAGTCAGAAATCAAGGAAACTTGTGCTGGCAACTCGTCTTTTGCCGACCTAGTCTGTAACTTAGCAACTACTTAGGGACCTTGGGTTTAGAACCTGAACTTAATATGCTTCTGAAGGAAGACTAAGTGAGTTGACTAGTCTACTTAGAGTGCTAGGTTTCGCTTAATTTTGCTAGGGACTAGCAAAAACTAGGCATGGGGGTATTTGATTAGCCCATAGTTGTGGGCTATTTAAGTATTTAAGTGCCTACACATTAGGTTAATTCTAACATTTATTTAGTATAAATTAGGATGTAAATAGATTAATTCATAGTTTTAATCTAATTACATAATCCATACATTGCATTCATATCTTAAGTGCATTTAGAATTAGCTTAGAATAGCATTCATCTAATTAGATAACCAATTAGGTATATTGTTTTTATTAACATAGAAGTTGAAGGTCTATACATAAATAACCCTAATATTTTAATAATATTTTCTTTATTCGTCTTCTTTCAGAACGGCTGGCTGCCGCTCCAACGCCCGCGTGATGCAGTGAAAGCCATTCAAGGGGGAGCGTATACGGTGGATCTGGTCGGCAGCTAATTTCAAAATTGTTCATGCCACTACAAAAGGAGCACGGAGGCTGCCGAGCAAAGGAGGCCTCCGCCACCGACCCACCACTGTGCAGAGAGATCCTCTCTCTTCCACTCCACACTGCCGGCCTCTACCGTGGCGGCGAGTCTCCACCACCGTGGGCGTGTGGTGTGACAGGCCACACCGCCATCCGGAGCTCGCCCGCATTACCGTGAGCACATCAGCGTGCATCTTCCTCGCCGTCGTCGCAGACCACCACGCAAGCTACTGATCAGCCACCCTCTCAGTAACTTAAGACGTCTGGGAAATTTCCCAGACGTCTGAAGTTACCCGCTCACCTCCACTTCCTCAGCCTGCACTCACCAACCGGCCACCAAACCGCCTGCGCCCTCCACCGCTCACCGGCTGCTGACCTGCGCACGCCTGCAGATCAGCCCGCGCTCTCCTCCAACGCCTGCAGACCAGCCTGCAGCATCCTCCGCAGACCCTCCGCGCGCCCACGCACAGCCATCTGCAAACCACCGCGCAAGCGCCCCCTCTGCAGCTTCCACCGCACACGCCAGCGCCCACCTGCAGACCACCGCAGCCACGCCTCCGCGCGCCAGCGCCCTCCGCAGACCCTCCGCGCGCCCACGCACAACCACCTGCAGAACCGCCAGCAACCGACCTCTGCAGCTACCACCGCAGCCACGCCTCCGCGCGCCAGCGCCCACCTGCAGACCACCGCAGCCACGCCTCCGCGCGCCAGCGCCTTCCGCAGACCCTCCGCGCGCCCACGCACAACCGCCTGCAGCACCTCCGCCGGAGCTCGTCCGGCCACCTCCGGCCGCCGCGCGACTCGCCGTCACCACCGATTCGAAGCCCTTGATCCAAGGGACCTCCGCCGAGCTTCCCGCGCCCAGCCATCGGCTCCTCGTCGCGCAAGACAACGGGGAAAAATTCCCCTGTTTTGCTACAGTAAAGCATTGATTAAAATTTACATTTTCTGCCATTGCCAGATTTTATTCATATTCTATTCACTCTGCATTGCGGAAAATATCCTGTAGTTTATCATAATTGCCATTTCAGCATTATTTCTTGCTTAAACCTTAATCTAAAGGCAATCTTGGCTTGGTTCTTGTCCAAATTGACTCCGAACAAACATTTTTAAGTGGCGCGAATTTTAATACGTTATTGCCTCCCTGTGGAAACGACCCGCTCCTCTGCGAGTGGTTATTTCTTATTAAAAATTGATTAGTCGATTTTTCCACCACATTAAACTACAAACGACTTAAAAGCGAAAGATCGACCCGGTCACATAGCGTGGCGGCAAAAGTACTTACCAAAGAGTAGAGGGTGCGAGTTTGAATCACCGTGATGGGAACAACATCACGAGCCCTAACTAGCTCATTTTGACCCAGAAAAGAGAACAAAAACTCCTACATAACCAAATGGAGCTCCTAAATCAAGGAATAACCCTTCTAAGAGAAGCAAGAAATAAGGGGTAAAACTATAATTTTACCATTGCAGTGCAACAACAGGATTTCTCATGGGTTAAACATAGGTCAAATGGTCATAACAAGATAAAAAGTGAGTTGGTTCAAATAGAAAAGGGTTCATGTGAAATCTGAGAATTAAATGACTTCTTGTAACCCTAAAACAGACCCACTTAATTTAACAAGGTTCTGGTCAGGATAAAATTCACCTAAATATTATAAAATTCATGAAAAGATATCCTCTAGGGTTTAGAATCTTCAATTTAGCCTTTAGAACCTATTTTGACCTAAATAGAGGTCACAGTCGAATGTTTGCCCTAAATTGGGTTTTTAAGTAAATTACCTAGTCAAAAGTAGTCAAACCTAAAATCCAACTTCACCATTGGATTCCTTAAGTCCAAATTAGGTTTGTACCAAAATTTAGACCTAAGGGGAATTCACCTTCACCTACTTTGCAAACTAGTCCAACCTAATTACATTTCTGCCCCTAACTATTGAAAATCTTTACGGAAGCCCCTAGCTTCCTCGTCGTTCTTTGCAATTAGGTCCCTCTGCCATTACAGTAGAGGGAATCCTACTTTGATGAGGATTCAAGGGAAAAAACTCCCTGATTCCTTAGAGAATCCCCTTTAAATTTGAAAGGGAGATTCTCTGAGAAATCTCCTCTCATGTGAACCTAATTTGGAGCCCTAATTTGTACCCAATCTCTCATGCCAACACATGAGAGATTTGAGTCTTTTTGACCTTCCATCTCTGGCGAGGTTGCAGTGCTTGGAAGCTTGCCTTCCAAGCACAAGACCCTCTGCCATGGGCTATAAAAGGGTCCCCAGATCATTCCGCTCCTCCCAAGCTTGAATTGGCCTGAGATACCCCCCAATTTCCCCTCTTCCCCTCCTGCCAAACACCCAGCAAGCTCAAGCGACTGTTTTGTCCCTCTCTCGTCACTTTGCTACAATACCAGTGGCAGAGTTACTTTTATCTTCGTCGGCATCGCACCGCACCAATCGACACTCCTGCCACCTTCTCATCGTCGCCGTCCTCCTCTCATTGGGATCTTCATCTTCAGCAACGGCACAAATGAGCCGGTTACCTCCTCTACTTCCCCCTTCATCTAACCACCCTTAGATAAGTCCTTTCTCTCTTCTCATCTCTTTCCTTGCATTTATTTCCTAAAATCCGCCCCGACGTTCGCAAACCACCTCCATATTCTCCACCTCCAGTCAGACCTCCGGCGAGATGCTCCCACCGCTCCATGCATCGATCCACCTCGCCACCTACCTCACGAGCATCGCCACACCTCACTGACCCTATACCATCTTTCCATTCATTGCCACTCACCCTCAGAACGTCCCCCGAACACACCCACATCCGCACGCACAGGGTGACCTAGGCACGCACGCTCAGGCCACCCCGTGCCACGCCAACCACCGTACCACCTTCGCCGTGCTTAGGCGAATCTCCCTGCGTGCTTTGATGAGGCCACAAGGCCATTTACTTGTGGACAAGGTTTAGGCCACGGCCGCCATTGAAGCAGACATGAAGCAAACTCGAGAGCTTTGTCTAGGACTCCAGGCCACAGGCTTCAGGTCCCAGGTCATGCGGGTTTCCTTCGCACACACTCTTAGCCTAGCTATTGTAGTCAAAGCCCCACGTAGATGCTACAATTCATGAGAACATCTACTGTGCGGGCACCTACGAGGAATGTGGGACATTTAGTCCCACCTCAGAAGATCAGGAGCGGGTGTAGCTGAATAAAGAGAAAGAGTGTCAAGGGCTTATAGCCTCCTGACCATGAGGTCAGGTCCCACTCACCCACCGCCTCGTCCACGACCCACTGCTCGCGGACCTAGTTTTGACCTGGATACCCGACTAACCCGTGCACTCCTCGCCACCACGCATTCCGGTGGGCCTGGTCCCGGGCGTGCATACCCGACCCATTAACTCGAGAAGGCTCTGGGAGAGTGAGCTTAAGAGAGAAGGAAGATGAGAGATCACAGGGAGGGTAGGGGGTAGGTTTTGTTCTTAGAAGAAAAAGAGGAAGTTAAAGAAGAAGAAGAGGGAGCCAAGAAAGAAGAAGAGGTAGCCAGAAAGGAAGCTAAGCAAGGTGAAGGCACGACTGAAGAGGAGCAAGGCTGAATAAGAGATGAAGTTAGAGATAGAAGAAGAATAGAAAGAAGAGAATGAAGAAGACAAGGGTCAGAGCAGAAAGAGACAGAAGAAGGAAGAAGAAGCTAAAGACAGAGAAATCAAAGAATAAGCTACAGAAGGAAAAGGAAGAAAGAGCCAAGAAGAAAGAAGGCCATCAACAGAAGAAAGAAAAGATAGGAGAAGAAAGAGATCAAATAGCAAACAAAGAAGAGCGGCACTGTAGCACTTGACATTTAAGACGTCTGATTTTCAATTCAGACGTCCATATTTTATTTTGTGCTTCTATATACATTGAGATTATATTTTTGCATTATAACTTTGATTCTTCAATGCATATTATATCAAATTTGAAAGTTGTGTTCTTGATTTTTGAACCCCAATTTACTCCCTATGTTCGACCTCGGATTTACATTTTTCAAGTAATAAAATTCATTTGTTTTCAAAGCGATTTTGGCTATGCTACAATGCTTTATTTTAAAACCTGATTTCGCTTTGATAAACATTTTGCTGCCGTTGCTAGGGAGCAACGGGCGATTTAGAAATCTTGATCACAACTTCTGATTCAATACTAACTTGATCTATCTCTTTTGTTGTGATTGTTTCAGGGTAGAAGATTCAAAAAGAAGACAGCCGCACAATAACACACCCTGGGTAGGTAATCTTTGATTAGCCCTTTCTCTTAATCCGCTCATTCTAAAAAGGAAAAACAAAGAAAAAATCAATTTAAGGTTACCTGCTTTCCATATTTAGTTAATTCACCAAAGTTGCCTATTTTTGATTTCAACAAATTTTGAATTGTGCATCCATTTAAGGAACTAGGGCTACCACCTTCTTGATTGAGCCCTAGATACCATATCTGTGGCAACTAAATTGGACCACAATTAGAGCCAAATTAAGGATTTTAATTAGGGTTTTAGAGACATCTTTTCTAAGCAAGAATCAATTTTCCAAAAGGAGGTGTGCTTAAGCCTTGATTGAAAAGACTTATTCAAGAGAAATCCTTAAAAAAAAATCAACCTCTTAATTTCACTTGAACCCTAAAAGAAAGGACCTAAAGCCCTCAACGGACAAATAGGTGAAGTTGACCTCTTGTTGGGTCAATCAACCTTGAAATTAGGTCACTTTTGCACTCAAAACATCTAAAGTTCAAGTGGAACCCTAAGCACCTTTGATCTTAACTAAAAGTGGTAGACTTAAGGGGTCAAGGGCCCCATTCTGGTCTACCTGGAATCTTAGTGACAAGAGAGGACAGGTGGGGGAAACCCTGTAACTCGTGGGGATGCTCTACCATGTAGGGGTCTTTGCAAGACTCTCCCTCTCTGGCTGCCTAGGTATTTCATAGGTGGACGGCTTTTCTGACTAAGGGGTATCATTCACCCCGAACCTCTATAGTTGTCCAAATCTTTTGGGTGTCTTGATTAGGTCGAGCACATTATAATCTCGTCTAAACCATCAGTACATGTTTGGTAGGAGGTCATTGAGACCATCCTTAAGACCTCCTTTAGAAATCCACTCCCGCCAAGGCCAACCCTTGACGTCCGTGTTTGTGCAGCCACCCTACCACATAGCCTCTCCTTTGATTCTTCAGAACCAAATTCTCCTCCCACCATCATGGCACAACCAATTGAAGAAGAGAACAACCTTGAACACCAACTCCAGCACCTGAATGATTTATTTCAGAACTTTGTAAACCCACCGTAGCGTCCCATGATGTGGGATCACTATAATCCCGCTGCGGTGGCGATCGAACCTCGAGTCCAAATCCTGACTAGAGGTCCTGATTCTAAACTCAAGCCCAACATGATTCATGCTATCCCAAAGTTCCATGGACTTAACTAAGAGGATCCCTTCTAGCACATCAAATAACTCAAACATCTGGCCGAGACCTTCGGGTCGGATGTACAAAACCAGGATATTCTTCTTATGAAGATGTTTTCCTTCTCTCTCATGGACAAGGTAGCTCACTGGTATCAAACTTAGATGTGTCCAATCAACATGTGGGTTGAACTCCAGTCCGAATTTTTGGAAAAGTTCTTCCTAGTTGGTCGAACGAATGCCTTGCGCCACCAGATCACACACTTCACTCAGCAATCTAGAGAACCGCTTCATGAGGCATGGGACCATTTCTTGGATCTCATGCGAAAGTGCCCCCATTACGGAGTTCCTAAATGGGAACAAGTCCAGTCTTTTTAGCAGGGACTCCGTGAAGACATTCACTTATTCGTCAATGCAACCTGCGAAGGAAATATCATGGGTCAACATGAAGACACTGTGTGGGAAATTCTCGAGAATATGTGTGAGAACTCCATCAATAATGACTCCATGGGCTTATTCGACAGGACGAATGCCTGCGCAGTGACGAATCGAAGGGGAGCATGATGAGAACCTCATCATGAGCCATAACTAGCTCATTTTGACCTAATACAAAGGATAAAAGCTCCTACATAACTCAAGGAAAGGCTTAACTCAGAGAATTCTGAGTTTAAGGAGAAAACAAGTCATAAGGGGTAAAAATGCAATTTCACCAGTATAATCTGCATACAGGGTAATTCATGGTCCAAACATAGGTCAAAGCAACTTAATAAGAATAAAAGTGGGATGAGATGATCTAGCAAGGGCTACAGCAATTCCAAGGAACTAAATGATAATCTGTAACCCTAAAACAACCCACTTCAATTCACGAGGTTCGAGGCAAAGTAAAAATAGAATAAACCCTCTAAAATTCATAGAAAAATAATCTCTAGGGTTTAGAACCTTCAATTTGGCCTTCAGAACCCATTTTGACCTACATTGAGAACCATGCCCAATTAATAACTTAATTTGGGTTTTCGCATAAATTGACCGGTCAAACAAGGTTTAATATAGAAATGAAATTCACCATCAGATTCCTTAGGTCCTAATTAGTCATGTATAAAAACTTGAGCCTAAGAAGAAACCTCCTTGACCAACTTTACACTTTGGTCCTCATATATTTACTTTTTGGCCCTCAACTTTTGAACCCTCGCATTTTGGCCCCTAACTCTCCTTCGTTCTTTGCGTTCAGGTCCCCCCTGCAAAACCTGCCAGCACCATGCTCCGGCGACCTTGCGCGGAGCATGGCGCCTCGCAGGGTGAGGGAGAGAGCCTGGCAAGTAAACCGGGGGTGCCCTGCGTCGTCAGCCGTCGCAGGGACACCCCCCTGGTCGCTGTAACCCACCATACCGGCCGTGCGAACGCACGGACGGTATGGGTTTCCATCTCTGGCGTCCTCCGGTGAGGGAGACACGTCGTCTCCCTCCGCCTTCCTCCCTGATTCGGTCCCTATAAATACCCCCGTCGCTCCACCGTTCTTCCCAGCTCGGATCTGACGGAGAAAACCCCCAACTTTCCTCTCCTCTCACTCCGGCAGACGCCCACCAGCTCCGGCGGTTCCTCCTCCTCCTCCTCTTCGCTCTGCCGCAATACCAGCAGCAGAGACTTCTTCCCCTACTCTTCCCGCGCCACGCCGCACCCAGCTGGCGCATCTCCAGCTCTCTGCTCGCCGCCGCCCCTTCCCCCGGGCATCTTCTTCTCCGGCGACAGTCGATACGACTGTTGCCCGCTCCGGCCCCTCCTCCTCCTACTAAGTAGGTAGAGCTCCTCCTCTTCCTCCCCTCTTCCTTTTCCTCACTTTAAACATCTACTGTCGCCCTCGATTCCGACCCCTCACCCTCACCTTCTCCGCCTCCGGCAATCCTCCGGCGAGCCGCTCCCATCACCCCAGCAACCCACACGGCTCGCCGACCACCGCAGAACCTCCGCCTCCGCACCCTGATCAACCCCCGCCCTTCCACTTCCCCCACATCACCCTCTGCAACCCCACCGAACAAACCCATCTTCTGACCCACAGTCCGACCTAGGGCAGCCCTTGCACGCCGCCCCACGCCTCGCCACCACCCACACGAGCTTCGCCGCACTCTGGCGAAGCTCCCGGCACCTTCTCATTAGGCCGAGAGGCCGTTTTGTTGTGAATAGGTCACCTGACCTCCGCCGCCATTGCCGTGCAGAAGGAGCTGCTTACGCCTGCAGCTGCAGGCGCGCCACGCCCAGATTCGACTCCCAGGCCTTGCGAGGCATTTCGACAAAGCGTCAGGCTGCAGCTGAAGCGAAGCCCTCGCGCGAAGGCCTCGCGTAACGCCGCGATTACCAGCTGTCTCCTCCGCGTGGGCGCCAACTCGGGGTGGGACATTTAGTCCCACCTCGGAAAACTCTGAAGAGGCGCAGCGGTATAAAGTGAAAAAGTGCTGGAGGCTTATTGCCTCAGAACACGGGGTGAGGTCCCCTTCACCCGCCCGGTTACCCGGTCTCGTCCGCGCTCACGCCCCGCGGACCTGACCCGACCCGACTTAGACTGACCTGCACTCCTCGCCCACCACGCACGCCGGTGGGCCTGGACCCGGGCGCGACCCATACCCGGCTACCCGGCAGCTCTGGGAGAGCTATCCTAAGAGCGGTTTCTGTGAGAGAGAGACGCGGGGGAGGGTAGAGATAGGTTTTGCCCCTCTGATCAAGCTGTGTAAGTGTGCAGGCACAGGTGAAGAAGAAGGACCGCGGAAGAAGAAGAAAGCTAAGGGAGACACTGTAGCAACAAGCGGTTTAAGTCGTCTGATTGGAAAATCAGACGACGTCCTGATGGGAAAAGAAGAAAGAAGGAGAGACGACGTCCTGACAGGAAAAAGAAAAGAAGAGCACGAGAAGAAGATCTGAAGAAAGGAAAAGAAGAAGAACAGGACCGCTCTGCAGAAGAAAAAGGAAGAGCAGGAACAGCTGAAAGAAGAAGAAGAACATCACCACTGCAGATAAAGAAGAAGAAGATAACAGAAGATCTGAGACGAGGAGAAGCAAAGAGAAAAGAAGAAAAGACAACAAATTCTTTCTCTCTCCTTTATTTTTGTAAAAGAAACTTGTACCCCTAGAATATAACTTGCTCCCTGAGTTCGACCTCGGGAACTCTTTATTTCCGAGTAACAAATTGTAGTAAACTGGTAATCACCTCTCTATACTATACTACGACGGAATAATAAAACTATAGAGGAAGGCGACCACCAGTTTTTGGCGCCGTTGCCGGGGAGCAACGACTATTCTAGAGGTAAACATTCCTGTTTCTTTTTAATTTCTGATAATCTCCTCTCTTTTGTGCAGAAAACTACAGGAAATCAAGAAGACAAGCAACCGCACGACAACCACTCCGAGGACAGGTAAATTTTTCCTCTCGCTATTAACCCCTAAACTCTAAGGAGGAAGAAAAGAAAAACACAAGCAATATAGGGCTAACCTGTCTTCCATACTTAGTAACCATAAAGAGTTGCATGTTTTCAACTCATTAGTCCTGCACACTATTAAGGGTATTTAAGGGCTAACACATTCTTGCTTGAGCCTTAATTACCCAACAAAGAACTAACTGGACCAAGTAGAGCCAACATAAGATTCAACATTAGGGTTTTAGAGACACACTACTTAAATCAAGAATGGAGAAAATCCAAAAGAAGTGTGCCTAAACCATTGATTGAAAATACCTATTCAAAAGAAAACCTAAAACAATTGGCTCTCTAAACACTTGAACCCTAAAAGACAAGACCTAAAAGCTCTCAAAGAAAACAAGAGGTAAGGTTGACCCCTTGGGTCAACCAACCTTAAATTAGGTCACTCTTTACACTTAAAAGACTAAAGTTCAAGTGAAACCTTAAGCACCCTGATCTTAAAATTGGTAGACTTAAGAGGTCAAGATCCCCATTCTGGTCTACCTGGAACCGCAGTGACAAGAGAGGTCGGGTGGGGGAAACCCTGTAACCCGTGGGGACGCTCTACCGTGTAGGGGTCTTCGCGGGACTCTCCCTCTCTGGCTGCCCAGGTAATTCTCAGGTGGACGATCTTTCTGATCAAGGGGTCCATCTGCCCCGCACCTCTATAGTCACCCAACACATTTTTGGGTGTCTTGATTGGGTCCAGCACCTTCTAAACTTACCTCTTCCAACAGTGCATGTACGGAAGGAGGTCCGTAAGACCACCCTTAAGACCTCCTTTAGAAATTCGCTCTCGTCAAGGCCAAGCCTTGACGCCCGTGTTTGTGCAGCAACACCCTCACATTATTCTCTCTTCTGATTCAGAACCAAGTTCTTCTTCTTCCCCCATCATGGCTCAGCCAGTTGAGGAAGAAAATAATCTGGAACACCAGCTCCAACGACTCAATGACCTCTTCCAAAACTTCGTGCACCCACCACAGCGTCCTATGATGTGGGACCACTACAATCCTGCTGCGGTGGCCATTGAGCCTCGAGTCAGAATCCCGACTGGAGGACCTGATTCCGAATTAAAGCCCAACATGATTCATGCTATACCTAAATTCCATGGGCTTAATTCTGAAGATCCCTTCCAGCACATCAAACAGCTAAAGCATCTGGCCCACACTTTTGGATCAGATGCGCAAAATCGGGATATTCTTCTCATGAAGATGTTCTCCTTTTCTTTTATGGACAAGGCCGCCCATTGGTATCAAACTCAGACCCGGCCGATCAACACTTGGGAAGAACTTCAATCCGAGTTTTTGAAAAAGTTTTTTCCCGTTGGTCGGACCAACGCCTTGCGCCATCAGATTACACACTTCACTCAACAATCAGGAGAACCTCTCCATGAGGCATGGGATCGTTTTCAGGATCTCATGAGAAAGTGCCCCCATCACGGAGTTCCTAAATGGGAACAAGTCCAATCTTTTTACCAGGGACTCCGTGAGGACATCCGCCTTTTCGTCAATGCAACTTGCGGAGGAAACATCATGGGTCAACATGAAGACACCGTATGGGAGATTCTCGAAAACATGTGCGAGAACTCCATCAACAATGACTCCATGGGATTATTCGACAGGACGAATACCCGCGCAGCGACGAATCTTAAGGGAGCACATGAGACGCAGGGCCTGTCCGCATCAGTCGACCTGGAATTAATGGCCAGTCGATTGGACAGGGTCTCAATCATTGAAAAGAAGGTGGATGAGCTGACTCAGCACTTGCAGCGAGCCACCTCCGCACGTAACTCCTTTGCACAACCTCCTTCCACACAGGAGACTGTGCAAAACATCCTCCACCGATCTTCCCCTAGGATGGATCCATATCCATCCCCATCTGATTCTTGGATCGGAGGATCATCCGATCCTTTCTACACCAGCCGGGGGAACTCCATTCCCCCTTTCCCTGATTCTCAGGAGGTTCCTCAGACCTGCGAGGACCTCAACGCCATCCAGAACGACCCATTCTCCAACACTTACAACCCTGGATGGCGAAACCATCCCAATTTTCAGTGGGCAGGAAATTCCCAAACCCAAAGACCACCTTTTCAGTCCCGCCCACAGCCCTCTCGTCATTACCAGCCGCCTCAGCCTCGGCCCAACCCTACTTATCCATCAGGGCCAAATCAGGATCAAATGTCCCTAATCCTTCAGACTCTGGCTGACATTCAAAAAACGAATGCGGCTATTCAAAAACAGCACAAGGACGAACTTACAGAAGTTAAAACTCAACTGGCCCAGTTGGCAAATTCTCGCCAGCCAGGCACACTCCCTTCCCAACCTCTTCCTAACCCAAATAACGTGCCAACCCAGAAGCGCGTTATGAATCCAAATTTAGGCCACGCTCAATGGATTTATCAGGCCCCTACTGCTCCATCTCCAGACGAGATGGAAGCCTCAACTTCTTATGCGGGATTTCAGCAGCAGTCACCCCTCTTACCAAACCCAAACCAAAATCAGGCCGGATTAAATTCTGTAACAACACGTAGTGGTAAAACAACTCAAGACCCGCATTATCCAAACCACTCCAAGCCTGATAACCATGACCCTAGGATAGTTATCCAAGATACCGCTATTCCGAATCCACAACCTGGACCTATCCTAGAAGAACCAACCAAGATCCCGTTTCCCGAGGCCTTGACCAAGGGAAAGAAGACCACCAAACCCGTGGCCCCTGAGGAGGACCTGGTCAAGCTCTTTGAGCAGGTCCACATAAACATCCCCTTGATGGATGCAATCCGCCACGTACCAGCTTACGCACGATTTCTAAAGAATATATGTACACCCCAGCGTAAGCCGCGAACCAAGGGAGGGAGCCCAATTGTTCTGTCAGAGCAAGCCAGCTCTGTAATCCTTAGTAGACTCCCACCCAAGGCAAAAGATCCTGGGACTCCCCTGATTTCCTGTAAGATAGGTGGTACCCAATTTGATAGAGCATTGTTAGACTTGGGTGCATTCATAAACCTGATACCCACATCCTTACTTGACCATCTAGAAGAATCTGAGCTAAAACCAACCGAGGTGACATTACAATTAGCAGATCGATCTATAAAGTCACCAAAAGGGATTCTCGAGGATGTTATCGTAAGAGTGCGGGATTTCTATTTTCCAGTGGACTTTATAGTCTTAGATATGGATGCACCTGAGAACCCTAGGGATACACCAATCATTCTAGGGAGACCTTTCTTGGCTACTGCTAGAGCCAACATCAGCTGTGAGGAGGGCCAAATAGAGCTTAAGTTTGGAGATCAAACACTGAAAATTGATATATTTAAGGCCCAACAAGGAATTAATTGCGGCGTCATCGAACAAATTTGTGACATCAAGACTTTGGTTGATGAATCACACCTCCAGAATGACTCGATTATGCCTCATCAACCACAGAAGGATCTTGACCCGCAAACAGAGGAGTCGAATCCAGATATGAACAACCCAGTAACTCCCACCCTTGAACCTCCATCTATACTGAACCACCCGCTGCTGCTGATAACCCCATCCTCGAACTGAAACCCCTTCCTGCTCACTTGAAATACGTCTTTTTGGGTTCTAATCAGACCCTTCCTGTGATTATCAATTCCAACCTCAGTCCTGAACAGGAATCCCGTCTGATTGTTGTCCTCCAGCAACATCGCAGAGCCATCGGATGGACTCTCGATGATTTGACTGGAATAAGTCCCTCTTATTGTACTCATCATATCTATTCAGAAGAGGGCACACGACCTTCTCGTGAAATGCAGAGACGCTTAAACCCCAATCTGCAGGAGGTCGTGAAAAAGGAGATCATCAAGTGGTTAGATGCCGGAATCATCTACCCGATCTCCGATAGTCATTGGGTGAGCCCAATTCAGGTCGTGCCCAAGAAGGCAGGACTCACCACTATAACGACTGAGACCGGAGAAATCATTCCTACCCGATTAGCCAACTCGTGGAGAGTCTGTATAGATTACCGCCGACTCAATTCCTCCACGAAGAAGGATCATTTCCCACTACCCTTCATTGATCAAATTCTCGAAAAACTTGCGGGAAATAGGTTCTTCTGCTTTCTTGACGGGTACTCCGGTTATAACCAGGTGGCAATCCATCCTGAGGACCAAGAAAAGACCACGTTCACCTGCCCCTTCGGAACATACGCTTTCCGAAGGATGCCTTTCGGTCTTTGCAATGCACCCGCTACTTTTCAGCGATGCATGCTTGCCATAATCTCAGATATGGTAGGTGATTATCTGGAAGTCTTCATGGATGACTTTTCAGTTTTCGGAGCATCATTCGACGATTGCCTCCAACACTTGGTCCAGATACTCAGGCGGTGCATCGATGTGAATTTGGTTCTTTCTTGGGAAAAGAGCCATTTCATGGTGCCTGAGGGAATTGTCCTGGGACACTCAATTTCGGAGAAAGGTATCCAAGTGGATCGAGCTAAGGTTAATCTAATTTCTCACCTTCCTATGCCTAGCTCGATCAGGGACATCCGTTCCTTTTTAGGGCATGTCGGTTTTTATCGACGATTTATCCTTGATTTTTCAAAAATCGCGCGCCCCCTGACCACTCTTCTCTCCAAGGATGTTCCTTTCGAAATTTCCAAGGAATGCACTCAAGCATTTGAAATCCTGCGTGACCGAGTCACCCAAGCCCCGATCCTACAGTCCCCTGATTGGTCTCAACCCTTTGAGATCATGTGCGATGCATCCGACTTCGCTGTAGGAGCGGTTTTGGGGCAGAAAATTGACAGGAAACCTGTGGTCATTTACTACGCCAGCAAAACACTCGATGAGGCTCAGCGTAACTATACGGTTACTGAGAAAGAGCTGCTAGCTGTAGTATTTGCCCTAGAAAAGTTCAGATCGTACCTTCTGGGTTCCCGTGTCATCATATACTCGGATCACACAGCTGTGAGGCATCTCCTTGCAAAGAAGGATGCGAAACCTCGATTAATCCGATGGATCTTGCTGTTGCAAGAATTTGACCTTGAGATTCGCGACAAAGCGGGAAAGCAAAATGTGGTAGCTGATCACTTGTCCCGTCTTCCTTCTGAAATAATTGACCCTTCCGGACCCATCACTGAGCATTTTCCCGATGAGCACCTGCTAACTATTGGTACTAGCCTTCCATGGTTTGCTAATGTAGTAAATTACTTGGCATCTCATCAGATCCGTCCGATTGGCCGAAGGCCAAGAAAGACAAATTACGCTCCGATGCCAAGTATTACATTTGGGAAGACCCGTACCTCTTCCGCACAGGTGCCGATCAGATCATCTGGAGATGTGTCCCGGAAGGGGAATTCAACAATATCCTCTCTTTCTGCCATGACCAGGCATGCGGTGGCCATTTCGCCGGGCATAAAACCGCATCAAAAGTCCTCCAGTGCGTCTTTTACTGGCCCACATTGTTCAAAGACGCATACAATCACTGCAAGGCATGCAGTCGTTGCCAGACTTTGGGCAACATGAGCCATCGCGACATGATGCCTATGCAACCGATTCTAGTATGCGAAATCTTTGATGTTTGGGGGATTGATTTTATGGGCCCCTTTCCTGTTTCGGATGGTTTCGAATACATTCTGTTGGCTGTGGACTACGTGTCCAAATGGATCGAAGCCATACCGACCCGAACCTGTGATCACAAAATCGTTCTCAAATTCATTCATCAACACATTTTCTCAAGGTTCGGGATTCCTCGTGCAATAATCTCTGATGGGGGGACCCATTTCACAAATGCTCAGTTTAGGTCACTGATGACCAAATACGGGGTGTCACACCGAATCTCTACTCCTTACCACCCCCAAACTAATGGTCTAGCTGAGCTGTCTAATCGGGAGATCAAGAAAATCCTGCAAGTCACTGTTCGACCTGACAGGAAGGACTGGTCATCCCGACTTCCGGAAGCATTGTGGGCCTATAGGACCGCCCACAAGACCCAATTGGGCATGTCTCCCTTTAGACTGGTGTACAGAAAGGCATGCCACCTTCCCGTAGAACTGGAGCATAAAGCCTATTGGGCAGTACGGAACTGTAATCTAGATCTTTCCAAGGCTGGGACCCACAGAAAACTCCAAATCAGCGAGATCGATGAATTACGCCTAGACGCGTACGAGAACTCGCAAATCTACAAGGAGCGGGTTAAAGCCTTCCACGACAAACACATCTCGAGAAAGATCTTTCATCCTGGTCAAAAGGTCCTACTCTTTGATGCCCAACTAAAACTCTTCCCAGGAAAACTGAGATCCAAGTGGGTCGGACCATATTTGGTCCGACAGGTTTTTGGAAATGGAGCAATCGAAATCAGTCCACTCAGCCACGATTCTGAACCTTTCATCGTGAACGGTCAGAGACTCAAGCCGTTCATTGATGTAACTTCTACTGATTTGGCTGAAGCATCTTATATCCTCCTTTCCCCTTGAGCTTATTGCGCCCAGCCGATGGCGTAAAACTCAGCGCTTAACGGGAGGCAGCCCGTCATTCTCTTTGAAAACCTGAAACTTGTTCTGACACCTTTTTGCACTTGAGGTTCACCCTTGTAGACAGCCGACCCCACCTCAGATGCTTGCATCTGGGATTAGAAATCGTCTGCAAAAATTCAACCCGACCCATCCACTCATCCAAATTTCTGTCTTAAGGAATGAACTAAGTTAAATAAAAACCCCCTAGGTTACAATGAGGACATTGCAAATCTTAGGCATGGGGGGGGTATGAAAGTGTAAAACTTGTAAGAAAAGGTTTCAAACAAAAAAATTCACATATGCCAAAAACACCATAAAAATTAAAAATTTTTTGAAAAAGAATAAAAGGAGAAGGAAATTTTGTGAAGGAGAAGAGAAACAAAATGAAAAAGGAGCACAAAATTATAAGAAAAGGTGATAGTCATTAGTAAGGAACTAAGGAATTAACCTAAGTTCTAGACCTCATTCAAGAAAATAACTGAAAAGTGCATAATGAGATTAGTAAGAACGCAAACCTTAAGCATTCTTGAATAGACTCTTAGTACCCATTAAGATCTAGACACTCCTCAAGAGGTTGAGGAAAATGAAAAGCTGAAGTATTAGGTCTAAGGCTTAGGGAGTATTTGGCCTCGTTAACTAATTTTTGGTTTACGGGACTCAGTAACCTAAGCACCCTAACCTCACACACAGCCTGGTTCAGTAAGCGTAAAAATCAGAATCACGCAGAAGCGTCGCAAAATTCTGAAAAGAACACCTAGAATAGGAGCGGCCGATCAACACAAGTTGATTTGGACGAGTTCCCAGCGCGGAGAGGCGGGAAATCCCCTCGAAGATGCGTAACAAAATATCATCTCCTCGGTGCTTGTCTCTTAGGATATTTACATATCCTACTGGGGGCATGTAAGCACTCTGCTGGTTCAGATTCCATGGATGGCATTATCTCGAAGTGTCAATTGCCAGGGTCTGGATTCGGCCACGGAACACCATGGATGGGATTATCTCGAAATCTCAATAGCCAGGGTTCCGGGGGTTGCCATGGGCGGTGCTATCTCGAAGCATCGATCGCCAGGAACCCTTGAGGATTGATGATGGGAGCAAGGAATCTGATACAGACCGTGTTGAAAAGCCAATCCTAGGCTAGAACTAAAAAGAAAAAGAGAGAGAAAACTCTCCAAACAGAAAAACTTTCTATCTCACTCTTACAAAACGCACTGCGAACTGAGCCAGGGCTAAAATCATTTCAAGCACGGGTGCTTTAACCACAAAGCCCAAAAAACCTTATGTTAGTTCTTGTGGACCTTACAAACCTTTGCTAAAGACTGAGGCTAAGGCTAGACAGATTTGGATCTTGATTGGTACTAGAGTACCTTTTAGGCCTATGGTCAGCATTCTAACCTAATCTATGCTCAAATAAAAAAGCACTTATCTAAAACTATTAAAAACTTCATGGTCTAGAATAAGGGTTGAAACCTTAAGTTTTTGCTAAGGGACTAGCAAAAGCTAGGCATGGGGGTATGATGAGAACCTCATCATGAGCCATAACTAGCTCATTTTGACCTAATACAAAGGATAAAAGCTCCTACATAACTCAAGGAAAGGCTTAACTCAGAGAATTCTGAGTTTAAGGAGAAAACAAGTCATAAGGGGTAAAAATGCAATTTTACCAGTATAATCTGCATACAGGGTAATTCAGGGTCCAAACATAGGTCAAAGCAGCTTAATAAGAATAAAAGTGGGATGAGATGATCTAGCAAGGGCTACAGCAATTCCAAGGAACTAAATGATAATCTGTAACCCTAAAACAACCCACTTCAATTCACGAGGTTCGAGGAAAAGTAAAAATAGAATAAACCCTCTAAAATTCATAGAAAAATAATCTCTAGGGTTTATAACATTCAATTTGGCCTTCAAAACCCATTTTGACCTACATTGAGAACCATGCCCAATTAATAACTTAATTTGGGTTTTCGCATAAATTGACCGGTCAAACAAGGTTTAATATAGAAATGAAATTCACCATCAGATTCCTTAGGTCCTAATTAGTCATGTATAAAAACTTGAGCCTAAGAAGAAACCTCCTTGACCAACTTTACACTTTGGTCCTCATATATTTACTTTTTGGCCCTCAACTTTTGAGCCCTCGCATTTTGGCCCCTAACTCTCCTTCGTTCTTTGCGTTCAGGTCCCCCCTGCAAAACCTGCCTGCACCATGCTTCGGCGACCTTGCGCGGAGCATGGCGCCTCGCAGGGTGAGGGAGAGAGCCTGGCAAGTAAACCGGGGGTGCCCTGCGTCGTCAGCCGTCGCAGGGACACCCCCCTGGTCGCTGTAACCCACCATACCGGCCGTGCGAACGCACGGACGGTATGGGTTTCCATCTCTGGCGTCCTCCGGCGAGGGAGACACGTCGTCTCCCTCCGCCTTCCTCCCTGATTCGGTCCCTATAAATACCCCCGTCGCTCCACCGTTCTTCCCAGCTCGGATCTGACGGAGAAAACCCCCAACTTTCCTCTCCTCTCACTCCGGCAGACGCCCACCAGCTCCGGCGGTTCCTCCTCCTCCTCCTCTTCGCTCTGCCGCAATACCAGCAGCAGAGACTTCTTCCCCTGCTCTTCCCGCGCCACGCCGCACCCAGCTGGCGCATCTCCGGCTCTCTGCTCGCCGCCGCCCCTTCCCCCGGGCATCTTCTTCTCCGGCGACAGTCGATACGACTGTCGCCCGCTCCGGCCCCTCCTCCTCCTACTAAGTAGGTAGAGCTCCTCCTCTTCCTCCCCTCTTCCTTTTCCTCACTTTAAACATCTACTGTCGCCCTCGATTCCGACCCCTCACCCTCACCTTCTCCGCCTCCGGCAATCCTCCGGCGAGCCGCTCCCATCACCCCAGCAACCCACACGGCTCGCCGACCACCGCAGAACCTCCGCCTCCTCACCCTGATCAACCCCCGCCCTTCCACTTCCCCCACATCACCCTCTGCAACCCCACCGAACAAACCCATCTTCCGACCCACAGTCCGACCTAGGGCAGCCCTTGCACGCCGCCCCACGCCTCGCCACCACCCACACGAGCTTCGCCGCACTCTGGCGAAGGTCCCGGCACCTTCTGATTAGGCCGAGAGGCCGTTTTGCTGTGAATAGGTCACCCGACCTCCGCCGCCATTGCCGTGCAGAAGGAGCTGCTTACGCCTGCAGCTGCAGGCGCGCCACGCCCAGATTCGACTCCCAGGCCTTGCGAGGCATTTCGACAAAGCGTCAGGCTGCAGCTGAAGCGAAGCCCTCGCGCGAAGGCCTCGCGTAACGCCGCGATTACCAGCTGTCTCCTCCGCGTGGGCGCCAACTCGGGGTGGGACATTTAGTCCCACCTTGGAAAACTCTGAAGAGGCGCAGCGGTATAAAGTGAAAAAGTGCTGGAGGCTTATTGCCTCAGAACACGGGGTGAGGTCCCCTTCACCCGCCCGGTTACCCGGTCTCGTCCGCGCTCACGCCCCGCGGACCTGACCCGACCCGACTTAGACTGACCTGCACTCCTCGCCCACCACGCACGCCGGTGGGCCTGGACCCGGGCGCGACCCGTACCCGGCTACCCGGCAGCTCTGGGAGAGCTATCCTAAGAGCGGTTTCTGTGAGAGAGAGACGCGGGGGAGGGTAGAGATAGGTTTTGCCCCTCTGATCAAGCTGTGTAAGTGTGCAGGCACAGGTGAAGAAGAAGGACCGCGGAAGAAGAAGAAAGCTAAGGGAGACACTGTAGCAACAAGCGGTTTAAGTCGTCTGATTGGAAAATCAGACGACGTCCTGAAGGGAAAAGAAGAAAGAAGGAGAGACGACGTCCTGACAGGAAAAAGAAAAGAAGAGCACGAGAAGAAGATCTGAAGAAAGGAAAAGAAGAAGAACAGGACCGCTCTGCAGAAGAAAAAGGAAGAGCAGGAACAGCTGAAAGAAGAAGAAGAACATCACCACTGCAGATAAAGAAGAAGAAGATAACAGAAGATCTGAGACGAGGAGAAGCAAAGAGAAAAGAAGAAAAGACAACAAATTCTTTCTCTCTCCTTCTTTATTTTTGTAAAAGAAACTTGTACCCCTAGAATATAACTTGCTCCCTGAGTTCGACCTCGGGAACTCTTTATTTCCGAGTAACAAATTGTAGTAAACTGGTAATCACCTCTCTATACTATACTACGACGGAATAATAAAACTATAGAGGAAGGCGACCACCAGAGCACACGAGACGTAGGGCCTGTCCGCATCCGTCGACTTGGAACTGATGGCCAGTCAGTTGGAAAAGGTCTCTATATAGAGAAGAAGGTAGACGAGCTGACTCGACATCTGCAGCAAGCCAGCTTTGCGCAAAACTCATTTGCACAGCCACCTCTTAGGAGGGAAACTATGTAAAACATCTATCACCGATCTTCTCAGGGGATGGACCCGTATCCACCCCCTTCTAACCTCAGGACCGGAGGAAACTCTGATCCGACCTACTCTAGTTGGGGGAACTCTGAACCCTCGCACTCAGATTTTCCTGAGGTTCCTCATACCTGTGAGGGCCTCAACGCCATCCAAATGACCCATTCTCCAATACCTATAACCCTGGATGGCAGAATCATCCGAACTTCCTATGGGCGGGAAATACTCAGAATCAAAGACCACCTTTTCAACCCCATCCACAAGCTCCTCATCCATACTAGCTACCTCAGCCTCGGTCCAACCCCACCTATCAATCTAGGCCAGCCCAAGCAGATCAAGTGACTCTCATCCTTCAGACTCTGGCTGACATTCAGAAGACGAATGCGATAATACAAAAATAGCACAAGGACGAGATCATAAAGGTTCGCAATCAACTCGCCCAGATGGCGAATTCCCGCCAACCTAGTACACTCCCTTCGCAACCTCTGTCGAATCCAAATAACGTGCCGAACCAGAGGTGTGTTATGAATCCGAGCCACTCCCACATGATTTATTAGGCCCCTTCTGTTCCATCACCCGACGGGATGGAAGCTTTGACATCTTATGCGAGATTTCAATAGTAGCCACCTATTTTACCAACCCCAAACCAAAATCAGGCAGGAATAAATTCCGTAACAACCCGTAGTGGTAAAATAACTCAAGAACCACCTTATCCAAGCCACTCTAATCCTGGTAGTAACCCAAGCCCTAGGATAGTTCTCCAGGACACCCCTGTCCCAGATCAAGAACCTGGACCTATTCTAGAGGAACCAACCAAGGTTCCATTTCCCGAGGCCTTCACCAAGGGAAAGAGGACAAACAAACCTGTGGCTCCTGTAGAGGATCTGGTCAAGCTCTTTGAACAGGTCCACATAAACATCCCCTTGATGGATGCAATCCTCCAGGTATCGGCTTACGCATGATTTCTGAAGGATGTGTTACACCCAAGCGTAAGCCACAAACCAAAAGTGGGAGTCCGATTGTACTGTCAGAGCAAACCAGCTCTGTAATTTTGAGCAAACTCCTACCTAAGGCTAAAGGCCCAGGTACTCCCCTGATTTCATGTACCATTGGTGATACCGAATTCGACAGAGCCTTATTATAGTTAGGTGCCTCCATAAACTTAATAGCTACATCCCACCTTGACCACCTTGAGGAATCTGAGCTTAAACCAACAGAGGTGACATTGTAGTTAGCTGACCGATCTATTAAGTCACCTACAGGAGTACTCGAGGATGTCATCTTTAGGGTACGGGATTTCTATTTCCCAATGGATTTTATAGTCTTGGATATGGATGCACCTGAAAACCCATGGGATACACCAATTATACTAAGGAGACCCTTTCTTGCCACTGCTAGGGCCAATATAAACTGTGAGGAGGGCCAAATAGTACTGAAATTCGGGAACCAAACACTGACAATCGACATCTTTAAGGCCCAACAAGGGATTAATTGCGGTGTTATAGAACAAATATGTGATATCAAGGCCGTGGTTGATGAACCGTATATCGAGGACAACCTGATTACTCCCGATCAACCACAAGAAGATCAAAACCCGCAATCAGAGGAGTCTGACCCTGATCTAGATACACCCATAACTCCTTCCCTTGCTCCTGACACACACCCTAAACCTCCCGCTACTACTGATAACACCGTTCTGGAACTCAAGCCTCTTCCTGACCATCTGAAGTATGTCTTTTTGGGTTCCAATTAGACGTTTCCTGTGATTATCAACTCCAAACTCACACCTGACCAGGAATCCCATCTGATTACTGTTGATTAGCCCATAGTTGAGGGCTATTTAAGTATTTAAATGCCTAGACATTAGGTTAATTCTAACATTTATTTAGCATAAATTAGGATGTAAATAGATTAATTCATATTTCTAATTCAATTACATAATTCATGCATCTTATTCATATTTAAATGCATTTAGAATTAACTTACAATTGCATTAGTTAACTAATTAGGTACATTGCATGCTTTAATTTAGGTTAACATAAAAGTTGAGGGTTTGTATATAAATAACCATAATATTTTATCATTATTTTTTATTCTTCTTCTACGTGCAAAGGCTGCATTTCTTCCACCAGCTGCCGCAGTGAACAACCCAATCAAGGAGGAGCGGATGTGTTGGATCTGGTCGGGCAACTGATTTCAAAAGAGAGGAGGCAGTTGAGCTCACTAGGCCTCCACCATCGACCCACCACTGTGCAGAGTTCTTCCCTCTTCCATTGCACACCGCCGGCCTCAACCACGGCGACGACCCTCCACCACCGTGGGCGTATGGTGTGACAGTCCACACCGCCATCCGGAGATCATCCACATTACCGTGAGCACCTTGGCATGCATCTCCCTCGCCGTCATCACCAACAACCACCGCCGCAACCACTGCATTTTCATCTTCTCGGTCAGTTAAGACGTCTTGGAAATTTCCCGAACGTCTGAAGCTTCGACCCACACTCCAACAGCAACCGGCCACTCCCTCCACGCCCGCGCCCCTCCGGTTTCACACTTGCATAACCTCCTGCAGCATCCGCTCCAACGCCAACCACCAGCCCACGCACACTTGCATCATCTCCAGCCTGCAGCCGCACCCGCTCCTTCTGCGCCTCACCGCTCACGCCCGCATCACACCACCCGCGCACACAGCAACGGGACCGACTACTCCTGCACACCCTGCTGCACCCCAGCTGCATAAGACTGCACACCGCCTGCAGCAACACCACCTCTAGTGCACCACTCACACACGCAGCAGGCATGCGCTCCTCCCTATGCACGCATCTGGCTGCACAAGTGTGCCGGTAGACCACGCACTGGCTGCAGCACTTCTCCAACGCGCTCACGCCTACCGCCTGCTGCAGCACTACCCGCTCATCTGCAGCATGCCTGCGCCTTCCAGCTGCAGCTGCAGCCTTCCCGCGCCATGCCTACCGCCTGCAGTAGCATCAACTCCAGCATGCCAGCAACACTAGTACGTGCGCGCGCACCACCTGCAGCAGCGCTCAACATGCACGCACAGCCGCCCTTCTTCCAGCAGCTACAATCACCATTGGCAGCCACCTCGCCGCAGCTCCATCCGGCCGACTCCGGCCACCGTTCGACGTGCGGCTGCCACCACTGCGATGGCCTCGCTTCAACCAACCGCATGTGTAAACCTCTCCTCGATTGAACCTCTCTCCCGATCTCAAGGGGGAGAGAGGTAAAATGCTCTGTTATGGAGTTAATTACTTATTACATTTCATGCCATTGCCGGGAAAAAGAATTTTGGTTTATTAATATTTTGTTGTAGTAAAATTTACAACTTCATACTTAAGTTCTCTTACAAATGCATAGCTTTTGTAATTAACATTGTTTGACATTGGTTTTGGAATTTAAATGTGCACAAATTTTCTTTAATACATGTCAATGGAAAATTGCATAAAATTGTCACATGTTTATTGAATATTTCAGTGAGGAAAAATTACACATCTACCCTTGTGTTTTAAAGATATTATGCATCTTCTTTCCATAGCATTTCATGTCAGATTTGACTACGGATTTCTCACGAGATTGAATGAATAAGAAATAAGTGAGATATTATTGCATCATTGCCTCCCTGTGCATACGACCCGCTCTTCTGCGAGTGGTTATTTCTTTTTAAATATTGATTAGTCGATTTTTCCACCACATAAAACTACAAACGACTTTAAAGCGAACAATCGACTCATCAAATGGTGCCATTGCTAGGGAGGCAACAGACGCAATAATTTCACCTGATTTTATTTTGATTATTTGTCAATTGCATAGTGATTTGACCATTTACTATTTTCTTTTCTGTGCGAGAAATTTGTGCAAGAATCAGCCATTGTGAGATGCGACCCTTGACGTCGCCAAAGGAGAATTGGACGAGCTATTTTGAAAAGGAGGAGAAGGACAAGGACGCGACGGTCATCATTGTATATTTAGTCGCAAATCTGATTAGAATAGAATTAAGACTTTAGATTTAATTTTTCATTGCATTTGGTTTGAAACCCTTGTTCTAGGGTATATTTTGAGGGGTTTGTTCCCTAATTTTGTTTTAGGCGCATGTTGGGTAATTTTTGGGAGCCTGTTCCCTTTTCTTTAGATTTAGGTTTTTAGTTTATTGATTACTATTATTTTCTTGTGCATAAGTAGTTTAAAAAAAATAATAAAATAAAAAAAAATGAGCTACCTGCTAGAAGCTACCTGCCCCTAGGACGAACCATTTAGGTCTATATGAGCAGCCTCTAGATTTATTTCTCTGCATTGCGTGCATTCTCGCATCGTTGATTGCTGGAAGCAAGGTACACACTTTCTTACCTTGCATCCTATTCTTGATCATGGATTGCATTTGGACTTAATGCGAAGATCACCTAACCTGTATTGAATAAATTAAACAAGTGGTCACATATTTTCTAGATAAAGGACTAATTAATGGAGGGACATTTTAAAAACCAAGGATTTCATTTTCAAAATTGGCGTGCGATTCAAAATTCAAAATCTTTTACGGTGTATGCACACTTATTTCACTTGCACCACGGCACGCTTCTAGACACTCCTTAGGTTTGGAAATACTAGGACAAGAGCCCTCCTATCATTGGATTCTGAAGTGTTTGGAACTTGAGATCAAAGGTTTTGTAAATCCAACGAGGGGGATACCCTGTCACAGATTTTTGGGGGTAGTTGAGGAGCACTGCGAAAGCACAGCTTCAAAGGAAGGCTTAGGCCTACTTGCATCCCTCAATCTTCCATCTTTGGAGTTGCTCTACCATTTGAGATTTAGGGAAGAACACCTAAGCTCCAACTAGGTCCTCTTAGGAGAGTCGTAGGTCAACAATAGGCACATAAATTGATTGAATAAATTGTATTGTCACTTGCAATCTGACTTAAAATCAAAAGCCTAAATTGGGAAAGACCTAAAAGGTCCTTTTTGAATTTTGTTTTGCTTGGAGAATTCTGATTGAGGTGTGAGTTAGAATGGACCACATTAATTTTCATCCTTTCACATCTTGCCCACACCCTCACCCCCACTCTGCATCCTTCGATCCCAGACACCGAGATGGTCCATCCCTTGATGGACATAATGACAATCATTGGGATCTGTTTTACTTCTATTATAGGAGTATTAGCCTGGTTAAGCCCCAAATCAGTGAGCAGAACCTAGGAGCGGGATTTGCTTTGCCCAATATCCCACACACCATAGAAATACCCAACCCACCCTCCCTGAAAAATTATTATGGTTGGACAGACACAACTAGGTACTATAAGCCTAAGCCTAACTTCTCTCATGATAGAAATGACCTCTCCTCTTTGAAGATGGAAATACAGAAAATGCAAAACGAAATGATTGAATTGTTAGGAGAATCTTCGAGAGCAGGCCAACAAGAAAGAGATGAAATTAGCCACCCAATCTACCCCATTGAGGATGATGTACACCCCTCTACAATAGATGCATCTCCCGTGGGAGAGCTATACTTTAAGTTGGAGGGAAATTCTGGGGAGAATAGCTACTTTTCAAGGATCGATTTTGAAACCCACCCAATTGATGACACTTCCTTGAGAGATCCACACCTTAGGTGGGAGGAAGATACACATGAAAGTAGCTATGCATTGGATGAAGAAAGGTGGCAACCCGAGGAAGATAATGATAAGGTTGAGTATCCACCTGAATTATATTGGAGTCAAAAGAAGGGAAAGATGGTACCATTGGAAGACCTCGACCCAAATGATAGTATTTTCGTGACATTTGATGAAGTGGGTCAAAGTCAATTTGTTAATCCTACCCTCCCTTCTGATCACGATATGGAACTCAAGCCCACCCTTAGGGAACCTAACCCTAAAGAAATTGACCTATCTGAGGAGTTTGATGTTACCAATGTAAACCATTTACCTTAGATAAAGCACCCTAGGGGATCTGATGAGATATTAAATGATTCTAGACCTCGGGTACATGATGAATTGTGTGATAAGGAGAAAGATGAATTATATGAGGAACCTACATTCAAGATTTGGAGTGACACTAAGTGTGATTATGTCTTATTTGAAGAGTTAGCCCCTGAGGATGTCACAAATTTGACTAAATTAGGTTTCCTTAGCACAACCATTGATGATATTTCTCCTCATGATGAAATGATAGAAAATTTGGAAGCAACTTCTAAGATTTATGTGGATTCACATATAGACTCTGGGGAAGATTTGAGTAAAGAACAAAAACCTGGGGATGACATTGATAGGATAATCCCTAGATCTGTTGCTTCCAACCTGCCTTCATTCATTTCGAAGTCACCCTTTGATTCGTTTATATCTGAAAGTGAAATTGTGACTCCTGATGAAGAGCAGGAAGATACATGTGATGGTGAAAGGAATGCTAGGGTTGAAATTGAGGATTTAGAAAGAGTGTTAAGGATGGACACCGAGCTGATTAAACCCAACCTAGATCGTATGGCCATCCCGCAACCTCGTAACTTGGACACCCTAGATGATCCTTGCCTTAGAAAATTTCTCACTTTTGTTCTGACCAAGGGGCTTAACAGACCAATATTTCCTGTAATGGAGTATCGGGTATGGATTAATGATTTCTTTAGTCAGTCCATTACCCTGGGGGTTTATCTCTGCACCATTCCTTCCCCATTCTTTTTGGAGGATCCATCTTATCCTCCCCCTACCCCTTTGGAGGTTGTTATACCTATTTATCCTTTAGAACCTCTTCTGGTGACCTGGGAAGATTTCATTCCCATTTTTGTTGAGCGAGCATTTGCTATCGGGATTCATCATTATCTCGCCAACATCCTAGATTACCTATTTTCTAGGCCAACATTGCTTTGCTCATTTTTAGGGCCTATTTCTACAATTCTTGAACCTGATTTGCAGGTTCTTTGGCTATTCAGCCCAGCTCTGACCTAGGTAATATCCTTCTATGCAATGAGGACATTGCATAATTTAGGCATGGGGGGGATACTTGGAGATATACATAGCTTAGTGCATTCATTGCATACATTTGCATAAAAAAAAAAAGAGTTTTGAGCTTAACTGGCTAGTTCTTGCAGTCTTAAGCAAATCAGATCTTTAGGGTAGACTAAGTTAATTCTAGGGTCAAACTTTAGAAGCTAAATGAGCTACTAGCTTTAGACCTTTAGGGTTCTTTGTGGACTTAAAAACTTAAGTAGGAGTTAAGTTGCGGACCATTCCTCAAGAGGTTTAGGAAGGGAAGCTAGGGTTTGAGTTAAAAGGTGGGGTAGTACTTGGAGTCTTGTTCTACCTTTTGGTTTACGGGTCCTTGTAACCCAAGCATCCAAATTTCACACACTTGGTCTGGTAATTAACTTAAGTTCTTTCTTTCTGAAAAGAGATTTGGTTCTCTTAGTTTTGACTTAGGAAAGGCTTGAAAACACATTTTGATTGGAAGAGTTCTCACCGCAGGAGAGGTGGAGTATATACTCACCTTGATGACGCGATGATAACATATTACCTCCTCGGCACTTGTCTCTTAAGATATCCATCCTACTGGGGGCATGTAAGCGCATTGTGCGGTTCAGGTACCATGGGTGGCCCTATCTTGAAGTGCTGATTGCCATAGGCCTGAATTCGCTTAAGAAATCCATGGGCGATAATATCTCGAAGTGTCGATTGCCAGGAGTTCTTGGCGTCGTTATGGGCGGTGCTATCTCGAAGCATCGAAAGCCAGGCACCCTTCGAGGTATGGTAATGGGGACAATGAATCCGACACAGACCGTGTTGATAGCTGATCTGAGGTTAGACTTAGAAGAATCAAACAAAAAAAAAAATATATATATATTAAAAAAAAAACTTTTTCCTTTAACTCAAATAACTCAGACCAATGCACAGGCACAGATGCTTTAATCTCAGGGATCAATAAACTTTAGGGTAGAGTCAGAAATCAGGGAAACTTGTGCCTGCAACTCGTCTTTAGCCAACCTAGTCTGTAACTTAGCAACTACTTGGGAACCTTGGGTTTAGAGTCTGAACTTAATATGCTTCTGAAGGAAGACGAAGTGAGTTGACTAGTCTACTTGGAGTGCTAGGTTTCGCTTAATTTTGCTATGGACTAGCAAAAACTAGGCATGGGGGTATTTGATTAGCCCATAGTTGTGGGCTATTTATGTATTTAACTGCCTAGACATTAGGTTAATTCTAACATTTATTTAGCATAAATTAGGATGTAAATAGATTAATTCATATTTCTAATTCAATTACATAATTCATGCATCTTATTCATATTTAAATGCATTTAGAATTAACTTAGAATTTCATTAGTTAACTAATTAGGTACATTGATGCATTAATTTAGGTTAACATAAAAGTTGAGGGTTTGTATATAAATAAACATAATATTTTATCATTACTTTTTTATTCTTCTTCTACGTGCAACGGCTGCATTTCTTCCTCCAGCTGCCGCAGTGAACAACCCAATCAAGGAGGAGCGGATGTGTTGGATATGGTTGGGCAGCTGATTTCAAAAGAGAGGAGGAGGTAGCCGAGCTCACTAGGCCTCCACCACCGACCCACCACTGTGCAGAGAGTTCTTCTCTCTTCCATTCCACACTGCCGGCCTCAACCGCGGCAACAACCCTCCACCACAGTGGGCGTGTGGTGTGACAAGCCACACCGCCATCTGGAGATCGTCCACATTATCGTGAGCACCTCAGCGTGCATCTCCCTCGCCGTCGTCACCAACAACCACTACCGCAGCCACTGCATTTTCATCTTCTCGGTCAGTTAAGACGTCTGGGAAATTTCCTGGACGTCTGAAGCTTCGACCCACACTCCAACAGCAACCAGCCGCTCCCTCCACGCCCGCGCCCCTCCGATTGCACACTTGCATCACCTCCTGCAGCATCTGCTCCAACGCCAACAACCAGCCCACGCACACTAGCATCATCTCCAGCCTACAGCTGCACCCACTCCTTCTGCGCCTCACTGCTCACGCCCACATCACACCACCCGCGCACACAGCAGTGGGACCGGCTGCTCCTGCACACCCTGGTGCGCCCTAGCTGCATAAGACCGCACACCACCTCTAGTGCACCACTCACGCACGCAGTAGGCATGCGCTCCTCCCTACGCATGCATCTGGCTGCACAAGTGTGCCTGCAGACCGCACATAGCCTGCAACACTTCTCCAATGTGCTCACGCCTACAGCCTGCTGTAGCTCTCCCCGCTCATCTACAGTGCATTCACGCCTTCTAGCAGCAGCTGCAGCCTTCTCGCTCCACGCCTACCACCTGCAGCAGCATCAACTCCACCATGCCCACAACACTAGTACGTGCGTGCGCACCACCTGCAGCAGTGCTCAACGTGCACGCACAACCGCCCTTCTTCCAGCAGCTGCAGCCACCGTTGGTAGCCACTCTCGCCGGAGCTCCGTCCGGCCGGCTCCAGCCACCGCTCGACATGCGGTTCCCACCACCGTGACGGCCTCGCTTCAACCACCCGCATGTGCGAACCTCTCCTCGATTGAACCTCTCTCACGATCGCGAGGAGGAGAGAGGTAAAATGCTCTGTTATGGAGTTAATTACTTTTTACATTTCATGCCATTGCCAGGAAAAAGAATTTTGGTTTATGAATATTTTATTATGGTAAAATTTACAACTTCATACTCAAGTTCTCTTATAATTGCATGGCTTTTGTAATTAACATTGTTTGACATTGGTTTTGGAATTTAAATGTGCACAAATTTTCTTTAATACATGTCAATGGAAAATTGCATAAAATCATCACATGTTTATTGAATATTTCAGTGAGGAAAAATTGCACATCTACCCTTATGTTTTCAAGATATTGTGCATCTTCTTTCCATCGCATTTCATGTCAAATTTGACTATGGATTTCTCACGAGATTGAACAAATACGAAATAAGTGAGATATTATTGCATCATTTCCTCCCTGTGCATACGACCCACTCTTCTGCGAGTGGTTATTTCTTTTTAAATATTGATTAGTCGATTTTTCCACCACATAAAACTACAAACGACTTTAAAGCGAACAATCGACTCGCCAACTGTTCTCCAGCAACATCGTAGAGCCATTGGATGGACTCTCGATGATTTGATTGGTATCAGCCCTTCTTACTGCACACACTGTATCTACATCAAAGAGGGCACATGACCTTCTCGTGAAATGCAGAGACATTTGAATCGTAATCTGCAGGAGATCGTGAAAAAGGAGATCATTAAATGGTTAGATGCAGGGATCATCTACCCGATCTCTGACAGTCAGTGGGTGAGTCCAATCCAAGTTGTGTAGATGAAGGCAGGACTCATTGTTATCACGACTGAAATCGGAGAAGTCATACCAACCCGTGTGGCTAACTTGTGGAGAGTCTGCATTGATTACAGAAGACTCAATTCCTCCTTGAAGAAGGACCATTTTCTACTATCCTTTATTCATTAGATCCTCGAGAAACTAGCAGGAAATAGGTTCTTCTGCTTTTTGGATGGGTACTATGGTTATAACCAGGTGGCAATCAATCCTGAGGACTAAGAGAAGACCACTTTCACCTGCCCCTTCGGGATGTACGTGTTCCGAAGGATGCCGTTCGATCTCTGCAATGCACCCGCTACTTTTCAGTGGTGCATGCTTGCCATATTCTCAGATATGGTAGGTGATTATCTGGAAGTCTTCATGGATGACTTTTCAGTATTTGTAGAATCATTTGACGATTGTCTCCTACACTTCGTCCAAATCCTCAGGTGGTGCATTGATGTGAATCTTGTTCTTTCCTGGGAAAAGAGCCATTTCATGGTGCCTGAAGGAATTGTCCTGGGACATCTTATTTCAGAAAAAGGCATCCAAGTCGATCGAGCCAAGGTGAACTTGATTTCCAAACTCCATATGCCTAGCTCGATCAAGGACATCCGATCTTTCCTGGGGCATGTCGATTTTTACCATCGATTTATTCCTAATGTCTTGAAAATCGCATGCCCCTTGACCTCTCTACTCTCTAAGGATGTACCTTTCGAAATCTCCATGTAATGCACTCAAGCATTTGAAATCCTCCGTGACCGAGTTACCCAAGTCCCGATCCTATAGTCCCCTGATTGGTCTCAACCCTTTGAGATCATGTGCGATGCATCTAATTTCGCTGTAGGAGTGGTACTGGGGTAGAAAATTGGTAGGAAACCCGTGGTCATCTACTATGCTAGCAAGACACTTGACGAGACTCAGTGTAAGTACACAGTTACTTAGAAAGAGTTGCTAGCCATAGTATTTTCCCTGGAAAAATTCAGATCTTATCTCCTGGGTTCCCGTGTTATCATTTACTTGAATCACACAGCTGTGAGGCATCTCCTTGCGAAGAAGGATGCGAAACCTCAATTATTCCGCTGGATCTTGCTGTTGCAAGAGTTTGACCTCGAGATTCATGACAAAGCGGGAAAACAGAACATGGCAGCTGATCACTTATCTTGCCTTCCTTCTGAGATCATCGACCCTTCCAAACCGATCATGGAACATTTTCCTGATGAGCACCTTCTAACTATCAGTACAAGGCTTCCATGGTTCGCTGATACAGTAAACTGCCTGGCATCACATTAGATCCCGTCCGATTGGCCGAAAGCCAAGAAGGACAAATTACTTTCCGATGCCAAGCATTACTTCTGGGAAGACCTGTATCTTTTTCGCATTGGTGCTGATCAAATAATTCGGTGATGCGTCGCGGAAGTTGAAATTCAAGACATTATCTTTCTACAATGACCAGGCATGTGGTGGACATTTTTCAGGTCATAAAATCGTAGCGAAAGTCCTCTAGTGTGGCTTCTATTGGGCCATAATTTTCAAAGACACATACAATCACTGTAAGGCATGTACCTGTTGCCAGACCTTGGGCAACATGAGCCATCGTGATATGTTGCCTTTACAGCTGATTCTGGTATGCGAAATCCTCGACAAATGGGGGATTGATTTCATGGGACCTTTCCCTATCTCGGACGGCTTCCAGTACATTTTACTTGCTGTTGACTATATGTCCAAATGGATCGAATCCATTCTGACCCGAACCAATGATCATAAAGTAGTTATCAAATTCATTCATCAGAACATCTTTTCATAATTTAGGATTCCACGTGCTATAATTTTTGATGGAGGGGCCCATTTCACTAACACTAAGTTCAGGTCACTGATGACCAAATATGGGGTGTCACACCGAATTTATACTCCTTACCACCCCCAAAGTAATGGTCTAGCTGAGCTATCAAATCAGGAGATCAAGAAAATCCTCCAGGTTACTGTTTGACCTAACAGGAAGGACTGGTCATCCCAGCTTTCGAAAGCTTTGTGGGCTTATAGGAATGCCCACAAAACCCAATTAGGTATGTCTCCCTTCAGATTGGTGTACGGGAAGGCATGTCACCACCTCGTCGAGTTGGAGCACAAAGCCTATTGGGCAGTATTGGACTACAACCTAGATCTTTCTAAGGCAGGAACCCACAGAAAGATTCAAATGAGCGAGATTGATGAATTACGCCACGACACATATGAGAACTCACGAATTTACAAAGAGCGGGTTAAGGCCTTTCACGACAAGCACATATCAAGAAAGATCTTCCATCTAGGTTAAAAAGACCTACTCTTCGATGGCAAGATTAAACTATTCCCTGGAAAGCTATGATCAAAATGGATCGGACCCTACCTAGTCCGACGAATCTCTGGAAATTGAGCCATTGAGATCAACACACTCTACCACAATTCTGAACCTTTTGTTATGAACGGTCAGAGACTCAAATCGTTCATTGACTTGACCGATGCAAATTTGGTTGAGATATCCTTTACCCTCTATTCTCCCTGAGCTCATTGCACTCAGCCGATGGTGTAAAACTCAATGCTTAACGAGAGGCAACCCGTCATTCTTGAAAAGCCCAAAACCTTTCTTGACATTCCTATGCTGAATTCATATTGCACTTTAGGGTTCATCAATTAGAATAGCCAACCCTACCTCAGGTACCTGTACCCGAGTCCAGAAATCGTTCACAACAGTCACCTCGACCCATTCGCTCACCCAAAACCTATTCTAATGAATGATCTAAGCTAAATTCGAACCCACCTGATTTACAATGGGAACATTGCAAATCATAGGCATGGGGGGGTATGAAAGTGCAAAACACCATAAAAACTCATCTCAGAAGAAAAGGTTTCAACAAAAAGAAAAATCACATATCACAAAAAACACCAAAAAATGAAAAAAATCTTGCAAAAGAACAAAAAATACTGAGGGGAGAGAAAATTTTGAGGCCATACAAATCATGAGGATAAAAATGAGGAGGAAAACAACAAAATGTCAAAAAAGGAGCACAAAATGAAAAGGAAAAAACAAATAGTCATTAGTAAGAAATTAAGAGATTAACCAAAGTTCTAGACCAGATCAAGAAAAAGAAAAATGAAGGAAAAAGTGCTATTGAGACACAAAAGAGATTAGTAGGAACGCTGATCTTAGGCCTCTTGTGCTAGACTCTTAGGCTTAAAAATTCAAGTATCCGCTAAGATCTGAATAGTCCTTAATAGGTTGGGGAAAATGTGAAGCTTAAGTATTAGGCCTAAGGCTTAGGGAGTATTCGGCCTTGTTAACTGACCTTTGGTTTGTGAGACTCGGTAACCTAAGCAGCCCAATTCACACACAGTCTAGTTTAGTGAGCATAACTATCAAAATAACACAAAAGTGTCTAAATGTTCTGAAAAAGTCTCCTAAATTAGGAGCGACCAATCAACACAAGTTGATTTGAATGAGTTCCCAGCATGGAGAGGCAGGAAATTCCCCTTGAAGATGCGTAATAACATATCGTCTCCTCGGTGCTTATCTCCTAGGATATTTACATATCCTACTGGGGGCACGTAAGCACCCTATGCTGGTTCAGATGCCATGGGTGGCATTATCACGAAATGTCGATTGCCAGGGTCTGGATTTAGCTACAAAATGCCATGGGTGGGATTATCTCAAAATCTCGAAAGCCAGGGTTTGGGGTTTGCCATGGGTGGTGCTATCACGAAGCATTGATTGCCAGGGACCTTTCGAGGATTGATGATGGGTACGACAAATCCGATATAGATCGTGTCGAGAAGGCAATCCGAAGCTAGAAATAGAAAGAAAAGAGAGAAAACACTCCAAACAAATAAATCCTCTATCTCTCTCTTACAAAAAAATGCACTGCAAACTGAACCGAGGCTAAAATATGTTGCAAGCACGGGTGCTTTAACCATGGAGTCCAACGAACCTTAGGATAGTTCCTGTAGGCCTTAAAAACCTTTGTGGAGGACCGAGGCTAAAGCTGGTCAGGTCCAGATCTTGGTTGATACTTTAGTACCTCTAGGTCTAATATCGACATTCCAACCTAATCAAAAAGAAAAGGCACTCATCATAATTTGTGAACATCAAAGGAATTAATGGTCTAGAATAGAAGTTAAAACCTTAAAATTTTGCTAATGGACTAGCAAAAGCTAGGCATGGGGGTATGATGGGAACATCATCATGAGCCTTAACTATCCCATTTTGACCTAGAAAAGAGAACAAAAGCACCTACATAACCAAATGGAGGTCCTAAATCAAGGAATAACCCTTCTGAGAGAAGCAAGAAACAAGGGGTAAAACTGTAATTTTACCATTGTAGTGTAACAACGGGAGTTCTCATGGGCTAAACATAGGTCAAATGATTTTAACAAGATAAAAAGTAGGTTGGTTCAAACAGAAAAGGGTTCACGTGAAATCTGGGAATTAAATGACTTCATCTAACCCTAAAACATACCCACTCAATTTAACATGGTTCTGGTCAGGATAAAATTCACCTAAACCCTCTAAAATTCATGGAAAAATATCCTCTACGATTTAGAACCTTCAATTTAGCCTTTAGAACCTATTTTGACCTAAATAATGGTCCTAGTCAAATGTTTGCCCTAAATTGGGTTTTTATGTAAATTACCCAGTCAAAGGTAGTCAAACCTAAAATCCAACTTCACCATTGGATTCCTTAAGTCTAAATTTGGTTTGTAATAAAATTTTGACATAAGAGGAATTCACCTTTACCAACTCTGCAAACTAGTCCAGCCCAATTACATTTCTACCCCTAACTTTTGAAAACCTTTACAGAAGCCCCATAGCTTCCTCGTCATTCTTTGCAATTAGGTCCCTCCACCATTACAGTGGAGAGAATCGTACTCCGGTGAGGATTCAAGGGAAAGAACTCCCTGATTCCTCAGAGAATCCCTTTCAAATTTGAAAGGGAGATTCTCCAAGAAATCTCCTCATGTGAACCTATTTTGGAGCCCAAATTTGTACCCAATCTCTCATGCAAACACATGAGAGATTTGGGTCTTTTTGACCATCCAGCTCTGGTGAGGTTGCCGTGACAAGACCCTCTTCCAGGGGCTATAAAAGGGTCCCCAGATAATTCTGCTCCTCCCAAGCTTGAATTGGCCTGAGATACCCCCCAATTTCCTCTCTTCCCTTCCGGCCAAACACCCAGCAAGCTCTGGCGACTCTTTTCTCCCTCTCTCGTCGCCTTGCCACAATGCCAGTGGCAGAGTTACTTTTATCTCCTTCATCCGCGTCGCGCCGCACCAGCCGACGCTCCTGCCACCTTCTCGTTGTCGCCATCGTCCTCTCACTAGGACCTTCGTCTCCGACGGCACATACGAGCAGGCTACCTCCTCTGCCTCCCCCTTCGTCTAACCACCCTCAGTTAAGTCCTCTCTCTCTTCTCATCTCTTTCCTTGCATTTATTTCTTAAAATCCACCTCCACATTCGCAAACCACCTCCACCATCTCCACCTCCGGTCAGACCTCCAGCGAGGTGCTCCTGCCACTCCACGCATCCATCCACCTCGCCACCTACCTCACGAGCATCGCCGCGCCCCACTGACCCTAAACCCTCTTTCCATTCATCGCTACTCACCCTCAAAACGTCCCCCAAACACACCCACATCCGCACGCACAGGGTGACCTAGGCATGCATGCTTAGGCCACCCCACGCCACACTGACCATCGTACCACCTTCGTCGTGCTCAGGTGAAGCTCCCTACGTGCTTTGACGAGGCCGCAAGGTCATTTGCTTGTGGACAGGGTTCAAACCTCCACCGCCTTTGAAGTAGGCACAAAGCAAGCTCGAGAGCTTCGTCCAAGACTCCAGGCCCTAGGCTTCAGGTCCCAGGTCATGCGGGTTTCCTTCGCGCACACTCTCAAACCAGCTATTGGAGTCAAAGCCCCACATAGTTGCTGCAATTCGTGAGAACATCTGCTGTGTGGGCGCCTGTGAGGAAGGTGGGACATTTAGTCCCACCTCAGAAGATCAGGAGTGGGTGTAGCTAAATAAAGAGAAAAAGTGTCAGGGGCTTATCGCCTCCTGACCACGGGGTGAGGTTCCACTCACCCACTGCCTCGTCCACGACCCATTGCCCACGGACCTGGTCCTGACTTGAATACTCGACTAACCTGTGCACTCCTCGCCCACCACGCACGCCGATGGGCTTGGTCCTGGGCGCGCATACCCAACCCATTAACCCGAGAAGGCTCTGGGAGAGAGAGCCTAAGAGAGAAGGAAGAGGAGAGATCGCGGTGAAGGTAAGGGGTAGGTTTTGCTCTCAGAAGAAAAAGCGGAAGCCAAGGAAGAAGAAGAGAGAGCCATGAAAGAAGAAGAGGCAGCCAGAGAGGAAGCTAAGGAAAGTGATGGCACGGCTGAAGATGAGCAAGGCTGAAGAAGAGCTGAAGTCAGAGATAGAAGAAGGAAAGAAAGAAGAGAAAGAAGACAAGGGTCAGAGCAGAAAGAGACAGAAGAAGGAAGAGGAAGCTAAGGCCAGAGCAAAGACAGAGAAATCAAAGAAGAAGCTACAGAAGGAAAAAGAAGAATGAGCTAAGAAAAAAGAAGGCCATCAACAGAAGAAAGAAAAGAAAGGAGAAGAAAGAGATCAGACAGTAGACAAAGAAGAGCAGCACTGTAGCACTTGACATTTAAGACGTCTGATTTTCACATCAGACATCCATATTTTATTTTGTTCTTCTATATATATTGAGATTATATTTCTTGCATTATAACTTTGATTCTTCATTGCATATTATATCAAATTTGAAAGTTGTGTTCTTGATTTTTGAACCCTAATTTCTCCCTATGTTCGACCTCGGATTTACATTTTTTGAGTAATAAAATTCATTTGTTTTCAAAGCGATTTTGGCTATACTACAACGCTTTATTTTAAAACACAATTTCGCTTCGATAAACATGCTGCAACCCCCCTAATTCCTCAATGAAGGGCACCAGCGCACCAGCCAGCCCAAGCTAGTGCACCAGCCTGCACACCCAAGCACAGCAGCAGTGCAACGCAAGCACCATTGCATGCACCCGCGTGACACGATGCGTGATAGCCGCACGAGCACAGTGCCAGCGAGGCATGCCAATGGGGGAGCGTAGATCTTCAATGTTGCGGGCCTTTTGTGATGCTTGCAGCTATCACTAATGGCCCGTGCATGCCAGCAAAGGAATTGAAGGCGCAGATCTTCAACGACAAAAAGGGTGGATCTGTAGCAATGTTTACGGATGTCAGTAATGACCCAAATGCGAATTTGTTCTTTCTCCTCCACTATAAAATGACCTACCCGCCACCATTCCAAATCATCTCTTCCTTTCCACCTCTCACCACCTCCAAGGCACTAGAGAGTGCTTGTCCCAAACTTGGGATGCTCCTTTAGAGTAGAAAATCAAATAGTTTTCCCTCCCCTCATCCCTACTCATGGAGCATCCTGTAGTCGTCCGCTCATCGCCCTTCGGGAAGAAGATCCTCACCGCGACGTCGACCTGCCCCATCCTCCATCCTCCTTCGTCGCTCTCCTCACCACCTTCCTCCAAGCGACGTTAGAGTGAGTCATCCTTTGAGCGACCGTCTAGGGGGATTTCTCTCACCACTTTCTATCTTTTTCGCCTTCGTAGTATAAATTTTTCCACTTTCGTACTTGTAACAAACATTGGATTCAGAAATATATGTGATTCTCTCTCTCTCTGTTATATTCTTTTCGCAAGTAGATAAAGTTTTCATTGACCTAATCTCTTGCTCGATAAAAATAACAAAAAAAATAGAAATGATAAAAACGACAAAAAGAAATAAAGCAAAACGTGGATTTTTCAAAACCAAACATTTGCCTCCCCGTGTTCGACCTGGGACTCACATTTCGAGTTTTGGTTATAAATTTTATCTGATTAGCACATTTTGCGAGCTATAATGACGGGTTCTCCAAACCTCAATTCTAATTCCTGAAACATGCAACGATCATTTTGGTGTTGTTGCTGGGGAGGCAATGCTCTTTGGTTTTTTTTTCGTGTTTTTGCTACCTTACCTAATTTTTATCTCACTTTCTCTCTGATCTTACTGTGATTGCAGGTACTCTTCTGAGGTGAGACAAAGTGATTAGATCGAAGAAAAGTGCGGATGAAGGTTTTGTAAGTTTATCCCCACCACCCCCACCCACTAGTTCATTTCACCGCACTAATAACTCAAACCCAAATCAACTTAGGTGCTTTTTATAAACCCTAAGATATATTTGGTTGTTTGTTTGCCACCTCCACTCATCTCACCTCTGCATATATAAAAAACAAAAAAAAATACTCTTCTCTTGTGGGATTTTCTGAAAGCTACACACCTAACACCCACAACTTCTCACCCTAAGGCACACAATCACATCAATTGTACCACTTAACCAAGTTATAACCTGTGGACCTAGTACACTTAACTCAACACACAAATAAGTGAGTAGAAATCTGAATAGGTCAAACATTTCTGTGTACCTTAACTAAGTGGTGCAATAGGTCAATTGAATGACCTATTTGGACCGCACCACTTAAGATACAAGCAATCCATCAAGTAGCTTGCCACTTAGTGTTATTCTTAGGGTTGAACCAGGCACTCGATGTTTTCTTCTGATTTCTAAAGGAATATATCATCACCAGTGCTTGCAAAACATGCAGTGTTCTCTTGAACTTTATTGAACCAACCTAAGGATTAAACCCTAAAAGCTACTAAACAAGGTTAAACCCTAAAAGACACATCATCAAATAACCTTGTTTGAAAACCCTGGTTGTGCAAGCACACACATTTTAACTGATCATTAAGGGCACAACCCATCTAATGGGCCTATCACATTCCAAGAGCACAATCATCCCAAGACTAACAAAAACTGAGTAGATGTTGGCCTTAAGGATTGATTTGCTCTTCGGGACTCAAATAAAGATTTTTTTTTATTAATCTACTTCTGCTGGTCCATATGATGTCTAGCTAGGGGAGTAGCATCAAATGATTGCAACTGAGGGGTATAGTAGGAACCGGAGGTGTAAGCCAAAGGAAGAACCTTCTCCCCAGTCCCTCCATCTAACTGGTTGGATTGACCAGATAAAAGTAGACCTAATCGTTTATAATCTCGAGACCAATCCTGGGAGTCTATAGGTCTTTAGGTTAATCCACTTAAGGACAGGGTTGATTGCTTGTATTGCAGGACTCCTTTCTCTCTTCCGATTTCCCTCCTACTCCACAATGTATCGTTCCACATCTTTCACACATTTCCAATCCTACCCTCCTACCACCACTTATCCCCAAGATGATAGCTATCCCAACTTGACTTGTAATTACCCATCCACTAGCCGGGATAACTTTGATTAGGGATATGAATTCGGACCTTAATGTCCAAGGCCTAACCCTGGACAACAAGACTATGATTACTATCCTTCCCAGATCTACAATGATTATAGATTTTTACCCTTTGATGATCAACCTAGCCCAATCTACAATCAAGAAGGATATGTTGACTATAATACGTAGCCTCCCTAGTACTCCACTGAATATAGGTCACCACCATTCTTTGAACAACCCAAGATGTCCTACTATCAGGGAGGGATCCAAGAACCTCGATATCTTAACTCCCCTAGATTTCACCCGAACCCACCCAACCCTGAACCGAACCAGTCAGTTCAGATGAACTAGATCCAGGATAGGGTGTTAGTTAATTTGAGGAATACTATACAATCTTCAGAAGCTTAGCCAACACCATGCACTAAAGCATTAGAGAGTAATAATAAAAATGATTGATGAACTTAATAGTTCTCTATTGGATTTGCTCCAAAATGCTAGGGATAGGGACCTAGGTGAGTTTCTCTTAGGGAAATTATTGAGGTTGAGGATGAAATTTGTGGTTTCCTTAGTCAAATCTTGGGATGATTCTCAAGATGAACCCCCTTCAGGAGAGCCAATGTCTGAACTCACTCAAGCACCTGTCAGAGGGGATACATTTTCTGAGATCGGGGATGACCAAGTTGGGCTAGAACAACCCATTGAGGATGAACTGATTGATTCACCCGAGATCCCCGCGCTAGGGAGTGAGGAAAAACATGTCTCTTTGAACCAGGAAATGACAATTGATTTTGAGACATATATAAATGAGGATCATGAATTCTTTGACTCTGAGGGTGAAGAATCTTTTGGTGAAGTCTCACTTGAACTTAAGGAAGAGGATTTTAGTGAGACGAATGGGCTTGAGGAATCTGACGAACCAGATGTTAGCCCAATTATTGAAGATTTGGACTCTGTTGGGGCTAACTTGGAGGATTCAAATCCTCATTTACTAGAAGATTCAATTAATAGCCCCATTCCTCATCTGCACTCCGAAGAGTTGACTTCTGAGATCATTGTGCCCAAGTCAATCTTGATTTAGTCACGATTTTTGGACTTGGGAGAATCATATGGGGTGAATGATATGCTAGAGTTCCTGGAGCCTGAGATCTTGATGTTGGAGGATAGAATTGTTGAAATAAAAATTTGGGAGGCTAATTCTGAGGAAACCTTGATTTTGGATCTAAAGGTTTCTGTTGACCTAAAACCACCTACTTTCTACCAGGACCCTTACGATATCTTTCATGTGCAACCCAAGCTCAAAATAACTGATTATTTTTTTGAGCTGAACATTAACTGGACTTCCGCACCTAATGAACCATCTTTACACATTGTCTGACACTTTGCTCTTGGGTTGCACACCACCAAATCGCTGACCTGACCCCACAAGCTCAACAATTTTCGATTTTGGATGATTTTCATCCAGAACTTGAGAACCACTCGACCCTGGGGCATGGATCTGCATCATAATCTGGCCCATGTCTGTAGACGTCTTCTGCTGACAGGTTTCAGGATCAACCTTTTGATTTTCATTCTGACCCGCACTTGTGAATTCCTAATTTCTTCTTTGTATGTATATTATGCCTAGCTAAAGGCATTAAACTTAGCGCGTGTGAATATTCTCTTCTCTCTATGGAGCTGACCAAGTTGTCATGAAATTTAGGTGATATTCTGTTTACTCCACCCTTTTCATGTCTTTATTTTTAAAATGAGGACATTGCATCATTTAGGCATGGGGGGTAGATACTTAATCCTAAAATTATTTCATTAATTCTTTTGAATTTCTTTTATTTTCTTTAAAAAAATTAAAAATTCAAAAAGATAAAAAGAAAAAGAATTAGAAGAGAACGTAGCCAATTGGAAGTTATTAACTTTAGGAAATGATACGATAGGACCTAGACACTTAGACTCTTCAAGTCTTCGGGCTTAATTAGCTCGAGTGTCCACTCGAATGTGGACTTAGTCTCAAGTCCTCGCCAATTCAAATTCATCTTTAATCTAGTAAATAAATTGAGATGATAAGTACATGACTTATCTACCTACCCTCCGATTTAAGGGGACTTTAAGCCTAAGCATCTACACACTTTTTTGCACTGACTCACTTTTCGGCTATTTCTTTGGAAATTGGGTAGCTAATGAACTATCTAAGGTGGTATGACTGGCAAGTTGTCAGTGGTAATAGCTCATCGGCCGGTTGTCCAGAGCCCATTCACAAGACAATTTTCGTCGTACTGCCTTTAGGTAAATCTTAGATCAGGGAAGCCGCCTACTTAGAAAAAAAAAGAAAAAGAAAAAAATAGAAAAAGGAGAAAATGAAAAAAAATAAACAAAACCACACTTCACCACACGAGTATGGCTAGCAAGTTGCCATGGGTAACAGCCCATTGGCCGATTGTCTAGAGCCCAGCTCACAAAAATGCGTAATAATTCCCAAAACACATAGGAAAGAAGCGGGGAAGTAGAATAAACCAGGGAGTAGGGAGAAGGCTACCATTAAAAAAGATAAACCTCTAAGAAAGGTCACCTTGGGTCGTAGAAGGTCCATTTTAACGGCCGCCTAGTGAGTCTTTCACTCTTTTCACTAGATGCTTAGCACTTAGAGTCCTTTTCGAGTCTTAGGCAGGTCAGGTAGCTGTAAAAAGTTATCTCGAAGCTCTCAAACTCCAAAAGTCCAAAAAAAAAAAAAGAAGTGCAAAAAAAGTATCTTCCCTTTTCAAATAAGGCGAGGACTTGGGCAGTCTGCATTCTGGCAGACACTCGAGCACTGTTTAGTTTTTGCTGTTTAGGACATTAGTTGAAATTTTCTATTGTTAATAAATGACTTAGGCCTAAGCGATCTAATCCTAATTTTGATTTTATGCATAGCTTGTAGTTTAATTTTGTTAGGGACTAGCAAAAGATAGGCATGGGGATATTATGTAGACACATCTATTTAGGTTAAAATGGCTATTCTGCATGTTCCTAGGCTTAGATTTGCATTTCATGTTATAAATATTACATAGCATGAATCATTATGCATTTAGAGTAGTTGTATATAATTTAGGTTAATTGCATCCTTTTCGTGGTCAGGAGAGAAGAGGATCTATTTCAAGGCCTCGGATGGACAATCGGACCGTACGGATCTGATCAGGATGAAGATCGGAGGCTAACACCTCCGAAATCGTCTAAATCGGAGTCCCGTAGCATCATATGACGTCTGAGGAAGATCAACAGCCAGGAGGGAATGCAACATCCTTATGGGTTGGGATGAAAAATCCGACCATATGGATGGATGCAGAGCAACGATCGCAGTCCGGTAACGCGAAATCAACTCGATCCAAGCATCGTGGCACCCTCTGCAACAGAAAGAAGAATGGATGGCCCAGATGGCATGATGTGGCACCATCCAGGCCGCCCAACACCAGCCAACAGTCCCAGCACTGGCTCTTCTTCATCCGCATCATCAATTCTTAGCTGTTGGATCTTGATCCAATGGCTGAGACCCCATCCATGCCACCTTCCCAACCGGTGCAAGAGATTCACATTTCTTAACAAAGTGAAGATCATAGTGTTGTGGCAAAAGCGCTTATCACAGAAGGGAAGGCGCGGGTTTGAATCCTCGCAACCCCCCCAATTCCTCAATGAAAGGCTTAGCGGCCAGCGCATGCACGTGCACCAGCCCGCACACCTACATGCAGCAGCAGCGTAGCACAAGCGGCAGTGCATGCATCTGCGTGACACAAGGCGTATAGGTGGGCCAGCATAATGTCAGCGAGGCAAGCCAATGGGGAGCATTGATCTTCAGCGACGGGGGCCTTTAATGATGCTTGCAACTATCACTAATGGCCTGTGCATGCCAGCAAAGGAATTGAAGGTGCGGATCTTCAGCGATAAAAAGGGTGGATCTTTAGTGACGTTTACGGATGTCAGTAATGACCCAGATGCAAATTTGTTTTTCCTCCACTATAAAAGGACCTACCTACCACCATTCCAAACCATCTCTTCCTTTCTTCCTCTCACCATCTCCAAGGCTCTAGAGAGAGCTTGTCCCAAGCTCGGAATGCTCCTCTATAGTAGAAAATCAAATAGTTTTCCCTCCCCTCATCCCCATTTGTGGAGCATCTCGTGGTCGTCCTCTCACCGCCCTTCAGGAAGAAGATCCTCGCCGCGATGTCGTCTTGCCCCATCCTCCGTCCTCCGTCTCTGTCCTCCTTCGTGCCGCTCCTCACCACCTTCCTCCAGGCAACATCAGAGCGAGTCATCCTCCGAGCGACCATCAAGGGGGATTTCTCTCACCTCTTTCTATCTTTTTTGCTTTCGTAGTATAGATTTTTCCACTTTCGTACTTGTAACAAAGATTGGATTTAGAAATATATGTGATTCTCTCTCTCAATTATATTTTTTTTGCAAGTAGATAAAGTTTTCATCGACCTAATCCCATGCTTGATAAAAATACCAAGAAAAAATAGAAAAGATAAAAATGACAACAAGAAATAAAGTGAAACGCAGATTTTTCAAAAGCAAATGTTCGCCTCCCCGTGTTTGACTCGAGACTCACATTTCGAGTTTTGGTTATAAATTTTATCTGATGGACATGTTTTGCAAGCTACGACGACGGGTTCTCCAAACCTCGATTTTAATCCGTGAAACACACGTTGATCATGCAACTTACAGAAGCAAATGTACACACAATATTTGCAAATGAAGTTCACAAAATATGTTTAATTGATAGAAACCATGGGAAAATATTTACAATTTCTTTTTGTGATTTGATGTGCTTTCCTATTGCTCTTTCTGCATTTAGCTTAAAATTTATAAGTACAAGAAAAGGGCTTTTAAAAACATATATGAAGTATGGTAACATACAAGATAGTCTAGAAATCATGGTTGGTAAGTGCAAAAGAAGTCCTTTTGAGTATGGGATAGCATATTGCAAATTTTTTCAATGATTATATATATTGTATTTCTTTCCTGAAAAAAGAAAAGGTAAGAGCTTCAGCTAACATTGATTTGTACATCTTTCATTATATGCACTAGTGTAACTTTTCCCTTTTTGTTTACAATAATGTTTGGCGATTGGCGACATGGTATATGCATGCTTCTTGCTACATTGTACCTTTTCCTAGGGGTGAAAAAACTATCTAGTCAGGTTAGTTCCGTGAACCTGATTATCCACCGTCAACCATCAATAATAATCATATAATCATAAAAGCAGGTCCATCACTATCTTACAGGCACTACATTGTAGCTGATAGCACTTTATCTGGTAAAAAGACTTTGTTGTTGTTGATGCGTGTGTTATAATTGACTTCGCCTTAGAAGCTGATTTGCATGAGTTGAAATTTAGTTTCAAGTAATAGTGTTTCTTGAAGGTTTAGTCCAAGAACTGCCTTGTTTCTTGAGATATGATTGATCTATGTTTACCTTTCAGAATAAAAAAAACCCTGCTTAATTTTGATTTTGAAAATGCTCATTGTACCTTTTTTATCAAGAAGTACTAACTAGAGGGTATTGTAGTAGGCATTTTAAATATTTCACAGTTATAGCATTCAAAAATCAGGTATCATGCTCTCTTTCCTGCTTAATAGAAGCTTGGGGACATAATGGAGATGACATTTTGGGCCTGTTATGTCATAGTGATGATGGCTTTATTTTCAATCTACATGGGATTGGTTTATAATGAATTCCTTTCAGTACCCTTTAACCTTTTTGGGACATCTGCATATGGTTGTAGAGATCCATCATGCAGGTATAGAGAATATCCTTCCCTTCCTCTTTCCTTGTTTTTACTTCTTTTTTCCCCAGAATCTCTCACTTCCTTGGCAAATAATCACTGCATGACTTTCCTTCTCTCCCATCTTCCTTGATGTTCACATATTAAATTACACCAAAATCTTTGCTCTAGTGATGCAACAACAGTAGGATTGGTTAAAGTGTGACAAACCAATCCATTTGGTGTTGATTCTTTGTGGCTTGGAAGCCACAATGAGTTTCCATTTCTAAATTCATTGAAGATGAAGCTGTCGATCCTCATTGGTGATGCTAAAATGAACCTTAGCATTATTTTAAGTTCAATGCAAAGCTCTATGGGATTCGCATAAATATCTGGTGAGTTGGTTCTTCATTACTTGGCATCCATCGTTTGTCACCGTGGGCTGATGTCTTCACTTGTTATTTTGTTCCCTTACCAACTATCTTCTTTATTAGACCTAAGGGAGACTGGCTGTCCAAGGGCCTTGGAGATGGTTTTTAGATCCACAATTTGTGGATCTAAAAATTGAATGGCTCTTGGTTGCTAATTTTAGAAACCAAGAGTGGAGCCACCTTGAAAAGAGTTCTAGAGAACTCTAGGTGAGAGTGTGTATGTGAATGGGGGTGTGTGTGTGTGTGTGGGAGTGACCTAGGTGGATAAGTTGTCTAGGTTAGATCCTAAGGGGTTTGGGTTAATGTAGGTCTCAAATTAGTGTTGCAAACCCTAATTTGCTGAGGAAGTGCAATTAAACTTGACATAAGTTTAATTGAGTGGGTGTAAACTTAATTGAGAGTGAAATAACTCAATTAAGTTTAGCTTAGATCAATTGGACTTTTACTTAGACCAATTGGATTTGTGTGGATTGGGATCTGAGCTCAATTGGACTCTGTGAGTCCAATTGACTAGGCAATTGTAATTGACTTTGATCCAAGTCAATTAGGCTTAATGAGAACCTAATTAGGTTCTTAGGAAGGTCTAGAGGTGGTGTACTAGGCTTAGGGTCCCATAATTAGGGTTCCCAAGGGGTTGGAATTGGGTTTAGTGACCTAGGAACTCAATATCCAAGCTTGAATTCCAAAATAGGAACTAGAGAGTAGCTCCAGACGTCCAATAAGAGCATCAGACAACTTATACTAAAAAATCAGAAGTCCAGACCTCTTATCTGGATGCCCAATTTGAGTCAGGAGGGAATCAGGGTTCTGTCTTGGGTATTCTGCAGAAATTGGACACCTGACTAAGTGTCTGGACGTCCAATAACACTGCAGACTTGGGTTTAAGGTGTGTGGGTTGTGGCCAAGGGTCTTGGATGTCCAATAACTTATCTGGACTAAGGGTCTTGGATGTCCAATAACTTATCTGGACGTCCAGATATGACCTGGAACTAGGGTTTTGAGGCTTCCTAAGCTATGGTGGCCTAATCTAAGGGTGGCTAAGGCTCAAAAAGGCTTCTAGGGCTATCCTAAGGCTAGGAACGAACCTAAGTTCTTCATAATTTACTCTACCTTATTCTTACTTAGTAGAATAACATACCAAAACCCTTACATTATTTCTCTACTACATTTATTCTATGGTCTTCTGCTTCGGCTCTGATGTAGCACTAGCTTTAGGTCCAGCTCCATATCCAGCTTCAGATCCAACTCCTGAGCTTCTTAGTACCTACAATTTAAATAATGCACTTAATTAGTACATCATATCATTATTTCATGCATAGCTAAAGGAAAGTAGTAAGGATGCAAATAGTGCTTATGCATTCATGAATTACACTAGCATATGCTAAGTTCTAGCCTAATTTAGGTCAATTAAGACCTGTGATTACTGTGCAATCATACCCCCATACCCAAATCTTACTAGTCTCTAGCAAATGCAAGACTAAGTTAATTGCAGAAGGGTCCCTAAGGGATTAATTATTTTTATCAAGTGTATGATTAGAGATTCTTTTCCTTCTCGTGTTCATCCTAAAATCTAGAAATCCAGACAATCATGAAAGTGTAGCTATACAACTTTTGCAATGGATTCGAGTGAAAAACCTGATTTACCTATAAAGCCTATAGTCGACTATTAAGAATCGAGGCATCAAAAACACTTTAAGACGTCTGGGAGTTGGTCCAAACATTTCGTCAGACATCTGGACGCCTTCCAAGACGTCCGGAAATAAATTTTTGCATGCGTACGATTGCGAGTCTCGCACTTGCTGCACGCAGACTAAAACCTGCCGACCTGCAGACGCCCTTTTCTCCCCCTATGCCTACTTATATCCTCCTCTCCCCTCTCCCTCGTTTACCACCCCACCGTCTTCTCCTTCATCCAGCGTGAGCGCGAGAGCGAGAGCGAGGGCAGCAGCTGCTGCCCGGTGCAGTGTAAAGAGGAGAGGTACGGTGAGAGGGAAAAAGAGAGAGAGCCCGCTGGAGCAGCTCGAGGCCGGCCGGTGTGCGTGCGGAGGAACGTCGTGCTAAGGAGATCTCCCCTGGTGTTGCTGTAGCTCGAGCAGCAGACGAGCGGCTGCGTGGCGAGCTCACACGCAACGGGAAGAAGATGTGGAGGTTCTGATTCTAGGAATTTTTCCCAGAATCAGACGTCTGAACCTACGTCCAGACGACGTGGACGACGTCTGGAGGGAGCTCCAAACGACTAAGAGGTGCATATTTCCTCATCTTCCTCCCTTTGTGGATACGGCCATGTAGGCCATTCCGCTGAGGTTCTGAGACGTGTCGTGTTGAGGAGGTTTTCGTCGCGCGTGCAGGCTTCATTTTGGGAAGGTGCAGGGACGCGCCCTCTCACGTAGTTCAGACATCTGGACAAGGCACTAGACGGCGGAGAGCATCTCCAGATATTCGGAGAGGTGGTCGGACGTCTGTAACTGGGTCCAAACGGTTCAACAGGATCCTTGGACGTCTGAGGAGCAGCGCAGAGTGACGTATGACCTGGACCACTTTTTAAGACGTCTGGAAGGTGTTCCAGACGTCTGACTTGTGTCAGAGTTGTCATTTTTGACCCGTTTAGGGTCTGTTCGATGTCTGATTTCCGCGTTTAAGATTCTATTCTTCTCTGATTTAGTTCCTCTACTTCTTTGAAATACTTGTATCACGTTCTGAGTGATTCCTTCTGATTGATCCTTGTGTTAGGACCCCGTTCTGTTGCGCCTTTAGGGGTTGCAGAGGAACATGGACCTGCCGATCACGCCCCCATCACTCCCGATTTTGTGGGTAGAGTGGTTTCCCTTAGTTAACTACAAACATTAATGCATATCTGAAATAAGTGATAGATCCTAGGGTATGGCATGAATCCTAGGACCTGAAAACTAGATAGAATGATAGATCCTGGGGTATGGCATGAATCCTAGGGCCTGAAAACTAGATTGAATGATAGATCCTAGGGTGTGGCATGAATCCTAGGAATAGGAACACTAAAACAAATGTCTTGAATGTCTGAATTGCAGTCTTAGATAAGTAGATAGAATAATGATAATCGCTTGTAATTGGATAACAGCTGCCTGTGAAATGTAGAGTACTGTTGCTAGTAACTATTACATGTAATTTCTATTGGTTGAAATTAAATATGAGCTGCTTGTATATAAATTGGAAAGGAAAAGAAGCTGAATGTTGGAAACACGTACTATATGTGAATAAACCTGAATTGATGAAACCTAGTATGCCTCCGCCTGAGAAACATGACCATGAACTCCACGGGGAATTAGGAGTAGAACTCCTGGAAATAAATGGAATGGAACTGGAAAAGTGAATGGGAAAGTTGGTCTCTTGGGTACGTAGTACCAATGAAAGCACATGTTACCTATTAGTGCAGAGGAGAGCCAGCCGCCCAAGGGACCCGGGGTTAGGTTTGGCCACTTTGCATCGACATTTCACCCTCGCGTACACCGTACCGGGGAGAGCTACTAGTGTAAGGAGGGAGCAAGCCACCCCACAGGCCCCGGGGTTCAGCTAGCCGTCCTACACCGACTTGTTAGGCCCACTAGGCAAACCAGGGTAGTCAAGCGAGGGTGCGTGGAGTGTGGAGGGGTAAGACACCTGTTTGGTTACTGTGGAGGGTCTGGACCCCTGCTACTGAGAGGGATCTACCCTATACTGGTTCTGTGCTATGCTTTGGGTGCACCCGTTAACGGAAATGACTGACCGCGAGCCAGTGCGGGGTAGCAACCCGTGCATTTATCGCACATGCCGTAGTCACCGTTACATCTGTCAGTGACCTTGGGGTGGTTGACTGAGGGTAGGAACACCACGGGGGACTCTCCCGGCCAGGAGAGCACCACGTGCTACTTCTACTTTTTGAAAAAGACTGCAATCAAGATCGTTCCCACGAGGAACATTCAGGAGCATGAGAAAGACTTGAGAAATAAACTAAGAAAGAGTAAATAGATAAATAAAGAAATTAAAAACAACAGTTACCTATCCACCTTTACTGTTTTTCTTAGCTATCTAGTTGCCACTCTACTCAGCATTTCGCTAACATGTCATATTTGTCACCTTTTTCAGGACCAGGTGTTGAGCAACCAGAGCCCACAGCTGGAGAGGGTGCTGGGCCTAGTAGAGCCCAGTAGTTGTACTTGTGTCATACCCGTTTCTGTGTAGTGAGTATTTTGTTGCACTTTTGTACTCTTTTATTATAAACTTCATATTCTGTACCTGTTTTTAATTCTCCACTATTGTGTGGTGTGTACTGTAGTAGTTCTTTTCTTTACTGCTGTACTGTTGTTACTTGCATGGAGAATGTGGTTTATTTTTACTGATTTTTGGTTACTTTCCCGTTGGACGACTCGGTCTTGGGATCAATTGAGTCGGTCCGATTCTCATGTCCTGTAGGGATTCAGGAATCGGGTCGTAACAAGATGGTTTTAGAGCCCTGCGACGCCATTGCAGCCACTTCCAATGCCAGAGTGGAAGTGGGAGAGCATCACCACGGACTTGGTGGTGGGCTTGCCTGTTGCCCAGCGAGGACACGACGCAGTCTGGGTGATCGTTGGCAGATTGACAAAGACAACACATTTCTTGCCAATCCGAGTCACCTTGGGACCAGCACAGTTCGTAGAGAGGTATATCCGCGACGTGGTACGGCTACACGGAGTTCCGCGGGACATCGTATCTGACCAGGTGATGTAAACACATTTACACTATTTAAAATATCTATTTATGCATGTTCTTAAGCATAGGATTGCATTTCATGATATAAATATTGCATAACATGCATCATCTCGCATTTAGAGTAGTTTGAATAAAATGGAGGTTAATTGTCTCCTTTTATGTGCTTGGACAGGGCAAACATTTTATCGAGGCCTCGGATCAAAGATCCAACCGTATGGATGTGATCAGGGCGACGATTGGAGTTCAATGACTCCAAGATCGCCCTTATCAGGCATCTGTAGCATCAGATAGAGATCGGGAAACCCAAGAAGATCAAGGGCCAGGATGGTGTAAATCCGCACTTCAGATGACAAATCTGACCGCACAGATGAATTCGGATCGACGATTGCCGCCCAACGACACAAAAATCGAGTCAATCCGACATCCGTGGCACCATCTACAACTTCCAGAAGAGGGACAGCAAAGATGGCGCCACGTGGCACCATCTCACCACCCAAATGGCCGCTGGCATTTTGTGAAGGCCCCCACCCGATCGCTCTCTGCCGTCAGATGGAGATCCAATGGCTGTGGCCGCCCGGCGCTTAAAATGTGTGCTCGACCATCCGCGCCCCGCAGCGCAGCGGTTGAGCGCGCTTACCGAAGCGCGGGGCGCGGATTCAAGCTGCGGTGAGGGGATTGGAGGCGTGGGTAATTGAGGCGTGTGGAGCGTCGGATGGAGATCGTGCAGTCGTGGGCACCCGATAGCGTCGACGTGCGATTGGACGCCCGTGCGTAACGCGCGATCGCATGCGCAGGCGGGCGTAATGTAGTGGGTGAAGGCACGATTTTAAGCCGTCCGATCTTGCGATCGGACGGCTGAGACTTCGCGGACGTGTGAAGCCGTTGAGGGCATGAGCAAGCGAGGAGGCGCACGCGAGCCGCCCACGTCGCCCACATTAAGGGCTTTAGTGACGGATTTATCCGTCACTAAAGACCCCTCATTTACTATTTTGAACTTGTAATGTCCATTTTGCCCTCACTCCTTGCAACTATAAAAGGAGACCCCCTCCATACGAAATTTTCATCCCTTCTTTCTCCTCTCTACCCCTCCAAAGCTCAAAAGAAGCTTGTCCCACACCTGGGATGCTTCTTGCGAGATAAAGTCCAATTTTCGTTCCCCTTCGGAAGTGGATCCCGCGACGACGACGGCGTGCTGCTCCGTTCCCGTTCTTTTACTTTGTCCTCCTTCGTCCTGCTTCATTCTCCTTCATCCAGGCGTCGTTCCGTCCGGCTCGTCCTCCAAGCAATCATCGAGGAGGATAATTTCTCTCTCCCATTCTTATTTATAGCTTTTCTAGTGTAGAATTTTCTGTTTTATAGTGTAATTGATTTTCCACATTCTAGTGTAACTTTTATAAACTATTTAAATATTGAATGCATGTTCTCTTTCTCTCTCTCTCACTCTCATAGTTTGATAGCCCCATTGTAATTATAACACCTTGCTTAAAGAAAATCCTAAAAAATATAATTGCGAAAATAGATCAATGTAGCCTCCCTGTGTTCGACCCGGAATTATTTTCGGTATAAATTTTATTTGTTGAACACGAATTCTTCGCGTCCGAACTACAACGACAGGTTTTCCAAAACCAATCTCGTTAGCGTAGGTTCGTACACGTTCAACACCAGGATACCCATTTTAAGTCCCAATTTTGGGCTGAGTTTCAGCAGGTCCTGGGGATGCGGTTCATGTTTAGTACGGCATACCACCCTCAGACGGACGGATAGTCTAAGCACACGATACAGACACTTGAGGACCTTTCTCGTGCTTATGTACTGGACTGGAGGGGCTCTTGGGAGGAGCACTTGCTCCTGGAGGAGTTTGCATATAATAACTGTAGCACTCAAACATCGGCACAGCACCCTTGAGTTGGGTTGAGGTGGGGACCAAGTGGGAGGTTGGCCCCAGGCTGATCCAATAGAGTCAGGAGGTGATCGAGCAGATTCATAGGGGACTCCACACTGTCAGGAGCAGATAGAAGAGCTATGCTGATTGGAAACCCAGAGAGGTGCAATTTGAGGTTGGGGACCATGTCTTCCTTCGCGTTTCGCCCCTGAAGGGCCTGCAGTAGTTTAGGGTGAGAGGGAAGCTATCGTTGAGGTTTGTGGGACCCTTTGAGGTCGTGGAGCAGGTTGGACCCATTGCTTACAAGCTTGCCCTTCCTCCCCTGCTTTTTGGTGCACATGACATGTTCTACGTGCCCAACCTCAGGAGATATGTCGCTGATCCCAGTCATGTTCTGAGCCACGAGAGCGTCACGGTGGGAGACAACCTAACCTACCCCGACTGGTCAGTGCAGATTCTCGACAGAGCCGTCCGGAGTCTGAGACGGAAGCAGGTACCCCTGGTGAAGGTCTTGTGGAGGAGCCAGTGGTACGAGGAGGCTACCTGGGAGCCTGAGGCGGCGATGTGGGAGCGGTACCCGGAGCACTTTGAGGGTACATCTTTTCAGACCGACTTCGATCCTCTTTGAGTTTGTTATGCATATATTATTCTTTTTCCACACCCTAGTTAGCGTAAGTTTCGGGGATGAAACATCCCTTGAGTTTGCTATGTTGTCAAGAATTGAGGCATCAAAAACACTTTAAGACATCTAGGAGTTCTTCCAGACGTCTAGTCAGACGTCTGGACGCCTTCCCAGATGTCTGGAAATAAATTTTTGCGTGCGTACGATCGCAAGTCTGCCTGCGTGCCACGTGCAGACTGAAACCCGTCAACTTGCAGATGCTTTTTTCTCCCCCCGTGCCTACTTATATCCTCCTCTCCCCTCTCCCTCGTTCACCACCCCACCCTCTTCTCCATCCTCCAGTGCAAGCGCGAGAGCGAGAGTGAGGGCAGCAGCTGCTGCCGGGTGCAGTGCAAAGAGGACAGGTGCAGCGAGAGGGAAAAAGAGAGAGGGCCTGCCGGAGCAGCTCGAGGCCGGCCGGCGTGCGCGCGGAGGAGCGTCGTGCTGGGGAGATCTCTCCAGGTGCTGCTGTAACTCAAGCAGCGGATGAACAGCTATGTGGTGAGCTCGCGCGCAGTGGAAAGAAGACGAGGAGGCTTTGATTCTAGGAATTTTTCCTAGAATCAGACGTCTGCACCAACGTCCAGACGAGACGGACGACATCTGAAGGGAGCTCTAGACGACTGAGAGGTGCATATTTCCTCCTCTACCTCTTTTTGCAGATACAACCATGCAAGCCGTTCCACCGAGGTTCTAAGACGTGTCGTGTTGAGGAGGTTTTCGTTGCATGTGCAGGCTTCATTTCGAGAAGGCACAAGGACACGCCCACCCATGCAGTTCAGACGTCTGGGCAAGGCACCAAACGGCGGAGAGCATCTCCAGACATTTGGAGAGGTGGTCAGACGTCTGGAACTGGGTCCAGACGGTTCAGCAAGATCCCTAGATGTCTGAGGAGCAGCGCAGAGTAAGGTATGACCTGGACCACTTTTTAGGACATCTGGAAGGTATTCCAGACGTCTGATTTGAGTTAGAGCTGTCGTTTTTGACCCGTTTAGGGTCTGTTCGAGGTCCAATTTCCGTGTTTAAGATTCTGTTCTTCTCTGATTTAGTTCCTCTATTTGTTTGAAATACTTGTATCCTATTCTGAGTGGTTCCATGTGATTGATCCTTGAGTTAGGACCTTGTTCTATAGCGGCTTTGGGGGTTGCAAAGGCACGTGGACCTGCCGATCACTCCCCCATCACACCCGATTTTGCAGGTAGAGTGGTTTCCCTTAGTTAATTACAAATATCAATGCATATCTAAAATAATTGATAGATCTTAGGGTATGGCTTGAATCCTAGGACCAGTAAACTAGATTGAATAATAGATCCTAGGGTATGGCATGAATCCTAGCACCTGAAAACTAGATTGAATGATAGATCCTAGGGTGTGGCATGAATCCTAGGAATAGGAACACTGAAGCAAATGTTTTGATTGCCTGAATTGCAGTCTTGGATAAGTAGATAGAAAAATGATAATCGCATTTATTTGGATAACAGCTGCCTGTGAAATGTAGAGTACTGTTGCTAGTAATTGTTACATGTAATTTCTGTTGGTTGAAATTAAATACAAGCTTCTTGTATATAAATTGGAAAGGAAAAGAAGTTTAATGTTGGAAACACGTACTATATGCGAATAAACCTGAATTGATGAAACCTAGTATGCCTTGGCCTGAGAAACATGAGCATGAACCCTACGGGGAATTTGGAGTAGAACTCCTGGAAATAAATGGAATGGAACTGGAAAAGTGAATGGGAAAGTTGTTGTCTCTTGGGTACGTAGTACTAAGGAAAGCACATGTTACCTCTTAGTGTAGAGGAGAGCCAGCCGCCCCAGGGGCCCGGGGTTAGGTCAGGCAACTTTATACTGACTTTTGGCCCTCGCGTACACCGTACCGGGTAGAGCTACTAGTGTAGGGTGGGAGCTAGCCACCCCACAGGCCCCGGGGTTCAACTAGCCGTCCTACACCAACTTGTTAGGCACACTGGGCAAACCAGGGTAGTCAGGTGAGGGTGCGCGGACCGTGGAGGGGCAAGACCCCTGTTTGGTTACTATGGAGGGGCAGGAACCCTGTTACTAATAGGGCTCTGCCCTATATTGGTTCCGTGCTGTGCTTTGGGTGCACCCATTAACGAAAACGACTGACTACGTGCTAGTGCGGGGTAGTTACCCGTGCGTTTATCGCATGTGCCGTAGTCACCGTTACGTTTGTCAGTGACCTTGGGGTGGTTGACTGAGGGTAGGACCACCACGATTAACTCAGGAGAGCACCATGTGCTACTTCTACTTTTCGGAAAAGACTGCAAACAAGATCGTTCCCACGAGGAACATTCGAGATCAAGAGAAAGACCTGAGAAATAAACTAAGAAAGAGTAAATAGACAAATAAATAAAGAAATTAAAAACAACAGCTACCTGTCCACCTTTGCTATTTTTCTTAGTTAGCTGGTTGCCACTCTACTCAGAGTTTCACTGACATGTCATATTTGTCACCTTTTTCTTGACCAGGTGTTGAGCAGCCAGAGCCCACGGCTACAGAGGGTGCTGGGCCTAGTATAGCCTAGTAGTTGTACTTGTGTTGTACCCATTTCTCTGTAGTGAGTATTTTGTTACACTTTTGTACTCTTTTATTGTAAACTTCATATGCTGTACCTATTTTTAATTCTCTACTGTTGTGGTGGTGTGTACTATAGTAGTTCTTTTCTTTACTGCTGTACTGTTGTTATTGTTAGATACTTGCATGGAGAATGTGGTTTATTTTTATTGCTTTTGGTTACTTTCTCGTTGGACGACTGGGTCTTGGGATCAGTTGAGTCAGTCCGATTCTCGTGTCCTATGGGGATTCGGGAATTGGGTCATAACAAGATGGTATCAGAGGCCTGCGGGGCCGTTGCAGCCACTTCCAATGCCAGAGTGGAAGTGGGAGAGCATCACCATGGACTTGGTGGTCGGATTGCCCGTTACCCAGTGAGGACACGATGTAGTCTGGGTGATCGTTGACAGATTGACGAAGACGGCACATTTCTTGCCGATCCGAGTCACCTTGGGACTAGCACAGTTGGCAGAGAGGTATATCCGCAACGTGGTACGGCTACACGAAGTTCCACGAGAGATCGTATCTGACCGGGATACCCATTTTACATCCCAATTTTGGGCTGAGTTTCAGTAGGCCCTAGAGACGCGGTTGAGGTTCAGAACAGCATACCAACCCCAGATGGATGGACAGTCTGAGCACATGATACAGACAATTGAGAACCTTTTTCGTGCTTGTGTACTGGAGTGGAGGGGCTCTTGGGAGGAGCACTTGCTCCTGGTGGAGTACGCATATAATAACTGTATCACTCAAACATCGGCACGGCACCCTTGAGTTGGGTTGAGGTGGGGACCAAGTGGGAGGTTGGCCCCAAGCTGATCCGGTAGAGTCAGGAGGTGATCGAGCAGATTCACAGGTGACTCCACACTGTCAGGAGCAGACAGAAGAGCTATGCAAATCGAAAATGTAGAGAGGTGTAGTTTGAGGTTGGGGACCACGTCTTCCTTCACGTTTTTCCCATGAAGGGCCTGCAGCGGTTTGGGGTGAGAGGGAAGCTTGTGCCGAGGTTCGTGGGACCCTTTGAGGTCCTGGAGCTGGTTGGACCCGTTGCTTACAGGCTTTCCCTTCCACCCCAGCTTTCTGGTGTGCACGACGTGTTCCACGTGCCCAACATCAGGAGATACGTCGCCGATCCCAGTCACATTCTGAGCCACGAGTGCGTCGAGGTGGGTGATGACCTGACCTACCCCGAGCAGCCAGTGTAGATTCTCGACAGAGATGTCCGAAGTCTGTGACGGAAGTAGGTACCCGTTTGCACCTCAAAACACGCCTGTAATAGCGCCTTCTTGTGCTATTTTCTAGCATTAACATTGCATAATAGGATCCTGTAATCGCATTTGTAAAAACGCATGCATGCATGCATTTAATCAAGAGAAGAAGAGGAGTGAAACAATGGCTTTCATTGTTACATTTTATCTCAAGTGCCTCCTTGCAAATTCCACCTCTTTTTATTTTTCTCTCTTGATTTCTTCTTTTCTTCTTCCCACGGCTTCACTTCTTCCCGCAGCAGCTGCATGCATTTACTCCACGTCACTTCTCCCTGCCAACGCCGCTCCCTATAGCTGCAACTCCCGCACCCTCTCCCTGCTGCAGCCGGCACGCCACTCTCTCCTCCTCTATAAGAAGCTGCAGCTTCTTCCTCGTGAGAGGCGGCTACACGAAGCCACCCCGCAGTTCCACCACCTTCCTCTCACCCGTTCTCCCCTCCCATACGCCGGCCCTCCTTCGAGGAGACACCCGGTGAGCAAGAGAACCCACTGTGGTGCACACCACCACAGTGGGAACACCACCGCCCAGCTCTTCAACGAGCTGGTGGGCGTGGTGTCTTCCTTCGTTTCATTTTTTTCGTCTCACGCCATTGTTGCCGCTTCAAGCTCCGACGCTTGAAGCCGCGGCAACAGCAGCCACGCAGCAGCAGCAGGTCCCCCCCGCCTCCTCCGCGACCGTCCCCGCAGCCTCCCGTCCACTTCGCGCGCGCCTGCAGGGCCATTCCCCACTCAACCTCCGTCCTGTTGGCCCTGCAGTTGCACCCGTAGCCCGCCGCCGCGCGAACTGCAGCGGCCGGCTACGGCCTCGCACCGTCCCCTTCCCTCCTCCGCGACCTTCCACGACTGCCGCAGACCCTCCTCTACGCTCGCTCCTCCGCGCCATCGCCCGCTCGTCGTCTTCGCATGGGCCTGCAGAACCCTATGCAAAGGCGCACCCCCGCACCCGCCATTTTCAGACGTCCGCCTCCACCTTCAGACGACGCGGTGCCAAACGTCCGCCGCCTCCGGCAGACATCTTAACTCGCGTGTTCGCCAGCTCTCCCTCCCGCTCTCTCTCTCTGGCGTGAGTAGTCCCGCCCGCTCTCTCTCTCTCTCCCGCTCTCTCCCTCTCACTCTCTCTCTCTTTTTCAGTCACTCTCAGTACACTACACCAACGCACACACACATCTTCACCGACACTTCCACACACCCACACACACATAAACACTAGTATAAACATATATATCTATACGTATACATATATATATATATATACTTATATACATAGTATATCTATATATTTATGTATACATACATATATATAATATATATATATATCTATATATTTACACATATACTTATATATATATACACATACTTATATACATATATATATACATCTATATAGTATTATATATATATATACTTATATACATATATACATACATATATATATATACATATATATCTATATATATCTATACATATATACCTATAAATATATATATATAAATATATTTACTTATATATATGTATATATACTTTCACGTTATTTACTATACGCTGTATCGTGGGAATATCTGCACCAGTTGCTGATATTCTCCGATACAAGCGTACAAAAAGCGTGGACACATTCATCATCCATCCTCCATCCACACTCCACGCAGCACATAGTCATGTTGGTTGCGTCTTTCTAGACGACTACCGACCCGACACGGTGCTACACTCCATCGCCACCTCCACCCCCACCCCTTTATATATATACTACATATAAATATATATCTATAGCTATTATATTTACTTTCTATCTGTTAGCTTCCTTCTTAGTAAAAAGATAAAAAAATACATAAAAGAGAAAAGATAATCTTTGACTTGCAGGTACTTCGTCTTGCGAGTAGCAAGGCCTGTTTTTGACCCTGTTTTGGCTCAAAGCCAAGAACCCATTTTTGAGGGTGTGCCTCAAGGACCAAGATTATCAGAAAAAAAATCTAAATAGAAAAAATACCAAAAACACAATAAACAAACGGAAGAAACTTGTTATAGGAAAGGCGTAGAAACTCAACTTGAACCCCACTTCCCTGAGTTCGACCCTGGGCCTAAAAGTGACAAGATAAAATCAATTAGGCCAGGTTAAAAGTTTTTGTAAAGAGATGGTTAGGTCCGAATTAGGTTAACCACTATATACATTTCAACGATAAAATCATCATATTAACAACCTGTCCTGGCCGACCCATCAGTACCCCTGGTGAAGGTCTTGTGGAGGAGCCAACGATACGAGCAGGCTACCTGGGAGCCTGAGGTGGCGATGCGGGAGCGATACCCGGAGATCTTTGAGGGTACGTCTTTTCGGACTGGCTTCGGTCCTCTTTGAGTTTGTTATGCGTATATTGTTCTTTTTCCGTACCCTAGTTAGCGCAAGTTTCGGGAGGAAACTTCCTTTGGGTTTGTTATGTTGTTAAGAACTGAGGCATCAAAAACACTTTACGACGTCTGGGAGTTGGTCCAGATGTCTGGTCAGACGTCTGGACACCTTCCCAAACGTCTGGAAGTAAATTTTTGCATGTGTACGATCACGAGTCTACCCTTGTGCCGCACGCAGACTGAAACCCATCGACCTGCAGACGCCTTTTTCTCCCCCCGTGCCTACTTATATCCTTCTCTCCCCTCTCCCTCATTCTCCACCCCACCATCTTCTCCTTCCTCCAATGTGAGTGCAAGAGCGAGAGCGACGGCAGGAGCTACTACTGGGTGTAGTGCGAAGAGGAGAGGTGCAGCGAGAGGGAAAAAGAGAGGGAGCCTGCCGGAGAAGCTCGAGGCTAGCCAGCCTGCGCGCCAAGGAGCGTTGTGCTGGGGAGATCTCCCCTGGTGTTGCCCCAACTCGAGCAGCGGACGAGCGGCTGCATGGCAAGCTCGCACGTAGTGGGAAGAAGATGAGGAGGTTCTGATTCTAGGAATTTTTCCCAGAATTAGACGTCCGAACCTGCGTCCAAACGACGCGAATGACGTTTGGAGGGAGCTCCAGACGAGTGAGAGGTGCATATTTCCTCCTCTACCTCCTTTTGAGGATACGACCTTGCAGGCCATTCCGCCGAGGTTCTGAGAGGTGTCATGTTGAGGTTTTCATCTCACATGCAGGCTTCGTTTCGGGAAGGCACAGGGACACGCCCTCCCACGCAGTTCAGATGTCTAGGAAAGGCACCAGATGGCGGGGAGCATCTCCAGAAGTCCGGAGAGGTGGTCGGACATCTAGAACTGGGTCCAGACGGTTCAGCAGGATCCCTGGACATCTAAGGAGCAGTGCAGAGTGAGGTATGACCTAGACCAGTTTTTAAGACGCCTGGAAGGTGTTCCAGACGTCTGATTTGAGTATGAGTTGTCATTTTTGACTCGTTTAGGGTCCCTTTGAGGTCTGATTTCCACGTTTATGATTCCGTTCTTCTCTGATTTAGTTCCTCTACTTGTTTGAAATACTTGTATCATGTTCTGAGTGGTTCCTTGTGATTGATCCTTGTGTTAGGACCTCGTTCTGTTACGGCTTTTGGGGTTGCGGAGGCACGTGGACCTGTCGATCACACCCCCATCACTCCCCATTTTGCAGGTAGAGTGGTTTCCCTTAGTTAATTACAAACATTAATGCATATCTGAAATAAATAATAAATCCTAGGGTATGGCATGAATCCTAGGACCTGAAAACTAGATTGAATGATAGATCCTAGGGTATGGCATGAATCCTAGTACCTGAAAACTAGATTGAATGATAGATCCTAGGGTGTGGAATGAATCCTAGGAATAGGAACACTAAAACAAATGTCTTGAATGTCTAAATTGCAGTCTTGGATAAGTAGATAGAATAATGATAATCGGCTATAATTGGATAACAGCTGCCTGTGAAATGTATAGTACTATTGCTAGTAACTGTTACATGTAATTTCTGTTGGTTGAAATTAAATACGAGCTACTTGTATATAAATTGGAAAGGAAAAGAAGTTGAATGTTGGAAACACGTACTATATGCGAATAAACCTAAATTGATGAAACCTAGTATGCCTTGGCCTGAGAAACATGAGCATGAACCCTATTGGGAATTAGGAGTAGACCTCCTGGAAATAAATGGAATGGAACTGGAAAAGTGAAAGGGAAAGTTGTTGTCTCTTGGGTACGTAGTACCATGGAAAGCACATGTTACCTCTTAGTGTAGAGGAGAGCCAGCAGCCCTACTGACTCGGGGTTAGGTCTAGCCACTTTGTACTGACTTTTGGCCCTCGCATACACCGTACAGGGGAGAGCTACTAGTGTAGGGAGGGAGCTAGCCACTCCATGGGCCCCGGGGTTCAGCTAGCCATCCTACACTGACTTGTTAGGCCCACTGGGCAAACCAGGGTAGTCAGGCGAGGGTGCGCGGACTATGGAGGGGCATGACCCCTGTTTGGTTACTGTGGAGGGGCTGGACCCCTGTTACTGAGAGGGCTTTGCCCTATACTGGTTCTGTGTTGTGCTTTGGGTGCACCCGTTAACGGAAATGACTGACTGCATGCCAGTGCGGGGTACCTACCCGTGCATTTATCTCACGTGCAGTAGTCACCGTTACGTCTGTCAGTGACCTTGGGGTGGTTGACTGAGGGTAGGCCACCATGGGGGACTCTCCCGGCCAGGAGAGCACCACATGCTACTTCTACTTTTCGGATAAGGCTGCAATCAAGTTTGTTCCCACGAGGAACATTCAATATCAAGAGAAAGACCTGAGAAATAAGCTAAGAAAGAGTAAATAGATAAATAAAGAAAGAAATTAAAAACAACATCTACCTGTCCACCTTTACTATTTTTCTTAGCTAGCTGGTTGCCACTCTACTCAGCATTTCGCTGACATGTCATATTTGCCACCTTTTTCAGGACCAGGTGTTAAGCAACCAGAGCCCACGATTACAGAGGGTGCTGGGCCTAGTAGAGCCCAGTAGTTGTACTTGTGTTGTACCCATTTCTGCGTAGTGAGTATTTTGCTACACTTTTGTACTCTTTTATTGTAAACTTCATATTCTCTACCCAATTTTAATTCTCTACTGTTGTAGTGGTGTGTACTGTAGTAGTTCTTTTCTTTACTACTGTACTGTTGTTACTGTTAGTTACTTGCATGGAGAATGTGGTTTATTTTTACTACTTTTTGGTTACTTTCTCGTTGGATGACTGGGTCTTGGGATCAGTCGAGTCGGTCCGATTCTCGTGTCCTGTAGGGATTTGGGAATCGGGTCGTAACATCAACCCCTAGTAAAATTCTAGTAGGATAGGAAAGCTTCTTCCCTCGAGGTAGTCAAGATATTTTATGAATTCCACCCCAGCTTAAAGCTTAGGTTGAGAATGTTGGAGGGAAACGGTTGTTTATTTGGTGGCTCACACTCATTTGGTGCTACATAGAGATTAGTAGCATAGAATTTAGATTCCCAAATTATTAAGTACTTAACTTAGAGAAAGATGAGAAAAACTGTGCTCTCTTTGGTTCCTTTGTATTGATTCTATCTTTCTCTTTTCTTTTCTTTTCTTTTTTCTTCTTGAGCTCAAAATCTCACCAGATTTATACATATTCCTTATTTGGTGGTCTCACATGGCATTAACACTTTAATAGAGTTCCAATAACCCTAACACTAAGTCAGAATTCCTCAGCCAGTATTAGGGCAGTCAAAAATACAGAAAAAGTGGGTTCAGGACATATTCGGTGGATCTCAATTTTATTTGGTAATATTGCCTCAATGCAAATGAAATAAGCACTAAATACTCTCAACTCATATTTTCTGCCCTTTTCTTCTCTTTTCTTTTTGTTTTTTCTTTTTTTTCTTTCTCTTTTTTTCTTCATTTCATCATTTTTTTCATTTTCTTTTTCATATATAATTTTTCTAATGCAACACAATCTTGGAACACATTCACGAATTTTATTGAGGAGGCATTATTTGGGATTGGTGGTACCCAAGAGACATTGGGTGGCATATTTGGTGGAAGTACCTACTCTTGGCACCGGGAAGAGATGGATGTGATGGTGTATTCCTAACCTTGACATCAATACCCTCCTTCACCCGAGGATTCCATAAAGAATGGTCCTAACCATCCACCTTAGCCCTAGTTTTATGATAACTCACTCTCCGCATACTTGCCTTGATTGGTGGCTCTCAATATTTCACACAAAATGTATACGCAAGAACCTAGAGTGGAAACTATGCCTATTCTCTGTGTATCATTACCTAATCATCCAGAATTCTATATTCCTTGCAGTAATCTTAAAGCACCGGTACTCTCTACTCTCATCTCACATTATTTGGTAGATTTTTAGAAGATTTGCCTGACTCCCAAAACACTGTCTAGGGGCTCAAGAAAAGAAGCACTGCTTCTTCTCGACAGATTAAAGACATTTATCAGTCTTCACAGTGAATCCATTGCAAAATATACGTGTGAGTGTGAAAATTGTATTGGATTCAAGATTATAGGAATCAACTAGAGGATACAATCCCTAATGCATTCTCTTAATAAAAATAATCTTATTCATGAATGCATTATGCATTTATGCTATAAACACGTAACCTCTTTCATTTGTACCTCATAAAATTCCCTTTTCAGGTAACATTCAGCTTGGTCCTAAATTTAGAACAAAAAGGTGAGCGCGTGAGTTAGAAATGGCTGTTGCAGATGATTTCTAGCTGCAGTGCGAGCATTGGACGTGGAGTCAGTTGCTCTTATATTTAGGATCCTAAAGTACATTTAACATGCTGCTTCGAGGTTTTTTTAAATGTTGGCATAAAAATTTTTCAATTTTGCTATATATCTCACCCTCCATGCCTAAGTTCTTGCATGTCCTCATGCATGAATATAAAAGAAAATAAATAGGACAGGGAGTAAATGGGTAGAGATCACCTAGAATTGCTCCTGAATGTTAACGTTTAGCACCGACCAACCTGATAGTATGCCCTATGTGAAAAGGAAATATGCTGAAAGAAAAATATGCTATGTATAAAGCAAGTATGTATAGGGTGATGAAGAATGTGGGTAGATGTTGAGTTTAATGCCCTCAGCTAGGCAAAAACTCAATTAGTTGTCCCCAATGAGATGAATGACTTCGTCTGCTGGAGGAGGTTCCTAGGCCAATAGTGGCTTGAGGCACTGGCCATTGACCGTAGAAACATGCCCAAATTTTGGGTCCATGATTTGGACTGCCCCTTTAGGATAGCATTGAATCACAACGAATGGGCCAATCCTCTTGGACTTGAGTTTCCCTATAAAAAGTTTCAGTCATGAATCAAACAACCAGACCTACTGGTTGGGCGTGAATGCTTTCCTTTGGATGTGGCGGTCGTGAAAGGCCTTGGTCATATCCTTGTATATCGATAATTTCTCATAGGCCTCCCATCGGATTTCTTCTAATTCGCTGAGCCAGAGCTTCCTTTCATGACCTCTCGCATCGAGGTCACGGTTACATTTTTGTACTACCCAAATGGCATGGTGTTCCAGCTCGATAGGAAGGTGACAGGCCTTACCATATACCATGCGATATGGCAACATTTTGAGTGGGGCCTTGTAGGTGGTCCGATATGCCCAAAGTGCATCAACTAATTTATCAGACCAGTCCTTCCTATCTGGTTTAACCATGTTCTGGAGAATCAGCTTGATTTGATGGTTAGACACTTCAGCCTGCCCATTGGTCTACGGATGATATGGGGTGGCTATACAGTGATGTACCCTGTATTTCTTTAGTAATGTCATAAAGTGGGCATTGATGAAGTGGTTGCCCCCGTCGCTAATCAAAGCGTGGGGTGTTTTGAATCTTGTAAAGATGTATTCCCATACAAAAGCAATGACGGTTTTATGATCAGCCCACCTCGCTGGGATGGCTTTGACCCACTTCGAGACAGTCAACAAGTAGCAATATGTACTCGAAGCCGTGTAAATTCAAAAAAGGGCCCATAAAATCGATGCCCCAAACATCGAACACTTCTACAACCAAGATGGGTTGGAGAGGCATCATGTATCTCCTCATCATAGAACCAGTCAACTAGCATCGTTTACAGCACTGGGCATACTTGTGCATATCTTTAAAGATAGTTGGCCAGAAAAATTCTGATTGCAAAATTTTTGTAGTGGTTTTCCATCCCAAGAAATCACCACCACAAGTGTCGTAATGGCAAAAAGATAACACACTAGGGATCTCCAAATCAGGATGCATCTTCTAATAATCTGATCAGCTCCAATGCGAAAGAGTAATGGATAGTCCCAGAGGTAGAATTTGGCCTCCGCTATGAATTTGAGTTTCTGGTTCTTAGATAAATTCGTGGGAATATTGCCTGCAACAAGATAGTTCACGATATCCATGTACCAGGGAAAATCAACAAAGTGAATTGCCAAAACGGTTTCATCTAGAAATTGATTTGCAACAGGAGGGGAGGATGGGATGTGGGCTAGGTCTAGTCTAGATAAGTGATCGGCCACAACATTTTATTTTTTGGCTTTTTCACAAATTTCAATATTAAACTCTTGCAATAGAAGGATCCATCTGATAAGACAAGGTTTGGCATCCTTCTTTGCCAGCAAATGCCACAATGTGGAGTGGTCTATGAAGATTGTTACTCTGGACCCTAATAGGTATGATCGAAACTTCTCCAACCCGAATACTATTGCTAGTAGCTCCTTTCCAATGACAGTATAATTACACTAAGCCTCATTAAGCATCTCGCTAGCATAGTAGATGACAAAGGGTTGTTTCTCTCGACGATGGCCTAAAACAGCTCCGACGGCGAAATCAGAGGTGTCGCACATCATCTCGAAATCAAGAGGCCAGTGAGGAGGTTGGAGAATCCGGGAATCAGAGACAGCGCTTTGTAAAGTCTCGAAGGCATTGAGACACGAGGTGTTGAATTCGAATGGGGTATCGGCTACCTGGAGATTCATCAATGGTCGTGCAATTTTTGAGAAATAACATATAAATCTCTAGTAAAATCCAATGTGACCTAAGAATGATCTTATCTGCTTGACCGAGCTAGGTGGGGGTAATCATGATATGACTTCAGTTTAGCTCGGTCAACCTCGAGTCCATTGGCAGAGATCCCATGCCCTTGTACAATGCCATCCCTCACCATGAAATGGCTCTTCTTCCATGAGAGTACTACATTTACCTGAACACATCGCTTCAGGATCTTGGTGAGGTTATCAAGACAAGACATGAAGTCATCTTCAAAGATAGAGAAGTCATCCATGAATACCTCCACGTAGTCCCCAATCATGTCAGAGAAGATAGCCATCATATAATGCTGAAATGTTGCTGGTTCGTTGTAAAGGCCAAAGGGCATCCACTTGAAGGTGAATATTACGAAGGGACATGTGAAAGTGGTCTTGTCTTGATCTTTCGGCCTAATCGCTACTTGATTGTACCCGGAGTATCCATCCAAGAAGCAGAAGAAACTGCGTCCGGCTAACCATTCCAAGATCTGATCAATGAATGGTAAAGGAAAGTGATCCTTCTGGGTGCCCTGTTCAATTTTCTGTAATCTATGCAAACCCGCCATGATGTCGTGGTGTGAGTTGGGATGGATTCGTCCTTATCATTTTTCACTACGATGAGTCCTGCTTTCTTAGGCACTATCTGGATCAGACCCACCCATTAGCTGTCAAAGATTGGGTATATAATACCTACATCCAGCCATTTGATGATCCCCTTCTTAACAACCTCTGGCATGTTGAAGTTTAGCCATCTTTGAGGTTGTCTCGAAGGTTTCACCCCCTCATAGTGTAAATGTGATGAGTGCAATACGAGGGGCAAATACCGTGGAGATGAGCAATACCCCACCCTATGGCATCCTTATGGTCTTGTAACACAACAATCAGTTGATGCTCCTGTTCTTGGGTTAAGTGAGCACTAATAATGATCGGATATGTCTCACTTTCACCCAGGAACACATATTTGTGTGAGTTAGGTAAGGGCCTCAATTCAATAAGGGGTGGATCAAAATTTGAAGTGGGGGTGGGAGTTGGAATGGGAGGAGCAGAATCAGAGGTGGAAGTCTGATGATTTGAATATGCATAAATTCCTGCTGATTAGCCACATGTATAGTGGTTGGCCATGACTGTGTTGACGAGAAACCCGTTCACACTTCTTGCATTAACAGTGGTGATTCAGTACTGTGCGGATCAGGAGAGCCAAAGTCAGGGATGTTGTGGTCAGAAATACATCCGCGACAATCGGATCCTTGGGTAGATATGTGCAGTGCAATAGTCTCAGTCCCGAGTGGATTGAGGTCAAAGAACCCTGATAGTGCAAATGAATGAGACATTAGGTTGTCACAAAGGAGCCCAATGTTACCACAGTGTGTTGGTTCTTCATCTTCACCATCCTCCTTGATACAATCACAGTCGAAGTTCCTTAATGCCCTGAATATGTCAAGTCTAAGTCACTCATTACCTAGGGTTATCTCCATACACCAGGATGCACAATCAATGTTTGCTCGAGTTGTTGCCAGAAATGGGTGACCCAAAATAATTGGTGCATCACGGAGATTAGGAGGGACTTCCAAATCTAGAATGAAAACGTCTGTGGGAAAGCAGAAGCTGCAGACTTTCATGTTCATGTTATCAACCACCCCCCTCAGTGTTTTCACTGATCTATCATCCAACTGAATCATGACTGAGGAGGGTTTTAACTCCTCGAATCGAAATCGATCATATATGGCGGTGGGAGTCAGGTTGATGGACAAACCCAGAACTACAAGTTCCCGATCAAATGGAGAATCTTGCAAGAAGTAGGAAATGAGTAGGGTATCAGGGTCTTTCTTTTTCGGTAATAAGTCAGCTAGAATCACGGTGCTAGCCTCCTTCGATAGTACCACCTGTCATCCTATTCTCGATTGTCGCTTCGAGGTACAGTAGTCCTTAAAGAACCTAGCGATAGCGAGAATGTGATCAATAGCCTCAAGGAGAGGGATAGCGGGAATATGCACTTCCTTAAACATTGACTTCAGATCCTCAAAATTCCACGTATCCTTTTTCCGTACTACATTTTTTGTCAGAGCCTTGGGAAGAGGAATGGGAATCTCAAGGTCAAGTGGTTGCTTGCCCTTATCAGCCGTAGATGGTTCCTAAGATGAAGAAGTTGAACCATCCTGCGGTGGAGGGCATGAAAAACCAAGACCCACTTGCCTAACTGGTTGGTCGTATGCCTCCTTTCCGCTCCTCAATGAAACAGCTTTTGCATCAACTTGCTGTCCATGAGGTGGTGGAGGAGCGGAAGGTCATGAGTATGCGGGGTTCTACATCATAGACCGCTAGCCTTAAGCATAACCAGGTGGTGTAGGAGGCACTTGTAATATGGCATGGGCCTGTCCTTGTGGTGCCTGAAACCTAGGCAAGGCACCCTAGTTCTACACATATTGCAGGTTCGGGATAGGTTGGGAAGGCAAGGCTCCATGGGTCCTATGCTCCTGCAACAGCTGGTTCTACGTGATCTGTATCGTCTGTATCTAGTTGGCCATTGCCTTCATGATCTGCAAGCTATCCTACGTAGGCTTTCATATCGATTCTTGTAGCTCCTCTTTCAGTGCCTCCAAAGGGTCGGCCCTCTTTGGAGGGTGACTTGTAGCTTAATGCACCGGTTGATAAATAGAGTGTGATTGCTGCTATTGAGATGGGAATGGCTACTGTCTAGGGTACGTGTTCTATGCATTCCCGTACTGCCTGGTCTGGTAGTGTGGATCATGATGTGGTCTCTGTGAGTTACCTAACCATGAGAAGTTCGAATGCTGGTGCTAACCAGGGTTATACGTCACTGAGTATGAGTTATTATGCATGTATCCTTGAATAGCGTTGATGTCTTCGTAGGCCGATGACATCTGAGGCATATATTCATCAAGGGAATACGCATTATAATTATCATGTGGTGCATAACCCTGATCATATGGTGCCAGATCAGGATAGTTCGCGAGATCCTGGTACGTGGGGTCCCGTGAATATGTAGGAGGTGCATCCCGAGTAAGTAGATTAACTCGAGCAAGAGGAGCTCGGGGTGCATAAGAAGGTCTCAAGGTAGTAGAATTTTCGACTAGATCCTATTGACCTCTAGCTAGGTCATCAAGCTTCTTTCCTAGCAAATCCACCTTTCCCAGCTACTTGGCGATAATTTCCATATCAGCTCGAACAAACTCTGCTTGAGCCACATGGACACTAACTTGCTGTTGTCCAGGCTGCTAGAACTGGTTCATTGATGCGGCATTCATTGAATTCTCCGCTAGAGACTTGAACAGCTCAAATGCATTATTTTTGTCTTTTGCGAGGAAATTCTCACCACTAGGTGCATCAGCCTTCTAAGCACTAAGCACACGAGATGTTGACACGAGGCACACCCGCAGTGCTTTGTTGAAAGCTTGTGTGATTACGCATTCCAATCATGTGTTCATTCGCATGTTCTTAGAGAACGCCTCTGATCACGCCACACAGACGCTCCCTCGCCATGGGATCATCATCCGACGGTCAATAGAGCTTGCGCCTCCACAGCTTCTTCAATTTCCGTGAAGCACGGATCAAACGTGCACTCCTCTCTCACATGAGTGGGTGCTAACTGTTACACTACTCCACTTGTGCCGCGTTTCCAAATCTTACGCAGCTGCTATTAGCCATTAGATGAAGATCCAACGGCTGATCTTTATTCCTCCTCGATAAAGCATAGGCGTGATGGCAACGTGACATGGTCATGGCTGTTGGATGGCGATCCAACAGCCCACAGCACATGGGGAAGTCTTCTAGAAGGGTGGGGTGGCGACGGGTGCTATGATGGTGCCATGTGGCATCATTGTGGCCATCCATCTCCTCTTCTTTGTAAATGGTGCTGTTGACTTTCGATCGAGATGATTTTTGCGCTGTTGGACTACGATCGTTGATCCGGATCCATCTATGCAGTTGAATTTTTCAACTGAGGCTTGGATCTTTATCATCTGGCTCCGTGTCCTATGTTCTTCTGTGGACTGAACAAGATGCTATAGTTGTCTGATAGAGACGATTTCGGAAGCATTGGACTCGTGTAGTTGTCCTGATCAGATCTATACGGTTTGATATGTCATCCATAGCTTTGATTCATCTGCAATTAATTTCATCTCTCATTTAGTGCATAAAATGACAATATTATCTGTGCAGCTAACAAACTAACTATTATGCGAATTACGACACTTATGCATGCATTGTTCCTAAGTTATGTTAGAATCTGACTTAATTTAGGTATTTTAGGTTGTGTGATTGCTATGCAATCAATGGGGCTTGGGATTATCTGTAGCTAGGTGCTATAGCAGAAAGACAAATAAATATGGGTTCCTAGAAGAAATGAAGATGAAGGTAATGGAGAAGACTGGTGGTTGGGGTATGAACAGAGTCATGTGTGAGTAAAATCATATGGGTCCTAATAATGGTGATAAATGGAAGGCATGACCCAAGTGGTGTGATCAAATCTAGAAGTCGAGGTCCAGTGATCAATATCTGTCTCTCCCAATGATGTTTGTGTATCATCCTTTCCTTTTACCTCTTCCCAATCATTCAATTCCAATTCCTAATTATCACATGATTCAGCAAAATTTTTAGCTTCCTCAGATAACTCATCATATGTAATCCCTAATAGTCTTTGAATCTCTTGAAAATCTTTTTCATGAGGAAATGTTTCCTCTTGCTCACTTTGATGGAATTGGGCATTAGATTTGATAGCAAGTTCCTCCATGAAATTGGAATGGGCTGAATCATTGATTGAAGAATCCTTAAGGTCTTTTTGATTTTGTTGTTTAGTGTATGTGATCTTCTGCATCAATTCATCAATGTGTCCATGGGTATCCTCAAATACAACAAAATCATATTCAGGCCAGTTAATGCTTGGTTCCTCAAAATGAAATGATTGATATTCAGGCCCTAAATCAAGATCAAGATCCTCAAATGAATCTCCTTTCTCAACTTCAATAGGGACATCAATATCATCCACCTCTGGTGTCTAATCAATAGAATCTGCAATGACAACCTCAGAATAAAAAATCTGCTGTGGCACACCGAACCCAAATTAAAATGTTTCTGATTTTTGTTGCTCATCCTTGATTCTATGAAGCTCTTTTCTTATATCATCATATTCTCTCATACTAGCTTCTTTTATGTCCTGAACCATTTTGATCAGATGAGTAATATGGGATTCATTGCAAGGGATAGGGGTTTGAATTGGGCTAGGTTGGTCAAGATAGTCAACCATGCTATCAAAGATTTGATCCTATATTGGGGGTGACTTTTGTGATCTAGTGGATTCTTGATACAGGTGATGTAGTCCTACCTAAGTGTCAATTGCCATGGTTTCTTCCGAATCATCCTCCTAATCAATTTCCATATCATCTAAAAAATACCCCAACTTCATTTTCTTAGGTGCGGCATAAATATCAAAATAAATCTTCTCATTGCCGCTACTCATTTCCATACATCTTAAGTAACAATCAATTCATTCATTGACTGTAGCCAAGAAAGGGCGACCCAGAATGATGGGTGTATCACTTAGCTTCTCTAGTATATCCATGTCTAAAATAATAAAATCAATTGGAAAGCTAAGATCCTGCACTTTAATGATCACATCAGGAACTACCCCCTTAGGTGTGTTAATGGAGTCATCTGCCATTTTATTGGTGACAGGTGTGGTGTAGATCTCCAAGTCTGGTACGGTCAAAAAGGGTAGTAGGAATCAAACTGATTGATGACTCGAGATCCACAAGGGCTCTGTTGAAGGTGAATCCCTTGATGGCACAAGATATGAAAGGTTTTCTCGGGTTAGGCTTTTTAAGTGGTAGAGTGCTAGAAACAAATGCACTCATGTGAACAAATAAAACCACCTCTTTAGGTGTGCAAGTCTTTTTCTTTTCTTTTGACTCTTTCTTTAAGGCCCCAGGAAATAGGTCAAATCAACTTCAGGAAACTTTTTCTTCTCTGAGTCTGAGTTAAAGCTGGATGCAGGTTTGGTCTTAAGATTTTTGGTTGAGCTCGAATCAGATCGTTTGGGTGGGCTCCTGGCTTTCCTCTTTCTTTTAGAGGCTAAAGAATTGGCACCTACACAATGGCACATGTGATAAATTTGAGGAGGTGTTGGAAGAATAGGTAGAGAACAAGAGTTAAGAGGAGTGTGCATACGGGGATAGAATGATTCTTGAAGTCTCTTATTTGATCCCCTTGAGATTTCACTTGTTTTTCCAGATTAGTCAGCCTTTCTTCATTTTTCTTATCAAAGTCCAACAAAATGTTCATGATATCATCAAGGGTGGTTGTGGGTTGGGTTGGACTAGATGGTTTCCCTAAAATGGATTGAGTGGAATATTGGGTTGGCCTAGATTGATCTGAGTTTGATTTTGTCCTTGTGGAGGCCATGAAAGATCGGGATTGTCTCTCCAATTAGGGTTATACAAATCAAGATATGAATCAAAGTGTGTATCACACTGCATGGGGCTAACTATAGAAGTAGTCAAGTGAGAACCTGATGTGTGGTCCTGTACTTTTGATTTGTTATTCAAATTCTTAAGCAAGATATCATCAAGTACAGGTGTATCAGAAATGGTGCATTTCCCAAATGATCTACCCAAAACATGAAGTACGTCCAAATTCTTCTAGGTTGGTTGAGTCTAAGATGCCTCCCTAGGGTAGCAGAGCCAGTAGAGTAGCTAGTGGATCCAAAATATGGGTCACCAGTTCCACTAGGTTGGGTGTTCTAGGTCTCTTGTACCTTGGAGGGGTGATATTATTGTGCCAGACATTGTCTAGTTTGCTCCAATAGCTTGGTAGGTTGATCTTCCAACTGGAATTCAGCAACTATGGCCTTAAATCGATTCTGATCTAGATAAGGGTTAGATTCATATGGTTTAGGTTCTAGGTAAGCTGAAGAATAAGGAGTATGAGAATAATCATATCCCAACTACTGAAGATGAGTCTCCCAACCAGGAGGAGTCTCAACCATGGTTGGGTTGGGAGATGGAGAAGGATCAGTGTATAGGTTCATCATCATTAGAGGGAAGAAGAGAAAGGAGATAAGAAAAGGTCTTCCTCAGGAAGACACAACCAGCTACAAGGGGCTAGTGAAAATAAGGCAATGGCCTTGGAATCAAATGTGGTCCTTAGAGTCAAATGACCAGATTTTTTGTTAAGCTTTTAATTCTTGAAGAAAATTTGTCAAGAGACCGACTGAAAATGATTTCTACCTCTTAAGCAAACCCGACCAGGCTATTATGAGGCGAATAGGAAGGTTCTTCCTTCGACTTTCACCTCTGGATCCTTGATACTACTTAGCCGTAGTCGTTTGACACTACCTTGCAGGTTAGACACCAGGTTTGGCCAAAGAGATTATGACCACCGAGTAGCTAAAAGACGAATGCAGGTTAATTAAGATTTTCTTTATAGATTTCAACCTTTTTTTTTTTTCACGTTGGGGTTGATAAGCTTATATTTGTGAGCTAATTAAATGTCTAAATGCCTAAACATTAAGGTAACACATCCATTTAGATAGTATGCATTAGCATGTAAATAAGTTAGAATATAAGTTGGCATGTATGCATTTCACATGCATTGTTAGGAATAATAACTCATTTAGCAAACTTTGTAGGTTCAAACATAAATTTGCCAATATTATTTGTTTATTGATTTCATCTTTACGGATGCAGGTGGCTGACGTTATGAGGGAGGATGCCATTGAAGGTTGCCATTGAAGCAGCCGGGAGGAGCGGATCTGACGTTAATGGCCACGATGCTCCTCCGCATCCAATTGGTTTGAAATCCATCCAACCACTTTAAGAAGAGAAACATATCATCGGGCTCGAAGAGACGTCGCCCCACTCCACCACCGTGCACTCCACTCCACCATCGTGGTCTCCACAGCCGAACTCCACCACACCGTGGGCTAGCAAGGGGACAGCTTGCCGTGCCAAGTCGGTGGATTCATGCCAACACCGTGCGTGAGCCTTCACGGCTCCACTTCACCATGAGTGTGGCCACCCCGGTGGTGTGACCATCGTCTTCTTCTTTTCCTTCAAAGGAACCCAACTCATCTGCTGCCTCACCGTGCCTTCCAAACACCTCTGGCTATGCCCATCACCACCTCCTTCACCAGCGTGCCTCGCACCCATCCACTCCACGCACTTACATGCTTGCACAACAACTGCATCACCATGCAACAAACAACATCACCACCACAGCAGCCATCTTCCCCTCCAGTTAAGACGTCTGGGAAGTTTCCCAAACGTCTGAAGCCCATCCCCATCTAATCTTCTTCTTCGTTCTTCTTTTGCAACCTCATCAATCCCATGATGCTTCTCCGCCCACACGCTTCAGAGCACACCACACCTGTAGCAACAAAGCACACCTGTAGCAGCAATCATCTCCATGTGTGTGCGCGTGCCTTTGCTCCTTCCTCGCTTCCAGCCGCACGCCGACCTACTCTCCAATGGCTGCTGAAACAACCACTGCCATCCTCCTCACACGTCACCAGTAGCTGGCCTCGCCTCCTCGCACACCATTGCACTCACCCACCCACATGATAGCGCGTGGCCACACATAGCTGAACACCTGTGCACACCGCAGTAGGAGCCATTCACCACCACGTCAATGTTCATCTTCTTCCTCAGAAGGACCCATCTCCACCACCACATAACAGCCACCTCAAGCTACCGAACAGGCTGCCAAACTTACCGCTAACATCGCAATACTCCTCACTGCATTCCACAGCATCTTCCCCCACATCCACTATCACTGGTATCGCCCACACAGCCACTGGCAGAATTCCACGTCACCAGTGTTGCATCTCCGTTCAGCCAGCCTTAGCCACCTCGCGACTCGCCACCACCACCTCCGCGAAGTCCTCGCTCCAATTGACCTATAGCAAGCTCCACCCCTCCTATCATCCCTTGTTCCGTGCGCACGCCTAAGGGAAAGTTTCTCCCCTATTTTGCTACAGGAACCATTCCATTAGTTTTTACATTGCTTGCCATTGCCACTTCATTCATATATCATTAAATCAATTAAATATTATGTGATTTTGATGAGAATGCCCCTCCTCTTTCGTAAAATAACTATTGCAATATTATCTTACATGATTCCGTTCATTTAAAAAGTTTTCTTTATTTTATTCAACGGATGTCATTCCCCAGAAGCAGCATTTATATTTACAGTGATTGTTTTTATCAATCTTTATTTTGGGATTTCATTTTTAGGCATAAGAATTTCATGATAACCATGTTATTAAACATTAATATAACTTTAAGTGATTTCCTGAAAAGGAGGTTTGAGCTTGATTATGATTCTATTGCTTGGGAGAATATATTTGAGAATTTTCTCTTGACATCTTGTGCGAGTTTGTAATAGACATTGCTACCCTGTGGATACGACACAATCGTTCGTGAGTGGTTAATTTTACTTGTTTTGATTAGTCAATTTTCCATCACTTAGAAATACAATGACAAATCATCTTAATCATCATTTTCGAAAGCGAAAATTGACTCGTCAGGGGTGTTGAGTAAATGGTCAACAAGGTGACTCAACTCACTGACTAGTAAATGGACTCGATTGAGTCCACACTAGTCTATGTGGTCTCTAAATGTGACCCGAAAGGTTAAACCTAGGTTTCTTGCAATCTGACTAAGCAGACCACAACAAAATTCAAAATATTCTCTCAAATGCAATTTGAATTCAAATCAAATAAATATTGGTAGGAAGATTCCTTTTTCAATAGACTTTTTAGAGAATACTTTTCAGAATTTTTACTATTCTAAATAAAAAAATATGAATTTCTAACTAACTGGGGGTTAGATCTAGAAATTTGACCCTATGTTCATTTTTCTCTTTGAAATAGTATCAAACGAGATCCACAAATTTAGAAAAAATATTCAGATTGAAGATGACCTGATAATCTTTCAAACCCCACCAATTTTAGGTCAATCAGATTGTGTGCCATTCGGAATCTCTTTTTGAAAATCAGAATAATCTGGATCGTAGTCTATTCTACCCTCGTACACTTCTTAATTTTTAAAAATTCCATAAATCAAATTTCTTCAAAAAAATAGTGGCAATGAAAAGATAATTTGAAAATCTATCTACAACCTGAATTTCAAAAATTTTGGATCATCAAATGAATTTTAAATTCGTAGAAAAACTCTAGCCAAATTTCTAAAAATAGCCATAAGTATTTTCAAAGTGTTTTCCAAGGGAATAAAGCCTTTCCACCAAAACTCCTTTTTTTCAATTTCTTTTGTGAATTTTTTTTGTGATCTTTTTTCTTGCAGATTTTTGCTTTTTTTTGTTCAAAATCAAAAATATAACCTAAGATTCAAAGTAAATCCTAAACCTATGGGATGGTGTGTATTTGAATATCTTCACCTCTGCTAGGTGCATGCGTAGAATCCTTGTTGCGTATCTGCACACCAAAGAAACAAAGGAATCAAGTTAGCAATTAATAAGAAAATGCGTTGCCTCCCCGATAACGATGCCATTTGTTGGAATCGTGAAATCATGATTTTGAATTGATATATCATAGTATAGTGCGAAATCCTATCCAAACAAAAATATTATTTTAAGAAGACGGTGAGTGTCCCAGTCAAACTCAAGGAGGCATGATTAATAATTCCAAAACAAATTTCTAACTCAATTTGTTGAATAATCTAAGCCTAAGCCTAATTACTAACATGGCGCAACATATAATCATTGATACTTGCCACAATTTAATCGATAATAAAAGGAACTTTATTCTATTAACATATTCACAATAGTGTTGAGAATGTACAAAACTACTTCTAGAGACATGCTTGATGATCTATATATATGTGAAATGCAAAAGAATCTAGACTAGACATTACAAGAGGAGGGCGATGATGGTGCTCTAGCAAGTAGTGCTTCGGTGACCTTGGAGCTCAATGGAGATGAAAGGCACGTCGAAGAGAAGATGAGAGGGTGGAGAACCCTTCTTATCCTTGGCCATCCTTGACAATCTTCTGGAGAGGAGCTTTCTTCATGCTAATCATCCATAGAGGAGGAGAAGTACCCCTTAGAGAGGACTACAGGGACGACCTTAAAGAGCTTGTAGAGGAAGAGCTATGGAGGTGAAGCCTACGGGATCTCATGAGAAGAGCCTTGGGTGGCCACTATAGAGGTCCCTTTAGAGATTTTAGGTGGCTCATCTAGAGAAGTGCCGAATACTGTAGAATGGGCTCCATAGGTGGAGTCAACTTAGTTGGGGAGTGGTCTTCTTAGATCCATAATTATTTTTCCGCTCTCTCTTCCCCATTCGTGGAGCACTCGTGGCTAACCTCTCACCCCTATTCTGGAAGTGAATCCTCGCTGCAACACAAGCCTACCCTATCTCTCTTCCTTCCGACTTCGCATTCCTTTGGCGGAGCAAGTCATCCCCTAAGTAGCCATCGAGAGCAATTCTCTCTCCTCCTTTTTACCGCTTTCATGGCATAGACTTATATTCTACAATTAGCTATAATAAACATTGCTTTGATTTTATAAAATAGTGTTTTCTCCCTCTCTCTCTCTCATATTCTACTAGTAGAGAAGTTAGGTAGAATTATTCCAACCTGATTTTTGCCTTATTTAAAATACCAAAAAAATTAGAAAGGCATAAAATACCAAAAAGAAATAAAAATCAAACATGGATTTTCTTAATCAAACGTTTGTCTCCTTGTGTTCAACTCGAGACTCATCGAGTTTTGATAAATTTTATCTGATACCCAAATTTTCGTAACTACAATGATAGGTTTTCTGAACTTCGATTTTCTCATGAATTTTCCAACTCATCAACTGGAAATGAAGGAATAATCATTAGAGACTTCCATGCATCAAAAGATTCAAACTCGAAAACATGCCTTAAACATTAAATTTCATTATGGAAACATGGTTTAGACAGATATCAAGTTCATAACTACTGACAAAGAACCTCAACTATAGATTTACAACTCTTTGATGCATACAAAAATCAATCTTTCAATACATGAATGCTTCTGAAATATTTAAATTCCTTTAAAGACTCATCTCAACTTGAAATAGCAACTGGAAGTGAGAAAGATTTTGCACCGGCAGCAGCACATGAAAAACTCACAATTTTATCCCATTCGGTATAAATTGATGCGATAGGGAGGAAACTATGGAACTTGAAAGTCCCTCTGAAGGTACAAATCTTTTTGTGGTTATGCAGAAGAGATGGATTGATAATGGTGACTTGCGCCAAAGGAGGATGGGAACACCTGCCCAATTTTGTTAGTTATGTGTATTACATAACAATAGTAGCTAACACATCTTTTCTTCGTGTACAGTGACAGATTATGTGTGGCGAGCCATCTGTAGGAAATCGATCCCCACCTGGGAAAATTTATGGGATTCTTTTTTATTGTGTAATAAGCCACATGTGTCTATGGTGGCAGTATTATGGTGTGTTTGGAGAGCAAGAAATTAACAGTTATTTCTGGAGAGGCCAACGTGTGTGGAGCATATTGTTAGTAATTGTTGGTCTCTCATACATATGTGGGGATTAACCCTATAATCTCTTTCTTTATCTATAGATAATAAAAGCTCTCTTGGACAGCTATCGATGATTTGGTAGCTCTCCTTTCTTTTTCAAAAGAAAAGATCTATAAGATGGGTGTTCCAAGAGGTTTAAATAGTCATTATTATGGCTACGACTGACCAAAAGTAATTAATCTGATATAAAGTTCAAGATGCATAATTTAAACATTTTCAAGCATCTCCTTTATAGATCTACGCACTAAAAATATTGCAAACTCAACTCAAACTTTCGATTACCCAAAAACCACCCACAAACCATGATTATTTGTTAATTAAATCCTGGCTCAAATCAATTCAGTGTATAATTTTTATTTATTAGACATTTCAAATCATTATCGAAAGCTTTAAACCTTGAATCAATCACTGAACTGTTAGAATCGTGAAATCACGATTTTGAATTTAAACGTCATAGTATAGCACGAAATCCGATCCAAACAAAAATATTTTTTTAATGGGACTGTGAGTGTCCCAAATGAACTCAAGGAGGCGTGATTGTGAATTCCAAAACAAATTTCTAACTCAATTTATTGAATAATCGAAGCCTAAACCTAATTACTAACAAGCCGCAACACAATCATTGATACTTGCCACAATTTATTCAATAATAAAGGGAACTTTATTCTATTATCATATTCACAATAGTGATGAGAATGTACAAAACTACTTCTAAAGACATGCTTGATGATCTATATATATATGAAATGCAAGAGAATCTAGACTAGAGATTAAGAAAGGAGGGCACCGACGGTGCTTCGGCGGGGAGTGGTTCGACGGCCTTGGAGCTCGGTGGAGATGAGAGACATAATGAAGAGAAGAAGAGAGGGTGGAGAACCCTTCTTCTCCCTGGCCATTATTAAGAAGCTTTTGGAGAGGAGATTTCTTCTTGCTTGTCATCCACGGAGGAGGAGAAGTGCCCCTTGGAGAGGACTATGGGGATGGCCTTGGAGAGCTAGTGGAGGAAGAGCTATGGAGGTGAAGCCAAAGGGATCTCATGAGAAGAGCCTTGTGCAACCACTATAGAGGCCCTTTTATAGATTTAGGTTTCTCAACTAGAGAAGTGTCGAATACTCTAGAATCGGCTCCATAGGTGCCATCAACTTAGTTGGGGAGTGGTCTTCTTTGATCAACAATTTGTAGATCTAAGAATAGACTAAGTGGCCATGCTATTTTTAGCATCCAAAGGTTGGCACCACTTGGGGAGTGTGCACACCCTTTGGAGAATATTCTAGAGAACTCTAGAGTTGGCGGCCTCTTGGTGGTGTTGTGGGTGCATTGGGTTAGGTCTAGGTAGGTTAGTTTAGCCTATAAGGTTAAGTCCTAACCTAATTAAGTGTATATCAGTGCAATTGAGTTAGGAACTCCCTAATTAGACTCTAGGGTTTTCGGGAAATGGTCTAACATAGTTGGGTTGGTGCTAAGGGTAGTGGAATGGGCTTGGAAGGTCTCTAGTTAGGCTTCCTAGGGTGTTGGGTAGGGTTTCTAGGTCAAAAGGAATGAAATAGTGCATATGATTTCAAAAATAGCAACTAGAGAACACCTATAGACATCTAATTATTATGTCAGATGATTTATACTTGAAAACTAGATGTCCAGATAGAGAATTAGAGGTGCAATTCTAAGTGAATACTTGAGTTGGGTTCTGGTGAGTGATTCTACAAAGATTTCATGTCTGGACATCCTGAACTATGCTGGAAAGTGTATTCAGGGTGTTTTAGGGTAGGTTTTGGTTCCTAAGTGTGTGGGAGACCTAAATAGGTTTTGCACTCTTGTTTCCTAGGGTTTCTAAGGTCATTTTTTTTTAAACTGATAGGAAAGCTATCGTATTACGATAACAATCCGGGAGGGCATTTTATTGATAAGGAGATAAATAAAAAAAATTACAAATCAGATCCCCATCTACGTATGAGGGACCAGCACTCATTTATAATTTTCTCACAACATAATGGTCTCTCTTGAAATAACCTCTCATTTCTCACCCTCCACATGCACCAAAGTGTTGCGGCCATGCACAGGTGCGGCCTCTCCGAAATTAAAAAATTGTGCCACAATGAATCCCATGGGGGGAGTGGTTCCTGACAAATCCTCCTCTATATCACATCAATATTCAAACAAGAAGGAAAAATGTGGCTAAGACTGTTGATGTGCATTCCACATAAGTGGCATTCATGAAGATTTGCACCCATCCTTTTGTGCCTTAGATCACTTGTTATCAAGCCCTCCCTTCTACATAGCCAAAGAAAAATTTATACCTTGAGTGGGATCTTCAAGAGCCAAATTTTCTTATCAATGTGGTCATTTCCCCAACCTCTGCCGTCATCCATAATCCTTCCATAAGCACACTAGACATATATATTCCATCCCAAGCATAGCTATCTTCCACACCAAGTCTGGGTTTGAATCTTTCTAGGTCGGAAATCATGTTTAGTCTTTCTTCCCATAGCTAGGTGCCCTCCCTAATATATTCAGCTTCGTTCAATTGCCAAAAGTTATCTGTTTCAGATCAGTAGTAGTTCACAACACCTATTTTGTCCCTTGCTACAGCAAATACCCTTGGGTAGGACTCTTTTAAAGGGCCCAGTGAGGACCATTCTTCACACCAGAAATCAAATGTCCTGCCATCTCCTAGCATGGGCTGCAACAGATGCCAGTTACACTTAAGAGCCTTAATTATAGGCTGCCAAAATGGTGAGGGCATGTTAGGATATAACCTCTTCAACGCACTGTTGGATTGACTAGAGCTATCTTCAATTAACTCGGTCCATGGCTTCTCTTCCCCATTCAGAACTTTTATAGCCCATTTGATCAATAAGGCCTCATTAAATTCTTTTAAAGCTTTGATTCCCAACCCACCACTTTCCTTAGGCTGGCAGATTTGCTCCCACTTCAAAGGCTGCATAAATCTACCTTCATGTTTGGCACCTTTCTAGAAGAACCTCTTTTGCATTAAATCCATGCGCTTCTGGATAGACTTTGGAGCTTTGAAGAGGGAAAAGTAAAAAATAGGGATCGAGGTAATAACAGAGTTCAGTAAGATGAGTCTGCCACCCTTAGATAAGAACTTGTTGTTCCACCCTTCCAACTTGATTGAAATTTTATCAAAAAGAGTGTTCCAGTCACATTTTTTCATTTTTGAACATCTTAGAGGTAGCCCGAAGTATCTGATGGGTAGGTTGGTATGTGGAGTCCCCAAGATATCAGAAATAGCTTCTTGTTCTTACTCATTCAGACCAAAACATACCAGATTGGACTTCTCCCTATTTAATTTCAAACCTGAAATGTCACCAAAGATATTAACTATATGGCCTAGTGTACAGGCTTCACCCTTTGTCCCCTCGATGAAAAAGACTGTATCTTCTGCATACTGGAGAATAGGAGCCATGGCTCTCTTGTTAGAAAGAGAGTATCCTATAATAATGCCCGCCTTAGAAAGTTTGCAATCATATCTTGCCAGACCATCAATAGCAAGGTTAAAATCCAAAGGGGCCAAAGGACATCCTTGCCTCACACCACACTACGGCTGAATCTAAGCCCCACAAGGCTTCCCATTGATCAAGGGAGTCAAAGAAGTAGTAGTGATGCACCTTTTCAACCATTGGATCCAGAGAGGGGGAAATCCTCCTTCTCTTGAAAACCTCCCACAAATAGGACCATGAAACATAATCATAGGCCTTACGAAAATCAACTTTCCACATAAAGGCTTTACATTTCCTTTTGTGCCACCCACATACCATCTCCTAGGCCATGATGAATGATTCTTGTAAGGATCTGCTAGGGAGGAATGCTGATTAGATTGGATGAATCCAATCCTACAGGACGGGCCATAGCCTATTTGCCAAGATTTTGCTCACCACCAAATAAATGGAGTTCGAGAGAGCTATAGGTCTGAAATCTTGGAATTTCTCTGCACCTTTTGTCTTTGATAGCAAGAAAAGAAAAGTTCTGTTGATCTTATCAAAGCTAGAGTTGCTCCCCTCAAATTCCTTAATAACATCCATCACTTCTTTACCAACCACACCCCACACCTCCTTATAAAAAAAAACTTGGATACCATCATGACCAAGAGAACCTTCATTATTTAAATCTTTAATGGTAGCCACTATTTCTTTCTCACTGATGGTTGCTGTCAAACTAGACACTTATACCTCAGAGACTCTAGGTGAATCACTCGCCGCCATTCTCCATAGACCTCTCCCTGTTGCTCGTGACGAGTCTCTAAAATATTTGATGGCCTCAGCTCTAATATCTGGCATAGAGGAGATTCTCTGACCATCCTTGATTATGGAGGAAATTAAGTTGATCCTTCTACAAGAGCTGGCAGCCAAGTGAAAGAATTTGGTGTTGGCGTCCCCCTCTTTAAGACAAGGTTGCCTAGATCGTTCCCTCCAAACCATCTCTAGTTTTAAAACCTCCTCAGCCACCCATCCTTCCACATTTTTCTAGCTTTGAGTTCTTAGTCAATTAAAGGAGAAACTGCTTCTTTTGCATCAAGGCCTTGGATTTCCAGCAGTGCCTCATTGCGACTCTGGTGTCTCACAACAGACATTGCAACCCCATATTCCTTCAGCATTGTGCGTATAGAGTCAGCTTGGATGCCAGTATGATAGTGGCCGATGCATCCACATGTTTGGCCCTCCACCAGCCTTCAAGCATCTCACGAAATCCGGATTTTCTCAACCAGGATCTTCTAAACTTGAAATAAGAGCCAACATGCACTTGTTCCCCACTATCCCAAACCAGGGGCGTGTGGTTGGAAAAGGGGCATTCCAACCCATACACAGAGGGCAACTAAAACATATCCAACAACCCAGCATTACCAAAGAATTTGACAATTTTTGACATGAGGCTACTATCATTTCTCCAGGTGAATTCAATTCCAGAGGAGGGATATTCACTCAAGCCTAATGTCTGAACCATTAGTTGGAACCCAGTGGATGCACGGTCCACCATGCCATTTGGTCTATCCTTCCCCGTCAGAACACAATTAAAGTCTCCTCCCACAACCCATGCAACCCCATTCACATAATCTGTAGCTTCACTCCAATCTTCCCACATCTCGTACCTTGTAGAAGCATCACAAGGGCCGTAGACCCCTATAATGTAGAGGTCACTCCCCCCCCGATTCCTTCTGAATTTACAAGTCAGCATATGTCTAGCTATAGAGACCTCCAGCATTTGCAAAACATTTTTCCTTCACCACATAACAATACCCCCAGACCGACCATGTGAATTGAGCATCACATAGTCATTCGCACCACCAATCTTCATATCAGCCCAAGCCCTGTCTTCCTCGCTCTCTATGTGTGTCTCTTGAATAATAGCACAATCTATCTCCCATTCTCTCATATATCTCAAAAGGGAAGCCCTCCGGCTTTTGTCGTGCAACCCACGCACATTCCAAGAGAGAATCCTCAATATGTTTCTTGGGTGCCCCCCTTTTTGGAGTTCGGGGTTCTTCCAACCCTCATCACAGCTGCAATGGCATTTTAATCAAGTTTCAATGTTGTGTTTTGTCGCCTCTGTCTGAGCTTATACGGAGATCTACCCCTGCAAGTCCTGGATGCTGACCTTGCTCCAAATTTTAGACCTTCCACTACTGGCAATCTAGGTTGTAGACTCAAGGAATTCGCGGGAATCTCTTAAAGTACACACTAGTCAGATGTATCTACCCTTGGTATAGCAACATTCATTTCCTTTGCCTCAACTTCTTGTATCAGTGCCACTCCCATCCCTTCCTCCTTTTCCTCTGTGCGGTGATGATCCTTGAGTTTTTAAGGTTCAGGCGCCTCATTAGGGGTCCCATGACCCGGCTGTTGTGAGGCTGCCTTAGGATTCACAACCTCTGCATAAGATGCATTATTCTGATTGAGTCCCCCATAAGTAACGTCCATTGTGAAACTCAAAATCAACAGCCATAAACTCCCCCCACAGCAGAGGATAAGCTTCTTTGGCACAAAACCAACTTTGAACAAATCAACCAAAACATTTAGTATCTAGCCATCACCCTCCAACAATCCAATCTCAGCATCTTCGGCCAATGTAGCAAACTCTACTATCATAGCTGCCACCACCTCTTTTGATCTCAAATGTAATGGTAGGCCCCTAATTCCCAGCTTCCCCGATCTAGAGGTTGCTCTCTGGGGTGGCCAAAAGCAAGGATCCATCAAAGGGGGAAACCAACCTCCAAATCACCATCAATCCATCCAAAGCACTCGAGCAAAAATGTAAGCGTTCTACATCCGTCATCCCCAACCCAAAGAGCATAAAATGTGTATGGGAAAGAGACGTAATCTTCCAACCACCAGTCGACAAGGATAGAGAACTTACCATATGATGAATCCTTTCTAGGGAAGGACTGCCCGTCGTCACCTCTCTTACTAGAGCCCCTTGCAGCACAAGCACCGCCATCCTAATGTCATCACCCATGGGGATTTCCATGTCCATCGTGTGTCCCACATAGGTAGGTGGAGGCAAAGGCAAAAGCGGTGGCACCACAAACTTCATCGCCCTATTGTGCATGCTCGCCCTTCCCCTCTATTGTCCATGGCTAGCCGTGCAAGAGTCTCGTTTGTGGCCATGTCCCCCACATGCTAGGCAAACCAGGGGGAAGCAGCACACTGTCGCCATATATCCTCGACGTCGACCTCGGAAACATACAATTTCCTTATTGCCCCATGGCCTACCATCGTTAACTCGACTTCTGCTTGCCACCCTTCTTCCAGCAGCCATTGGACCTCTTCTTTCCTTCCTCCTCGAAGTCCTAGACCTCCGGGTTGTCCATCCTTCATAACCATGGATCCTCTCTCCTGTCACCCTAGGGTTGGCCTCCATTCCTCTTTGCAACGATGATTCGGATCACCCTCGGGGTTTCTAAGGTCATGGATAGGGATAGGGATAGTGTGGATAGAAACATGGATTATGCCATCCATCTTTTAGGTTTTAAGGCCAAGATGTTCTAATGAAAGTTGTCTTGGATTTAGGAAGGTTGTCCTATGGTTTCTAAGGATAGGGATAGGGTTATCCTCCTCACTCCTCTTGTTTGGATCAATCTTCTTCTCTCTTTATTGCCTTATTCTAGTCTATCTCAAATTCTGATTCACTTTATTACCTGCAAATAGCAACAAAAATATTAAATAGTAAGATAATCTCATCTTATTCTATATGAAATGATGCAATGAAAGATATGCATGATATGAATGCAATATTTACAAATTAGATAGGTTCTATGATTATTTAGGTTGATTAAGACATATGATTGCTTTGTAATCATGAACATAGGCATAACCATATAAGAATCACTTCAAATACATGCACAAAGCTTTGAACAATAGTTAAAACCCTCCTATTCCCTAGATTAATATGAGACTTGAAGATTTACCTCAAAAATTGCAAATCAAATAAAAGTCAATCAAAATCTGAATTCAATAGCTGCAATTGTTCTTTAAAGCATCTAGAACTCCATGAAACACAAATTAAGGCTTAGTACCTTCCAGAAAACCTTAACTAATCTTTTCTTTATGGACAACGAAGAAGGGAAGAACTAATTAGGCATCCAAATTAGTTATAAATTGATTCCATACCTTCTTTAAGATCCACTAAACCTTACTTACCCCTACATGAGTGAATTAAAATACATTGTGTTAACATTAGAATGTTGTCCAAGTGGGCTTTTAATCTGAGCTCATCATGATGATATGATCGTTTAAAAACCCTACACACCACTGATTGGTGTGTAGGAGTTATAGGCAATGCTTGAGGATAGTTTAGGTCATTGCAAGAGCCTTAAATCCATGCATCAAATTTTCCTTGGCTCCTGCTAGCCAGGCGATGAAGAAACCAGTACCAAAGGTAGAAATTAGGTGGGATTAAATCAAGCCATAAAAATGTAATCAAAGTAGCTCCAATCATTCCCAATAAATCCAATTAGACTTCTAAAACCTTAATTCACACAATTGTGTCAAATTAAAAACAAATTGGTTTTCAAACCATCTGATCGAACGTTGAAATTCAATTCAGATGGAAGGCTTTTGTGATCCAATGAAATGAATGGGAAGCCTTCCAAGTGGATTTGGCATGCCATGAGGTCTGATAGCTAAAATGCTTCAGGTATCATGGCTACTCTGATGAAGGGCTATGAATTGCAATTAAAAACAAGGAGTCAGTAAGAAGTGATCATGAGATGGTGGGGAGATTAGTGAACTAAAATGAATGTGTAGATCTTTCTCTCTAATCGAATTTGATCAGAGAGGGTGGATTGGCAAGGAACTACAATTAACACTAATCTGATCTTATCTAACTTAATTAAATGATTAAATCTAATCTAAGCTATCTAATCTACTCTAATAAAGAGATAAAATCATAATCTAAATGGACAAACGAGACATTAAGATCCATAATGGGCTGTTGTTGCGACGAAGGGGGATGAGGGGCTTCTAGTGATGAAAGCTCATAGAATTAGTTCTAGGACTTCCTTCGGTGCTACGTTATACAATTCAAAGTGGAAGAATTGGGGAAGAAGGGTGTGGCCACTGTCACTGGTTGCAGATGAAGAGGAAGAAGGCTGGAAGGGGAAGAAAGGATCAACTCAATGGGGGAGGGAACCAATAGCTCGTGCAATTCAATTGGGAGGTGTTTATATAAACTAAGGGAGCTGTGGTGGACCAGGAATCAAAGATGTGGGTCATTAATGTTCAAGGGTTGTGATGGGATCTAGAGCGTGCACAATGGATTAGAATGAAATAAGATAGTAGGATGTGATCTAGAATTAGGCACGAAGCTATGGGTACTAACGTTAGCTAGTTGGATCAAGATCCACCATTGGATTAAATGGAGAAAGAATGAATGGTCAAGAGGCCTTGTGTTCTTCGTGAAGAACAATTATGGAAGAGCTCCAGTGTAGGTCTATTGTGACATTTACACAAAAGTCCTTGAGGTGAAGCAGTAGAGCAATTATACTCTGACCCATAAGTGATGTGTTTCATTTATGCTTGCAAAGAGGTCCTTAACAATAAAGGTCATTGTGATTGCCTATAGATCTTAATGGATACTAGAGGGTATGGGTGAATAGTATCACTTTTAAAAAATTAAATATAATAGCGAAGATAATTCAAACCATAGAAAATCAAGCACATAAGACACCTGGATTTATAGTGGAAACCCTTCCCAAATGAAATCACTACCTAATCCTCTTAGCTTAGGATTTTTTCAACTAGTCAAGACTAGTCAATCCACTAACACACTACTTGAAACGAGGGTGGCACAACCTCTTACAATAGTTGTTGAAGCAGAAGATCTATGCAAATGGGATTGGATTTTGGAAAATCGATCATCGTAGTATGATTTACGAAGAAATCTGTCAATAGATAAATTTATATCGAAATTCATAAAGACCTTCTGGGTCGAACACAAGGAGGTAGACATTTGATTCAAAACCTTGTTTGTTTAATTGTCACGAAGCAAATTAGCTAATCGAATTGAATCTAAATTAGCTATCTACTTAAAGAATAAAGAACAGAAGACAGAAAGAGAATATTACAGATAAAGAGAAAACATAGGTAGAATAAACATGGATTTCATCATCAAATGTTCTCATTACATTAATCTTTACAACTAGCTAGAAAGTAGTAAATCTACTCTTGAAAGCGATTAAGAGAATGGAGAGAGAAGTATCCTCCTCGACGATTGCTTGGAGGACAAGCTGGACAAGGTGACGCTTGGACGACGATGGATGAAGCGGGAAGGAGAATGGAGCGGAAAGAACCAGGGGCGAGGTAGTGCATCGTCGTCATAGCGGGATCCACTTCCTGAATGGAGTGAGAGGACAATCGCAGGATGCTCCATGAAGGAGGGAGAAGGTGGAAAAATTCTAATTTTAACTCTAATGGAGCATCCCAGGTTTGGGACAAGCTCTTAGAGCTTTGGATGGTGTGAGAGGAGAAGGGATGAAGAAAGTGTGGGGTCGTAGGGCTATATATAGGTGTAGATTGGAGGGGGAAAATAGGGCTTTACACTTTAAAACATTAATTCAGGGGCCTTTAATGATGGATACAACCGTCACTAAAGCCCAGATCGTGGGCGTAGATGCTGCACATGCCGTGCCTCCTCCTCTCCCCGCGCCTCAACACACGTGCATGTACATGCATTCCCAGCCATCTGATCTCGAGATTAGATGGCTTAAATGTGCCGCATTCGATCTCCTTCAACGCTTGTTAAGAGGTGACACGGCCTCCTTCATTACCATTGGATTGAAGATCAACAGCTCAGGATGCACACTCGCTTGCCTTCACAAAAGCACGTCTGATAGCATGTTCGCACTCCTTACATCTAGGGGTACAACATCGCCCGCAACCGCACCGCTCGCTCACCATCCAATGGCTCAATTTGTAGGTTCCCTACTTGGAGGGGGTGAGATAAGTGTGACATAAAAAATTGCGGAATTGAAATATATAAAGCAATCTCACAAAAATAAGCAATCACAAAATGTACACAAGTAATTTTTAGGTGGAAACCCAAACCGGGTGAAAACCACCACCTAACCCTCTCGAGTTAGGATTTTCCGATCAACCTAGTTGATCAAATCCACTAACCGAATCACTTTAAAACGAGGGTGATTCAACCTCAGTACAACCACGCTACAAGTACGAGGGTAGCATTCCTCAACCCCTTCTCTCCACGAGAAGGATTTTGTCCCACGAAGGAGACGGGAATTCGCAAAGCGAATACCCAACCAAATTACAAAGATAAAATAAAACAACAAACCTATAGAGCCAACAAAGTAATTTAAACCTAAGCTTCTATAGGATTTAGGAAACTCCCCTTTGCAAGGAGTGCGTCGACGATGACGCGGGTGCGTGAGCCACGCAACGGCGCAATGTCGCTCTCGTGGACAACGGCGGGAGAGCGGGTGCGCGAAGGGAATGATACTCTCAAGATGTAGAACTTGAGCTTAGAGAGCAAGAGCTTCTTAGACACAAGAGTGTGAAAGTGTGTAGCTAAGTGTATCCAAGTGTGTATATGTGTTGCAAGGGTTCCCCTCTATTTATAGAGGCCTTAGGAAGGCTTTGGAAGGCTTAGAAAGGGTTCTATAGCCGTTGGGAACAAAGTCCAAGAGAATCAGGCCGAAATCAGGACAATGATTACATTTGACAGGGTTATCAGACGTCTAACTCTGGCATCAGACGTCTGGAAGGCCACTTTAAGACGTCTGATTCCAAGGTCAGACGTCTGATTTTGGGCGGGTCTCTCCCTGACTTGGATCAGATCTAAACAGGGTTTTTGCGCAAGTCCATCAGACGACATACAGGACGTCTAGAACTATGTCTGGACGTCTGGAAACCTACTTCTACTGTGGGAATTGATTTCCAAATGTTGCAACGGCTAGAAAATCTCTGAGAAGAGATTTTGGGTCAGCCGAGGCAAAACGGTCATTTATCAGACGTCTGGAAAGGCCTAAGGATGTCTGATAAGGCTCTAACGGTCATATTCTCGAGTGTCTGCTAAGCCAGCCAACGGTCCACTAATTGGACGTCTGGCAAATCCATCAGACGTCTTCTAAGACGTCTGGTATAAGGTCTGGACGTCTGATTTCATCAGACAGAACTAACTATGTCCAGCCTAACAGCTATCAGACGTCTGAAACAACAGTCAGACGTCTTAAAATGCTTTATCAGACGTCTGATTTGGGAATTAGACGTCTGGAAAGTCTGTTTGAACCCTATATTGGTTTTCTAAGTATTCTACAGAAAACCTAAGTATCCTAGGGTTGTGCCGGTGTTCCTAGGACTACTGTTAGGGTTCTTTGAGGCTCTTTAACATGAAATATCTAAGGAAAAAAAGAGCAACAAAAGAAACAAAAAATACAACAAGTACAAAAGAAGGAAATTTATCCTATTCTTCATTTCCTTCCATCTTCAATCTTTCGCTCCACGCGAACCTCCTCTGTTTTCCGTCAAGCTCCTGCAATCCGTCCTGGATGCGAGCTCGAACTCCGTCTAAACACGTCCTCATTTGCAATTGACCTGAAATCTAGGACTCAAATTGCAAATGTTAAATAACACGTGTTTTGTTATCATCAAAACAAATGATCGTGGTGCTCTAGCACCAACAATCTCCCCCTTTTTGATGATGACAAAACCATAAATAATAATGCATAGAAATCCGCCCCCTTTTTGACATTATCAAAAAGGTTTGATTGGTTTTACATTTCCTATTACTCCCCCTTAAAACATGCTCTTCTATGAGTTTCTTTTGACAAAGGTAATGTCCTCCCCCTTTTTGTAACAATGAGATAGCTATTATTTTTCTCCCCCATTCTAAAGGAAATTTAGCTACCTTATATCTCCCCCTTAAAAATTGACAATTAGCTCATTAATTTCTAACTCCCCCTATCTAAATGCTTATAAAAAGGTAGGGTTAAGAATTTTACCTCACCTACCATGGCCAATAAAATGGCCCGAATGGTGGTGGTGGATGCCACATTGGATGGGGCTCCCATCCGTAGCTTGGAGGCCCGGGCATCGGCGCCGGTCTCCAATCTGGTGGTCGACGTGCGGCGGGTCCGTCGTTTGTTCGCCGTCTCGTCGGTCTTCTTGTTCTCCTCCTTGGTCTACTCCTTAGTTCTCCCAACTTGAGTTGACCAGCTTTGAGTTTGTAGGTCCAGTCCTTTATGTTGTAGTCATCCCTGAACCCTACAAAACAAGATTCTAATTTTTTCTTCGATATCCAAGTGAGCTTGGATCCGGGTTTGTTAGTGGGTCTCCTTGACGGAGATCCTATCTCAACCTTAGGGCTATAAAAATTATCTACTTTATTGATTAATTTGTTGGAGTTTTCCCTAAGACATGCGATTTCTTTTTCTATAATATCCATCTTAGTCTTTAAATCAGAAATTTCTATTTTTAGACTAACATTTTCCTCAATCAATTTATTATTTTTATTGATGAGGTTATGATTTTCTAATAACAGGTTATTATCCTTAGGACTAGTTTCTATGTCCTTGAGTTATTTTTCTAACCTATCATTTTCATTTCTAAGAAAACTAAGGTTCTTTTTAATGCTTTTATTTTCTATTTTTAGTGATTTACTAATCTCAAATAATTCATTAAAAGCTTCTTGTAAATCAAAATTTACCTCATTGTCGCTGTCGCTTCCGCTTTCGCTGTCGCTATTGGTTCCTCTGGCCATGAAACCAAAGCAAGCGGTTTCTTCTTTTTCTTCTTCTTCCTCCGAGCTTGTCTCCTCATGAGTGCTTTCCAACCACCTCCATATCTCGTGGGCGGTGGTGCACTCTTTGATTTTCTCGAACTCCTTCAGACTCAATGCGCAATATAGGGCTTTCATTGCCTTTGCGTTGAGTGAAAGCTCTTGAATCTGCAGTTGCGAGTAGCCTCCTTGGGGTCGCTTCGGGATCTCATATGGGGTTTCGCAACATCCCCATATCTCAAATTAAGTGGCTTGGAGCCACGTCTTCATCCTCAACTTCCAATATCCAAAGTCTCTCCCGTCGAAATAGGGTGGTCGGACGGTGGACTGCCCTTCGGAGATTCTGATTGCTGATGTGCTTCCCTCCATTTGATCTCTTGCCGGGTGTTACTCCGATCTCGTAAGACCTGCTCTGATGCCAAATGTAGGTTCCCTACTTGGAGGGGGTGAGATCAGTGTGACGTAAAAAATTGCGGAATTGAAATATATAAAGCAATCTCACAAAAATAAGCAATCACAAAATGTACACAAGTAATTTTTAGGTGGAAACCCAAACCGGGTGAAAACCACCACCTAACCCTCTCGAGTTAGGATTTTCCGATCAACCTAGTTGATCAAATCCACTAACCGAATCACTTTAAAACGAGGGTGATTCAACCTCAGTACAACCACGCTACAAGTACGAGGGTAGCGTTCCTCAACCCCTTCTCTCCACGAGAAGGATTTTGCCCCACGAAGGAGACGGGAATTCGCAAAGCGAATACCCAACCAAATTACAAAGATAAAATAAAACAACAAACCTATAGAGCCAACAAAGTAATTTAAACCTAAGCTTCTATAGGATTTAGGAAACTCCCCTTTGCAAGGAGTGCGTCGATGATGACGCGGGTGCGTGAGCCATGCAACGGCGCAATGTCGCTCTCGTGGACAATGGCGGGAGAGCGGGTGCGCGAAGGGAATGATGCTCTCAAGATGTAGAACTTGAGCTCAGAGAGCAAGAGCTTCTTAGACACAAGAGTGTGAAAGTGTGTAGCTAAGTGTATCCAAGTGTGTATATGTTTTGCAAGGGTTCCCCTCTATTTATAGAGGCCTTAGGAAGGCTTTGGAAGGCTTAGAAAGGGTTCTATAGCCGTTGGGAACAAAGTCCAAGAGAATCAGGCCGAAATCAGGACAATGATTACATTTGACAGGGTTATCAGACGTCTAACTCTGGCATCAGACGTCTGGAAGGCCACTTTAAGACGTCTGATTCCAAGGTCAGACGTCTGATTTTGGGCAGGTCTCTCCCTGACTTGGATCAGATCTAAACAGGGTTTTTGCGCAAGTCCATCAGACGACATACAGGACGTCTAGAACTATGTCTGGACGTCTGGAAACCTACTTCTACTGTGGGAATTGATTTCCAAACGTTGCAACGGCTAGAAAATCTCTGAGAAGAGATTTTGCGTCAGCCGAGGCAAAACGGTCATTTATCAGACGTCTGGAAAGGCCTAAGGACGTCTGATAAGGCTCTAACGGTCATATTCTCGAGTGTCTGCTAAGCCAGCCAACGGTCCACTAATTGGACGTCTGGCAAATCCATCAGACGTCTTCTAAGACGTCTGGTATAAGGTCTGGACGTCTGATTTCATCAGACAGAACTAACTATGTCCAGCCTAACAGCTATCAGACGTCTGAAACAACAGTCAGACGTCTTAAAATGCTTTATCAGACGTCTGATTTGGGAATTAGACATCTGGAAAGTCTGTTTGAACCCTATATTGGTTTTCTAAGTATTCTACAGAAAACCTAAGTATCCTAGGGTTGTGTCGGTGTTCCTAGGACTACTGTTAGGGTTCTTTGAGGCTCTTTAACATGAAATATCTAAGGAAAAAAAGAGCAACAAAAGAAACAAAAAATACAACAAGTACAAAAGAAGGAAATCTATCCTATTCTTCATTTCCTTCCATCTTCAATCTTTCGCTCCACGCGAACCTCCTCTGTTTTCCGTCAAGCTCCTCCAATCCGTCCTGGATGCGAGCTCGAACTCCGTCTAAACACGTCCTCATTTGCAATTGACCTGAAATCTAGGACTCAAATTGCAAATGTTAAATAACACGTGTTTTGTTATCATCAAAAGAAATGATCGTGGTGCTCTAGCACCAACAATTGGCATCAGAGCAAGGAAAGGGGGAGAAAAATAATAGCTATCTCATTGTTACAAAAAGGGGGAGGACATTACCTTTGTCAAAAGAAACTCATAGAAGAGCATGTTTTAAGGGGGAGTAATAGGAAATGTAAAACCAATCAAACCTTTTTGATAATGTCAAAAAGGGGGAGGATTTCTATGCATTATTATTTATGGTTTTGTCATCATCAAAAAGGGGGAGATTGTTGGTGCTAGAGCACCACGATCATTTGTTTTGATGATAACAAAACACGTGTTATTTAACATTTGCAATTTGAGTCCTAGATTTCAGGTCAATTGCAAATGAGGACGTGTTTAGACGGAGTTCGAGCTCGCATCCAGGACGGATTGGAGGAGCTTGACGGAAAACAGAGGAGGTTCGCGTGGAGCGAAAGATTGAAGATGGAAGGAAATGAAGAATAGGATAGATTTCCTTCTTTTGTACTTGTTGTATTTTTTGTTTCTTTTGTTGCTCTTTTTTTCCTTAGATATTTCATGTTAAAGAGCCTCAAAGAACCCTAACAGTAGTCCTAGGAACACCGGCACAACCCTAGGATACTTAGGTTTTCTGTAGAATACTTAGAAAACCAATATAGGGTTCAAACAGACTTTCCAGACGTCTAATTCCCAAATCAGACGTCTGATAAAGCATTTTAAGACGTCTGACTGTTATTTCAGACGTCTGATAGCTGTTAGGCTGGACGTAGTTAGTTCTGTCTGATGAAATCAGACGTCCAGACCTTATACCAGATGTCTTAGAAGACGTCTGATGGATTTGCCAGACGTCCAATTAGTGGACCGTTGGCTGGCTTAGCAGACACTCGAGAATATGACCGTTAGAGCCTTATCAGACGTCCTTAGGCCTTTCCAGACGTCTGATAAATGACCGTTTTGCCTCGGCTGACCCAAAATCTCTTCTCAGAGATTTTCTAGCCGTTGCAACGTTTGGAAATCAATTCCCACAGTAGAAGTAGGTTTCCAGACGTCCAGACATAGTTCTAGACGTCCTGTATGTCGTCTGATGGACTTGCGCAAAAACCCTGTTTAGATCTGATCCAAGTCAGGGAGAGACCCGCCCAAAATCAGACGTCTGACCTTGGAATCAGACGTCTTAAAGTGGCCTTCCAGACGTCTGATGCCAGAGTTAGACGTCTGATAACCCTGTCAAATGTAATCATTGTCCTGATTTCGGCCTGATTCTCTTGGACTTTGTTCCCAACGGCTATAGAACCCTTTCTAAGCCTTCCAAAGCCTTCCTAAGGCCTCTATAAATAGAGGGGAACCCTTGCAACACATATACACACTTAGATACACTTAGCTACACACTTTCACACTCTTGTGTCTAAGAAGCTCTTGCTCTCTAAGCTCAAGTTCTACATCTTGAGAGCATCATTCCCTTCGCGCACCCGCTCTCCCGCCGTTGTCCACGAGAGCGACATTGCGCCGTTGCGTGGCTCACGCACCCGCGTCATCGTCGACGCACTCCTTGCAAAGGGGAGTTTCCTAAATCCTATAGAAGCTTAGGTTTAAATTACTTTGTTGGCTCTATAGGTTTGTTGTTTTATTTTATCTTTGTAATTTGGTTGGGTATTCGCTTTGCGAATTCCCGTCTCCTTCGTGGGACAAAATCCTTCTCGTGGAGAGAAGGGGTTGAGGAACGCTACCCTCGTACTTGTAGCGTGGTTGTACTGAGGTTGAATCACCCTCGTTTTAAAGTGATTCGGTTAGTGGATTTGATCAACTAGGTTGATCGGAAAATCCTAACTCGAGAGGGTTAGGTGGTGGTTTTCACCCGGTTTGGGTTTCCACCTAAAAAATACCTGTGTACATTGTGCGATTGATTTTTGTGAGATCTCTTTATATTTTATTTCCGCATATTATTACGTCACCCCCTCTTCGAAGGGAATTACACAATTGAGCTTGCACCCACATTCTGCTTGACTTGAAGCGAAGCACGGATCGAACTCACACCCTTCGCTTACGAAGAGGCGCTCGCCCACTACGCTACACTACCACTTGAGGCGAGCGGAGGGTTTTGTGCACAAGCGACCATGGCCATTGGATGGTGATCCAACGGCCTAGATCCACCGTGCAGTTGAGAATGGTAAAGCAGTGACAAGTCTTGGGCTGGTGTGGGAGGCTGAGATGGCACCATGTGGCGCCATCTTGGCCGTCCATCTTCTATTCCTTGTAGATGGTGCCTCGAATGTCCGATTGGACTGATTTTTGCATTGTTGGGTTGTAATTGTTGATCTGAATCCATCCGTGTGGTTGGATTTATCATTTGATGAATAGATTTACACCATCTTGGCCCTTGATCTCTGACCTTCCTCAGATTATATCTGAAGCTATGGAAGTTCGATCAGGATGATCTTGGAGTCGTTGAACTCCAATCGTCACCCTGATCTGCTCTGTATGGTTGGATCTTCGATCTGAGGCCCCGAATGAATATCACCCTGTTACCAGACCACAAAAAGGGAAAATTAACCTAAAATTTACACAACCTAACCTAAATGCGATATGATACATATTATGTAATCTTTATAATGTATGATGCAACTCTACGCCTAAAAACGTGCAAAAATAGAGAGTTTATGTCATATAAACGTGTTTACATCAATAGTCCCTTCTATTAACAACCTAAAGAGAAGCACAATAACAACAACGACGCATCTTTCCCAACAATTTAGGATCCGTAATAAAATTAAATAAAGATAATAACAATATAATCCTATGGAAGCTCAAGGAATGATCAAATCAAATTTTTTGTTGCAAAGGTTTGGATCGATGTGTTTTGAAAAGCGTTGAAGTAGAAGCATAGAAGCACTTGAGAGAAAGCACAAGAGCTCTTTTTCTAAGAGGATTTGTTCTTGGAATGTGTGTTGAAAAAGGGATACCTGGGACCTCTATTATACTAGAGAATTCGACCTGTAAAGGAATTTATTCAAATTCAATTGGTCGATCAATTAAGGTAGTTTGGTCGATCAAAATGTAATTTGGTCGGTCAAACTAGTTACTTGATCGATCAGAGTTTGGTCGACTAACTAAGCTAAATGGTCGATCAAAGGTGTATTAATCAACTTCCTAAAATGGACTGATTTGATCAATTAATTAAATTGGTTGGTCAATCAACAAAATTGGTCGATCAATTTTATTATTTGGTCAATAAATTAACCTAAAAACTTGATTTTTATGCTTAAGTGCAAAGCTTTGTTTGAAGTTCCTTACAAAATATTCTAGACTCAAAAATAAAATGACTCAGAAAGAAAAACAGTAATCTTCTTTCTTTAGTCCATGAATCCAAAGAGAGTCCTGAAAGATTAATCTAGTAGATGGCATAATTTTGGTGCATCAAAACAGAGGTACTAACATTTTCCCCCTTTTTGATGACAATAAAATTATTATTATGTAGAGAGATGAAATTTAAAGATTTATGCATAATATCTTTCCCTTTTTTTTCACCAAAAAGTAGAGCACATAGCTATCAATTTTTATCCATCTCCACCTTAAACAAGTAATTGAAGCAGATAATCTTTAACATGCAGCTCAAAATTTTCAACTGAAAGAAACATTACTTTGAAATTTTTTATCGATCAAAGGTTGAAAATATGTCAATCAAAATTATCCAATTAGCTCTTTTAACCTAGATAGTCCTACTGCAAGGCAGATAAGGTTATGTCTATCTTTTTCTAGAGGTTTTGTGAAGATATCAACTAACTGATTTTCAGTTTTAATAAACTCTATGTTAATGTCACCCTTTAGGACATAGTCCCTTAGGAAGTGATGCCTAACATTAATGTGTTTAGTTCTATAATTTTGTACGGGGATTTTAGATAGAACGATGGCACTAGTGTTGTCACAAAGTATTTTGTTATTTTTATAGGATAGGCCAAAATCTTCTAATGTTTCTTTCATCCACAATAGTTGTGAACAAGTTAAAGATGCAGCTATATATTCAGCTTTTGTTGTAGATAGTGAAATAGTATGTTGCTTTCTAGAAAACCAAGTGAGTAGGGAATTTCCAAGAAATTGTCACGTTCCACTAGTACTCTTTTGGTCAGTGAAACACTTGCATAATCAGCATCACAAAAGGAATAAAGATCCAATGTGGCTGACTTTGGATAGAATAGTCCTATGTCTGATGTGAGGTTTAGGTATTTAAGTATCCTTTTAACTTCATTTAAGTGTAATTCTTTAGGGTCAACTTGAAAATGGGCACATAACCAGGTGTTAAATAGAATATTAGGTCTACTAGCAGTTAAATACAATAGAGAACTTATCATGCTTTTGTATAATTTTTTATCTAAAGACTTGCCTATCTCATTAGTTTTGAGTTAAGCAGAGGTTGCCATAGGTGTTTCCTTTCCTTTAACCTTGTCCATGGAGAATTTTTTCAAGATCTCTATGATGTAGATTATTTCTGATATGAATATCCTTGAGGATATTTGGTCAATTTGAAGATCGAGAAAAAATCGAAGTTCTCCCATCGTACTCATTTCAAACTATTAGGCATAACCTTGGTAAACTCTTGGCATAGATGATCATCAGTAGCACCGAAAAATACTCTTGGCAAAGAAGATCATCAGTAGCACCAAAAATGATGTTATCAACGTAATTTGTATTGATAAGAGATCATTTTCTTTCCTCTTTGTAAATAAAGTTGGATCTACTTTGCCAATTTTAAAATCATTTTCAATTTGGTAAGTTTTTAATCTGTCATACCAAGCTCGTGGAGCTTGTTTCAGACCATATAATGCTTTGTTTAGTTTATACACATATCCTGGATGGTTTGCGTCTTCAAAAACTGGGGGTTATTTAACATAGACTTCTTCCTTGATAAATCCATTTATAGAGGTGCTTTTGATGTCCATCTGAAAGAGTTTAAACTCCATGTGTGTAGCAAAGGCTAACAACATTCTAATGGATTTCAGGTGAGCTACAGGTGCATATGTTTCATCAAAATCAATTCCTTCTTATTGATTATACCCTTAGGCCACTTGTCTAGCTTTATTCCTAACTACTTCTCCTGATTCATTCAGCTTATTCCTAAAAACCCATTTGGTTTCTATGATAGTCTGAGAGTCAGGTTTTGGAACATGTTCGCATACTTGATTTCTTTTAAATTGATTCAATTCCTCTTCCATTGCAATAATCCAACAATCATCAAAAAATGCATCCATAACATTTTTAGGTTCTAGTTGAGAAACAAAAGCTATAAAAGCTAAGGTGTTGGTTGAAGATCTGGTCTGAACTCCTTTGGATAGTTCAACTATTACCAATTCTTTTGGATGATCCTTCATAGAAGACACATCTTTTGGTAATTCATCCGATATGTTTTCTTCTGGTATGTTTGAAGGATCTCCTATGTGGTCAGCATCATCATTTAGAGAAGATTGTGGTTAAGCTAGAGTCTCATTGAAAGATACATGCATAGTTCCTCAACAACAAAATTCTTCTTATTAAATACTCTATAGGCTTTACTTTTGGTTGAGTAACTTAAGAAGATTCCTTCCGAGCACTTAGCATCAAACTGGTCAAGATTATCCTTTGTGTTTAGTATAAAGTATTTACAACCAAATATCTTGAAATAGGAAATTCTAGGTGTTCTTCCATGATAGAGTTCAAAGGGCATTTTGTTTTGGATAGGTCTAATCAGTGATCTATTTTAGATATAGCAAGTAGTGTTTATAGCCTCAGCCCAATAATATCGAGGCAGTTTTGACTTGCACAGCATTGTGTGGGAACACTTTGCTCCTATTTTTCCTTTCAACAACACCATTTTGAGGTGTGGCTATAGGAAAAGCAAATTCATGTGTTATCCCATATCGATCATAGAAGTCAGAAAAAATTGATTCTCAAATTCTCCACCGTGATCACTTCTAATTCTAATGACTTCAGATCCTTTCTCATGTTGTAATCTCCTTACTAATTTGCTAAAAACATTAATATTCAAATCCTTACTTTTCAAGAAGGATATCCATGTAAATCTTGAAAAATCATCGATTATGACTACACAGTATCTGCAATGACTTAAGCTTTCGAATTTGGTTGATCCGAATAAGTCTAAGTGAAGTAATTCTAGGGGTCGAGAGGTACTAATCATCCTTTAAAGTTTAAAGGAATTTTTGGTTTGTTTACCAATTTGATAAGAATCGCAAACTCTGCTTTTCTTGAAATTGATCTTTAGCAGGCCTTTGATGAGCTTATGTTTCACAAATCTACTGATATTCTTAATGCCAACATGACCTAGCCGTTTATGGCAAATTATCACCTCATCGTTAGATGTGACAAGACATTCAAAGCTATCACATTTGTCGAAGTTGACAATGCAAATGTCTTTATGTCTGCTTCCTTTAAGAAGAATTTGTTTGGTTTCTTTATCTCTTATTTTAAAACTAGTTGAACTTAAAGTAATTTTATAACCTTTATCACAAATTTGACTTACACTAAGTAGGTTATGTTTTAGTCCTTTAACTAAATGTACATTATCAAAAGAGGTAGAAGAGTTACCAATTTGGCCAATACCAATAATATGGCTCTTGTAGTTGTTCCCAAATTTTACTGTACCACCTTCTTGGCGGTTGAGTTGCAGGAACAGGACTTCCTCTCCTATCATGTGCTTGTAACATCCGTTGTCCATAATCCATCTTCTTTCTTCTCAATCTTGTCATTTGTTTGCATTTGTGTGGTCTTAGATCATTGGATCTATAAATTGGCTTCAAATTTCCATTTGATTCACCATATGTCCACCTTTTATAACCTAGTTGACCTACAAAATAAGATTTCAAGAGTGCCTTTGTGATAAGGCGTGTTTCGCGAATTAAAATTAGAGTTTGGAGGACCCATCATCGTAGCTCGCAAAACACATCGATCAGATAAAATTTATAACCAAAACTCGAAATGTGAGTCCCAGGTTGAACACGGGGAGGAGAACGTTTGGTTTTGAAAAATACGCATTTCTCTTTTATTTTTTTGTCATTTTTATCTTTTCTAATTTTTTTTGGCATTTTTTATCAAGTAGGAGATTAGGTCGATGAAATTTTATCTAGCTAATCTACTTGCAAAAATATAAGAGAGAGAGAGAAACAATCATGGATTTCTAATCAAATGTTTTTTCACAACTAAGAAAGTGGGAAAGATTATACTATGAAAGCAATAAAGATAGAAAGAAGTGAGAGAATCCCCCTCGACGATTGCTCGGAGGATGATTCACTCTGACATCACTTGGGGGGAGGTGGTGAGGAGTGGGATGAACAAGGACTTAGTTGGAGGATGGAGTACGGGGCAGGATGGCATTGCGACGAGGATCTTCTTCCTGAAGGACGATGAGAGGACAGCCACGAGATGCTCCATGAATGGGGATGAGAAGTGGGAAAACTATTTTCTTTTCTACTCTAGACGAGTATCCTGGGCTTGGGATAAGCTCTCTCTAGAGCCTTGGAGGTGGTGAGAGGAAGAAAGGAAGAGATCGTTTGGAATGGAGGGGGTAGGTCCTTTTATAGTGGAGAGACAAAATCGTCCATGGGCAATTAATGATGACTATAATCGTCACTGAAGATCTGCACCCTTCAATTCCTTTGCTGGTGCATGCATAGCGCAGGCCATTAATGATATCTACAAGCGTCACTAAAGGCTCGCCCAACTGTCGATGAAGATCCACGCCCTTCAATTCCTTTACTAGCACCGTGTTCAATTGGCCAATTGGGGGGGCTACGGGGATTCGACCCAGCACCCCTCCTATGATGGTGAAGTGCTTAACGACTGTGCCAAGATGTCTAAAAGGTCGAGAGGATGACTTAGCATGTGCTGTGGAGGACCGTTCTCAACCGTTGGATCAAGATCCAACAGTTAAGAATTGATGATAAAGATGATGAGGGTGCCTTCCAGTTGCTGCTGGCTGGTGTTGGGTGGCCTGGATGGTGCCACTTAGGCCGTCCATCTTCTATCTGTTGCAGAGGGTGCACAATGCTTAGATCAAGATGATTCCAACGTTGCCAGACTGCGATCATCGCTCTAGATCTATCCGTATGGTCGGATTTTTCATCCAAAGCCTGTAAGGATGTCGCATTGCCCTCATGGCCGTTGATCTTCCTCAGACTTCATATGATGCTACGGGACTCCGATCTAGATGATTTTGGAGGTGTTAGACTCGGATCCTCGTCCTAATCAGATCCATACGATCCGATCATCCATCTGAGGCCCTGAAATAAATCCTATTCTCTCCTAACCATAAAAAGGACCTAATTAACCTAAAATATAAACAACTACTGTAAATGCAGAATGATGCATGCTATGCAATATTTATAACATGAAATGCAAATCTAAGCCTAGGAACATGCATGATTAGCCATTTTAACCTAAATAGATGTGTCTATATCATACCCTCATGCCTATCTTTTTCTAGTCCCTAGCAAAATTAAATTGCATGCTATGTATAAAAATAGAATTAGGATTTGATTGCTTAGGCCTATGTTGTTTATACATAATAGAAATTATCAACTAAGGTCTTAAACTACAAAGACTCAATAGTACCCAGGTGTCTGCCAAAATACAGATTGCCCAAGTCCTCGCCTTATTTGAAAAGGGAAGATACTTTTTTTTTTTTGCTTTTCTTCTTTTCTAAATTTTTTGTACTTTTGGAGTTTGAGAGTTCCGGGATAACTTTTTATGGCTACTTGACCTGTCCAAGACTCGAAAAGGACTCTAAGTGCTAAGCATGTAGTGAAAAGAGCGAAAGACTCACTAGGGGCTATTAAAATGGACTCCAGGTTTCTACGACCGTAGGTGACCTTGCCCAGAGGTTTATCTTTTTGAACTGTAGCTTTCTCCCTACTTCTTTTATTTATAGGGTCAGCATAAGGGTGAACCCAGTGTATATCTCCCCAGTTTATTCTACTTCCCCGCTTCTTCCCTAATTGTTTTGGGAATTATTGTGCATTTTTGTGAGCTGGGCTCTGGACAACTGGCCAATGGACTGTTACCTTTGGCAACTTGCCAGCCATACTCATGCGGTGAAGTGTTGTTTTATTTATTTTTTTTATTTTCTCCTTTTTCTTTTTTTTTCTCTGTTTTACTTTTTTTTAAATTTATTTTTCTAAGTAGGTGGCTTCCCTGATATAAAATTTACCTAAAGGTAATACGACAAAAATGATCTTGTGGCTGAGCTCTAGACAACCGGCCAATGGGCTATTACCCAAGACAACTTGTCAGCCATACCACCCTAGATAGTTCATTAGCTACCCAATTTCCAAAGAAACTGCTGAAAAGTGAGTCAGTGCAAACAGTGTGTAGATGCTTAGGCATAAAGTCCCCTCAAATCAGAGGGTGGCTTGATAAGTCATATACTTATCACCCCAATTTATTGACTAATTTAAAGTAGAGTTACTAGGCGAGGACTAGAGACTAAGCCCACATTCGAATGGACACCAGAGATAATTAAGCCTAAAGACCTGAATAGTCTAACTGTTTAGGTCTTCTCGTATCATTTCCTAAAGTTAATAATGCTTAAAACCCTAAGTTCTCTTCTCCTATTTCTATTTTTTTCTTTTTTTTTTGTCTTTCTGAATTTTCAAATTCTTTTTTTTAAAGAAAATAAAAGAAAATTTATAGAGCTAACGAAATAATTTCAGGATTAGGTATCCACCCCCTATGCCTAAATGATGCAATGTCCTCATTATAAAAATAAAGACATGAAGAGGGCAGAGTAAACAAAATATCACCTGAATTTTGTGACAACCCGATCAGCTCCACAGAGAGAAATGATTATACACACATGCTAAGTTTAATGCCTTCAACTAGGCATAATATGCCTACAAAGAAAAAAATTAGAAATTCACAAGTGCAGTTCAGAATCAAAATAAAAATATTGGCCCTCAAACCTGCCAACAGAAGATGTCAACAGATGTGGACCAATTTATGGAGTAGACCCATGCTCTAGGGTCGAGTGGTTCTAAGGTTCTGGATGAAAATCACCCAGAACTGAAGATTGTTGTATTTATAGGGCCAAGCCTATGGTTTTGTGGTCTGCAACCCAAGACCAAAGTGTCAGACAATGGGTAAAGATGGTTCAATTGGTGCGGATGTCCACTTAATGTTTAGCTCAGAAAAATAATCAATTATATCGAGTTTGGGTTGCACATGAAAGATATCGTAAGGGTCCTCGTAGAAAGTTGGTGGTTTTAGGTCAACATAAACCCTTAAATCCAAACTTGTTTTTTTCTCAGAGTTAACCTCCCAAATTTTCATTTCAACATTTCTATCCTTCAACATCAAGTGCTCAGGCTCCGAGACCTCTAGCATACCGTTCACCCCATAAGATTTACCCAAGTCTAGAAATTGTGGCTGACTCAAAATTGACTTGGGTACAATGATTTCCAAATCAAAATCAATCCCTTTGGGGTGTGCTTAAGGAATGGAGCTATTGATTGAATCTTCTAGTAAATGAGGATTGGAATCCTCCAAGTTAGCCCCAACCGAATCCAAATCTTCAATAATTGGCCTATCAAATGGTTCATCAGATTCCTCAAGCCCATTTGTCTCACTAAAATCATCTTCCTTATGCTCAAGTGAGACTTCACTAAGAGATTCTTCACCTGCAGAGTCAAAGAATTCATGATCCTCATTCATATATGTCTCAAAATCAATTGTCATTTCCTGGTTCAAAGAGACATATTTTTCCTCGCTCCCTAGCTCGGCTATCTCAGGTGAATCAATCAGTTCATCCTCAATGGGTTGCTGTAGCCCAACCTAGTCATCCCCGGTCTCAGAAAATGTATCCCCCCCGAGAGGTGCCTCAGTGGGTTCAGACATTGGCTCTCCTGAAGGGGGTTCATCTTGAGAATCAACCAAAGATTTGACTAGGGAAACCACAAATTTCATCCTCAACCTTGAGAACTTCCCAAGTAGAAACTCACCCAGGCCCCTATCCCTAACATTTTGGAGCAAATCCAATAAAGAGCTATTCAGCTCATCGATTATTTTTATCTTAGGCTCCAATGATTCATTGCATGGTGTTGGTTGAGCTTCTAAAGATTGTATAGTGTTCCTCAAATTAGCCAACACCCAATCTTGGATTTGGTTCACCTGAACCGACTGCTTCAGTTCAGGGTTGGGTGGGTTCAGGCTAAATCTAGGGGAGTCAAGATATTGAGGTTCTCGGGTCCCTATTGCGAAAAATGCGTGATTTGTAAAAGCGGGTTTTTAATGTCGTTGCAACACGCGAATTCGCATACGTTTCTAAATTTATATCCTAGATAGGGGAGTATCTAGGGTCATCCAAGGAGGCAAAAATTGCAATTCAATTCTCTTGCTAAAAATACATCTCAACTTTCTTTTTGGTATTTTAAATATGTAAATTTTTTTGAGTTTTGAAATAATATGTGCAAAGTGCGAATTGTAACGAAAAAGTGCTAACACCTAAAATGCTAAGGTGAAACTTAAGAAATTAAAAAGTCCACTACCTAAGCTCACTCTAGGCAAGTGGAGGCCTAGAGTAATCAGGGAGTGGAAGTAGAATAAGCGCTAGAACAACAGTAACAATTGCAACAGAAAATTAAAAAGAAGGCAATATGATTAACTAGAATTTGTGTTCTTTTTCCAAGACAAGTAGAGGAATGCTTCTACTAGAAATGAAAAAATCTAAAAGCAATAAAAGAAACACAAATCCTCTTGCAAAAATTGGTGAAGAAGGGAGTCTTCTTGCTCCAAGCCTAGCTGCTCCTTGGCTTGAAAAGAGGGTCTCCTTCTTCTCCTTCCTTGAGAGCTCCCCCAAGGTGGGTGCTACCACCTTCAATGCTCTCCTCCAAGGGGTGGGCGTGCACCACCCTCAAAAGCTCCTCCAAGGTGGCGTGGACCACCTTCAAGATCTCCTCCAAAGATCTTCCTTGCCTAGCTTCTCCTTTGGCTGGCATAGGCACAAGAGAGAAGGGAAGAGGGGAAGGCACCAAGGGGATAGAATATCCCCTTAATCTTCTTCTTCTTCTCTCTTGGGCATGGGCTTCTAGGTAGAATATGAGAGTGAATTTGCTAGCCAAGGATGGATTAAATGGTGGTGGGTAGTGGTCTTTTTATAAGGTAGGGTGAGGGGTTAAGGTGCCTCTTGAAATGGAGGGCTAAGATGGTTGGATGGAGGTGGTTAGATGATCCTAAGGTTAAGGATGGTTGGCGCCACCTAAGGGGTGCTAGGGGGGTAGTTAGGGTTGGTCAAGAGGCACCTAAAAGTGGCACCAACCATGGAAAGGTGCCATGGGTTGGCACCAACTTTAAGGCTTCTAGAAGTTGGGGTTATGTGGAGGGTGGAGATGGGTTTAAGGGGAATTGTGTGGTGCATATGAAGGGGATTTTTGGAGGGAAATGTGGTGCCAACAAGGGGGTAGTTAGGGTGTTTCTGGCACCACTTTTAGGTGTCTTTTGGAGGTGGTGGGTTGGCTAGGTTGGCGCCAAGTAGGTGGAGCTTAGGTGGAGCTAGTAGGGGGAGTTGTTAGGTAGGGTTTTTGGGTGGTACAAGCCAAGGAAGTTGGAACATAGCTAAGTTAAGCTAAGCTAGGCTGGCTTAGCTAATGGAGGTGTAGAGGAGGAGGTGTTGGAGCTAGGGTTTGGAGGGAGGAGCTGAGGAGGAGAAGTTTGGAGTTGAAATTGGAGCTAGCTGCTGCTGAAGAGGCTAGCATGGAGCTACTCTAGCTGGCCTAGCTTGCTAGTTCTTTGCTAGCTGCTAAGCCAAGCTAAAGTGAGCTGGCTTCTACCATAATGAGCTGAGGTGAGCTAGGTCTGGTGCTCCTGAGGAGGATCAAGCTGGTTGAGGCAGCTAAGGTAACTTAGCTCTACTGTGTTAAGCTAAGCTGAGTCCCCAGGAGCTGGACTTGAGCTTCCTGAGCTGGGATGAGTTCTTCTTCAGCTGGTTGGAGTTGAGTGGAGCTGGATGTAGCTGGATCTGAGCTGGGGTGAACTCCTGTCAACTCAACTGAGCTAGCTAGAGCTCCTTGTGGACTTGTGGGAGCTGAGATGAGCTAGACTCAGCTAAGTTGAGCTGGATGTGAGCTGACTTGAGCTAGGGTTAGCTATGATGAACTCTCTTGAGCTACCATTCAGCTGAGATTAGCTGAATGGAGCTGGGATGAGCTAACCTTAGTTCAAGTGAGCTAGGTTCCAACTATGATGAGCTGGATCAGGCTGAGTTCCAGCCAGTCAGAACTCCTTCTTCACCAATTGCCTTCTTGAGTGCTAGGGTTTTAGGGATCTGTTTATCAGTTCATGGTTAACACTCACAAAAACATATTAAAATAACAAAACAAAATGCAATGCATGCCTAACCTAGTGAATGCCTAAATGCAGCCCAAAAACCCATTTACGGAGTAAAATCTTAAGAGCTAGGTTTGTTTTAATGCATAAGAATGATGATAAACTAGTGTTTATCACACCCCCATGGCTATCTTTTGCTAGTCTCTTAGCAAAACTTCAAAATTTTTTGGAAACGAAATTTTTGGGAAATCTAATTTTTTCAACTTTTGAGAAAAAAGATTAAGGGACCTTGGTAGATCAAAACACAGGAGGTACGGGATTTGTTAAAGATAAACATCGGGATTTGTTTTTCGATCCAACCATTAGATAGAACGGGATCAATATATCCTCCAGAAATTCACAAATTAGCCCCTTGTTAATTCAGATGACTTGAAATTTTTGCTTTTAGGATTTTTCTGGCTCATGAATCTAATTCGAAACTTGCAAAATCCTTTAAAACCTTGTGTCTATGCCTGTGAAAAGCTAACAATTATAAGGGCGTGTTAATTTATTTATTATTACTTTTTCTTTTCTTCTCCCCCATTCTTATTTCTAGATTAGTCTTATAACAGATGTGTCAGGATCATCATTCCCATTACCATTCCTCGAGGGGGCTCTGGCGCTAGTACTTCAGGATAGCACTGTCCATGACACCACCCAGGAGCTCACAACCCCAAAACACGATCCGGTGTAAAGGGGCGCTCCAAGCAAACTCAAGCTCTTGCTTCGACACTATAGGTAGAGCACCGTCCAAGACACTTGAGCTGCTAAAATGCGCTTTAATGTTTCGTCTAAAGATATGAAATATAGATATAGAGTAGCATCTAGGCGGTAACTTGTTGACATCGCGTCCTCAAAGGAGGCATTTTCCACCTTCTCAGTGGTGGGAACTCAAACCAATGATCTGCTTCAGACTTTACTAAGTCTAAACAAGGGAGTTTCTTCAAATTTTCAGTTGTTTTTAAGTGTTGGCTTGTGTGTGAAATTTGACACAAGAAGTTTCTCAAGACATGCAAGTTTTTGAATCAGAAACTAAGTTAAATACTTTTCGTATTACAAAATAGGATCAAGCCACCTGAACTATCATGAGTTCAAGTGAAATTTTAGTTAAATACTTTTCGTATTACAAAATAGGATCAAGTCACCTGAACTATCATGAGTTCAAGTGAAATTTTAGTTAAATACTTTTCGTATTACAAAATAGGATCAAGTCACCTGAACTATCATGAGTTCAAGTGAAATTTTAAAGAAGGATATCTGATCTAGTCTAAAAATAAACCCTAAAATTCTAATGATCATATTCATATCCTCATCCTTAGTTTTTTAAAGATTAAATCCCATTGTACCAAAAGTTAATTTTTTGACCTTTGTCCCGATTTCAAAATTTTTCCTCAAAAAGTTTTCAACATTTTTATTTTTTATTTTTTATTTTGGGTATGCAAGTAAGAAATAAACTAAAGAAAAAAAATGCATGTTTTTAGGTTTTGAAAAATCCTAAATTGTTTGTCAAAATTTGAAAACCCCCCCATGCTTACGATATGCCATGTCCTCATGCATTAGGATGGAAAAGGGATCACCTTATTGAAGAACGGTCGAGTTTAGGATGATCAAAACCTAGAAAAAGAAGAAAAAAGGAAAGCAGGAAGAAATGATGGGTTACCTCCCATCCAGTGCTATCTTTTACGCCATTCAGCCGGGTGTGATGTGAATTAGTGATCAAGGGTGGCTGGCTTAGTAAAATTAAAAGATTCAGCCTGAATTTTAGGCGTATGATCAAAATAGGGCTTTAAACATTGGCCATTGACTTGAAAGGTCGAATTAGTTTTCGGATCAAAAAGATCAGCAGTGCCATATGGATATGTTTTATGGGCAATAAAGGGGCCGGTCCATTTAGATTTTAATTTTCCAGGAAAAAGATGTAATCTCGCATCGAAAAGCCAAACGCGTTGATTAACGTTAAAGTGTTTCCGAACAATATATTTATCATGAAATTTCTTTGTTCGGTCATTATAAATCCTCGCATTTTCATAGGAAAAATTACGTAATTCTTCCAATTCAGTTAATTGTAATTTTCTATGGTTATCGACGTAACATAAATCCATATTGAGTTATTTTATTGCCCAAAAAGCCCTATGTTCTAATTCTACCGGGAGATGGCATGCCTTCCCAAAAATCAGATAGAAGGGAGACATGCCAAGCAAGGTTTTAAAAGCAATACAGTAGGCCCATAAAGCGTCGTCCAATTTGGTGGACCAATCTTTATGGTCGGGCGTAACCGTCTTTTGTAAAATATTTTTAATTTCCCGGTTAGAAACTTTAACCTGACCATTTGTTTGGGGGTGATAAGTTGTGGAAATTTTATGACTAACCCCATATTTAGAAAGAAGGTGACAGAATTGTGAGTGGGTGAACTGTGAGCCTCCGTCACTGATAATGGCTTTTGGTATGCTGAATCTTGAGAAAATATTTTTATTAAGAAATTCGACAATCACACGGTGATCACTAGTGCGTGTGGGTATTGCTTCTATCCATTTTGAAACATAGTCGACTGCAACTAATATATACAAATACCCACTAGAGTTAATGAACGGTCCCATGATGTCGATGCCCCAAACATCAAAAATTTCAACCTCTAAAATAGGATTAAGGGGCATCATATCCTTCGAGTCATGTTGCTGATGCTCTGGCAATGCACACAGGACCGAACAAAGTCATGAGCATCTTTGTGCAAGCTGGGCCAATAAAATCCCGCATTAAGAATTTTAGCTGTAGTTTTCTTGCCCGAAAAATGTCCGCCACAGGCCATTGAGTGACAATGTGTCAAAATATCTTGGATTTCAGAATCGGGGACACATTGTCGAATGACCTGATCGGCACAAATGCAGAAAAGGTCGAGCTCCTCCCAAAAATAATATTTAATATCAACAAAGAACTTATCCCTTTTTGTTTTTGGCCAATCAGCAGGGATTCGTTCTGTTGCTAAGTAGTTTGCGATGGGCGCAAACCAAGGGAGGGTTGCAACAGCTAAAATGCTTTCATCGGGGAACTGATCTGGCGGGGTCATTATGTCATTCGTCATAAGACGAGAGAGATGGTCAGCCACTACATTGTGCAATCCTGCCTTATCCTTGATTTCCAGGTCAAATTCCTGGAGTAGCAGAATCCAACGGATAAGGTGGGGTTTTGCATCTTTCTTTATTAGCAAATATTTAATTACTGAGTGGTCAGTATAAACAGTGACATGTAACCCCAACAGATAAGATCTAAATTTTTCTAAGGCAAATACAATGGCAAGAAGTTCCTTTTCAGTAACCGTATAATTCTGTTGTGCATCATCAAGGGTTTTGCTAGCATAATAGATCACAACGGGCTTCTTGCCAATTCTTTGCCCTAGAACGGCCCCTTCAGCAAAATCTGAGACATCTATCATTAATTCAAAGGGACTATTCCAATCAAGTCCCTTCAATATTGGTGCCTCAGTAACCTCTTTCTTCAACCTCAAAAAACTCTCCAGGCACTTATCATTAAAATCAAATGGCTGGTCTTTAGTGAGAAGCTGACTTAAGGGCTTAGAGATTTGCGAAAAATTTTGTATGAATCGATGGTAGAAACCCACATGACCCAAAAAGGATATGATCTGTTTGATAGTAGTGGGCGGTGGGAGCCTAGATATAGCATCTATTTTTGCTTTATCTACCACGATTCCTTGTTTTCAAATAACATGGCCCAAGACAATACCTTCTTAGACCATGAAATGACTTTTTTCCCAGCTGAGGACCAGATTAGCTTCAATGCATTTTTGGAGAGTTCTTTCAAGGTTTTTGAGACAATGGTCAAAAGAATCTCCAAAAACAGAGAAGTCATCCATAAGGACTTCTAAATATTCACCTACCAGGTTTGAAAAAATTTAAAGCATGCACCTTTGAAAAGTCGCATAGGCATTGCAAAGACCGAAGGACATCCTTTAGAAAGCAAAGGTTCCGAAGGGGTAGGTGAAAGTTGTTTTGTCCTGGTCCTCAAGATGAACCGCTACCTGATTATAGTCGGAATAACCTTCCAGAAAATAGTAAAAATCCCGTTCGACTAACCGCTCCAAGATTTGATCAATAAAAGGGAGCGGGAAATGGTCCTTCTTGGTGGCGGTGTTTAATTTTCAGTAATCGATACACACGTGCCAAGAAGAAGCGGTTCGAGTGGCTACATCTTCCCCATTATCATTAGTGACAACTGTTAGTCCAGCCGTTTTGGGGACAACTTGTGTTGGACTAACCCAGGAGCTATCAAAAATGGGGTAGATGATATCAGCATCCAGCCACTTAATAATCTCCTTTTTTACCACCTCCTGCATAGTAGGATTCAAGCACCTTTATGGTTGGTGGGAGGGGCAAGAATCGTCCTCTAAATATATACGATGCATACAATAGGATGGATGAATACCCTTAAGATCAAAAAGGGTCCAACTAATAGCTTTCCGATATTTACTCAAAACCTGGAGGAGTTTATGCTCTTGTGCCCCAGTAAGTCCATAATTTATAATCAGGGGCAGGGTCTGATTAGGACCCAGGAAGACATATTTAATGGAGTCGAGCAAAGGTTTTAATTCCAATTGTGGGCCCGACTCCGAAAGAGTTTCTGCCTTGTGGGTTAGAGGTGAGGTGAGAGTAAAAGGGTCAGCTGGAATGTTAGCTGGACATGTGGTTGGGGTGGAAGGGTGAGAAAAAGTGGATTGTTCAGGAACCGTATTGACAGCGAAACAAGAACCTAAATGGGAAATCTACAAAGTTTCCTCCACAATGTTTTCTATTTCTGAATTCGAATCATCAAAGAAATCTGGTTCTTGGAACCACCTAGAAGCTTGAAAAATGTCTAGGGTTACAGATTCACCGCCACACATGATCTTCATCTTTCCAGAATCACAATCAATATTGGCGTGGGCGGTGGCTAAGAATGGTCTTCCAAGAATAATGGGGGCAAACTTTAGTGCTTCAGGTACCTCTATGTCCAGGACTAAAAAGTCTACTGTGAATAGACAATTTTTGACCCGGACAAGAACATCCTCAACAATTCCCCTTGGTTTAATCGTAGATCGGTCGGCTAATTGGAGAGTAACCTCAACAGGCTTCAATTCACCGATCTTGAATTCCTCAAAAACAACTGTGGGGATAAGATTAATTGAGGCACCAAGTTCCAACAACGCATGATCAAATGAGGTATCATTAATAATAACTTGAATTAGGGGGGAGCCAGGATCCTTTTGAAGGTTCGTCCCTACCAGGAGGGGTGACGTAATAAAATTGCGGAAATAAAAATATAAAGCAATCTCACAAAAATAAGCAATCGCACAATGTACACAAAGATTTTTAGGTGGAAACCCAAACCGGGTGAAAACCACCACCTAACCCTCTCGAGTTAGGATTTTCCGATCAACCTAGTTGATCAAATCCACTAACCGAATCACTTTGAACGAGGGTGATTCAACCTCAATACAACCACGCTACAAGTACGAGGGTAGCGTTCCTCAACCCCTTCTCTCCACGAGAAGGATTTTGTCCCACGAGGGAGACGGGAATTCGCAAAGCGAATACCCAACCAAAATACAAAGATAAAGTAAAACAACAAACCTATAGAGCCAACAAAGTAATTAACCTAAGCTTCTATAGGATTTAGGAAACTCCCCTTTGCAAGGAGTGCGTCGACGATGACGCGGTGCGTGTGCCACGCGATGGCGCTACGTCGCTCTCGTTATCAACAGCGGGAGAGCGGGCGCGCGAAGGCTTGATGCTCTCAAGAGAATGAAACTAGACCTTGGAGAGCAAGGGCCTCAATTGGACACAAAAGAGTGGAACTAAGTTGCTTAGGTGTGTCTCTTGTTTCTCTTAGTGTGTATCTTGTGTGTATTTGTTTACAAAGGTTCCCCTCTATTTATAGAGGACTTAGGAAGGCTTTGGAAGGCTTGGAAAAGCTTCCATAGCCGTTGGGTGCAAAGCCCAAGAGAATCAGGCCGAAATCAGGACAATGATTACACTTCACAGGGTTATCAGACGTCTAACTCTGGCATCAGACGTCTGGAAGGCCACTTTAAGACGTCTGATTTCAATGTCAGACGTCTGATTCTATGCGGGTTTCTCCCTGACTTGAATCAGATCTAAACAGGGTTTTTGTACAAGTCCATCAGACGACATAGAGGACGTCTGGCACTGAGTCTGGACGTCTGGAAACCTACTTTTACCGTGGGAATTGATTTCCAAACGTTGCAACGGCTAGAAAATCTCTGAGAAGAGATTTTGGGTCAGCCGAGGCAAAACGGTCATTTATCAGACGTCTGGTAAGTCCTATGGACGTCTGATAAGGCTCTAACGGTCATAATCTTGAGTGTTTTCTAAGCCAGCCAACGGTCCACTATCTGGACGTCTGGCAAATCCATCAGACGTCTTCTAAGACGTCTGGTCTAAGGTCTGGACGTCTGATTTTATCTGACAGAAAACTAAGTCCAGCCTAACAGTTATCAGACGTCTGAAACAACAGTCAGACGTCTTAAAATTCTTTATCAGACGTCTGAGTTTGGAATTAGATGTCTGGAAATGCTGTTTGAGCCCTATATTGGTTTTCTAAGTATTCTACAGAAAACCTAAGTATCCTAGGGTTGTGCAGGTGTTCCTAGGACTACTTTTAGGGTTCTTTGAGGCTCTTTAACATAATGTCTAAGGAAAATAAAGAGCAAGAAAATAAATACAAGAGATACATGAAAGGATAAAAAAGAATCTATCCTATTCTTCTTGTCTTCCATCTCCAATCTTTCGCTCCACGCGAACCTCCTCTATTTTCCGTCAAGCTCCTCCAATCCGTCCTGGATGCGAGCTCGAGTTCCGTCTAAACACGTCCTCATTTGCAATTGACCTGAAATCTAGGACTCAAATTGCAAATGTTAAATAACACGTGTTTTGTTATCATCAAAACAAATGATCGTGGTGCTCTAGCACCAACAATCTCCCCCTTTTTGATGATGACAAAACCGTAAATAATAATGCATAAAAATCCTCCCCCTTTTTGACATTATCAAAAAGGTTTGATTGATTTTATATTTCCTATTACTCCCCCTTAAAACATGCTCTTCTATTTATTTTTAACAAAGGTAATGTCCTCCCCCTTTTTATAACAACAAGATAGCTATTATTTTTCTCCCCCTTACTAAAGGAAATTTAGCTAACTTGTATCTCCTCCTTAAAAATTGACAATAAGCTCATCATTTTTAACTCCCCCTATCTAAATGCTTATAAAAAGGATAGGGTTAAGAATTTTACCTCACCTACCATGGCCAATAAAATGGCCCGAATGGTGGTGGTGGATGCCACATCGGATGGGGCTCCCATCCGTAGCTTGGAGGCCCGGGCATCGGCGCCGGTCTCCAATCTGGTGGTCGACGTGCGGCGGGTCCGTCGTTTGTTTGCCGTCTCGTCGGTCTTCTTCTTCTCCTCCTTGGTCTACTCATTGGTTCTCCCAACTTAAGTTGACCAGCCTTGAGCTTGTAGGTCCAGTCCTTTATGTTGTAGTCATCCCTGAACCCTACAAAACAAGATTCTAATTTTTTCTTTGGTATCCAAGTGGGCTTGGATCCGGATTTGTTAGCGGGTCTCCATGATGGAGATCCTTTCTCAACCTTAGGGCTATAAAAATCATCTACTTTGTTGATTAGTTTGTTAGAGCTTTCCCTAAGACATGCAATTTCTCTTTCTATAGTATCCATCTTAGTTTTTAAATCAGAAATTTCTAACTTTAGACTATTATTTTCCTCAATCAATTTATTATTTTCATTGATGAGGTCTTGATTTTCTAATAACAGGTTATTATCCTTAGGACTAGTCTCTATATCCTTGAGTTGTTTTTCTAACCTATCATTTTCATTTCTAAGAAAACTAAGGTTCTTTTTAATGCTTTTATTTTCTACCCTAAGTGATTTACTAATCTCAAAAAGTTCATTAAAAGCTTCTTGAAGATCGAGATTTACCTCGTTGTCTGAGTCGCTTTCGCTTTCGCTGTCGCTTCCTCTGGCCATGAAACCGAAGCAAGCGGTTTCTTCTTCTATGGTATTTTCTTCTTCTTCCTCCGAGCTAGAATCGTCCCAAGTGGCTTGGAACGCCTTCTTCTTAGATTTCTTCTCCTTTTCCTTCTTCTTCTCCTTTTTGAGAAGAGGGCATTCTGGTCGCAGATGCCCTTTCCCGTTGCAGTGGTAGCAACGTCTCGGGCTTTCTTTCTTCTCCTTTTTCTCTTTCTTTAATTCCCTACAAAACTTGGAAAAATTTTTAAGTAAAATTCTAAAGTCTTCGTCGTCGGAACTTACCTCGCTATCCGACGCGGCTTTGAAGGCGAGAGTCTTCTTTAGTTTAGGCTCCGGTGTATCCTTCTTCTTTTGCTTCAACTTAGTCTCGTAGGCCATCAGATTGCCTAAGAGATCTTCCATGTTGAGCTCCTCCATTTCGTTTGCCTCCTCGATGGCGGTAACTTTCTGTTCCCACTCCGGTCCAAGGGAACGAAGAAGCTTCCCTTGAAGCTCCCCCTTGATGAAAGTCTTCCCTAAAGCTTTCAAGTTATTTACTATGAGAGTGAACCTAGTGTTCATCTCACTTAAAGTTTCGTTAGATTTCATAGAAAAAGCCTCAAATTCTTGTGAAAGTAAATTGAGTTTAGAAGTTTTTACCTTAGAGGTACCTTCATGAGTTACCTCGAGTGTGTGCCAGATCTCGTATGCGGTGGCGCATTGCGAGATTCTATTGAACTCCTCTGAGCTGAGCGCGCAATACAATGCGTTCATTGTTTTTGCATTGAGAGAGAGTTCCCGAATCTGCTGCTGCGAGTATCCTCCCGCGGGTTTTTCTGGGATGTCGAATGGCGTCTCGCATCTAGCCCAGACCGTGAAGTCGGTGGCTTGAAGCCACGTCTTCATCCGCAGCTTCCAGTAGGGGTAGTTGCTCCCGTTGAAGAACGGCGGACGGGTTGTGGACTGCCCCTCGGAAATCCTGCTTGTGGAACAGCTTCCCTCCATGTGATCTTTCCGCGGATGTTACTCCTGTCGGCGGAAAACCTGCTCTGATACCAATTGAAGGTTCGTCCCTACCAGGAGGGGTGACGTAATAAAATTGCGGAAATAAAAATATAAAGCAATCTCACAAAAATAAGCAATCGCACAATGTACACAAAGATTTTTAGGTGGAAACCCAAACCGGGTGAAAACCACCACCTAACCCTCTCGAGTTAGGATTTTCCGATCAACCTAGTTGATCAAATCCACTAACCGAATCACTTTGAACGAGGGTGATTCAACCTCAATACAACCACGCTACAAGTACGAGGGTAGCGTTCCTCAACCCCTTCTCTCCACGAGAAGGATTTTGTCCCACGAGGGAGACGGGAATTCGCAAAGCGAATACCCAACCAAAATACAAAGATAAAGTAAAACAACAAACCTATAGAGCCAACAAAGTAATTAACCTAAGCTTCTATAGGATTTAGGAAACTCCCCTTTGCAAGGAGTGCGTCGACGATGACGCGGTGCGTGTGCCACGCGATGGCGCTACGTCGCTCTCGTTATCAACAGCGGGAGAGCGGGCGCGCGAAGGCTTGATGCTCTCAAGAGAATGAAACTAGAGCTTGGAGAGCAAGGGCCTCAATTGGACACAAAAGAGTGGAACTAAGTTGCTTAGGTGTGTCTCTTGTTTCTCTTAGTGTGTATCTTGTGTGTATTTGTTTACAAAGGTTCCCCTCTATTTATAGAGGACTTAGGAAGGCTTTGGAAGGCTTGGAAAAGCTTCCATAACCGTTGGGTGCAAAGCCCAAGAGAATCAGGCCGAAATCAGGACAATGATTACACTTCACAGGGTTATCAGACGTCTAACTCTGGCATCAGACGTCTGGAAGGCCACTTTAAGACGTCTGATTTCAATGTCAGACGTCTGATTCTATGCGGGTTTCTCCCTGACTTGAATCAGATCTAAACAGGGTTTTTGTACAAGTCCATCAGACGACATAGAGGACGTCTGGCACTGAGTCTGGACGTCTGGAAACCTACTTTTACCGTGGGAATTGATTTCCAAACGTTGCAACGGCTAGAAAATCTCTGAGAAGAGATTTTGGGTCAGCCGAGGCAAAACGGTCATTTATCAGACGTCTGGTAAGTCCTATGGACGTCTGATAAGGCTCTAACGGTCATAATCTTGAGTGTTTTCTAAGCCAGCCAACGGTCCACTATCTGGACGTCTGGCAAATCCATCAGACGTCTTCTAAGACGTCTGATTTTATCTGACAGAAAACTAAGTCCAGCCTAACAGTTATCAGACGTCTGAAACAACAGTCAGACGTCTTAAAATTCTTTATCAGACGTCTGAGTTTGGAATTAGATGTCTGGAAATGCTGTTTGAGCCCTATATTGGTTTTCTAAGTATTCTACAGAAAACCTAAGTATCCTAGGGTTGTGCAGGTGTTCCTAGGACTACTTTTAGGGTTCTTTGAGGCTCTTTAACATAATGTCTAAGGAAAATAAAGAGCAAGAAAATAAATACAAGAGATACATGAAAGGATAAAAAAGAATCTATCCTATTCTTCTTGTCTTCCATCTCCAATCTTTCGCTCCACGCGAACCTCCTCTATTTTCCGTCAAGCTCCTCCAATCCGTCCTGGATGCGAGCTCGAGTTCCGTCTAAACACGTCCTCATTTGCAATTGACCTGAAATCTAGGACTCAAATTGCAAATGTTAAATAACACGTGTTTTGTTATCATCAAAACAAATGATCGTGGTGCTCTAGCACCAACACCTTTCTCTTAAGAGGCAGTCGGCTCTGCACAACTGAGCTGACTGTCTCTGGAAGAATCACCTTTCCTAAATTTCTTGGCTACCTTTTTGGAGTACATAAATCCTTTAAGAATTTTGCATAGGCAGGGATATATTTAATGGCATCTAGGAGAGGGATATTAATTTCTACTTGCCCAAATAAATCCATTAATTCCTTCTCAGTGGGCTCGGATTTCATCTTTTTCTTATTTGAAGAGTGGAGGGCTTGTGCAAATGGGGCAGGGTTTCCCTGTTTTGCATGAATTGGTTCCTGAACAATAGGAGGGGAAGAGTTAATCTGTGTTTCATTAGAGTGGGTTTCTCTGACAGGCAGGGGATTGTGAGTGGTTTTCCATTCCTCAAGGTAACTACATTTGCAGTCTGGTTGTTTCTAGGATGAGCACGGGATGCCTGGCTGTTATTGAAACCCGGTGGATGCTGAGGTCCTAGCTGAATGGGTTGACCGGGATATCCACCTTGGAACTGATTCCTTTGATTATTTGGGTTGGGCATGGGTTGGGAAGGTAAATTCCCAATAGGTCGATGATCAGGAGTAACTTTAACTTGGTGTTGCAAGTTGGTAATCATGCGGGTTACTTCTGTCATTTGAGTTTGCATTCCTTACAGAGTTTTCATGACCTGATTATTAATATCATCCTGGGATGGTCCAAGTTGATACATAGGTTGCCCATAATTCCAAAAATAGTTTTATTTAGGAAAAGGAATCGGGTTTGGGTTTTTCCAGGAGTGATTCGGATTAGTCCTCCAGTTTTGATTGGAGGGGTTTCTAAATTGCTCCTGGAGAGCATAAATATTTTCCGAGGTGGGATCAAAAATATTTTGATCAAAATTCTCGGTCAAATCTTGCATGAAATCAACCGAAAATTGCTGGCCAACAGATGTGGCATCAATGTTGTGTAGATTTTCTCTTCGGAGAATGTGTGTGGGGTTAGTGTGTGGAGAGTGGACGTGTGGAGCTTGTTTGTTTATGAACTTTTCTTCCATTTTCTTTTGGTGAATTTGCATCTGGTCCAGTCGTTGAGCTAACATATATAAATCATCTTGAGTGACTGGAACAGAGGTGGATTTGGAGTCAATTTCATGGACTCTGTGTCTGGGGTTTTGTGATCTGCCAAAGGTGTCCATTGAAGTCATGTTAAATGAGTTTCCACTCATTTCTTCAAAGAGAAGATAGGTACTTTCGACATCTTTGTTAAGAAAATTGCCTCCACATGAGGCATCCACAAATCGTTTCAATTGATCTTCTAATCCATGATAGAAGATCTGCACTAACTGCCATTGTGGAATTTCATGGTAGGGACAACTTCTTAGAAGTTCCTGAAATCTTTCCCAGTCTTCCTGGAGGGGTTCACCAATTTTTTGTTAAAAGGTCATTATGGATCTTCTTAACGCATTCGTTCGACCGATCAGAAAATTTTTTTTAAGAAAAGCACTTTTTAATTGGGGCCAGGTGGTAATAGGGCACCCGACCGTTCTAAACCAATGAGATGCTTTGTCTTTAAGAGAGAGAGGAAAAAGTCTCATTAACCACACATCTTCCTACACATTGCGGGAACGAGTGGTTTGAGAGAGGATAGTTAATTACTCGAGATGACAAAAAGCGTCCACTCTTGGAAGATCATGAAAATGCTTGATAAGGTTTAGAATGGCTGGTTTGATCTAAAAATCCCCTTGTGGTATGACCACCCCTGGTCTTTCCTCGTAATTGGAAGGATCATAGAAATCCTTAAGAGGAATGACAGGCTGTTGGTGGGGTGGTGGATTTTGTCCTTGATTAGCTTGGTTTGTGACAATCCTAACTAGATCTTCTTGATTTTGTTGTAGTCAAACCAAATGGTCGGCCATTAATGCAAAGTGATTTGGATTTTGGGTTATAATTGGAGGGCCACCTGGCCCTGCTAGTATTTCTGGTTGCTCCAGGTTAGGGAGGTGAGGGAGGGTGAAGTCAGCTTGTGGGTCGGTTGACAGGTTAGAAGTGGAAGCAGAATTTTTTTGACGGCTTCATGGGTTTTCCATTTTTTTAGAAAGGAGGGGGAAGAAAATAATGATTTTCTGCTGTGGGGGGCGAAATTAGATGGTCCATCGAGATGTGGTTTTTGGGACCGTCGCCCGTGCATGCACTACTTGGGAAGAATTGAAGGGGAGGAGAAGAGATGAGAGAAAGTGTGCAATTCAAACAAACAAAACTAAACCTAACTTAAGTGCGACTCCCTAAAAATAAACCTAAGACTTGGTCTACGTAGGAAATAAGTAATCAATAGTGAATACCCGTTCTGTCAACAAATCTAGCCAAGTTGCTTAAGGGGAGGTTTGGGCCCAAACGTTTCCCAAGGAAAACCCTAGGGCTTGTACAAACCCGTGCCTGGTCGTTCAGCCAGAACACCAGATATAGATGGCAGAATTGGTACTAACTAAAGAAAACTTAAGACCTAGATAGCAAGCCTAAGTTGATGAAGCCTCAGGAGTCAAGTTGCTACAAGTTTTAATTAGGACTTTTATACTACAGTGCACACGGAATGTGGAGGGCGTTTATTGGGTTGTTGCCCTGTTATTTCAATTTTTTTATATGTGTGCAAGAATTGGAAAGTGGTTCCAATTAAAAAGCAAGTTATCACATAATTTCTTGTATTTTTGTCTTTTAGGATTTGATTTAATTGTGTTTTAGGGTTTTTCTTTTTAAATTTTCAAACAAGTTTGAAACTCCACAATAAAGGAAAAACAAGTTGTATTGGTGATGGTTAATTTCCTTTAATGTGAGTTTCTAGAAAGAAAGAAAGAAACCCTAAGCCAATTGTCCCTAAGATAGAAAATTACTACCAATGAGTTAATTTTAGGCTTTCTGTATTAAGTAGTGGTCCAAACAAGTCAAAAAACACCACTACATCGAAGAAAATCAAACAAAGATTCCAAAAAAATTTTTGTAAGATTTTAGGAATTTTTTTGCTAATTATTTTGAATTTTTAATTGTACTGGTGTCAAAGTCCAAAAATGATACCTGTGGGTATTTTGGACATTTTAGTATTACCATAGACCTCAGAAAATTTTGATGATTTTATATGATGTGTAAAATTTCACAAGGATTCTAGAAAGCTAAATTTTACAAAAACTAGATGATTATAAAAATTCTTAAAATTCATAGACTGTAGCAAAATAGGAAGATTAAAGGGTGTGACCCTTTTGCAGTCCATGAATTTTTAAAAATTAAATACAAAGCCAATTGATCTGAAATTTGGAAAAGATGTTCCTAGCACAATTTGAAATCACTGTATGAAATATTATGATTTTAGGAGTCCTGTGGTGTTAGGAATTGATTTTTCAAATTCAGACAGAAGTCTGGAACCGAAAAATAGAACACCAATACTTGCAATGGAGTGGTGTTAATGAAGCATTCAAGCAAACAATGGATTTTAAAATGCACCACTCCACTTAATCAAGTTATTTAGGGTCTTGAAAGAGACATTTAGTGTATTTTGGTAGTTTTTAATTAATTATGTGACCAAAAAGAGGAACCAACCTGAATTTCGCACGAAGAAAAGGAACTTTGAGTTCTCGCTTCCAGATTCCCGCTTTCTCCTGCAATAGTTCCTGCACACACGAAAGAGAAGAAAGAGAAGGGGATGAGATCTACTTCAAGCAAGAAGAGAAAGAATAGCAAAGCCGTGCCTCCCCGGCAACGATGCAAAAAGTGTTGCGAAAAACATGTGATTTGTAAAAGTAGGTTTTTAACATCGTTGTAACATGCGAATTCGCATACGCTTTTAAATTTATATCCTAGATAGGGGAGTATCTAGGGTTGTCCAAGGAGGCAAAAATTGCAATTCAATTCTCTTGCTAAAAATACATCTCAACTTTCTTTTTGGTATTTTAAATATGTAAATTTTTTTGAGTTCTGAAATAATGTGGGCAAAGTGCAAATTGTGATGAAAAATTGCTAACACCTAAAATGCTAAGTTGAAACTTAAGAGATTAAAAAGTCCACTGCCTAAGCTCACTCTAGGCAAGTGGAGGCCTAAAGTAATCAGGGAATGGAAGTAGAATAAGTGCTAGAACAACAGTAATAATTATAACAGAAAATTAAAAAGAAGGCAATTTGATTAACTAGAATTTGTGTTCTTTTTCCAAGACAAGTAGGGGAGTGCTTCTACTAGAAATGAAAAAATCTAAAAGCAATAAAAGAAACATAAATCCTCTTGCAAAAATTGGTGAAGAAGGGAGTCTTCTTGCTCCAAGCCTAGTTGCTCCTTGGCTTGAAAAGAAGGCCTCCTTCTTCTCCTTCCTTGAGAGCTCCTCCAAGGTGGGTGCTACCACCTTCAATGCTCTCCTCCAAGGGGTGGGCGTGCACCACCCACAAAAGCTCCTCCAAGGTGGCGTCGACCACCTTCAAGATCTCCTCCAAAGATCTTCCTTGCCTGGCTTCTCCTTTGGCAGGAATGGGCACAAGAGAGAAGGGAAGAGGGGAAGGCACCAAGAGGACAGAATATCCCCTTAATCTTCTTCTTCTTCTTCTCTCCTGGGTGTGGGCTTCTAGGTAGAATATGAGAGTGAATTTTCTAGCCAAGGATGGATTGAATGGTGGTGGGTAGTGGTCTTTTTATAGGGTAGGGTGAGGGGTTAAGGTGCCTCTTGAAATGGAGGGCTAAGATGGTTGGATGGAGGTGGTTAGATGATCCTAAGGTTAAGGATGGCTGGCGCCACCTAAGGGGTGCTAGGGGGGTAGTTAGGGTTGGTCAAGAGGTACCTAAAAGTGGCACCAACCATGGAAGGGTGCCATGGGTTGGCGCCAACTTTAAGGCTTCTAGAAGGTGGGGTTATGTGGAGGGTGGAGATGGATTTAAGGGGAATTGTGTGGTGGATATGAAGGGGATTTTTGGAGGGAAAAATGACACCAACAAGGGGGTAATTAGGGTGGTTTTGGCACCACCTTTAGGTGTCCTTTGGAGGTGGTGGGTAGGCTAGGTTGGTGCTAAGTAGGTGGAGCTTAGGTGGTGCTAGTAGGGGGAGTTGTTAGGTAGGGTTTTTGGGTGGTACAAGGCAAGGAAGTTGGAACATAGCTAAGCTAAGCTAAGCTAATCTAAGCTAGCTTAACTAATGGAGTAGAGGAGGAGGTGCTGGAGCTAAGGATTGGAGGGAGGAGCTGAGGAGGAGAAGTCTGGAGTTGAAACTGGAGCTGGTTGCTGCTGAAGAGGCTGGTATGGAGCTACTCTAGTTGGCCTAGCTTGCTAGTTCTTTTCTAGCTGCTAAGCCAAGCTAAAGTGAGCTAGCTTCTACCATAATGAGCTGAGGTGAGCTAGGTCTGGTGCTCTCAGGGAGCATCAAGCTGGTCGAGGCAGCTAAGGTAACTTAGCTCAACTGAGTTGAGCTAAGCTGAGTCCCCAGGAGCTGGACTTGAGCTTCCTGAGCTGGGATGAGTTTTTCTTCACCTGGCTGGAGTTGAGTGGAGCTGGATGTAGCTAGATCTAAGCTGGGGTGAATTCCTGTCAACTCAGTTGAGCTAGCTAGAGCTCCCTGTGGACTAGTAGGAGCTGAGATGACCTAGACTCAGCTAAGTTGAGCTGGATCTGAGCTGAATTGAGCTATGGTTTGCTAAGATGAACTCTCTTGAGCTGCCATTCAGTTGAGATTTGTTGAATGGAGCTATGATGAGCTAACCTTAGTTCAAGTGAGCTCGGTTCCAGCTGTGGTGAGCTGGATTAAGCTGAGTTCCAGCTAGTCTGGACTCCTTCTTCACCAATTGCCTTCTTGAGTGCTAGGGTTTTAGGGATCTGTATATCTGTTCATCCCTAACACTCACAAAAACATATTAAAATAACAAAAGAAAATGCAATGCATGCCTAACCTAGTGAATGCCTAAATGTAGCCCAAAAACCCATTTGCGGAGTAAAATCTTAAGAGCTAGGTTTGTTTTAATGCATAAGAATGATGATAAACTGGCGTCTATCAGTCCCTCCCTAATAGTAGATCATCTTAGGTTGTTCAAAAAATGGGGGTGACCATATTCAATGGAATACTGGGGAGGTAGATGTTATAATCATCATATCCTTCTTAATTGTAGATCTGGTTGGTTTGATGATCAAAAGATCGAGATCTATAATCATTGTAGCTCTAGGTAGGTTACTCATCATAGTCTTGTTATCCTCGGTTAGGCCCTGGATGCTGAGGTTCCGATTCATATCCTTAATCAAAGTTATCCCGGCTAGTGGATGGGTAGTCATAATTCAAGTTGGGATAGTAATCATCTTGGGTATAAGTGGTGGTAGGAGGGTAGGGTGGGAAATGAGTGTAGGATGTGGAAGGATACGTCATAGAATAGGAGGGGAAATCAGACAAAAGAAAGGAGCTCTACAATACAAGCAATCAACCCTGTCCTTAGGTGGGTTAGCCTAAAGACCTACAGACTCCTAGGACCTGTCTTGAGATTACAAACGATTTGGTCTACTTTTATCCAGTCAATCCAACCAGCTAGAAAGAGGGGCTGTGGAGAAGGTTCTTCCTTTGGCTTGCACCTCCAGTTCCTAGTGTACCCCCCAACTGCGATCGTTTGATGCTACTCCCCTAGCTAGACATCAGATGGACCATCAAAAGTAGATTAATCGAAAAGAAATCTCGGTCTGAGCCCCGAAGAGCGAATCAATCCTTAAGGCCAACGTCTACTCAATTTTAATTAGGCTTGGGATGATTGTGCTCTTGGAATGTGATCGGCCCTTTAAATGGGTAGTGCCCCTAATGATCAATTCAAATGTGTGTGCGTACAGAACTAGGGTTTGCAAACAAGGTTATTTCATGATGTGCCTTTTAGGGTTTAACCTTGTTTAGTAGCTTTTAGGGTTTAATCTTTAGGTTCGTTCAATCAGATTTAGTAGAACACTCCAATTTTTGAAAGCATTGGTGTAGATATATTCCTTTAAAAATTAGAAAAAAAATGTGGAGTGCCTGGTTCAATCCTAAAAATCAACCCTAAGTTCCAAGCTACTTGATGAGTCAATTTTAATCTTAAGTGGTGTAGCCCAAACAGCTCAATCAATTGGCCTGTTGTACCACTTAGTTAAGGCACACAAGTATGCTTAACCTATTCAGATTTCTACTCACTTATGTGTAATGAGTTGAAGTGTACCAGGTCCACATGTCAGATCCCAGTTAAGTGGTAAAATCAAAGTGATTGTGCACCTTAGGATAAGAGTTGTGGGTGTTGAGTGTGTAGCTTTCAGTTAAATCCCACAAGAGAAGAATATTTTTTTATTTTTTTACATATGCGGGTGGGTGAGGTAAGTGGACTGACAATCAAACAACCAAAATCTACCCTAAGGTTTATGCAAGCACCTAAGTTGATTTGGGTTTGAGTTATTAGGTTATGGAATGAAAACTAGGGTGGTGGTAGTGGGGGCACACTTACAAAACCTTCATCCACACTTTTCTCCGATCTAACCACTCTGGCCTGCCTCAGATGAGTACCTAAAATCACAGTAAGATCAGAGAAAAAGTGAGATAAAAGTTAGGTAAGGCGGAAAAACATGGGAAAAAAAAAGCCAAAGAGCGTTGCCTCCCTGGCAACGGTGCCAAAATGATACAACGTGTTTCCCGAATTAAAATTAGGGTTTGGAGGACCCATCATCCTACCTCGCAAAATGTGTCGATCAAGTAAAATTTATAACCAAAACTCGAAATGTGAGTCCTGAGTCAAACACGGGGAGGCGAACATTTGGTTTTGAAAAATACGCATTTCTCTTTTATTTCTTTTTTGTCATTTTTATCTTATCTAATTTTTTTTTGGTATTTTTATCAAGCAAGAGATTAGGTCGATGATATTTTATTTAGCTAATCTACTTGCAAAAATATAAGAGAGAGAGACAAACAATCATGGATTTCCAATCAAATGTTTTTTTAAAACTAAGAAAGCGGGAAAGATTACACTAAGAAAACAATAAGGGTAGAAAGGCGTGAGAGAATCCCCCTCAACGGTCATTTGGAGGATGACTCGCTCTGACGTCGCTTGGAGGACGGTGGTGAGGAGGGGAATGAAGGAGGACATAGTCGGAGGATAGATGATGGGGCAGGACAGCGTCACGGTGACGATCTTCTTTCCAAAGGGTGGTGAGAGGACGGCCACAAGATGCTCCACGAATGGGGATGAGAAGTGGGAAAACTATTTTCTTTTCTACTATAGTGGAGCTTCCCGGGCTTGGGACAAGCTCTCTCTAGAGCCTTGGAGGTGGTGAGAGGAAGAAAGGAAGAGATCATTTGGAATGGAGGGGGGTAGGTCCTTTTATAGTGGAGGAGAGACAAAATTGTCCATGGGCAATTAGTGACAGCTGTAATTGTCGCTGAAGATCCTCCCAACTGTCGCTGAAGATCCATGCCCTTCAATTCCTTTGCTGGTGCGCACATAGTGTAGGCCATTAGTGACAGCTACAAGAGTCACTAAAGGCCCGCCCAACTATCGCTGAAGATCCTCACTCTTCAATTCTTTTGCTGGCATCCTGCGTAATTGGCCAATTGGGGGGCTGCAGGGATTCGAACCCGCACCCCTCCCTTGAAGGTCAGGTGCTTAATCATTGCACCAAGATGTCCAAAAGGTCGAGGGGATGACTTAGAATGCACGGTGGAGGAGCGTTCTCAGCCATTTTATCAAGATCCAACAGCTGAGAATTGATGATGAAGATGATGCGGGGGCCTTCCAGTTGCTGCTGCCCAGTGTTAGGCATCCTGGATGGCACCACGTGGCACCATTTGGGTCGTCCATCTCCTGTCTATTGCAAAGGGTGCCATGGTGCTCAGATCGAGATGATTCCTACGTTGTCTGATTGCAATCGTCGCTTCGAATCCATCTGTAGAGTCGGATTTTTCATCGAAAGCACGTAGGGATGTTTCACTGTCCTCCTGGTCGTTGATCTTCCTCGAACTTCATATGATGCTACGGGACTCTGATCTAGACGATTTTAGAGGCATTAGACTCCAATCGTTGTCCTGATCAGATCCGTACGGTCCGATCATCCATCCGAGGCCTTGAAATAAATCCTCTTCTCTCTTGACCATAAAAAGGACCTAATTAACCTAAAATATATACAACTACTCTAAATGCAGGATGATACATGTTATGCAATATTTATAACGTGAAATGCAAATCTAATCCTAGGAACATGCATGATTAGGAATTTTAACCTAAATAGATGTGTCTGTCACTTTGGTACCCATTTCTGCTTAGGTCCACATTTGTTAGATTGTGCTACCTATTTAGGCATGCTACCTTTCGCCTTTTGACTTGAAGTAGAAGCTTCATGATTACTTTAGGTACATACCCTAACCCAAAATTTGTTGTGGTCTGGGTTTATGTTCTTAGTAATTTATGTAGATTATAACTACCTTTTGCGAACTTAGCTAGGTCATTTATAAGACTAGCAGAATTTTCATTTAGTTTATCTATATTTATCTTCTAGTCACCTATCTTGTTGACAGGGCGAGATCAAGGCTTTAAAAGATGTCTGTTGTATAAATGAAATCACCTTGAAAACAAATAAGAATTTTTATTACTCGAAAACCTAGGTATCTGAGGTCAAACACAGGGAGCAAATGGAACCTAGACACTAATCTCAATAATGTAACTTGAACACCTAAAGTTACTCAAAACCTAATTTAGAGTATAATGCAAGAGTTTATGAATATTAAAATGTAGCAAAATAGAAGAGATTGAGAAGAATTGGATAAAAAGGTTGATTCTTGGCTTGTCTCTCTCTTCAGCTTCTTTCCTTTCTCCTTCTTTAGCCTTCTCTTTCCTTTCTTCTTCTTTTCCTCTACGGCTACTCTTCTTTTTCTTTTCTGTCTTTGGTCTTCTTCCTTGATTCTTCTCTTTCTTCTTTCTTTTCCTTTCTTAGCCTTGCCTTTCTCTGCGTGCTTTGGCCTTGGCTCTTCTTCTTTTTCTTGCCTTGGTAACTCTTTGCCTTTCTTCTACTTCTTCTGTTCTTTGGCCTTCTTTCCTCTTCAGCCGCACTTCTACTACAGTGCTTCTTCTTCTATGGTTCCTCCTGCCTTCTTCTGCCTTGTCTTTCCTTCTTCTCTTCTAACTTCTCTTCTTTGCCTTGCTTCTACCTCAGCTTCCTTTCTTCCTTCCTTCTTCTTCCTTTGCTTCTTCTACGGCCACAGCTTCCTTTCTTCTTTCCCTTAGCCTCTTTGCCTTTGGCTTCCTTCCTTCCTTAGCTCCTTTTCCTTCTTCCTTCACTGCGACTGTGCCTTAGCTCCTCTTGCCTTAGCTTCAGCTACGCCTTCCTGTTCCTTCTTCTCTTCCCTGCATAGTGAAGAGCAAAACCTATCCCCTATCCTCCCTGCGTCACTCTCTCTAATTCTCCCCTAGGTTCTCTCTCCAAGAGCTGGGTAATCGAGTCGGGTTTCGCACACCCGGGTTTAGATGCACCGGCGTGGGCGTGGTGCGCGAAGAGTGCAGAGTATACAGGTCGGGTACCAGGTCCGCGTGTGTGTGTGTTGTGGACGAGGTGGGGTGTGGGCGAGGGACCTCACCTCGTGTACTGGAGGCGAAGAGCAAGAAATACAAATTCAATTTATCCTACACACCTGCGCTGGGCGTTCCCAAGGTGGGACTAAATTCCCACTCACTTCTGCTAGTGCACCTGCAGGAGCTTTCCTTCAATTGCCACTTCTATGATCTCTCTCAAAGCCAATTTCCTGGTTGAGTTCATGCGCAAGACCAACCAGCACCTCCTGTGCCTAGAGACCTAGAGCGAAGCGCCTGGGTTAAGCTTATGAGCTCCTTCGAGCTGTCGCTAATGGTGGCGGAGGGGTTAGGCCTGCAGTCATTGAATACAGCCTTTTGACCCTATTAAAGCACATGGGGGGCTTCTCCGTGTCAAGGCGAAGGTGCCTAGTGGGTGGCTGGCCACAGGGCGGCCTAGGCGTGCATGCCTAGGTTGCTCTGTGGTCGTGTTTATGGGTGTGTTTGGTGGGCGTGTGTGGAGGTGTTGGTGGTCGATGGAAGGATGGATGATGCTCAGTGGGTGATGGTGGAGGTGATGAGGTGTCTGGGGAGGCGTGTGAGGTGCGGAGCGGTGGAAGCACCTTCACCGGTGGTCAGCTGGAGATGGAGAAGGTGGTAGTGATCTGTGGCGTCAAGGGGTCGAAAGTGCAAATTAAGAGAGGGGAAATGAAGTGGGGAGAGAGGGGAATAATTCTAACCTAGCTAAGTGGACGAAGGGGGAGAGGAGGCGGTTGGCCGTACCTGCCGCTGCCAGAGAAGATGTCCAGAGGAGGGAGAATGGCGATGACGAAGGGGTTGGAGCACGTGCGCAGGTATTGTGTGACATGGAGGAAGGAGACGAAGATGGATATATGCTGGTATTGTGGCAGAGTGAAAACAAAGAGGAGGACCCGTTGGAGCTTGCTGGAAACCTAGCCGGAGGAGAAGGGACGAAGTTGGGGGTGTTTCTCCAGCCAAGTCAAGCTGAATGGGAGCGGCCGGGTTAAAGGGTCTCTTTATAGGTGTTGGCAAGGGCTCTTGTGCTTGGAAGACATGCTTCTAAGCATGAGAGTCCTCGTTGGAGTAGGAAACAGGGAGGCACCCACATCTCTCATGCATTCACACGAGAGATTTGATGCAAATCAAATCCTGCAATCATGCTCAGATGGAAGGGAATTCCTCAAAGAATCTCCCTTCCAAATCTGGGAGATCTCTAAGGAATCAGGGAGTAATCCCCCTCCATTCCCCGCTGGAGTAGGATTCCTCTGTTTAACGGTGGAGGGACCTAATTTTAAGGGTGGCGAGGAAGTTAGGGGGCTCTGTGCAATGGCTTTCAAAAGATAGGGATCAAAATGTAATTCGGTAGACTATTTTGCAAAGTAGGTTAAGATGGCCTCCCCTTAAGTCCAAATTTTGGTACAAACCTAATTTAGACCTAAGGAATCCAATGGTGAAGTTGGATTTTAGGTTTGACCATGTTTGGCTAGACATTTTACTCAAAAACCTAAATTAGGTCAAATAATGAGCTAGGACCCCAATCTAGGTCAAAATAGGTTCCAAAGGCCAATTTGAAGGTTCTAAACCCTAGGGAATATTTTTCCATGAATTTTAGAGTTTTTAGTTGATTTTTATCTTGACCAAAACCTTTTTAAATTATGTGGGTCTGTTTTAGGATTTCATGATGTCACTTAATTCCTAGACTGCACATGAACCCATTACTGACTGAACCAACCAACTTTTTATTTTATTCAAACCATCTGACCTATGTTTTGCCTCTGAGAAATCCCATTTATGTATTGCAATGGTAATATTGCAGTTTTAACCTTTATTTCATGTTTTCTTCTCAGAACACTTATTCCTTGAATTAAGCCCCTCTTTAGGTTATGTAGGATCTCTTATTCTCTTTCTTAGGTCAACATGAGCTAGTTAGGGCTCATGATGAGGTTCTCATCATACCCCCATGCCTAGCTTTTGCTAGTCCCTTAGCAAAATTTCAAGGTTTTAACTTATGTTCAAGACCTTGAGTTTCTTTCATTAGTTATGAATAGTGCTTTTTCTTTTTCTTTTAATTAGGTTAGAATGCTGACAGTAGGCCTAGAGGTACTCAAGTACCAACCAAAATCCAGACCTGACTAGCTTTAGCCTCGATCCTCCGTGATGGTTTTAAGGCCCGCAAAAACTATCCTAGGGTTCATTGGACTCCACGATTAAAGCACTTGTGCTTGAGACATTTGTTTAGCCTTGGTCCAATTTGCAGTGCATTTTGTAAGAGAGAGATAGAGGATTTATTTGTTTGGAGAGTTTTCTTTCTCTTTTCTTTTTATTTCTAGCTTCAGATTGGCTTCTCAACATGGTATGTATCGGATTCCTTGTCCCTATCATCAATCCTCAAAGGTCCCTAGTGATCGATGCTTCGTGATAGCACCATCCATGGCAACCCCTAGAACCCTGGCTTTCGAGATTTTGAGATAATCCCACCCATGGTGTTCCGTGGCCGAATCCATACCCTGGCAATAGACATTTCATGATAATGCCGCCCATGCTATCTAAACCAGCAGAGTGCTTACATTCCCCCGGTAGGATATTTAAATATCCCAAGAGACAAGCACCGAGGAGACGATATGTTGTTTCGCATCTTTGAGGGGACTTTCCCACCTCTCCACATCGGGAACTCCTCCAAATCAACTTGTGTTGATCAGCCGCTCCTAATCTAGGCAACTTTTTCAGAACATTTAAACACTTTTACATGATTTTGATAGTTATGTGCACTGAACCAGACTGTGTGTGTGTTGGGGTGCTTAGGTTACCGAATCTCGCAAACCGAAGGTCAGTTAATGAGACCGAATACTCCCTAAGCCTTAGACCTAATACTTAAGCTTCGCATTTTCCCCAACCTCTTGAAGATTATCCAGATCTTAGCGGATACTTGAAGTTTTAAGCCTAAGAGTCTAACCCAAAAGGCCTAAGATCAACGTTCCTACTAATCTCTTTTTGTGTCTCATGAACACTTTTTTCTTATTTTTCTTTTTCCTTGATGTGGTCTAGAACTTTGGTTAATTCCTTAATCTCTTTCTAGTGACTATCACTTTTTCTTTTTCATCTTATGCTCCTTTTTGGCTTTTCGCTCTTTTCTCCTCATGATTATATGGCTTACAAAATTTTCCTCCCTCCATTTTTTTTGTTCTTTCTTATACTTTTTGTTTTTTTTTGTGTTTTTTGTGATATGTGTATCTTTTTGTGAGAATCCTTCTAACTTTTCTTGCTTTTATATGTATGCACTTTACCACCCCTCCATGCCTACGTTTTGCAATGTCCTCATTGTAAACGGAGGGTGTGAAATAGTGTTGGGTTCAAGGACTTAGAACAGGATATGTTAGGTGGGTGAATGGGTCAGGAACTGACTGATGCAGATGACTTCATGCTCTGGTACGTGCACTAGAGGTGGGATCGACTGTCTAAAGCTGAACTCAAGGTGCAATAGACGTGGCATATAGACGGATAATTAGACAGATCTCAGGTTTTTGGAATGATGGGATGCCTCCCATTAAGCGCTAAATTCAACGCCTTCAGTCAAGTGGAAAATGGGATGGAGAGGGAGTGGTCAAATCAGTGAAATTTTGTAAAACAAGCACCTTGATTAAGAGCCTGGTTGGTCCAACCAGGTGCTTATTCAGACCCACAGCTGATGATGCAGCCCAAACCTAATCAATTTGGCAGGTTGATAGATGTAGAGCAAGAGATGTTGAACCCACCATTTGTTATGCATCTCGGATGGATTTGGAATTATAAATTCGAGGTTTGGCTGAGTCGAATCAGCCTGGTCAGGGTAAAGCTCTGAAAATTAATAAGTGAATATTGTGGAAACCGTACAGGGGTGATCAAAGAATGATGGAGCATGTTGTTCGGTCTGATCAATGTTCGATACCTGGTGTAGATGTGGAGTTGAATCATCTGCAAACGGCTCGGTGAGAGGTGAATCAAAATAGAAATTGAGTCTAGTTGCTGGCAGAGGCTGAAAATAGGTTTTGATCGGTTCTATATATGTGGAAGAGGTTGCTTTAATGAGAATTATGTATGAGGGCTCTTCTAGAAAGGAATGACAGGTGGTCTCTTGTAGAGAGTCCTCTGGGTTGCAATCACTCTCGACATTTTCTGGTTTTGTTTCCTAAGGATTGAAAAGAAATGATTCCATGTTATTGGTACCTGAACTGAAATCAATGATCTCACGAATCGGGACCTCAGAATCAGAGTCAGAGAATGAGTCATGTAAGTTGAGGTCGTAGATTGGCTTGTTATAATCAGGAAGCAGATTTTCTCTGATATTATGGTTAGATTCGAAATCATCGGAGAGTTTGCGAAAATCAAGTTTTGAATAAGATTCAAGATCATGAGTTTCACCATAGAATGAATCACATGATGTTGATTCAGCAGCCTGATTGGGGTCTAGCCTAGATGTCAATTTTGAGCTCAAAAAGGTGTTTTTATTTGGTCTAGGCTCAAGTTCTAGGCTCTTGGGAAAGACCCAATTAAAACCCCACTCGTCCAACTCCTTGATTTTTGTATCATAAATTGGTGTGACTTCTAAAAAATCGATCTGATTCTTTAAGGATGTTTGAGAGGGATATTCATCAAAAAGTGATCCAAAATCATATTCTTCATTGAAAATTTGATTCTCTTCATACGGGACCTCGTATTCTTCCCAATAGGTTTCAGATCCTGATTCTAGGCTTGGGATGTGGGTTAAATCACTAGGATCTAGGTTCAAATTACCATCGAGGGTCACCTTATCAGAATAAGGGGTGGAATTTACACCCTCGAGAGGTTCAGTTCTAATCTCATTATTGCAGGAGTCTTGGAATTCTAAGCTTGGTGATCTAGGGTCTAGGGTTAGCTCAACATTGTGTTCTCCTACAATTTTCCAACCTAACTCAATATCAGGCATGTCGTATTCTATCTCGGTTGGGAATTTACAACCACTCTGTGCCTCAAGCCTGAGATTTGGGAAATCAGATTGATCCTCGATATTGTTCCAAGATGGTTCATCCTCTGTTTGTGGCATATACAGGTATTTCTGGTGGATAATTTATTTTAATAATCTCATTATCTCTTGACATTTTTCAAGATCGTCTTGGTGTTGTTTCCAAAGTATAAGATTTGTTATGCATTGAAGGTATTCTTTGTTGTGTAGTTTTTCTATCTCAATGTATCCTGTTATGAGAATGTCTCAAGTTGATCCTTTTGTGGCTTCTGCCAATAGCACTTGGGCACAGGTTATGATGAAGGTTGTGGTTGTTGGGACATCAACCTGAATGTCTTCTACTAGTGTTGAGGTTTTGTCTTCATTTTCATAGAATTTTATGGCATCCTCAATCATCCTATCTCTCATGGATCTCCGGGATTTAGGTTTCTTGAATGGTAGTCCTAAGTGGTTTGGCTGCATATTTGGATCAGGTGGTGGAATCAAGATGTTGAATCAAGTTGTGAAGTGAATAGATCTGAATAAAAAGTCCCACTGAAGTTTTATGTGTGTGCTCTAAAGAGAGAAGATGAGGGACTGGAGGTGTTTTTGGCCTAATCGAGGCACCCTAAGATGTTTGGATGACTATGGAGGTTCAGGGCAGATGATACCCCTAGATCAAAAAGTCATCCACCAGAGAATTACCTGGGCAGCTAGAGAGGGAGAGTTCCGTAAAGACCCCTACACGGTAGAGCGTCCCAACAGGTTACAAGGTTTCCCCCACCCGACCTCTCTTATTACTGAGATTCCAGGTAGACCAAAATGGGGACCTTGACCTCTTAATTCTACCACTTTTAAGATCAAAGGTGCATTAGGGTTTTCACTTGAACTTTATATGTTTTGTTGTTGTGACATAATTTGGAGGTTGATTGACCCAAGGGGTCAACTTCACCTGACTTGTCCTACAGATGGTAGAATTATTCTAGGTCAAGACCTAGAGATCACCCTGATTTGACTCCCAGTTTATTAGGTCCAAGATTTTAAGATTCAAGTGATTTTAGAGCTCAATTTTTAGGGTTTGTCTTGTTTAGATCTCTTCAATCAAGGGCTTGGGTGGCACACTGCTGCGGGAGGGTTTGTTTCCTTTTTAAACAAGCATGAGTGACTAGCACTCCAAAACCCTACTATTGGAACCCTAATTTGGTTTTATTTCCAAGCCTCTTTTCTTTTCACAAAAGTTCTCTTTGGACTTCAAAACAAGAAGTGTGTTGTCTGCAGATATTAAGCGTGATTTCTACTAAGCAGGGGAATTAGTGGGGTTGGATCTCTAAAAATCGCTTCTACTTCAATGAGTCCTGAAAATTTTTTTGCAAAATCAGGAAACTTTTGCCTTAAAGATGGTAATTACTATGAAAAGAGGCAATTGATTCCTAATTTGATTGCTTCCTTTTGTCTTCCCAAGATTAGGAGATGGATTAGGGAAGAAGAGAGAATTTACCTGCCTTGGCATGGTTGATTTATGTGGGAGATTTCTTCGTGAAATACCTCTCAAAATCATAGCAAAACAAATAGGGCAAGTTAGTGTTCAAATATAATAAAAAATAATGCAGAGACTAGTGATAAATTACATGTTGCTCCCCGGCAATGGTGCCATTATGTTAACAGGGCGAGATCGAGGTTTTAAAAGATGCACATTGTAGAATAAACAAAATCACCTTGAAAGAAAATAAGAATTTTTATTACTCGAAAACCTAGATATCCGAGGTCGAATACAAGGAGCAAATGGAATCTATACATTAATCTCAATAATGTAATTTGAACACTTAAAGTTACTCAAAACCTAATTCAGAGTATAAATGCAAGAGTTTATGAATATTAAATGTAGCAAATAGAAGAGATTGAGAAGATTGGATAAAAAGGTTAATTCTTGGCTTGTCTCTCTCTTCAGCTTCTTCTTTCCTTTCTTCTTTAGCATTCTCTTTCCTTTCTTCTTCTTTTCCTCTGTGGCTACTCTTTTTTTTTCTTTTCTATCTTTGGTCTTCTTCTTTGACTCTTCTCTTTCTTCTTTCTCTTCCTTTCTTAGCCTTGCCTTTCTCTACGTGCTTTGGCGTTGGCTCTTCTTCTTTTTCTTGCCTTGGTAACTCTCTACCTTTCTTCTCCTTCTTCTGTTCTTTGGCCTTCTTTCCTCTTCAGCCGCACTCTGCTATAGTGCTTCTTCTTCTTTGGTTCCTCCTACCTTCTTCTACCTTGTCTTTCCTTCTTCTCTTCTGGCATCTCTTCTTTGCCTTACTTCTACCTCAGCTTCCTTTCTTCCTTCCTTCTTCTTCCTTTTCTTCTTCTGTGGCCATAGCTTCCTTTCTTCTTTTCCTTAGTCTCTTTACCTATGGCTTCCTTCCTTAGCTCCTCTTCCTTCCTCTTCCTTCACTGCGGCTGTGCCTTAGCTCCTCTTGCCTTAGCTTCAGCTGCGCCTTCCTCTTCCTTCTTCTCTTCCCTGCACAGTGAAGAGCCAAACCTATCCCCTACCCTCCCCTGCATCACCCTCTCTCTAATTCTCTCCTGGGTTCGCATTCCTAGAGCTGGGTAATCGGGTCGAGTTTCGCGCTCCCAGGTGCAGGCGCACTGGCATGGGTGTGGTGTGCGAGGAGTGCAGGGTATATGGGTCGGGTACCGGGTTTACGTGGGTGTGCATCGCGGACGAGGTGGGGGTGTGGGCGAGGGACCTCACCCCGTGTACTGGAGGCGAAGAGCTAGAAACACAAATTCAATTTATCCTACACCCCTGCGCTGAGCATTTCCGAGGTGGGACTAAAGTCCCACCCGCTTCTGCTGGCGCGCCTGCAGGAGACTTTCCTTCAATTGAAGTTGCCGTGATCTCTCTCAAAGCCAATTGCCTGGTTGGGTTCTTGCTCTAGACCAACCCACGCCTCCTGGGCCTGGAGATCGGGAGCTAAGCTCCTGGGTTAAGCTTGAGAGCTCCTTTGAGCTGTCGCTAATGGCGGCGGAGGGGTCAGGTCTGCAGTCACTGAATACAGCCTTTCAGCCCCATTAAAGCACATGGGGAGCTTCGCTGTGTCAAGGCGAAGGTGCCTAGGTGGGAGGGTGGCCATGGGGCGACCTAGGCATGTGTGCCTAGGTCGCTCTATGGTCGTGTTTGTGGGTGAGTTCGGTGGGTGTGTGTGGAGATGTTGGCGGTCAATGGAAGGGTGGATGATGCTTAGTGGGTGATGGCGGAGGTGATGAGGTGTCTGGCGAGGCGTATGCATGTGCAGAGCGGTGGAAGCACCTTTGCCGGTGGTCGGTCGGAGATGGAGATGATGGTGGTGGTCTGCGACGTCGAGGAGTCAAAAGTGCAAATTAAGAGAGGGGAAATGAAGAGGGAGGAAAGGGGAATAATTTTAACATAGCTAAGTTGACGAAAGGGGAGAGGAGGTGGCTGGTCGTACCTGCCACTGCCGAAGAAGATGTCCAGAGGAGGGAGAATAGAGATGACGAAGGGGCTGGAGCACGCACGTGGGTATTGAGCAACGCGGAGGAAGGAGACGAAGATGGCTCTGCCACTGGTATTGTGGTAGAGCGACAAGAAAGAGGTGGACTCGCCGGAGCTCGCTAGACACCAGGCCGAAGGAGAAGGGATGAAGTTGGGGGTGTTTCTCCGGCCAAGTCAAGCTAACTGGGAGCGGCCAGATTAGAGGGACTCTTTATAGGTGCTGGTAGGGGCTCTTATGCTTGGAAGACAAGCTTCCAAGCACGAGAGTCCTCACTGGAGTAGGAAACAGGGAGACACCCACGTCTCTCGTGCATTTGCACGAGAGATTTGATGCAAATCAGATCCTGCAATCATGCTCAGATGGAAGGGAATTCCTCAGAGAATCTCCCTTCCAAATTTGGGAGGAGATCTCTGAGGAATCAGGGAGTAATCCCCCTCAATTCCTCGCCGGAGTAGGATTCCTCTGCTTTAATGGCAGAGGGACCTAATTCTAAGGGTTGAGAGGAAGTTAGGGGGGTCTGTACAATAGTTTTCGAAAGATAGGGATCAAAATGTAATTGGATGGATTATTTTGCAAAGTAGGTTAAGATGACCTTTCCATAGGTCCAAATTTAGGTACAAACCTAATTTAGACCTAAGGAATCCAATGGTGAAGTTGGATTTTAGGTGTGACCACATTTGACTAGACATTTTATACAAAAACCTAAATTAGGTCCAATAATGAGCTAGGACCCCAATCTAGGTTAAAATAGGTTCCAAAGGCCAATTTGAATGTTCTAAACCCTAGGGGATATTTTTCCAAGAATTTTAGAGGGTTTAGTTGATTTTCATCCTGACCAAAACCTTGTTGAATTAAGCGGATCTATTTTAGGGTTTCAAGATGTCATTTAATTCATAGATTGCACATGAACCTATTTCTGATTGAACCAAGCCACTTTTTATCTTATTCAGACCATTTGACCTTTGTTTTGCCTCTGAGAAAGCCCATTTATGTACTGCAATGATAAAATTACAGTTTTAACCTTTATTTCATGTTTTCTTCTCAGAACACTTATTCCTTGAATTAAGCCCTTCTTTAGGGTATGTAGGAGCTCTTCTTCTCTTTCTTAGGTCAACATAAGCTAGTTAGGGCTCATGATGAGGTTCTCATCAGTGGTCTTAGTGATATGATTTAAATAGATAATTCCTTATTTTGTGATTCAAGTAATTCCTTTTGTGTTCTTACTTCTTCTAGGGATTTTGGTGAGTGTCTATTTTTTAAAATAAGTGATTTAGCTACATCATGCATTTCAAAGAAAGCTTTTAATAGTTCATAAGGGGAAAAAGATGCACCTCATCTTCTAAAGCCATAAGACCTTGAAGAGCATCTTCACCCAAGGTTTCTTCTTCTAAACTCGAGTCAGATTCATCCTACGTTGCTTGAAAAGCTTTCTTCTTTCCATCCATTTTTTGGAATCTCTTCTTCTTTTCTGATTCCTTTCAAAGAAGTGTGCAGTCATTTCTGATATGTCCCTTTCTTTTGCAGTTGTAATAGATGATGGTATCTTCTTTGGATTCTTCTTTCTTCTTCCCCTATTTTTGTGTTCTTGAGAAGCTTCTTGAATTTCCTTCAAAGAAGAGCTATGTCATCTTCTTCACTTGAGGTCTCTTCTGATTGTGCATTACCTTCAAGTGCTACTGTCTTCTTTTTGACTCCTTCATTCTCATGCTCCATGTGTTGAAGCTGAATCTCATTTGCCATTAGACTAAGATCAAGATCGTCTAGTTTTAAAGTAGACAGATTCATTGATTCTTGAATGGTTGTAGACTTCATCTCCCAGTCACTGGTGAGTGACCGGAGGATCTTCTTTACCAAGGCTGCATTTTTTATGTCTTGATCCAAATTCCATAGTGAGTTTACAATATCCTCAATTATTGTAAACATCTCCTTGATGGATTCACTTTTCTTCATCCTAAAAAGCTCATATTTTTGAGTTAGTAAACTTTTACGAGTTTCTTTTACCATAGATGTTCCCTCGTGGGTGACTTCTAAGATACTTGAGATTTCGTGAGCTATCTTGCATGCTGATACATGGTTGAACTCTTCCTTAGAGACTCCACAAAAGATTGCATTCATGGCTTTCACATTGTGCATTGCTAGATTGTTTTGATCTAGAGTCACTGCTACTCCTTACTTGATTTCTAATCAAGAGTATTTAGAGACGATGACGTCCCACACCTTGTAGTTCATGGATTCCCAAAATATTTGCATCCAAGTCTTCTAATAGCCATAGTTCGTTCCACCAACAAGTGGAGGTCAAACTACTAACTGCCCTCAACGTATGTCTCAACAGATGATCTTGACATCTTCTGGACAACACAGGCTCTGATACCAAATATGATTGCCTGCAGATCTTAATGGATACTAGAGGGGAGGGGTGGATAGTATTGCTTTTAAAAAATTAAATATAATAGTAGCAAAGACAATTCAAACCATAGAAAATGAAGCATAGAAGACACCTACATTTATAGTGGAAATCCTTTCCCGGTGAAAACCACTACCTAAGCCTCTTAGTTTAGGATTTTTCTGACTAGTCAAAACTAGTCAGTCTATTAACGCACCACTTGAAATAGTAGTATAGCCTCTTACAATAGTCCCTTCTCTTTATAACCTGAAGAGAAGCACAATAATAACAACAGCTCTTTCCCAACAACTTGGGATCGATTATCAAAGCAAATAAAGATAATTACAATATAATCCCATGGAATTTCAAGAAAAGATCAAATCGAATTTTTTTTCTTAAAGGTTTGGATCGACGTGCTTTGAAAAGCATTGAAATAGAAGTGCAAAAGCAGTTGAGAGAAAGCATGAGAGCTCTTTTTCTAAGAGGATTTCTTCTTGGAATGTGTGTTGAAAAAGGGCTACCTTGGACCTTTATTTATACTAAGAGTTTGACTTGAAAAGGAATTTATTGAAATTCAATTGGTCGATCAATTAAGGTAGTTTGATAGATCAAAAAGTAATTTGGTCGATCAAACTAGTTACTTGATCGATGATCGATTAATTAAGCTAAATGGTCAATCAAAGGTGTATTAATCAACTTCATAAAATGGGTTGATTTGATCGGTTAATTAAGCTGGTTGGTTCATCAACAAAATTGGTCGATCAATTTTATTATTTGGTCAATCAATTAAACTAAAAACTTGATTTTTACATTTAAGTGCAAAAATTCATTTCAAGTTAACTTGAGGTTCCTTACAAAATATTCTAGACTCAAAAATAAAATGACTCAGAAAGAAAAATAGCAATCTTCTTTCTTTACTGCATGAATCCAGAAAGAGAGTCCAAAAAGATTAGTCTTGTAGATAGCACAATTTTGGTGCATCAAAATAGAGGTACTTACAGTCATCATGTCTATTAGACATCCAATAAGACTGGTAGACATCCAACAGACATCTAACCTTTATGCACAAGATCCCTATTTTGATTTTATCAATTCCAAGAACAAACCTGCCAATTTTTAGACATCCAAAAATACTATTAGACATCTTATAATGAGCAATTCGACGTTTAACACTTAGTAACACGATCCTTGTTTGGATCCGATCGATCCCAATAATACTAACCCTCACTTTTAGATGTCAAGATCTGTGGTCAAATGTCTAGAAACCCCATATCAGAAGTTCGACATATTTTTCAATAATCTGGTTCTACAGTCAGAGTTAATTATTGCCTTATTTGATTTGAATTTTTACCAAATCTTTGGGGATTTGTCTCCAATGGCTAGAAGTTCCCCAAGCCATCTTGAAGGTTATCTTGAATCCTGCAAATAGCCCTTAACCCTATTGAGCAAACACACCCATTGCAGATACAAATTCAATCTCTATATACTAATTTCTCCATATTCACCTTGCGCACTTGCAATGCTAAGATTCTTTTGGAGAAAACTTTATCTCCCACACATTTCATCAGTTAACTAACATTGCAAGGAGTCTTTTCTTTTGGAAAACACATTGCAAGGAGTTTCCTATCACAAATAGTAGATAGATTATATTGCTATCTTCTTCGAGAGAACTATAGGTTGTATGTAACTTCCATTTTTCCTTATTGTTGTTGTACTTGGGTGTCTGGCCTATCGGATCCCTATCTCTTCTATGTGAAGGGAGAAACCACCGTTAAGGGATCGAAGGTAGGTTTGTAATTGAGGTACAACACCCTAATTTTCAAATGGTGTGGATAGTGCTTTGACCATCTAGTGATCGACAAATACTAAGTCAGGTTGACTTAGGTGTTGGTTTTCTCCCAGTTCAGGCTTTCACCTAAAAATCTGTGTCAATAATGTGGTTGAATTCTTATTTACTTATTATTTCTGCAAATACACTACTCACCTCCCTCTAGTGCATTTTCACATGTCAGTGTAGTTGGAAATACATGAGAGTTTTAAATTTGTAATTTTGAACTTGAATGATTTTCAAACGAAAGATAGGAGTTTGAGTCGTTCTCAGGGAGGTGAAATCAAAGTTTCTCTTGTAATTGGAATGCTTGAGGAAACATTTTTGGTATCTTTGATATAAGGAAAGTAAGTACGAAATACAACCATGAAACTACGACTACGAATGCAAAAACAAAAAGAAACATAATCAAAATACTAAACCGACCTAAGAAAGCAAATACTAATGCAAATAACATATAACAACTACTTATAAGAAAGAGGCACAAGGTAATGAACTTGAAAATAAAGACTTTATTACTAATAAAAAGTTCATTACATCTAGATGAATGCTTGTAAAACTAATAGAACTAGAACAAAATTAGAATAGAGCTAGAACAGTTATTCTAAACTAAAACTACAACTAGAAAGTAGTAAAATGGCAAGTGCTGAAGCATTGAGAAGGCGATGGAGAAGCCCTCCTAATCTTATTGTCTGAGTAGTAGCAGAGATGGAATGTAGAAAATCGGCAGGAAGCGAAGACTACAAACAAGTAGAGGAGTGTGCATCCAACACATGTACTATGGAGGAGAAGAATGAAGAGGATGGGGGCATCTAAGGGTCTACATATAGAGGTTAGGAGTGTTGTGATGGAGGGCTAGGATTGCATATTAAGAATGAAGGGCTTGGATTGAAGATAGGTGGATGCATAAGGTTTGGTTTCATTGGAATCAATCAAGGGCCAATATGTGATCATGAAATGGATGGACGTCCATGATTTAATCACCAAGTGGCTGGCCACCTGAGGTGGTTTTAAGGCTACGTGGCTAGCCATTAAGAGGAGGGATGAGGCCATTAGTTGAAGATCTAAAGGCTAGGATTTGTTCCTATGATGTGGCCAACTAAATTAGGGTTAGGTAGGGATTAGGGTAGGGTTTTTGAGAGGCTAAACAAGGCAATCAGATCTGAAATTAATGGTGGGGATTTAGCCTCCAAAGTGGTCATCCAAGGGGTTCTAGAAGAGGCTAATGGTGGCGCCACTTGTATGGTTGTACGAATTTAGGACTAAGTTTAGATAAGTAGATAAGGGGCCTAGGATCTAGGTTTAAGGGTTGGGATTTCAGGTACTTCTTAGCTGTCCATAAAGGGTCTAAAAGGGACTTTAGGTGGCAGCTAACAAAGTGTAGAAGAGAGAGATAAAGGTGGTTTAGTTTAGGTTTGTTAAGAGGGATTTAGGACTAGTTGGTAAAGGAATTGATATGCTCAATAGATTAAGTGGTTGGCCGGCCAATTAAGTTTAAGAATTAAGGTGCATGGTCAGCAAATTAAGGTGGAAAATAGGCTAAGGTGACTAGGATTTAGGTTAGGAAAATTGAGTTCCTAATTGGGCTAGATCTAAAGGTCAAATAGGCTGGGGTTTAGGACTATGTTCAGCCCTAATCAAAATAAATGAGCTCAAGTTTATTTCTCATCATTGTGGAGCTCCAATTGGTTCCAAACCTAGCACCTACACACATATAAATAGTACTCATCATGGTACCAAATATAAGTGATGGCGAAAATTTCTATTTAAGCCTTACGAATGCAATATTTACAAAATGCTACAAAATGGCTAATCTGACCTAATGTACTGCAATAAGACACAAATCACTCACAAACTAGCAATGATTAGGCAAGAATTAAGTAATTAAATCTAAATATCAAGCCCATTTACAAAGATTAAATTATAGCATCACTTGTCACATGAAACCTATGTCTAGAGAAATTTCAACATCTACCCCCACTTCTCCGGTATACCCCCAAGACTAATCTTATCTCAATTCTCTCTAACCCCTACATTAGGACTCTTCAAAAACTTAGTTAAAATCAATTGGTATACTAGAGAACAGTAGGAAGATGCCATCAAAACTTCCCTAAACACTAGTTGCATGTAACAAGTAATACCTAAGTTGTGATCAAATCTTTAAGGACCTTGTCATTTTGGACCTCTTTTGAACTAAGGGTGATCAAGACTTATAGCCTGTTATAAAAGTAATGCATCATGAATGTATGTAAGGTATACATTAATGAACTATCTATATGACATGATCATAAGTCTCGAATGGATAAGTATTTTGATATAGTTATATCTCTCCAACAAACTATACCCTAAGGATTTGAAATTCTATTGTTTCTCCTTAAGTGTAGCTATAAAGTAATGATGAAAGGAATTCAACATAAATTAACTTTCAAATATCAAACAGAAGATAGTAATAAAACATAAATCAAACACACTCAGAATGCATTTAACATCAAATACATTTTAATTACCACTACAAGAATGTGGACATTGATTGGAAATCGATGGTAAAGGTGTTTAAACTGATGCTGAAAAATGATGGCATAACTAGCATCGTTGTTTCATTTTGCCATCGATTATAAATAAAATTTGACATCGAATTATCATTGCCCCAGCGAATAGATTCGAACTTTTGCCATTATTTTATAATTGACAGCATTTTTATTTCCCATCATTTACAAAATAAGTGACATGGATTGTATATCACATTTTCCCATGTTAACATGAAACTTGTGGATTTTTTTCATCATTTAAATGTAAATGCCGTCGCTCGAAGTGACAACATAAATATTTATGCCATCACTTCATAGATAAGTGATGACAAATAGCCATTTTTAAAAACTATATATTTTTGACGGTGTCAATTAATTATTATTGCCATCACTTATGAAGTGACGACAAATAGACTTTTAAAAAAGAAAAATTACCATTTAACGTCGTTGGTTATATACAAAATGGATGGCAAAGGTAAGGGAAATTTTTTTTTAATTTGAAAATTATGGGAAACACTCGCTATTCTAAATATGAATTATTTAAAAACTAAAAAGTTTTGTAATGTTGTTATACCTAGAAAAAGACCTACCTTTATACAAAATATCGAGAATGAGAACAAGTTTTATATTCCACAAAAATAAAGTATGATACAAAAGATGTTTCATAATAAAATATTTACATATAAAAGAAAACATGTAATAATAAGAAAAGCAAAAAAAATATCAAAACAATGCTACGCTAATGCCACCAGCTCCACCAACCCTGCCCCTATCATCGTTGCCTCATTTGTGGGTGGTGTAATTAGATGGACACGGATGCTCAAGCTATCCCTTCTTCAAAAAAGGGATAGAAGTTGCTAAATCTTATCACCCGTCTTACTCATTTGAGGCTGCATGACGTCCACCTGGTTCTTCACCTCTACCTGTAACGAACGCGCGCTTCAGACGTCTTTTAAGACGTCTGGGAGGTGGCCAGATGTCTGACCAGACGTCTGAAAATCGGTTATTTTTGGCACACGCGATTCGTCTGCGCGCCTGAGCGCGCAGACCTGCGTACACTCGCTCTCCCTCTCTTTTTCCCTCTCTCCTGCGGCCGCAGACCCACCCTATCCCGCTCTCTCTCTCCTCCTCGCGCGGCCTTAAAAGGCCACGCCCTCCCCCTCACTCCCGTCACCTCCGCCCCCTTCCTCTTCTCCTTCCAGTCGGTGCGCGAGAGCGAGCGCGAGTGAGCGGCGGCGGCGACAGCCGCGGCGGGTGCGGGAGGAGGTCCTGCGCGGGGGAGGAGGCGTCGGCCGTGAGGGCTCGAGCCTGCCAGGGCAGCGGGAGCCGGCCGGCGGGGGCGTAGCAGACGCGGGGTGGCACGGGAGGCCTGCTACAACTCGAGCAACAGGCGAAGGACTCGCAGCGTGGCCGTGCGTCGCGAGAGGAGGGCGAATGGTGCCCTGATTCTGGAAAATTTTCTAGAATCAGACGTCTGGGATTCCAACCAGACGACGGGGAAGACGTCTGGAGGACTGTCTAGACGTCTGAAAGGTGAGTTATTTTCATACCTTCTTCCTTTCCTACGACCGTCCGTACTGAGAGAGAGAAATGGGTACACGCAGGATCAGGGATTCACATCCAACGCGAATCAGATGTCTGTCTGCAGTGCCAGATGACGGGAACGACTTCCAGATGTCCTGGGCGACCATTAGACGTCTGGGAACTAGGCCAGACACCCCCGCAGGCTTCTAGATCTCTGAGAGACCATGCAGTGCAAAGGTAACCCCTGATCCACTTTTTAAGACGTCTGGAATAAGTTCCAGATGTCTGATTTTGCACTGTTTCATCATTTTCAACCCGTTTAGGGCCCGTTCGGGTTCCATTTTCCACGTTTCGAGTTGCGTTCTTTTCGAAATTAAATCCTCTACCTATCTACAGTAGCTGTATATTATTTTGAGAAATTCCTTGTGTTTGATCCTTGTGATAGGACCCTATTCCGTTGCAGTCTCGGGGGTTGCGGAGGCACGCGGGATTCCCGACCACGCCCCCAGTTCGCCTGTTGTAACCGGTAGAGTGGCATTTAAGTTTATTGGCATAATCTGTTAAATTATGGAACCATAAATAGAACCTAGAACATTGCATGAATCCTAGGAATGAGAAACGAGATTGAATGATAGATCCTAGGGTGTTGCATAATCCTAGGGCTGGAAAACTAGATTGTATGATAGATCGTAGGGTATGACATGAATCCTAGGATGGGAAAACTAGTGGAATATGTGAACATTGCAGTCATGAAAATGTGGAAAAGAAATAATAGCTGCCTGTTATGAATAAATGAACATGATTAAGAATATGGGATGTATGAACGTGAAACTGGAAAGGTGAAATCGGAATGCGCTGAGTTAAAGAGCTGGAACCCTACGGGGAATTAGGAGTAGAACTCCTGGAAAGTGAATGGAATAGAATTGGGGAGGTGAGCTGGCCCTTGAGTACGGAGTGCCAAGGAGAGCGATTGTCCTCATGTTTAGTGCAGAGCGGAGCCAGCTGCCCTAGGGACCCGGGGTTAGGACTGGCCACTCTGTACCGACTTGCTGGCCCTCATGTACGTAGTACCGAGGAGAGCTACTAGTGTAGGAAGGTACTAGCTACCCCACGGGCCCCAGGGTTCTACTAGCCTCCTACACCGACTTGTTAGGCCCACTGGGGCAAACAAGGGTAGTCAGGAGAGGGTGCGCGGACTGTGGAGGGGCAAGGCCCCTGTTTGGTTACTGTGGAGGGGTTGGACCCCTGTTACTAAGAGGGCTCTGCCCTGTACTGGTTCCGTGCTGTGCTTTGGGCGCATCCGTTAACGGAAACGACTGACCGCGTGCCAGTGAGGGTTAGCTACCCGTGCGTTTACCGCGCGTGCCGTAGTCACCGTTACGTCTGTCAGTGACCTTGGGGTGGTTGACTGAGAGTAGGATCACCATGGGGGACACTCCCAGCCAGGAGAGCACCACGTGCTACTTCTACTGTTCGGAAAAGACTGCAATCAAGATCGTTCCCACGAGGAACATTCGAGATCAAGTGAAGGATCTGAGAATTAGATAAATTGTGAAACAACAGAAAGACGTAAATAAAGGAAGAGAGAAAAATTAAAACAGCTACTGTACACTTTACTGTTTCTTTAGTTTAGCTGCCACTCTACTCAGCGTTTTGCTGATGTGTTACACTTGTTACCTTTCAGGACCAGGTGTTGAGCAGCCAGGGTCAGCGGCTGCAGAGGACACTGGGCCGAGTAGGGTCTAGTAGAGTTACCACTGTTCTCTTGTACCTCTTTTTGGTTCCACTATAGTGAGTAGTTCTTGTTTCCGCTGTACTTTTCTTTACCTGCAGTTCATATTATGTTATGAATGTTGTTCTACTGTTGTGGTGGTACATACTGTAGTGGTTTCCTTCCTTACTGGTGTATTTTCTTACTGTTAGTTATATTCATGCTGAATGTGGTTTATTTTACTGCTCTTTCGGTTACTTCCTCGTTGGATGACCAGGTCTTGGGATTAGTCGAGTCGGTCCAGTTCTCGTGTCTCGTAGGGACTCGGGAATCGGGTCGTTACAAGATGGTATCAGAGCAAGGTCGTCCCGAGAAGTGAATCAACTGACTGGAAAATAACCAATTCACATGTCTATAACTAGTGTAACCACCACAACATATCTTTTGACAAGAGCTCTTAGACGCTTCCGTTCGGTATCGTTCCATAGTGACGTGTTCCATTTTGTTTTGTGTCTCCGTGTAGGAGATGCTCGTCGCGAGACTGGTGAGGCTGGCCGCGGGTGCTGTCGAGGACGAGGTTGGCGAGGTGGGCGTGCCGTTGCCGATGCCTCAGTGGACCAGCCACTACTCCCGGGCGTCCAGGCCCAGGACCTCGCACGGCTGATACGAGACATTGTACGAGAGGAGCTCCACCCACCGCCCCAAGCACCTCACCCTGGGGCTGTGGAGGGGGAGTCCTCTGTGGGACCACTCGACGGACGCGATGCTGGACACGGGGGAGGGTATGGGCCGCCGCAGCCCCCACCTTCCTCCGACACTTCTGTGCACGAGGCACCGTTGCCTGGAGGTGCACCAGCATCCCCACTGCAGCGCCACTCCGAGCTCTTCGGGCAGTTCCGAAAGCTGAAGCCCCCCTCCTTCAAGGGAGATGAGGACCCGACCGAGGCAGAGGACTGGCTCGAGCAGCTGGAGAAGATTTTCGACACCCTTCACCCCCTGGTGGAATGCCGCATGGCCTTTGCCACGTACCAGCTAGAAAGTGTGGCACACAGGTGGTGGAGGGCGGTCCGTGGACAGAAGAGGGACGAACCAACCCAGGACCGATTCATCGCCCTCTTCTGCGAGCAGTACTTTCCCCAGACGTGGCAAGACCAGAGGAGGCGGAAGTTCCACACTCTCCGCCAAGGAACGATGACTGTGAGCGCATACCGCACGTGTTTCTTGGAGCTGTCCCGCTTTGCAGTGACAGTAGTGGCTACTGAGGAGGAGCACCTTTGGAGGTTCACCAAGGGGCTCCGGCCTGCGATTCGGGGGTATGTCAAACCCCTGAAGCTGCCTACATTTTCGAGGGTGGTGGAGGCAGCCATGACTTACGAGGAGACCAACCCGTCCCCGCGAGACGCTGACAGTGGGCGGAAGAGGCCCTTTCAGCCAGACTTTTCACAGGGCCGGCGAGAGAGGAGACACGTGGCATCCGCAGGAGAGCCGTCACGTTTTACAGGGCCATCAGTGGCCTTTGGGGGCCCTCGACAGGGGCCAGTTGCCAGCACCGGACCCCCGCCCAGCCGATAGCAAGGACCCACTGAGGGCGGGAGCCGAGTTCCCCTCTGTTACAAGTGTGGCCAGCCGGGCCACATCAGGAGGGACTGCCCGTCTAGGGCAGGAGGTCAGCAGATACTTCCCGCGTAGAGCACTGGAGGGCTCGCAGGAGGCCGCGGTTCCCAGGTGCGAGGAGGAGGACAGCAGTCGCGAGGAGGGTACTGGCCAGCACCTACCTGTCCGACGCAGAGTGTGGCTGCTTCGTCTGCACCTAGAGCTGAGGGGTGCATCAACTCCCTAACACACAGGGACGCCAGGGCTTCGAGATCGGTGGTAGTAGGTATGGTTTCAGTTTCCGGCAGACTCGTTTATACACTTTCGATTCCGACGCTACGCACTCGTTTGTCGCAGCCAGTTTCGCAGTTAGTTTGGACCAGGATTATACACTGTTAGAGAATGCGTTCGTAATCAGAGGTCCGAGTGGTTAGCTGTTTGTAGCTGAGGAGGTGTACACGGATTGCGAGGTTAGCGTCGGGGGACATAGCCTGCTAGCTGACCTGATTATGATACAGTTGGAGGACTTTGGAGTGATTCTGGGGATGGATTGGCTGTCCGCTTACCACTCCTTGGTGGACTATTTTCAGAGGAAGATCGTCTTCTCCATTCCGGAGTTGCCTTCTTTTGAGTTTCACGGACAGCCAGTGGACGGAGGTTTCGGGTGCATTTCGGCACTTCGGGTGGCGAGACTTTTGAGCCAGGGGTGTGAGGGTTTCCTAGCTTGTGTAGTGGCAGAGCCCAGCCCTATGGCAGACATCCAGAGCATCCCGGTGGTCAGAGAGTACCCTGACGTGTTTCCAGACAAGTTACCAGGACTACCGCCTGAACGTGAGATCGAATTTGAGATCTCACTAGTACCAGGGACCAGCCCCATCTCCACTGCGCCATACAGGATGGCACCGCTTGAGCTACGAGAGCTCAAGTCTCAGTTGCAGGACCTTTTGGAGAAAGGTTTCGTGAGGCCCAGTGCGTTTCCCTGGGGAGCCCCGGTACTGTTTGTGAAGAAGAAGGATGGGACCTTACGCCTTTGTGTGGACTACCGACGCTGAATAGGGTCACCATCAAGAACAGATAACCACTTCCGAGGATCGACGACTTGTTTGACCAATTGCAGGGTGCCACGGTGTTCTCCAAGATCGACTTGAGGTCGGGATACCACCAGTTGAGGATCAGGGAGACCGATGTCTCCAAGACAGCTTTCTGCATCCGATACGGACACTACGAGTTTTTGGTCATGCCGTTTGGGCTAACCAATGCCCCCGCTGCTTTCATGGACCTGATGAACTGGGTGTTTAGACCATACTTGGACTAGTTTGTGGTAGTTTTTATAGATGATGTACTCATCTATTCTAGAGATCAGACGCAGCACGGACAGCACTTGCGGATGGTTCTAGACACTCTGAGATGACGTAGGTTGTACGCCAAATACAGCAAGTGCGAGTTCTGGTTGAGGGAGGTGACCTTCTTAGGTCATGTGATCTCAAGAGACGACTTGGCGGTGGACCCAGCTAAGGTCAAGGCAGTACTCTAGTGGGAAAGACTACGTTCAGTCACTGAGATTCGCAGTTTCCTGGGACTAGCAGGCTACTACAAATGATTTATCAGAGGTTTTCATAGATCGTGCCTCCTATGACACAGTTGACCCGGAAGGACGTGCCCTTCGCTTGGACAGACGCCTGTGAGGCGTGTTTTCTGGAGCTGAAGGAGAGGTTGACCTCGGCTCCCGTGCTCACCATCCCTGACAGTAGTGGCGGGTTCGTTGTGTACACAGACGCCTCTTTGCAGGGGTTAGGAGGTGTGCTCATGCAGAGGGGTCACATTGTCGCTTACGCTTCGCGGCAACTGAAGCCCCATGAGCATACCTACCCTATCCACGACCTAGAGTTGGCAGCTATTGTCTTCGCATTGAAGACTTGGAGGCACTACTTGTACGGTGAGACCTTCGAAATTTTCACAGATCACAAGAGCCTCAGATACCTTTTTGATCAGAAGGAGCTCAACATGAGACAGAGACGTTGGTTGGAGCTCCTGAAGGACTACGACTGCAGCATCTCCTACCACCCGGGAAAGGCCAATGTGGTGGCTGACGCCTTGAGCCGTAAGGCGCCCGCACACTTGGCCAGTTTACAGTTACAGAGTTGGAGACTTTTGGAGGAGGTGGGCAGTTGGCGACCTCTGGAGTTACGGGGGCACTGTGGGGCAGTGACGGTGACACGATAGACCAAGCTAGAGCTGATAGATCGCATCATCACAGGACAGATGGTCGATCCGTACTTGCAGTCCTTGCACGACAGAGTACTGTCGGGAGACCTAGGGGACTTCTCTTTCACAGACCAGGTGTTGCACCTGAGGGGACGGTTGTGCGTTCCCAGAGATGAGGAGCTGTTGAGAGAGCTCCTGACTGAGGCACACGGCTCCAGGTTCACATACATCCCGGAAACACGAAGATGTACCACGACTTGAGACGCGAGTTTTGGTGGAGGGGGATGAAGCGAGATGTGGGTGAATTCGTGCAGCAGTGCTTAGTGTGCCAGCAGGTGAAAGCCGAGAATTAGAGGCCTGCAGGGCCACTGCAGCCGCTTCCAGTGCCAGAGTGGAAGTGGGAGAGCATCACCATGGACTTGGTGGTGGGCTTACCTATTACCCAGCGAGGACACGACGCAGTCTGGGTAATAGTGGATAGACTGACGAAGACGGCGCGATTCTTGCCGATCCGAGTCACTTTGGGACCAGCACAGTTGGCAGAGAGGTATATCCGTGATGTGGTACGACTACACGGAGTTCCGTGGGAGATCGTATCCGACCGGGATACCCGCTTTATGTCCCAGTTTTGGGCTGAGTTTCAGCAGGCCTTGGGGACGCGGTTGAGGTTTAGTACGACTTACCACCCCCAAACAGACGGACAATCTGAGCGCACGATACATACACTTGAGGACCTTTTGCGTGCCTGTGTACTGGACTGGAGGGGCTCTTGGGAGGAACACCTACCCCTAGCGGAGTTCGCATACAACAGTTATCACTCGAGCATCGGCATGGCTCCCTACGAGGCTCTGTATGGACGGAGGTGTACAGCACCCTTGAGTTGGGTTGAGGTGGGGACCAAGTGGGAGGTTGGCCCCAGGTTGATCCGGCAGAGTCATGTGGTAGTCGAACAGATCCATAGCCGACTCCGCACTGTCAGGAGCAGACAGAAGAGCTACACGGATCGGAGACGTAGAGAGGTGCAGTTTGAGGTTGGGGACCACGTCTTTCTTCGTGTTTCGCCCATGAAGGGCCTGCAGTGGTTTGGGGTGAGAGGGAAGCTCGCGTCAAGGTTTGTGGGGCCCTTTGAGGTCCTGGAGCGGGTTGGACCCGTTGCTTACAGGCTTGCCCTCCCCCCGCAGCTTTCTAGTGTGCACGGCGTGTTCCACGTGTCCAACCTTAGGAAGTATGTAGCCGATCCCAGTCACGTACTGAGTCATGAGAGCGTCGAGGTGGGCGATGACCTGACCTACCCTGAGCGGCCAGTGTAGATTCTAGACCGAGCCGTCCGCAGTTTGAGATGAAAGCAAGTACCCCTGGTAAAGGTTTTGTGGAGGAGCCAGCGGTACGACGAGGCTACCTGGGAGCCTGAGGCGGCAATGCGGGAGCGGTACCCGGAACTCTTCGCGGGTACGTCTTTTCGAACCAGCTTCGGTCCTCTTTGAGTTTGTTATGGTATTTATGATGTTTTCCCGCACCCTAGTTAGCGCAAGTTTCGGGGACGAAACTTCCTTTGAGTTTGTTATATTGTAACGAACGTGCGCTTCAGGCGTCTTTTAAGACGTCTGGGAGGTGGCCCAGACGTCTGACCAGACGTCTGGAACCACTTCCAGATGTCTAGGAATCGGTTATTTTTGGCACGCGCGATTCGTCTGCGCGCTTGAGCGTGCAAACTTGCGTACGCTCTCTCTCCCTCTCTTTTTCCCTCTCTCCTGTGGCCGCAGATCCACCCTGTCCCGCTCTCTCTCTCCTCCTCGCGCGGCCTTAAAAGGCCACACCCTCCCCCTCACTCCCGTCACCTCCGCCCCCTTCCTCTTCTCCTTCTAGTCGGTGCGCGAGAGCGAGCACGAGTGAGCGCCGACGGCGACAGCCGCGGCGGGTGCGGGAGGAGGTGCTGCGCGAGGGAGGAGGCGTCGGCCGTGAGGGCTCGAGACTGTCAGGGCAGCAGGAGCCGGCTGGCGGGGTCGCAGCAGACGTGGGGTGGCGCGGGAGGCCTGCTACAGCTCGAGCAACAGGCGGAGGACTCGCAGCGTGGCCGTGCGTCGTGAGCGGAGGGCGAGTGGTGCCCTGATTCTGGAAAATTTTCCAGAATCAGACGTCTAGGATTCCAACTAGACGACGGGGAAGACGTCTGGAGGACTGTCTAGATGTCTGAAAGGTGAGTTATTTTCATACCTTCTTCCTTTCCTACGACCGTCCGTACTGAGAGAGAGAAATGGGTACGCGCAGGTTCGGGGATTCGCATCCAACGCGAATCAGATGTTTGTCTGCAGTGCCAGACGACGGGAACGACTTCCAGACGTCCTGGGTGACCATCGGACATCTAGGAACTAGGCCAGATGCCCCCGCAGGCTTCTGGACGTCTGAGAGACCGCGCAGAGCAAAGGTAACCCCTGATCCACTTTTTAAGACGTCTGGAATAAGTTCCAGACGTCTGATTTTGCACTGTTTCGTCGTTTTCGACTCGTTTAGGGCCCGTTCGGGTTCCGTTTTCCACGTTTCGAGTTGCGTTCTTTTCGAAATTAAATCCTATACCTGTCTACAGTAGCTGTATACTATTTTGAGAAATTCCTTGTGTTTGATCCTTGTGATAGGACCCCGTTCTGTTGCAGTCTCGGGGGTTGCGGAGGCACGCGGGACTCCCGACCACGCCTCCAGTTCGCCTGTTGTAACCGGTAGAGTGGCATTTAAGTTTATTAGCATGATCTGCGAAATTATGGAACCATAAATAGAACCTAGGACATTTCATGAATCCTAGGAATGAGAAACGAGATTGAATGATAGATCCTAGGGTGTTGCATAAATCCTAGGGCTGGAAAACTAGATTGTATGATAGATCCTAGGGTATGACATGAATCCTAGGATGGGAAAACTAGTGGAATATGTGAACACTGCAGTCTTGAAAATGTACAAAAGAAATAATAGCTGCCTATAAATTTGTTTAAACAGCTGCCTGTTATGAATAAATGAACATGATTAAGAATATGGGATGTATGAACGTGAAACTGGAAAGGTGAAACTGGAATGCGCTGAGTTAAAGAGCTGGAACCCTACGGGGGATTAGGAGTACAACTCCTGGAAAGTGAATGGAATAGAATTGGGGAAGTGAGCTGGCCCTTTAGTACGGAGTACCAAGGAGAGCGACTATCCCCCTGTTTAGTGCAAAGCGGAGCCAGCCGCCCCAGGGCCCCGGGGTTAGGACTGGCCACTCTGTACCGACTTGCTGGCCCTCGTGTACGTAGTACCGAGGAGAGCTACTAGTGTAGGGAGGTACTAACTACCCCACGGGCCCCGGGGTTCTGCTAGCCTCCTACACCGACTTGTTAGGCCCACTGGGGCAAACCAGGGTAGTCAGGCGAGGGTGCGCAGACTGTGGAGGGGCAAGGCCCCTGTTTGGTTACTGTGGAGGGGTTGGACCCCTGTTACTGAGAGGGCTCTGCCCTGTACTGGTTCCGTGCTGTGCTTTGGGCGCACCCGTTAACGGAAATGACTGACCGCGTGCCAGTGCGGGTTAGCTACCCGTGCGTTTACCGCGCGTGCCGTAGTCACCGTTACGTCTGTCAGTGACCTTGGGGTGGTTGACTGAGAGTAGGATCACCACGGGGGACACTCCCAGCCAGCAGAGCACCACGTGCTACTTCTACTGTTCGGAAAAGACTGCAATCAAGATCGTTCCCACGAGAACATTCAAGATCAAGTGAAGGATCTGAGAATTAGATAAATTGTGAAACAACAAAAAGACGTAAATAAAGGAAGAGAGAAAAATTAAAACAACTACTGTACACTTTACTGTTTCTTTAGTTTAGCTGCCACTCTACTCAGCGTTTTGCTGACGTGTTACACTCGCTACCTTTCAGGACCAGGTGTTGAGCAGCCAGGGTCAGCGGCTGCAGAGGACGCTGGGCTGAGTAGGGTCCAGTAGAGTTACCCCTGTTCTCTTGTACCTCTTTTTGGTTCCACTATAGTGAGTAGTTCTTGTTTCCGCTGTACTTTTCTTTACCTGTAGTTCATATTATGTTATGAATGTTGTTCTACTGTCGTGGTAGTACATACTGTAGTGGTTTCTTTCCTTACTGCTGTATTTTCTTACTGTTAGTTATATTCATGCTGAATGTGGTTTATTTTACTGCTCTTTCGGTTACTTCCTCATTGGACGACCAGGTCTTGGGATTAGTCGAGTCGGTCTGATTCTCGTGTCTCGTAGGGACTCGGGAATCGGGTCGTTACACTACCTCTCTCTTCTCCCTTTCCACCTCTCTCTACAATGTATAGATCTTTTCGTTCAGCTGATCGACAACACTAGATGAGATGGCCCCCTTCCTCCCATACCAGCTAGGTAAGGTGTGCGCCCTCCCTACGTTACGAACAAAACCGTTGGGGTCTGGTGGCATCACAGTCCGAAAAGATTCCTCTAGATCTAGAAGTTGTTGGATGCTATCGGAGGTCTCATCGGAGGGGGGATGCACCAAGTGAACCATTCTCTCCTAAATGTACTAAAAAAATTTTTTTTTAAAACTATAATATGACAAAGTTAATATATATAAAGTTAAAAAATATTATTATTAAAGATTATATTAATAATAATATAAAATTATTATTATAATATATATATACAAAGTTATAAAATTTTTGAATTTAGGAAACTTATGTCTTTGATGTATGACTCATGAATCCACTTACGAGCACCCTCAACTGTAGCCTATGGGTGACCTCGTAGATGTCCACAATACTCATCTCTCTACCATAATGCAAAGTGGACTGAAAATATGAAAATGATACAATTTAATAAGATCATCTCTAAAGTAAATAACTTTCAAGTGTGAAGTTATTATAATAAACTTACGTAATGGCTCTTGACCATCTCACTGCTTCTTTAACCCAAATAGTGGGTCAGTGCTTATTTCTCCTTTCTTACTCCTGTAATAAAAGATATATATATAAATTACTAAACAATTTAATCTCTTATTATGAATTTAAGATATATGAAATTAATATAAACATTTAGGATCAATTACTAACCTCCTTGATGTAAACACATTTATTGAGGGTAAAATGCCTATTCATGCATGTTCCTAGGCTTAGATTTGCATTTCATGTTATAAATATCGCATAGCATGCATCATTCTGCATTTAGAGTAGTTGTATATAATTTTGGTTAATTGCATCCCATTGTGGTCAGGAGAGAAGGATATTTATTTTGGATCCTCGGATTGACAATTCAATCATACAATCTGATCAAGATGACGATTGGAGTCCAACGCCTCTGAAATCGCCTCGATCGGAGTCCTATAGCACCATATGCAGTCTGAGGAAGATCAACGGCCAAGGGACTATGTGACATAATTCGACACTTCAAATGACAAATCCAACCATGCAAATAGATTTGGGTCGATGATCGCAGCCTAACGGTGCAAAAATCGACTTAATCCGAACTCTGTAGCAGCCCCTCCAACGGAAAGATGGACGGCCTAGACTGTTCCACGTGGGCAACCCAGGCCGCCCAGCGCACGCATGCGCCACCACATGCACGTAGTAGCATGGGTGGGTGAGTGTGCACAAGCACGCATGCACACAGCGTAGAGCCAGCGCATGAGCGTGCGCGTGTGGCGCAAAGGCGGGACAGCACGCCCTAGTGGCACATGAGCTGGCCTACAGTGATGCATGAGCTGACCTACAGCGACGCTTACAGCCATCGCTAATCCTTCACGCACCAGCAAAGATAGCTGTGGGTGTGAGCAGGCATGAGCAGGCGTGAGCTGCCTACAGCGATGCTTCCAGCGACGGCCTGGATGTCACTGATGGTCCCATACCTATTTTTGCCTCTTCTCCTCCACTATAAAAGGACCTACACCCCCTCCCTTCCGAGCCATCTCTACCTACTCTACTCCCACCTACTCCCAAGCTCTAACAAGCCTACCAACGCTCCATTAAAGCTTGTTCTCAATCTCCCAAGGCTCCTCTTAGTGTAGCAAACCTCTGCCTCAGAAAATATTCGTCCATCTTCCCATCCCCATTCATAGGTCACCTTGGAGCTGTCCTCCAACCTCCATTCTGGTAGCAGATCACCTCCATCTTCTCACCTCCATTTCGGAGCCACGCCGAAGCTTTCTTCTACCTGACGTCCTCCTGCATCTCACCTCCGTCATCCCACTCCTCACCTCCTTCGTCCGAGCTTCCGCCAGGCACCGTCGTCTCGCCAAACAGCCGATTCAAGAGATTTCCTCTCACCCCCCTCTCTTGTTATGCTTTCATAGTTGATTGTAATAGACATTGAAGTGATATCTATACCATTTTCATTTCATCTCTATCTTGTGATTCATTTGCTTGTTTTCTTCTTACAAAAATATAGAAAAATAACAAAACCCTAAAATGCCAAAAAGAAACAAATTGAAGCGCAGTTTTTAGTTAAAGTAAGCATCGCATCCCTGTGTTCGACCGGGGACTCACTTGGAGTTTCGGTATAAATTTTATCTAATCGACATGTTTTGAAACTACGACGATGGGTTACTTGTAACCCCAATTTCCAACACGCGAAACACACCTGACCATTTTGGCGCCATTGTCGGGGAGGCAACGGAATTTACTTTATTGTTTATTGTGTTTCTTTGCATTTACATAGCACTAACCCTACTTGTCTTTGATCTATTGTCTTGCAGGTACCCTAACATGGAGATCCAAGTGTGGTAGACCAAAGTAAAGTGCAGATGAAAGTTTTGTAAGTTTATCCCCACACCTCCCCCACCTTATTTTCATTCCATAACCTAATAACTCAAACCCAAATCAACTTAGGTGCTTTTTATAAACCCTACGATAGATTTGGTTGTTTGTTTTCCACCTCCACTCACCTCGCCATCCACATAAGTAAAAAAAAGAATAAAAAAGTGTTATCTGATTGTGGGATTTTCTGAATGAGACACACCTTAACACCCACAACTTCTCACCCTAAGGTGCATAATCACATCGATAACTTAAACGGGATCTGACCTGTGGACCCGGTACACTTAATTCAACACACAAATAAGTGGGTAGAAATCTGAATAGCTCAAACATTTTTGTGTGCCTTAACTAAGTGGTGCAATAGGCCAATTGATTGAACTGTTTGGGCCAAACCACTTAAGATAAAAGCGATTCATCAAGTAGCTTTCCACTTAGGGTTGATTTTTAGGACTGAACCAGGCACTTCACATTTTATTTCTGATTTTTAAAGGAATATATCTACACTAGTGGTTTCAAAACTTGGAGTGTTCTGTTGAACCTTGATTGAATATACCCAAAGATTAATCCCTAAAAGCTACTAAACAAGGTTGAACGCTAAAAGACACATCATCAAATAACCTTGTTTGAAAACCTTGGCTGTGCACGCACACACATTTTAACTGATCCTTAATGGCACAACCCATCTAAAGGGCCTATCACATTCCAAGAGCACAATCATCCCAAGCCTAATTAAAACTGAGTAGATGTTGGCCTTAAGGATTGATTCGCTCTTTCGGGCTCAGACTGAGATTTTTTTTGATTAATCTGCTTCTGCTAGTCCATTTGATGTCTACCTAAGGGAGAAGCATCAAATGACTGTGGTTCGGGGGTACACTAGGAACCAAAGGCGCAAGCCAAAGGAAGAGCCTTCTCCCTAGTCCTTCCTTCCAACTAGTTAGATTGACTGAATAAAAGTAGACTAAATCGTTTATAATCTCAAGATGGGTCCTGGGAGTCTGTAGGTCTTTAGGCGACCCACATAATGACAGGTTTGGTTGATTGTACTGCAGGGCACTTTTCTCTTCTCCATTTTCCCTTCTTTTCTGCCATGTACCCTTCCACATTCTACACACATTTCACATCCTATCCTCCTACCACCACTTATCCCCAAGATGATTACTATCCCCACTTGACTTGTAATTACCCATCCACTAGCTGGGATGACTTTGATTAGGGATACGAATCTGGTAATTACCCATTCACTAGCTGGGATGACTTTGATTAGGGATACGAATCTGGACCTCAGTGTCCAGGGCCTAACCCTGGACAATAAGACTATGATTACTATCCTTCCTAAACCTACAATGATTATGGATCTCCATCCTTTGATGACCAAACAAACCCGATCTATAATCAGGAAGGATATAATGATTATAACACCAACCCTCCCCAGTATTCCATTGAATATAGGTTGCCACCATCCTTTGAACAACCTAGAACAACCTACTTTTAGGGAGGGACCTGAGAACCTCGACATTGTGACTCTCTTAGATTTAACCCAAACCCACCCAAACTTAAATCGAACCAGTCGGTTCAGGTGAACCAAATCCAGGATAGGGTGTTGGCTAATTTGAGGAACACTATACAATCTTTAGAAGCTCAGCCAACACCAAGCACTGAAGCACTGGAGACTATGATCGAAATGATTGATGAACTTAATAGTTCTTTATTGGATTTGCTCCAAAGTGTTAGGGATAGAGACCTGGGTGAGTTTCTTCTTGGGAAATTGTCGAGGTTGAGGATGAAATTTGTGGTTGCCCTAGTCAAATCTTAGGATGATTCTCAAGATGAACCCCCTTCAGGAGAGCCAATGTCTGAACTTGCTGAGGCGCCTGTTGGGGGGATACATATTCTAAGATTAGAGATGACCAGGTTGGGCTAGAGCAACCCTTTAAGGATGAATCAAGTTTCTCACCCGAGATCCTAGAGCCAGGGAATGACGAAAAATGTCTCCATGTACCATGAAATGACATATGATTTTGAGACATATATAAATGAGGATCATGGATTCTTTGATTCTGAGGGTTAGGAATCTCTTAGTGAAGTCTTGCTTGAGCTTAAGGAAGATGATTTTAGTGAGACAAATGGGCTTGAGGAGCATGATGAACCATTTGATAGCCCAGTCATTGAAGATTTTGATTAGGTTGGGGCTAATGTGGAGGATTCGAATCCTCATTTACTTGATGATTCAATCAGTGACCCCATTCCTCATCTGCACCTCGAAGAGCTGACTTTTGAGATCATTGTGCCCAAGTCAATCTTGATTCAACCATGATTTCTGGACTTGGGAGAATCATATGGGGTGAATGATATGCTGGAGGTCCCGAAGCCTTAGCCCTTGATGATGGAAGATAGAATTGTTGAAATAAAAATTTGGGAGGCTAATTCTGAGGGAACTTTGATATCAGTTATTTAGGTACCTATGGACATGAAACCACGTACTTTCTAGTAGGACCCTTACGATATCTTTCATGTGCAACCTAAGCTTGAAATAACTGATTATTTTTCTAAGCTGAATGTTAAGTGGACATCTGAAACTAGTGAACCAAATCTACCTATTGTCTGCCATTTTGGTCTTGGGTTGCACACCACTAAACTGCAGGCCTGGCCCTACAAACACAACAACCTTCGGTTCTGGGTGACTTTCATCCAGAACTTGAGAACCACTCAACCCTGTGGCATGGGTCTACACCGTAATCTAGTCTACGTCCGTGGACATCTTCTGCTGGTGGATTTCAGGATCAATATTTTTATTTTGATTCTGGCCTGCACTTGTGAATTCTCAATTTTTTCTTTGTATGTATGTTATGCCTAGCTGAAGGCATTAAACTTAGCGTGTGTGTATACACTCTTCTCTCTGCAGAGCTGACCGAATTTTCACGACAATCAGGTGATATTCTGTTTACTCCTCCCTTTTCATGTCTTTATTTTACAATGAGGACATTGCATCATTTAGGCATGGGAGGGTGGATAATCAATTCCTGAAATCTTTTTGTTAACTCCGTTGAATTTCTTTTAGTTTCTTACAAAATTAAAAAAAATGTTTGAAAATTTGAAAAAAGATAAAAAAAGAAAGAAATTAGGAAAAGAGAACTTAGGCATTTGGAAGTTATTAACTTTTGGAAATGATACGAAAGGACCTAAATAGTTAGACCCTTCAGGTCTTCGGGCTTAATTAGCCTGAGTGTCCACTCAAATGTGGACTTAGTCTCGAGTCCTTGCCAATTAAAATTCATTTTAATTTGGTAAATAATTTTTGATGATAAGTATGCGACTTATCAACCCACCCTCCGATTTGGGGGGGCTTTAAGTTTAAACATCTACACACATTTTTTTTGCACTGACTCACTTTTCGGCAGTTTCTTCGAAAATTGCATAGCTAATGAAATATCTAGGGTGGTATGGCTGGCAAGTTATCGGTGGTAACAACCATCAGCTAGTTGTCTAGAGCCTAGTCACAAGACCATTTTCATTGTACTGCCTTTAGGTAAATCTTAGATCAAGAAAGCCACCTACTTTAAAAATGAAAAGAAAAGAAAAGAAAATATATAGAAAAAAATATAGAACAAGGAGAAAATAAATAAAATAACACTTCACCATACGAGTATGGCTGGCAAGTTTTTGATGATAACATCTCATTGGTCGGTTGTCCAGAGCCCAACTCACAAAGAAAAATACACAATAATTCCCAAAACACCTAGGGAAGAAGCGGGAAAGTAGAATAAATCAGGGAGATATACACTGAGTTTGCCCTTATGTTGACCCCATAAATAAAAGTAGGGAGAAAGCTATCGATCGAAAAGATAAACCTCTAGGCAAGGTCACCTAGGGTTGTAGAAACCCGAAGTCCATTTCAATGGTCGTCTAGTGAGTCTTTCACTATTTTCACAAGATGCTTAGCACTTAGAGTCCTTTTTGAGTCTTGGGCAGATCGGGTAGCCGTAACAAGTTATCCCAGAACAAAAAAATTGGAAAAGAAGAAAAATAATAAAAAAAATGTATCTTCCCTTTTCAAATAAAGTGAGGACTTGGGTGGTCTGCATTCTGGCAGGCACCTAGGTACTGTTGAGTTTTCGTAGTTTAGGACCTTAGTTGAAATTTTATATTGTTAACAAAAGACTTAGGCCTAAGCAATCTAATCCTAATTCTACTTTTATACATAGCATATAGTTTAATTTTTCTAGGGACTAGCAAAAGATAGGCATGGGGGTATGATGTAAACACATTTATTGAGGGTAAAATGCCTATTCATGCATGTTCCTAGGCTTAGATTTGCATTTTATGTTATAAATACTGCATAGCAGCATCATTCGGCCTATAGAGTAGTTATTATAATTTAGGTTAATTGCATCCTTTTTGAGGTCAGGAGAGAAGGATATTTATTTCAGAGCCTCAAATTGAAGATCCAACCGTACGAATTTGATCAAGATGACGATCGGAGTCCAATGCCTCCAAAATCGCCTTGATCGAAGTCTCGTAGCACCATATGCAGTCAAAACAAGGCCAATGGCCAAGCGATTACGTGACATAATTCGACGCTTCAAATGACAAATCCGACAGTGCAAATGGATTTGGGTCGACGATCGCAGCCTAACGGCACAAAAATTAACTTAATCCGACCTCTGTAGCAGCCCCTACAACGAAAAGAAGGTGGACGGCCCAGACTGCATCACGTGGGCAGCCCAGGATGCCCAGTGCACGCACGCACCACCGCACGAGCATAGCAGTGCAGGTGTGCACATGCACTAGCAGACGTGCATGCACAGAGTACAGCGCCAGGGCGTGAGCGTGCACGCACACGGCAAAGGTGGGACAGCGCGCGCCAGCAGCACATGAGTTGGCCTATAGTGATGCATGAGCTAACCTACAGTGATGCTTATAGGCCTCGCTAATTCTTTGTGCCCTAGCAAAGCCAGCTGCAGGCATGAGTGGGCATGAGTTGCCTACAGCGATGCTTCCAGCGATGGCCTGGATGCCACTAATGGTCCCATACCTATTTTTGCCTCTTCTCCTCAACTATAAAAGGATCTACACCCCCTCCCTTCCAAGCCATCTCTACCTACTCTACTCCCACCTGCTCCCAAGCTCTAACAAGCCTACCAACTCTCCATTAGAGCTTTTTCTCGAGCTCCCAGGGCACCTATTAGTGTAGCAAACCTCTGCCTCACCAAATATTCATCCATCTTCCCATCCCCATTCATAGGTTGCCTTGGAGATATCCTCCCACCTCCATTCTGGTAGCAGATCACCTCCGTCTTCTCGCCTTCATTCCAGACCCATGCTAAAGCTTTCCTCTACCCGACATCCTCCTACATCTCACCTCTGTCGTCCCGCTCCTCACCTCCTTCGTCCGAGCTTCTGCCAGGCGCCGTCGTCTCACCGAACAGCCGATTCGAGAGATTTCCTCTCACCCCCATCTCTTGTTATGCTTTCAAAGTTGATTGTAATAGACATTGAAGTGATATCTATACCATTTTCGTTCCATCTCTATCTTGTGATTCATTTGCTTGTTTTCCTCTTACAAAAATACAAAAAAATAAAAAAAACCCTAAAATACCAAAAAGAAACAAATCGAAGCATGATTTTTAGTTAAAGTAAACGTTGCCTCCCTGTGTTCGACTCGGGACTCCCTTGGAGTTTTGGTATAAATTTTATCTGATTGATGTGTTTTGTAATTACGACGATGGGTTACTTGTAACCTCGATTTTTAACATGCGAAAGACACCCGACCACTCCTCTTTGGGATCCATCCAATGCTCGCATGCCTTCTTCCAATGTTCGGGCATGACATCAGGAGGGTAATTCTCCATTGCCACCTCGGGCAACCTGTCTGAGAAAAACTAAATATCGAAATTAAAATGATAGAAATAATATTTGAAATCATGTACATAATAAACATGTAAATGTTTAAAAATTTTTACTTTTCTCTTGGCCTCCATCCTCCAATCTTTGTGGAGCTTGGTGGTGTGCTTAAGGATATACCTTGGGGCATTGGAGCCGTCACCCCAATCATAACTCACCTAAATTTATTTTGAGAAAATATATCAATCTTACATAAAAATAATTTTAAGATGAAGTTGTAGAAGTAATATTTAAGATCTATTGCATTACCTCCAACTGTCGGAGGAGCTGCCACTTTAGCTCTGTAAGCACCTGATTATGCAGCAATTATAGGTCTTAGTGAACCTAAATAATGTTAGAATCCTAGCTAATCTGTAAATATTGCATTCATATTATGCATTGCATTATTTTATATTGCTATACATAGAATAATGTGAGATTATCTTCCTATTTAAAGCTTTTATTGTTATTTGTAGGTAATAAAGTTATCCAGATAAAGCTAAGATGGGAAATAATGCTAAATAAAGTAAGGAAGAGAAGAAGAAGAAAGAAGCTAGATCTGGATAATGGAGAGAGGAGGATATCCCTCTCTATACCCTTAGAAACCCTAGGACAACCTTCCTAAACCTAAAGCCACTCCTACTAGGACCTCCTAGCCTTAAAACCTAAAACATAGATAGCACTATTCATGTTCCAATCCACACTATCCTTATCCCTAACCTCCACTTAGGTCAACCTAAACCTATAACCCCAAAACTTGGATAATGCTAGCCACAGTGTTATCCTACTATCCATATATCCTATCCCACTATCCATGTTCTTAGTTATCCAATCCCCAACCCAATCCTCACTTTAGAATCTCATCTAGGTCCATAACATCCTTAATTGACACAACCTGAGTCAATTGGGTCACCCACACTCCGATTGGGTCCACCTAGACCTAATTGGGCTAACCCACATTTGATTAGGTGCTCTTACACCTAATTGGACTAACCTACACCTAATTGGGTTCATCAATACCTGTCTAGGATAACCTCAAATCTATTAGGTTCATTTAGAACTAATTACGTCCACAAATAGACAACCAAACTTAGGCTAGGCTAACCATACCTAATCCTACCAAAACCCACAACAAAGCCCTACGAATTTCAACCATTCAACACACACACCTTCCTATTCTAGCCCCACCTAAAATAGTTGAAACCTAGATCCACAATAAGTGGCACCTACCTATTATAAAACCACCAAAAGCGGTGACTAGTAATTGTGCCCACCTCGCATAAAAGGCCTATTCTAAGGTGCCGCACATCATTCCTCACCTCTCAAATTTATGATCCTTCACCCTCCAAAAACCCTAAGGCTGACCTCTTCCTCCTCCCTTCCTCATGGCCACCACCTCTTCCTCCAAAGCTCCTCCAAGGCAGATAGCAAGAAGCTAATCCAAGCTTCAAGGCCGATTACTAGAAGAGAAGAAGGGTCCAAGCCACCCTCTCTTCTTCCTTAGGAGTAGGCACATGTCCTCTTCCTTTCTTCTCTCCTTGGATGTCCATGAAGGCTCATCCATAGCCTCTTATAGTTGACCATCTATTTTAGTAGGCAGGTAGATGAGTTCGTATACCTAAGGTCTAGCCTACATCCTCACACATAGCTGAGGGCCCTTGTTGCATTTCTGGTGTGAGGGATTTCATCTTCTCTATGTGCTTTTGATAATTTGTAGATGCTTATTAACATATTTGATGATAGTATGCATGTTCCTCGTGGTAGAATATAAATAGATAGATTAAATTTTCTTCTTTTGTGAATGGTTCCATAATCATTGTATATACATGTCCCCCACTCATAGTCTTCTTAGGGTTACCCCTTTAGGGTTAGTCACACCATGCACGGCCACCGTGGCCTCACTTAGATGCACTAATTGCGCGATTCCACTCAACTCAGTAATTAAGTTAATTTCACTTAATTAAGAGTAGAATAAATCACTTAGGTTAACTTGAAGTTGTATCGGTTGTGTAGTATAGGGTCGAATTAACCTAACATTTTAGAAATTTTTACTGGTTGAGTCCAGGCCGTTCACTGGGAGGTATAATAATTTTCTCCAAATTCACCAATTCTCTTTTATTTTTCTATAAGTTTAGGAGGTATAACTAAGTTGATTTTTAAAACATGAATTTTGTCAAAATATTTAAACTATAAAGAATATACAAAATTCCATATGAAAAACATATTTACTCAAAATGATGTACTTTATTAACAAGTAAATATGTTAGTTTTTCAATTCAATTTCATTCCAAGAAATTAAGATAATTAAAAGTTATTCTATTAAAACATGCCTTTTTACAATTAAGAACAAAAAGTAATCATGCAAGAAAAATAATATCCTTCATTTATCTTCTTCAGCCTGTCATCTTCTTCTTTCTTTCTTTTATTTTCTTCTCTCTCTCTCGAGCTCTTTTTCTTACCTTTCTTCTCCTTCCTGTCTTCTCTTGCCTTCTTTTCTTCCTATCTCTTATTCTCTTTCCCTAAGTCTTCTACTTTTGTTCCTTAGTCTCTTTTCCTTCCTTAGTGCCTGTGCTTTAACACTTAGCTTAACAACCATCGGCTTCTCTTTTACTTAAGTTCTTCAGCTGAACCGGGTTTCTTTTACTTTTTTAACCAAAATTTATTTTATTTGCGGCGAGGTCCTTTCGAGGATACACAGCACCCTGAGACTAGGGTGGGACTAGACCCTACTCGATCCTCGCCTAATCTCAATTAGGTTCGATTTCAGTTTATTTCTTATCAGTTCACTATCTCAAGCCAATTCAGCTCAACCCGGCCTCCCAGGCTTCTCTTGCCCTCACAGGGCACACATTTGCTCTCACGCTCCCAAGGGCACACACCCGCAGGCATTAGCCTGCACACACACACATATGCTCAAATCAGATTAGATCGGTAACCAATGGGCCGAGCATTGACAACTGCATAGCCCATGCAACAAATTCATTTTATCCCCAGGCGCGCACTCGTGAACTAGCAATGTGGGACTAACCTACCCCTTCCAGACCCAACTTCAAATAATCATAAATTTCTACCTAGAGCTCCAAATCGAGTGATTTCAAGTTTGTTAGAAAGCTCTAAGATAGATTTACGCAATTGCAGGGTCAATTTAAGGTTTTGATGATGTTTTCCTCTTTAATTTGAAAGATGAAATTAGGGGTTCCTACGGGTTATTTAAATGCCTGGAAGTGAAATTTAATCTACAGAGTCCTCAGATGGACTTTTCTCTTTTATTTTAAGGTCTGTACATGTTATATAAGTGATTCCACATCTGTTAGAATAGGTTTTAAGTTCTTAAGACCTTCAGAACCAGTAGAGAAGCTCTTCACTTCTCTGAAAGCTTCAGAGTTCAGATCTTTAGACTTCATTATGTGCAACATACACTTAAAAGTGTTTCTAATTGATTTAGATTAATTCTAAGGGTTATAATCAACTCATCTGGGCAGGATTTAAATTCAAATTTCATCAAAATGCTTCTCCTGTTGGTTTGGGTTCAAAAGTAACCCAAATTGACAGGAACTAAATTCTCACTAAATAAATCATTTGAGCTCACTTAATTCTCTCTAAAACCATCAAACAAGTTCCCAGAAACAACTTTCACTCCTCAATACCTCAATTCAAGCTCAGATCTTCATTATCAGACTCAGTTTGACTGTGGAGGCACAAGAGTTGACTTTCTATTCAAAGCTTCAATTAGAGTCTCCTCAACATCCAGAACTTATTCAGATCTTCAGGATGGTGTACCGACTTTGATTCCTAGGGTTACAGGCTCGTCGCCTGAACTTGAAAAAGAGTGTGTTCGACAGAATCATTCCGAAGCTGTTACAGTGTTTTAAAGGTTTACACTGAAGCTTCTAAGCTCCTCAAATGCTTCTCAGATCTCTCTAATAGGCTTCTCCAACACCGGCGGAGTTGGAGAAGATGACGTTCATTCCACAGCTCCAGTGGCTAAATCTTCAAACAAATATCCTCAAATTAATCAGTGATCCATATTTTATCATTCTGGAGCTACTTAACAAGTTCTAGAGGCTGAAACACAGTAATGGCTCGCCAGAGCTCCAGTGAGTCTAGAAAATGTAAAATTGTGTACAGATTGTTAAAACTAACCATTTTTGATATAGAAAAGATCTTGAGGTTACAAGGAACCTCAGTATCATATTTAATTCCTCATTATTTCTTTAGAGTTAAGATTTGACAGTGAATTCATTTTCTTAAAGGATTTGATTTGAAATAAGCTCAGGACTTGTTTAACCACCCGATTGAGAGGTTAAAACAAGTCAACAGATGTTAGCAGTTATAATTATATAGTTAATTAATAATTTGAACTGCTCCTGAGCCGCCATTGACAGCGAGCTCAAGAGCTTAATTATATTTGGGTGTTTAATTTATATGTGGTATTAATATGTATTATAGTGTCGATGAGGGTTCATAAGTGGTGGATAGATGATGAAGAACCCATCAAGGTGGAATTATCTCAATTATTGTCACCATAGACAGTGACAGTAGTCGGTGAAGGTGAAATTTGAATTAGGCGATTAGGTGATTCAATTAGCGATTAAGTGATTTAGAAGTGATCATGGAAGATACAGAAAGGTGTATAGTGAATTAAAAAGATGAAATTAAGTCTCTGGCAAGCTTAAGGAACTCGCCAGAGTCGAAGAAGATGAAGCTAAAATCTAAAATTACTCTAATCTATCTAACTAAACTAACTAACTAAGCTAGCCTACTCCTACTCCTACTCCTAATCTACTGTTACCTGGACGAAGGGGTTAATAGGGTTTCGCCGAAGGTTCATAGCGGACGAAAAAATCAGAGGGTGGAAGAAAGATCTCCGGCGGGCGGATTTGAGGTGGAGTAGAGGATTCCTTGGGTCGGTGCTTGTGTCAGAGACACAGAAGACCACGGCGGATCTCCTCGGCTGCTTAAGATGGACGGAGGAAGTCGGAAAGCGGAATGGAAAGTTGCCGGAGTTTTGGACGAATAGCCTATCGAAGTCAGCTACAGTGTTAGAAGAGGGAGGGGAGCCAACTTGAATAAAATGAGAGGTGTGAGGGGGTATTTATAGCAGTTTGCAGCGAAAAGAGTGGCGAGGTTTGACCGAAGAAGGAGCTTGAGGAGCTTAACCTCCGTCGTTGTCTCCGACGATGGTGAGGTTATCTCCCACTGAAAAATAGGATTTTCGGTTAATCCAGACCAGTGGATCAAGTGGAGGTGGTGAGCGCATGCTGCAAGGGCTTGGACAAAGAAGGATGATGTCGGTAAGGCGGTGATCGCGCGGTGGGGTGACTCTCTGCCGCCAACCGTTCATTCGACTGAAGAAGAAGAAGACGAAGACGAAGAGGGACTTAAATGAAATAAAATTTAAGGACCTGTGTGAGAAAAAAGGACCCTATTGTAATGAATTTTAAGGACCAAAATGTAAACTCAGGTTTTGAAGGTTTATTTTAATTTAGATCTTTTTCAACATTTTATATATGGTATTAAATAAGGTAAATATTATGTTTTCACCTTGAATTTACATTTTTGACCTTTTTAGGTTAATTTATTAGATTAAGTAAAATCACTTAAGTTATTATATACTTATGTTTACATTAAGTTTAAGTTACTTATCTTATTAATTAAGAGAATGATTAATAAAATTTCGAGTCCAATTAATATCTAGATTATTAATAATGTTAATTGAATGATAAAATGCCATTTTAAACTTATTTTAGGGTCCTTGAGTAAATATCCCTTATTCTATAATTGACCTTTATAAACTCATAACCTTAGCTAATTAACTAGGAAGACTAGTTAATTAAGGTAATTAGAGATCATGATGAGTGTCTCATCATGCACCTAGTCATTTAAGGTTTCACTTCACTTAGTTAGATTTACGTTGTGTTGTATTCACTTTCATTTTGTAAAAATAAAAATAGTAAAAACAATTGCAAAATATAAAATGACCAAAAATATTAGGCTAGGTTAGATTTAGGTTAAAAAAGTGGATCCAAATCTAATTACTTTCATATTACACCTCCCAGAGACGATCGAGACTCACATAACTAAAAAGAGAAAAGATGCGAGTTTCGTAACAAAACAAATATTTTTTATTAGGCTTTTTGTGGAACTATACTACTACAAAGAACAACATGAACCTCAGTTTACTTAGAACCTGAACCTCATGGATTCAGCCTTTATCTGGATCAGAACCAATTGGATGCCTTAGCTACCGAATTCCAAGAGTATAAAAGGAATTGGAATGATCTATATGTCAAGCTCCAGGTGCAAATTGGACAATACTGGGCACAATTACAATCATATCACCAAGATCACTCCCCTTAGGTACAAGAGACTTAGGCTACCCAGCCTAGTCGATCTAGTGACTAATTTGGACCCATTAGCTACTCTATTGACTCTTGCTACCATGAAAAGTGAGTGAACTAGAGTGCTTGTGAGAGTGTGTGATGGTGGGTGTGAGTGGTGGAGGTGTTGGGAATGGTGTGGCCGTGTGAATGTGAGATGGAGTGGTAGTGGTGGTGAGGGTGAAAATGGAAAGGAGCTTGTGGACGTGCGAGTGTGAGTGTGTGGGAGAGTGTGACTGATTAATACTACTAAAGCAAATAAAGAAAGAAAAAAGAACAAGTATTGAAATTGATTGAATGGGAAATCTATACTACTAAGCAAGTAAATGAAAGTTATTGAAATCACAAGTAATGGAAATAGATAAACTACTAACAAAATAAAAAGAGAATGGGATGGAGAAGTAGGTGTCCTCTCCAATGTAGGCATTAGGCCTATTGGGAGGTGAGGAAGATCCTTGGCTTGAAGCTCACTTCCTCTTCACCTAGAGCACCAAGAGGAAGGAGGCACATGAGAAACCATTGGTCTTGGAGAAGGAAATCTCAAGGTGGAAGCTCATGGGAGTAATGGTGGAGAAGAGAGTGGTATCTAGAAATAGTGGTAGAGGGGGGAGGGGGTGGGTAGTGATGTGCCATTTGGATCACTAGTTAATTAGGGTTAATTAATCAACTTGTAGTATAATATCACAATTCAAACGTATGTCATTTATTTATATATAATTCTTATTGGTTTTATTCCAAGTCGTTCACTATGAGGCAGTTATTGATATACATTACTCTCTATTATCCAAAAATCATCTTTTATTCCAAAAATGTGAACTTTATTTACATCATAATGAATTATGAATGAAAGAATCAAAGAATAAACTAATCTAAGTCAATTATATACAAAAATGAATTACTTAATGTTGATGACAATGCCTTAATAATATATACAAGTCTAAAGGCATCAAAAACTACTCTAAACTAATTAATCTAGGTTAATTATATACACTAACATTCTAAGTAATACCTTAATATTGGCACAAATAGAATAAATCCTAATTATATCCAATTCATACTAATAATATACACCAAATACAAATATTTACAGTTCCTAAGTATATATACTAGCCTATATATATATATACAACTATAATACTTACTGTATACATGTACTAACTTATATATACTATATATACTAGGATATATACATGGCACTACTTACAAATGTATATAAACGCCTTCAAAACATATTTAATTTACACAAGATATGGCAAAATAAAAATATATATATATTTGTATTCTATGTATTTACTATAAGTACCTATGTTTTGATACACCAAAATTATGCTTCTTGCAAGACTAATATTTCAGGACTCTCTTAGATTAAAGCTTCTCATATGGACCTAGGTAGAAGAATGCTGATCTGCATCTTAGTGTCTTTTATCTTTATTGAGTCTAGAATATTTTTGTAAGAAACCTCAAAATAAATCTCAAATGGATTTTTGTGGTTCATATTAAAATCAAGCTTTTAGGGATATTGATCAGCTAAATTAGATTAATTGATCAACCAAATTAATTGTTTGACCAACAAAATCAGTTAATCAATCAAACCAACCCATTTTAGGAAGTTGATTAATACACTTTTGATTGACCAATTAAGTTAATTAATTGATCAACCAATGATCAATCAAATAACTATATTGATCGACCAATCTATCATAATTGACTTCCTTTTCAGGTCGATTTTCTAGTATAAATAGAGGTCATACGCAGCCCTTTTTACACATACTCTTAAATGGAAAAATCCTCTCAAAAGTAAAGAGCTTCTTGTGCTTCTTCAAGTGCTTCTACGCTTTGATTTTCACACCTTTCAAAGCATGTCAGTTAAAACCTCCGCTAAAATTCTGGTTTGACTTTTATTGAGGTTCCATAAGTTCTTCATTGTTCTTTTATACTATTGTCTTTTATTAACGGATCCTGAGTTGTTGGGAAAGATCTGTTATTGTTGTTGTGCTTCTCTTTAGGTTGTAAAGAGAAGTGGTTTATAAAAAGGTTGTGCCGCCATTGTTCAAGTATAGTGGATTGAATAGCCTCAACTAGTTGGGAAATCCTAAGCTAAGAGGCTTAAGTAGTGGTTTTCACCCTATTTGGGTTTCCACTATAAATCCAAGTGTATTATGTGGTTGTTTCTGTTGTGAATTTATTTTTTATTCAAATTTCTTTTAAAGAAATATTATTCACCCTTCCTCTCCAGTATACTATTTTAATCCACAGACAACTCTCATTTGGTATCAGAGCGCGGTTGTCCAGAAGATGTTAATGTCAACTGTTGACACGTATGCAGAGGGACAATCGACAGTTCGACCTCCATTATTCAATGGAACAAACTATAGTTACTGGAAGACCAAGATGCAGATCTTCCTGGAGTTAATGGATTTATGGTGTGGGATGTCATTGCCTCCAAGTACACACACCTAGAGATTACGGAGGGAGTGGTAGCAACTCCAGATTAAGAGAAGATGGCAATGCATAATGCAAAAGCCATGAACACGATCTTCTGCGAGCTTTCTAGAGCAGAATTCAATCACGTCTCTAATTGCAAGATTGCCTACAAGATCTGGAGCATCCTCGAAGTCACCCACGAGGGGACGTCTAAGGTAAAAGAAACTAGAGTCAATCTACTGACACAAAATTATGATCTTTTCAGGATGAAAAAGGGAGAATCAACTAAAGAGATGTTCATGAGATTCATGGATATCATAAACACCCTAGGGAATCTAGACCAGGAAATCAAGAATGAAGGCTTGGTGAGGAAGATCCTCCGATCGCTCACCAGTGATTGGAAGACTAAGACTACAGCCATACAAGAGTCAAAAGATCTGTCTACTTTGAAACTAGACGATCATATTGGAAGCCTAATGGCCTACGAGGTTCAGCTCCAACACATGAAGGAACATGAAGATGGAGTCAAAAAGAAGACCATAGCCCTCGAAGCCAATCAACGAACTGAAGATTCCTCGAGTAAAGACAAAGAGGAAGACATAGCCCTCCTCTCTAGAAAGTTCAAAAAGTTCCTAAAAGGCAAGAGGAGCTGGAGAAAGAAGAAAGAAGAATCCAAAGTCGACACCAATATCTTCTACAACTACAAGAGAAAAGGACACATCAAGAAGGATTGTCCACTTCAGAAGAAGGAATCAGAAAAGAAAAAGAGATTTCCCAGAAAAGATGGGAAGAAAAAGGCTTTTATAGCAACATGGGATGAATCAGATTCGAGTTTAGAAGAAGAAACCTCCAGAGAAGAAGCTCTTCTAGGACTTATGGCTCTAAAAGATGAGCCAACCTCCTTTTCACAAGATGAATTATTAGAAGTATTTTTTGATATTCATGACATAGCTAAATCACTAAAAGTAGAGAATAAAAACTTAGCAAAAGCGTTAGGAGAAGAAAGAGCACAAAATGGTATGCTTACTGTTTAAGTGAAATCATTGTTATTTAAGAGATGCATCGTAGTATAGGATAAAAATCTCTCAAATCATTTAAATTTGTATGCTCAGATTCAGAAAAAGGGTCCAAGGCCGACCACAGGGAGTAAGTAATGGGAATTCAACCTCACTAATCACAATTTAATCAGAAATATAAGTAATTAAGACCAAAACCTTAATTTAGAACTACACAAAATGATATATATATGAAATCAGGTAGCAATGTGCAAAAAGAATTGGTTAAAATGGTGATTTCAATCACCAAATTAATCCCTAATATTAAGCTCAAATAAATGCACAATATCTCTCAATCAAATATGCCACGTCAACCAATTTCAATATCCCAATAGAATGTATAACTAAGGCACCGATAGAAGTCAGACGTCTTAAGTTGCTCAAGGCTCTCCAACAGAAGAGGCAAAGGCCTCCTCTCTTCTTCGTGCCTCAAGAGAGAGGCAAGCACAGCATAGAGGCAAAGGGCTCTTCAAGACGCAGGCAAGTGTAGAGAGCAGAGGCGCGAAGGGAAAAATGCCCCCCTTCTCTCTTTTTCTTTCTTCTTCTTTCTCATAGAGACCCGAGCTTAATTGGGTAATCAACCGGGTATTTGGGCATGAACAGTGGCCTAGGCTTGCGGGCGTGGTTGCAAGCGAGGAGTGCATAGATGTGGGTTAGTGGATGAGGGTGGCTAGGGACTCGACCCCCGTGTCTTGGGCAAGGGGTTGGGGAGAGGAATCCCTTTTATCTCACATGATTGGCTTCAGGTTCCACGATGTGGGACTAAATGTCCCATAGTTCCCCTCATGCAGCAACGACTGATGGAGTTCTTGATTGTGGTCGAAGACAAGACTATGGTCCTCGATTGACTACTTGGAGGAATTATGGACGAATGTTTGCAGACAAGGTCGATGAAGTCGAGGGCGGCAGCGGAGATCCAGCGTGTAGCTACATCCACAAATATGGCCTTTTGACCACGTCAAATACACTCAAAAGCTTCACCGTGAAGCGGCGAGTGCAATGGTGGTAGTCGTGTGGTGTATGGTCGCTGTGGAGGACTGACGGTGACTGAGACGGCGAGCAGAGAAGGTGGTGTTTGGGGAGGAGTTTCAGTGGGTGGAGAGCGAAATTTATTGAGTGCTTTTGAAGGTGAGTCTTGGTGAAGCTTTGTGGACATGGAGCGGGGTGTTTGGAGGTGTGTGGCGTCAGGGAGGCTTCGTCAGAGCATCGTCAGAGTGGAAGAAGACAATGGTGTTGATAATGGTACGGTGGTCATGAGTGAGTTGTGAGTGTAGGGGAAGAAAGTTCGGGGAGAGAAAAAGGGATAGAGAAGCATAGAGGGGAAGGAGGTGGACGGAGACGGTCGGTGTTGGCGAGCTGGAGCTGAAGAAGATGAAGTTGACGGTGAGTTGGAGTGGCAACGATGAGGAGGAAGGAAGCCCCTACTGTGGCTGGCAAGGAGCGGAATTCAGAGGGGAAGGTAGAAGGCCATCCAATTTGATTGTTGGATGGCCGAATGAGGAGAGCAGAGAGATGTCACCAGAGCAAGGTGTGAAGGTGGTGGGAGAGGGAAGGAGGAGGGATTTCTCCTGCCAAAACTTGCTAAGGAGTAAGGAATTGCATCCTAGGTCCTTTTATAGGCCTTAGGGGATGTTTTTGAGCAAGGAAAGAAGCTTTCAAGGATTGAGAGTTTAACACACATAGGGATACCTGAATCTTGCATGCGTTTGCATGAGAGATTGGGAAGGAATCAAGGTCCAAGGCTAGGTTTATTTGGAAGGGAATTCCTTAAGTAATCTCTGGTTCAAATTTGGAAGAGTTTGATTGAGAATCGACCAAGAAATCTACGCTCAAATCTCACCGGAGCTCCTGTGTTTACATTAATGGCAGCAGGGACCCATTTGCAAAGAATGACAAGGTTAGAGACCAATTTGCAAATAATTCAAAAGCTGAGGGGCTAATTGAGGGAGAAAGAGTCTGACTGGACTAAAATACCAACTAGGTCAAGATGGACTCTGATTAGACCCAAATTTTGGTACAAACCTATTTGGATCCATCGAATCTGATGACAAAGTCAAATTTCAGTTTTGACAAAGTTTGACTGAGAAATTTGTATAGAAACCTAAATTAGGGTAATTTTCTGTCTGAGACTCTATTTAAGGTCAAAATAAGTTTCAAAGGTCAAATCAAGGATATCAAATCTTAAAGAATATTTTTATATGAGTTTTAGAAGGTTTAGATGGATTTTATCCTGACCAGAACCTCAGTAATTTAAACAGGTCTGAAATTTGGGTTTTAGGTGCTGTATTAGTTCTCGAAATGTGCGAAACTCCATTTCTAATAGTGTGGACCCATTTATTTGTCTTTAATGCTCATTTGACCTCTATTTCACCCCTAGCAAGCCCCTTGGTTATTTTGTATTCATGATATGCTGTTAAAATTATAGAATTAACCTTAGTTTCTTATTCTCTTCTCAAAACATACTAAGGTGGAGATACAACCCTCAGATGGATATGTAGGAGCTTTTATCTTTTATTCTTGACTAAAATGGGTTAGTTAAGGCTCATGATAGTGTTGCTATCATACCCCCATGCCTAGCTTTTACTAGTCCCTTAGCAAAAATCCTATGGATCAAACCAAATCTTTGGGTCAAATGTAACTGTCAGAGTGCCTTACTAAGCTGCATCTCTAGAAATCAAATCAGAATACAAAAAATAGGCCTAGAGGTACTCAAGTAACAACCAAGATCCAGACCTGGCCAGCTTCAGCTTGAGTTTGCCGTAAAGGTTTCTAAGGCCTGCAAAAACTACATAGAGGTTCGTTGACTCCAACGGTTAAAGCACCCATGCATAGAAGTAAAATGTCTAGGATTAGTTTGCCAGTGCATTTTTGTAAGAAAGAGATAGAGAAGGATTTTCATTTGGAGAGTTTCCACTCTTTTCTTTTTATGTTTCCCTAAATCTAGCCTCAAATTGGCCTTAAACATAGTTTGTATCGGATTCCTTGTCCCCATCATCAATCCTCGAAGGGTCTCTAGCTTTCGATGCTTCGAGATAGCAACTCCCATGGAAACCCCCAAAATCCTGGCTTTCGACACTTCGAGGTAGTGCTGCCCATGGTACCTGAACTAGCACAAGGTGCTTGCATGCCTCTGATAGGATGTTTAGATATCCTAGGAGATAAGTACCAAGGAGACGATATGTTATTACGCATCTTCGAGGGGAATTTCCCACCTCTCCACGTTGGTAACTTGTCCAATCAGCTTTTGTTGTCAAGTCGCTCCTATGCTAGATCTTCGAAATGACTTTTCATAACAGAACAGTTTTGGCTGATTTTTCTTTTTTAAGTGCACTAAACCAGACTTAGTGTATGATTTTGGTTGCTTAGGTTACCAACTCCCACAAACCAAAGGGAAAGCAATGGGGCCGAATAATCCCTAAGCCTTAGACTTAATACACCAGCTTCGCATTTTCCTCAACCTCTTGACAACTAATCTGGATCTTAATAAATACTTGAGTGTTTAAATTTTAAAATATATCTAAGAGGCCTAAGTTCGGTATTCATCACTAATCTCCTAAGTTTTAGCCTTCCAGTTCGTAATTCATCATCTGATCCAACCTAAAAGTTAGGTAAGTTCCATATTAAATTTCAAGGGACGCTTTCTTTTTTTCTTTTATTTGATCCTTTTTCTTCTTTCTTTTCTTTTCCTTCTCCTCTTTTCATTCAGTTCAAGATGACCTCTCCTTTCCCCTTTTCACCGCTTTTTTTTTAGATGAAACCCTTTCCATGCATTGATCTCACAACATTTTGCACTTTAATACCCCCCCATGCCAAAGATTTGCAATGTCCTCATTGCCAATTAGGTGGGTTCAAGTTCAATTCAGTTCGTACATTAGAATTGGTGGATGGTAAGCAGGTCGAAGTGACTGTTGGGGACGGTTTCTATCTCTGATATAAGTATCAAAGGTGGAGTTGGCTGTTCTAATGGATGTACCCTAAAGTGCAATATGAATTCAGCAAAAGGATATGTATGGAAGGTTTCGAGTTTTTCAAAAGATGATGAGTTGCCTCCCGTTAAGTGCTAAGTTTAACACCATCAGCTAGACACAATGAAGCTCAGGGAGAATGGAGATCAAAAGATATAGCAACCATGTTTGAGTCAGTAAGTTTGACGAACGATTTGAGTCTCTGATAGTTCACAACAAAAGGTTCATAATCAAAGTTGAGTTCACTGATTTCGATAGCTCCATTTCCAAATACTCATCACACCAGAAATGGTCCAATCCATTTAGATCTGATTTTGCCTACAAAGAGCTTAAGTTTGGCATCAAAGAGTAGTACTTTCTAACAAGAATGGAAGGATTTTCTTGAAATGTGCCTATCATGGAAGGCTTTCTCCTACTCTTTGTAGATTCACAAGTTCTCGTATGCGTCATGGCATAACTCCTTGATCTAGCTCAATTGCAACTTGTGGTGGATTCCAACCTTCACAAGATCTAGATTGCACTTCTGTACTACCCAGTAAGCTTAATGCTCCATTTCTACGGGAAGGTGACATGTCTTACCGTACACGAGTCTGAAGGGAGACAAGCCTAACTGGGTATTATGGATGGTGCTATAGGCCCCCAAGGCTTTTGGAAGGCAGGTAGACTAATCCTTCCTGTCAGTTCGAACAATGACCTGAAGGATATTCTTGATCTCCCGATTTGATAGATCTGTTAATACATTAGTCAGGGGGTGGTAAGGAATCAAGATACGATGCGACACCCCATACTTTTTCATCAGGGACTGGAAGTGCACATTCGCAAAATGAGACCCTCCATCGCTAATGATGGCTTTTGGAACCCCAAATCTGGAAAAGATGTTTGCCTGGATGAACCGAAGAACAGCTTTATGGTTGCTTATTCTGGTAGGGATGGCTTCGATCCATTTAAAGACGTAATTGACAACGAGTAAGATATATTCAAAGCCATTAGATCCAGGAAAAGGGTCCCATGAAATCAATTCCCCATATGTCAGATTTCACACAAAATGATTAGATTCAAGGGCACAATATCTCACGAGCCCATTTTGCCAAGGGTCTGACAACAGGCACATGCCCTACAACAGTATTGTGCATCTTTGAACATTGTGGGACAGAAGAAGCCACACTGGAGGGTCTTTGCTGTGATTTTCCGACTAGAGAAATGGCCACCACACGCTTGGTCATGATAGAATGAGATGACGTTATTGACCTCGTTGTTAGGAATGCATCACCAAATTACCTGATCATTGCCAATATGGAAAAGATACGACTCTTCCCAAATGTAGTACTTGGCATCAGAAATCAACTTGTCCCACCTGAAAGTCACCCAATCTGGTGGGACTTTTCCCGTAACCATGTAGTTTACCATGTCAGCAAACCAGGAAAGTCTATTAATGGCCACGATATGCTCATCTGGAAAATGCTATATAATAGGTTTGCATGGGTCAATGACCGAAGAAGGAAGGCGAGACAAATGGTCAGCTACCATATTCTGCTTTCCTACCTTGTCGCGAATTTCAAGATCGAACTCTTGCAACAGCAAGATCCATCGGATTAATCTAAGTTTTGCATCCTTCTTTGCGAGTAAGTGCCTCACTGCAATGTGATCTGTGTATATAATGACATGGGAACCCAAAAGGTATGATCTAAACTTTTCTAGGCCAAATACGACAGCCAACAACTCTTTCTACGTATTTGTGTAGTTACGTTGAGCCTCGTCTAATGTTTTGCTTTCATAATATATGACCACGGCTTTCCCCTCGATTTTCTTCCCTAACACCACTCCCACTACGTAGCCAGACGCATCACACATGATCTCAAATGGTTGAGACTAGTCAAGGAATTGTAGGATTGGTGCTTGGGTGACTCGGTCACGCAAGACTTTAAATGCTTGAATGCACTCACTCATCATCTCAAAAGGCATGTCCTTTGATAGGAGGTTCATCAAGGGGTGCATGATCTTGGAAAAATTAGATATAAATCATTGATAAAAGCCCACGTGCCCCAAGAATGATCGATCTAATATCTTTGACCGAGTTAGGCGTAGGAAGTTTGGAAATCAAATTCACCTTGGCTTAGTCAACTTGAATACCTCTCTCAGAAACAAGATGTCCTAGGATGATGCCTTCTGGAACCATAAAGTGGCTCTTTTCCTAGGAGAGCACTTGGTTCACATCAATGCATCTTTTGAGGATTTGGACTAGATGCAAGAGGCACTCAATAATAGATTCACCAAATACCGAGAAGTCAACCATGATTACTTCAAGGTATTTACCTACCATGTTGGAGAATATGGCTAGCATGCACCGCTAAAATGTGGTGGGTGCATTGCATTGCCCAAAAGGCATCCTACGGAGCATGTACGTACTATAGGGGTAGGTAAAGGTGGTCTTTTCCTGATACCTTGGATGAACTGCCACCTGATTATACTCGGAGTAACCATCCAAGAAACAAAAGAATCGATTTCCCACCAATTTCTCGAGAATCTGAACAATAAATGGTAGTGGGAAATGATCTTTCTTTGTGGAGGCATTCAGTCTTCGGTAATTAATGCAGACTCTCCATGAATTAGTGATACGGGTCGGGATGGTCTATCCAGATTAAGTTGTGATACCAATGAGCCTTTCCTTCTTAGGTACAACCTAGATTGGGCTCACCCAAAGGATATCAGAGATCGGGTAGATGATCCCAGTATCTAGCCACTTAATGACTTCCTTTTTCATAAACTCCTGTAGATTTGGATTAAGTCTTCTCTGCATCTCTCGAGATGGTTGTGATCCCTCCTTAGTGTAGATACAATGTGTGCAATAAGAGGGACTGATACCAGTCAGATCATCGAGAGTCCATCCAATCGCTCTCTAATGCTGTTGGAGGACAGAAATCAGCTTTGTTTCCTGATCAGCTGTGAGTCGGGAATTGACGATCACAGGAAATGTTTGATTAGAACCCAAGAACACATATTTCAGATTATCAAGAAGAGGTTTTAACTCCATAACTGGGTTATCAGCAATAGAAGGAGGTTCAGGATAGGCCTCAGTAGATAAGGCGAGAGCTGTGGATGAATCTTGAACAGCTCTAGGCTCCTCTATTTGTGGGGCATGATCTGCTTGGGATTGAGGATCAAGGGTAATCATGTTTTCTTCTAGAAGTGGGTCCTCAATTGTAGAATCGATGTCGCAAACTTGTTGAATTGTCCCACATTAATTCCTCTTTTGGGCCTTGAATATATCAATCTTCAATGTTTTCTTCATGGATTTTAATTCAATTTGGCCCTCTTCACAATTTATATTAGCCATAGCTATGGCTAGGATGGCCTTCCTAAAATGATCGGTGTACTCTTCGTATTCTCAGAAGTATCCATATCTAATACAATAAAATCAATTGGGAAGTAGAAATCACGAATCCAAACCAGAACATCCTCAAGAATTCCTCTAGGTGACTTGATCGATCGGTCTGCTAACTGCAAAGTCAGCTCAATTTCCTCAAAATGGTCTAGTAGAGATGTAGGTATCAAGTTTATGGAGGCTCCTAAGTCCAACAATGCTCGATCAAATTCTGGATCACCGATTTTGCAGGACATCAAAGGGGTACCAGGATCTTTTGCATTTTGCTGGAGCTTGCTCAAAATGATTGAGCTGACTTGCTCAGACAATATGATCGGACTCACGTCTTTAGTTCATGACTTACACTAAGGTATACACAAATCCTTCATACATCTCATGTATGCCGGTATGTAGCAAATTGCATCCATCAAGGAGATGTTTATCTGGACTTGCTCAAAGAGCTTTACCAGATCTTCCTCAAGTGCCACAGGTTTGGGTTTTCTCTTTCCTTTAAACAAAGCCGCAGGAAATGGAACCTCTGTAGGTTCCTCTAAGATTGGTTCAGGTTTTGGATCTGGGATAGGGGTATCCTAGATAACCATCCTAAGGTTAGACTCTGAACTACTAGGCTGAGAGTGCTTGGATAAGGTGAATCCTGTGTTGTCTTGCAACTATGGGTGGTAACAGAATTTAGTACTGCCTGGTTTTGGTTTGGAGTTTGCAGAACTGGTGGTTGTTGTTGATATCCCAAGTATGATGTCGAAACTTCCATCCCGTCGGGTGATGGAGCAGAAGGGGCCTAATAAACAAAGTGAGCTTGGCCCTTATTCAAGTTCATAATGTGCCTCTGGTTTAGCACATTATTCAGATTCGGCAGAGGTTGTGAAGGAAGTGCACCAAGCTGGTAAGAATTTGCCATCTGTCCAAGCTGATTATGGACCTCTGTGATCTCGTCCTTGTGTTGTTTTTGTATAGCTACATTCATCTTTTAAATGTCAGCCAAGGTTTAAAGGATTAGAGACATTTAATCTTCCCGTGTAGGCTCAGATTGGTAATTTGGATTGCGCCTAAGCTAAGCAGGCTGATATGGTCAAGGAGCTTGAGGTCAGTGCTAGAATTAAGATCTTGAATTTTGATTATTCCCTGACCACACAAAGTTGTGATGATTACGCCATCTAGGATTATAAGTGTTTGGATCATTATTGATGGCATTGAGGTCCTCGTAGGTCTTAGAAACCACATAGAAGTCAGAATACGAGGGTTCAGAGTTCCCCCCACTAGAGTAGGTTGTCCCAGAGTTTCCTTCGAAACCAAGATCGGATGGGGGTGGATATAGGTCCATCCCCTGGGAAGAGTGGTGATAGATGTTATGTGCCGCCTCCGTACTAGAGGGCAATTGCACAAACAGGTTTTGCTATGCTGAGGTGGCTCTCTGCAAGTGCCGAGTCAATTTGTCCACCTTCTTCTCGATAATCGAGACCTTGTCTAGGCGACTGGCCACTAGTTCCAGATTGATAGGTGCATATAGGCCTTGGGTTTCATGTGCCCCCTGAGTGTTTGTCAATGCACGGGCATTCGTCCAGTCGAACATGCCCGTGGATTCATTATTGATGGAGTTCTCGCACATATTTTCGAGAATCTCCCACACGGTGTCCTCATGTTGACCCATGATGTTGCCACCACAGGTCACATTAACGAATAATCTGATATCTTCATGAAGTCCCTGGTAAAAGGATTAGACTTGTTCCCATTTAAGAACTACATGATGGGGGCACTTCTACATGAGATCCAGAAAGCGATCCCATGGCTCATGAAGTGGTTCTTTCGCATTCTGAGTAAAGTGCATGATCTAGTGCCCCAAAGCATTTGTCTGACCAACGCGAAAAAACTTCTTCAGAAATTCAGATTGGAGTTCAGCCCATGTGTTGATCGAATGAGTTAGGGTTTGGTACCAATGGGCATCCTTGTCCATGAGGGAGAAGGAGAAATCTTCATGAGCAGGATGTCCTGATCTTGAATAGCTATCCTAAAGGTTTGGGCAAGATGCTTGAGTTCTTTGATATGCTGGAAGAGATCCTCAGAGTTCAGCCCATGAAATTTAGGGATAGCATGAATCATGTTGGACTTGAGTTTAGTATCAGGTCCTCCAACAGGGATTTGAACTCTAGGTTCGATTGCTACCGCAATAGGATTGTAATGATCTCTCGTCATAGGACGTTGCGGTGGATTCATGAATGCCCAGAATAGATTGTTGAGGCGCTGAAGCTAGTTTTGGAGATTGGGTTCTTTTGCTTGGTGTTCCATGGCTATGGATGAAGGAGATCTAGGCTCAGATGAATCAGAAGAAATATCAATTTGGTTGGGAGGTAGCACAAACAAGTGAGTCGAGGTTTGGCCTTGACAAGAATGAATAGCTAATGGAGGTCTCAAGGGTGGTCTTAAGGACCTCCTCCTGAATATGCACTAGGGAACCAGATGAGGGAAAGAATATGTGATGGACCCAATCGAGGCACCCAAAAACTTTTGGATGACTAAAAAGGTTCGAGGCAGATGATACCTCTTAATCAGAAAATTACTCACTCGAGAAATACTTGGGCAGCCAGGAAGGGAGAGTCCTGTAAAGACCCTTACACGGTAGAGCATCCCCACGGGTTACAAGGTTTCCCCCACCCGACCTTCCTTGTCATGGCGGATCCAAGTAGACAAAATGAGCAACTTGACATCTTAAGTCTACCAAATTTTAAACCTGAATTATGGTGCTTTTGATTTCACTTGAACTTTAGAGTTGATTGTGATTTGTGACCAAATTTGAAGGTTGGTTGACCCACAAGGTGGATTAACTTCACCGAATCTGCCCTAAAGTTTCAGATGAGTTGGGTAATGAACCCAAAATCGTCTGAGTGGTTTGCAAGTAGGTTATTAAGTCCAAGTTTTATGGATTCAAGTGAATGACAGAGCCTTCTTTTTAGGGTTCTCTTGATTAGGTCAACTCAAACAAGGGTTTGGGTGACACAATGCAACAAAATCAATACTCGTTATTTCAGGAAGGTGTGTTTTTATCAACCCTAAGATGGAAGCCCTAATTTTGCTCTTTTGGTCCAATCAATTCTTTTCAAATTGGGTACCTTGAGCTCAATCAAGAATATGAATAGCCCTAGATACCTTATGTTCTTAGTAGGTGTAGAAATCTGGATGAGGATGTCTACAATGAATCAAATCAGGCAACTCAAGTGATTAAGTCTAATAATAAATGTGAGTTGGTCCTAATTAATTTCTCATTTTAATTCTTTCCAGAAATAGGGACTTAAGAAGGAAATGAGATTACCTACCGTTGGAGTGGCTGTCGTGCGGTTCATCTTCTCAAATGTACCTCGCACAACCACAACAAAATAGATAGAACAAGTTAGCATCAGATCAGAAATTGTAATCAGTGAAATCAAAATACGCGTTGGTCCCTGGTAACGGTGCCAAAATGTTTAAGCGAAATCGTCGTTATTTAAGAGATGCATCATAGTATAGGACAACAATCACTCAAATCATTTAAATTTGTATCCTCAGATTTAAAAAATGAGTCTGAGTTTGATCACAGGGAGCAAGTAATGGCAATTCAATCTCACTAATCACAGTTTAATCAGAAATATAAGTAATTAAGACCAAAACTTTATTTTGAACTACTGAAAGTGATATATATATATATGAAATCAGGTAGCAATGTGCAAAAAGAACGAGTTAGAAAGGTGATTTCAATCTCCAAATTAACCCCTAACATTAAGCTCAAATAAATGCATAGTATCTCTCAATCAAATATGCCATGTCAACCAATTTCAATATCCCAACAATATGTATCACTAAGGCACCAGCAGAAGTTAGACGTCTTAAGTTGCTCAAGGCTCAACTCCAACAGAAGAGTCAAAGGCCTCCTCTCTTCTTCATGCCTCAAGAGAGAGGAAAGCATAGCACAGAGGCAAAGGCCTGTTCAAGACTCAGCCAACTGTAGAGAGCAAAGGCGTAAAGGGAATAATGTCCCCCCTCTCTCTCTTTCTTCTTCTTTCTCTCAGAGGCCCGAGCATAATCGGGTAATTAGTTAGGTCTTCAGGCATGAACAGTGGACTAGGCTTGTGGGCGTGGTCGCAAGTGAGGAGTGCGTAGAGGTGGGTAAGTAGGTTAGGGTGGCTGGGGCCTGACCCCCGTGTCTTGGGCAAGGGTCCGAGGAGAGGAATCCCTTTTATCTCGCATGATTGGCTTTAGGTTCCACGATGTGGGACTAAATGTCCTACAGTTCCCCTTGCACAACAATGACTGATGGAGTTCTTGATTGCGGTCGAAGATGATGCTACGATCTTCGATTGACTGCCTAGAGAAATTATGGTCAGATGCCTGCAGATGACATTGGCAAAGTCAAGGGTGGCAACGGAGGTCCAGCATGTACCTGCATCAACGAATATGGAATTTCGACCATGTCAAATACGCTCAAAAGCTTTGCCATGAAGCGATGAGTGCAGTGCTGGTAGTCGTGTGGCATGTGGTGGGCTGCGGAGGGCTACCGGTGACAAAGACTGCGAGTGGAGAAGGTAGTGTCTAGGGAGGAGTTTCAATGGGTGGAGAGAAAAATTTATTGAGGGCTTTTGAAGGGTGAGCCTTGGCGAAGCTTGTGGACGTGGAGCGGGGATGTTTGGAGGTGTGTGGCATCAGGGAGGCTTTGCCGGAGCGTCACCGGAGCGGAAGAAGACAATGGTGTTGAGGGTGGTACGGTGGTCGTGAGTGAGTTGTGAGTGTGGGGGAAGAAAGTAGAGGGACAGAGGAAGGGATAAAGACTCTTAAAGGGGAAGGAGGTGGACGGAGATGGTCCGCATTGGCGAGCCGGAGACGAAGAAGTTGATGGTGAGTTGGAGTGGCGATAATGTGGAGGAAGGAAGCCCTTGCTGTGGCTGGCGAGGAGCAAAATTGAGAGGGGAAGGCAGAGGGTCGTCCAATTTGATTGTTGGACGGCCGAACGAGGAGAGCGGAGAGATGTCGTCATGGTAAGGTGTGAAGGTAGCCAAAGAAGGAAGGAGGAATTTCTCCAGCCAAAACTTGCCAAGGAGTAAGAAATTGTGTCCTAGGTCCTTTTATAGGCCTTAGGGGATGTTTTTGAGTAAGGAAACAAGCTTTCAAGCTTCGAGAGTTTTGCTCACATAGGATACTTGAATCTTCCATGCGTTCGCATGAGAGATTGGAAATGAGTCAAGGTCCAAGGCCAGGTTCATTTGGAAGGAAATTCCTCAAGGAATCTCCAATTCAAATTTGAAGAGTTTGATTGAGAATCAAGCGAGAAATCCTTGCTCGAATCTCGAACGAGCTCCTGTGTTCACACTAATTGTGGTAGGGACCCATTTGCAAAGAATGATGAGAAAGTTAGGGAGCAATTTGCAAATAATTCAAAAGTTGATGGGCTAATTGAAAGAGAAAGAGTCTAACTATATAAATGCAAATTAGGTCAAGATGGACTCTGATTAGGCCCAAATTTTGATGCGAACCTAATTTGGACCCAGTAAATCTAATGGTGAAATTGGATTTCAGTTTTGATCAAGTTTAACAAGGAAAGTTTGCATAAAATTCCAAATCAAGTAAATTTTTTATCTAAGACTCTGTTTGAGCTCAAAATGGGTTTCAAAAGTCAAATCAAGGATATCAAACCTTAAGGAATATTTTCCTATGAATTTTAGAAGGTTTATATGGATTTTATTCTGACTAGAACCTTAGTAATTTAAGCGGGTCTGATATTAGGGTTTTGGGTGCCGTATTAATTCTCAAAATGCATGAAACTCCGTTTCTTTTAGTGTGGACCCACTTATTAGTCTTTAATGCTCATTTGACCTCTATTTCACCCTTAGCAATCCCCTTGGTTATTCTGTGTTCATGATATGGTGTTAAAATTACAAAATTAACCCTGATTTCTTATTCTCTTGTCAAAACATAATAAAGTGGAGATACAACCCTCAGATGAATATGTAGGAGCATTTATCTTTTATTCTAGACTAGAATGGGCTATTTAAGGCTCATAATAGTGTTCCCATGACTTTAAAAAATAAATAATTATCTACTAAAATTACTTTACTAAAATAAAAAATAGATAATCTAAAGGTAGATATGGATAAGCTAAAAGAGAATTCTGCTATTCTTTTAAATGACCAGGAAAAATTTACTAAGGTAGTAAATATTTGCGTAAACTATTAGGAACACAAACCTAGAGAACTACAAAATTTGGGTTAGGTTACATACCTAAAAATGATCATGAAGCATCTACTTCTAGCCAAAGCAAGAAGAAAGGTAGCTTGTTGGCAAGCGTGGAAATCGCGCATTTTGAAACTGTCGGAAATCGTAGTATAGTCGCGAAATCCTCTTGACAAAAATATATAATATCAAAACTCAATGGATTTCATTCTTTTGAAAACTTGAGTCCCGATCGTTCATCTCTGGGAGGCGTGAAAACAAGTCGAGATTTGGATCGGCTTAATCTAACCTAAATCTAATCTAACCTAATATTTTTGTCTTTTTGTGTTTTTGATCTTTATTTTGAAACACGAAATGAAAGCATGCATCAAAGTTGTAAGCCTTGAAGATAGCATGCATATAAAACCATTAGACAAGATATCATTCATAAAAAATTAAGTCACTATAAAATCCAGATACATGGAAATAAAGCTAAAATAAAGAAAGGGATCAACCAAGAGAGGCTAAGGAGAAGCCTTCTTGGCCATCCACTAAAGAGAGGAAGATGGGTCTGTGCACCCAAGTGGAGAGAGGAGGGTGTTGCACCCTTTCTCTACCAATGGTCGTCCTTGAGAAGACTTTGAGGGGGGTCTTCTCTATGGCCGTCTAAGAGGAAAAGAAAATGGGGGCATGGATCCTCTATGGTGGAAGAAGAGGGCATGCCCACAAGAAGAAAGGAGAAGTTGTTGCATCCTTATGCTCTTCTTCTTCTTGCCACCCTTGAAGAAGCTTCGAGGAGAGCTTCTTCCTAATCGTCCATGGAGGGAGCCTTGGAGGAGGAGGACGGCCTTGAGAGGGAGAGGAGGAGGTGTGGTCACAAGTTGAGAGGAAGAGAGTGAATGGGGATCAATTTCGTGGTTCTCTCTTTGCCCTTATGGAAGGCTTCTTTTGGTTGCCACTTTTGGTGGCTCCAAAATTAGCTAATGCCACGTTTTCAGGATCTAGGTTTGACACAAGTTTTAGGGTTTCCAAGAGAGTGTGCTTGGGTTTGGTAGGGGTAAAATAGGAAGGTGTGTGTTGGTGTGTGTTTTTCGTAGGGCTAGGTTGTGGGTTTTGGCAGGATTAGGTGCTAAATAGGTTGGGTCACTCTAGATTAATTGTGTGTGGACCTAATTAGGCTTAGGAAAGTCTAATTGGATAGGAGTGATCCTAATTAGGTCTAGGTCAAGTCTAATAGGATGTGTGCATGTGATTAGGCTAGGGTAACCCTAGTAGGTATGAGTCAATTAGATCCTGGGTGGATCTAATTGGGCTCAGGTGCACCCAATCAACTGTAGATGCACCTAATTAGGTATGGGATGGTTCAAATGGGTTAGGGATAGGATAAGTAGGGCTATGGATAGTGGACTAGGCTTAGGATGTGTCTAATTAGGTTTCCTAGGGTGTCTGGTGGGGTTCTTAGGTCAAAATAGGCAAGCTAGGGCTTCCAGCACCAAAATCAGAAACCAGACAATGGTATCCGACATCCAGGATAGTGGTCAGACATCTTATACTACAAAATTGGATGTCTGGAAAATAAATTAGACGTTCAATTATGTGTCAGTATGAGTTTTGGCTTCCTGGATTATTATTATGTAGAAATCAAGAATCCAGCCAAATGTCTAGATATCCTAAAAGGTGCTGGAGAGTGGGTTTTCGGCTTTTTAAAGTGGGTTTTTGTTCCTAAGTGTTTGTGAGAGGAATAGGGTGGATAAGAACATGGATAGTGCTATCGGGTTTTGAGGCTATGGTGTCCTAATGGAGGTGGTTTTGGGTTTGGGAAGGCTGTCCTACGGTTTCTAAGGGTAAGGATAAGGCTATCCTCCTCACTCTTATTTTGGATCAGTCTTCTTCTTCCTTTATTGCTTTATTCCACTATCTTCATCCTGGATCACTTTATTACCAGCAAATAGTAATAAAAATCATTAAATAGCAGGATATCTCATCTTCTTCTAAATAGACTGATGCAATGCATGATATGCAAGATATGAGTGCAATATCCACAAATTAAGCTAGGTTCAAACATTATTTAGCCTGATTGGGACCCATGATTGCTGTGAAATCATACCCCCATGCCTAAACTTTGCTAGTCCCTAGCAAATGCAAGACTAAATTATTCACATAAGGGTACCTAAGGGCTTGATTATTTTATCAAGTGTATGCCTATAGATTTTTCTCCTTTTTGTTTTCATCCTATGTTCTAGAAATCCAAACAAATGTGAAAGTGTAGCTACGTAGCTTTTTCAATGGATTCGAGTGAAAAACTAATTCACCTCTAAAGCCTGTACTTGACCCCTAATAAAAATTCTAGCGGGATAGGCAGAGTTCTTCCCTCGGGGTATTCAAGATATTCTATGAATTCCACCCAGCTTTAAGCTTAGGTAGAGAATCTGAGAGGGAAAAGATTATATATTTGGTATCTCACTCTCATTTGGTGCTACATAGAAATTAGTACTATAGAATCTAGATTCTCAAATTATTATGTAACTCAACTTAGAGAAAGATGAGAAAAACTATGCTCTCTTTTGGCCTTTGTATTAATTCTCTCTTTTTCTCTGTTTTTTTTCTTTTTTTTCTTTCTTTTCTTAGAGCTCACAATCTCACCAGATTCACACATATGACTCGTATTTGGTGGTCTCACTTGGCATTAACACTTTAATTGAGTTCCATAACCCTAACACTAAGTCAGAGTTCCTCATCCAATATTCGGGCGGTCAGAAACATAGAAAGGGTGGGTTAAGGCATTATTTGGTGGATTGCAATTTTATTTGGTGGTATTGCCTCAATGCAATTGAAAACACTACATATTCGCACACCTTTTCTTTGCTTTTTCTTCTTTTTCTAATTTTTTTCTTTTTCAATTTTTTTTTCTCTCTCATTTTTCATTTTATTTTCATATGTATAATTTTTCTAACACAATACATTCATGAATTTTATTGAGGAGGCATTATTAGGGATTGGTGGTACTCAAGAGACATTGGGTGGCTTATTTGGTGGAAGTGCCTACTCACGGCACTGGGAAAGATGGATAGGATAGTGTATTTCTGACCTTGACATCAGTACCCTCCTTCAGCCAAGGATTCCGTAAAGAATGGTTGTAACCATTCACCTTAGCCCTAGTTTTATGAAAACTCACTCTCTGCGTATTTGCTTTATTTGGTGGCTCCAAAATTTTCACACAAAAATGTATACGCAGGATCCGAGAGAGTAAACTATGCCTAATCTCTGAGTATCATTACCTAATTATCTAGTATTCTAGATTCCTTGCACTAATCTTAGAGCACCAATACACTCTACTCTCATCTCACACTGTTTGGTGGATTTTTGGAAGAAAATCTGCTTGACTCCCAAAACACTGTCCAGGGGTTCAGGAAAAGAAGCACTACTTCTCGACAAACTGAAGATGTTCATCAGTCTTCACCATTAATCCATTGCAAATTGTACATGTGTGTGAAAATTACACTGGATTCCAGATTACAGGAATCAACTAGAGGATGAAATCCTTAATACATTCTCTTGATAAAAATCTTATTCATGAATGGAATATATTATAATGCTATTTGTATCCTTTCAAAAGTTGCACTTCAAAAATTTCCCTAATTCAGGTTATATTCAGCTTGACCATAAATTTAGAACAAAAAGGTGAATGGATGAGTCAAAAGTGGCTGTTACGAATGATTTTTAGCTCTAGTGCGAACATTGGAGGTGGAGTCGATTATTCTCAATTTAAGGACCCTAAAGTGCAATTAGCATGATGTATGAAAGGTTTTTCCTAGGTGTCGGTAGAAAAATTTTCAGTTTACAATTAATATCGCCCCCCATGCCTACTTTCTTACATGTCCTCATGCATGAATACAACGAAAAATAAATTAAGACAGGGAGCAAATGGGTAGAATTTACCTGGAATGGCTCCTGAATTTTGATGTTCCACTTATTCCAACACCTAAACTTGAATATGCAGGAAAATATGCCAAATAAAATATGCTATATATAAGTGCTGAGATTAACTCCTCCAACTAGGCATACACTCAAAAAGGATATGCCAATACACTATTGAGAATGGTGAGTAAAATGATAAGAATTTTAGTCTCGTTCGCCAACAGTGGGCTGCAAATGCGAACCAGCTGTCCATGAATTCCAAGTCCAAATAATCGAAAAAATATGTAGATGGAGCTTGGGATTATCTGCAGCCAGATACTATAGAAGAAAGACAGATAAACACAAGTGCCTAGAAGAAATGAATATGAAGGCATCCTGAAGAGGTGATGGAGAATGTGGGTGGTAGGGGTATGGGTGGAGTCGTGTGGGGTGAAATCATATGGGTCTTGATAATGGTGATGAATGGAAGGCATGAGCCAACTAGTGTGGTTAGATCTGGAAATCAAGGTCCAATGATCAGTCTCTGTCTCTACCAAAGATGTTTGGGTATCATCTTCTTCTTTTCTCTATTCAAAAATTTTAAATTCTAATTCCCAATTATCACATGATTCCCCAAAATTTTTAGCTTCCTCCGATAACTCATCATATGTTATCCCCAATAGTAATTCAATCTCTTGACTATCCTTTTCATAAGGGGATATTTCCTTCTTCTCATTTAAATGAAATTGGTCGTTAGATTCAGTAGTGAGTCCCTATGTGAAAGTGGAATGCGTTGAATCATTGATTGAGGAGTTGTTACAATCTTGTTGATTTTGTTGCTCCATGTATGTGATCATTTGAATTAATTCATCAATGTCTCCATGGGTATTCTAAAATACAACAAAATCGTATTCAGGTCCCTTAATACTTGGTTCATCAAAATGAAATGATTGGTACTCAGGCCCTAAATCAAGATCAAGATTCTTGAATAAATCTCCATTCTCAACTTCAATAGGGTTATCAATATCATCCACTTCGGGTGTTTGATCAACAAAATCCTGCATGACCACCACCGAATCTCAAATCGATTGTGACACCTGACCCAAATTCAAACATTTTTAATTTTTGTTGCACGTCCCGGATTCTATGAAGCTCTTTCCTTATATCATCATATTCTCTTGCAGTAGCTTCTTTTATTCCATGAATCATTTTGATCAACTGAGGAATCAGGGATTCATTGCAAGGGGCAGGGGTTTGAATTGGGCTAGGTCGATCAAGATAGTCAACCATACTATCAATGATTTGCTCTGGTATTGTGGGTGACTTATGCGATCTAGTGGATTGTTGATTCGGGTCATGTGTTTCTACCCAGGTGTCAATTGCCATAGTTTCTTTCGAATTACCCTCTGACTCACTTTCCATGTCATCCAGAAAATACCCTAACTTCATTTTCTTAGCAGCTACATAAATATCAAAGTGAATCTTCACATTGTCGCTACTCATCTCCATACATCCTGAGTAATAGTCAATCCGTGCATTGGCCATAGCCAAGAAAGGTCGACCCAGAATGATGGGTGAATTACCTAGCTTCTCCAGTATATTCATGTCGAAGACAACAAAATCGACCGGAAAGCTAAGACCTTGCATTTTAATAATCACATCCTGAACTACCCACTTAGGTGTTTTGATGGAGCCATTTGCCATTCTAATGGTGACAGTTGTGTGGTGCATATCTCCAAGTCTGGTGCGGCCAAAAAGAGCGATAGGAATCAAGCTAATGGAAGACCATAGATCTACAAGGGCTCTATTGAAGGTGAATCCCTTGATGGCACAAGATATAAAAGGCTTTCCAGGGTTACTCATTTTGGGTGGTAGAGTGCGAGAAAAAAATGCACTTATGTTAGCTAATAAAACCAACACTTTAGGTGTGCAAGTGTTTTTCTTCTTTTGTGACTCTTTCTTTAAGGCCTCAGGAAAGGGTAAATAGGTCAAATCAACTTCAGAAGCCTTTTTCTTCTTTTTGTCCCTAGAGTCTGAGTCAAAGCTGGATGTGGGTTTGGTCTTATGATTTTTGGTTGAGCTCGAATCAGATAGTTTGGGTGGGCTCTTAGCTTTTCTCTTCCTTTTAGAGGCCATATATTTGTCCCCTGGACAATGGCATGTATGATAGATTGGAGGAGGGGTCGGAAGAATAGGTGGAGAATAGGAGTGAAAAGGAGTATGCATCCTGGGATAAAGTGATTCTTGAAGTCTCTTGATTTGATCCCCTTGAGATTTCACTTGATTTTCCAACTTAGTCAGCCTTTCTTCATTTTTCTTGTCAAAGACCAACAAAATGTTCATGATATCTTCAAGGGTGGTTGAGGGTTGGGTTGGACTAGATGGTTGCCCTAAAGTGGTTTGAGTGGAATATTGGGCTGGCCTAGATTGATGTTCAGTCTGAGTCTATCTTTGTGGTGGCCATGAAAGATCAGGATTGTTTCTCCACTCAAGGTTATACGAATTTGGATATGAATCAATAAGTGTATCACCCTGAGTGGGGCTGACTATAGAGGGAGTTGATTGAGAACCTGTTATGTGGTCCTGTACTTGTGAACCATTATTCCAATTCCTTAGTGATATATCATCAGGTACAAGTGTATCAGAAATGGTGCATTCCTCAAATGATCTACCCAAATCATGGATTAGGTCCAAAGGTGCCTTTTGGGTTGGCTAAGTCCAGAATAGCTCCCCATGGTAGCAAGAATCAGTAGAGTAGCTAGTGGATCCAAAATATGGGTCACTAGACCCACTAGGCTGGTTGTTCCAAGTCTCTTACTCCTGGGAGGAGTGATAAGATTGAGATTGTGCCTGAGATCATCTAATTTGCTCCAGAAGCTTGACACATTGATCTGTATAGTCCTTATATTCTCGGAATTCAGCAACTATGGCTTTCAATTGGTTCTGATCTAGGTAAGGGTCGGATCCATGAGGTTCAGGTTCTAAATAAGTTGAAGGATAAGGATGATCATATCCCAGCTGGTTAGGATGAGTCTCCCAACCAGGAGGAGTCGAAATCATGGTTGGGTTGGGGGATGGAGGACCTTGAGGGTCAAAAGAATGATATGGGTTCATGGATATTTGAGAAAAGACGTGGATAGAGATAAGAGATAGTCTTCCTTAGGAAGACACAACCAGCTACAAGGGGCTGGTGGAATTAAGGCAAAGGCCTAGGAAGAAAGATGAGAGAGCCCCAAATCAAGCAAGCAAGCTAGCCTTAAATTGTATACACTAATTTGATCTAAACCTAGTATCCAGAGATGGAACTGTGTTAGACCAACCCTTGAATTACTTGGCTTGCCGGAATGATTGGACCCCCTAAGACACCCTGCACGGCGGGACACCACTAAAGGTTAACGTAGTTATCGCACTGACCTTTCTTGTCACCAGTTGGTCCAAATAGACAAGGCCTTGATTTTTACCCAATTAAATTTCAGCTACCAAGTAATTTAGTCTTGCCTAGGGCATGTCTACTTAGTTTTAGGCTTGGGCTTAGAGTGCCATTGGAATGTGATTGGGCGATTAGGGGTATTGCCCTTAAAATTGGATTTTGAGTGTGAAGTGCACAGACAAAGGATTTTCAATACAAGCTTTAGTTGGTGTAGTGGATTTTAAGGTTCAAGTGCTTGTATTAATTTTTTTCTTTTAGGGTTTCCTTGTTTAAGTCAATTCAAACAAGGTTGTGGTGGAGCATGCAACAGTTTTTGTAAGTCCCAATTGTTATATGAAATTCCCTTTAGTATGGCATGTAAATGTGATGTACCTTAATGTGGAAATCCTAATATCAAATAGGTCTATATGATGCTTTTAAGTCCAACAACGTAGAAGTGGTGCCACCCAATCAAGGAAAACAATGGTCCTAATGCACCACCACTAAGTGAAATAGACCTAATTTGTTGCCGTGGTTAAAATGTAAATTAAATTCAATTTAAGTGGGTGAGGGGGTAGACAACCAATCAAAGAAAATCCCCTCACATTCAATCGCACACAAATCAAGCTCAGACAGGTTTGTTTTGGGTCTCTAAATTTAAACCCTGATGTGAAACACCTAGGGTTTATGCCTCTTCTAACAATCAGTAGTCAGACCTTAGTCTGACTTGAAATCACTCCCCAAATCAGTACATAAATCAAAATAAGATGAAATTTGGTAGAGATCCTCTTCTTTTAATAAGTTTTTCAGGGAATATTTGTTTAGGATTTTCACTATTTCATGCAATTTTTCAAGAATTTTTTAGTTTCAGAAGGTCAAACAGGCCAGATAGACCCCCTACGAGTAATTCAGTTTGAAATAGTATCAAAGGAAATCTAAAATTTCTTGAAAATGTATAGAAACAACTATCTTTCAATGGCTTTCTAACTCCACAAATTTCAAAGAGATCTAATTTACGTAGAGGTCAAAACTAACATTTAAAGTTATATAAAATCAGAGTGCAGACTGTTCTGACCCCCTTCCATTGTGTGAATTTTTAAAATTCGTACAGTGTGAATTTTTCCAAATAAAAGGGTGCTGAAAAGTTGGTTTGAAAACCCAATATCAAATCAAATCCCAAGATTTTTGGATGCCTAATTTGACAGCAATAAATTTTTTAAAATCGTAAATAATTTCTAGCGGGATTTCCAAACTGAGTTTGGTGTGTTTAAATAGTTTCCAAGTTAAAACACACACCAAAGAAAGAAATTTCTTTTTTGTAATTCAAATCCAAAAATTTGAATTTGAAAAATTTTTTTATACATATATTTTTTATTTTTTTTTTAACCTAAGAAAGCTACAAATAGAGGATGAAGAATGTACCCACGGTCTTCACCACGGGTCAATGTGTGCGCGGATCCTTGTCTTGACACCCGTACAATCAAAATAATAAAAAGTTAAACAAATCCAAATCTAAACTCGCACGTTGCCTCCCTGGCAACGGTGCCATTTGGTAAGTGTGGAAATCACGCATTTTGAAATCATCGGAAATCATAGATAGTCGTGAAATCCCCTTAACAAAAATATTTACAATATCAAAACTCGATGGATTTCATTCTTTTGAAAACTTGAGTCTCGATCATTCGTCTCTAGGAGGTGTGAAAACAAGTCAAGATTTGGATCGGCTTAATCTAACCTAATATTTTAGTCTTTTTCTATTTTGATCTTTATTTTGAAACACGAAATGAAAGCTTGCATCAATGTTGTAAGCCGTGAAGATAATAGCATGCATATAAACCATTAAACAAGAGTATCATGCATAAAAAATTAAGTCACTATAAAATCCGGATACATGGAAATAAGGCTAAACTAAAGAAAGGGATAAACCAAGAGAGGCTAAGGAGAAGACTTCTTAGTCATCCACTAAAGAGAGGAGGATGGGTGTGTTCACCCAAGTGGAGAGAGGAGGGTGTTGCACCCTTTCTCTACCAATGGCCATCCTTGAGAAGACCTTGAGGGAAGTCTTCCCCATGGCCATTTAAGAGGAAAAGAAAATGGGGGCATGGATCCTCTATGGTGGAAGAAGACGGCACACCCACAAGAAGAAAGGAGAAGGTGTTGTATCCTTATGCTCTTCTTCTTCTTGCCACCCTTGAAGAAGCTTGGAGGAGAGCTTCTCCCTAGCCATCCATGGAGGGAGCCTTGGAGGAGGAGGATGGCCTTGAGAGGGAGAGGAGGTGTGGTCGCAAGTTGAGAGAGGAAGAGAGTGAATGGAGATCAATTTCGTGGCTCTCTCTTTGACCTTATGGAAGGCTTCATTTGGTTGCCACTTTTGGTGGCTCCAAAATTAGCTAATGCCACATTTTCAGGATCTAGGTTTGACACAAGTTTTAGGGTTTCCAAGAGAGTGTGCTTGGGTTTGTAGGGGAAAAATAGGAAGGTGTGTGTGGGTGTGTGTTTTTCATAGGGATAGGTTGTTCATTTTGGTAGGATTAGGTGCTAAATAGGTTGGGTCAATGTAGATTAAGTGGGTGTGGACCTAATTAGGCTTAGGAAAGTCTAATTTGATAGGAGTGATACTAATTAGGTCTAGGTAAAGTCTAATTGGATGTGTGCATGTGATTAAGCTTGGGTAACCCTAATAGGTATGAGTCAATTAGATCCTGGGTGGATCTAATTGGGTTCAGGTGCACCCAATCAACTGTAGATGCACCCAATTTGGTATGGGATGGTTCAATTGGGTTAAGGATAGGATAAGTAGGGCTATGGATACTGGACTGGGGTTAGGAGGTCTTTAATTAGGTTTCCTTGGGTGTCTAGTGGGGTTCTTAGGTCAAAATAGACAAGCCAGGGCTTAAAGCACCAAAATCAGGAACTTGACAACAGTATCCGATATCCAAGATAGAGGTAAGACGTCTTACACTACAAAATTGGATGTCTGGACAACAAATTAGATGTCCAATTCTGTGTCAGTATGAGTTTTGGCTTCCTGGATTGTTATTATGCAGAAATCAGACGTCCAGCCAGATGTTTGGACGTCCTAAAAGGTGCTGGAGAGTGGGTTTTAGGTTTTCTAAGGTTGGTTTTGGTTTCTAAGTGTTTGGGAGAGGGATAGGGTGGATAAGAACATGGATAGTGCTCTCCATGTTTGGTTTTTGAGGCTAAGGTGTCCTAATGGAGGTGGTTTTGGGTTTGGGAAGGTTGTCTTAAGGTTTCTAAGGGTAGGGATAAGGCTATCCTCCTCACTCTTATCTGGATCAGTCTTCTTCTTCCTTTATTGCTTTCTTCAACTATCTTCATCCTAGATCACTTTATTACCTGCAAATAGTAATAAAAACCATTAAATAGTAGGATATCTCATCTTATTCTAAATAGACTGATGCAAGGCATGATATGAAAGATATGAGTGCAATATCCTCAAATTAAGCTAGGTTCAAACATTATTTAGGTTGATCAGGACCCATGATTGTTGTGCAATCACTTGTCTAAATAGGAAGGACCAGCTAACTGCCATAGAGCCAAGCATAAATGCATTGCACTTTTGCAATCATGTTTTGTAGGTCAAGTAGACAATAGAAGGTGGTCATATCAAGAAACAAATGGAAATATGAAGCCACTCTATAGATCAATCAAACTAAGACCTCACAAACACAAACCAATGACAGGATCTAGAAAAAAGAAGCTTAAAATATTTTTGTGGTATCGGCTTGTTGCCTCCAATCACTGGGTGAGGTCCCCTCGCCCACTTACCCACCTCGTCCGCTCTCACTCCTCCACGGACCTGGCTGCCTGACCCATTTACCCTGCACTCCTCTCATACCACCCACGCCGGTGCACTTGGACTCGGGTGCGCTTGACCCAACCTGTTTACCTGATTGGCTCTGGGAGAGCGAACCTAAGAGAGAAAAAGAGAGAGAGAGTACGTGGGGAGGGTAGGGGTAGGTTTTGCACTTCTGTGTAGGAAGAGAAAGAAGGAAGGGCAGCTGAAGGAAGGAGCCGCAAAGAAGAAAGAGGCTAAGGAAGGAAGCTGAAGAAGGCTAAGGACAGGAGAAGCTAAGGAAGAAAGTTGAGGACCTGAAGGCAGATCTAAAGGAGAAAGAAAGAAATTAGAGGCTGAAGGAGAAGAAGCTAAAGGAAGGAGAGGGCACAGTTGAAGGAAGAAGAAGAGAAGGAAGGAGCCGTATAAAGAAAGAAACCAGAGGTAGAAGACAGGGAAAGAGAAAGAAGCCAAGGCAAAGGAAAGAAGGAAAGAAAACAAGAGATGAAAAGAAAGTAGAAGAAGAGAAGAAGAAAAAGAAGCTGTAGAGGAAGGAAGGAGAAATCAAAGAAGGAAGAAAAGGAAGAGAAAGAATAGGACCTCAAAAGAAGAATAAAGAACACAGAGATTAATTAATTCTATTTCTTTTTACATCTCTATTCATCTCTTTGAAGCATTTATATACATTGAATTTAATTCAATTGCTTCATAAATTGTTGAACATCACATTTTATCAATTTGAGATTATGCTCTTAGATTTTAAGTACAAATTTGCTCCCCGTGTTCGACCTTGGATTCTTAATTTTTCGAGTAATAAATTCTTATTTGTTCTTCAAAGTGTTTTCAACTATATTGCAACGCAATATTTACAAACCTGATTTCACTTGCGAGTGAACATGTGCCCTCTTTAGTGTAGATACGATGTGTGCAGTAAGAGGGGCTGATGCTAGTAAAATCATCAAGAGTCCATCCAATGGCTCTTCGATGTTGCTGGAGAACAGTAATCAGACGGGATTCCTAATCAGGTGTGAGTATGGAGTTGATAATCACAGGAAACATCTGATTGGAGCCCAAAAAGACGTACTTCAGATGATCGGGAAGAGGCTTGAGATCCAAAACAGGGTTATCAGCAGTAGTGGGCAGTTCAGGGTGTGTGTCAAGAGCAAGGGAAGGAGTTATGAGAGTGTCTAAGTCAAATTCGAACTCCTCTAATTGCGGGTTTTGATCCTCTTGTGGTTGATCAGAAGTGGTCAGGTTTTCCTCAATATATGGATTGTCAACCACAACCTTGATATCACATATATGTTCTATAACACCGCAATTAATCCCTTGTTGCGCCTTAAAGATGTCAATCTTTAATGTTTGGTTCCCGAATTTCAGTTCAATTTGGCCCTCCTCACAATTTATGTTAGCCCTGGCAGTGGCCAGAAAGGGTCTCCCTAGTATGATTGGTGTATTCCTTGAGTTTTCTGGAGCATCCATATCCAAGACTACAAAGTCATCCACCAGGAAAAAGAAATCTTGAACCCTAACAATGACATCCTCAAAATTCCTTTGGGGGACTTAATAGATCGATCAGCCAACTGTAATGTCACCTCTATCGGTTTGAGCTCAGATTCCTCAAGATGGTCAAGTAGGGATGTAGGTATTAGGTTTATGGAGGCTCCTAGATCCAGTAAAGCTCTATCAAATTGGGTATCACCAATTGTATAGGAAATCAAGGGAGTACCTAGGTCTTTTGCCTTATGTGGGAGTTTGCTCAAAATTATAGAGCTGGCTTGCTCTGACAAAATGATTGGGCTCCCACTTTTGGTTCGCGTCTTATGTTTAGGTGTACACACATCTTTTAGAAATCGTATGTAAGCCGATACGTGGTGGATCGCATCCATCAAGGGGATGTTTATATGGACCTGTTCAAAGAGCTTCACTAGGTCCTCCTCAGGTGCCACGGGTTTGTTTGTCCTCTTTCCTTTGGTCAAGGCCTCGAGAAATGGAACCTTGGATGGTTCCTCTAGAATAGGTCCAGGTTCTTGATTAGGGACAGGGGTATTCTGGATAATTATCCTAGGGCTTGGGTTAGCACTACCAGGCTGAAAGTGGCTTGGGTAAGGTAGGTCTTGTGTTGTTTTGCCACACGGGTTGTTATTGAATTTAGTCCTACCTGGTTTTGGTTTGGTGTCAGTAAAATAGGTGGCTACTGCTGAAATCCCAAATATGATGTTGAAGCTTCCATCCCATCAAGTGATGGAACAGAAGCAGCCTAATAAATCATGTGGGCTTGGCCCAGATTTGGGTTCATAACGCACCTCTGGTTCGGCACGTTATTCGGATTCGGTAGAGGTTGCGAAGGGAGTGTGCTAGGTTGGCGGGAATTGGCCATCTAGGCAAGTTGATTGCGAACCTCTATGATCTCGTCTTTGTGCTGTTTCTGCATAGTCTCATTCATCTTTTGAATGTCAGCCAGAGTTTGAAGGATAAGAGTCATCTAATCTGTCTGAGTTAGCCCAGATTGATAGGCGGGGGTTGGGCCGAGGCTGTGGCGGCTGATATAGATGAGAAGCTTGTGGATGGGGTTGATATGGTGGTCTTTGATTCTAATTATTTCCCACCCACAGGAAATTGGGATGATTCCACCATCCAGGGTTATAAGTGTTAGAGAATGGGTCATTCTGGATGGTGTTGAGGTCCTCGTAGGTCTGAGGAACCTCAGAGAAATCATAGTACGAGGGTTCAGAGTTCCCCTAACTAGAGTAGGCAGGATCGGAGTTTCCTCCGATCCTAGAATTAAACAGGGGTGGATACAGGTCCATCCCCTGAGAAGATTGGTGATAGATGTTATGCACAGCTTCCCTACCAGAGGGTGGCTGCGAAAATGGGTTTCGCGTAGAGGTGGCTCACTGCAGATGTCAAGTTAGCTCATCCACCTTCTTCTTAATGATAGAGACCTTGTCTAACTGACTGGCCATTAATTCCAAGTCGACGGATGTAGACAGGCCCTGTGTCTCGTGTGCTCCCCTTGGATTCGTCGATGCGCGGGCATTCGTCTGGTCGAATAAGCCCATGGAGTCATTATTGATGGAGTTCTCACACATATTCTCGAGAATCTCCCACACAGTGTCTTCATGTTGATCCATGATATTTCCTCCGCAAGTTGCATTGATAAATAAGTGGATATCCTCACAGAGTCCCTGGTAAAAGGACTAGACTTGTTCCCATTTAGAAACTCTGTGATGAGGGCACTTTTTCATGAGATCCAGGAAACAGTCCTACGATTCATGAAGTGGTTCTCTAGGCTGCCGTGTGAAGTGCATGATCTGGTGTCATAAGGCATTCGGCCAACCAACTGGGAAGAACTTTTTCAGAAACTTAGATTGTAGTTCAACCCATGTGTTGATTAGATGCGTTTGAGTCTGATACCAGTGAGCTGCTTTGTCCATGAGAGAGGAGAACATCTTCATGAGAAGAATATCCCAATTTTGGACAACTGACCCTAAGGTCTGGGTAAATTGCTTGACTTGTTTGATATGCTGGAAGGAATCCTTAGAATTAAGCCCATGAAACTTTGGAATAGCATGAATCATGTTTGGCTTGAGTTCAAAATCAAGACCTCCAGTCGGGATTTGGACTCGAGGTTCAATTGCCACCGCAGCGGATTGTAGTGATCTCGCATCATGGGACGCTACGGTGGGTTTACAAAGGCTTGGAATAAATCATTAAGGCGCTGAAGTTGGTTCTCAAGGTTATTTTCTTCTTCTGTGGGTTGTGCCATGATGATAGAAGAAGGAGAATTGGGTTTAGATGAATCAGAGGATATGTCTATGTGATGGGGTTGCTGCATAGACACGGAAGTCAAGACTTGGCCTCAACAGGAGTGAATCACTAAAAGAGGCCTCAAGGATGGTCTTAAGAGCCTCCTACCGAACATGCATCGATGATCTGGATGAGAGTAGAATGTGATGGACCCAATCAAGACACCCAAAAAACTTTGGATGACTATAGAGGTTCGAGGTGGATGATGCTCTTTAGTCAAGAAGCCATCCACCTGAGAAATACCTGGGCAGCCAGAGAGGGAGAGTCCCGCAAAGGCCCCTACATGGTAGAGTGCCCCCATGAGTTACAGGGTTTCCCTCACCCGACCTCTCGTGTCACTGATGTTCCAGGTAGACCAGAATGGGAACTTGACCTCTTAAGTCTACCAATTTTAATTAAGAGCAAGGGTGCTTAAGATTTCACTTGAACTTTAGATGTAGTGAGTGCAAAAATTGACATAATTTCAAGGTTGGTTGACCCAACAAGGTGGGTCAACTTCACCTATTTGTCCTTTAAGAAGTTTTAGGTCCCTCTTTTAGGATTCAAGTGAGATTTAAGAGCTTGAATTTTAGGGTTTGCTTGAATAAATCTCTTCAACCAAGGCTTAGGCACACATCTTTTTGGAAAGTTAATTCTTGCTTATGAATGTGTGCCTCTAAAACCCTAAATTGAAATCCTTAATTTGGCTCTAATCTTGCTCCAATTTAGTTTGCCAAAATGTGGTATCTAGAGCTCAATCAAGAAAGTGGTAGCCCTAGTTATCTTAAATGGGTGCACAAATCAGTTTTGTTGTTGAAATCAAATCAAACAACTTGATGAATTTAGCTAAGAATATAAAGTAAGTAGCCCTAATTGATTTTATCTTCTTTTCCTTTTCAGACTGAGGGGCTTAAGAGAAAGTAATTAGAAATTACCTGCCCCTGACGTGTTTGATGTGCGGCTATTTTTCTTTTAATCTTCGCCCTGAAACAACCACAAAAAAGAGATATAGCAAGTTAGTACCAAATCAGAAGTTGTAATCAAGAATTCTAAATCGCCCGTTGCTCCCCGGCAATGGTGCCAAAATGTTTCGTGAGAGCTGATTCGGGTTTTAAGAATATCGTGTTGTAATATAGCCAAAAAAGCGTTAAAAAAAATACAATTTGATTACTCGAAATTGAAGTTCGAGGTCGAATACAGGGAGCAAATTGGTGTTTAGAAATCAAGATCACAATTCACAATATAGAAGAATATTCAATAATATCAATATCACAGTGCAAAAATATAGGAGTAATTGGCAATGTATATCACAAAATACTCAAGCACTCAATGTTTATGAATATGAATAAAAAACTATAAATTGATGATGCTATAGTGCTCCTTTTCAGCTTCTGCAGCTCTTCTTCTTCAGCTTTTGCTTCTACTCCCTCTCTTCTTTGTCTTCTCTTCCCTTCTTCTTCTTCTTTGGTTGTTCCTCTCTTTCCCTTACTTCCGCTTTCTCCTCTTCTTTCTTTCTCTACGGGTTGCCTTCTTTCTTCCTTCAGCTTCTTCCTTCTTTCTCTACCTTAGCTTCTCTAGTTCTTCCTTCTGTCTTAAGCCTTCTCTTCCTTAGCTTCACTTCTCCTCCTCTTCAGCCTGCAGCAAAACCTACCCCCTACCTGCACGCACTCTCCTCTCTTTTCTATCTTAGGTTTCGCTCTCCCGGAGCCACGCGTTATCGGGTAATCAGTCGAGTACGTACCCGAGACCAGGCCCACAGGCGTGCGGTGGTGGGCGAGGAGTGCAGTCAGGTCGGGTCAACCAGGTCCACGGGGCATGGTCACAGACGAGGCTGGTTCAGTTTGGGTGAGAGGGACCTTAACCCATGATTCAGAAGTAATAAGCTACTGGCAGGAATTCAATTTATGCGGATATAGCCGCTCTTCTAGTTTCGAGGTGGGACTAAACGTCCCACCTCCCTTGTGCGCAGCAGTAGCAGAGGTGATCCTTCAAATCGCGAGGCTGTAGCTATTCTCTACTCCAATCAAAGGCCGGGTGTGTGCGCGCCTCAAGTCCGCACCACCTGGGACTGTCATGTGGAGCTAGCACAGCCTGGAGCTCGCTTCAAGTTTGCTTCAAGCTCTACGCTAATGGCAGAGGACGTCTGTACCTGAAATCACCACAATGTCCTCACGACCACGTCAGATCACTCAGGAAGCTTCACCGAGGCACGACGAATGTGCAACTGTGGTCGGCGTGGCGTGTGGGTGGTTGTGGTGGCAGATCTAAGGCTTACTGTGGCCGTGTAAGTGGGTGTGTTCGAGGGTGATTTTGGGTGGTCGACGAAGTGAATGGAGTGGGGAGAAATGATGAGTGAGGTGTTGCAAAGGTTGTAGGGTTGTTGGTGAGGTGGATGGAGGTGTGGAGCCACGAGGGCACCTCGCCAAAGGGATTGCCGGAGGTGGAGAAGGTGGTAGTGATCAGTGGCATCGAGGGTTGGTTTAGGGAAATAAAGAGAGAGGAAGAATGTAGAGGGTGAAGGGGACTTATCTAGGGTGATAGATGAAGGGAAGGCGAGGATGGTGCAGGTGCGTACTATCGACGCTGGAGACGAAGGCGCTCAGAGAGGGACGATCGTAACGATGAAGGGGAGACGAGGGCATCGGCGGGTGCTACGCGATGCGGACGAACGCAAGGAAGAAGACCCTACCATTGGTATTGTGGTCAGGCGATGAGAGAGATCAAGGAAGGTTGCCGGAGCTTGATGAGTGAATCAGCCGGAGGAGAAGAGAAGAATTTGAGGGTATTTCCGATCGATTTCAAGCCTAGAGGAGTCAGTTGGATCTGGGGCTCCTTAAATAAATCTCTGGAGGAGAATTTGTGCTTGGAAGCCAAGCTTCCAAGCAAGGTATGGTCGCCGGAGTTGGAATCTTCAAATGACCCAAATCTCTCATGCGTTCACATGAAAGATTGGATAACAATTAGGGCTCATCAATGGGTTCATATTGGAGGAGATTACTCAAAGAACCTCCCTTCCATTTTTGGGAGGGATTCTCTGAGCAATCAAGGAGAAACCTCCTTTCAAAGCTCGCTGAGTAGGATTTCTTTACTATAATGGCGGAGGGACCTACTTGCGAGAACAATGAAGCTAGGGGGGCTTTTGAAAAGGTTTTTGAAAGATTGGAGTACAAATGTAATCAGGCTGGACCTATTTGCAAAGTGGGTCAAGATGAGTTTCCCTTAGGTCCAAATTTCGGTACAAGCCTAATTTATACCTAAGGAATCCAATGGTGAAGTTGGATTTTGGGTTTGACCACGTTTGACTTGGCAATTTATGCAAAAATCCAATTTAGGGCAAATATCTATCCAAGACCCCATTCTAGGTCAAAATGGGTTCCAATGGCCAAATTGAAAGTTCTAAACCCTAGAGAATATTTTTCTATAATTTTTAGAGGGTTTAGGTGAATTTTGTCCTGACCAGAACCTTGGTTAATCAAGCAGGTCTATTTTAGGGTTTCAAGAAGTCATTCAATTCACAAGGTGCACACAAACCATTTTCTGTCAAATCCAACCCACTTTTTATCTTGTTAAGACCTTTTGACCTTTATTTCACCCTTGAGAAAACCTGTTGTTGTACTGCAATGGTAAAATTACAGTTTTACCCCTTGTTTCTTACTTTTCTCTTAGAAAGGTTATTCGGTGACATTAGACCTCCAGTTGGTTATGTAGGAGCTTTTATTCTTTTCATTGGGTCAAAATGAGCTAGTTAGGGCTCATGATAGTGTTCCCATCAAGAGGCTACACACAACATCTACCACTTTAAGGGGATGGATGCCTATCCACCCCCGTCTGATTTTGGTCTTGGAGGAAACTTTGGGCCAGCCTACCACAATTGGGGGAACTCTGAACCCTCGTATCCTGATTTTTCTGGAGTTCCTCAGACCTGCGATGATCTCCAAGCCGTCCAGAATAATCTTTTCTCTAATAGCTACAACCCTGGATGGCATAATCATCCCAAATTTTCATGGTCGAGAAATAACCCAAATCCAAGACCTCAATTCCAACCCCAACCACAAAACCCGCGACCGTATCAGCCTACTCAACCATGGCCCAATCAAAATTTCCAATCTAGCCCACCTAAGGAGGACCAAACATCCTTGATTCTTCAGACCTTAGTAGATATGCAGAAAAAACACAAAGAAGAGATCTCTGAACTGCACAATCAATTGGCCCAGCTGGTAAGTGCTCGCCAGCCTAGTGCACTTCCTTCTCATCTTCTTCCGAACCCAAACAACATGTCGAACCAGAGACGCATTATGAACCCAAATTAGGGCCAAGCACATTATATTTATCATGCCCCTTCTACTCCATCACCTGATGGGATGGACGCTTTAACTTCATACTCTGGATTTCAGCTGTCGACGCCTATTTTGCCTGACCCAAACTAGAATCAGGTAAGATTAAACTCTGTCATCACCCGTAGTGGCAAAGCAACATAGGACCCACCATTTCCTAGCCACAACAACCCTGATACTACAGAGCCTAACCCTAGATTGGTCATCTAGGACACCCCTATCCCTGATAAAGAGCATGAGCCAAACCTAGAGGAATTAACTAAGGTTCCATTTCCTTAAGCCTTGACCAAGGGAAAGAGGAAACCCAAAACTGTGGCACTTAAGGAGGACCTGGTCAAGCTTTTTGAGCAGGTCTAAATAAACATCCCCTTGATGGATGCAATACGTCACGTACTGGCCTATGCACGATTCTTGAAAAATGTATGTATGCCTAAGCATAAGCCACAAACCAAAGGTACGAATTAGATCGTATTGTCAGAGCAAGCCAGCTACATCATTTTGAGCAAACTCCCGCCTAAGGCAAAAGATCCAGGTACCCCTTTGATCTCCAATGCAATCAGCGATGTACAGTTTGATAAGGCTTTTTTGGACCTAGGAGCCTCCATAAACTTGATACCCACATCCCTACCAGACCACTTTGAAGAAACTGAGCTCAAATAGACATAAATGACTTTGCAATTAGCAGATCAATCCATCAAGTCACCTAAAGGAATTCTCGAGAATGTTATAGCTCGCATCCATGATTTTTATTTTCTCGTGGACTTCATTGTGCTAAACATGGATGCTCCTGAGAAATTGAAAGATACCCCAATCATATCAGGGAGATCATTTTTGGCCACATCTAGGGGCAACATCAATTGTGAAGAGGGTCAAATTGAGCTAAAATTTTGGGACAAAACTTTGAAAATTGATATTTTTAAGGCCCAAAAATGAATAAACTGTGGGGTTATCGAGCAGATCTGTGATATCGAGTCCGTGGTTGAAGATCTGTTTGTTGAGGAAAACCCGCTTATCCCAGACATTCAACCACAAGAGGATCAAGCCCCACAAATAGAGGAGCCTAGACCAGACCTAAACACACCCACAACTCTTGCCTTTACTCGCAAAACCCACCCTAAACTGCCTGCTGCTGCTGACAATCCTATCATGGAATTGAAGCCCCTCCCTGATCATCTAAAATACATCTTTTTGGGTTCTAATCGCAGGTTTCCTGTGATCATCAATTCCCGATTAACCTCTGATCGGGAAACACGATTGATTTCTATCCTCCAACAACATCGGAGAGCCATTGGTTGGACTCTCGATGACTTGACTGGTATCAATACTTTGTACTGCACGCACCGCATCTACACTGAAGAGGGCTCACAACCATCCCATGACATGCAGAGATGTCTGAATCCGAACCTACAGGATGTCGTGAAAAAGGAGATCATTAGGTGGTTAGATGCTGGGATCATCTACCCAATCTCCGACAGTCGTCGGGTGAGTCCAATCTAGGTTGTGCCTAAGAAGGTAGTGCTTACCATGATTACGACTGAAATAAGAGAAACCATTCTGACCCATATCACAAACTTGTGGAGAGTTTGCATTGATCATCGAAGACTGAATGCCTCCATAAAAAGGATCATTTCCCACTGCCATTTATTGATCAGATACTCGAGAAATTTGTGGGAAATCGATTCTTCTGCTTCTTGGATGGGTACTCCAATTATAATCAGGTGGCAATCCATCCAGAGGACCAAGAGAAGACTACTTTCACCAGCCCTTACGGGACATATGCATTCTGTAGGATGCCTTTCAAGCTGTACAATGCACCCGTCACCTTTCAGCTATGCATGCTTCCCATATTCTCTAATATGGTAGGTGATTACCTTGAAGTCTTCATGGATGACTTCTCGATATTTGGGGAATCTTTCGATGATTGCCTCCTGCACTTGGTCCAAATCCTCAGGTGATGCATTGATGTGAATTTGGTTCTTAGGCCCATATAGGCCCACACATCACATGCACAAACCCATGCCCACAGGCCCACGAGCCCACATAGGCTTTCCTCTCTCTTGCTTAAGGGATCGTACGTATGCTCAAAAGGATCCAACCCCCATACTGGATGAGAGGTCATCCCATGAGTTTGCTTTTATACCGCTACGGGTGCCCTACAGTTTATGATGTGGTGCTATTCGTGTACCCTAAATCCAGCATGCTAGTGTGATTTTAAGCCATCTTTAGGGGTTAATTAAGGTGTCTGATAATTAATTATTTTAAAATTAAATTATTTGGTCATGAAGTTGATACAAAGAGCTTCCCATTGGTATAGTTTATTTACATTAATTAAATATATAAATATAATTAAAAATTCATTAAATTTAGAGATAAATACATATTTATTTTATGCTTAATTACTTAATTAAAGTATAAATTAATAAATGAATGCAACAATTGCTTCACAAATTAGTTAATTTACCTTATTTCATAATTAATATAGATTTTAATTAATTTTTATTGATTTATTTCTACATATACACATTTAATTTACATAATTTATATAGATATACATATATATACAATAAATACTATTCTACAGTACAAATAAGTTATAAATATAATGAAAATACTTTAAACAATAATATACATATAGATTATATGCATATAATGTAATAAATATATACATAATTATATTATTATAATATATACTATGTAACTTAATATAAATATCTATCTATATAAATATAATAGGTATATGAGTTATTTACATACTTTATATACATATAAGTCATTATATACACTTAATTTAGGATTATATACAAGTATAAATACTATGTACATAGGTAGTTTTATAGGATTTTTAGAGTTTTTCAAATTTTTAATTTGCTTTTGTGTTTTATAGAGATAGGGGAATAGGAGAGAAAGTTGAGGAGATAAGAAACACTCTTTTTCTATTTTTGTTCATGGTTTGTTTTATTTCTAACCTTAGAAGATCAAAACTTATGCAGGTATGTTCTCCTAACTAATGGACTCAAAACCTAAACCTGAAATCACACACACCTAAAGCTAAACCTAATCTCACTCAAGACACCTTTATCTTTATTTATTTACAATTATTTCTACATTTTTCTTACATTTACAAGTAACAACTGAAATAAGGCTTACATATGTTTAGACATGAGCTCAAGCCTCTAAAGTTCATTCAAGGTGCTGGAACTATAGAATTGGGCATGATAGACTTCCAGATATTATTGAAAACCCAAATCAATCATAAAGGCTTGCTTTAACACTTGAATTGACCTTGAAATACCTTTATGACAAATTTCAACAGTTAATTTACTGACAAAGAAACTTTAATATTGATTGCATGTTCTACAATTCATTTCAAGATCAAATAAAATCCATACATATAGCTGAATAAATATTCTAACATTGCACTACTTCATAAGCCAGTTTTGACTTCAATTGAAAACAAGACTAATCAGGAACTTCAACTCATCACTTTGGTAGGTCTTAACAGTCTATGGTCTACTGCTGCTAACCAAAGAGGAGTCTGGATCTTTCCACAATGTGTTTGATCATCTGAGATGTAAACGTATACAATATCCATTCTAGAAAATACATCATAAACTCAATGTCATTCAAAAACCATTAAAAACCATGATCATGACTCATTTTCATATTCGTTCAGAATATAGCTACTTTTGCTGTTGTACTGTTAAAATTGAATCAATTATGACTTTAAATCCCACATACACACTCAGTATATTTATTCATACCTTAGAATCATATAAAATCACTTTCAAACCTTTGTCAAAACATTAAAATTGATATTGTTGCTCCAGAAATCGGGATTAATATAGAATCTGAACAATGAAGCTCAAATTTCCAAATCTCAATTAACTCCAGTAAATATTGACCCCAACTATTGCAAATGTTTTCTAAAATGTCTAAAATTTTCCAAAAATCTAATCAAAGCTCATTGAATTCTAGAAACCCTAATTTGATCTCATCCTTACGCTATAGACAACGTGAAGGGATGAAATCAAATCAGTCTCTCAATTACATTAAAAACACATCTTGACCTTCATTGAAGTCTAAAGATCCTTGCTCAATTTGTGAATATCAGCTTTAAACAAATTGGAATTGTAATCAACTATAGCCCAGGTGGGCTCACGTAGACTTCCTGCACATCATTGATTTGTGTTTAGGAAGGCTAGGTGACACTCATGAACCCATTGGATCACTGCATGGGTATCAAATCTATGCTTCGAATTCTCCTTGGCCATGCTCTCCAGGAAATGAAGATAAACAATACAAGTCATCCAAATTGAGTGCAAGAACTCCACTAAATAAAAATCTAATTAAATGGATGCAAAATCATCACAATCAGTCAAATTACCCAATCAAAGGCTCAATTAACTCGATTCAATTCAATCAAAATCAAATTGCTTCGTAAATTCCCTGATCAATAAGTAGAACCAAATTACAAGCCATCGATGGAATCCAATCAAATTCTGCTTAGAGGAGGGCTTTTTGTGATCTAATGATTTGGATGAGAGAACCCTTAAATGGAATTATCATACTCTTAGATCTAAAGTTATAGAACTTTATATCCAAGAGTGGTATTGGTGGGGGGGGGGGGTGAATCATTATTAGAACATCATGAAATCAAGTGAAGGTGATCGTGATCTGAAGAGGGAGGCTAGTGAATTGTGATGTAGCTGCGGATTTGCCTCTCTGATCAAGTTTGATCAGAGAGGACTCATCGAGGGACTGAGAACAACAACCACTAATCTAAGCTACACTAAGAATAATTAAAAGCTAATTCTAATCTAAACTACACATCTATGCTATCTAATTGAACTAACCTACGCTAAGAAAGCTATAAATCCTAAACTAAGAGGAAGGGGACCTGAGGTAACCACAGCAAGTGTCTACACTGATGAAGGATGATGAGAGGACTCCAGCAATCAAGAGCTTGAGGTGAGGGAGCTCTAGAGCTCACTCTCAAGTGTGATGTAATCTGTAGCAGCAAGGAATGAATTGAGGGTGAGGTAGCTGCTGTCACCAGCTAGAAGAAGAGAAAGAAAACTAGAGGTAGATGAGTGATTAACTCAATCGGGGAGGGAGTCGATCGTTTACCAAGGCTGTAGGGGAGGTGTTTATTTAGGGAGATGGCACTCAGGTGAACGGCTACAGAGGGTGAGGGTTGTTAGGCTCTAAAGGCTGTGATGGGATCTGGGGGGTAGGAAAAATCTGTAAATGAATTAGGGCCACTAAATTAGATCTAGGTTGAGGCACGATCTTGTGTGCACTGGCTCTCGTATGTAGGAGCAAGATCCATTGTCAGATCTGAGGAGCAACTCAAGAATAGCCAAGATAAACCGTGTTCTTCACCAGTGAGGAACACCTACAACTGCAGGTGTTCCATCGTTAGATCTGAGGAGCAACTCAAGAATGGCCAAGATAAGCCATGTTCTTCATGAGAGAGGAACACCTGCAACTACAGGTATTTTGGTGAAATATCAGAAAGGTTCAATGAGGCAAAATGGAGAATTTGCTAAGGAGTCCATAAGTGTAGAAAACTATAACCATCGAGTCCCTGAAAGCTTTCAAACAGGTCCTTCGCGAATTTTGTGAATAAAGAATGTGAAGGCTTGATATGTACTAAGGACCTAAATGAAAAACACTCAATGCAAGGCCCTAATGATGTCAAAATGCATTGTAATTTTTGTAGTATAATAATTGAACATATTAGAAGTTAATCCCACAATTGATTTGTAATTTCAAGCTCAAATTTGTATTCAATTGGCATTAAATACCACCATATACAAAGTTAGGTATAGAATATCTCAAAATTCACCTAATTATGCATTTTTAACATAGAATTCATGTTTTAGGTCATTTTCTATAAATTCCACACTTAACTCATTTCTTGTGTGTAATTGATAGTGTTTAATCGAGTTTCTAGTTTAACCTAGGCATTTTAGCTATGATGAGCCACACCTCATTAGGCGATGCCTGGTTAGCCCATAGTTATGGGCTATTTAAGTATTTAAGTGCCTAGACATTAGGTTAATTCTAACATTTATTTAGCATAAATTAGGATGTAAATAGATTAATTCGTATTTTTAATTTAATTACATAATCTATGCATTGCATTCATATTTCAAGTGCATTTAGAATTAGCTTAGAATGGCATTCATCTAATTAGTTAACCAATTAGGTACATTGCTTTAGTTAACATAAAAGTTAAGGGTCTGTATATAAATAATCATAATATTTTAACATTATTTTCTTTATCTTCTTCTTGCAGGAATGGCTGCATTTCCTTCGACTGCCGCTCCAACGCCACCAGCTGCCGCACTGAAGCCTGCATTCAAGGACGAGCGGAGAATGTGGATTTGCTCCCGCCTCTCCGTTCAAATCTATGCAAGCGGCTACAAAAGGAGAGAGGCAGCCGAGCTCGGGAGGCCTCCACCACCGACCCACCACTGTGCAGAGAGATCTTTTCTCTTCCATTCCATACCGCCGGCCTCAACCGTGGCGGCGAGTCTCCACCACTGTGGGCGTGTGGTGTGACAGGCCACACCGCCATCCGGAGCTCGTCTGCATTACCGTGAGCACCTTGCCGTGCACCGCCCTCGCTGTCGTCATCAATAACCACCGTCGCTGCAATCACCTTCTCAGTCAGTTAAGACGTCAGGGAAATTTCCTCGACGTCTGAAGCCACACCCCACTCCAGCAGCAACCACCGTCCGCCCAGTTCACCTCCAGCACCTAAACAGCAGCCCTTACCCGCTCACTCCACACCGCCCGCACGCCCTCCAGCCGCACGCAAGGCGGGCACAACCTCCAGCACCTCACCGCTCACTCCCGCTCACCTTCCGCCTGCAGCCGCACCTGCACAACCGCTCACGCCCGCTCACCTCCCACTTGCAACCTCACCGCTCACTCCCGCATCCAATCCAGGCCGCGCATGCCCTCCTCCCGCGCCTGCAGCACCCGCTCTCACTGTTAGCAGAGCGTGCATCCATGCCTGCAGCACCCGCGCTTCCACCAACAGAGCGCGCACTCGTGCCCTCCAGCCTTCGCGTGCACCTGCCTGCGCACCCACGCCAGCTGTAGCACCGGCTGCAGCGCTTCTGCCAACCGCGCGTGCTCCCGCGCCCTCCAGCTAGCGCGCAGCAGTCCTCACCGCCAACAGCAGCTACAGCACCGGCTGCAGCCATCTCCACCGGAGCTCGTCCGGCTAGGTCCAGCTGCCGCACGACACGCTGCCACCACTGCTTCGAAGCCCTCGGTCTAAGGAACTTCCTCCGAGCTTCTTGCATCCGGCCGTCCATACCTTGTCACTCACAACAAAGGGGAAAAAATCCCCTATTTTGCTACAGTAACTTGGCCATTAAAAATTACATTTTCTGCGATTGTCAATTTTTAATAATATTTTATTGATTCTGCATTGCGGCAGGTATCCTCTAGTTACTCAGAATTGCTATTTCAGCATGATTTGTTGATTCAACCTTAATCTGAAGGCAATTTTGGCTTGATTCTTGTCCAAACTAACTATGAACAAACGTTTTTAACTAGTGCGAATTTAAATACGCCATTGCCTCCCTGTGGATACGACCCGCTCTTCTGTGAGTGGCTATTTCTTTTTAAATATTGATTAGTCAATTTTTCCACCACATAAAACGGTAAACGACTTTAAAGCGAACAATCGACTCGTCAAATGGCGCCGTTGCCAGGGAGGCAATAGATGCAATATTTTCACCTGATTTTATTTTGATTATTTTTCAATTGCACAGTGATTTGACCATTTATTATTTTATTTTCTGTGCGAGAAAATTTATGCGAGAATCTACCATTGTGAGAGGCGACCCTTAACGTCGCTAGAGGAGAATTGGACGAGCTATTTTGGAAGGAGGAGAAGGACAAGGATGTGACAGACATCATTGTATATTTAGTCGCTAGTTTGATTAGAATAGAATTAAGACTTTAGATTTAATTTTTCATTGCATTTTGTTTGAAACCCTTGTTCTGGGGTATATTTTGAGGGGTTTGTTCCCCGATTTTGTTTTGGGCCCGTGTTGGGTAATTTTTGGGAGCCTGTTCCCTTTCCTTAAATTTAGGTTTTTAGTTTATTGATTACTTTTATTTGCTTGTGCATAAGTAGTTTAAAAATTAAAAAAATAATAATAAAAAAAATGAGCTGCCTGCTAAAAGCTGCCTGCCCTAGGATGAACCATTTAGGTCTATATAAGTAGCCTCTAGATTTACTTCTCTGCATTGCATGCATTCTCGCATCGTTGATTGCTGGAAGAAATGTACGCATTTTCTTACTTTGCATCCTATTCTTGATCATGCATTGCATTTGGACTTAATGCGAAGACCACCTAATCTGTATTGAATAAATTAAACAAGTGGTCACATATTTTCTAGAAAAAGGACTAATTAAAGGAGGAACATTTCAAAAACCAAGGATTTGATTTTCAAACTTGGTGTGCGATTCAAAATTCAAAATCTTTTGCGGTGTATGCACACTTATTTCATTTGCACCACAGCACGCTTCTAGACACTCCTTAGGTTTGGAAATACTAGGATAAGAGCCCTCCTATCGTTGGATTCTGAAGTGTTCAGAACTTGAGATCAAAGGTTTTGTAAATCCAAAGAGGGGGATACCCTGTCACGGATTTTTGGCGGTAGTTGAGAAGCACTGCAAAAGCACGGCTTCAAAAGAAGGCTTAGGCCTACTTGCATCCCTCGATCTTCCGTCTTTGGATTTACTTGACCATTTGAGATTTAGGGAAGAACACCTAAGCTCCAACTAGGTCTTCTTAGGCGAGTCGTAGATCGACAATAGGCGCGTAAATTGATTAAACAAATTGTATTGTCACCTGCAATCTTACTTAAAATCAAAAGCCTCAATTGGGAAAGACCTAAAAGGTCCTTTTTGAATTGTGTTTTGCTTAGGGAATTCTGATTGAGGTGTGAGTTAGAATGGACCACATTGAGTTTCATCCTTTCACATCTTGCCAACACCCTCACCCCCACTCTGCATCCTTCGATCCCAGACGACGAGATGGTCCATCCCTTGATGGACATAATGACAATCATTGGGATCTGTTTTACTCCTATTATAGGAGTATTGGCCTGGTTAAGCCCCAAATCAGTGAGTAGAACCTAGGAGCAGGATTTGCTTTGCCCAATATCCCATACACCATAGAAATACCCAACCCACCCTCCCTGAAAAATTATTATGGTTGGACAGACACTCCTGGGTACTATAAGCCTGAGCCTGACTTCTCTCATTATAGCAATGACCTCTCCTCTTTGAAGATGGAAATACATAAAATGCAAAATGAAATGATTGAATTGTTAGGAGAATCTTCGAGAGCAGGCCAACAAGAAAGAGATGAAATTAGCCACCCAATCTACCCCATTGAGGATGACGTATACCCCTCTATAATAGATGCATCTCCCGTGGGAGAGCTACACTTTAAGTTGGAGGGAAATTCTGGGGAGAATAGTTACTTTTCGAGGATCAATTTTGAAACCTCCCCATTAGATGACACTTGGGAGATCCACACCTTAGGTGGGAGGAAGATACACATGAAAGTAGCTATGCATTGGATGAAGAAAGGTGGCAACCCGAGGAAGATGATGATAAGGTTGAGTATCCACCTGAATTATATTGCAGTCAAAAGAAGGGAATGATGGTACCATTGGAAGACCTCGATCCAGATGATCATATTTTCGTGTCATTTGATGAAGTGGGTCAAAGTCATGTTGTTAATCCTACCCTCCCTTCTGATCACGATATGGAACCCAAACCCACCCTTAGGGAACCTAACCCTAAAGAAATTGACCTATCTGAGGAGTCTGATGTTACCAATGTAAACCATTTACCTCAGATAGAGCACCCTAGGGGATCTGCTAAGATATTAAATGATTCTAGACCTCTGGTACATGATGAATTGTGTGATGAGGAGAAAGATGAATTATATGAGGAACCTACATTCAAGATTTGGAGTGACACTAAGTGTGATTATGTCTTATTTGAAGAGTTAGCCCCTGAGGATGTCACAAATTTGACCAAATTAGGTTTCCTTAGCACACCCATTGATGATATTTCTCCTCATGATGAAATGATGGAAAATTTGGAAGTAATTTGTAAGATTTATGTGGATTCACATATAGACTCCGGGGAAGATTTGAGTAAAGAACAAAAACCCGGGGATGACATTGATAGGATAATCATTAGATCTGTTGCTTCCAACCTGCCTTCATTCATTTCGAAGTCACCCTTTGATTCTCTTATATCTGAAAGCGAAATTGTGACTCCTGATGAAGAGTAGGAAGATACATGTGATGGTGCAAGGAATGCTAGGGATGAAATTGAGGATTTAGAAAGAGTGTTTGGGATGGACACCAAGCTGATTAAATCCAACCTAGATCTTATGGCCATCCTGCAACCTCGTAACTTGGACACCCTAGACGATCCTTGCCTTAGAGAATTGCTCACTTTTGTTCTGACCAGGGGGCTTAATAGACCAATATTTCCCATAATGGAGTATCGGGTATGGATTGATGATTTCTTTAGTCAGTCCATTACCTTAGGGGTTTATCTTTGCACCATTCCTTCCCCATACCTTTTGGAGGATCCTTGTCTTCCTCCCCCTATCCCTTTGGAGGTTGTTTTACCTGTTTATCCTTTAGAACCTCTTCTGGTGACCTGGGAAGATTTCATTCCCATTTTAGTCAGGCAAGAATTTGCTATCGGGATTCATCATCAACTCGCCAACATCCTAGGTTACCTATTTTCTAGGCCAACATTGCTTTGCTCATTTTTAAGGCCTATTTCTATAATTCTTGAACCTGATTTGCAGGTTCTTTGACTATTCAGCCCAGCTCTGACCCAGGTAATATCTTTCTATGCAGTGAGGACATTGCAGATTTTAGGCATGGGGGGGTGTACTTGGGGATATACATAGCATAGTGCATTCATTACATACATTTGCATTAAAAAAATATATAATAAAATAAAAATAAAAATAAAGTTTTGAGCTTAACTGGCTAGATCTTGCATTCTTAAGAAAATCAGAACTCTAAGGTATACTAAATTAATTCTAGGGTCAAACTTTAGAAGCTAAATGAGCTACTAGCTTTCGACCTTTAGGGTCCTTTGTGGACTTAAATACTTAAGTAGGAGTTAAGTTGCGGACCATTCCGCAAGAGGTTGAGGAAGGGAAGCTAGGGTTTGAGTTAAAAGGTGGGGTAGTACCTGGAGCCTTATTCTACCTTCTGGTTTACGAGTCCTTGTAACCCAAGCATCCAAATTTCACACACATGGTCTGGTAATTAACTTAATTTCTGCCTTTCTGAAAAGAGATTTGGTTCTCCTAGTTTTGACTTAGGAGAGGCTTGAAAACACATTTTGATTGGAAGAGTTCCCGCCGCAGGAGAGGTGGAGTATATACTCACCTTGAGGATGTGATGATAACATATTACCTCCTCGGCGCTTGTCTCTTAGGATATCCATCCTACTAGGGGCATGTAAGTGCATTGTGCGGTTCAGGTAACATGGGCGGCCCTATCTCGAAGTGCCAATTGCCATAGGCCTGAATTCACTTAAGAAATCCATGGGTGATACTATCTCGAAGTGTCAATTGCCAGGAGTTCTTGGGGTCATTATGGGCGGTGCTATCTCGAAGCATCGAAAGCCAGGCACCCTTCGAGGTATGGTAATGGGGACAATGAATCCGACACAGACCGTGTTGATAGCTGATTTGAGGTTAGACTTAGAAAAATCAAACAAACAAAAATATATATATATATAAATTTCCTTTAACTCAAATAACTCAGACCAATGCACAGGCACGGATGCTTTAATCTCAGGGATCAATAAACTTTAGGGTAGAGTCAGAAATCAGGGAAACTTGTGCCTGCAACTTGTCTTTAGCCGACCTAGTCTGTAACTTAGCAACTACTTAGGAACCTTGGGTCTAGAGTCTGAACTTAATATGCTTCTGAAGGAAGACTAAGTGAGTTGACTAGTCTACTTGGAGTGCTAGGTTTCGCTAAATTTTGCTAGGGACCAGCAAAAACTAGGCATGGGGGTATTTGATTAGCCCATAGTTGTAGGCTATTTAAGTATTTAAGTGCCTAGACATAGGGTTAATTCTAACATTTATTTAGCATAAATTAGGATGTAAATAGATTAATTCATATTTTTAATTTAATTACATAATTCATGCATTGCATTCATATTTTAAGTGCATTTAGAATTAGCTTAGAATGGCATTCATCTAATTAGTTAACCAATTAGGTACATTGTTTTAGTTAACATAAAAGTTAAGGGTCTGTATATAAATAATCATAATATTTTAACATTATTTTCTTTATTCTTCTTCTTGCAGGAACGGTTGCATTTCCTTTGGCTGCCGCTCTATTGCCACCAGCTGCCGCACTGAAGCCTGCATTCAAAGATGAGCGGAGAATGTGGATCTTCTCCCGCCTCTCCGTTCAAATCTATGCAAGCGGCTACAAAAGGAGGAGAGAGGCAACCGAGCTCAGGAGGCCTCCACCACCGACCCACCACTGTGTAGAGAGATCTTTTCTCTTCCATTCCATATCGCCGACCCCAACCGTGGTGGCGAGTCTCCACCACTGTGGGCGTGTGGTGTGACAGGCCACATCGCCATCCGGAGCTCGTCCGCATTATCGTGAGCACCTCACCGTGCACCGCCCTCACCGTTGCCATCAACAACCACCATTGCTGCAATCACCTTCTCAGTCAGTTAAGACGTCTGGGAAATTTCCCTTATGTCTGATGCCACACCCCACTCCAACAGCAACCACCGTCTCACCTCCAACACCTGAACCACAGCCCTTGCCCGCTCACTCCACGCCGCCTGCACGCCCTTCAGCCGCACGCAAGGCGAGCACAGCTTGCAGCGCCTCACCGCCCACGCCTGCTCACCTTCCGCCTGCAACCGCACCCACACAACCGCTCACGCCCGCTAACCTCCCGTCTGCAACCTCACCGCTCACTCCCGCATCCAATCCAGGCTGCGCACGCTCTTCTGCGAGTGGTTATTTCTTTTTAAATATTGATTAGTCAATTTTTCCACCACATAAAACTGCAAACGACTTTAAAGTGAACAATCGACTCGTCAATGCCCATGGAGGGCATCTTTCATAGGTGATGGCCCTAGGTGTGGTCATCCTAAGGTGTAGTTTAAGGCCTCTACTTTAGGGTACATCCTACGGGTAGAAGGTTCTAGGCGGGTGCACAACTTAACGTGAGAATGCAAGTCAAGGGTGGTCAAATGGGAGTGGATAAGAGCTAGTGTGCATTGGCTATTGGCGGTGTTTTGTGGTGGGTTTAGGTGGGTCTTAGTGGTGGAGTGAGTTTAAGTGGGTTAGGGTTAAGGCTAAGGTAGTTAGGAGGGGTGTTGGGCTTATGTAGGTGGGCTAGTTGTGTGTGTACATGTGGGCCTAGAGAAAATATGTAAATAATATAATATATTAACTGCTACTAGGTCCACATGTATGTAAATAAAAATAAGGAAAAAATATATATAGGTGTTATAAATATGCACCAATAGTATTCATGTATGTAATGTATATAGAAAGTGATATGTATACATGAAATAGTAATTTATGTGAATGTGCACATGTGTATGTGTGTATGTGAAGTGCATGGGTTGGTAAAACTGAACGTGAACACTGGCTTGCATGGGTCTGCATGGGATTGTCGGGTCAGTTAGGGTTTGTCCTAGACTTGCATGCTCCTATCTTCACCTTCCTTTCTGGTTGCATCTCCTTGTTCTGCATCATTCAAGTCCCAGTGTTGCTCCAAGCTTATGGTCCTACATAGATAAATTGTAATTGTCACTAAGGAGACCATCAAATGGTAGAATTATGGTTTAGGATATACAAATACAATTATGAATGCAATGAATGTAATGAATGCAATATTCATAGAATGCATGCTAGCTTTAAGCTTAATTTAGTCAAATTAGTCCCTATGATTGCTATGCAATCATACCCCCATACCTAAATCTTGCTAGTCCCTAGCAATTAAATGGATGATTGATTAAGACCTAATTTTTTCTTTTTCTTCCTTTCTAATTCTTTTCTTTTTTTTCTTTTCTTTTGGACTTTATTTAGAAACATATTGATTCAAGAATTAGACTTCAAGATATTTAGTTGTCACTAGCCATGAGATTTAATACCTAAGATTTCATCCTTAGAGACTCAACAATACCTAGGTGCCTGCCACAATGCAGACCCTCAGTTCCTTGCCTTATTGCCATATTTATAATTTTTCTCTCTTTCTCTCTTTTCTCTCATGAAAATAATTTTTTTCTTAAGTTTTTAGTTAGGGTTTCAAGCCAACTTTCCTTCGACTACCAAATCCACACAAGATTCAAAAGACTCGAAAGTACTAAGTGTCAATTTAGTGTAGATGTGACACATTAGAAGGTTGTTGTAATGGATTCTAAGTAGCCCTAAACTCCAAGTGACCCAATGGAAAGGTGTTGCCTTTAGATTTATCTTTTCGACCATGTAGCTTCTCCCTATCATTTTTGCATAGGTGCGCTTATTTCTACTAACCTACTTTGACTTTTTATGGTAAGAGAGTGAGGGTTGGGCTTTGCACAATAGCCAATGGGGCGTCAAACCCACGATAATTTTCTAGCCATGCCCTGTGCATGGGTGTGGCTATGTTTACTTTTTTCTTCTTATTCATATATAATAATTTTTTCTGCTAGTTTTTCTTCTTTTTCTCTTTTTTTCTCAACTATCATTTTTTTAGCTCTATATTTTTTCCATATTTCATCATTTTTTTTGGTGTTTCTAATTTTTCCCTTAGTAGGTGGCTTCCTTAGTATGAGGTGTACCTAAAGGCAATGGTCAAAGAGATTAGATCTAATAGCTGGGCTCTGGACAACTAGCCAATGGGGCATCAAACCCATGGCAACTTACCAACCATACTACACCTATATGTTTAATGGCTCTTTAGCTCCCATTATAACTTCCTAACACTGAGTTAATGTGATTTATGTGTAGACGCTTAAACTTTCAATATTTCTAAACCAGAGGGTAGGTTGATAAGTCGTGTACCTACCATCCTAATTTATTAGCATTTTCAAGTTTATTTTAAGGTGGCAAGGACTCAAAAATAAACCCACATCATAGTGGACACCTAAATTAATTAAGTCGCTACACCTGAAGAGTAGAAGGGACAAAACCCTAATGGTGAGCATGATTTCATACATGAAAAGGTTTGAGTTAGAAAACCCATCGTCGTACTGCGTAGAAATTCGCTACTTGATAAAAGTTATAACTGAAACTCGAGGTGAGTCCCAGGTCGAACACAGGGAGGCAAATGTTTGGGTTTGAAATCTGTGCTTAAGTTTTAGTTCTTTTTGTTGCTTTTATCTTTTGTAATATTTTTTATATTTTTATAAGGCAAGAGATCAGGTCAAAATAATTTCTTTCTAATCTACTTGCAAAGAGAGAGAAAGAGAGAGAGAAACAATCCCATATATACATCTAAACAAGTGTTTGCTATAGATAAGAAAGCAAAAAACTACACTACAAAAGAGATAAAGATAGAATAAGATGAGGAAATCCCCCTCAACGGTCTCATGGAGGTCGACTCGCTCTGACGGCACCTCGGATGAAGGTAAGGAGGAGCCCGATGAAGGAGAACGGCATCGAAAGGAGGATGGGAGGGGACGGGACGGCATCGCGGTGAGGATCTTCTTCCCAAAGGTAGTGATAGGATGGCCATGGGATGCTCCACGAATGAGGGTGAGAGGTGGGAAAAATGTTTAATTTCCACTCTAGAGGAGCATCCTGCGCTTGGGACAAGCTCTCTCTAGACCCTTAGAGGTGGTAAGGGAGAGAAAGGAAGAGATGAAAAAGAATACGAGGAGTAGGGGTCCTTTTATAGTGGAGGAAAGGATACATTTCGTACATAGGACATTTAGTGATCGCCATAAATGCCGCTGAAGATCCGTTGCAAGCATTGTTAAAACTCCAGCTCACGGGCCCCATGCATGGTGCTTGTGTGCGCGCACATGTTGCCGCTCACTATCTCCGCATGCTGTGCTGCCTCTACGTGCTACACACACTGCACTGCCTCTGCGCACCAGCTGCTGCGCACGCCCATGCACTAAGCTCGTGCGATGGTGCATGCATGCCCATGGGTGGCTTGGATAGCACTACGTGGAGTGATTTGGGTCGTCTATCTTCTTTCCTTTGCAAGGGCTACTACAGAAGTCGGATTGAGTCGATTTTCACTTCGTTGGGCTGCGATCGTCGACCTAAATCCATTCGTGTGGTTGGATTTGTCGTTTGAAGCTCCAAATTGTGTCACCTAGTCCCTTGGCTATTGATCTTCCTTGACTGCATAAGGCGCTATGGGACTCCGATCAAGATGATTTCAGAGGCGTTAGACTCCAATCGTCGTCCTGATAAGATCCGTATGGTCGGATCGTCAATCCGAGGATTCGAATTAAATCTCCTTATCTCTTGGCCATAAAAGGATGTAATTAACCTAAAATTTATACAAACTACTCTAAATGCAAAATGATGCATGCTATGCAATATTTATAACATGGAATGCATATCTAAGCTTAGGAACATGCATAAATAGGTAGTTTATCCTAATTAAATGTCTTCATCACCTAATTGCATTATTTCTCAAGGTCAATGAATTCTTAATACCCATTGATCTTATCTTGACTCAATTTATTTCTTTTTGTTATTTTTGCATATATGCATTTTTTTTGTCTTTTTCCATAGGTAACTTTGTACAATGCAAACGTTTTTTTCATTTTTTATCATTCATTTTTTTCTTTTTGTAGGTGATGAGGGGCAGAAAGCGGCCTCAGACTTAAAACTTCGCACGTAACCCGTATAAGGATCCAAACACCCAAACTTGGAATAAACAAGCGAACACGGCCTGGCCTGACCTGCCTCCATTTTAGCGAATCCAGATCCAAGCAAGCCCAACCTCTCCTGAAGGCCCGGTGAACATAAAGTCAACAAAGCATGATAACAGTGCCCATAATGCCCATGCCATTAGTAATAATGGGGTTACCGATGCAATTCATGTTTTGATGATGGATAAGCCTTAACAACGGCCTTACCAAAGAATATGACAAGACCACAAAGAAGATTTCATAAGATTTCCCAACTACAACGGCACTCTCTGTAACTATAAATAGAGAAGAAGGCCCTTACGAAGGCTTCTTCATGCAATCTGAGAGAGAGGGACTCGGAGAGATTATAGTATTGTTATTTCTAGTGGATTTTTTAGGAGCCTTGCTCTCCCTAACCTGATCAATTGGCGGAGTCTATGGGAAGGACGATCATCCTTTGGCACCCTTCCTTATTCAAAAATCCTAGTAATTGCCCCAACCATTCGTAACTCTACTCGCAGCCACCCCGAGAAGGACCAAGTGCAGTCTAGTGCCTCCATGTCCAAGAGGCACCGTTAGCACGTTGATTCCAATAAAGGGAAGTCAGTACAACCCGAACGGTTGCTCGAGACCCCTGAGGGTGACCTCCTCTTCGAGATTCAAGCAAGGGAGGAGTACGAAGTTAGGTTTGTTGCCCTAAGGGCTGAGCATCAATATCTTGCTACCCAACTCCACGAGATGAAGCAGATCTAGGAGTCTTGCAAGACTCACCCAAAGGAGCCCCAAGTTCGAGCCCCAGCTATGAACAGTCGAAATGGCGGCGTGTGGTGGAGGAGGAAAACAGCCGCCTATGTGAACAACTCAACAAGCTAAAGCCCGAGCTTAGTAACCAGTGAGGAGAAGCTCCCCCTAGGCCGCCAAAAGCTCCAACCCTACGATTATTAGTGGAGCATTCTGACACTCAACCCCTTTCTGGTGGCGAGGGCTCCATTCCGGAGATCATCCACCAAGTCACTTGAGAAATGAGGGGTATACACCCATGAACATACGTTACCACCTACCCGTTCACAAAGGAGGTGATGATGGCCCCCTTGCCCGAGAAATTCAAGCGACTAATCATGGCCCCATATGATGGGACAGCAGACCCTAACCGTTTTGTTGGGAGCTACCGGCAAATGATGCTATTGCGTGGCTGCCTAGATGGAGTACTCTATTGAGTATTCCCGTCATATTTGTCCAACATCTCCCATGAATGGTTCAATTACCTGCTAACTAGGCAGATTGCCTGCTTCCAAGACCTGGTGAACAAGTTCTGCCAGTACTTTGCTAGGTAGCAAAGGGTTAAAGACAACAAAAAGAAGCTATCGGAAGTCAAGCACCGAAAGATCGAGTCCTTCCAATCCTACCTAGATCTATTCAAGGCTCAGTACTTCAAGTGCAAGAGGCACCATGATGCGATAGCCGTCCAGTACTTCAAGTCGAGCCTCCTTACTAAAAGGTTCCGGTACGACATCAATGATTTCCCACCAAGGGACATGGTTTAGCTCTAGGATAGAGCCACGAGGTTTGCAGAGTAGGGCCATTCTTCTACTCCCACAGTTGGCTGACAAAGGGTCATGGCAATGACACTTGCCCCAAAGATGAAAGTAGGTGACCGTCGCGAAATGCATTTGTGTAAATCACTTGTTGTATCACATTTTACAATGTCAATTTTAAATAAAAGTTTCAGACGTGAGTTCGAGTGTCGAACACAAGGAGGCAAAGTATTGAATCCACTAATCACTTTTGTGTCACAAAAATATGTCGATTTGTTCGCTTGCAAAATGAATAGAGAGAGAGAGGGGGGGAGATAGGGTTAGAGAATCACAATAACTCATTGCAAAGACAAGAAATCAAAAACATATTTAATTTATTATCAAATGTCATGTTGAACCAAATATCGATGAATGCTTGAATATAAGGAATAACTACAACTATCAAAGAATAAAAACTAAATGTAAGGTGGTGGATGGTGTTGAGATAGCCACGGCGACGGAGGGACTTCCGTCAGTAGCTTGGCAACTTCACAACTTTGCTTGGGAGCTCTATGGAGTGGTACAATTGCTTAGGTAGAAGACTGATACAAATGTGGGTGGTAGGTCCCTTTTTATAGTGGTGGAAAGGGCTAAAATTCGTGTTCGGGTCAACAGCGACATTCAAAGCGTCGCTGAAGACTCGCTGCATGCATCGCCAAAGCCCCCACCCTTACGCCTGCTACCTTCAATGTACGTGGTGGCCCGTGCACCTTGCACGGCATGTCGGGCGTGCATGCGCTAGCATGGCGCTGTGCACACTCATGCTTTCCGCATGCTGCTGCCCTGCGCGCTACTGCTCCATGCGCTGCTGCTACTATTGCGTCGCTTCAATTGAGAGATTGGGGAGGTGGTGGGGCTTGAACCCACGCTCCTCCTTTAGGAACGTGCCTCAAGACCAATGCGCCAAGCCCCCAAGTTTGTCGCAAGGAGAATCCAAGGACGTGTAATGGAGAGAGCTTGATCCAACAACTGGGAATGGATGATGTAGATGAAGAGGAGCTGGTGGTGGGGCTGCTGGCTGGTGTTGGGTGGCCTAGATGGCGCCACGTGGTGCCATCTGGGCCATCCATCTTCTTTCTGTTGTAGAGGATGCCAAAGTGCTCGGAACAAGATGGTTCCTACATTTCCAGACTATGATCATCACTCTGGATCCATCTGTATGGTCAAATTTTTCATCCGAAGCCATAAGGATGTTACATTGTCGCCTAGCCATTGATCTTCCTCAGACTTGCTGTGGGAGCTACGAAAGTCGGATCAAGGTGATTTTGAGTCTATTGGACTCCATTCGTCAATCTGGATCCAACCGTACTGTCTGATTGCTCATCTAAGACCTATTTCAATATGGTCTTGTACACAAGGTCATTAAGCGTTGATTCTAAGCAATTTATACGTAATGATCACACAATATGCATGTAATGCTCCCAAACCTACTATAATTTGACATTATCGCACAAGTACCCTCAAAATTAACTCTAATTGATGATATTAACACTAATAATTGTAGAGTCATCAATATGGCCTCTGGCAAGCATGCTCCAAAGCTCGTCCACGAAAGTTGCCACTTCTAAAAGCGAAGGGCCACCTTCGCTAACCAAAGGAGCGACCAGCCCGCCAAGGGTCGTAACTACGAACTCCGCCAAGTGGGAGCCCTTTAAGGAATCCACTCTCCTAGCCGTGAACTAAGCAGACGTGTTGGCAGAAGTCTGGCCCACGGAGAAGGACCTATTGCCCTCACTAAAGCCCATGAGGAGTGTTGACTCCGAGCCCTACTATAAGTACCATAAGGCCTGAGGTCATGCCACCGAAGAATGTCAGGTTCTGTGCAACCATATTGAGTCACAGATCCAGCACGGGAACCTGGCTCACTTCATTAGGTGAAATAAGAGCCAAGATAGAGGCGAGGGGCCCACGGAGGGCCTCAAAGACTACCATAAAGTGAAACTCCAGCAGCTTTGGGGACTCAACATGGTCTTCTTCACATACCAAGAGCTAGATGAGTCAACAGCCCACCCGACTAAGCTGGTGGTGTCACCCTGGCTACCCCCGATAGAATACCACCTCCATGTCCTGTAGCGATGCCCATGTTACCTGAAGAGGTGTTGTAATGCTTTGTCGGGCTTTTTAGATGAGTATAAGTCAGCCGCGTTGTAGTATAGGTGACCAAGCGTTGATAACCAATAAGAATTTATTACTCGAAAACCTAAGTATCCGAGGTTGAACACAGGGAGCAAATGGAATTTATTCACTAATCTCAATAATGTAATTGAACACTTAGACCATAATATAAATGCAAGAATTTAAGAATCAATTATAACAAAAATAGAAAAATTGGGCGTCTGATTATAGAATTACACGTCTTAAAAAGATTATTTCTTTTTAAGCTCTTATTTTCTTCTATTTCTTAAGTCTTCTTATTTCTGCTTTCTTTATTCTTCACTTTTCTTCTTCGTCTCTTTAGTTCTGCACTTTCTTATGTTCCTTTGTCTTGTTCTTCTTTTACTTCTCTTCTTCTTTCTTCATCAGCTGCACCTCTGCTACAGTGATGCTCCTTCCCTTGGCTTCTACCTTTCTTCTTCTTCCTTTTCCTTCCTTGCCTTGATTTCCTTCTTCAGCCTTTTCCTTAGCTCTATTCTTTTCTTCTTCTCTTTCGCCTTCCTTCCTTCTTCCTTTCTACGGCTAAGTATCCTTCCTTCCCTCTGCTCAGCTGCACCTTCCTCTTCCTTCTTCTCTTCTTCTTCCCTGCACAACACCACATAGCAAAACCTACCCCCTACCCTCCCCACGTCTCTCTCTCTTTTTCTCTCTTTGGTACGCTCTCTCAGAGCCAGGCAATCAGGTCGGGTATCGCGTGCCCGGGTCTAGGTGCACCGGTGTGGGTGTGATGCGCTAGGAGTGCTAGGTTTAGGTAAAAGAGTCAAGTGCCAAATCCACGAGGGCAGGTCGCAGACGAGGCGTGGGCAAGTGAGGGCGAGGGACCTCACCACTGTGTACTGGAGGCAACGAGAAGAAAGCACAAAATCAATTTATCCTATGCATCGCAGTCTTGCATTCACTAGGTTGGACTAAATGTCCCACCCGCTTCTGCCCTCACATCCACAGGGGTGTCGCGCTCAAATGCTGATGCTGCAGAGTGCTGGGACTTCAATTGCTAGGCATGAGGGGTTCGCAAATGGAGCCGACGCACCTGGGACCCTGCTTCCTGAAGCTTGGGGCAGTAGGTGAAGGTTGCAAGTGCATCAAGCCTGCTCCAATGGCGGCTGAGGTCTAATCCTGTTCTCAAGTAAACTGGCCTTGCGACCTCATTAAATCACACAGGGGACTTCGCCATTACGTGGCGAAGGTAAGGTGGTTGGTGGCAGGCCGCGGGGCGACTTGGGCGTGCGTGCCTAGGTCGTCCTATGGCAGTGGAGATGGGTTTGTTCCGAGGAAGAGTATGGAATGTGGCGATCGATAGAGAGGGGTAAAATGATCAGTGGAAGGTGGCAAAGCTTATAAGGTGTTTGGCGAGGTGGATGGGTGCATGGAATGATGGAAGCACCTCACCGGTGGTCTGCCGGAGATGGAGAAGATGGCGGTGGACAATGGCTGCGAGGGGTCGAAAGGAAAATAGAGAGAGGGGAATTTAAGAGGGGATAGAGAGGAGTAATTCTAAACTAACTAAGTGGACGAAGGGGGAGAGGTGGCTACTGGCTGTACCTACTGTCATTGAAGAAGACGGTGTCCAGGGGAGGGAGAGCAGCGACGACTAAGGGTCTAAAGGTGCACGTGCGGGTGTTGCGTGATGCGGAGGAAGATGGTGAGGGCAACTCTGCCACTGGTATGGTGGCAAAGCGATGAGAAAGAGGAGGGAGGCTCGCCGGAGCTCGTTGGACTCCTAACTGGAGGAGAAAGAGATGAAATTAGGGTGATTCTTCGGCCAAGTGAAGCTGAAGAGATGCGACCGGGGTTGAGGATACATTTATAGATGCTGCCAGGGGCTCTTGTGCTTGGAAGACAAGCTTCCAAGCATGCGAGTCCTCACTGGAGAAGGAATTAGTTGGAGACCCAAATCTCTCGTGCGTTCGCACGAGAGATTAGGTGCAAATCAGATATTGAAATCAAGCTCAGATGGAAGGGAATTCCTCAGAGAATCTCCCTTCCAAATCTGGGAGATCTCTGAGGGAACGGGGAGTACTCCCCCTCCATTCCTCGTCGGAGTAGGATTTCTCCACATTATTGGTGGAGGGACCTATTTGTAAGAGTGGCGGGGAAGTTAGGGGGTCTGTGCAATGATTTTCAAAAGATAGGGACCAAAATGTAATTGGGTGTACTATTTTGCAAAGTAGGTCAAGATAACCTCTCCATAGGTCCAAATTTTGGTACAAACTTAATTTTGACCTAAGGAATTCAATGGTGAAGTTGGATTTTAGGTTTACCTTGTTTAACTAGAAATTTTCCATAAAACCACAATTAGGTCAATTAATGAGCTAGGACCCCAATCTAGGTCAAAATAGGTTCCAAAGGCCAATTTGATGGTTCTAAACCCTTGGGGATATTTTTCCATGAATTTTAGAGGGTTTACTTGATTTGTATCCTAACCATAACCTTGTTGAATTAAGCAGGTCTAGTTTAGGGTTACAGAATATCATTTAATTCTTGGATTGCACAATAACCCATTTCTGACTGAACCAACCTACTTCTAATCTTGTTCAGACGGTTTGAACTATGTTTTGCCTCTGGGAAATCCCATTTATGTACTGTAATGGTAAAATTACAGTTTTAACCTTTGTTTCATGTTTTCTTCTCAGAACATTAATTCCTTGAATTAGGTCCTTCTCCAGGTTATGTAGGATCTCTTATTCTCTTTCTTAGGTCAAACTAAGCTAGTTAGGGCTCATGATGAGGCTCTCATCATACCCCCATGCCTAGCTTTTGCTAGTCCCTTAGCGAAATTTCAAGGTTTTAACTTTTATTCTAGACCCGAAGTGTCTGTTACCAATTATGATAAGTGCTTTTCTTCTTCTTTTGATTAGATTAAGAATGCTGACAATAGGCCTAGAGGTACTCAAGTATCAACCAAAATCTGGCCTTGACCCACTTTAGCCTCAGTCCTCCGCAATGGTTTTTAATGCCAGCGGAAACTATCCTACGGTTCATTTGATTTCGTGGTTAAAGAACCATGCTTGAGACATTTTTAGCCAAGGTTTAGTTTGCAGTGCATTTTTGTAAAAGAGAGACAAAAGATTTATTTGTTTGGAGAGTTTTCTCTCTTTTCTTTTTATTTCAAGCTTTGGATTGGCTTCTCAACACAGTCTGTATCGGATTCCTCATCCCCATCATCAATCCTCAAAGGTCCTTAGCAATTGATGCTTCGTGATAGCATCGCCCATGGCAACCCCCAGAACCCTAGCTTTTGAGATTTTGAGATAATCCCACCTATGGCATTCTGTGGTCGAATCTAGACCCTGGCAATTGACATTTCGAGATAATGCCGCCCATGGTATTTGAACCAGCAGAGTGCTTACATGCCCCCAGTAGGATAGTTAAATATCCTAAGAGACAAGCACCGAGGAGACGATATGTTGTTACGCATCTTCGAGGGGAATTTCCCACCTTTCCGCATTGGGAACTCATCCAAATCAACTTGTGTTGCTCGGCCGCTCCTAATCTAGGCAACTTTTTCAGAATATTAAAATACTTTTTGCGTGATTTTGATAATTATGCACACTGAACCATACTATGTGCTGATTGGGGTGCTTAGGTTACCGAATCCCGTAAATTGAAGGTTAGTTAACAAGGCCAAATACTTCCTAAGCCTTAGACCTAATACTTAAGCTTCGCATTTTCCCCAACCTCTTAAGGATTATCCAGATCATAGCGGGTACGTGAATTTTTAAGCCTAAGAGTCTAGCCCAGAATGGCTAAGATCAGCATTCTTGCTAATCTCTTTTTGTGTCTCCTTAGCACATTTCTTTCATTTTTCTCTTTTCTTGATGTGATCACGAACGTCGATTAATTCCTTAATCTCTTACTAATCACTATCTCTTTTTCTTTTTCATTTTGTGCTCCCTTTTGTCATTTTGCTCTTTTTCTCCTCATGATTATGTGGCCCACAAAATTTCCTCCCTCCTCCATTTTTTTGCTCTTTTTCATAATTTTTCAATTTTTTTGTGTTTTTGGCATATGTGAATTTTTTTGTGAGAATCCTTCTGACATTTTGTTGGCTTTGTGTGTATGCATTTTACTACCCTCCCATGCCTAAGTTTTGCAATGTCCTCATTGTAAACGGAGGGTGTGAAATAGTGTTGAGGTCAGGGAATTAGAACAGGATACATCGGGTGGGTGAATGGGTTGGGAAGTGACTGATGCGGATGATTTCAAGTTCTAGTATGTGTACCGGAGGTGGGATCAACTATCTAAGGCTGAACTCAAGGTGCAATGGATGTGGAGTACAAACAGATAATCAGACGGGTCTCTATTTTTGGAATGACGGGTTGCCTCCTGTTAAGCGCTAAATTCAACGCCTTCAGCCGAGCAGAACATGGGATGGAGAAGGAGTGGTCAACTCTGTGGATTTGGTAAAACAAGCACCTTGATTAAGAGCCTAGTTGGTCCAACCAGGTGCTTGTTAAGATCAACAGGCTAATGATGCAGCCCAAACCCAATCAGTCTAGTGGGTTGATAGATGTAGATCAACAGATGCAGAACCCACCATATGGAATGTGGCTTGGATGGATATGGAATTGAAAACTGGGGTTTAGGCTGAGTCGAATCAGCCTGGTTAGAGTAGGGTTCCGAAAAATAATCAGTGCATGGTGTGGAAACCCTACAGGGGTGATCAGAGAATGATGGATCATGTTTTCAGTCTAATTGATACCTGATGCCCGATATAGATGTGGAGTTGAATCATCTACAAACGGCTCAGTGAGAGGTGAATCAGAATAGAAATTGAGTCTAGTTGCGGGTCGGGGTAGAGAACAGGTTTTGATCAGTTCTGTATGTGTGGAAGAGGTGGCTTCAATGAGAATTGTGTATGAGGGCTCTTCTAGAAAGGAATGACAGGTGGTCTCATGTAGAGAGTCCTCATAGTAACTTTCAAAATCAAAAGCGAATGCCTGGAGAGTGTCTATGGGATACTGGAAATCAGGGTCAAGAAAAGATTCGTATTCTGGATCGCAATCACTCTCGGCATTTGCTGGTTCTGATTCCTGAGGATCAAAAAGAAATGATTCCATGTTATTGGAACCTGAACTGAAATAAGTGATCTTGGGAATCGAGACTTCAGAATCAGAGTTAGAGAATGAGTCATGTGAGTTGAGGTTGTAGATTGGCTTGTTATAATCAGGAAGCAGATTTTCTCCGATGTTATGGTCAGATTCGAAATCGTCAAAGAGTTTGCGAAAATCAAAATCTGAATGAGATTCAAGATCATGAGTTCCACCATAGAATAAATCATATGCTGTAGATTCAGCAGCCAGACTGGTGTCTACCCTAGATGTCAATTCTAAGCTTAAAAAGGTGTCCTTATCTGGTAGAGGCTCAGGTTCCAAGCTGGTAGGACAGACCCAATTGAAACCCCACTCGTCCAACTCCTCAGTTTCTACATCGTAAATTGGCATGACTTCCAAAAAATCGATTGGTTTCTCTGAGGATGTTGGCAAGGGATATTCATCAAATAGAGGCCCAAAATCAAATTCTTCACTGAAAAATTGATCTTCCTCATATGGGGCCTCGAAATTTTCCCAATAGGTTTCAGATCTAGATTCTGGGCTTAGGATGTGGGTTGAATCACTAGAATCTATGTCCGAATAACCTTCGAGGGTCACCTTATCAGAATAAGGGGCGAAATTTACACCCTCGAGAGGTTCAGTTCTACTCTCATTATTACAGGAGTTTTGGAATTCTATGCCTGGTGATTCATAGTCTAGGGTTGGCTCAACATTGTGTTCTCCTGCAATTGGAACTTCCCAACCTTCTTCAATATCAGGCACATTGTACTCCATCCGGGTTGGGAATCCACAACCATTTTGTGCCTCAAACCCGAGATCAGATTGATCCTCGATGTTGTTCCAAGATGGTTCATCCTCTGTTTGTGGCATATATGGGTATTTCTAATCGATAATTTATTTTAATAATCTCGCTATCTCTTGCCATTTTTCAAGATCATCTTGCTGTTGCTCCCAAAGTATAGGATTTGTCATGCATTGAAGGTATTCAAGATTGTGAAATTTTTCTATCTCAATGTATCATGTGATGAGCATGTCTCGGGTTGATCCTTTTGTGGCTTCTGCCAATAGCACTTGGGCACAAGTTATGATGAAGGTTGTGGTTGTTGGGACATCAACCTGAATGTTTTCTACTGGTATTGAGGTTTTGTCTTCTTTTTCATAGAATTTTAGGGCATCCTCAATCATCCTATCTCTCATGGATCTCCGATATTCAAGTTTCTTAAATGGTAGTCCTAAGTGGTTTGGCTGCATATTTGGATCAAGTGGTGGAATAAAGATGTAGAATCAAGTTATGAAGTGATTAAATCTAAATAAAGAGTCCTACTGAAAATGTATATGTGTGCTCTAAAGAGAAAAGATGAGGGACTGGAGATGTTTTTGACCCAATCAAGGCACCCAAAGACGTTTGGATGACTATGGAGGTTCGGGGTGGATGATACCCCTAGATTAGAAGGTCGTCCACCTGAGAATTACCTGGGTAGCCAGAGAAGGAGAGTCATGCAAAGACTCCTACACGGTAGAGCGTCCCCACGGGTTACAGGGTTTCCCCCACTCGACCTCTCTTGTCACTGAGATTCTAGGTAGACCAAAACGGGGACCTTCACCTCTTAAGTCTACCACTTTTATTTCAAAGGTGCTTTAGGGTTTTCACTTGAACTTTAGATGTTTTGATGTTGTAACCTAATTTGGAGGTTGGTTGACCCAAGGAGTCAACTTTACCTGACCTGTCCTAAAGATGGCAGAATGATTTTAGGCTTGGGACCTAGAGATCACCCTGATTTGACTCCCAGTTTATTAGGTCCAAGACTTTTTAAGATTCAAGTGCTGTTAGAGCTCAATTTTTAGGGTTTGTCTTATTTAGATCTCTTCAATCAAGGGCTTGGGTAGCACATTGATGCAGGAGGGTTCATTTCCTTTTATATAGGCATGTGTGACTAGCACTCCAAAAACCCTACTGTTGAAACCCTAACTTAGTTCTATTTCCAATCCTCTTTTTCACAAAAATTCTCTTTGGACTCAAAAACAACAAGTGTGTTGTCCGCAGCGATTAAGCGTGATTTCTATTAGGCATAGGAATTTTGTGGGATAGGATCTCTAAGAAACTGCTTCCACTTCAATAAGTTTTTAAAAATTTTTGCAAAATCATGAAACCTTTGCCTTAAATATGGTAATTACTATAAAAAGAAGGCAATTGATTCCTAAGTTGGTTTCTTCCTTTTATCTTTCAAGGGTTAGGCGATGGATTTTAGAGAAGAAGAGAGGTTACCGACCCTAGAGAGGTTGACTTGTGCGGGAGATTTCTTCTCTTGAAACACCTAGCAAGATCACAATAAAATAAATAGTGTTCAATATAGTCAAAAAGAATGTAGAGATTACTGATAAATTGCACATTGCTCCCCGGCAATGGTGCCAAAATGTTGTAACGCTTTGTCGGGCTTTTTAGATGAGTATAAGTCAGTCGCATTGTAGTATAGGTGACCAAGAGTTGATAACAAATAAGAATTTATTACTCGAAAACCTAAGTATCCGAGGTCGAACATAAGGAGAAAATGGAATTTATTCACTAATCTCAATAATGTAATTGAACACTTAGAGTAGAATATAAATGCAAGAATTTAAGAAGCAATTATAACAAAAATAGAAAAATTGGACGTCTGATTCTATATCCTTTTAAGCTCCTATTTCCTTCTCCTTCTTGAGTCTTCTTATTTCTGCTTTATTCTTCACTTTTCTTCTTCGTCTCTTTAGTTCTGCCCTTTCTTATGTTCCTCTGTCTTGTTCTTCTTTTACTTCTCTTCTTCTTTCTTCTTCAGCCGCACCTCTGCTACAGTGATGCTCCTTCCCATGGCTTCTACCTTTCTTCTTCTTCCTTTTCCTTCCTTACCTTGATTTCCTTCTTCGACCTTTTCCTTAGCTCTGCTCTTTTTCTTCTTCTCTTTGGCCTTCCTTCCTTCTTCCTTTCTACGTCTAAGTATCCTTCCTTCCCTCTGCTCAGCTGTGCCTTCCTCTTCCTTCTTCTCTTCTTCTTCCCTACACAACACCACGTAGCAAAACCTACCCCCTACCCTCCCTGCGTCACTCTCTCTATTTCTCTCTTCGGTACGCTCTCCCAAAGCCGAACAATCGGGTCGGGTATCGCACGCCTGGGTCTAGGCGCATCGGTGTAGGTGTGATGCACAAGGAGCTCTAGGTTTAGGTAAACAGGTCGGGTGCCAGATCCGCGGGGCAAGTTGCGGATGAGGCGTGGGCGAGTGACGGTGAGGGACCTCACCCCTGTGTACTGGAGGCAACGAGAAGAAAGCACAAAATCAATTTATCCTACATGCCGCGCTCTTGCGTTCTCGTGGCGGGACTAAATGTCCCACCCGCTTCTACGCTTGCATCCGCAGGGGTGTTGCACTCAAATGCTGATGGTGCAAAATGCTGGGACTTCAATTGCTAGGCGTGAGGGGTTCGCGAAGGGTGCCCACGCACCTGGGACCCTACTTCCTGAAGCCTGGGGCAGTAGGTAAAGGTTGCAAGCTGCTTCAAGCCTGCTCCAATGGTAGCTGAGGTCTGATCCTGTTCTCAAGTAAAATGGCCTTGCGGCCTCGTTAAATCACATAGGGGACTTCGCTGTGGCATGGCAAAGGTAAGGTGGTTGGTGGCAGGCCGTGAGACGGCCTGGGCATGCGTGCCTAGGTCATCTTGTGTTCGGGGGAAGAGTGTGGAACATGTGGTGGTCGATAGAGAGGGGGAAAATGATCAGTGGAAGGTGGCGGAGCTTCTAAGGTGTTTGGCAAGGTGGATGGGTGCGTGGAATGACGGAAGCACCTCGCCGATGGTCTACCGGAGGTGGAGAAGATGGCGGTAGATAGTGGCTGCGAGGGGTCGAAAGGGAAAATAGAGAGAGGGGAATTTAGGAGGGGATAGAGAGGAGTAATTCTAACCTAACAAAGTGGGCGAAGGGGAAGAGGTGGCTTCTAGATGTACCTACTGTCGCTGGAGACGACGGTGTCCATGGGAGGGAGAGTGGCAACGACGAAGGGTCTAGAGGTGCGCACGTGGGTGTTGCACGATGTAGAGGAAGATGGTGAGGGCAACTCTGCCACTGGCATGGTGGCAAAGCGATGAGAAAGAGGAGGGAGGCTCGCCGAAGCTCGCTGGACTCCTGACCGGAGGAGAAAGAGACGAAATTAGGGTGATTCTCCGGCCAAGTCGAGCTGAAGAGATGCGATTGGGGTTGAGGATCCTTTTATAGATGCTGGTAGGGGCTCTTGTACCTGGAAGACAAGCTTCCAAGCGCGTGAGTTTTCACCGGAGAAGGAATCAGTTGGAGACCCAAATCCCTCATGCGTTCGCATGAGAGATTTGGTGCAAATCAGAGATTGCAATCGAGCTCAGATGGAAGGCAATTCCTCAAAGAATCTCCCTTCCAAATCTGGGAGGAGATCTCTGAGGGAACGGGGAGTACTCCCCCTCCATTCCTCGTTGGAGTAGGATTTCTCCCTATTAATGGTGGAGGGACCTATTTGTAAGACTGGTGAGGAAGTTAGGGGGGTCTGTGTAATGATTTTCAAAATGTAGGGGCCAAAATATAATTGGGTGTACTATTTTGCAAAGTAGGTAAAGATGACCTCCCCTTAGGTCCAAATTTTGGTACAAACCTAATTTGGCCCTAAGGAATCCAATGGTGAAGTTGGATTGTAGGTTTGATCACGTTTGACAGGATATTTTGCACAAAAACCCAAATTAGGTCAATTAATGGGTTAAGACCCCAATCTAGGTCAAAACAGGTTCCAAAGGCCAATTTGAAGGTTCTAAACCCTTGTGGATATTTTTCCATGAATTGTAGAGGGTTTACTTGATTTTCATTCTGACTATAACCTTGTTGAATTAAGCAGGTCTATTTTAGGGTTACAGAATGTCATTTAATTCTTGGATTACACAATAACCCATTTCTGACTGAACCAACCTACTTTTTATCTTATTCAAATCATTTGACCTATGTTTTGCCTCTGAGAAATCCCATTTATGTACTGCAATGGTAAAATTGTAGTTTTAACTTTTGTTTCATGTTTTCTTCTCAGAAAATTAATTCCTTGAATTAGGTCCTCCAAGTTATGTAGGAGCTCTTATTCTCTTTCTTAGGTCAAACTAAGCTAGTTAGGGCTCATGATGAGGCTCTCATCAAGAGGCTCATCTTATATCGCCTGAACATATCAACACATGGGTCAGGCTAATCTTCGAGGTTAACGTCGCACCAAGCCAACAAACCACTCCTTCTGAGTCCATCCTTCCAAGCACCTTCCCTACTCTTCAGTGGAGTGAGAGGGGCATAGTCAAGCAAGCAGTGCCCCGATTGTTCGCCTCGTTACCAGATCCAACAGAACACATAGACCCGCTTCTGGTGACACTCCTCCTGACGGGGCAGCTGCAGCCCAGGCTCTTGCTGGACGAAGGCAACACAATAGACATCTTGTTCACAAAGATGCTACTCAAGCTGGTCTTCCGAGAGGAGCATCTCTTTCAATCGACCCACCCGATCGTAAACCTTGATCCTTCTAAGGCCTCGAGTTACTCCTCCTACTCAAGGCCAACGCAGATGTTTTCGCTTGGTCTGCCAACGACCTGCTAGGAGTCTACCCGTCCTTAATCTAGCAGCACCTAAATAACCAGGCAGGCACTTGCACGGACAAATAGGTGCGCCAACACAAGGAAGCCAAACAATAGCAAGCAACTAAGGCTAAAGTACAAAAGCTTCTTGAAGCTGGATTCATCGAAGAATCCCTGTACCCGACATGGCTCTCGAACATGGTGATGGTGAAAAAAGCCAATGACAAATGGCGTGCATGGATTTCACCAACCTCAACGAAGCTTACCCGAGGGATAAGTTCCCCCTACCAAGGGTGGACACTCTAGTGGAATCCTGTAGCGGACAATGTCATATGTCCTTCCTGGATGCCTACAACGAGTACTACCAGATCAGCCTTGCTTCAGCTGACAGACCCCACACCTCCATCACCGATAGGGGTCAGTTCTAGTATAAAGTCATGCCCTTTAGCTTGAATAAAGCTGGAGCAACTTACCAGTGCCTTGCAAATATGGTTTTCTCAGATATAATAGGAAAATCATTTAAGGTGTACATAGATGATATGCTTGTAAAATAATCTAATTTCCCTCAATACTTAAAATATTTGGTTGAAGTATTTCAAATTCTGAGGGACACCCACCTCCTCTTGAACCCCAAAACGTGTACCTTTGGGGACTCAACCGATAAATTGTTGGGGTTCTTGATCTCCACCCTAGTGATCGAAGCCAACCTTGATGATGAGCATAATTTTTGCAAGAAAATTTGTAGTTATAGAAAACCCGCCATTGTAGTCGCAAAAGTTCGCTACCAAATAAATTTACCACAACTCAAAGTGAGCCTTGGGTCAAACATAGGGAGGCGACGTTTGATTCTTTGAAAACTGCACTTTGCTTTATTTCTTTTTGGTATTTTGGTATTTGCTAATTTTTTTTGCATTTTGTGATAGTGTTCTAGAAAGCAAGAAAGTGCTATTCTACTTGAAAATAATAGAAATCTACTTCTATATATATGCTTGACAACTATTTATTACAAATGTTTCTACACTATGAAAGAAGTAAAAGGGAAAAGGGGGTGAGAAAAATCTTCTTTGTCGACTACTTGGAGGAGAAAGCTGTGTTGACGGGGCCTAGACGAAGATGTTGAGGAGTTGGAGGAAGGAGAATGGTGTCAGAAGATGAGGTGAGGTCGAGAGGCGTCGCGGCGTGATCCGCTTCCCATAATGGGGTTGAGAAGACGGCCGATGAGAGCTCCATGAATGGTGGTGAGATGGCGGAAAAATATTTTCTTTTCACTAGTGAAGCATCCCAAGGGCTCAGGACACATTCTCAAGATGTGTTTGAGATCTAGAGTAGGTGAGCAGAGCATAAGAAGGGATGAAGAAGAATGGGAGGGGTGGTGGTCCTTTTATAGTGGAGGAGAGGAGGCCAAATGAGATCACGGGTTGACAACGACATTTACAATTGTCGTTGAAGGCCCGCCCACGCACCTATTGGCACTCGCGTACATCTGCTGGTGCTGAGGTTGGAGGAGATGTGGCCATTGGATCATCAACAGAACACTGAGATCGTGCGCTGATTGCACTTGAGATCACGCGCTGGGCATGTACGATCACGCATTTCCTCGTGTGTCAAATCACACTTTCACGCTATTCACGACGTGGCTCGCATCTTCGCCATCCGACTCGTATTATGTGATCCAACGTAACACTCGCACGTGCTAAGGGGCACTACTTCACAGGGTTTGAAAAGGTGCCGTCTGTTTGCGAACCCATTGCATTGCCACTACGCTACGCCTGCTCGAGGGGAGATCTGGGCCATTGGTCTTCCCATGGTGAGATATAATCTCCACCGTTGGATCTTGATCCAACGGTTGGGATTTAATGGCACAGATGAAGAGGAGGTGTTGTGGTTGCTACTAGCCAGCTTGGATGGTTTGGATGGTGCCATGTGGTGCCATCTAGACTATCCAACTTTAAATGCTTGTAGGTGGTGCATCGGATGTCGGATTGGGTCGATTTTCACATTGTTGGGTAGCGATCGTCGATCCGGATCTATCCATGTAGTTGGAGTTGTCATTTGATGCTCCGAATTACATCATCTAACCCCTTAGTCATTGATCTTTCTCAGACTATATAAGGTGCTACGGGACTCCGATCAAGACGATTTTGGAGGCGTTGGAGTCCGATCATCGTCTTGATCAGATCCGTACAATCGGATCATCAATCCGAGGCTTTGGAATAAATCTCTCTCTCCTAGCCACAATAAGAAACAAATTAACTTTTAATTTATACAAACTATTCTAAATGCATAATGGTGCAGGCGATCCAATATTTATGATGTGGAATTCAATGTTAAGCTTAAGAACTCAAATAATTAGACATTTTATCACGAATAAATGTGTATTTACCATACCCCCATGCATATCTTTTGCTTATCCCTAGCAAAATTAACCTAAAAGCTATGTATAGAATAGAATTAAGTCTCTATTAATTAGGCAAAATTTGTTAATTAGCGCTAGAAAAATTCAACTAAGGACCTAATGACAAAGTCTCAACAGTGCCTGGGAGCCTGCCAAAATGCAGATTGCCTAAGTCCTCACCTTATTGCGTACAAAAATAAATACATTTTTTTCTCTTTTTCATCTATTCTAATTTTTTTTATTTTTTTGAGTTTAGAGTTTTGCGGCAGCTTTCTATAGCTACTCAACCCACTCAACACTTGAAAAGAACTTTAAGTCCTAAGCATCTTGTGAAAAGTAATAGACTCACTAAGCGACCATTAAAATGGACTTCAAGTTTCTACTACCCATTAAAATGGTCGTTAACTTTCTCATCATAGTTAATTAAGTTAATTATGCTTAATTATGTGCAAAATAAAGTAACTTAGGTCAACTTGAATTCATGTCAATTGAGTATTATAAGGTCAAGTTAACCTAACATTTTAGATTTTAGTTCTTTTTAACTGGTTGAGTCCAGGTCGTTCATTGGGAGGCATAACTTAACTTAAATTCACCATTAAATCCTAAGCTACTTATTTTATTAATGAGAATTATAATTAAATTTACTTTAAGAATATGAATATTGCTTAAGGATTTCCAATTGAAAAAATGCAAAATTCCACAAGGAAAACATATTTACACATATGATTTGCTACTACAAGCAAGTAAACGTGTTTATTTCTTTAATTCTTCTTATTTACAAGAGATTAAGGCAAGGAAAGGGGAGTTCAAATGACTATGTGCCTTTTTACATCATTTATGATCAAAAGAAATTAGTAGAGTACAAAAAATTAGACGTCTTAAAAAGATATCAGACGTCTTCAGCACTATTCCTTCTCTGTCTCCAGCCTTCATCTTATTCTACCTTCTCTCTCTCTCTCTTCTTTTCTCTTTACCTTTCGAGCAAGCTCTTATTTAACATCTCTTCTTCTCTTTCTTTTCTTTCTTCATATCATTTTCATTTCTTTTGCCAATTTACCTCTCCTTTGCTTCTCTTTTTTTTGTTTCTATTCAACCCTGCGAGTTCTTCTCTTCTTCTCCTTTTCTTTTGAAACTGAGCTGAACCGAACCAAATCTAACCTAAGATCTGAACCAAAAATTTGGTTTTATGGTTGGTGGCTCGGACTGGTCGGGGATACACAGCACCCCTCTCAGGGTGGGACTAGACCCTACTGGGTCCAAGCCTAGTTTTTATTGGGTTTGGTTTATTTCCGGTTCAGCATGGTCTCTAGCCTCTCCGGCCCACGGCCTCCCAGGGCCACATGCACACACCTGCCCATGGGCCTACGCTCGCATGCCCACAAGCGCACACACACATGGGCACACACACACATATGCTTATTGTGCGCCCAGCGCTGACGACCGATAAAGCCCATACACAATTTAGTTTTATTCATAGGCGTGCACTCCTCCTTTACCGATGTGGGACTATCTCATTCCCTTCCAGGGCAAGACTTTATTGAAGACTCTGGCCGCATTAGAGCTCCAAATCGAGCAAATAAAGGCTCGCTGGAAAGCTCTAAGGATACTCTACATGATTACAGTATCAATTTGATACTCAGGGAAGGTCTTGCTCTTCGATTTGAAGGGCAAAAAGCCAGGATCACCATAGCCATTCTGGCCTGCACAGTAGTTCTTCAAGTCTAAGGACCTGCAGGGCAGCTCTTTGACCTCAGACGAGGTGCTGAACAGTTCAGTAGGTGTTTTCGCACCTACTGAGGAAGAGAAAAGACTTTTAAGAGCTTCAGGAATGCAAAGAGGCTTGAGATCTTTGCTAAGCAGCTTCAAAGCTCCATTTCTCACTCTGTTTAGCCAAACAGATAGCTAAGATCAATTTCATCAACTCAAATAACCTCTAAAGGTTGTTAAGGATGTATCTATCCAGATTTTTCATTTGAAATTCATCAAAAACATACTGACGTCAGTTTGGGTTCAAAAACAACCCAAACTGTACAGCAATCTAATTCTTCTACAAAACTGATCTGAATTCATCCAAATTGAATTTGATTTATTTAAAATCAACCCAAGAACAAATTGAACTCATCAATTCCTCAAACTGAATCCTAAATCCACAGATCAGACCTATGGTTGACACTGAACCTTGAGATTTGACTTTCTAAAATGAGCATTATCAGATGAATTAAACACTTCAAATCATTCTTGTTTAACCTTAGAAATATGTTCAGGATATCAAGAGGAATTTCACCCAAGAAACCTAGGGTTTCAGGTTTGTCGCCTGAGATCTGAGATGGGTTTGTTCGACAGAATAAACTAAAGATCTTCTAAGAAATCAGAGGGTTAGGATGAATTCTATGATCCTCACTCTTGCTTTCTGAACCTCTCAAAATGTCCTAAACCCTAACGGAGACACCTCTCCAACTCCATCGGAGTTGGAGAAGATAACAGTCTAAATCTAGCTCTAGACTTCCAATCACCGAAATAACCATCCAGATAGAATCCCTAACTCTCAAATAAGCAATCTGGAGCTTCTGAAGAAGTTCCTTAGATTGAAGAGTGTTTTTGACTCACCTGAAAATGGTTGATAGTGTATAAAAGACAAAAACATACAATTAAGGATCTAAAAAGCTTTCTAAAGTTGCAAGGAACCTCAGAAGCTCATCAATTGGCTCAATTGGTGATTAAAATAAAAGATATACAGTGAATTCATAAAAAGTGTAATATGAGTTTGTTCAAACTCAGGACATGTTCTCTCACTCAATTGAGTGGAGAGATCATGTTAGTGAAGTGTGACGATGGTGTATAGGTGGTTGATTAGTTAGAGGAACTCCTCCTAAGCTGCCATTGACAGTGAACTCAGGAGAGTGTATGGAATTTAGGTGTTTGTTAAATAAATGATTGCTACTCAATTTAAAGTAAAGATAGGGGCCCTTAAGTGATGATTAAGTGGTGGAGGGCCCCAATGGAGGTGAATTACCCTCAGATACTTTCGCCATGGACAGCAGAAGCAGCTGGTGAAGGTGGAGGCGAATTAGGCAAATAAGTGATCAAATCAGGAAATTAAGGTGTTAGAAATGATCATGGGAGATTAAGGAAGGTGATCGATGATATAAAAAGTCAAAAGAGTGCTCCAGTCAAGCTCAATGAGCTCGCCAGAGATGAGGAAGATGATTGAAAATTTAACATTAAGTCTTTCTAATCTACCTAACTAACTACTCTAATTAAACTACTTCCCTATCCTATTGTTACCTGGATGAAGGGCGCAGAAGATCTCCGTCGAAGGTCCTTAATGGAGGAGGAAATCAAAGGGGTGAGGAAAGAAGTTCGGCGGGTGTAGGAGTGTAGCAAAGGAAATCCAACGTCCGCACTGCGTCAAAAGACTCAGCGGATGTCGAAGGAGATCCAGAGCGAGCAAAGATGAATGGAGAAGATAGAGGAAGCGGAGGAAGGTCGTCAGATTTTGGAGTGAATAGCCTATCTGTTAGCTCAGTGGGAGAAGAGGGAAGGGAGCTAACTGCTGAAATCGAGGGTGTGGAGGGGTATATATAGGTTGCGGCGACTGAGGAGGAGGATGTATCTGGATGGAGAAAGGTATAGGACTGAAGTAACCATCGGCATCTTCTCCGATGCTAGTGTGGTTAACTTCAACCCTAAAATAGGATTACATCTTCATCCAAATCGATGGATGAAAAGAGGATGGTGAGCACAAGCTCCAGGAGCTTGGAAAGGAAGGGAGGATGTCGGATTCGCGGTGATCGGTGGGTGTATGCACCTCCTGTCGTCAGCCGTCGAAGAGGCTGAAGAAGGAAAGAAGAAGAAGAAGTTTTCAGGGACTTACTTGTAATGAAAATTGAGGACCTAGGTGAAGAATAAGGACTCGATTGAAATAAAACATAAGGACTAAAATGTAAACTAAGGTTTCAAGGTTTATTTTAATTTAAATCTTTTTCAACTTTTTATATATGATTATAAATAAGACAATTATTATATTTAAACCTTGGATTTACATTTTTGATCTTTTTAGCTTAATTTATTTAATTAAGTAAGGTTACTTAAGTTATTACATACTTAGGTATAAATTATACTTAAGTTAGTTAAGACATTAATTAGATAAATTACTGATGGTATTTCGAGTCCACTTATTAATTAAATTATTAATAATATTAATTGGATAATAATATAGCATTTTTAACTTATTTTAAGGTCCTTTACTATTTTATCCCTTATTTAACAATTAACCCATATATTTAAATATTCTAGCTAATTAACTAGGAAGACTAGTTAATTAGGGGTAATTAGAGACCATGATGAGCTTCTCATCATACCCTGGTCGTGCGTGTTTCACGTGTTGGAAATCGAGGTTATAAGTAACCTGTCGTCGTAGTTGCAAAACACGTCGATCATATAAAATTTATACCGAAACTCCAAGGGAGTCCCCAGTCGAACACAGGGAGGCAACGTTTACTTTATTGAAAATCATGCTTTGATTCGTTTCTTTTTTTGGTATTTTGGGGTTTTGTTATTTTTTTTTGTATTTTTGAAATAAAAGAAAATAAGCAAATGTATCACAAGATAGACATGTGGAACAAATATGATATATATTACTTCCAATGTCAATTACAAGAAACTATGAAAGCATATAAAGAGAGGGAGGTGAGAGGAAATCTCCCGAATCAGCTGTTCGGTGAGACGACGGTGCCTAGCAGAAGCTCGGACGAAGGAGGTGAGGAGAGGGACGACGGAGGTGAGGTGTTGGAGAATGTCGGGTTGAGGAAAGCTTTGGCGTAGCTCTAGAATGGAGGTGAGAAGACGGAGTTGATCTACTAATGGAATGGTGGTGGGAGGACGGCTCGAAGGCGACCTACAAAGAGAGATGGGAAGTTGGAGGAGTATTTGGTGGGGCAGAGGTTCGCTACACTAATAGGCACCTTGGGAGATTGAGAATAAGCTCTAATGGAGCGTTGGTAGGCTTGCTAGAGCTTGGTAGTATGTGGGAGTAGAGTAGGTAGAGATGACTTGGAATGGAAGGGGTGTAGGTCTTTTTATAGTGGAGGAGAAGAGGAAAAATAGGTATGGGACAATTAGTGACATCCAGACCGTCGCTGGAAACGTCGCTGTAGGCAGTTCATGCCCGCTGGCGCCTACATCTGGCTTTGCTGGCTTGCAATGAATTACCAACGACTGTAAGCATCGCTGTAAGTCCAGCTCATGCGTCGCTATAGTCCACCTTACGCTGTGCTGGCGTTGCGCTCCAGCCTTGTCGAGTGCGCGCGCACCCACGTACTGGCGCTGTTCTACGCATGCGCGCCTGCTCTCCCGCACACGTACCCACGCTGCTGTGCACGTGCGGTGCCACGTGCATGTGCTGGCAGCCTGGGCTGCACCACGTGGCACAGTCTGGGCTATCCATCTTCTTCTTGTTGTAGGGGCTGCTACAGAGATCGGATTGAGTCGATTTTCATGCCGTTAGCCTACAATTGTCGACCTGCATCCATCCACATGGTTGGATTTATCATTTGAAGCTCCAAATTATGTCTCCTAGTCCCTTGGCCGTTGATCTTCCTCGAACTGCATATGGTGCTACGGGACTTCGATCGAGGCAATTTTAGAGGCGTTGGACTCCGATCGTCGTCTTGATTAGATCCGTACGGTTGGATCATCAATCCGAGGCTTTGAAATAAATATCCTTCTCTCCTAACCACAAAAATGATGCAATTAACCTAAATTATATACAACTACTCTAAATGCAGAATGATGCATGCTATGCAATATTTATAACATGAAATATAAATCTAAGCTTAGGAACATGCATGAATGGACATTTTACCCTCAGTAAATGTGTTTACATCATACCCCCATGCCTATCTTTTGCTAGTCCCTAGCAAAATTAAACTATATGCTTTGTACAAAAGTAGAATTAAGATTAGATCACTTAGGCATAAGTTGTTTATTAACAATAGAAAATTTCAACTAAGGTCCTAAACTACGAAAACTCAACAGTACCCAGGTGTCTGCCAGAATGCAAATCGCCTAAGTTCTTACCTTATTTGAGAAGGGAAGATATATTTTTTTTTATTTTTCTTCTTTTCTAATTTTTTTATACTTTTGGAGTTTGAGCGTTCCAGGATAACTTTTTACAGCTACTTGACCCACGCAAGACTCGAAAAGGACTCTAAGTACTAAGCATCTTTGTGAAAAAGTGATAGGCTCACAAAAAGGCCGTTAAGACGGACTTCAGGTTTCTACGACCCTAGGTGACCTTGCCTAAAGGTATCTTTACGATCGGTAGCTTTCTCCCTAGTTCTTTTATTTATGAGGTCAACACAACGGAGAACCCAGTGTATATCTCCCCGGTTTATTCTACTTCCCCGCTTCTTCCCTAAGTGTTTTGGGAATTATTGTGTATTTATTTTTTTGTGAGCTGGGTTCTGGACAACTAGTCGATGAGTTGTTACCATCGACAACTTGTCAGCCATACTCGTGCGATGAAGTGTGATTTTATTTGTTTTTTTATTTTCTCCTTTTTCTTTTTCTTTTTTTAAGTGTTTCTTTTTTTTTTTTTCTAAGTAGGTGGCTTCCCTGATCTAAGATTTACCTAAAGGCAGTACAACGAAAATGGTAATGTGGCTGGCCTCTAAATAACCGGCCGATGAGCTGTTACCACCGATAACTTACCAGCCATACTACCCAAGTAAGTCCATTAGCTACCCAATTTCAATAAAAACTGCCAGAAAGTGAGTCAGTGCAAAAAAAATGTGTGCAGATGCTTAGGCTTAAAGTCCCCTGAAATCAGAGGGTGAGTTGATAAGTCGCGTACTTATCATCCCAAATTATTTACCAAATTAAAATAAATTTTAATTTGCGAGGACTCGAGACTAAGTCCACATTCGAGTGGACACCCGAGCTAATTAAGCTCGAAGACCTGAAGAGTCTAAGTGTTTAGGTCCTCTCGTATCATTTCCTAAAATTAATAACTATCAAATACCTAAGTTCTCTTTTCCTAATTGCATTCTTTTTTTAAATTTTTTTTTAAAATTTTCAATTTTTTTATTTTATAAGAACTGAAAGAAATTCTACGGAGTTAACATAATGATTTCAGGAATTGATTATCCACCCTTCCATGCCTAAATGATGCAATGTCCTCATTGTAAAAATAAAGACATGAAAAGGGTAGAGTAAACAGAACATCACCTAAGTGTCGTGAAAATCCGGTTAGCTCCGCAGAGAGAAGAGTGTATACACATGCTAAGTTTAATGCCTTCAGCTGGGCATAACATACATACAAATAAGAAATTGAGAATTCACAAGTGCGGGTCAGAATCAAAATAAAAAGGTTGATCTTGAAACCCATCTGCAGAAGATGTCCACAGATGTGGATGAGATTATGGTGCAGACCCATGCCCCAGGGTCGAGTGGTTTTCAGGTTCTGGATGAAAATCACCTAGAACTGGAGGTTGTTGTGTTTGTGGGGCTGGGCCTGTGGTTTAGTGGTGTGCAACCCAAGACCAAAATGGTGGACAATAGGTAGATCTGGTTCACTAGTTTCAGATCTCCACTTAACATTCAGCTCAGAAAAATAATCAGTTATTCCAGGCTTGGGTCGCTCATGAAAGGTATCATAAGGGTCCGTAAAGAAGATAGGTGGTTTCAGGTCAATAGGTACCCTTATATCCAAAATCAAACTTCCCTCAGAATTAGCCTCCCAAATTTTTATTTCAACAATTCTATCCTTCAACATCAAGGGCTCAGGCTTCGGGACCTCTAGCATATTATTCACCCCATATGATTCTCCAAAGTCTAAAAATCATGGCTGAGTCAAGATTGACTTGGGCACAAAGATCTCAGAAGTCAGCTCTTCAGGGTGTCGATGAGGATTGGGGTCACTCGTTGAATCATCAAGATTCGGATCCTCCAAGTTAACCCCAATCAAATCCAAATCTTCAATGAACGGGCTATCAATTGGTTCATTAGATTTGTCTCACTAAAATCATTTTCCTTATGTTCAGGTGAGACTTCACCTAAAGATTCTTCACCCTCAGAGTCAAAGAATTGATGATCCTCATTATATATGTCTCAAAATCATAAATCATTTCATGATCCAAGGAGACATAATTTTCTTCGTTTCCTGACTTGGGGATCTCGAGTGAATCAATCGGTTCATCCTCAAAGGGTTTCTCTAGACCAATCTGGTCATCTCCAATCTCCGAATATGTATCCTCCTTGATAGGCACCTGAGCAGGGTTCAGACATTGGCTCTCCTGAAGAGGGTTCATCTTGAGAATCATCCCAAGATTTGACTAGTGCAACCACAAATTTCATCCTTAACCTCGATAATTTCCCGAGAAAAAACTCACCCAAGTCCCTATCCCTAAAACTTTGGAGCAAATCCAATAGAGAACTATTATGTTCATCAATCATTTGGATCATAGGTTCTAGTGCTTCAGTGCATGGTGTTGGCTGAGCTTCTAAAGATTGTATAGTGTTCCTCAAATTAGTCAACACCCTATCCTGGATCTGGTTCACCTGAACCAACTGGTTCAGTTCAGGTTTGGGTGGGTTCAAGTTAAATCTAAGGGAGTCAAGATGTCGAGGTTCTCGGGTCCCTCCTTAATAGTAGGTCATTCTAGGTTGTTCAAAGGATGGTGGCAACCTATATTCAGTCGAATACTGGGGAGGGTAGGTGTTATAATCATGATATCCTTCCTGATTGTAGATCGGGTTGATTTGGTCATCAAAGGATGGAGATCCATAATCATTACTGCTCTGGGAAGGATAATAATCATAACCTTGTTGTCCAGGGTTAGGCCCTGGACACTAAGGTCCAAATTCATATCCCCAATCAAAGTCATCCTAGCTAGTGGATGGGTAATTACAAGTCAAGTCAGGATAGTAATCATCTTGTGGATATGTGGTGGTAGGAGGATAGGATGTGAAATGTGTGTAGGATGTGGAAGGTACATGGTGAAGTAAGGAGGGAAATCAGGAGAGAAAGGAGCCCTGCAATACAAAAATACAAGCCTGTCCTTAGATGGGGTAGCCTAAGGTCTACTGACTCTCAGAATCCGTCCTAAGATTATAGACAATTTACTCTACTTATGTCCAGGCAATCCAACCAGTTAGAAGGAGGGACTGGGGAGAAGATTCTTCCTTTGGCTTGCACCTCCGATTCCTAGTTTACCCCCAGCCGCGGTCGTTTGACGCTACTCCCCTAGCTAGACATCAGATTAACTAGTATAAGCAAGTTAATCGTGAATAATTTCAATCTGGATCCCGATGAGCGAATGAATCCTTAGGGCCAACGTCTAATTGATTTTAGTTAGGCTTGGGAAATTGGTGCTTTGGAATGTGATGGGCCCTTAATGGGATGGGCGCTTAATGGGTTGGGCCCTTAATGATTTGTTTGAGAACGTGTGAATGTGCACAACCAAGAAGTTTTCAAGAAATATTATTAATGATGAGGTGAGTTTTAAGATTCAAATCTTGCTTAGCAGCTTTTAGGATTCAAATATTAGGTGTTTCCAACCAACTTTAGTGAGGCAAACCAAGTTTGTTGTTGAAAGCACGTGTTCAAGTATTTTCCTTTAGAAATCAAGAAAAATATGGTGTGTCTGGCTTGACCTAATTATTGAATCCTTTGGGACACCTAGAAAATGAACCTCTTTTAGATTAGGTGGTGTAGCCCAAACAATTCACTCAATTGGCTCAAATGCACCATCAATTAAGGCACACAAAAAGATGGTTAACCTAATATGATTTATACTCTTTTTTGTGTTGAATTCGTGTATCGGGTCCATAGGTCAGAAGCCCAGTTGAATAGATGAAAAAATCAAGTCCGATTATGTGCCTCAAATGTGGGTGTATAGAGTGTGTAAATTGATTCGTCCAACGAAAAATATCTTTTTGGTTTTTTTTATATAAGATGTGAGTGAGATGGGTAAAGGTGGCAAAAAAAAACCAAATCTATCCTAGGGTTTATAAAAACACCTAAGTTGATTTGGGTTTGAGTTATTCAGTTGTGGAATGAAAACTGGGGTGGGGGTGGTGTGGGGGACACATACAAAACACTCTACTCACACTTTACTCCGGTCTACTGCACTTGGATCTCCATGCTAGGGTATCTGCAAGATAATAGATAAAAGACAAGTAGGGTTAGTGCTATGTAAATGCAAAGAAACGCAGTAAACAATAAAGTAAATTCTGTTGCCTCCCCTGCAATGGCGCCAAAATGGTCGTGCATGTTTCACGTGTTGGAAATCAAGGTTACAAGTAACCCGTCATCATAGTTGTAAAACACGTCAATCAGATAAAATTTATACTAAAACTCCAAGGGAGTCCCAGGTTGAACACAGGGAGGCGACGTTTACTTTATTGAAAACTGCGCTTCGATTTGTTTCTTTTTTTTTTTGCTATTTTGGGGTTTTGTTATTTTTTGTGTATTTTTGAAATAAAAGAAAATAAGAAAATGTATCACAAGATAGAGATGTGGAACAAATATGATATATATTACTTCCAATGTCAATTACAATAAACTATGAAAGCATATAGAGGGAGGTGAGAGGAAATCTCTTGAATCGGCTGTTCGACGAGACGACGGAGCCTAGTGGAAGCTCGGACGAAGGAGGTGAGGAGCGGGATGACGGAGGTGAGATGCTGGAGGATGTCAGGTTGAGGAAAGCTTCGGCGTAGCTCTGGAATGGAGGTGAGAAGATGGAGTTGATCTGCTACAAGAATGGAGGTGGGAGGACGGCACCAAGGTGGCCTACGAAGGGAGGTGGGAAGTCGAAGTATTTGGTGGGGCAGAGGTTCGCTACACTAATAGGCACCTTGGGAGCTTGAGAATAAGCTCTAATGGAGCGTTGGTAGGCTTGCTGGAGCTTGGGAGTAGGTGGGAGTAGAGTAGGTAGAGATGGCTTGGAAGCGAGGGGGTGTAGGTCCTTTTATAGTGGAGAAGAGGCAAAAATAGGTGTGGGACCAATAGTGACATCCAAACAATCGCTGGAAACGTCGCTGTAGGTAGCTCATGCCTGCGGGCGCCCACAGCTGCCTTTGTTGGCATGCGATGAATTACCAACGACTGTAAGCATCGCTGTAAGTCCAGCTCATGCATCGTTGTAGTCCACCTCACGCTGCGCTAGCGCTGCGCTCTTGCCTTGCCCCGCGCACACGCGCCCATGTGCTGGTGCTGCACTGCACGCATGCGCGCCTGTGCGCTCGCGTGCGCACCCATGCTGCTGCGCGTGTGCGGTGCCGTGTGCATGTGTTAGCGGCCTAGGCTGCACCACATGGCATAGTCTGGGCTGCCCATCTTCTTCTTGTTGTAGTGCTTGCTACAGAGGTCGGATTGAGTCAATTTTCACATCGTTAGGCTGCGATCGTCTACCCGAATCCATCCGCGCAGTCAGATTTATCATTTGAAGCTCCAAATTATGTCTCCTAGTCCCTTGGCCATTGATCTTCCTTGAACTGCATATGGTGCTACGGAACTCCGATCGAGGCGATTTCAGAGGCGATGGACTCCGATTGTCATCTTGATTAGATACGTACAGTCAGATCGTCAATCCGAGGCTCCGAAATCAATATCCTTCTCTCCTAACCACAAAAAGGACACAATTAACCTAATTATATACAACTACTCTAAATGCAGAATGACGCATGCTATGCAATATTTATAATATGAAATACAAATCTAAGCCTAGAAACATGCATGGATAGATATTTTACCCTCAACAAATGTGTTTACATCATACCCCCAAGCCAAAGTTTTGCTAGTCCCTAGCAAAATTAACTAGAAATATGATGATTTAAAACATTTGGGTTTAAACTAATATAAATAAGAACTAAGTAGAGGAATGCTTAGGTCGGAATTTTGAATATTTAATTAATTAATTTTTTTGTATATTTATATACATATAATTAAGTACCCAATATACAGAGCATTCTGTGAAAATTTTCTTACTTAGACTTATAACTCAAACATCTTCAAAACACACTTTATTAAAAATAGAGTTTTTGACCAGAAATTTATCAAAAATTATAATCTCAAAAATCACTTATCCTTTGTAACCATTCTTAACACTGAAAACACAGAGATCAAAGTGTTTTATGAAAACAAAACCTAAGAGTTTGAAATTAAATTCTTAACTCAAAAACTCAATAGACTTAAGTTAGTCCTCTATTTATGAAATTTGATTTCTATGTTTTAGCAAATTAGCCAGATACTCATAATTAATCAAACTTAGAGCAGTAAAACTTTAATCTGCCAGCCTACAGCACTAAGGACAGACTTCTAGACCTAGGATTTTGTCAATCCTTCTCCTTTAGGTCTCAACTTCAAATCCTCAAAACTCGATTTCTTAGGCTTCACTACCCAATACAAAGGTTCAGTAGCTATGATTTTAAAACATCCGTGCTTGTGAAGAGAATTGTCCTAAAGGCATCCAAATTTGCAAAAATCTAGATCTTAAGACATCAATTTCCAATCCAGATTATTCCAATTCAAGCCTTTGGCTTGGCCTTAGTCAGGTTTGGTTGCTTTCTCCTCACCAGTTTTATATCCCAAGGTCAACACTTTTTGTGTATATCTCCCCGGTGGACCACTGGATCTCTTATTCCTAATTTTTACCTCCATACTTTTTTTGAACTTTTTCTATAAGTTAGAACACCCGTATGTAGCGAGGTGTTCTTTTATTTGATGGAAGGAAGGGTAGCATCCATTTATACCGAGATGCTTTATTTTTGTGGAAAAACTACATAAGTACCCATTTGTAGCGAGGTACTTAACTGCAGGGTGTTTTATTTTATTTATTTTATTTTATTTTTCTCCCCCTTCTCATTTTTCTTACTATCATTATACTCCAAATCCTTTTTCTAGGTGAGTGGCACATCCTTCACCCTTTCAAGAACCACCCCACGGAAATCCTTGCTCTAAAGAGGATTTAGAATCGATCTCTTAACCTCTATGTTTTCGCGGTCTCAGATTCCATCAAGACAATTCTATGTGTGTGATTTTTGGATGCTTAGGTTACTTAGCTCTTAAACTAGAGCTTGGACAACAAAGCCGTTCACTCTCAGGTCCTTTAAACTTTTAGTTTCCTCCTACAGGATCTGTCAAGACAAAAGCTTGCCAAGTCTAGCCAAATGTCCTTTAGTTGATTCAGCTAACTATAGCCTAATGGACATGAAGACTAAGATTCTACTAACACTTTACTTAATTAACTCTGAATATCTGGCCTTTTTACTTAACTTGATGATAAAATCAAATATTCAAAACGCAAAAGGATTACTTAGTCTAATTGATTAAAAAGTTACTATTTAATTCCAAAACTTAAGTTTTGAACTTAATACACCTTAGTTACCTAATTTCCGAGCAAGAATAGAAAAACAAATCCTTAAGGTTTAAAGATTCTAATTTAAATAAAATTTCGTTTTAAGATTTCGCAAACAAAAATGTGCTCTTGCAAAATGTTATAAGTAAAAATCTAAATAAGGATTTAATGCTCTTATACTATATATATTCTACATTTTTTACTATTTTGGTTTCTGACCTAAAAGAAAAATTAAGCTCTTAATTATTGATATATTTTTTCTTTCTTCTTCTTTTCCTTATTCTAGATGTAAAACCCCTTTTATTATTTTTATAATTTTGCAATTTTCAAATTTTTGTATTTATATATATATTTATGTTTTATAAAATTTGCCAATTTTTATGACTTTTTTTTCAAAATTTTTAAATTTTTTATGATATTTTTTATTTTAAAATTTTTAATTTTTTGGTATTTCCATTTTTTAAAAATTTCGTGGGTATTTAATTTTTTTGTGTTTTTATATTTTCTCTGCAAATACACTTGAAGTAAAAATTTCACTTCACACCCCCCCAAGTCAAGATTTTACAATGTCCTCATTGTAAGAAGGGTGAAAAGATATTACACTTCACTTAGTATAGGGTGACAAAAGGAGTCGGATAGAGGAGATCAAATATTTTTGTGCGAACGATTTCAATTCTGACCAAAGGTTAGAGTGGACAGTCGAACTAAATGAAGGTAATCAGTGTAGTATGAAGTGAAAAATCAGATACAGATTCAAGTGTATAGGAAGATAAAAGTGTAGAAAATAGGAACCAGCTATATACAAGATGTGGATGGAAATTTAACAAATCCTAATGGAGCATGTAACAGTCTCCAACAAGACCCAAAGCATGTGATTCCAAGAAAGGTTCTAAACGTTGACCATTAACTTTGAAGGGTTAATCCTTGTTGGGTTTGGTGATTTTGACAGCTCCATTGTCAAAGACTCTAACAACAATAAATGGTCCTTTCCATTTAGACCTAAGTTTCCCAGGGAAAAGCTTCATACGGGCATCAAAAGGCAACACCTTCTGACCAGGTGTAAAAGATTTGCGGGAAATGTGTCTATCATGGAAGGCTTTGAGTTTTTCCCTATACATCTTTGAACTCTCATAGGAATCATGACGCAATTCCTCAAGTTCACTAAGCTGCAACCTACGATGATCACCAGCCTTTGCCAGGTCTAAATTACAGGCTTTAATTGCCCAATAGGCCTTGTGTTCAATTTCTATGGGAAGATGACAGGGTTTCCCATAAACAAGTCTGTATGGTGACATGCCTATTGGTGTTTTGTGGGCAGCCCTATAAGCCCACAAAGCCTCATCTAAACGGGAAGACCAATCCTTCCTATCGGGTTGGATTGTCATTTGAAGGATCTTTTTGATCTACCGATTAAAGACCTCAGTTTACCCATTAGTTTGGGGATGATAAGGTATAAAAATACGATGTGTAACCCCATATTTCCTAAATAAATTTCTAAACTGGGCATTATTAAAATGGGAACCTGATTGCACAGTAATCATAGGTCTTAATTGACCTAAGTTAAGCTAGAACTTAACATAAGTTAGGGTAATTCATGCATGCATAAGCATTATCTGCATCTTTACTACTTTATTTTAGCTATGCATAAAATAATGTTATAATGTGCTAATTAAGTGCATTATGTCAATTGCAGGCAATAAGCAGATCAGAAGCTAGATCTAGAGCTGGATCTAAAGCTGGATCAGGAATAAAGGGTGTTGCAGCAAGACTGGAGCAAAAGACTTAGATTAGACATAGGGAATAATGATGTAAGGGAATTAAGGTATGCTATTCTATTAAGTAGGAATAAAGCAGTAAAACGTGAAGAGCTTAGGTTCATCCTAGCCCTAGGATAGGCTAGAGACTTCCCCCAAGCCTTAGCCACCCTTAGATTAGGTCACAGCAACCTAGGAAACCCTAAAACCCTAGTTCCAACCCTTATCTGGACATCCAGATAAGTTATAGGACATCCAGAGCCCTTAGCCAACTCCCGCACACCTCAAACCCACTTCTATAGTGTTATTGGTCGTCTAGACACTTTGTCAGACGTCTAATTTATGCAGAATACCCAAAACATAACCAAGAATTCCCCCGGACTTATATTCGACGTCCAGAACTGAAGTCTGGACTTCTGATTTTTTAGTATAAGTCATCTGATCATGTTTTTGGACATCTGGAACTGCTCTCCAGTTGCTGTTTTGAGATTCAAGCCTTGATCTTAGATCTCTAGCTCCCTAGACCTAATTCCAACCCCATAGGAACCTAAATTATGGTACCCTAACCCTAGTACATTACCTCTTGACCTCCCTAAGGACCTAACTAGGTCCTCACCAAACCCAATTGACTTAGATCAAAGTCAATTACCATCACCTAAGTCAATTGGACTCATTGAGTCCAATTGAGCTCAGATCTCAACCCACACAAGTCCAATTGGACTTAGTGAGAGTCCAATTGACCTAAGCCCAACCTAATTGAGTTATTTTACTCTCAATTAGGCTTACACTCATTCAATTAAAATTGGGTTAAGTTTAATTGCAATTTCCCCCTAGCAATTAGGGTTTGCAACCCTAATTCAAGGCATACACCTACCCAAACCCTTTAGGACCTAACCTAGACCTCTTAGCCACCTAGGGCACAACCACACATACACACACACACACACACCCATTCACACACACACTCCTCTAGAGTTCTCTAGAACTCTCTCCAAGTGGCGCCACTCTTGGTTGCCAAAATTTGCAACCAAGAGGCATTCAAATTGGGATCCACTTTTTGTGGATCTCAAAAACCACTTGGCCGGCCACTCTTGGACCCTCTCTAGAGAGTTCCACACTTCTCTAGAGAGACTCCCTTAGGTCTATAAAAAGACCTAAGGGGTGGCCATTTGCACCCATCCACTCTTGGCCATCCACATACTTGGCTCCATTCACATGCACCTCCACTTAGGCTAGCCACTTCCATCTCCACTCCACCTCCATGAGTTGAGCACCACCATGAAGGACACCATCTCCATGCTAGGATGCTGGATCACTCCTCCAACCTCTCTCCAAGGGCTGGCCTAAGCTCCATTGGCCGCCCCTCCTTCTCTCAACCACTCCAAGGCCATCGAAGCCCACCTCTGAATGCCCTCACTTTCTGATAGATTAGTAGCTAGCTCTTTACATTTACGGCTTCTATTTACTGCTTAGTAGTGTAGTCCTTATTATCCTCCAATGATGCATGCAAAATCCCCCCATAGATTTCTGTATGCGATCATTTTCTGGTAGCTAGATTTACATTTGCAAGCATTCCTGTACAAGCTTTCCTCTACATTCCATGTTGCAAACACTTCTCTGAATGAATGAATAAAAGATATATTTTTATACATATCTCTATGTTTGAAATCACCATGACTTATTTGTTGCCATCTTTTCTGTGTGATTCAAGTTGCATGTTTTTCACTTATATACATATTTTGCAACAAGAATGTCAATTTTGGAAAATATAGAAAACCTAACTATAGATGCATTTTCTGTAAGCAGCCACAACATAACTAAAATTGTGTGCACCGAAACCCACACTTTCACTTTTGTTATCTATCTGACACACGTGCACGTAATCAGAATTCATAATAGAAGTGGCAAAGTCTTAATTCAAAGATTGGAAACCGATGTGCGATTTTGAATAAAGTAGAGTGATAAAAGATCGATTTCAGAATTAAATAAATGCCGCCCAGAGATGAACGCCCGGGACTCAAAGTCTCGTTATTATTACAAACTTATTTTTGACGAACATTTTTGCACGACTATACTATGATCCCAACGACTTTCAAATGCATGAGAACGGCTTCCCGTTAGAACCGCCATCGGAAATGATGGTGCGAGGTACCCCAAAACGAGTAATAATATGACTCTGTATAAAAGGAATGGCAACCCGATGATCATTTTTGCTTGTGGGTATGGCTTCAATCCAGCGAGAAACATAATCAACAACAAGTGAAATAGATTCGAAGCCAAAAGAGAATGGAAACGGACCCATAAAGTCTCTGCCCCAAATATCAAAGATTTCACAGACAACAATCGGATTCAGAGGCATCATGTCTTTACGTGACATGTTGATGAGTCCATTTTAATGGACTAATATTACGCCTAAGTAACTTTAATTATGTCTTTTAGGTTTGTTAATAACTGTATTAAGTTATAGAAGGTTTGCATGCATCATGATTTAGGTTTAAATTTATTCTATAACTTAATATGTTCTTTTTATGTGCAGGTAAAATAATTGGCAAAAGAATGAGGGAAAAGGGTAAATTACCCTTTCTCAAATCACCGATGGCTGTTCTTTTCCCCATTCTCTAGGGAACCCTCAACAGCCGTCGGCTAGAGATAGTTAAGTGATTTGAAAATCCCTTAACTCTCGAAGGCGCAACGGAGAAGTTAAAAAGAAGAGGAGGGGAGCAAAGGAAAGGGCTTCATCGACGGGTTCTTCTTCCTCCCCCTAGGGGGATATCCTTCCTCTCCACTATGGAGAGAGTATGCACTGTGGAGAAGGCGCACCATCCCCTCCTGCCCTAGCCACGCCACCATGCCATCGCCCTCCCAAGAGCCTGCAGGCGCAGCACCGCCCCCCCCCACGGGCTCCCTACCCATGCACACTTGCAGGCAGTGTTCAGGGCTGCTCCCACACTGCCTGCAGGCAGTTCTCCAGTCCACCGTGCGCACAAGCGCCTGTGCAGCCACACGCAGCACGCAACCGCGGGCCTCCTTGCCTTTCCAGCACACCAAGCCCTCTACCGCCCCCTGCTGCAGGCGCTCACTCCACCTTTGCCCGCACCACAGGCGCTGCTCCGCACCTTCCAAGCCCCACAGGTCCTCCTCCCTTCAGCGCCTCCATCATCCCAGCAGGCACCGCACGCCAAGTTCTTCAGAGCTACCTCAAGCCAGCGCTTGGTGCTCCCCTCGCCTCCAGAGAACCGGAGCGCGCGCACCGCTCATCCAGCGCCTGCCCCTGCCCGGCGCACCTCTTCACCAACAGCCCGCACTTCTCCACCCTGCAGGAACGCCTGCAAGCCCCACTGCAGGCAGTGCGCTCCACCGCTCATCTGCAGGCACTACCTCCATCATCTGTAGGTGCACCAGTGCGCGCACGCCCGCACGCCACCAGCCGCAGGCACTGCTGCAGCACCTCTGCCTTCTTGTTCAACAGGCCGGAGCTTCGGCCACCTCCATCGCCGCCGCTGCCACCAATGGAGAGCCCTCATCCTTGCCATCCTCTTGAGCCTCGCAACAGCCCCGCGGTGCTCTCTCTCTCTTGCAAGGAGGAGAGAGGAAAAAAGCCCTGTTTTCCACCAATTAAAATTTACATTCAATGCCATTGCCACCTATTTTGATTTTTTTTATTATTATTATATTACGACAGAATTACATTCGAACACTCATAGTTCTTTATAATTGCATGGTATTGATATTAATTAGTTTAAAGATTGGTTTTGGGCTCACCTTAAGTACTAATTGTCTTTAGTACACATCACGTGAAAATTGCATGAATTCAACCTAAATTTATTGAGGATTTCTGTAAGGGAAAACTGCACCTATACCCTTATCTTTTTAAGTTATTGCAAATCTACCTTCCTTTACATTTTAAGTCAGATTTGAACAGGGATTTCACACTATCCGAAATAACATTAAATAATTAAGTATTGATTGCATCGTTGCCTTCCTGTGGACACAACCCGCTCTTCTGTGAGTGGTTATTTTCATTATTTTTGATTAGTCGATTTTTCCAGCACTTAAACTCTATAACGCTAAGCGAAAAGTCATCTATCAAAATTGGCACCGTTGCCGGGGAGGCAACAGACGCAATATATTTACTTTATTATTTTTTAATATCCTGAGTTGCGAAATTGTATGATCGTTTTATTATTGTGCGAGGAATTTAACACGGCGACGAGGCGCAGCAAAGCGATGACTTTGAACGTGAACAACACGCACGGCGGAGACGATCTTTTTGGTGGACCTTGACGCCACCTGGAGGACGACAACAGGAACACGTGGCCCTTGATCCCACACATATAGGCTTACAGAGAAGCCTATTTCTGATTTAGGTAGTAGGTCTTAGTTAGATTTAGTTAGATAGACATTAGAATTTAAATTACTGTCTTTTGGGCCCTTGTTGGGTATTTTTGGGAACGTGTTCCTAGTGCCACTTCATTTCTTATCGCTCTTGTATGCGGGAGTGTATTTTTGGGAGTGTGTTCCCATTTATTTAGATTATAGGATTATTTGAACTATTTTGAACTGCATTTCAATTAGTTAGTTAGATTAGGTCTGTTTGTTATTATTATTAAAAAAAAAAAATTTGAACTGCCTACTAGAAGCTTTATATCTATAGGATGATCATCTCGGACTGAATGAGCAGCATCTAGTTTATTTTTTATTGCATTGCATTCATACAATGCACGAAGAAAGCTGGAGTAAGGTACGTCTTCTCTTGAGCATTAATTACTTGTCATGCATATGCATTGAACCTAAATCTAAGACCACTAAAGTGCTTGAATCAAATTAATTTAGTGGTCACTTTAAAAAAAATTAGGACTGTTAAGAGGTTGGACTTTAAAATCTGTGACTGAAAATTATGTGCAAAAGGATCCTGTTTGCGGAATTTCAAAAAAATCAAAAAAAGATCGTATGCTTGCACACTTGAGACACTGTGCACCTCATATAAGGTCACTAGATAAATTTCTACCTCTCCTTTTTTGCACCACAAGGGAAGTTAGTCAGAAATCAACAAGCCTTTCCACCAAGTTACTTCCGTTCCTCGTGTGTGGGCTCGATTCGAGACTTCCATCCCTTGCGAGTAGGTTATAGGCACTAGCGAAGGTTGGACTAGGAAGCGTAATTTTTTGCAAAACTTGTTTGGCCACCAACTAAACATAACTCTAAGACCTACAATCTACTAAAACAGATCCCGCTGAATTTGCGTTTGCTGTGACAATAGCACTCTTTAGGAAGTTTTCTACTGAATCCTAAGAAAGTTAAAATTGTTTTGCTTAAAGAAATGGATTACTCTTACTCCTATCATTTAGATTATCAAAGTCAATACTTCCCATCTTTTAATCAGGATCCCATGCTCCGAGCGTATCCATCCTTTGATGGGTGCATTGACAATTCATGGGATCATTCTCATTCTTACCCTCGGAGTACTGGCTTGATAACTCCCACTTTTGAGCAGAGCCTAGGAGCGGGATTTTCCAATCCTGAAATCCCTACTTCCATGCAAACACCCAACCCTTCCACCCTTCATGATTTTCTGTATCAAGGTTGTATCGATACCCCTAGGCAACCAGGGCCTGAAATTGACTATCCTCCTCAACCTGATAATAGTAGCCTCTCCTCTTTTATGGTAGAAATGCAAAAACAGCAAAAGGAAATAATGGAATCAATGGGAGAGATGTTGAGGAATAGTCAACACTTAAATGAAGAAATAAGACAACTTAGCTACACACTTCCCAATAATCCTGATCCCTACCCAATAAACCATGATTATGAAAATAATTTTGAGAAACCTAATGACAATAGGGATCCAATTTTAGGTAGCCATCACTTAGACTCTCCCAATGAGACACGGCCACTAGAGGATAACGATCATAGTGATTATCCACCAGAATTATATTGCAGTCAAAAGCAAGGGAAGATGGTATCTCTTGAGGACCTTGACCCCAATGACAGTATTCTCCTTAACCCTACCAACCCAGGTCAAGGTTGTATTATTCCTATCACTTCCCTTATTAATTATTTGGTGGAACCCCATTCTACCCATAGTGAGCCTACTCCTGACCCTCTACTTAGGGAATCAACACCTATCATTCAATATCTTGAGGATTCAAATGCACCTAATGAAGGTGACCCTAAGGGAATAGAGGATGATCAATTCTGGTCTCAGGGATATGAAGAGTCTAATTCAGAGGATGAGGATGCCCCAATAGAGGAACCTGGACTGAAAATCTGGAGTGAATCACAGGAGAATTATTTATCATTTGAGGATTTAGCTCCAGAGGATAGAAATAATATGATTAAATCAATATTCCTCCTTTCTTTTGAGAGTCATCCTCCATCAAAATAGGAGTTGATATTACAGGAGGACAAACAAAATAATGAGAAGTCTATGGGAGACTCTCGGCGAAAAAACATGTCATTTGAGGATTTATACCTCGAGAACAATAACGAATTCAATGATATAGGCTTCCTCCAAAATATTAAGACTGATCCTCCATTAGAAATAATTGAAGATACTGATCCAACTCCTAATGAATCACATATACACCCCGACAAATATTTAAGTGAACCAAACGAATTTGGGGATGAGCGGAATGATAATTATTACATTTTGACCCTACCATCAAAAAGTTGTAATTTGGAGTCTACCCTTGATTCAAATATGACTCCGATCATTAATGCTAGGTAGGATAACTTGAAGTTGCCTACAACTATTAGGGAGTGTACACAATCAGAATCATTGTTGGAATTGGACCTAACACCAACTAAGCCCTCATTGGACTTAACCATTACCTTCCAACACTATAAACAACCCTTATACTCCCTAACCGATCCTTGGCTCAGATCTTTGCTCATGTACATTCTTTCTAGAGACTATATCAGGCCAATACATCCTAGGGTAGAATGGCAAGTATGGATTGATGCTTGTACTTTCATAGAGTCCTCAGCTGTCCTATCCATTCCTTCCCGGTGCCGAGAATAGGCACTTCCACCAAATAATCCACACAACTTCCTTTTGACCAACGTCATCCTTAATAATGCCTCGTAAATAAAAGTCTGTATCGTGTTGTGTTGATTGAAAAAGAAACAAAAACAAGAAGAAATAAAATAAAAAAGAGAGAGAGAGAGAGAGAAAAGAAGAAGAAAATGAAGAAACAGAAAGAAGAAAAAGAAGAAATAGTTATATTACCAAAAAAAAAAGTCCAAGTGTATGATGTAACACTGTTTCTGAGGCAGCAAAACACCTATCGCGTTCCACCAAATATGACCCATACCTACCTTCTAGTATTTCTGATTGCCTGAATGCTGGTTGAGAACTCTAACTTAGTTGTAGAGTTATTAGGACTTTAATTGAAGTGTGGATGCCATGTGAGGCCACCAAATAGTGAGTACAATTTCTAAATCTGGCGAGATTCGTGATCTCAGAAGAAAGAAAAGAGAGAGTGCCCAGGAACATCAAGAGAGCACAATTGTGTAGCCTCTCTCAGAGTTGAATTGTCTAATAGTCTAGAGAGCTAAATTCTGCAGTACTAGACTATATGTAGCACCAGATGAGTATGTGCCACCAAATACAAATCCATTCAACTCAATATCTCCTACCTAAGCTAAACACCGAGGTCAAGTTACAGATTATCGTCTGCTTTATCCTCGAGGGAAGTAGTTGCCTATCTCGACAGAAATTTTTGCCAAGGGTGATGTATGAACTCCCAATGCAAATAAGCTCTTTCACTTGGATCTTTTACCTAAGCTATCAGCACTTCACATTTTTCTGGATTTCTAAAGTTTTGAAGTAAGAAAAGAAGAAATCTTCTGATTACTTCTATTATTTTCCATTTTTTGCTAGGGACTAGCAAAACTTAGGCATGGGGGTATTTGACGAGTCCATTTTAATGTACTAATGTTACACCTAAGTAACTTTAATTATGTCTTTTAGGTTTGTTAATAACTATATTAAGTTATAGAAGGTTTGCATGCATCATGATTTAGGTTTACATATACTCTATAACTCAATATGTTCTTTTCATGTGCAAGAAAAATAATTGGCAAAAGAATGAGGGGAAAAGGGTAAATTACCCTTTTTCAAATCACCGACGGCTGTTCTTTTCCCCATTCTCCAGGGACCCTCAACAGCCACCCGCTAGAGATAGTTAAGGGATTTGAAAATCCCTTAACTCTCGGAGGCGCAACGGAAAAGTTAGAAAGAAGAGGGAGCAAAGGAAAGGGCTTCACCGAAGGGTTCTTCTTCCTCCCCGTGGGGGGATATCCTTCCTCTCCACTGTGGAGAGAGTATGCACTCTGGAGAAGGCGCACCACCTCCTCCTGCCCTAGCCACGCCACCGCGCCATCGCCCTCCCAAGAGCCCGCAGGGGTAGCATCGCCCCCCCGCAGGCTCTCTGCCCTTGCATGCCCATAGGGCTGCTCCCATACTGCCTGTAGGCAGTTCTCCAGTCCACCGCGTGCACACGCGCCCCTACAGCCACACGTAGCGTGCAACCGCGTGCCTCCCTACCTTTCCAGCACACCAAGCCCTCCAGTGCCCCCTGCTGCAGGCACTCACTCCACCTCTGCCTGCACCGCAGGTGCTGCTCCGCACCTTCTAAGCCCCACAGGTCAGCCTCCCTTCAGCGCCTCCATTGTCCCAGCAGGCACCGCACGCCAAGATCTTCAGAGCCGCCTCAAGCCAGCGCCTGGTGCTCCCCTCGCCTCCAGCGAACCGCAGCGCGTGCACCGCTCATCCAGTGCCTGCCCCTACCCGGCTCACCGCTTCACCAATAGCTCGCGCTTCTCCACCCCGTAGGTGCGCCCGCAAGCCCCACTGCAGGCAGCGCGCTCCAACACTCATCTGTAGGAGCACCAGCGCACACACGCCTGCACACCAGCGTACTCAAGCCTGCATGCCACCAGCCACAGGCACTGCCGCAGCACCTCTGCCTTCTTGTTCAACAGGTTGGAGCTCTGGCCACCTCTGCCGGCCACCTCCAGCCACCTCCATCGCCACCGCTGCCACCACCAGAGAGCCCTCGACCTCGCCATCCTTTTGAGCCTTGCAACAGCCCCGCGGTGCTCTCTCTCTCTCGCAAGGAGGAGAGAGGAGAAAAGCCCTATTTTGCACCAATTAAAATTTACATTCAATGCCATTGCCAGCTATTTTGATTTTTTTTATTAGTATTATATTACGGCAGACTTGGGTTCGAACACTCATAGTTCTTTATAATTGCATGGTATTGATATTAACTAGTTTAAAGATTGATTTTGGGCTCAACTTAAGTACTAATTGTCTTTAGTACACATCACGTGAAAATTGGATGAATTCAACCTAAATTTATTGAGGATTTCTGTGAGGGAAAACTGCACTTATACCCTTATCTTTTTAAGTTATTGCAAATTACTTTCCTTCACATTTTAAGTCAGATTTGAATAGGGATTTCGCACTATCCGAAATAACATTAAATAATTAAGTATTGATTGCATCATTGCCTCCCTGTGGACACGACCCGCTCTTCTGTGAGTGGTTATTTTCATTGTTTTTGATTAGTCGATTTTTCCACCACTTAAATACTATAATGCTAAGCGAAAAGTCATCTATCACATGCCACCAAGAGTTTGGCAGCGATTACATGCCTTACAATATGTCTGTGAATCTGCAAATAAAGTGGGCCAATAAAACCAGCATTGCAAAATTTTTGCAGCGGTCTTTTGACCATAAAAATGACCACCACAAGCCTGGTCATGACAAAAAGAGAGGATAGAATCAATCTCAGAAGAAGTAACACAACGCCTAATGATTTGATCATTACAGAGTCGAAAAAGATACGGATCTTCCCAGAAATAGTATTTGGCTTCTGATTTGAGTCATGATTTGTGATTCTCATCCTAGTCTGGCAGGAATTGATGTGTAACCAAATAGTTAACAATATCTACATACCAAGGGAGATATGAAGATATAGTCAAAAGATGTTCATCAGGAAAGTGCTTAGTAATTGGAGGAGATGATTCAATAGTATCAGAAGGAAGGCGGGAAAGGTGATCAGCAACAATATTCTATCATCCTGCCTTATCACAAATTTCTAGGTCAAACTCTTGCAAAAGCAAGATCCATCTGATCAACCTAGGTTTTGTGTCCATTTTTGATAGAAGGTGTCAGATAGCTAAGTGATCAGAGTACACAATGATTCGAGATCCGAGTATATAAGATCTGAACTTTTCTAATCCAAATACTATTGCCAGTAATTCCTTTTCTATAACTGCGTAATTCCTTTGTGTCTCATTCAAAGTTTTACTAGCATAGTAAATTACTACCAGATTCTTCTCAATTTTCTGTCCCAAAATCACTCCAATTGCATAATCTAATGCATCACACATGATCTCAAATGGTAAATCCCAATTAGGTGGTTGCAAGAACGAAGCCTGTGTAACTCTGTCTCTCAATGTTTCAAATGCAGAAATACACTCCACTCATCTCAAAAGTAGTAACCTTTGTGAGGAGGTTTGTGAGTGGTCGGGAAATCTTTAAAAAATCAAGTATAAATCTTCTATAAAATCCCACATGCCCGAGAAAAGATCTAATACCTTTGATCGAGTCAGGAATTAGAAGATTTGTAATTTGATTGATCTTAGCTCGATCTACCTGGATACCTCACTCATACACAAGGTGGCCAGGTACAATGCCCTCTGGAATCATAAAATGGCTCTTCTCCTAACTAAGGACAAGGTTCACTTCTATACATCTCTTAAGAATCTTTGACAAATTATCCAGACAAATATCAAATGTTTCCCTGAAGACTGAAAAATCATCCATAAAAACCTCCATATATTCACCCACCATTTCAGTAAAAATAGCTAACATGCAATGCTGAAAAGCCACAGGTGCGTTGCAAAGCCCAAATGGCATTCTTCGGAAAGCAAAGGTTCCGAAGGGTCAGGTGAAAGTTATTTTCTCTTGATCTTCGGGATAGATTGCTACTTGATTATATCTAGAGTAACCATCTAAAAAGCAGAAGAACCTATTACCAGCTAATCTCTCAAGGATTTGATCAATGAATGGCAAAGGAAAGTGGTCCTTCTTTGTAACTGTGTTAAGCTTGCGATAGTCAATACAAACCCGCCACAAATTTGCAATTCGTGTGGGAATGGTTTCTCCAGATTCAGTCTTAATTATGGTGAGTCCTGCTCTTTTAGGTACCACTTGAATTGGACTCACCCAAGGGCTATTAGATATGGGATATATAATATCAGCATCTAGCCACTTGATTATTTCTTTCGACCTCCTTTAAATTCGGATTTAGACGTCTTTGAGGTTTTCTTGAAGGTTGTGCCCCATCTTCAATATAGATGCGATGAGTACAAAAATTGGTGCTAATCCCAGTGAGATCATGTAAAGTCCACCCAATTGCCTTCTTGTGATCTCATAGAACCTTGATCAATTTTGATTCTTGTGATTCAGAAAGATAAGAGTTGATAATTACAAGATATGCTTAATTAGATTCAAGATAAACATATTTAAGGTTATCAGGCAATGGTTTCAATTCTAATGCAGGAGTAGAATCAACAGTAGGATTTGGGGTACGATTTTTGACTGCAAAAAGTGAATTAAATGAGACATGAAATTCAGATTCAGGATTGAGTATAGGTTCTGATAATAGGGTTTCGTTTTGAAGGTATGAGATATCAAAAGATGTGCTCTCTAGTTTTAAGGAACTAATGTCATCCTCAAAAACTGCAATAGATCTGATTTCCTCAATCCAATTGCAATCCAATCCTCTAGAAGCTCTAAATATATCCAATTTAATTGTCTTCTCCCCAACTCAATCTTTCCAGATTCACAATCTATGTTGGCCTTTGCAATGGCCAAAAAGGGTCTCCCTAAAATAATTGGGGTATCTCTAATGTGTTCGGGTACTTCCATATCAAGTACAATAAAATCCACTGGAAAATAAAAATCTCGAACTCTTATAATTACATCCTCCAACATTCCTTTAGGTGACTTGATAGATCTATCGGCTAATTGTAAAGTCACATTCAGAGACATAAGGTTTTCCACTTGGAAATGTTTTACCAAAGATGAAGGAATGAGGTTAATAAATGCTCCTAAATCTAGGAGGACTCTATCAAAGCACTGGTCCCCAATTTATAGGAAATAAATGGAGATCCTAGATCTTTCTTTTTCAAAGGAAGCATAATCGAAATGATAGAGCTCACATGCTTTGAAAGTACCACAGTGCTTCCTTTCTTTAGCTTACGCTTAGGTGTACACAACTCCTTAAGAAATCTTGCGTAAGTCAGAATGTGTTTGATAACATCTAGGAGTGGAATATTAATGTGTACCTATTCAAAAATTTTAATTAAATCCTCATCTAATATAACATGTTTTTGTTTCCTAGTCTTCTTCAAAGCTTCACGAAATGGGACTTGGATTTCCTGTTCTACTGAGATATTTCCTGGATCTTGCAAATTAGCGGGAATTGTGGGATCGGGTTCTGCACCTCTTACAGATGTAGAAACAAGGGTTATTCTAGATGTACTAGGGTCTTGGGATAGGTTCCTTGGATAAACTGGATCCCTAGTGGAAGTTTCACGGCGGGTTGTAACAGAGTTAATACCCGCATGTGAAGAGGAAGCTGATGAAGAAGATGCTTGTTGATTCTGGAAAGATGAATTAGAGATTAAAGGTTGATTTAAAAATGATTGTTGTTGATTAAGATACTCATAATCATGATTAGTAGAGGGTGGATTCGGATTTTGATTCAGATTTTGATTCAGGGGTAATTGATTAAGGAAATGGACATGTCCCTAATTCAGATTTTGAACTCCTGGGTGTTGTCTCTACTGGATATTCCTATGCTTTGGAACTAGCTGGAATGGAAGAGCCCCTAGCTGACGAGATTCAGCTAACTACGTGATTTGGCCCCTAAGATCAGCTAATTCTACCAAACATTGCCGTTGGGCTTCAGCAAGAGCCTCAGCATTCTGTCACTGGCTCTCAGTCACAACTCACAAAATCTGGTCGAGCTGCAAATCTCTATTTGGCCCTGCGAGGTTTTGTGAACCTGCATAAAATGGCCTCACATTAGATTGATAAAATGACAATGTAGGCGGGTTTTGCTTTGTTTGAGTCGGATATGATGTTCTTTGTGAATGGTCAGACCAAGAGAAATTAGGGTGATTACGCCATCCAGGATTATAGGAGTTAGAATATGGGTTTTATCTTGGTGCATATCCCTGAATGGCATTCAAATCTAAAGGATAAGGCATGTTTTCCACAAAAATAGGAGGTGGGGAAAGAGGCGGGAAAGATTGTGGGACAAAGGTCCCTCCTTGAGTTAGTGTAGGAGTAGATAGAAAACCCAAGGAAGATGGATCTCTAGAATCCAGATTATTCACAAATTCCCTCCCTGTGGGAATTTGCGAAACAGGTAAGTGCACGGGATTTTGCATAGGAAGTAGAGGTGTAAGAGTTTTCATTACATTTCGGACCTCATCAAGATGCTTTGCTACGATGTCGACTTTTCCACTTTTTCTACAATAATCTCTAAATCCTTGGAACTGGATGAATTACTGATCTCATGAATGCCCTTATGCAGATTTTGATGTGCTATATTAGTGCCCCGCATGAATTGCGACATAGATGCACTATTGATCAAGTTTTCCGCCATCCCTTCAAATAATTCTGAAGCGGATTTTGCGTCGCCATTTAGAAAATTCCCTCCACAAGAGGCATCGACTAGATTGCGAATGCCTTCTTGCAATCTATAATAAAAAATGTGCATTAGTTGCCAATGAGGGATGTCGTGATGTGGGCATTTCCTTTATAATTCATGAAACCGTTCCCACGCTTCATGAATTGGTTCTCCTTGATTTTGTGTAAAAGTGATGATAGCTCGCCTTAAAGCATTGGTGCGACCAATAGGAAAGAATTTCTTCAAAAATGCAGATTCAAGTTCATCCCAAGTTGAGATTCGTCTTGCAATAGTTCTATACCAATATGCAGCTTTATCTTTAAGGCTAAAAGAGAACATTTTCATTAGTAGGATTTCCCTATTTTGATTTCGAGGTCCAAGAGTTTAAGATAGATTTTTAAGATCTTCAATATGTTGAAATGGATCTTCGGATGCAAATCCATGAAAATGTGGGATTAGACCTATAATATTTGGCTTTAATTCTGGGTCATTTTCCCCAAAGGGAATCCTAACATTAGGCTCTACTTATGTATTAGATGGATTATAATAATCTCGAAGTAGAGGCCTAGGATGGGGGATTGGCAAATTAGGGATATCAAAACCCGCCTAAGGTTGAGGTGGAGGATGGGCTTGTAGATTTTCCAAATTATTAAGAGCAATCGTCAATAGATTAATTTGGCGATTCTGCTCGAGCATTGAAAGATTCTAGTTCAGGAGTGCCTCATGAATATCAAAAGGCGGCATCTCCCCCTGACCAGAAGAGGAAGGGATCTCGAGATTATGGTTCTACAATTGATCCATAGAATCAAATGCAGAAAAAATAGATGAATTAGATGAAAAATTTATTGGTTGCTTAGTTGCAACCAGTTTAGCAATACCTGTCAACAGAGTTACAAGAGGCGATTTCAAGGATCACCTTCCGTGCATAAAACATAAAAAAATATGCAAAGGCACACTTATGCCACTAAAACAACGGCAACAAGACCCGCAAAACATCACGAAAAAGCGGGTTTTTCTCTTCTTTCAAAGGAAAGAAGAGAGTTCTAGAATACGCAAAATACCTTGGATGCAAACAAGTATAGTATCAGTATCAAAATACATGTCCTAAACCCATGTCTACGCAACGGTGTATCCTTAAAGCTCAAAGGCCTAAGGTCTAGGATCAAGATCGCTCACTACTAGCTCCCCAGGGCTCTAGTAGTGAGATAGGCTTATTGATCTTCGACCAAAGCCCTAAGAGGTGCAAAAAGGAGAGATAGAAAAATAAGACTCATGTGACTTTAGTGATCGCACTGTGTGCGCGATAGCATGCAACAAACGATAGCGATAAAACCCACATGCATTCTGCAAACATATTTAAGTCACAAATTTTATTATCCTCTTTTTTTTACTTAATCTTTTTCACAAAAATGAAAGAAAGAAGTAAAGTGACCACTTTTTAAGTATTTTCAGACAAAAATATGGTCTTTTTATTAACTCCAAGATAAGGATCTACACGATTTTGCACGTATTTTCCCACTGATGCGAGAAAATACTCCAAGACTGTATTTTATTTATGCGTGTTGTAGTATAGTGGTGAGTATTCCCGCCTGCCATGCAGGTGACTCAGGTTCGATCCTCGGTAACAGCGCCATTAAAATGGTCGTTAACTTTCTCAACTAGTTAATTAAGTTAATTATGCTTAATTATGTGCAAAATAAAGTAACTTAGGTCAACTTGAATTCATGTCAATTGAGTAGTATAGGGTCAAGTTAACTTAACATTTTAGATTTTAGCTTTTTTTAACTAGTCGAGTCCAGGTCGTTCACTGGGAGGCATAACTTAACTTAAATTCGCCATTAAATCCTAAGCTACTTATTTTATTATTGAGAATTATAATTAAATTTACTTTAAGAATATGAATTTTGCTTAAGGATTTTCAATTGAAAAGCATGCAAAATTCCTTAAGGAAAACATATTTGCGCATATGATTTGCTACTACAAGCAAGTAAACATGTTTATTTCTTTAATTCTTCTTATTTACAAGAGATTAAGGCAAGAAAAGAGGAGTTCAAATGAATATGTGCCTTATTACATCATTTATGATCAAAAGAAATTAGTAGAGTACAAAAAATTAGATGTCTTAAAAAGATATCAGACGTCTTCAGCACTATTCCTTCTTCTCTGTCTTTAGCCTTCATCTTATTCTACCTTCTCTCTCTCTCTTCTTTTCTCTTTACGTTTCAAGCAAACTCTTCTTTAACATCTCTTCTTCGCTTTCTTTTCTTTCTTCTTATCATTTGCATTTCTTTTGCCTGTTTACCTCTCCTCTATTTCTCTTTTTTTTTATTTTATTCAACCATGCGAGTGCTTCTCTTCTTCTTTTCTTTTGCAATTGAGCTGAACCGAACTGAATTTAACCCAAGATCTGAACCAAAAATTTAGTTTTATGGTTGGCAGCTCAAATTGGATGGGGATGCACAGCACCCCTCTCAGGGTGGAACCAGACCCTACTGGGTCTCAGCCTAGTTTTTATTGGGTTTGGTTTATTTCCGATTCAGCATAGTCCCTAGCCTCTCCGACCCACAGCCTCCTAGGCCCATGGTAGATCTCGAATAACTTGTGTTAATATGGTGAAATTATCGTTGAAGTGAGTATAATGGTTAACCTAAATCGAGTCTAATCATCTTTCACAAAATTTATTTTTAACCTGGCCTACTTAATTTTATCTTGGTTACTTTTAGGCCCGGGGTCGATCTTAGGTGGCAGGAATTAAAGGTGAATAAGTTTCTACGCCTTTCCCAAAACGTATCTCTTCCGTGTGTTTATTATGTTTTTGGTTTTTTTTTTATTTAAGATTTTTTTGTTGATAATATTGTCCTTGAGGTACACCCTCAAAATCAACTTCTTGGCTTTGAGCCAACTTAGGGTTTCCAAAAAATTGGTCCTGCTATTTGCAAGACTGAGTACCTGCAAGAGAAGGATTATCTTTTCTCTTTTACTCTTTTTTTTATCTTTTTAATAGCAGGAAACAAAAGAGAAATTACAACAAGGTAGGTTGCTTGTAGATAAAGGAATACTTAGCTTAATATGATAAATACAGTCTCTATATATATAGATATGTATATAATATATATATAGGGGTGGAGGTGGAAGTGGAAATGCAGTGTAGCACAGTGTCGAGTTGGTCCACGTCTAGTAAGACGCAACCAACAAGACGAAGTGCCACGTAGAGTGTAGGATGAATGTGTGGGAGTGTGTGAGGAGGCGCTTGCTTTGCATTAGTACCGAGGAATATCAGCAACTAGTGCAGATATTCCCGTAATATAATGCGCGGTGGAGTGACTAGTGCAAGGGCGTATGGATACAGTTAGGTGATGTGTATGTAAAGATATATATATTTATATATATGTATATATATATAGGGTTATAACTATATACGTATATATCAAGTTGTATATATATATATATATATATATATATATATATATGGATACATATATACGTGTACATATATATATTTATGAATATATATATATATATTTATAACTATATAGATATATATATATGTATAGTAATATATGTATATGTATATGCGTATATATATATGTATATCTATATAAATATATTTGTATATATGTATATATGTATGAATAAATATATATATATATATGTATGTATATATGCTTATATATAGTTGTATAGGTATGAATATGTATATGTATGTATGTATACATATATATATATATATTTAGGTATATAAGTGAATGGATATATATATGTATATATGTATGTATGTGTAAGTGTGTACAAGTGAGTGTGTGAGTGTGCGAGTGTGTATGTGTACGAGTGTGTGTGTGTATGAGTATGGGTGTGTTTGCTGGCAGGTGAGTGTGAGAGAGCAGGCAGAGTTAAGTCGTCTGGCGGGAGTGTCCGCCGTCTGACCTCGTAGGAGCGCGGGGGCACAATGGCTTCACGTGGGCACTGGAGGGAACAAGTGCGCTGTCTCCGTGCGCTGGCGGGTGCGGGAGTACAGCACAGCACACTGTGTAGCGCAGCGCATAGCACTGCAGGCAGGAGCGGGCACGGGTGCAAACACGGGTGACCGGCTGGAGTAGGTTGTGGGCAAGGAGAGAGAGCGCTATGCCACTGGCTAAGTGAGAAACAAGCCGGTGGCTACAGTGTCATGCTGAGAGGTGTGAATAGTGGCTACAGTGCCGCACGGGAGCGGGCGACTGATAGCGGCTGGTTCTGCATGCACTGGTGTGCTGGGAAGTGCCTGCGCGCGTGGGGAGAGCTTGCGGAGGTCTGCTGGCGTGCGCGCAATGGCCTGCGCTGCTTCAGGCGTCCGTTGCTACTGCTGGAGCTTCCGAACTAGAAGCTCTGACAATGGCGATGAGGGCATTCGACGGTGAAATCAAATGGTGAAACCACCACGCCCACCTGCTCACGATGGAGCTGGGTGGTGGTGGAACGCACAGTGGTGGTCGTGGGACCACTGTGAGCTTTCTCCTGCCCGCAGTGTGTCTCTTCAGTGAGAAGAGATACTTCTTATGGAGAGGGAGAGGGGCGGAGGTTGGCCTGACAGTGGAGGAAAGTGTCTGAAGGTGGTGTGTGCTCAAGCTTCCCGGCGTAAGGGAGAGGACAAGGCTTTTTAAAGAAGAAGGAGCCTGCCAAAGCCATGCTGCTGGTGTTGCATGTCCAACCATGCTGCTGGTGGAGGAGAGGTGCGAAGAGGTGCATGTCACATGCCCTGCAGCCGCGAGAGGGAGAAGAATTCAAAGTCAAAATAAGAAATGAAGATGGTGAATTGTAATGCAACCCTTGACGAAGATGTTAATTAGATGGCCAATTATTCGTATTCTCCTCCCCTCTCAATAAATGCACGCATGTGCTAACTTACAAATGCAACTATAGTTACATAAGATACAATGGTAATGCTAGGAAATAACACAAGATGGCATAATTATTGGTGTATTTTTGCTGTGCAATCATACCCCCATGCCTATCTTTTGCTAGTCCCTAGCAAAACATTTTGTATTGTATTTAGAAATGATCTTAAGCTTAAGATTTTCTTTTGAGGTGACATGGGTGTGTTTATTTGTTGGATATTGTGAGAACCAATTGCAGAGAAGACTACCAGTACTTTAAGTCTTACGTGACATAAACCATCTCTCGACTAACCTGGACTCTTGATATTTAAACCTTAAGTACGATTTCCAGGACTCAGAAGGTTTTTGCTGTACTCGAGAGCTCAAGAGATTATGGTTTGTGCATAGTGAAGGATCAAGGCTGACTAGATGAACATTAAGACTCAAGCCTAGGGTTTCATGAATCTTTAAGTGCAGGTTCGTCCCAGTTTCAGCTCATGTCTTCGGATTGACCCTTAAAAGGATGGCGGAAAACTCAACTCCCATTTTATTACATTTGTGGCTCAAAGAATATATGGTAGAAATAGGGTATTTGTAACTTGCCCTAATAAACTTTTTAGGGAGAAGAATTTACAGACATCTGTGAGATGTATTGAGTTATTTGCACAGATTTTTTTTTTTTTTTGAAACAAGAGTCAGTATATCTTTTACAACTTTATTTGAAGGAGCATACTTTTTGGGTGGGAGAGTTCCTTTTTGGTAGAAAGAGTTTCTCCTAGACACAAGACTAAAGCCTGGGATAAAAAGTCTACCTACGCGCACAGGTAAGGACCCCACCTTCCCTAATGAACACTAGGGTTGGATCTTATGTTCACCTGGTCTTTCTTGATATGTGTAGTGTAAACCAAGATTACTTAGGCTCTCGAGTAGAAGCAAACCAACGGATCCTGTATTGATGTCTCAGGTACAAGAATATGTCCTTAGTTAGGAGAGATTCCAATCTATCTTGCCAATGCTCAAGTGAATTAAGTCGAGCCTGAGCGAATCAAGCTTCTGTGGCCTGGAAAGTCTTTCAAATCAGTGGTTGAATATCCATAAACACTTATTGTATTTTATGTTTCAGCCTTCAGATCATTACTAAACACCTTTTTTTTTTCTGAAATCAAACATAAGTGCTAGTATTGTAAGAAAAAAAAATGAGAGTACTAGACGAAACAAGAATGCAGAAATAAAAAAGTAGAGAGAAGCGATGGGGTAGTAGAAGAGAGTTTTTTTTTTTTGCTATGTACATATTTATAGATGGATGGAAGCTGCATAATACCATATAATACCCAGATCCTATAGATGCCTATCCACCTCCTCATTCCAAACAATGCTATGTCCTCATATGCATGCAGGGTAGAGGAAGGTGCGAAGATCGGGAGACGAGAGCTGACGTGCAAGGCATATAGCAGGGTGGTAGGGTGGGTGGATGGTGGGTGGTGAAGTGAAATGACATGGAGTGTGTATGTGGAGGAGTGTTGCTGGGGTGCCTCCTAACGAGCGCTGAATTTAACGTCCCCAGCTGGACTCAGAGTGAGGCATGAAATTAGTTACCCTCCAGCAGGGTAACAGTTTCACCAACGGGGGCAGGTTCATAAGTAAGATAGGGTTTTAAACTCTGCCCATTGACCAAAAATTTATGCCCAGATTTGGGATCTTCAATTTCAACAGCCCGTTGGGAAATGGTCTCGAGACTAGGAAGGGACCAATCCATTTGGACTTCAATTTCCCTGGAAAGAATTTGAGTCGGGCATTGTAAAGCCAAACTTGCTGAGATGGCTCAAATTCTTTCGGCCGAATTCGGCTGTTGTGAAAAGCCTTAGTGCGTTGCTTGAAAGTTAAGGCAGAATCATAGGCTTCACGATGGAACTCTTCCAGCTCTTGGAGTTGGAGTTTCCTTTCTCAACCATACAAGTCTGGGTCGAGGTTACATTGGTGAACCACCCAATAAGCGCAGTGCTCCAGCTCCACGAGCAAATGACAAGGCTTCCCGTAAACGATTCTATAAGGAGACATACCTAGGGGAGCCTTGAAGGCGATCCGTTACGCCCAAAGTGCGTCAATCAGCTTGTCAGACCAATCCTTACGGTTAGGCCGAACCTTTTTCTGGAGAATTTGCTTGATTTGCCTGTTCAACACCTCAGCCTGGCCGTTCGTTTAAGGATGATACAGAGATGCGATACGATGGTGGACTCCATATTTCCTCAGAACTGTCCAAAAAGAGGCATGGGTAAAATGACTTCCTCCATTCGAGATAATAGCTCGAGGGATCCCAAAGCGTGCAAAAATGTGGTCTTTGACAAATCGAGTGGATATGACATGGTCAACATGGCTCGTGGGAATAGCCTTGATCCATTTCGAATCATAATCAATAGCAACGAGGATGTATTCGAAGCCATTGGAAGGAGGAAAGGGAGCCATGAAATTGATTCCCTAAATGTCGAAGATTTCAGCAGCTAGGATGGGTTGCAAGAGCATCATGTCACGACGTGACATTGACCCTAACGACTGGCACCTAGTGCAATGTTTGGCATAATTGTGTGCATCTTGGTGAAGGGAGGGCCAAAAGAAGCCACACTACAACAACTTGGCTGCAGTTTTCCTCCCAAAGAAATGGCCTTCGCAGGCCTAACCGTGGTAGAAGGATAGCACACTGGGGAATTCACTGTCAGGAATACGGCGACGGATGATCTGGTCAGCACCTATTCGAAAAAGTAGTGGATTATCCCAGAAATAATACTTTGCTTCTGCAATGAGACGCTCGCGCTAGTTTTTAGGCTAGCCACGTGGAAGGGAACTCGAAGCAAGGTAATTGGCAATGTCGGCATACCAAGGTCCACTTGCCACATTAATTGCTAATAGGTGCTCATCGAGAAAAACCTCATTGATCGGCAGGGTAAGTCCAATGTGGTCAGGGTCCAGTCTTGAGAGATGATCAGTGATAACATTCTGGACTCCAGCCTTATCACGGATCTCAATGTCAAATTCTTGGAGCAGAAGGATCCAACAAATCAGTCTATGCTTGGCATCCTTCTTGTGCATGAGATGGCGAATGGTCACGTGGTCAGTGAATATAATAACATGCGAGCCCTGAAGGTAAGAGTGGAATTTCTCCAGCTCGAAGATGACCGCTAGTAGTTCTTTTTCAGTGGTTGTATAATTACGATGGGCCTCGTCCAAAGTCTTACTGGCGTAGTACACCACGAAGGGGTGTCTATCGCGTCTTTGTCCCAGGATGGCTACGACTGCAAGGTCGGAAGCGTCACACATTAGTTCAAAGTCGAGGGACCAATCAGGTGGCTGGAGAACAGGGGCCTTGGTGATAGCATCACGCAGCTGCGTGAATGCCCGTATGCAGTCGGGGCCCATATCAAAGGGTACCTCAATCAATAGGAGATGAGTTAAAGGTCTAGAAATCTTGGAGAAGTCTTTGATGAATCTCCTATAGAAACTAACGTGTCCCAAGAAGGAGCCGATTTGTTTGGTAGAGCCAGGCACAGGTAAATCAGAAATTACATCAAGCTTAGCTCTATCAACCTTGATACCCCTATCAGAGATGATATGCCTGAGAATAATTCCCTCGTGTACCATAAAATGACCTTTTTCCCAGGAAAGCACGAGGTTCACATCAATACATCTCCGAAGGATACGGGTCAGGTTGGCAAGACAATCATCAAAAGAGGGTCGAAAGACCGAAAAGTCATCCATGAAAACCTCAAGAAAGTCACCCACCATGTCATGGAATATCGCCAGCATACATCTCTGGAAAGTTGCTGGTGCGTTACAAAGTCTGAAAGACATCCTTCTTAATGCGAAGGTGCCGAAGGGGCAGGTAAAGATGGTTTTCTCTTGGTCCCGGGGGTCAATTGCCACCTGGTTATATCCGAAGAATCTATCCAGGAAACAAAAAATTTTATTTCCCGCTAACGGCTCCAGGATTTGGTGAATATAAGGTAGCAGAAAGTGATCTTTCTTAGTTGCAGCATTAAGTTTCCTATAATCTACACACACTCTCCAAGATGTAGGAGTGCGTGTAGGAATGGATTCGCCCCTGTCATTGATACAGATGGTGAATCCTGCCTTTTTGGGCACAACATGAATCAGGCTCACCTAGGGGCTATCGCTAATCGGGTAGATTATACCCGCATCCAACCACTTAATAATTTCCTTTTTAACGACCTCCTGCATGTTAGGGTTGAGACGTCGCTGCATCTCGCGGGAAAGTCGAGCCTCCTCCTCCATATATATACGGTGAGTGCAATAGGAGGGGCTAATGCCAGTTAAGTGTGATAAGGACCATCCAATGGCTGCCTTGTGTTCCATAAGGACCTTTATTAGTTTGCACTCGTGCTCCCTGGTCAATTTTGAACTAATGATTACAGGGAGCATTTCATTTGGTCCCAAGAAAACATACTTAAGCATATTAGGCAGCTCTTTCAGCTCGGGAGAGGATGGTGAAAGATCTGGCATTTCTTGGGATGAGAGTGTCCCAAGCGGATTAGAAGAAAACAAGGCGGGAGGAAGAAGTTGGCCCTCAGATGGGCCAAGAAGAGGGGCATCTTGGATTGATGGATCCAAAAAGGGATAGCCCCAGTGAGCAGTATTTGGGCTCAATGTCCCAGTGTGGAGTTGCAATTCCGCCTGATTTTGTAGGAAAGAAAGGGCAATCCGATCTTAAGAGTGTGGACCGGCGGTGAGTAGCCTGAATATGACTCAGACCATGAGGTATGGGAAGCAGAGAAAACCTCGTCAGAAGTCTGGTCAGGCAAAGGTACGGGAAAAGGGAGGGATGGGGGAACGTCATAATATGTGTCGGTCAGGCAATCGTCAATGTTTAAACGCAATCCACAACAGTCAAAATAGGTCCCTATTCGTCCGATACACGCGTTGACGGCCATGTCCTCGTCAGATGTGTCATCCTCGATGCAATCGCAATCAAAGTCCTTGGCTACCTTGAAGATGTTAAGCTTTAGCTTCTCAGATCCAACGGCAATCTAAATATAGCCCGACTCGCAGTTGATATGGGCACGGGCTGTGGCCAAGAAAGGTCAACCAAGGATGATTGGACAATTAGAAAGTGAGCTAGGAACTTCCATATCCAAAATAAGAAAGTCAATAGGAAAACAAAGACTGCTGACCCTAACCACCACGTCTTCCACCACACCCTTTGATATTTTGACAGAACGATCTGCCAACTGCAACGTGACAGGGGTGGGTTTCAGATTTCCTAAGGCAAATTTCTCGAGCATGATGGTTGGTATAAGATTGATGGAAGAACCTAGATCAAGCAGAGCACGGTTAAAATTGCAGCCTTGGATGCTACAAGAAATAAGCGATGTGCCTGGATCTTTCTTCTTTGGTGGTAGACTTGACAGTATAGCACAACTCGCATGAGGTGAGAGAACCACCGGATTCTTTATTTTCTTTGACTGTCACCTGGGTGTAGTGTAGTCTTTGAAAAATCGGGTGACAGTAGGTATGTGGTCGATAGCCTCTAACAGGGGTACCTTGATTTCAACATCCCTGAATAAATTACGTAAGTTATCAAAGGTCTGCGTATCCTTTTTCTTGCCTTTTGGCTCCATCAATAGAGCCTCAGGGAATGGGACTTATTCTGGCACTAGTTTAGGTGTATCGTCCACACGAGAATGCGGTGCACATCCTGAATGAGAGGGCGATGAAAAAGATGGGCCAGGATCAGGTCGAGGTAGATCGATAGTTTGCTTACCGCTCCTCGTAGTAATCGCATTGGACGTTGTGGGTCCAGTAGGATCATAAGGCAGAGGAGGGTTCGCAATGGGGACATAAGGGTGAGGTACTGCAGCGGGATTAGCCTGGAATCCCGGACGAATGCTCGATGCTTGCAAAATTTGATGAACCTGCCCCTGAGAAGGTCGTACCTGTGGTTGAGGACCACGGGGTACGAAATTTCGTGGGTTGGGAACAGGTTGGGCTGGAAGAGTGCCCTGAGATCGAGTCGCCATGCGTAGTTGACTGATCTCAGCATTCTGCTACACCAATTGGTGCTGAAGAGAGGTCATGTTCTCTTCATGGTGCTTAGACATTTTCGTCATCATTCGCATCAGTTTATCAAGAGGACTTGATGCGTGTTCTGTTTGCGGTATGCAAGGACCCGATGGTGGATTAGCCCCAGGATTAGACTAGGCCCTTGGGATGACGGGTGAGGATAGTCGCATTGGCCCACCCGCGGGGTTTTGGCACTGCAGGTTGCTGGACCAAGCGAAGTTCGGATGATTTCGCCACCCTAGGTTATAAGTAGCAGAGAATGGGTTGTTCCCTAGGGCGCAAGCATCTTCTAAGCCAGAAGATGAATCTGAATGTAAATATGAATCTGAGCACACGGAAGCTTGGTCCTCCATGTCAAAATACTGGCTTGCAGAAGCCAGATCCACATGACTTACCAAATCGCTCAGCACGACGCTCGGTAAGGAAGATCTCATGGGGTTTTTGGGGATAAGCTTGGCATTGGAAGGATTAGGATTGTGATGGATCAGTGAGGTATAGGTTTTTTCCATAGAATGGGTGGGATTGGCCAGAAGCTCGTCCAGCTTCTTATGCACGACGGAGACTTCATCCAATTTTTGTGCGATAAGGCTAAGATCTGTGGGTGAAAGGGAGGGTCTCGTGTCAACTTCGTGAACATTATGGGGCAGGCTGGTCCGATTAAAGGAAACAATGGAGGCATTGTTCATTGAGTTTTCGCTCATGTTTTCAAATAATTCGAATGCTCCATTCTCGTCTTTATTCATGAAATTCCCTCCGCAGGAAGTATCTGCAATCTGCTTCAAAGTCTCATTTAGCTCATAATAGAAAATTTGGGCTATATGCCACTTAGGCATACCGTGGGGAGGACACTTTCGAAGGAGGTCATTATACATCTCCCAAGCCTCATGAAACTGTTCACCGTTTTGTTGTGTAAAGGAAGTTATAGCACGGTGAAGTGCATTGGTTCACCCGATTGGGAAGAATTTCTTGATAAATGCTGTCCGCATCCTTTCCTAAGAATGGATGGTTCTCCCAAGGGTGCGTAACCATTGCGACGCTTTATCCTGCAACGAAAATAGGAACATTTTCATGAGGATAATTGATAACCTGATGTTTCTTGGTTTAACTGTTTTAGCCAATCAGGTTAGGTCTTCCAAATAGAGAAAAGGATCTTCACTTGCAAGACCATGGAAGTGAAAGTTAATTAGGCCAATTACAATGGGTTTCAGTTCAAATTCATCCCCGCCCATGGGGACCCAAATTTATCCTATGGTCTCTGTAGCAGCGGGATTTTGAAAAGAGCTAGGAGATCTAGGCTCCTCCCATTTGGGAGGGTTCTGCATTTCCTCCAAGGTTTCCCTAATGGCTTCAATATGTTCATTATACATTTCCATTTGGGCTTGGAGGCAGGTTATGGGGTCCATGGATCCACCACCTGGTGGGTTTTGAGGGGGGCGATTTCCTCCCTTGGGATTTGGGGGTGGGCATGCAGTCATGTTTGTGGAGGAGGATGACGATTCGATTTCTTTTCTTCTAGAATTATCAGATAATTCAAACAATTCAGGGTTTTGTGACCTCCCAAACATGCACTACCGTAGAAAGAATTGGGGAGATAAGAAGGGAAAAGGGGATGAGAGAAATGACGCCGCAAAGGTACACCTGATGACAAATCAAGGCAATCAAAGTCCTAACCTCTACAATGTACCCTTAGACCTAAAGATCTAAGTTACCTGCTATCACAACCTACGGAACCAAATGCGAGCACCATGGAACCACTGGGCCAGATTGAAAGGTCGTTTGCCCCAGTCTTAAACACCTGATAGCTCGTGGGAACCCGCACCAACAAGTAGGTGCTACACATAGGTAGTTAGACCTCCAATCCTTAATACGGTTCAAGTTGCTACCAGTTTTTATTAGAGGCTTAGGATCAAGTGCTCCAGGAATGTGAAGGGCATTATATACGGGTAATGCCCAAGTGCGTTGATTTTTTTAAAGTGTGTAAACCAAGCATGCAACAGGGAAATCTCCCCAAATTGAAGTTTTAGTTGGTGAATGGTTTTTAGAATTTCAGCCTTAAGTAGTATGGATTTTAAGATTTCACTGAGTTACCAATTCAACCAATCTCCGGATTTTGAGAAAATACAAGTTTTTCTATGCCCAACAAACCCTTCTTCAATGTGAGTTGGTTAATGCATGCTAAAAATGCACTGGGCTTCCCTAGGTGGAAATTTCTATGTGTGGATGCATGAGTCAATTTTAGGTTAGTGTGAAAGGGAGCCAAAGCACTTCAATTCAAGTGCTCCCAATCACCAAAATGATGTTCCACACACAAGGCTCAACCACAAGATAATGTAAAGAAAATTAAAATTTTGGGGTTGAAATATTCGAGATCAAATCTTAGGTAGGTGAAAGGTTGTGCTGGGGTTGGAATCAACTCAATTCCAAGTCTCCCCACCAAAAAAATGTGATCTCGAATTGTGGATAAATGTGGCAAGGAGGGATGGCAAGCAATCTATTTAATCTTGCCTCAAAGAATACTTCACACGACGAAAGATTAAAGAATCAAGATTCTTAGATCTTCACTATGCGAAGCTTGGCGAGAAATCCTGGGGCGGTGGGGGTGATAGCAGACAATCAAGCAAGTGTTTTTTAATCCACTTGCCCCAAGAAATCCTAAGAAGTGTTTTTAGGTTTTTTTTTTATCTAGGTGACAAGTTAACCTAAGTTACTAATAGAGGGAGAGACCTACCTTTTCAGCAACGTGGGCGAAGCTCCAGTGCGACGTCGGCGACTTCACGCTCTCATTCACACCTTGGATCTACCCATGTCTCCGACTTCCTCTGCTTGCCTCCTTCTTGCAACTGGTTTACCTGCACACCAGCAAACAAAAATCAAAGGAATGGAGTAGAAACTTACCTCAATGCGCACCTCCCCGGCAACGGCGCCAGAAAAAGATTGGTAGATCTGGAATAGGTTGTGCTAATATGGTGAAATTATCGTTGAAGTGAGTAGTGTGGTTAACCTAAATCGAGTCTAATCATCTTTCACAAAATTTCTTTTTAACCTGGTCTACTTAATTTTATCTTGGTCACTTTTAGGCCTAGGGTCGATCTCAGGGAGGCGGGAATTAAAGGTGAATAAGTTTCTACACCTTTCCTAAAACGTATCTCTTCCGTGCATTTATTATGTTTTCGGTTTTTTTTCTTAAGATTTTTTTGTTGATAATATTGTCCTTGATGCACACCCTCAAAATTAAGTTCTTGGCTTTGAGCCAACTTAGGGTTTCCAAAAAATTGGTCCTACTATTTGCAAGACTGAGCACCTACAAGACAAGGATTATCTTTTCTCTTTTACTCTTTTTTTTATCTTTTTAATAGTAGGAAACAAAGGAGAAATAAAAACAAGGTAGGTTGCCTGTAGAGAAAGGAATACTTAGCTCAATATGATAAATATTGTCTCTATATATATAGATATGTATATAATATATATATATAGGGGTGGAGGTGGAAGTGGAAATGGAGTGTTGCACAGTGTCGAGTTGGTCCATGTCTAGTATGACGCAACCAACAAGACGAAGTGCCGCGTAGAGTGTAGGATGAATGTGTGGGAGTGTGTGCGGAGGCGCTTGCTTTGCACGGGTACTGAGGAATATCAGCAACTAGTGCAGATATTCCCGCGATATAATGCGTGGTGGAGTGACTAGTGCAAGGGCGTATGGATACAGGTAGGTGATTTGTATGTAAAGATATATATATATGCATATATATAGATAGGGTTATAACTATATAGGTATATATGTGGTTGTGTGTATATATATATATGGATATATATATATTTATGAATATATATATATATATATATTTATAACTATATAGATATATATATAGTAATATATGTATATGCATATGTGTATTTATATATGTGTATATATATAGATATATATGTATATATGTATATATATATGTATGTATGTATAAATATATATATATATATGTATATATACTTATATATAGTTGTATAGGTATGAATATGTATATATGTAAATATATATATATATATATATTTATATATATGTATGTATGTGTAGGTCTGTACAAGTGAGTGTGTGAGTGTACGAGTGCGTATGTGTACGAGTGTGTGTGTGTATGAGTATGGGTGTGTTCACTGGCGGGTGAGTGTGAGAGAGGGGCCTGGTTGAACTTGAATAGGTTGTGTTAATATGGTGAAATAATCGTTGAAGTGCGTATAGTGGTTAACCTAAATCGAGTCTAACCATCTATCACAAATTTTTTTTTTACCTGGCCTACTTAATTTTACCCTGGTCACTTTTAGGCCTAGGGTCGATCTCAGGGAGGTGGGGATTAAAGGTGAAGAAGTATCTACGCCTTACCTAAAACGTATCTCTTCTGTACGTTTATTATGTTTTTGGTTTTTCTTATTTAAGATTTTTTTGCTGATAATTTTGTCCTTGAGGTACACCCTCAAAATCAGGTCCTTGGCTTCGAGCCAAATTGTTCTTGGCTTTGAGCCAACTTAGGGTTTCCAAAAGAACTAGCCCTGCTATTTGCAAGACAGAGTACCTGCAAGACAAGGATTATCTTTTCTCTTTTACTCTTTTTTTTTATCTTTTTAATTGCAGGAAACAAAAGAGAATAAAAAAACAAGATAGGTTGCTTGTAGAGAAATAAATATAGTCTATATATATATAGATATATATATAGTACATATATAGGGGTGGGGGTGGAAGTGGAAATGGCGTGTAGCACAGTGTCAAGTTGGTCCACGTCTAGAAAGACGCAACCAACAAGACGAAGTGCCGCGTAGAGTGTAGGAGGGATGTGTGGGAGTGTGTGCGGAGGCGCTTTCTTTACGTGGGTATCGGGGAATATCAGCAATTGGTGCAGATATTCCTGCGATATAATGCGCGATGGAGTGACTAGTGCAAGGGCGTATGGATACAAGTAGGTGATGTGTATGTAAATATATATATATATGTATATATAGTTATATGTGTGTATATATATAGATAGGGTTGTAACTATATAGGTGTATATGTAGTTATGTATAAATATATAGATATGTAAATATATATATATATAGATATATATATATATATAGTAATATATGTATATAGATATATATATGTATATATGTATATAGATATATATAGATATATATATGCATATATATATATATATATATATGTATTTATATCTATAGATATATATGTATATATGTGTGTATATATCTATATATGTATAAATATATATATATATGTATATATACTTATATATAGTTGTATAGGTATTAATATGGATATATATATATAAATATATATATGTATATATGTATAAGTATGTATAGGTGTGTACAAGTGAGTGTGTGGGTGTACGAGTGTGTTTGTGTACTAGTGTGTGTGTGTATGAGTGCGGGAGTGCACGCTGGAGGAGTGTGAGAGAGAGGGGGTGAGTTAAGACGTCTGGCGGCCGCGGGTGTCATCTAATCTCGCAAGGGCACAGATGCGGGCGCGAGCGCAGAGGGAACGCGCACACTGTTGTCTCACGTAGGCGGGTGCAGGAGTGTGAGAGAGAGGGCAACGCAGCACACCGCGTTGCGCAGCACACTGTGTTGCGGGCGAGAACAAGAGCGGGCGCAGACGGGCGTGGGCGTATGCGGACGCGGGCGCAGACGCTGGAACGCGCACGCATGACTGGCTGGAGGTGGCTGTGGAGAGGAGAGAGAGCACGCAGTGATCGGATAAATGAGAAACAAATCGGTAACCACACTGTAGCTACAGTTCCGCGCTGAGAGGCGTGAACAATAGCTACGGTGTCGCATGATGTGAACAACCGGTTTCAGCTGGTTTTGCGTGCGCGGGTGCGCTGGAAGGCGCCTGCGCGCACGGGGAAGCTTGCGGACGTCGCTAGCTTGCGCACGGTGGCCTGCGCGGCTGCTGGAGGTCGTTGCTGCTGCTGCTGGATCTTCCGACCTTGGAGCTCTGGCACTGGCGGCAAGGGCTTCCAGTGAAGAAAACAGAGGGTGAAACCACCACGCCCGCTTGCTCATGAAGGAGCTGGGCGATGGTGGAACTCACAGTGGTGGTCGTGGGACCACTGTGAGCTTGCTCTTGCCCACAGTGTGTCTCTTCAGTAGAAGAGAGACTGCGTATGGAGGGGGAGAGTGTAGGAGATGGCCTAGAGGAAGGTGTCCGCGGGTGGTGTGTGTTCCAGGCTCCCCTGCGTAAGGGAAAGGGAGAGGCTATTTAAAGAAGGGGATGCATGCCACCGCCATGCTGCTGGCAGAGGAAGTCTAGCCATGCAACTGGCAGAGGAATGGCACGAACAGGTCCATGCCCCATGCCTTGAGCCGCGCGATGGAGAAGAAATTCAAAGTCAAATAAAGAAATGAAGAAGGTGAAATTGCGAGGTAGCACTTGAAGAAGTTAATTAAATGGCCAATTATTCGCATTCTCCTCCCCTCTTAAATAAATGCATGCAAGTGTCTTTTTACAAATGCAACTATAGCTACCTAATATGCAATGGCAGTGCTAGGAAATAACACAAGATGGCATATTTATTGGTATATTTTTGCTGTGCAATCATACCCCCATGCCTATCTTTTGCTAGTCCCTAGCAAAACATTTTGTATTATATTTAGAGATGATCTTAAGCTGAAGATTTTCTTTTGAGGCGACATGGGTGCGTTTATTTGTTGGATATTGTGAGAACCAATTGCAGAGAAGACTACCAATACTTTAAGTCTTATGTGACATAGACCATCTCTCGACTAACCTGGACTCTTGATATTTAAACCTTAAGTACGATTTCTAGGACTCAGAAGGTTTTTGCCATACTCGAGAGCTGAAGAGATTATGGCTTGTGTATAGTGAAGGATCAAGACTGACTAGGTGAACATTAAGACTCAAGCCCAGGGTTTCACGAATCTTTAAGTGCAGGTTGGTCCCAGTTTCAGCCTGTGTCTTCGGACTGACCCTTAAAAAGATGATGGAAAACTCAACTCCCATTTTATCACATTTGTGGCTCAAAGAATATATGGTAGAAACATGGTATTTGTAACATGCCCTGAAAAACATTTTAAGGAGAAGACCTTACAGACATTTGCGAGATATACTGATTATTTACACAGTTTCTTTTTTTTTTGAAACAAGTGTCAGTATATTCCTACAACTTTATTTGGAGGAGCACACTTTTTTTTTTTGGTGGGAGAGTTTCTTTTTGGTGGAAAGAGTTTCTCCTAGACACAAGACTAAAGCCTGGGATAAAAAGTCTACCTACGCACAGGTAAGGACTCCACCTTCCCTAATGAACACTAGGGTTGGATCTTATGTTCACCTGGTCTTTCTTGATATGTGTAGTGTGAACCAAGATTACTTAGGCTCTCGAGTAGAAGCAAACCAACAGATCCTATACTGATGTCTCAGGTACAAGAATATGTCCTTAGTTAGGAGAGATTCCGATCTATCTTGTCAATGCTCAAGTGAATTAAGCCGAGCCTAAGCAAATCAAGCTTCTATGGCCTGGAAAGTCTTCAAAATAGTGGTTGAATATCCATAAACACTTATTGTATTTTTGTTTCAACCTTCAGATCATTACTGAACACCCTTTTTTTTTATGCTATGTACATATTTATAGATGGATGGAAGCTGCATGATACCATATAATACCTAGATCCTATGGATGCCTATCTATCCCCCCATGCCAAACGATGCTATGTCCTCATATGCATGCAGGGTAGGGTAGAGGAAGGTCCAAAGATCGGGAAATGAGAGCTGAGGTGCAAGGTATATAGCAAGGTGGTAGGGTGGGTGGTGAAGTGAAAAGGTGCGAAGTGAAGTGTATGTGACAGTGGAGTGCTGCTGGGGTGCCTCCCAACGAGTGCTGAATTTAACGTCCCCAGCTGGACTCAGAATGAGGCACGGCATTAGTTACCCTCCAGCAGGGCAACCGTTTCTCCAACGGGGGCAGGTTCATGAGTAAGATAACATTTTAAACGCTGCCCATTGACCGTAAATTTATGCCCAGATTTGGGATCTTCAATTTCAACAACCCCGTTGGGAAATGGTCTCGAGACCAAGAAGGGATCAGTCCATTTGGACTTCAATTTGCCAGGAAAGAATTTGAGCCGGGCATTATAAAGCCAAACTTGCTGAGATGGCTCAAATTCCTTCCGTCGAATTCGGCTGTCGTGAAAAGCCTTAGTGTGTTGCTTGAAAGTTAAGGTAGAATCATAGGCTTCACGACGGAGCCCTTCCAGCTTTTGGAGTTGGAGTTTCCTTTCTCGACCACAGAGGTCTGGGTCGAGGTTACATTAGCGAACCACCCAATAAGCGTGGTGCTCCAGCTCCACGGGCAAATGACAAGGCTTCTTGTAAATGATTCTATAAGGAGACATACCTAGGGGAGCCTTGAAGGCGGTCCGATATGCCCAAAGTGCGTCAATCAGCTTGTCGGACCAATCCTTACGGTCAGGCCGAACCATTTTCCGGAGAATTTGCTTGATTTGCCAGTTCGAAACCTCAGCCTGGCCATTCGTCAGAGGATGATACGGAGATGCGATACGATGGTGGACTCCATATTTCCTCAGAAGTGCCCAAAAAGAAGCATGGGTAAAATGGCTTCCTCCATGCGAGATAATGGCTCGAGGGATCCTAAAGCGTGCAAAAATGTGGTCCTTGACAAATCGAGTGGATATGACATGGTCAGCATGGAATGTGGGAATAGCTTCGATCCATTTCGAAACATAGTCAACAGCAATAAGGATGTATTCGAAGCTGTTGGAAGGAGGAAAGGGACCCATGAAATCGATTCCCCAAATGTCGAAGATTTCAGCAGCTAGGATGGGTTGCAAGGGCATCATGTCACGACGTGACATTGACCCTAACGACTGGCACCTTGTGCAATGTTTGGCAAAATTGTGTGCATCCTGGTGAAGGGAGGGCTAAAGGAAACTGCACTGCAACACCTTGGCCACAATTTTCCTCCCAGAGAAATGGCCTCCGCAGGCCTGATCGTGGTAGAAGGATAGTATACTGGGGAATTTGCTGTCAGGAATACATCGACGGATGATCTGGTCAGCACCTATTCAAAAAAGAAGTGGATTATCCCAGAAATAATACTTTGCTTCTGTAATGAGACGCTCGCACTGGTTTTTAGGCCAGCCATGTGGAAGGGAACCAGAAGCAAGATAATTGGCAATGTCGGCATACCAAGGTCCACTTGCCACATTAATTTCCAATAGGTGCTCAACAGGAAAAACCTCGTTAATCGGCAGGGTAAGTCTAATGCGGTCAGGGTCCAGTCTAGAGAGTTGATCAGCCACAACATTCTGGGCTCCGACTTTATCGCGGATCTCAATGTCAAATTCTTGGAGCAGAAGGATCCAACGAATCAATCTAGGCTTGGCATCCTTCTTGGGCATGAGATGGCGAATGGCCGCGTGGTCAGTGAATACAATAACATGTGAGCCCAGAAGGTAAGAGCATAATTTCTCCAGCCTAAAGACGATCGCCAGTAGTTCTTTCTCAGTGGTTGTATAATTACGCTAGACCTCGTCCAACGTCTTACTGGCGTAGTACACCACAAATGGGTGTCTATCGCGTCTTTGTCCTAGGATGGCTCCGACTACAAGGTCGGAAGCGTCACACATGAGTTTAAAGTCGAGGGACCAATCTAGCGGCTGGAGAACAGGGGCCTTGGTGACAGCCTCACACAGCTGCGTGAATGCTCGTATGGAGTCGGGGCCCATATCAAAGGGTACATCGGTCGATAGGAGATGAGTTAAAGGTCTAGAATTCTTGGACAAGTCTTTGATGAATCTGCTATAGAAACCGACGTGTCCCAAGAAGGAGCAGATTCGTTTGACTGAGCCAGGCACAGGTAAATCAGCAATTACATCAAGGTTAGCTCTGTCAACATCGATACTCCTATCAAAGATGATATGCCTGAGAACAATTCCCTCGTGTACCATAAAATGACTTTCTTCCCAGGAAAGCTCAAGGTTCACATCAATACATCTCCTAAGGATACAGGTCAGGTTGGCAAGACAGTCATGAAAAGAGGGTCCAAAGAACGAAAAGTCATCCATGAAAACCTCGAGAAAGTCACCCACCATGTCATGGAATATCGCCAGCATACATCTCTGGAAAGTTGTTGGCGCATTACAAAGTCCGAACGACATCCTTCTAAATGGAAAGGTGCCGAAGGGTTAGGTAAAGGTGGTTTTCTCTTGGTCCTTGGGGTCAATTGCCACCTAGTTATATCTAGAGAATCCATACAGGAAATAGAAAAATTTATTTCCCACTAGCCGCACCAGGATTTGGTCAATGAAAGGTAGTGGAAAGTGATCTTTCTTAGTTGCAGCATTCAGTTTCCTATAATCTACACACACTCTCCAAGATGTAGGAGTGCGTGTAGGGATGGATTCGCCCCTGTCATTGATACGGATGGTGAGTCTCGCCTTTTTGAGCACTACGTGAATCGGACTCACCCAGGGGCTATCGTTGATTGGGTATATTATACCTGCATCTAGCCACTTAATAATTTTCTTTTTAACGACCTCTCGCATGTTAGGGTTGAGACGTCGCTGCATCTCGCGGGAAGGTCAAGCCTCCTCCTTCATATATATATGGTGAGTGCAGTAGGAGGGGCTAATGCCAGTTAAGTCTGATAAGGACCATCCAATGGCTGCCTTGTGTTCCACAAGGACCTTTGTTAGTTTGCACTCTTGCTCCTCGGTCAATTTTGAACTAATGATTACGAGGAGCGTTTCATTTTGTCCCAAGAAAGCATACTTAAGCGAATCAGGCAACTCTTTTAGCTCGGGAGTGGATGGTGAGAGATCTGAAATTTCTTGGGATGAGAGTGTCCCAAGCAGATCAAAAGAAAACATGGCAGGAGGAAGAAGTTGGCCCTCAGTTTGTCCAAGAAGAGGGGCATCTTGGATAGATGGATCCAAAAAGGGATAGCCCCAGTGAGTAGTATGTGGGCTCAAGGTCCCTGCGTGGAATTGCAATTCCATCTGATTTGGCGGGAAAGAAAGGGCAATCCAGTCTTCAAGAGTGTGGACCGGCGATGAGTTGCTCGAATATGACTCAGACCATGAGGTATGGGAAGCAGAAAAAACCTCATCAGAAGTCTGGTTAGGAGAAGGTATGGGAAAAGGGAGGGATGGGGGAACGTTACAATATGTGTCGGTCAGGCAATCGTCTGTGTTTAAAGGCAATCCACAACAGTCAGAATAGGTCCCAATTAGTCCGATACATGCACTGACGGCCATGTCCTCGTTAGACATGTCATCCTTGATGCAATCGCAATCAAAGTTCTTGGCTGCCGTGAAGATGTCAAGTTTGAGCTTCTCAGATCCAATGGCAATCTCAATACAGTGTAACTAGCAGTCGATATGGGCACGGGCTGTGGCTAAGAAAGGTCGACCAAGGATGATCGGACAATCAGAAAGTGAGCTAGGAACTTCCATATCCAAAACAAGAAAGTCAACAGGAAAATAGAGACTATTGACCCTATCTGCCACGTCTTCCACCACACCCTTTGGTATTTTGACAGAACAATCTGCCAATTGTAACGTGACAGGGGTGGGTTTCAGATTTCCTAAGGCAAATTTCTCGAGCAAGATGGTTGGTATAAGATTGATGGAAGATCCTAGATCAAGCAAAGCATGGTTAAAACTGCAGCCTTGGATGCTACAAGAAATAAGCGGTGTGCCTGGATCTTTCTGCTTCAGTGGTAGATTTGACAGTATAACACAACTCGCATGAGGCGAGAGAACCACCAGATTGTTTGTTTTCTTTGACTGTCGCATGGGTGTAGTGTAGTCTTTGAAAAATCGGGCGACAGTAGACATGTCGTCGATAGCCTCTAACAGGGGTACCTTAATTCAACATCCCTGAATAAATTACATAGGTTATCAAAGGCTTGCGTATCCTTTTTCTTGCCTTTTGGCTCCCTCAATAGAGCCTCAGGGAATGGGATCGATTCTGGCACTAGTTTAGGTGTATCGTCCTCTCGCGAATGTGATGCGCATCCCAAATCAGAGGGTGATGAAAAAGATGGGCTAGGATCAGGTCGAGGCAGATCGATGGTTTGCTTACCGCTCCTAGTAGTAATTGCATTGGACGATGCAGTTCCAATGGGATCATAATCTGGAGAAGGGTTCATAATAGGGACAAAAGGGTGAGGTGCTGCAGTGGGATTAACCTGAAATCCTAGAGCATTGCTCGGTGCTTGCAGAATCTGATGAACCTGCCCCTGAGAAGGTTGTACCTGTGGTTGAGGACCACAGGGTACGAAATTTCGTGGGTTGGGAACAGGTTGGGCTGGAAGAGTGCCCTGAGATCGAGTCTCCATAAGTAGTTGATTGATCTCAGCATTCTGTTCTGCCAATTGGTGCTGAAGAGAGGTCATGTTATCTTCATGGCGCTTAGACATTTCTGTCATAATTCGCATTAGTTTATCAAGAGGACTCAATGTGTGTTCTGTTTGCGGTATGCAAGGACCCGATGGCAGATTCGCCAAATGATTAGATTGGGCCCTTGGGATGATGGGTGCGGATGATCGTATTGGCCCACCTGTGGGGTTTTGGACCATGCCAAATTAGGATGATTTCGCCACACTAGGTTATAAGTAGCAAAGAACGGGTTGTTCCACAGGGCACAAGCGTCTTCTAATCCAGAAGACGAGTCCGCATGTAAATATGCATCCGAGCACACAGAGGCTTGGTCCTCCTTGTCAAAATACTGGCTTGCAGAAGCCAGATCCACATGACTTACCAAATTGCTCAGCACGGCACTTGGTAAGGAAGATATCACAGGATTTTTGGGGATAAGCCTGGCGTTGGAAGGATTAGGATTGTGATGAAGTGGTGAGGTGGGGGTGTTTGCCATAGAACGGGTGAGATTGGCCAGAAGCTCGTCCAGCTTCTTGTGCATGACGGAGACTTCATCCAATTTTTGTGCGATACGGTTAAGATCATTGGATGAATGGGATGGTCCCATGTCAACTTCGTGAACATTACGGGGCAAGCTAGTACGATTAAAGGCGACAATGGAGGCATTGTTCATTGAGTTTTCGCTCATGTTTTCAAATAATTCGAATGCTCCATTCTCATCTTTATTCATGAAATTCCCTCTGCAGGAAGCGTCTACAATCTGCTTCAAAGTCTCATTTAGCCCATAATAGAAATCTGGGCTACATGCCACTTAGGCAGACCGTGGTGTGGACACTTTCGGAGGACATTATACCTCTCCCAAGCCTCATGAAATTGTTCTCCGTTTTGTTGCGTAAAGGAAGTTATAGCACGGCGAAGCGCATTGGTTCGCCCGATTGGGAAGAATTTCTTGAGAAATGCTGTTCGCATCTCTTCCCAAGAATGGATGGTTCTCCCAAGTGTGCGTAACCATTGCGACGCTTTATCTCGCAACAAAAATGGGAACATTTTCATGAGGACAATTGATAACCCAACGTTTCTTTCTTGGCTTAACCATTTCAGCCAATCGTGTTAGATCTTCCAAATGGAGAAAAGGATCTTCACTTGCAAGACCATGGAAGTGAAAGTTAATTAGGCCAATTATATTGGGTTTCAGTTCAAAATCGTCCCCACCCATGGGGACCCAAATTTATCCTATGGTCTCTATAGCAGCGAGATTTTGAAAAGAGCTAAGAGATCTAGGCTTCTCCCGTTCAGGAGGGTTCTGCATTTCCTCCAAGGTTTCCCTAATGGCTTCAATCTGTTCATTATACATTCCATTTGGGCTTGGAGGCAGGTTATGGGGTCCATGGCTCCACCACCTGGTGGGTTTTCAGGGGGGTGATTTCCTCCCTTGGGATTTAGGGGTGGGCGTGCAGCCATGTTTGTGGAGGAGGATGACGATTCGATTTCTTTTCTTCTAGAATTATTAGACAATTCAAACAATTAAGGGTTTTGTGACCTCCTCCCAAACATGCACTACCTCAGGAAGAATTTGAGAGATAAGAAGGGAAAAGGGGATGAGAGAAATGACGCCGCAAAGGTACACTTGATGACAAATCAAGGCAATCAAAGTCCAAACCTCTACAATGTGCCCTTAGACCTAAAGATCTAAGTTACCTACTATCACAACCTACGGAACCAAATGCGAGCACCGCGGAACCACCGAGCCAGATTGAAAGGCCATTTACCCCAATCTTAGACACCCGATAGCACGTGGGAACCCATACCAGCACGTAGGCAGTACACACAGGCAGTTAGACCTCCAATCCTTAATAAGGGTCAAGTTGCCACTAGATTTAATTAGAGGCTTAGTATCAAGTGCTTCAAGAATGTGAAGGGCGTTGCATACAAGTAATGCCCAAGTGCGTTATTTTTAGAAAGTGTGTAAACCAAGCATGCAACGGGGAAATCTCCCTGAATTGAAGTTTTAGTTGGTGACTGGTTTTTAGAACTTCAGCCTTTAAGTAGTATGGATTTTAAGATTTCGCTGAGTTACCAATTCAACCAATCTCTGGGTTTTGAGAAAATGCAAATTCTTCTATGCCCTACAAACCCTTCTTCAATGTGAGTTAGTTAATGCATGCTAAAAATGCAATGGGCTTCCCTAGGTGGAAATTTCTATGTGTGGATGCACGAGTCAATTTTAGGTTAGTGTGAAAGGGAGCCAAAGCACTTCAATTCAAGTGCTCCCAATCACCAAAATGATGTTCCACACACAAGGCTCAACCACAAGATAATGTAGAGAAAATCAAAGTGTTGGGGTTGAAATATTCGGGATCAAATCTAAGGCACGTGAAAGGTCATGGTAGGGTTGGAATCAACTCAATTCCAAGTCTCCCCACCAAAAAATTGTGATTTCGAATTGTAGATAAATGAGGCAAGGAGGGATGGCAGTCAATCTTTTTAATCTTACCTCAAAGAGCACTTCCCATGACAAAAGATTCAAGAATCAAGATTCTTGGATCTTTGCTATGCGAAGTTTGGCAAGAAATCCAAGGGCAGTGGGGGTGGTAGCAGACAATCAAACAAGTGATTTTTAATCCACTTGCCCCAAGAAATCCCAAGAAGTGTTTTTAGGTTTTAGGTTTTTTTTTATTAAGGTGACAAGTTGACCTAAGTTGCTAAGAGAGAGACCCACCTTTTCAGCACATGGGCGAAGCTCCAGTGCAGCACTGGCGACTTCACGCTCTCGTTCCCACCTTGGATCTACCCATGTCTCCGATTTCCTCTACTTGCCTCCTCCTTGCAACTGGTTTTCCTACACACCGGCAAACAAAAACACCCGCGAAGAGAAGGGTGTGAGAAGAGAAAATCAAGGGAATGGAGTAGAAACTTACCTCAATGCGCACCTCCTCGGCAACGGTGCCAGAAAAAGCGTGGTCGAACTCGAATAGGTTGTGTTAATATGGTGAAATTATCGGTGAAGTGCGTATAGTGGTTAACCTAAATCGAGTCTAACCATCTTTCATAATTTTTTTTTTTACCTGGCCTACTTAATTTTATCTTGGTCACTTTTAGGCCCGGGGTCGATCTCAAGGAGGCGGGGATTAAAGGAGAAGAAGTTTCTACGCCTTACCTAAAACGTATCTCTTCCATGCGTTTATTATGTTTTTGATTTTTTTCTATTTAAGATTTTTTTGCTGATAATTTTGTCCCTGAGGTACACCCTCAAAATCAGGTCCTTGGCTTCGAGCCAAATTATTCTTGGCTTTGAGCCAACTTAGGGTTTCCAAAAGAACTGGCCCTGCTATTTGCAAGACCGAGTACCTGCAAGACAAGGATTATCTTTTCTCTTTTACTCTTTTTTTTTTATCTTTTTAAAAGCAGGAAACACAAGAGAAATAAAAAAACAAGATAGGTTGCTTGTAGAGAAATAAATATAATCTATATATATATATAGATATATATATATTATATATATATAGGGGTAGGGGTGGAAGTGGAAATGGCATGTAGCACAGTGTCGAGTTGGTCCATGTCTAGAAAGACGTAACCAACAAGATGAAGTGCCGCGTAGAGTGTAGGATGGATGTGTGGGAGTGTGTGCAGAGGCACTTTCTTTACACGGGTATCAGGGAATATCAGTAACTGGTGCAGATATTCCCACGATATAATGCATGGTGGAGTGACTAGTGCAAGGGCGTATGTATACAGGTAGGTGATGTGTATGTAAATATATATATATGCATATATATATATGTGTATATATATAGATAGGGTTGTAACAATATAGGTGTATATGTAGTTATGTATATATATATAGATATGTAAATATATATATATATGTATACATATATATATATTTGTAACTAGATATATATGTATATATATTTAACTATATAGATATATATATGTATATATGTATATAGATATATTTGTACAAGTATCTATGTATATAGATATATATAGATATGTATATGTATATATATGTATAAATATATATATATATGTATATATACTTATATATAGTTGCATAGGTATTAATATATATATATGTATATATGTATAAGTATGTATAGGTGTGTACAAGTGAGTGTGTGAGTGTACGAGTGTGTTTGTGTACTAGTGTGCGTATGTGTATGAGTGTGGGAGTGCACGCTGGAGGAGTGTGAGAGAGACGGGGCGAGTTAAGACGTCTGGCGGCCGCGGGCGTCGTCTGATCTCGCAACGGCGCAAACGCAGGCGCGGAAACGAGCGCAAAGGGAACGCACACACTGTTGTCGCACGCAGGCGAGTGCAGGAGTGTGCGAGAGAGGGCAGCGCAGCGCACTACGTAGCACAGTGCATTGCACTACGGGCGAGAATGGGAACGGGTGCAGACGGGCGCGGGCGTATGCAAACACGGGCGTAGACGTTGGAACTCGCGCACGTGACTGGGTGGAGGCGGTCATGGAGAGGAGAGAGAGTGTGCGGTGACTGGATAAGTGAGAAACAAACCGGTCACCGCACTGTAGCTACAGTTCCGTGCTGAGAGGCGTGAACAGTAGATATAGTGTCGTGCGAAGTGAACAACTGGTTGCGGCCGGTTTTGCATGCGCGGGAACGCTGGAAGGCACCTGCGCACACGGGGAGAGCTTGCGGATGTTGCTGGTGTGCGTGCGGTGGCTTGCTCAGCTGCTGGAGGCCATTGCTGCTGTAGCTAGAGCTTCCGACCTTGGAGCTCTGGCAATTGCGGTGAGAGCTTCCAATGAAGGAAACAGAGGGTGAAACCACCACACCAACCTGCTTACGAAGGAGCTGAGTGATGGTGGAACTCCTAGTGGTGGTCGTGGGACCATTGTGAGTTTGAAGAAGTTGTCAATTAAATGGCAAATTGTTTGCATTCTCCTCCCCTCTTAAATAAATGCATGCAAGCGTCTTTCTACAAATGCAACTATAGCCGCCTAATATGCAATGGCAGTGCTAGGAAATAATACAAGATGGCATATTTATTGGTGTATTTTTGCTGTGGAATCATGAGTTAAGTCGTCTGGTGGGAGCGCCCGCCATCTAATCTCGTAGGAGCGCAGCGCGCAAGGGCTTCACGTGGGCACTAAAGGAAACGTGGGCACTGTCTTCTTGTGCAGGCGGGTACGGGAGTGCAGCGCAGCGCACAGCGCTGCGGGCGGGAGCGGGAGCGGACGCAGATGCGGGCGACCGGCTGGAGCGGTTGTAGGCGAGGAGAGAGAGCGCTGTGCCACAGGCTAAGTGAGAAAAAAGCTGGTGGCTACAGTGTCGCATTGAGAGGCGTGAACAGTGGTTGCAGTGCCGTGCGGGAGCGGGCGACTAGTAGCGGCCGGTTCTGTGTGCGCAGGCATGCTGGGAAGCGCCTACGTGCACGGGGAGAGCTCGCGGAGGTCTGCTGGCGTGCGCGCGGTGGCCTGCGCTGCTTTAGGCGTCCATTGCTGCTACTAGAGCTTTCGAGCTTGAAACTCTGACAATGGCGACGAGGGCACTCTGGGTGAAATCAAATGGTGAAACAACCATGCCCACCTGCTCACGAAGGAGCTGGGCGGTGGTGGAACTCACAGTGGTGGTCATGGGACCACTGTGAGCTTTCTCCTACCTGCAGTGTGTCTCTTCAGTGAGAAGAGATACTGCGTATGGAGAGGGAGAGGGGAGGAGGTTGGCCTGATAGTGGAGGAAAGTGTCTCAAGGTGGTGTGTGTTCAAGCTCCCCGGTGCAAGGGAGAGGACAAGGCTTTTTAAAGAAGGAGCCTGCCACAGCCATGCTGCTGGTGTTGCATGTCCAGCCATGCTGTTGGTGGAGGAGTGGCGCGAAGAGGTGCATGCCCCATGCCTTGCAGCCGCACGAGGGAGAAGAATTCAAAGTCAAAATAAAAAATGAAGTTGGTGAAATTGTAATGCAACCCTTGATGAAGATGTTAATTAAATGTCCAATTATTCGTATTCTCCTCCCCTCTCAAATGCAACTATAGTTACATAAGATTCAATGGTAGTGCTAGGAAATAACACAAGATGGCTTAATTACTGGTGTATTTTTGCCGTGCAATCAGCCCACATGCACACACCTGCTCATGGGCTCACACTCGCACGCCCACAGGCGCACACACACACTGGCACACGCACCTCACACACCCACACCCACACACATATGCTCCTTTTGCAGCCAGTGCTGACGACCGATAAAGCCCATACACATTTTAGTTTTATTCATAGGTGCACTCTCCTCCTTTGCCGATGTGGGACTATCTCATTCCCTTCCAGGCCAAGACTCTATTGTAGACTCTGGCCGCATCAGAGCTCCAAATCAAGCAAATAAAGGCTCGCTAGAAAGCTCTAAGGATACTCTACATGATTACAGTATCAACTTGATACTCAGGGAAGGTCTTGCTCTTCGATTTGAAGGGTGAAAAGTCAGGATGACCGTGGCCATTCTAGCCTACACAGCAGTTCTTTAGGTCTAAGGACCTGCAGGGTAGCTCTTTGACCTCAGACAAGGTGTTGAACAGTTCAGTAGGTGTTTCCCCACCTACTAAGGAAGAGAAAAGACTCTTAAGAGCTTCAGGAAGGCAAAGAGGCTCAAGATCTTCGCTAAGGAGCTTCAGAGCTCCATTTCTCACTCTGTTTAGCCCAACAGATAGCTAAAGATCAATTTCATCAACTCAAACAACCTCTAAAGGTTGTTAAGGATCTATCTATCTAGATTTTTCATTTGAAATTCATCAAAAACATACTAACGTCAGTTTCGGTTCAAAAACAACCCAAACTGTATAGCAATCTAATTCTTCTACAAAACTGATCTAAATTCATCCAAATTGAATTTGATCTTTTTAAAATAATCCCAAGATCAAATTGAACTCATCAATTCCTCTAACTGAATCCTAATTCCACATATCAGACCTATGGTTGACCACTAAACCTTGAGATTTTACTTTCTAAATTGAACATTATCAGATCAATTAAACACTTCAAATCATTCCTGTTTAACCTTAGAAATATGTTCAGGGTATCAGAAAGGAATTTCACCCAAGAAACCTAGGGTTTTAGGTTTGTCACTTGAGATCTAAGATGGGTTTGTTAGATAGAATAAACTAAAGATCTTCTCAGAAATCAGAGGGTTAGGATGAATTCTGTGATCCTCACTGTTGCATTTGAACCTCTCAAAATATCCTAAACCCTAACGGAGGCACCTCTCCAACTCTGTCGGAGTTGGAGAAGACAATAGTCTAAATCTAGCTCCAGACTTCCAATCACCAAAATAACCATCCAGATAGAATCCCTAACTCTCAAATAAGCAATCTGGAGCTTCTCAAGAAGTTCCTTAGGTTGAAGAGTGTTTTTGACTCACTAGAGCTCGCCGAAGCTCTGATGAGTCCAAAAAATGGCTGACAGTGTATAAAAGACAAAAACATGCCATTAAGGATTTAAAAGTATTCTGAAGTTGCAAGGAACCTCAGAAGCTCATTAATTGGCTCAATTGGTGATTAAAATAAAAGATATATAGTGAATTCATAAAAAGTGTAATCTGAGTTTGTTCAAACTCACGACATGTTCTCTCACTCAACTGAGTGGAGAGATCATGTCAATGAAGTGTGATGATGGTGTACAGGTGGTTGATTAGTTGGAGGAACTCCTCTTGAGCTGCCATTGACAGCGAGCTCAAGAGAGTGTATGGAATTTATGTGTTTGTTAAATAAATGATTATTACTCAAATTAAAGTGAAGATAGGGGCCCTTAAGTGATGATTAAGTGGTGGAGGACCCCAGTGGAGGTGAATTACCCTCAGATACTTTTGCCATGGACAGTGAAAGTAGCTGGTGAAGGTGGAGGCAGATTAGGCGAATAGGTGATCAAATCAAGAAATTAAGGTGTTAGATATGATCATGGGAGATTAAGGAAGGTGATCGATGATATAAAATGACAAAAGAGTGCTCTAGTCATGCTCAACGAGCTCGCTGGAGCTGAGGAAGATAACTGGAAATCTAACATTAAGTCTGTCTAATCTACCTAACTAACTACTCTAATTAAACTATTTACCTATCCTACTGTTACCTGGATGAAGGGGGCAGAAGATCTCCATCGAAGGTCCTTAACGGAGGAGGAAATCAGAGGGGAGAGGAAAGAAGTCTGGCGGGTGTAGGTGGAGTGTAGCAGAGGAAATCCAGCATCGACACTACGTCAAAAGACTCAGCGGACATCGGTGGAGATCCAGAGCAAGCAAAGATGAACGAGGGAAGATGAAGGAAGAAGAGGAAGGTCGCCGGATTTTGGAGTGAATAGCCTATCTATTAGCTCAGTGGGAGAAGAGGGAAGGGAGCTAACTGTTGAAATCGAGGGTGTGGAGGGGTATTTATAGGTTGCGGCGGTTGAGGAGGAGGATGTATCTGGTCGGAGAAAGGTATAGGCGTGAAGTAACCACCGGTGTCTTCTCCGACGTTGGTGAGGTTAACTTCAACCCTAAAATAGGATTGCAGCTTCATCCAGACAGATGGATGAAAAGAGGATGGTGAGCACAAGCTCCAAGAGCTTGGAAAGGAACGGAGGACATTGGATTCACGGTGATCGGTGGGTGTATGCACCTCCTATCGTCAGCTATTGAAGAGGTTGAAGAAGGAAAGAAGAAGAAGAAGAAGTTTTTAGGGACTTATTTGTAATGAAAGCTAAGGACCTAGGTGAATAATAAGGACTCGATTGAAATAAAACATAAGGATTAAAATGTAAACTAAGGTTTTCAAGGTTTATTTTAATGTAAATCGTTTTCAGCTTTTTATATAAGATTATAAATAAGATAATTATTATGTTTAAACCTTGGATTTACATTTTTGACCTTTTTAGCTTAATTTATTTAATTAAATAAGGTTACTTAAGTTATTACATACTAAGGTATAAATTATACTTAAGTTAGTTAACACATTAATTAGATAAATTACTGATGATATTTCAAGTCCACTTATTAATTAAATTATTAATAATATTAATTGGATAATAATATTGTATTTTTAACTTATTGTAAGGTCCTTTCCTATTTTATCCCTTATTTAATAATTAACCCATATATTTACATATTCCTAGCTAATTAACTGGGAAGACTAGTTAATTAGGGGTAATTAGTGACCATGATGAGCTTCTCATCATATACCCTATGTGTCCTTAGGAAGAATTTCTGCCTAAAGGTGTATCTGTTCAATCAGTAGCTTTCTCACTACTTTTATTTTTTATTTGGGGTCAACACAAGGGTGAACCAAGTGTATACCTCCCTGGTTTGTTCTACTTCCTCAATTCTTCCCTAAGTGCTTGGGAATTATTTGTGCATTTTGTAAGTTGGACTCTACATAATCAGCCAATGGGGCATCAAACCCACAGCAACTTGCCATCCATACTCGTGTAGTGAATTGTGGCTTATTTATATATTTATTTATTTTTCTTCTTTTTCTTTTTGAGTACTTTTTTTCTGAGTAGGTGGCTTCCTTGATCTAAGAAGATTAACTAAAGGTAGCAATAAAGAGATTGGTCATGTGACTGGGATATAGACAACCGGCCAATGGGGTGTCAAACCCACGACAACTTGTCAGCCATACCACCCTAGAATGTTCATTAGCTATTTAATTTTGTTAAAAATTGCCAAGTGAGGCAATGCAAATAGTGTGTAGATGCTTTAGACTTAAAGTCCCCTCCAATCTGAGGGTCGGTTGATAAGTCGTGTACTTATCACCCCAATTTATTAGCCAAATTAAAATAAAATTAACTTGGCAAGGACTCGAGAAATAGGTCCACATTTTGTGGACACCCAAGCTGATTAAGCCCAAAGACCTAAAGAGTTTAAGTGTTTGGGTCATATCACATCATTTCCTAAGATTAATAACTCCTAATGCTTAAGTTCTCTTCTCTTAATTCTATTTATTTTTCTTAAGAGAAATAACAAGAAACTACTGTTATGGAACTGTCAAAATAATCATAAAGTATCCACACCCCCACGCCTAGCTAATGTAATGTCCTCATTATAAAATAAAGGCATGAAACAATGCAAAATAGAAAAAATATCACCTATCAGTTATGAAACAAACTGTATAGATGCTGGGTTTATTGCCTTCAGCTAGGAACAATCCTTAGATAAAAATTATAGACGTTGAGCTGCAAGAGTAAAGTTTTCGGACCCTAAGATGTGGGTCCTAGAGGGTGAGAGTGGGCTTTCCAAATAGATGATCTATGAAAGTAGCAAGCCGGTGATGTAGGGAAAGCCTGAATGGTCTCCAATAGGACTTGGTACAGAGGAGGCTTGGTTGGGTGTAGGATTTGTGTGATGGTTGGGTGGAAAAGGATTATGAGGTTTGTGTGAATTGTTGGGGGTTTATAATCCATGCTTCATAATAGTTTCTCCCCAAATTTCAATTTCATTCTCAATATCTGGGTGCTTGTTCCAACCATTCTTATCTTCGTGTTTTCCACCCACTATTTGAACCACAAACTTTAAAAATTTAGGATAATGGTCTTCTTGGGTTTTTAATTGATCAAGTGAATCTTCCAACAAGTTTCCAATTTCAAGAATATTTTCCTCATCCCAGTTTGCCACAGTTGGTTTCATGTTGTTATCGTCCTCAATTTTCCCTGCAACCTCATGATTTTCTTCCTAAGTTTGGGTTGGGTCGGCCACTAAGAGGTTGTCTAATGTGCATATGGCCATTACCTCCTCTATTCTACCAAGCTCCTCAATCAAGCCACACTTAATTTTATTATTCTTTGAGGCCTCAAAAATATTAAATCGATTTGTTTTATTCCCCGAGGAAATCTCTATATTTCCTAATTCACAATCAATCCTTGCCTTAGTAGTGGCCAAGAAAGGTCTTCCCAAAATAATCAAGGTGTGGTTCAGCTGTTTTGGTTCTTCAACGTCAAGGACCATGAAATCAACAAGATAATGCAAATCATTGACCTTAACTAAAACATCTTCCAAAATAACCCTTGGTTTTGTAATTGATCTATTGGCCAACTGCAAGGTTATGTCAATGTGTTTTAGGTGGCCTAGACTTAGTTTCCTATGAAGTGTGGTAGGGATCACATTAATGGAAGCACCCATGTCAAGGAGGGCCTGATCATAAGCAATGTTTCCTATTGTGCAGGAAATCAGCGTGGCTCCTGAGCCTTGCTTAGGAGGTAGCTTGTTTAAGATTAGTTACTTGTGTTATCAAACAAAACTACCCTCCTAGTGTTTTCAGCTTCTGCTCTATGCTTCTCTTTGTATGAATTCAATAAAGATCTAGCATTGACAAGAATTGATCCAAAATCTGCGAGGAGTAAAATGATTGTCAATTTGAAAGCCTGCAATAAAGATATTCCTTCCTCCAATTTCTCCTCTGACCTATTGCATTTACCCTTACAAGGACAACATACTCCCAAATCAGATTCTGATTTTCTGTTGATCACATTCTTAGTTCAGAGTTTAAAATTCTTACTATGTTTCCTAATGGAATTTACTTGGGAATGAATGGGACCCTTGTGTCTACTCCCACTCCTCAAGGTAATTGTGTATGCAGTGGTAAAGTGCTCTTGGTTCATTCCTTTCTGAGGGTTGGACAAAACAAGAGCCTCCCGATTGGTTATAGTGGTGTTTGGTTAACTCTAGAAGGTACTGAGGTAGCTGATAGATAGCATGAGCTTGAGCATGCAGCTCCCCACCATTACCAAACCCTTAAGGCCCAGTGCCTTGGTTCTGCACATTCCTTGGGTTTGGTACAGGTTGTGATGGTAGAGATCCGAGCTGTCAGTTGTTTGCACTAAGTCTAGATTGCTAGGTGTCCAACGAAGTTTTCATTTGTTGCATGAGAATAAGCATTGACCCTTGCATTTCTACCTTCTTCAGGTTTAAATCAACCTACCTAGCGGGTTGTTGGGCATTACACATGGGCTGCTTAACCTGATTTGAGGGCAGTTGAGTATATACATGACCCTAACCCATTGGTTTTTGTGGTACATAGTTGTTGGGTCAATATTGGGCTTGCTGCCTCTAATCTTTCCAAGAGAAGTTAGGGTGATTTTTTGAACTAGAATTATAGGAATTTGAGTAAGGGTTGGACCTAACATTCTCTTGTACAACATAAACCTCCTCGTAAGGTGAGGATGAAGAGTAAGAAGGATCAGAAAAACTAGGATCAAAGGCCCTAGTTTGGAACCCATAAGGTTCCAAGATGTGCCAGCTCGAAGGTTGAGCCAATTGAAGTTGGTTCACAAACTCTCATCCCATAGGAGCTTGTGAAGAATGGAATCCCGAGCTCTAGGATTGAGTGGATCTAGAAATATTAGAGTTTCTAGACATCCACTCTTTCATTCATTTAGCAACTAGATCCACCTTATCTAATTTATTATAGATCAATTCCATATCAAATGTATGAGAATCTTGGACCTCATTGGTGTTTGATCTAGTTTGTTGGGATCAGTTGAAGTTTTCCATGGAGACGTGGTTTATAGAGTTTTCGCTCATTTCCTCAAAAAAATCGTATGCGCTATCTGCATCTTTGTTGAGGAAATTGCCTCCACAAGAATCATTCACATGATTACAAAGTTGATCATTCAACCCGTGATGTAAAATCCACACAAGTTGCCATTTAGGCATCTCATGGTGTGGACACTTCTGCAACAGATCCTAGAATCGCTCCCAGGCCCCATAAAATAGTTCCCCCTGCCGTTGGGAAAAAGTGGTTGATGAGAGCCTCATCATGAGCCATAACTAGCTCATTTTGACCCAATAAAGAAGATAAAAGCTCCTACATAACCTAGAAGAAGGCCTAACTGAAGGAACAGGTGCTCTGAGAAGAAAACATGAAATAAAGGTTAAAACTGTAATTTTACCATTGCAGTACATAAACAGGATTTCTCAGAGGCAAAACATAGGTCAAATGGTCTAAATGAGATAAAAAGAGGGTTGAGTCAATCAGAAATGGGTTCATGTGCAATCTAGGAATTAAATGACACCTGGTAACCCTAAAACAGACCCGCTTTAATTAATAAGGTTTCGGTCAGGATAAAAATTGAGTAAACCCTCTAAAAATCATGGACAAATATCCTCTAGGGTTTAGAACACTTACTTTGGCCTTTGGAACCTAGACTGACCTAGATTAGGGTCCTAGCTCCTCAATTAACCTAATTTGGGTTTTTACATAAAATGTCCAGTCAAACGAGGCCAAACCTGAAATCCAACTTCGCCATTGGATTCCTTAGGTCCAAATTAGGTTTATACCAAAATTTGGACCTAAGGGGAGGTCATCTTGACCTACTTTGCAATTTAGTACACCCAAATCACAAATAGGTCCCTATCTTTTGAATATCCTTGCAAAGAGCCCCACAAGTTCTTCGCCCCCTTTGCAATCCGATCCTGCCGCCATTGTTAGGGCAGAACCGAGCTCTGGCGAGGTTCAGAGAGGGATTGCTCTCTAATCCCTCAGAGATTCCCTCGCAGAAATGGAAGGGGGATTCTCTGAGGAATTCCCCTCCTTATAAAGCCAATTACAATCGCTGGTGTGAACCCAATCTCTCGTGCGAACGCACGAGAGATTTGGGTATCCACCTTCCTTCCAACTCCGGCAAGCTGGCAGACCTAATTGCGCGCTCTCCACGCACTGACAGGAGCGGCCAGCACCTATAAAACACCCCCCAGACCTTGCCGCAGGACCGAAGCTTGATTTGGCCGAGTGTCCACCCCCAATTCGTCTCCTCCTACCCGGCCAAAAGTCCCAGCAAGCTCCGGCGAGCCCCCCTCCCATCCCTCTTCGCTCTGCCACAAAACCAGTGGCAGAGTTAGCTTCCTGACTTCCCTCCGCGTCGCACTGTACCCGCGCACGCCGCCTCAGCCCTGTCGTCGCCGCCGTTCTCCCCCACTGGGCATCATCTTCTCCGACGACAGCAGGTACTGCTGTCCGCCTTCCATCCCCTTTCGTCCTTACAATTAGGATAGAACTCCTCTCCATCCTCTCCTCCCTTTTTTCCCCTATTATCTCATCTGATTACCCCTCGACCGACGCTGACCACCCTCGTCTTCCACATCAACGACCGACCTCCAGCGAGCCGCTTCCACCATTCCAGCCCCCCACATGGCTCGCCAACCACCTCGAGAGCTCCGCCTCACCACCAGGAACTCGCTCCACCCCACAACTGCCACTCTACACCTCCATAATCACCCCCCGAACAACCCACCATCTCCGGTCACAGGTTGACCTAGGCACGCACTCCTAGGCCGACCTGCGGCCTGCAGCATCATCCACCGCCTTCGTCGTGCCACGACGAAGGTCTCTAGCTGATCTGATTGGGCCGAGAGGCTCGTTTTGTGCATGACAGTGTTTGAGCTCCTGAAGCCATGGACGACCTCTGATGAAGCTCCAACGAAGCTCCAGGCACCCGGTCTCCCAGGCTACAGGTGCTGCATACTCTCGCAAGTGTCGCAAAGCAACCGAGTCCAGCCAGTAGCGCAGAGGAGTCAACAACTTGGGCAATCAAGTGACAAAACTCTGCGGGCGCGCGTAAAGGCGAGACCAGATAGTCCCACATCGTGGGATTGCAACACTCAGGTACCATATAAGTTGTTTTTGTGTTTTTGTCTTAGTGCCTCCGTAAGCACAGGGGTGAGGCCCCTCACTGCACTCACCCACCTCATCCGCGGCTTGACCACGCGGATCTGGCGGATCCGACCCGACCTAGACCTATGTACTCCTCGGGCATCATCAACTGTAGGTGCGCCTGGTCCCGGGTACGATCCGACCCGATTATGGCTGCGGCTCTGGGAGAGCGTCCCTGAGTGAATTGCTTGAGAGAGAGAGACACGTGGGTAGAGGGAGAAATGATAGGTTTTGCTCTGTGTAGGCACAGGCTGAATATTGAGGAAGAAAGACTTGGTCGCGAGAAGGAAAAGAAAGAAGGAAGAAGGAAAGGCAGGAAGAACAGGGAGACCAAAGAAGAAAGAAAGAAGCCTTCACAGGAGAAGAAGAAAGAGAACAAAAGAAAGCAAACGCAGCAGCAGAAAAAGAAGAAACAGAGAGACTGCAGAGGAAGAAGAATAATCAAGAAGAAAAGGGAACATACTTTTAAGACGTCTGATCACAAGATCAGACGTCCAATTTCATTTCTTTTTGTCCTAACTACTTTTAATCGCATACATTCATAGTTGAATTGATATTTTGAGTAAATTAGAGTGTTCAATTACATTTTGACTAGTATTAAATTCCATTTGCTCCCTGTGTTCGACCTCGGATACTCCGATTTTTGAGTAATAAAATTCTTTATATTTGTTTAGACGTTTTGTCGGTTCTACTACAACGTGACATCCTTTAAACCCGTACAAAACGTTGACAACATTTTGGCGCCGTTGCCGAGGAGCAATGCGCAATTTACCACTAGTCTCTACATTCTTTTTATCATATTGAACACTAACTTGCCCTACTTTGCTTTGATGTGATCTTGTAGAGGGAGAAGGGATAGGTTTTGTTCTGTGTAGGCACAGGCTGAACGTTGAGAAAGAAGGACTTGGTCGCGAGAAGGAAAAGAAAGAAGGAAGAAAGGAAAGGCAGGAAGAACAGAGAAGAAGAAGGAGCAAGATAGAGAAGAAACAAGGCAGAGAAGAAGAAGAAAGAAAGAAGCCTTCGCAGGAGAAGAAGAAAGAGAAGAAAAGAAAGCAAACACAGTAGCAGAAAAAGAAGAAACAGAGAGACTGCTGAGGAAGAAGAATATTCAAGAAAAAAAGGGAACCTACTTTTAAGACGTCTGATCACTAGATCAGACGTCCAATTTCATTTCTTTTTGTCCTAACTACTTTTAATCGCATACATTCATAGTTGAATTGATATTTTGAGTAAATTAGAGTGTTCAATTACATTTTGACTAGTAGTAAATTCCATTTGCTCCCTGTGATCGACCTCGGATACTCCGATCTTCGAGTAATAAAATTCTTTATATTTGTTTAGACGTTTTGTCGGTTATACTACAACGTAATACGCTTTAAATCTACACAAAAACGTCGACAACATTTTGGCGTCGTTGCCGGGGAGCAATGCGCAATTTACCACTAGTCTCTACATTCTTTTTATCATATTGAACACTAACTTGCCCTACTTTGCTTTGATGTAATCTTGCAGGTACTTCATGAGAAAATCTCTCCCGCAAGTCAACCACTCCAAGGCAGGTAATTTCTTTTCTTCCTTAATCATCCCCTAATCTTTGAAAGACAAAAGGAAGAAAATCAATTTAGGAATCAATTGCCTTCTTTATATAGTAATCACCATCTCTAAGGCAAAACATTTCCTGATTTTGCGAAAATTTCTGCAAATATTCTTGAAGTTGGAGCGATTCTTTTTTTTCCATCCCACAAATTCTTGTGCCTAATTGAAATAATGCTTAATCTCGCCGGACCACACACTTCTTGTTTATAAGTCCAAAGAGAACTTTTGAAAAAGAAAAAGAGGATTGGAAATAGAAGCAAATTAGGGTTTCCACATTAGGGTCTTGAAGCGCTAGTCACACATGGCTGTGTAAAAGGAAATAAACCCTCCCGCATCAGTGTGCTACCCAAGCCCTTGATTGAAGAAAGCTAAATAAGACAAACCCTAAAATTGAGCTCTAAAATCACTTGAATCTTAAAATTTTTTTTGACCTAATAACCTGGGAGTCAAATCAGGGTGATCTCTAGGCTCCAAGCTTAGAGTCATTTTGCCATCTATAGGACAGGTCAGGTGAAGTTGACCCCTTGGGTCAACCAACCTCTAAATTAGGTCACAATACCAAAAACATCTAAAGTTCAAGTGTGAACCCTAAAAGCACCTTTGAAAAAAAAGTGATAGACTTAAGAGGTCAAGGTCCCCATTCTGGTCTACCTGGAATCTCAGTGACAAGAGAGGTCGGGTGGGGGAAACCCTGTAACCCGTAGGGACGCTCTACCGTGTAGGGGTCTTTGAGGGACTCTCCCTCTCTGGCTGCCCAGGTAATTCTCAGGTGGACGATCTTCGGATCCAGGGGTCCATCTACCCCGAACCTCCATAGTCATCCAAACATCTTTTGGGTGTCTTGATTGGGTCAAGAACATCTCCAGTCCTGCATCTTTTCTCTTTAGAGCACACACACTCATTTTCAGTGGGACTCGTTATTCAGATCTAATCACTTCAGAACACATCTTGAGTCAAACTCTGATCTTGATTCCACCACCTGATCCAAATATGCAGCCGAACCACCTAGGACTACCATTCAAGAAACCTGAATACTGGAGATCCATGAGAGATAAAATGATTGAAGATGCCATGAGATTTTATGAAAATGAAGAAACCTCAACAACAGTAGGAAACATTCAGGTTGATGTCCCAACAACCACAACCTTTGTCATAACTTGTGCCCAAGTACTATTAGCAGAAGCCAACAAAGGATCAACCCGTGACTTGCTCATTACTGCATACATTGAGATAGAAAAATTGCACAATAGTGAATACCTTCAATGTATGACAAATCCTCGACTTTGGAAGCTACACCAAGATAGTCTTGAAAAATGGGAAGAGATAATGAGATTAATAAAACAAGTGATTGCTCAGAAATACCCGTACATACCACCAACAGAGGATGAGCTATCTTGGAACAACATCGAGGATAAATCTGACCTCGGGTTTGAGGCACAAAATGGTTGTGGATTCCCAACCCAGATAGAATATAATGCACCTGATATTGAAGAAGGTTGGGAAGCTCCAAATGCAGGAAAAGACCATGATGAGCCAATTTTAGAATCCCAAGACTCCTGCAGGTATGAGAGTAGAACTGAACCTCTCGAGGGTGTAAATTCTGTCCCTTATTCTGATAAGGTGACCCTCGAAGGTTATTCAGACCTAAATTCTAGTAATTCAACCCACATCCTAAGCCTAGAACCTAGATCTGAAACATATTTTGAAGATTTCAAGGCCCTAGATGAAGAAAATGAATCTCTTAATGAAGAATATGATTTTGGGCCTCGGTTTGATGAATATCCCTCGTCAACCTCCTCAGAGGAACGAATCGATTTTGCAGAAGTCATGCCAATCTATGACACAGAAACCGAGGAGTTGGACGACTCGGGTTTCAATTGGGTCTGCCCTACTAGCTTAGAATCTGAGCCTCTACCAGATAAGGATACCCTTTTAAGCTCAGAATTAACATTTAGGCTAGATAACAGTCAAGCTGCTGAATATACAACATATGATTTATTCTATGGTGGAACTCATGATCTAGAATCTCATTCAAACTTTGATTTTCGCAAACTCTCCGACGATCTCAAATCTGACCATAACATCGGAGAAAATCTGCCTCCTGATTATAACATGTCAATCTTCTTTGAAGCCACCTGCTCCACATATACAAAACCAATCAAAACCCGTTCCCCACCCCGACCCGCAACCGGACTCAATTTCTATTCCGATTCACCTCTCACTGAGCCGTTTGCAGATGATTCAACTCCATCTCTAGACCAGGTATCGGGTACTGATCAGACCACAAATCAGGAGCCTCCATCCTTTGATCACCTCTGTAGGGATTCCACACCTTACATGGATAATTTTGCGGAACCCTACTTTGACCAGGCTGATTCGACTGAGCCTGAACCTGAGTTTTCACTTCCATATCCATCAGAACGTCACTGCATATGGTGGGTTCCGCATCTGCTGATCTACATCTATCAACCCACCAGACTTATTGGGTTTGGGCTGCATCATCAGCCCGCTGATCTCAACAAGCACCTGGTTGGACCAACCAGGCTCTTAATCAAGGTGCTTGTTTTCCAAAACTCCATTGATTTCACCACTCCCTCTCCACCCCATTTTCTGCTCGACTGAAGGCATTAAATTTAGCGCTTAACGGGAGGCAACCCGTCATCCCAAACACAGAGACCCATCTGGTTATCCATCTGGACTCCACGTCTCTTGCACCTTGAGTCCAGCCTTAGACAGATGATCCCACCTCTGGTACACGTATCAGAGCTTGAAATCATCCGCATCAGTCATTTATGACCCATTCACCCACCCGATATATCCTGTTCTAAGCCCCTGACCTCAACACTAATTCCCACCCTCTGTTTACAATGAGGACATTGCAAAACTTAGGCATGGGGGGGTGATAAAGTGCATACATACAGAACCAAGAAAAAAATCAGGAGTCTCTGATGGTCGGCCTGGATAGGTTGTTAATATGATATTTTTATCGTTGAAATGTGTATAGTGGTTAACCTAATTCAGACCTAACCATCTCTTTACAAAATTTTTAACCTGGCCTAATTGATTTTATCTTGTCACTTTTAAGCCCAGGGTCGAACTCAGGGAAGTGGGGTTCAAGTCGAGTTTCTACGTTTTCCTTAAAACGCGTCTCTTCCGTTCGTTTATTCTGTTTTTTTGGTATTTTTCTTATTTAGGTTTTTTTCTGGTAATCCTTGTTCTTGAGGCACACCCTCAAAATTGTGTCCTTGGCTTTTAGCCAAAACAGAGTTTCAAAACACGTCTTGCTACTTGCAAGACGGGGGTACCTGCAAATCAAAGATTATCTTTTTACTTTTATACCTTTTTTTTTTTATCTTTTTACTAAGGAAGCTATCAGATAGAAAGTAAATATAGTAGCTATAGATATATATACATATAAAGGGGTGGGGGTGGAGGTGACGATGGAGTGTAGCACTATGTCGAGTCAGCCGACGTCTAGAGAGACGCAACCAACACGACTAGGTGCCGCGTGGAGTGTGGATGGAGGATGGATGATGTATGGGACCACGCTTTTTGTACACGCTGTATCGCAGAATATCAGCAACTGGTGCAAATATTCCCGCGATACAGCGTATAGTAAATAACGTGAAAATATATGTACATATGTATGTATATAAATGTATAAGTATATATGTATAGATATATATAGATAGATATATATATATATAGGTGTATATATATATATATATATATATGTATATATGTATATAGCTATGTATATATGTATATAAGTATATATATATAATACTATATAGATATATATATATATATATGTATATAGGTATATATGTATCTAGATATATATGTATATATATATATGTGTATATGTATAAGTATATAGATATGTATATATATATATATGTATATGAGTATGTGTATATATATATATATATATTATATATGTATATGTATATATATATTATATTATATGTATGTATACATAACTATATAGATATACTATGTATATATAAGTATATATATATATAGATATATGTATATGTATATATATATATATATATATATATATATATATATATATGTATGTATATAAGTTACTATTAGTGTGTGAGTGTGTGTGAAAGTGTGAGTGTAGATGTCTGTGTGCGTCGGTGTAGTGTGTGAGAAAGTGTTGTGAGAGAGAGTGAGAGAGAGAGAGAATGGGAGAGAGAGAGAGCAGGAGAGAGCTGGCAGGAGAGGGGAGAACGGAGGCAGCTGCACTGCAGGAGGCGAGGGAGCACATTTTAAGTCGTCTGCAGTCGAAGGCCGTCGTCTGATGGTCGTGGGCGCGTATTCGCACAGGAGGAGACCTGCGTCTGCCAGTTGCGTGCACCAAGAACTCGCGACAGAGCGCGCGAGGCTGGAGGGCGAGGGCACCTGCAGGCACGAGTGGAGCTTGCAGGTGCCGCAGGGGGGCGGGGAGACGCTTGGCCGGCCGCTGCAGAGGCACGCAGCGGCCTGTCGCGGGTGGAATTGCAGAGGCGACAGAGCAGAGGCGGAGACGGGGAAGTGCCCTGCAGGCGCGCGCGGAGAGCTGAGCGCCTGCGGGGAAGGTCGCGGAGGTGCGAGGGGAGGTTCTGCAGTGGTCGCGGAGGGTCGCGGGGGTCGGCGCGAGGAGGCCTGGCCGCTGCAGTGCGCGCAGCGGCCTGCTGCGGCTGCAACTGCGGCGTGGACAGAACGGAGACGGAGGCGGGGAACGGGCCTGCAGGCGCGCGCGGAGGGTTGCGCGCCTGCGGGGAAGGTCGCGGAGGAGGCGGGGGTGCTGCTGCTGCTGCTGTCGACGCTGGGCTGCTGCTGCTGCTGCTGCTTCAAGCTTCGGACCTTGAAGCGGCAGCAATGGCGTGGAGATGAAACCGAAAAGAAATGAAGACACCACGCCCACCTGCTCGTTGAAGAGCTGGGCGGTGGTGTTCCCACTGTGGTGGTGAGCACCACAGTGGGTTCTCCTGCTCGTCGGGTGCCTCCTCGACGGAGGGCCGACGTATGGGAGGGGAGAACGGTGGAGAGGAAGGTGGTGGACTGCAGGGTGGCGTTTTGCAGCAGCTCGCCGCAGCTGCGTATTGCAGCAATGTTCCCCCCTCCTTCGTCGCGAGGAAGAGCTGCGGCTTTATAGAGGAGGAGAGCATGGCGGGGAGGCATGGCAGCAGCAGGGAGAGGCGTTGGAGAGTGGCTGCTGCAGGGAGAGGCGCGGGAAGGACAGCAGGGAGAGGTGGGACTGCTGCATGCGGCTGCGGGAAGGCGCATGGCGGGGAGAGGTTGCGGAGAAGTTGCAGCCGTAGGAAAAATAAAAAACAAGTGGAGATAAAAAATAGAAGAGATGGATTTTTGTAAAGAGGCACTTGAGGAAAATGTAAATTATGAAGCCCTTTTATTTCATTCTCCTCTCCTCTCAATTAAATGCATGAATGCATGTATTTTTACAAATGCAACAATGGAATCCTAATATGCATAGGTAGTGCTAGGAAATAGCATAAGAAGGCGTTCTTATAGGCGTGTTTTGAGGTGCAAACAGTCTCACACACAAAAAAAAAATTTGCATATGTCAAAAATGCAAAAAAATTGAAAAAAATTAAGAAAAAGAACAAAACAATGGGGGGAGGGAGGAAATTTTGTGAGCCACTTAAGCATAAGGAGGAGAAAAAGAAGAAAAATGACAAAAAGGAGCACAAAATGAAAATGAAAAGAAATAGTCATTAGTAAAAGATTAAGGGGTTAACTGAAGTTCTAAACCGAATCAAGAAAAAGAAAAGAAAAGTGCTACGGAGATATAACAAGAGATTAGCGGGAACGCTGGTCTTAGGCCTTTTGGGCTAGTACCTTTAGCTTAAAAATTCACGTATCCGTTAAAATCTGGATAATCCTCAAGAGGTTGAGGAAAATGCGAAGCTTGAGTATTAGGTCTAAGGCTTAGGAAGTATTCGGCCTCGTTAACTGACCTCCGGTTTGCGGGATTCGGTAACCTAAGCACCCAAATTCACACACAGTCTGGTTCAGTGCGCATAAACATCCAAATCACGTGAAAAGTGTTTAATGTTCTGAAAAAGTCACCTAGATTAGGAGCGGTCAATCAACACAAATTGATTTGGACGAGTTCCCAGCGCGGAGAGGCGGGAAATTCCCCTCGAAGATGCGTAACAACATATCGTCTCCTCGGTGCTTGTCTCTTAGGATATTTAAATATCCTACTGGGGGCATGTAAGCACTCTGTTGGTTCAGATACCATGGGCGGCATTATCACGAAATGTCGATCGCTAGGGGCTGAATTCGGCCACGGAATGCCATGGGCAGGATTATCTCGAAATCTCGAAAGCCAGGGTTCTTGGGGTTGCCATGGGCGGGATTATCTCGAAATCTCGAAAGCCAGGGACCCTTGAGGATTGATGATGGGGACGAGGAATCCGATACAGACCGTGTTGAGAAGCTAATCCGAAGCTAGAAATAAAAAGAAAAGAGAGAGAAAAGCTCTCCAAACAAATAAATCTTCTCTCTCTTACAAAAAAAATGCACTGCAAACTGAATTTAGGCTAAAAATGTCTCAAGCACGGGTGCTTTAACCACGGAGTCCAACAAACCCTAGGATAGTTTCTATGGGCCGTAGAAACCTTTGCGGAGGACTGAGGCTAAAGCGGAACAGGTCTGGATTTTGGTTGGTACTTGAGTACCTCTAGGCCTATTGTCAGCATTCCTACCTAAATCACAAAATAAAAGGAGAAGCACTTATCATAATTGTTGACAAACACTCAGGGTCTAGAATGGAAGTTAAAATTTTGAAATTTTGCTAAGGGACTAACAAAAGCTAGGCATGGGGGTATGATGACAGCCTCATCATGAGCCATAACTAGCTCATTTTGACCCAATAAAGAAGATAAAAGCTCCTACATAACCTAGAAGAAGGCCTAACTGAAGGAACAATTGCTCTGAGAAGAAAACATGAAATAAAGGTTAAAATTGCAATTTTACCATTGCAGTACATAAACAGGATTTCTCAGAGGCAAAGCATAGGTCAAATGGTCTAAATGAGATAAAAAGAGGGTTGAGTCAATCAGAAATGGGTTCATGTGCAATCTAGGAATTAAATGACACCTGGTAACCCTAAAACAGACCCGCTTTAATTAACAAGGTTTTGGTCAGGATAAAAATTGATTAAACCCTCTAAAAATCATGGACAAATATCCTCTACGGTTTTGAACACTTACTTTGGCCTTTGGAACCTATTCTGACCTAGATTAGGGTCCAAGCTCCTCAATTAACCTAATTTGGGTTTTTAGGAAAAATGTCCAGTCAAACGAGGTCAAACCTGAAATCCAACTTCTCCATTGGATTCCTTAGATCCAAATTAGGTTTATACCAAAATTTGGGCCTAAGGGGAGGTCATCTTGACCTACTTTGCAATTTAGTACACCCAAATCACAAATAGGTCCCTATCTTTTGAATATCCTTGCAAAGAGCCCCCCAAGTTCTTCGCCCCCTTTGCAATCCGGTCCTACTGCCATTGTTAGGGCAGAACCGAGCTCCGGCGAGGTTCAGAGAGGGATTGCTCTCTAATCCCTCAGAGATTCCCTCCCAGAAATGGAAGGGGGATTCTCTGAGGAATTCCCTTCCTTATAAAGCCAATTACAATCGCTGGTGTGAACCCAATCTCTCGTGTGAACGCACGAGAGATTTGGGTACCCACCTTCCTTCCAACTCCGGCAAGCCGGCAGACCTAATTGCGCGCTCTCCACGCGGTGACAGGAGCAGCCAGCACCTATAAAACACCCCCCAGACCCTGCCGCAGGATCAAAGCTTGATTTGGTCGAGTGTCCACCCCCAATTCGTCTCCTCCTGCCCGGCCAAAAGTTGCAGCAAGCTCCGGCGAGCCCCCCTCCCCTCCCTCTTCGCTCTGCCACAAAACTAGTGGCAGAGTTAGCTTCCTGACTTCCCTCCGCGTCGCGCAGTACCCGCGCACGCCGCCTCAGCCCCGTCGTCGCCGCCGTTCTCCCCCACTGGGCATCATCTTCTCCGGCGACAGCAGGTGCTACTGTCCGCCTTCCGTCCCCTTTCGTCCTTACAATTAGGTTAGAACTCCTCTCCATCCTCTCCTCTCTCTTTTCCCCCTGTTATCTCATCTAATTACCCCTCGACCGACGCTGACCACCCTCGTCTTCCACATCACCGACCGACCTCCGACGAGCCGCTTCCACCATTCCAGCCCCCCACACGGCTCGCCAACCACCTCGAGAGCTCCGCCTCACCACCAGGAACTCGCTCCACCCCACAACTACCACTCCAGACCTCCATAATCACCCCCCGAACAACCCACCATCTTCGATCAAAGGTTGACCTAGGCACGCACGCCTAGGCCGACCTGCGGCCTGCAGCATCGTCCACCGCCTTCGCCGTGCCACGACGAAGGTCTCTAGCTGATCTGATTGGGCCGAGAGACTCATTTTGTGCATGACAGTGTTTGAGCTCCTGCCGCCATGGACGACCTCTGATGAAGTTCCAACGAAGCTCCAGGCACCCGGTCTCCCAGGCTACAGGTGCTGCATACTCTCGCAAGTGTCGCAAAGCAACCGAGGCCAGCCAGTAGCGCAGAGGAGTCAACAGCTTGGGCAATCGAGCGACAAAACTCTGCGAGCGCGTGTGAAGGCGAGACCAAATAGTCCCACATCGTGGGATTGCAACACTCAGGTACCATATAAGTTGTTTTTGTGTTTTCGTCTTAGTGCCTCCGTAAGCACAGGGGTGAGGTCCCTCACTGCCCTCACCTGCCTCGTCCGCGGCTTGACCACGCGGATCTGGCGGATCCGACCCGACCTAGACCTACGCACTCCTCGCGCATCATCACCTGCAGGTGAGCCTGGTCCCGGGTACGATCCGACCCAATTATGGCTGTGGCTCTGGGAGAGCGTCCCTGAGTGAATTGCTTGAGAGAGAGAGACGCATGGGTAGAGGGAGAAAGGATAGGTTTTTCTCTGTGTAGGCACAGGCTGAACGTTGAGGAAGAAAGACTTTGTCGCGAGAAGGAAAAGAAAGAAGGAAGAAGGAAAGGCTGGAAGAACAGAGAGACCAAAGAAGAAAGAAAGAAGCCTTCGCAGGAGAAGAAGAAAGAGAAGAAAAGAAAGCAAACACAGCAGTAGAAAAAGAAGAAATAGAGAGACTGCAGAGGAAGAAGAATAATCAAGAAGAAAAGGGAACATACTTTTAAGACGTCTGATCACAAGATCAGACGTCCAATTTCATTTCTTTTTGTCCTAAATACTTTTAATCGCATACATTCATAGTTGAATTGATATTTTGAGTAAATTAGAGTGTTCAATTACATTTTGACTAGTATTAAATTCCATTTGCTCCCTGTGTTCGACCTCGGATACTCTGGTTTTTGAGTAATAAAATTCTTTATATTTGTTTAGAAGTTTTGTCGGTTCTACTACAACGTGACATCCTTTAAACCCGCACAAAACATTGACAACAGTGGTAATTGCTCATTGTAAAGCATTGGCATCCAATTAGGAAGAATTTCTTTAGGAAGGTCGATTTCAAAGTTGTCCAAGTAGTAATCGGTCTTACAATGGTATAGTACCAATGTGCGGCCTTATCCCTGAGTGAATGGGGGAAAAGCCTCATGAGCATTTGTTCTTCATCCACATTCTATGATTTAGTGGTCTAAACCAGAGTGATCTGATCCTCCAAATGTTGGAATGGGCCCTCTAAGCCAAGCCTGTGAAAGTGCTTAATCAAACTCAAAACTTGGGTCTTGATCTCAACATCACCAGCAGTGATCACAACGTCGGGACGATCCCTGTAATTTGAAGGATCATAAAAATCCTTTAAGGACCGAGTGTCCTAACCATTCATCCATTGGAACCATTCCTACATCTGCTACAACTGGTCAACTGCCTCTGAATCAGCTCCTGCTGGTTCAGTTTCGGGGGAGGTGGTTGTGGGTCAGCGATGGGATCTAATTAGCTAAAACTAAACCTCCGCCTCTGAGAATAGTCTAAAGGTCCTTCCAATGGAGGATTCAATGACCTCCTTCCAAGCATGCACTGGAAGGAAGTCGGAAGGATGGGAAAAGAAACCCTGCAGCACAAAAATACAGGCCTGTCTGTAAATTGGGTAGCTTAAGGACCTATGCTTCAGAAATAAACTCTGACGACACAACAAATTTGATGTTGTCCTTACTCCCGAAGGTGGTAAAGTTGGGCCAGCGAAGCAGGGGGAGCATGTTCTGATGGCCGCTAATTATGCCAAACTCCTTATTACTTAAGTCGTTTGATAATCAGGCCCCCCAAGTTAGCACCTTTTGAAGCAAGTAGACATCACTAATTCAAAATGCACTCAAGAGAGTACCCTGAAATAGACTCTATGAATCCTAAGGCCAACATCTACTAAATTTTAATTAAGGCTTGGGATAATAGTGCCTTTGGAATGTGATGGGCCCTATCAATGGGTTGTGCCCTTAATAATTCATTGAGAATGTGAGTATGTGCACAACCAAAAGTTTTCAAGCAAGATTATTAAGGATGAGGTGAATTTTAGGGTTCGAATCTTAGTAGCTTTTTGGGTTCAAATTTAGGTAATTTCAATTAGGTTTAATGAGACAAACCACGATTTGAAAGCACGGATGTTGATATATTCCCTTAGAAAGCACGGATGTGGAGTGTCTGGTTAATTCCTCAAAATTAAACCCTACAGAGCAAGCGACAAAATGAATCAATTTTAATGTTAGGTGATGCGGCCCAAGCAACTCAAACAATTGACCCTGATGCACCACCAATTAAGGAAAGCAAAAAGTGCTTAACCTAATCCGATTTCTACTCCTTTTACATGTGGATTTGTGCGTGTTCTAGTTCCATAGGTCAGAATCTCAGTTGAGTAGAAAAAATCAAAATAGGTTATGCGCCTCAAGTGTGGGTGTGTGTAGTGTGTATGTTACTTTCATCCCACAACCAGATCAGATATATATATGTATATATTTTTTAATTTTCTTTCAATGCGGGGGTGAGGTGGGTGAAGATGACAATCAAGACAAGCAAATCTCTCCTAGGGTTTATGAGAACACGTAAATGGATTCGAGTCTTGATTAGGGTGGTGAAAATTAACTAGTAGGTGGGGAAGTAAGGGTAAACTTACAAAAATCTCTACCCACACTTTACTCCAATCTACTGCCTTTGGCACCTCGATCGGGTTCCTGCAAGACAACGAATAGTAGAAAAGAGAGGTTAGAAAAAATGTGTAAGTGGTGCAGAAAATGTGGAAAATCAAATCAAAGTCCGTTGCTTCTTGGCAACGGCACCAAAATGATGAGCGTAATTTTTGCGAGAAATTTGGAGTTATAGAAAACCCATTGTCGTAGTCGTAAAAGTTTTCTACCAAATAAATTTACCACAGCTCAAGGTGAGCCCCAGGTTGAACATAGGGAGGCGACGTTTGATTCTTTGAGAACCCTGCTTTGCTTTGTTTCTTTTTGGTATTTTGATATTTGCTTTTTTTTTTGTATTTTGTGATAACGTGCAAATAAAAAGAAATATTATCTAAACTAAGTTATTTTAGAAAGTAGGAAAGAGCTATTCTTTTTTTTTTTGAAACGATGAGGAATGCTGTCGAGGATGATAGCAAACTGGGATCCTTTTATTTATGTAAAAAATAGAGCATTACATGAGGTTCTCCCACTCTTTCACATGCCCCCAACATTCCCTTACAATATTTCCCACATTGATGGATCCCCCTCTAAATAAACGCTCATTACGAGCATGCCACACACTCCACATAACTACCACCTTCTTCACCTGCACACTCCCTTGTATCCAAAGATTTCTCCAGAGTTCCTCCCAAGTAAGCAGGGGTTCCCCATAGAGTCCCCTCCAAATTTGATCTATCACCAAACATGACGCAAATAAATGTTCCCTGCTATCTGTGGGGAAGTTACAAAGTGGACAATCTTGTATTGAAGCACCCAACCTTCTACTCCTCATTTCCCTTCTAACAAGTCCATCACATCGACAAAGCCAGAAGAATATCTTGATTTTAAGTGGAATTTTCAAATTCCAAACTTTGCTGCAATCACGATCTTTAGAGGTGCAGACTGCCTCCCCAGCATCCATCACTCTTTTATACGCCTTGGACAAAGTAAATAAGCAATGTTTCCACCTAAAACAGTCCACGTCCCCAACCAACTGGAATGCCTTCAAGTCTGCAATTAGCCGAGCATGCTCCTGCTGTATGCATCCTCCCTCGTGTGTGCCTACTGCAAAAACAACCCAGCTACTATTCTCAACATCCGAATGGTCCTTAACTAAGGCTTCACTGTCCACAGTTGCAGCAAAGACTCTCGAATAAATCACAGATAATTGGCCCATTTTAGACCACACATTAGACCAAAATAAGAAATGCCTGTCGTCCCCCAATTTTGGAAGAAAGTCTGACTAGTGATCTTGGATTGCTCTCTTAACTGACGTCCATAATGGGGAAGACCTTCTTGGCAAGTTTTTCCAAAGCTGCACTAGGTTGGGACCATATGCCTCTTTAACTAACTGAGACCACATCATCCCCTCATCTGTGGTCAGTTTAATGGCCCACTTCAGTAACATAGCATCATTAAAATCTTGCAAGGAACAAATGCCCATCCCTACCTTCGATCAAGGCCTACAAATCTGCCCCCACTTCACCGGATGCAAGAACCTGCCCTCTACCTTTGCTCCTTTCCAAAAAAGTCTCTTCCTCATTACATCCAACCTTTTCCATACTGTCTTTGGTGATCTAAACACCAAAAAGAAGACTGGTATCGAGGTGATGACCGAATTGAGTAGAATCAATCTACCACCCTTAGAGAGAAATCTGTTGCTCCAAGATTCCAACTTGGTGTTCACTTTCTCAAATAAGGATGCCCAATCACTCTTCTTGAGTTTTTTATCACTTAAGGGTAATCCTAGATATCTCATAGGAAGTGTTGTAGATGAAGAGTGCATGATGGTTGCCATTATCTCCCCTTCCTAGGCTGACATACCAAAATAAACCAAAGATGACTTCGCCCCATTCAACCTCAAGCCTGCTGATCTGCACATGTTTTGTGAGTTTGAAATTAGGGTTACAAGTAACCCGTCATCGTAGTTGCAAAACTCGTGATCAAATAATATTTATGCCGAAAGTCTAAGGGAGTCCCGGGTCGAACACAGGGAGGCAAACATTTGGTTTTGAAAATCCATGTTTCTCTTTTTATTTGTTTATTTCATTTTTGTCTTTTCTAATTTTTTTGGTATTTTTAATAGGGCAAGAGATTAGGTCGATGAAAACTTTATCTACTTGCAAAAATATAAGAGAGAGAGGGAGAAAGAGAGAGAGAGAGAAACAATTATCTATTCATGAACAATTGTTTGTTACAACTTCGAAAGCAAGAAAACTACACTACGAAAGCATAAAAAGATAGAAAGAGGTGACAGAAATGCCCCTTGACAATTGCTCGGAGGACGACTCACTCTGACATCGCCTGGAGGAAGGTGGTGAGGAGCAGGATGAAGGAGGACGGAGTCGGAGGATGGAGGATGGGGTAGGATGGCATCGCGGCGAGGATTTTCTTCCCAAAGGGTGATGAGAGGACGGCCACGGGAAGCTCCATGAATGGGGATGAGGGGAAGGAAAACTATTTGATTTTCTACTCTAGAGGAGCATCCTGGGCTTGGGACAAGCTCTCTCTAGAGCCTTGGAGGTGGTGAGAGGAAGAATGGAAGAGATGGTTTCGAATGGTGGAGGGTTGGTCCGTTTATAGTGGGGGAGAATAACAAATTCGCATTTGGGTCATTACTGACGTCCATAAACATCACTGTAGCTATCGTTGAAGATCCGCCCATCAAATCATTATTCTAGCGCATGCATACCATTAGTGACAGTTGTAAGCGTCACTAAAGGCACGCGTTGCTGAAGATCTATGCTTACCCCGCTGGCACGCACATCATGTGCTGCACGCTTCACGCACCCATGCTCCCCGCATCGTGTGCACGCACGTGCGCTGGCATGCGCTGCGCTGCTGCTGCGCGCCGCTGCACTGCACGCAGCTGCAACTGTGCGCATGCGTTGTGGGTGTGCATGGTGCGCTGCACGTGACTGTGGCTGTGCGCTTGTAGTGTGACTATGCACGGTGCACTGCACACGGTTGCAGCTGTGTGCGTGTGCTGCTTCTGGCCGGCGTGGGGAGGCCTGGATGGTGCCACGTGATGAGATCTGGGTCAATCATTCTTCTTTCTTTTGTAGAGGGTGCCACGATGCTCATATTGAGATGATTCCCATGCTGTTGGACTGCGATAGTCGCTTTGGATCCATCAGTACGGTTGGATTTTCCATCTGAAACCCATATGGATGTCTCATTGCCCCCTAGCCGTTGATCTTCCTCAAACTTCGTATGATACTACGGTTCTCCGATCTAGACAATTTCGGAGGCGTTAGAGTCCAATCATCGTCTTAATCAGATCCGTACGATCCGATCATCTATCCAAGGCTCTAAAATAAGTCTTCTTTCCTGACCATAAAGAGGACCTAATTAACTTAAAATATATACAACTACTCTAAATGAAAAATGATGCATGCTATAAAATATTTATAACATGAAATGCAAATCTAGGCCTAGGAACATGCATGAATAGGCATTTTAACCTAAATAGGTGTGTCTATATCATACCCCCATGCCTATCTTTTGCTAGACCCTAGCAAAATTAAACTACATGCTATGTATAAAATCAAAATTAGGATTACATCACTTAGGCCTAAGTCGTTTATTAACAATAGAAAATTTCAACTAAAGTCCTAAACAATGAAAAGTCAACAGTATTTGGGTGCCTGCCAGAATGCAGATCGCCTAAGTCCTCGCCTTATTTGAGAAGGGAAGATCCATTTTTTTATTTTTCTTCTTTTCTAAGTTTTTTTGTACTTTTGGAGTTTGAGAGTTCCGGGATAACTGTTTACGGCTACCCGACCCGCCCAAGACTCAAAAAGGACTCTAAGTCCAAAGCATCTTATGGAAATAGTGAAAGACTCACTAGGCGGCCGTTAAAACGAACTTCAGGTTTCTACGACCCTGGGTGACCTTGCCTAGAGGTTGATCTTTTCGAACGGTAGCTTTCTCCCTACTTTTATTTATAGGGTCAACACAAGGGCGAATCTAGTGTATATCTCCCTGGTTTATTCTACTTCCCCGCTGCTTCCCTAAGTGTTTTGGAAATTATTGTGCATTTTTTTGTGAGCTGGTTTCTGGTCAACCGACCGATGAGCTGTTACCACCGACAACTTGCCAACCATACTCATGCTATGAAGTGTGGTTTTATTTATTTTCATTTCTTTTCTCTCCTTTTTTTTTAAGTAGGTGGCTTTCCTGATCTAAGATTTACCTAAAGGCAATACAATGAAAATGGTATTGTGACTAGGCTCTAGACAACTGGCCGATGAGCTGTTACCACTAACAACTTGCCAGCCATACCACCCTAGATAGTTCATTAGCTACCCAATTTCTGAGGAAACCGCCGAAAAGTGAGTCAGTGCAAAAAACAAATATGTGTAGATGCTTAGGCTTAAAGTCCACTAAAATTAGAGGGCGGGTTGATAAGTCATATACATATCACCCCAATTTATTTTCCGAATTAAAATAAGTTTGACTTGGCGAGGAATCGAGACTAAGTCCACACACGAGTGGACACCCAAGCTAATTAATCCCAAAGACCTGAAGAGTCTAAGTATTCAGGTCCTATCGTATCATTTCCTAAAGTTAATAACTTCCAGATGAATAAGTTTTCTTCTCCTAATTCTTCTTCTTTTATCTTTTTGAATTTTCAATTTTTCTTTCTTTTTTTTTAAAGAAACTAAAAGAAATTCTATGGAGTTAACAAAATGATTTCAGGATTAAGTATCCACCCCCCCATGCCTAAATGATGCAATGTCCTCATTATAGAAACAAAGACATGAAAAGAGTAGAGTAAATAGAATATCACCTGAATTTCGCGACAACCCGATCAGCTCCACAGGGAGAAGAGAGTATACACATGACCTAAGTTTAATGCCTTCAGCTAGGCATAACATACATACAAAGAAGAAATTGAGAATTCACAAGTGTAGATCAGAATCAAAATAAAAATATTGATTCTCAGACTCGCCAACAGAAGATGTCCACAGACGTGGAGCAAATTATGATGCAGACCCATGCCCCAGGGTCAAGTGGTTCTCAGGTTTGGATGAAAATCACCCAGAACCGAAGGTTCTTGTGTTTGCGGGGTCGGGCCTGTGGTTCCATGGTGTGCAACCCAAGACCAAAGTGTCGGACAACGGGTAAAGATGATTCAGTAGGTGCGGTTGTCCACTTAACATCTAGCTCAGAAAAATAATCAGTTATTTTGAGTTTGGGTTGCACATGAAAGATATCGTAAGGGTCCTAGTAGTAAGTAGGTGGTTTCAGGTCAATAGGTACCCTTAGATCCAAAATCAAAGTTCCCTCAAAATTAACCTCCCAAATTTTCATTTCAACATTCCTATCCTCTAACATCAAGTGCTCATGTTCCGGGACCTCTAGCAAACCGTTCACCCCATAAGATTTACCCAACTCCAGAAATCATGGCTGACTCAGAATTGACTTGGGTATAATAATTTCCAAATCAAAATCAATCCCTTTGGGGTGTGGTTGAGGAATGGGGCTATTAATTGAATCTTTTAGTAAATGAGGATTCAAATCCTCCAAGTTAGCCTCAACCGAATCCAAATCTTCAATAATTGGTCTATGAAACGGTTCGTCAAATTCCTCAAGCCCGTTTGTCTCACTAAAATCATCTTCCTTACGCTCAAGTGAGACTTCACTAAGAGATTCTTCACCCTCAGAATCAAAGAATCCAAGATCCTCATTTATATATGTCTCAAAATCAATTGTCATTTCTTGGTTCAAAGAGACATACTTTTCCTCACTCCCTGTCTCGGGGATCTTGAGTGAATCAATTGGTCCATCCTGAATGGGTTGCTCTAGCCAAACCTGGTCATCCCCGATCTCAAAAAATGTATCCCCCCCAAGAGGCGCTTGAGCAGGTTCAAACATTGGCTCTCCTGAAGGGGGTTCATCTTGAGAATCATCCCAAGATTTGACTAGGGCAACCACAAATTTCATCCTCAACCTTGACAATTTCCCAAGAAGAAACTCACCTAAGTCCCTATCCCTAACACTTTGGAGCAAATCCAGTAAAGTGTTATTTAGCTCATCGATCATTTTTATCATAGGCTCCAATGCTTCAGTGCATGGTGTTGGCTGGGCTTCTAAAGATTGTATGGTGTTCCTCAAGTTAGCCAACACCCTATCTTGGATCTAGTTCACCTGAAGCGACTGGTTCAGTTTAGGGTTAGGTGGGTTTGGGTTCATTCTAGGGGAGTCAAGATATTGAGGTTCTCGGGTTCCTCCCTGATAATAGGTCGACTCAGGTTGTTCAAAGAATGGTGGTGACCTATATTCAGCATAATTCTGGGGAGGGTAAGTGTTATAATCAGCATATCCTTCATGGTTGTAGATCTGGTTAGGTTGACCATCAAAGGGTGGAGATCTATAATCATTGCAGCTCTAGGAAGGATAGTAATCATAGTCTTGATGTCCAGGGTTAGACCCTAGACACCGAGGTCTAGATTCGTATCTCCAATCAAAGTCATCCCAGCTAGTGGATGGGTAATTGCAAGTCAAGTTGGAATAGTAATCATCTTGGGGATAAGTGGTGGTAGGAGGGTAGGATGGGAAATGCATGTAAGAAGTGGAAGAATACATGGTGAAGTAAGGAGGGAAATTAGAAGAGAGAAAGGTGCCCTGCAGTACAATCAATCAACTGTGTCCTTATGTGGGAAGCCTAAAGAACTACAGAGTCCCAAGACTCGTCTTAAGATTATAAATGATTTAGTCTACTTTTATCCAGTCAATCCAACTAGTTAGAAGGAGGGACTGGGGAGAAGGTTCTTCCTTTGGCTACCCCCCAGCCACGGTCATTTGACGCTACTCCCCTAGCTAGACATCAGATGGACCAGTAGAAGCAGATTAATAAAAAAAAATCTCAGTCTGAGCCTCGAAGAGCGAATCAATCCTTAAGGCCAACGTCTACTCAATTTTAGTTAGGCTTGGGATGATCGTGCTCTTAGAATGTGATGGGCCCTTTAGATGGGTTGTGTCCTTAATGATCAGTTAAAATGTGTGTGTGTGCACAATCAGGGTTCTCAAACAAGGCTATTTGATGATGTGTCTTTTAGGATTTAACCTTGTTTGGTAGCTTTTAGGGTTTAATTCTTAGGTTGGTTCAATCAAGGTTTAGTAGAACACTCCAAGTTCTGAAAGCACGGGTGATGATATGTTCCTTTAAAAATCAAAAATAATGTAGAGTGCCTGGTTTAGCCCTAAGAATCAACCCTAAGTGGCAAGCTACTTGATGGATCAGTTTTAAGTTGAGTGGTGCGGCCCAAATAGCTCAATCAATTGGCCTGTTGTACCACTTAGTTAAGGCACACAAGCATGTTTAACCTATTCAGATTTCTACTCACTTATGTGTATTTAGTTGAAGTGTACCAAGTCCACAGGTCAGATACCGATTAAGTGGTAGAATCGATATGATTGTACACCTTAGTGTGAGAAGTTGTGGGTGTTAGGTGTGTAGCTTTCAGAAAATCCCACAAGAGAAGAGTTTTTTTTTTATATTTTTTTTATATATGTGGGGGTGAGATGAGTGGAGGCGGCAAACAAATAACCAAATCTATCCTAGGGTTTATAAAAAGCACCTAAGTTGATTTAGGTTTGAGTTATTAGTGTGGTGAAATAAACTAGTTGATGGGGTGGTGGGGATAAACTTACAAAACCTTCATTCGCACTTTTCTCCGATCTAACTGCTTTGGCCCGCCTTAGAAGAGTACCTACAATCACAGTAAGATCAGAGAAAAAGTGAGATAAAAGTTAGGTAAGGCGGAAAAACACAGAAAAAAAGAACCAAAGAGTGTTGCCTCCCTGGCAACGGTGCCAAAATGATCTGCTTGTGTTTTACAAGTTTGAAATCAGGGTTACAAGTAACCCGTCGTCGTAGTTGCAAAACTCGTGATCAAATAAAATTTATACCGAAACTCCAAGGGAGTCCCGGGTCGAACACAGGGAGGCGAACGTTTGGTTTTGAAAATCCGCATTTCTCTTTTTATTTGTTTATTTCATTTTTGTCTTTTCTAATTTTTTTGGTATTTTTAATAGGGCAAGAGATTAGGTCGATGAAAACTTTATCTACATGTAAAAATGTAAGAGAGAGAGGGAGAAAGAGAGAGAGAAACAATCATCTATTGATTACACTGCAAAAATACACTTGCAATTGTGCCGTCTTGTGCTATTTCCTAGCATTACCAGTGCATATTAGGTAGACATTGTCGCATTGTAAAAATACACGCATGCATTCATTTAATTGAGAGGGAAGGAGAGTGAAATAAATGGCCTTGCAATTAACATTTTTTCTCAAGTGCTGCTTTGCAAAATTCACCATATTTTTATTTTAATTTTATATGACTTTGAAATGCTTCCCGCAGCTGCAAGGAATGGCTTCTTCTTCTTCGCACCTTGCCCTTCAGCCGCATGCCCAGCCTTTCCCTGCCAAGCCATGCACAAAGCATACACAGCCAGGGCATGGCTGTGCATGCTTTCTTCTTCTTTAAAAAGAGCTTGGCTCCTTCTTTGCAGGGGAGCCTGGTCCACGAGAAAAAACCCAACGTAGCTTCTTCTCTAGGCCGCCGCCTCCTCCCCCTCTCCCTCCATACGTAGGCCTTCCTCCTCTGAGGAGCCACTCTGCGGGCAGGAGTCCATCACTGTGGTGCACACCCACCACCGTGAGACCACCACTGCCCAACTCATCAAAGAGTCGGTGGGCGTGGTGGTCTTCTTTTCCCTGTCTCACGTCTAAGCCACTTCAGCCATTGGAGCAGGAGCTTCAAGCTTTGAAGCTCAAAGCTCCACACGCAGCAGTAGCAGCAAGGCGGCAGCAGCCAGCAGGCTACCGCGTGTGCCTGCGGGCTGCCTTCGCCTTCCGCTTCTTCGCGCTGCACTTGCCTTTCCGCCTGCAACTGGCCACCGCGCGCCCCTGCAGCGGCCGGCCAAGCTTCACCACGCACACCAACCAACCCTCGCAGGGCATCGCATGCCCTGTCGAGCTCCTTCGCCTGCGACCCAGCCCTCTCCGCACGCTCTGTCGTGAAGTCCCGCCCACGAGCCACCGGCCAGTGCACCCCTTCCACACACGCGCCAGCTCGCACCAGCCAGCCCCGAGCCGTCCGCACTCACAGCACCAGACGCAAGCGGTTGCGCGGCTCACCCGGCCACTATAGCCATTGTTCACGCATTTCTGTGGAACACTGTGGCTACAGTGGGGTGACCGGTAAGTTTCTCACTTATCCGCTGCAACCGGCCTTCGCCCGCACGCGCGTCTCGCCCCGCATCCTGCTCCAGCGCCCGCCCGCGCGTCCGTGTCGCTCGCTCCCTTCGCCTGTGTATGTCTGCGTGCGCCTGCTCCTGCTCTCCACGCAGCGCTATGCGCTGTGGTTCCTTCCTCCATGCCACTTCCTCTTGCCAGCACGCGCCTACGCGCGTGCGCATACACGCCCCTATGCACTTGGCATCAGACGACGCTTGGAGGACCTGACCATCTTAACTCCCATACCTCACTCTAGCAGGAAGCGCACGCTCGATGTCTCTCTCTCTCTCTCTCTCACAGCACACTCTCCCTCTCTCTCTGCAGAAACACATACATACACACTCACACTCTTGCACACACACACTTTCACCTATACACTGTTATATACTTATATATATATATATTTATATTTATATCTATATATATATATTTATATACATATATATATATATTTACATCTATACATATAGTAGTATCTATATACTTAAAGTATTAGTATACATACATACATACATATATATATATATATCTATATACTTATATATATATATACATATATCTATATATATATATATTATTACCTATATAACTAAGTATAAGTATAGATACATATATATATACACACATATATACACACCTATTTATACATATATATACGAATATAACTACATATATACCTATATATTTATAACCATATATACATATAGATATATTTACATATATACATATATATATATATATTCACATTACTTATTATACGTTGTATCGCGGGAATATCTGCACCAGTTGCTGATATTCCCAGATACACGCGTACAAAAGGTGTGGTTGCACACATCTTCCACCATCCACCTTACACTCCACACTGCACCTCATGCTGTCGGTTGCGTCTTTCTAGACGACGACCGACTCGACACCGTACTACACTCCATCTCCGCCTCCACCCCTACCCCTTTATACATATATAATATATACATATATATATACTATATTTACTTTATTTCTGTTTCTCTTTCCTGCCAGTAAAAAGATTAAAAAATATATAAAAGAGAAAAGATAATCCTTGACTTGCAGGTACTCCGTCTTGTGAATAGCAAGACCCGTTTTGGAACCTTGATTTGGCTCAAAGCCAGGAACTTCATTTTGAGGGTGTGCCTCAAGGACAAGAATTATCAGAAAAAATCGAAATAGAAAAACACCGAAAGCACAATAAACGAACGGAAGAGACTTGTTGTAGGAAAGGCGTAGAAACTTCACTTCTAATCCCACTTCCCTGAGTTTGACCCTGGGCTTAAAAGTGATCAAGATAAAATCAAGTAGGCCAGGTTAAAAATTTTGTAAAGAGATGGTTAGGTCCGATTTAGGTTAACCACTATACACACTTCAACGATAAAATCACCATATTAACACACCTATCCGAGCCCGACCACCATCTTTTCTGGCGCCGTTGCCGGGGAAGTGAGCCTTCAAGTACGTTTCTATTCCATTCCTCTCATTTTTTCTCTTCTCTCTTCATGGGTGTTTTTGTTTATTGCTATGCAGGTGAACCAGTTGCAAGGAGAAGATAGGTAGACGAAGTCGAAAACGTGGGTAGATCCAAGGTGGGAACGAGAGCGTGAAGATGCCGACACCGCATTGAAGCTTCGCACATGTTACCGAGTGCTATCGGGTAACCATTCACCAATTAAAAACTTCAATTCAGGGAGATTTCCCCGTTGCATGCTTGGTTTACACACTTGTAAAATCAATCACTTGGGCATTACCCATAAACAACGCCCTTCACATTCCAGAAGCACTTGATCCTAAGCCTCTACCTAAAACTGGTAGTAACTTCACCCTTCTTAAGGATTGGAGGTCTAACTACCTACGTGTAGTGCCTACATGATGGTGAGGGTTCCCGAGTGCTATCGGGTGTCTAAGATTGGGGCAAACGGCATTTCAATCTGGCCTGGTGGTTCCGCGATGCTCGCATTCGGTTCTATAGTTCGTGATAGTAGGTAACTTAGATCTTTAGGTCTAAGGGCACACTATTGAGGTTAGGAATTTGATTGAATTGATTTGTCATCAAGTGTACCTTTGCGACGTCATTTCTCACATCTCTTTTCCCTTCTTATCTCCCTAATTCTTCTTGCGGTAGTGCATGTTTGGGAGGAGGTCACAAAACCCTGAACTGTTTGAATTGCCTGATAATTTTAGAAAAGGAGCCGAATCGTCCTCCTCCTCCACAAACATGGCTGCACACCTACCCCGAAATCCCGAGGGAGGAAACCGCCCTCAGAACCCACTAGGTGGTGGAGCCTTAGATCCCATAACTCGCCTCCAAGCCCAAATGGAAATGTATAATGAATAAATTGAAGCCATTCGGGAAACATTGGAGGAAATGCAGAGCCCTCCCGAATGGGAGGAGCCTAGGTCTCTTAGCTCCTATCAGAATCCCGTTGCTACAGAGACCATAGGACAAATTCGTGTCCCCATGGGTGGGGACGACTTTGAATTAAAACCTAACATAATTGGCCTAATAAATTTTCACTTCCATGGTCTTGCAAGTGAAGATCCTTTTCTCCACTTGGGAGACCTAACCCGATTGGCTGAAATAGTCAAACCTAGAAATATCGGGTTACCAATAGTCCTCATGAAAATGTTCCCGTTTTCATTGCGAGATAAAGCGTTGTAGTGGTTACGCACCCTTGGGAGAACCATCTATTCTTGGGAAGAGATGCGAACAACGTTTCTCAAGAAGTTCTTCCCAATCGGGTGAACCAATGCACTTCGCCGTGCTATCACTTCATTTACGCAACAAAACGGTGAACAATTTCATGAGGCATGGGAGAGGTATAATGACCTCCTCAGGAAGTGTCCGCACCACGGTCTACCTAAGTGGCATATAACCCAGATTTTCTACTATGGGCTAAATGAGACTTTGAAACAGATTGCAGATGCTTCCTGCAGAGGGAATTTCATGAATAAAGACGAGAATGGAGCATTCGAACTATTTGAAAATATGAGTGAAAACTCAATGAACAATGCCTCCATTGTCGTCTTTAATCATACCAGTCTGCCCCGAAATGTCCACAAAGTTGACACGGGACCCTCCCATTCATCCATTGATCTCAGCCTTATCACAAAAAAATTGGATGAAGTCTCCGTCGTGCACAAGAAGCTGGACGAGCTTCTGGCCAACCCCGCCCGTTCTATGGCAAACACCTCCTCTTTACCACTTCGTCACAATCCCAATTCTTCCAACACTAGGCTTATCCCGAGAAACCCCGTAAGACCTTCCTTACTGAGAGTCGTGCCGAGCGACTCGGTAAGTCATGTGGATCTGGCTTCTGCGAGCTAGTATTTCGACACGGAGGACCAAGCCTCCGAGTGCTCAGACGCATATTTACATGTGGATGCGTCTTCTGGCATAGAAGACGCTTGCGCCCTGGGGAACAACCCATTCTTTGCCACTTATAACCCAGAGTGGCGAAATCATCTGAACTTCGCATGGTCCAACAATCCACAGTGCCAAAACCCAGCGGGTGGACCAATGCGACCGTCCACACCAGTCATCCCAAGGGCCCAGTCTAATCCTATGGCGAATCCACTATCAGGCTCTTGCGTACCGCAAGAAGAACACGCATCAAGTCCTCTTGATAAATTGATGTGAATGATGAAGGAAATGTCAAAGCACCATGAAGAGAACATGACCTCTCTTCAACACCATTTAGCGCAGCAGAATGCTGAGATCAGTCAACTACCCATGGTGACTCGATCTCAGGGCACTCTTCCCACCCAACCTATTCCAAACCCACGAAATTTCATACCCCGTGGTCCTCAACCACAGGTACAACCTTCTCAGGGGCAGGTTCATCAGATTCTGCAAACTCCGAGCATTCCACCAGGATTTCAGGCTAATCCCGCTATAGCACCTCACTCTTATGTCCCTATTGCAAACCCTTAGCCATATGATCCCATTGGACTCGCATCTTCCAATGCGATCACTACGAGGAGCGGTAAGTAGACCGTTGATCTGCCTCGACCTAATCCTGGCCCGTCTTCTTCATCGTCCTCTCATTCAGGATGCGCACCGCATTCGCGAGAGGATGATACACCTAAATTGGTGCCAGAATCAGTCCCATTTCCTGAGGCTCTACTGAGGGAGCCAAAAGTCAAGAAGAAAGATATGCAGGCCTTTGATAACCTACGCAATTTGTTCAGGGATGTTGAAATCAAGGTACCCCTGCTCGAGGCTATCGACCACATACCTACTGTCGTCCGATTTTTCAAAGACTACACAACACCCAGGCGACAGTCAAAGAAAACTAAGAATCCGGTGGTTCTCTCGCCTCATGCGAGTTGTGCTATACTGGCAAATCTACCACTAAAGCAGAAAGATCCGGGCACACCGCTTATTTCTTGTAGCATCCAAGGCTGCAATTTTAACCGTGCCCTGCTTGATCTAGGATCTTCCATAAATCTTATACCAACCATCATGCTCGAAAAATTTTCTTTAGGAAATCTGAAACCCACCCCTGTCATGTTACAGTTGGTAGATCGTCTGTCAAAATTCCGAAGGGTGTGGTGGAAGACGTGGTGGTTAGGGTCAACAGTCTCTATTTTCCTATTGACTTTTTTGTTTTAGATATGGAAGTTCCTAGCTCACTTTTTGATTGTCCGATCATCCTTGGTCGACGTTTCTTGGCCACAGCCCGCGCCCATATCAACGACGAGTCAGGCTGTATCGAGATTGCCGTTGGATCTGAAAAGATCAAGCTTAACATCTTCAAGGTAGCCAAGAACTTTGATTACGATTGGATTGAGAATGACAAGTCTGACGAGGACATGGCCGTCAGTGCACGTATCGGACTAATTGGGACCTATTCTGACTGCTGTGGATTTCCTGTAAACACTAACGATAGCCTGACCGACACATATTGTGACGTTCCCCCATCCCTCTCTATTCCCATACCTTCTCCTAACCAGACTTATGACGAGGTTTTCTCCGCTTCCCATACCTCGTGGTCTGAGTCATATCCGAGCTACTCACCGTTGGTCCATACTCTTGAAGACCGGATTGCCCTTTATTTCCCGCCAAATCAAGTGGATTTGCAAATCCACACTGGGACCTTGAGCCCACATCATACTCACTGGGGCTATTCCTTTTTGGATCCATCTATCCAAGAGGCCCCTCTTCTTGGCCAATCTGAGGGCCAACTTCTTCCTCCTGACCTATTTTCTGATCCGCCTAGGACACTCTCATTCCAAGAAATGCCAGACCTTTCACCATCCACTATCACTTTCAAGCCACTATCATGATCACTTCACTTTCCACTTCACCACCCACCATCCACCCACCCTACCACCCTACTGTATACCCTGCACCTCAGCACTCGTTACCCGATCTTTCGTCCTTTCTCTACCTTTCCCTGCATGCATATGAGGACATAGCATCATTTGGCATGGGGGGTTGGATAGGCATCCATAGGATCTGGGTATTTTATGGTATCATGCAATTTCCACCTATTTATAAATATGTAATAAAAAGAAAAAAAAATGGTGTTTAGTAATGATCTGAAAGCTGAAACAAAAATACAATAAATGTTTATGGATATTCAACCTCTATTTTGAATACTTTCCAGGCAATAGAAGCTTGATTCGCTCAGGCTCGGCTTAATTCACTTGAGCATTGACAAGATAGATCGGAATCTCTCCTAACTAAGGACGTATTCATGTACTCGAAACACCAGTACAGGATCCATTGATTTGCTTCTACTCGAGAGCCTAAGTAATCTTGGTTCACACTACACATATCAAGAAAGACCAGGTGAACATAAGATCCAACCCTAGTGTTCACTAGGGAAGGTGGAGTCCTTACCTGTGCGCACAGGTGGACTTTTTATCCCAGGCTTTAGTCTTGTATTTAGGAAAGACTCTTTCCACCAAAAAGGAACTCTCCCACCAAAAAGAAAAGTGTGATCCTCCAAATAATGTTGTAAGAGATATACTGACACGTGTTTCAAAAAAAAAAAAGATGCAAATAAGTCAGTATATCTCGCAAATATCTGTAAAGTCTTCTTCCTACAAAAAAGTTCTTCAGGGCAAATACCCTATTTTCTTTGAGCCACAAATGATAGAAAATGGGTGTTGAGTTTTCCATCATCTTTTTAAGAGTCAATCCGAAGACACAAGCTGAAATTGGGACCAACCTATATTTAAAAATTCTTGAAACCCTAAGCTTGAGTCTTAATGTTCATCTGGTCAGTCTTGATCCGTCACTAAGCACAAGCCATAATCTCTTGAGCTCTCGAGTACGGAAAAAACCTCCTGGGTCCTCGAAATTGTACTTAAGGATTAAATATCAAGAGTCCTGGTTAGTTGAGAGATGATCTATGTCATGTGAGACTTAAAGTACTGGTAGTCTTCTCTATAATTGGTTCTCACAATATCCAACAATAAACACACCAATGTCTCCCCAAGAGAAAATCTTCAGCTAAAGATCACTTCTAAATACAACACAAAGATGTTTTGCTAGGGACTAGCAAAAGATAGGCATGGGGGTATGATTGCACCGCAAAAATACACCTGCAATTGTGCCGTCTTGTGCTATTTCCTAGCATTACCAGTGCATATTAGGTAGACATTGCCACATTATAAAAATACACGCATGAATGAATTTAATTGAGAGGGGAGGAGAGTGAAATAAATGGCCTTGCAATTAACATTTTTTCTCAAGTGCTACTTTGCAAAATTCACCATCTTTTTATTTTAATTTTATTTGACTTTGAAATGCTTCCCGCAGCTGCAAGGAATGGCTTCTTCTTCTTCGCACCTTGCCCTACAGCCGCATGCCCAGCCTCTCCCTGCCAGGCCATGCACAAAGCATGCACAGCCAGGGCATGGCTGTGCATGCTTTCTTCTTCTTTAAAAAGTGCTCAGATACTTCTTTGCATGGGAGCCTAGTCCATGAAAAAAAACCCAACGCAGCTTCTTCTCTAGGCTGTCGCCTCCTCCCCCTATCCCTCCATACGCAGCTCTCCTCCTCTGAGGAGCCACTTTGCGGGCAGGAGTCCATCACTGTGGTGCACACCCACCACCGTGAGACCACCATCGCCCAGCTCATCAAAGAGCCGGTGGGCGTGGTGGTCTTCTTTTCCCTGTCTCATGTCCAAGCCACTTCATCATTGGAGCAGGAGCTTCAAGCTTTGAAGCTCAAAGCTCCGCATGCAGCAGCAGCAAGGCGGCAGCAGGTAGCAGGCTATCGCACGCACCTGCTGGCTACCTTTGCCTACCGCTTCTTCACGCTGCACTCGCCTTTCCACCCACAACCGACCACCGTGCACCCCTGCAGCGGCCGGCCAAGCATCACCACGCATGCCAGCCAACCCCCGCAGGCCACCGTGCGCCCTGTCGTGCTCCTTCGCCCGCGACCCAGCCCTCTCTGCATGCTCTATCACGAAGTCCCACAAGCAAGCCACCGGCCAATGCACCCCTTCCACATGTGCGCCAGCCCCGAGCCGTCCGCACTCACAGCACCAGACGCAAGCGATTGCACGGCTCGCCCGACCATTGTAGCCACTGTTCACGCTTTTCTGTGGAACACTGTAGCTACAGTGGGGTGACCAGCAAGTTTCTCACCTATCCGGTCTCCCGGTGCATCGCAACCAGCCTTCACCCACGCATGCATCTCGCCCCGCATCCTGCTCCAGTTCCCGCCCACGCGTCCGCATCGCCCGCACCCGCCTGCGTCGCCTGCTCCCTTCGCCCACGTACATCTGCGTGTGTGATAAACGCCAACATATCATCATTCTTATGCATTAAAACAAACCTAGCTCTTAGGATTTTACTCCGCAAACGGGTTTTTGGGCTGCATTTAGGCATAAATTAGTTTAGGAATGCATTGCATTTTTTATTGTCTTTTTGATATGTTTTTGTGAGTGTTAGGGATGAACAGATATACAGATCCCTAAAACCCTAGCACTCAAGAAGGAAAATGGTGAAGGAGAAGCTCAAACTAGCTGGAACTCAACTTGATCCAGCTCACCACAGCTGGAACCTAGCTCACTTGAACTAGGGTTAGCTCATCCCAACTACATTCAGCTAATCTCAGCTGAGTGGCAGCTCAAGAGAGTTCATCTTAGCTCATCCTAGCTTAAGTCAGCTCAGATCCAACTCAACTTAGCTGAGTCTAGCTCATCTCAGCTCCCACTAGTCCACAAGGAGCTCTAGCTAGCTCAACTGAGTTGACGGGAGTTCACCCCAGCTCAGACCCAACTACATCCAGCTCCACTCAACTCCAGCTAGCTGAAGAAGAACTCATCTCAGCTCAGGAAGCTCAAGTCCAGCTCCCGGGGATTCAGCTTAGCTCAACTCAGTTGAGCTAAGCTACCTTAACTGCCACAACTAGCTTGATCCTCCCCAGGAGCACCAGACCCAACTCACCTCAGCTCATTATGGTAGAAGCCAGTTCACTTTAGCTTAGCTTAGCATCTAGTAAAGAACTAGCAAGCTAAGCCAGCTAGAGTAGCTCCATGCCAGCCTCTTCAGCAACTGCCAGCTCCAGTTACAGCTCCAGACTTCTTCTCCTCAGCTCCTCTCTTCAAACCCTAGCCCCAATACCTCCTCCTCTACTCCATAGCTAGATAAGCTAGCTTAGCTTAGCTTAGCTAGCAACCAGCTCCTTGGCCATCCACCACCTTCAATTCAACCCTAGCTAGCTCCACCAACTTAAGCCTTACCTAAGCTAGCTGTCCTACTCATTTTGGCGCCCCCTCTTCACCACCTTTCACCCCTCAATTAACCACCAAAAGACACCAAAAGTTGGCGCAAAAACTAACCCTAACCACCTCCCTTTTGGCGCCAACTTTCTGCCCCTTCATCCACCCTACACCTACACACATAACCCATCCTAGCCATCCACATACCCCCCTTCTAGAACCCTAAGGTGGCACCACCTAATGGCCTTCTAGAAGGCCCATTTTGGTGCCAATTCTAAAGGGCACCAAATCCTTAACTACCCCCCTTAGCACCCCTTAGGTGGTGCCACTTATTCTTAGCCCTAGGATCCCCAACTACCCCCCATATTCTATCCTAGCCATCCATTCCAAGAGACACCTATGCCCCCTTCCTACACTATATATACCCACCAAACTTCCCACATTTTCTTCATCCTCGATTAGTGTATTTTGCTACCTATACCACCTACACCTATGGCCAAGAAGAAGGAGTAGAGAAGAAGATTAAAGAGGCACATCACCAGCCCTTTTGGTGCCTTCTTCTCCCTACTCTCTTCAACTTGGGCCATGCCAAGGAGGAGGACTTTTCTACTTCAAGGAGGATGGCCAGGAAAAGGAGAAGGACCTAGGGTGGACGTCCACCCTTGGAGAGAAGCTTAGGGCACGCCCCTTTAGGGCTTGCCTTGGAGGACATCACCTTGGCGAAGCATAGCAAGGAAGGAGTTGGAGGACTCTTTTCAAGCTTGGGAGCTACCAAGCTTGGAGCAAAAAGCCCTCTTCTTCACCATCTATCTAGAGGATTTGCGTTTGCTTTTATTTATTGCAATTTTTCTAGTAGTAGAAGCATTCTTCTACTAGGCTTTTTTGTAAAATACTTTTTCATTAATCTAGTTGTCTTCTTTGTAATTTCTTTATTTGCATTTCTAATTGCTTTGTTTTTAGCATTCTTCACTCCCTCTCCCTAATTATTCTAGGCCTCCACTTTAGAAGTAGTATATTGAATTTGAAGTGTAAGTCGCTTTCCCGCCACAATCTTGCATGTTGCCTTAATTTCAAAAACACAAAAAAAATGATATATTGAAAAATACCAAAAAGAAAGTTGAGATTTATATTCTAAGCAAGAGAATCAATTTCGCAAACATTTGGCCTCCTTGGATGACCCTAAATACTCCCCTATCTAGGAATAGAAATTTAAAAGCGTATGTGAATTCACATGTTACAACGACGTTAAAAACCCGCTTTTACAAATCACGTGTATTTCGCTATCAGTGCACCCGCTCCAGCTCTCCACGCAGTGCTGTGTGCTGCGGTTCCTTCCTCCGCACCACTCCCTCCTGCCAGCATGCGCCAACGCGTGCGCGTACACACCCCTGCGCACTTGGCATCAGACAACGCTTACAGGACCCGGCCGTCTTAACTCCTAGACCTCACTCCAGCAGGAAGCACGCGCTCACTCTCTCTCTCCCTCTCTCTCTGCAAAAACACATACACACACACTCACACTCTTGCACACACACACTCTCACCTATACACTATTATATACTTATATATATATATTTATATCTATATATATTTGTATACATATATATATATATATTTATATCTATACATATAGTAGTATCTAAATACTTAAAGTATTAGTATACATACATACACATATATATATATATACTTATATATATATATACATATATAGATATATATATATACACTTATATATATATATACATTTATACATATATATACACATATAACCACATATATACCTATATATTTATAACCATATATACATATAAATATATTTACATATATATATATATTTTTTTTTTTTCACATTACTTATCATACGTTGTATCGCGGGAATATCTGCACCAGTTGTTGATATTCCCCGATACACGCGTACAAAAAGTGTGGTCGCACACATCTTCCACCATCCACCTTACACTCCATGCGACACCTCGTCCTGTCGGTTGCATCTTTCTAGACGACGACCGACTCGACACTGTGCTACACTCCATCTCCGCCTCCACCCCCACCCCTTTATACATATATAATATATACATATATATATATACTATATTTACTTTATTTCTATTTCTCTTTCCTACCCACAAAAAGATAAAAAAATATATAAAAGAGAAAAGATAATCCTTGACTTGAAGGTACTCCGTCTTGCGAATAGCAAGACTCGTTTTGGAACCCTGATTTGGCTCAAAGCCAAGAACTTAATTTGAGGGTGTGCCTCAAGGACAAGAATTATCAGAAAAAAATCTAAATAGAAAAACACCAAAAACACAATAAATGAACGGAAGAGACTCGTTGTAAGAAAGGCGTAGAAACTTCAGTTCTAATCCCACTTCCCTGAGTTCGACCCTGGGCCTAAAAGTGATCAAGATAAAATCAAGTAGGCCAGGTTAAAAATTTTGTAAGGAGATGGTTAGGTCCGATTTAGGTTAACCACTATACACACTTCAACGATAAAATCACCATATTAACACACCCATCCGGGCCCGACCACCATTTATTCATGAACAACTGTTTGTTACAACTACGAAAGCGGGAAAACTACACTATGAAATTGTAAAAGGATAGAAAGAGGTGAGAGAAATACCCCTCGACAGTTGCTCGAAAGACGACTCGCTCTGACATTTCCTAGAGGAAGGTGGTGAGAAGCGGGACGAAGAAGGACAGAGCTGGAGGACGGAGGATGGGGCAGGACGACGTTGCTGTGAGGATCTTCTTCCCAAAGGGCAGTGAGAGGACAGCCATGAGATCCTAAATGAATGGGGATGAGGGGAAGGAAAACTATTTGATTTTCTACTCTAGAGGAGCATCCCGGGCTTGGGACAAGCTCTCTCTAGAGCCTTGGAGGTGGTGAGAGGAAGAAAGGAAGAGATGGTTTGGAATGGTGGTGGGTAGGTCCTTTTATAGTGGAGGAGGAATAACAAATTCGCATATGGGTCATTATTAACATCCATAAACGTCACTGCAGCTATCACTGAAGATTTGCCATTCAAATCCTCTTGCTGGCACGTGCAGACCATTAATGACAACTGCAAGCGTCACTAAAAGTGCACATCGCTGAAGATCCTTACCCACCCCGCTAACACACGCTTCACGTGCCCATGCTCCCAGCGTCGTGCACACGCACGCTGGTAGGTGCTACACTGCGGCTACGCCCAGCTGCGACTGTGCACGTGCATTATGGCTGTGCGTGGTGCGCTGCGCACAGCTACGGCTGTGGCTGTGTGCGGTGCGCTGTGTGCACTGCAGCTGTGTGCATGCGCTGTGGCTGTGCGCAACGCGCTGTGCACGGCTACAGCTGTGGGGGTGCACTACTGCTGGCCGGCATTGGGTGGCCTGCATGGCACCACGTGGCACCATCTAGGTCGTCCATTCTTCTTTCTTTTGTAGAGGGTGCCACGGTGCTCAGATTGAGATGATTCCCACGTTGCTGGACTGCGATCGTCACTCTGGATCCATCCATATGGTTGGATTTTCCATCCAAAACCCATATGGTTGTCACATTGCCCCTTGGTCATTAATCTTCCTCGGACTTCGTATGATGCTACGGTTCTCCGATCTAGATAATTTTAGAGGTGTTATACTCCGACCGTCATCCTAATCAGATCCGTATGGTCGGATCATCCATCCGAGGCCCTGAAATAAGTCTTCTCTCCTTACTACAAAAAGGACCTAATTAACCTAAAATATATACAACTACTCTAAATGCAAAATGCTGCATGCCATGCAATATTTATAACATGAAATGCAAATCTAAGCCTAGGAACATGCATGAATAGGCATTTTAACCTAAATAGGTGTGTCCATATCACTTGCTATCTCACCAAATATGGTGAACATAGAGAAAAGGATTTCAGCTTCAAGCTGTCCTCCTACAAAGAACACAGTGTCATCTGCATATTGCAAAATTGGTGCCAAAGTTCTTAAATTCGACAGCCAATACCCCTTAATCAACCCTACTTGCAAATAATAGAAAACTACTTCTAGATATATCTTGACAATTGTTTATTACAAATGTTTCTACACTATGAAACTAGTAAAAGGGAAAGGGGGTGAGAAAAATCCTCTTTGTCGACTGCTTGGAGGACGAAGTTGCATTGACAGGGCCCAGACGAAGATGCTGAGGAGATGGAGGAAGGAGAATGGTGTCGGAAGATGAGATGTTGAGGATGGGCGATGTCACGACGTGATCTTCTTCCCAGAATGGGGTTGCGAAGACGACCAATAAGAACTCCACGAATGGTGGTGACATGGTCGAAAAATATTTTCTTTTCTCTAGTGGATCATCCCAAGGGCTTGGGACACAAGCTCAAGATGTGTTTTGAGCTCTAGAGTAGGTGAGGAGAGCATAGGAAGGGATGAAGAAGAATGGGAGGGGTGGTCATCCATTCATAGTGGAGGAGTGGAGGCAAAATGGGATCACAGGGAAATAGTGACATTTACAATTGTCACTGTAGCTCCGCCACAAATGTCACTGAAGTCCTGCCCACGTGTCTACTGGCTCTCGCATACATCCACTGGTGTTGAGATTGGAGGAGTCATGACCGTTGGATCGTCAACGGAAGGCTAAGATCGCACCTACTCACGCTTGAGATCACTTGCTGGGTGCGTACGATTGCACTTTTCCTCGTGTATCGAATCACGCATCCGCGCTATATGAGACATGGCTTGCATCTCCACTATCCGTCTCGCATCTTGCAGTGCAATTTAGTGCATGCCTGCGCTAAGGGGCATTGCTCCGTGGGATTCGAATGGGCACCCTTTGTTTGCGAACCCAATGAGTTGCCACTATGCTATGCCCACCTGAGGGGAGATTTGGGTCGTTGGTCTTCCGGTGGTGTGATCTAATCTTCACCGTTAGATCTTGATCCAACGGTTGGGATTTGACGGCACAGATGAAGAGGAGGTGTTGTGGTTGCTACTAGTCGACTTAGATGATCTGGATGGTGCTGCGTGGCACCATCTAGGCCATCCAACTTCAGATGCTTGTAGGTGGCGCCATGGACGTCGGATTGGGTCAATCTTTGCTCCATTGGGCTGCGATCATTGATATAGATCCATCCATGTGGTTGGAATTGTCGTTTGAAGCTCGGAATTGAATCACCTAGCCCTGTAGTCATTGATCTTCCTTAAATTGTATAAGGTGCTACGGGGCTACGATCAAGACGATTTTGGTGGCGTTGGACTCCAATCATCATCTTGATCAAATCTGTTTGGTCAGATCATCAATCCGAGGCCCCGGAATAAATCTCCTTCTCTCCTAGCCACAATAAGAAGCAAATTAACCTATAATATATACAAACTATTCTAATTATAGAATGATGCATGGTATGTAATAATTATAATGTGGAATGCAATGTTAAGCTTAGAACTCACATAAATAGACATTTTATCATGAATAAATGTATATTTATCACATGACAAGATCCAAACGATCATGGACTTGCAACCACCAAGCACCTTGAAGGGGATGTAGTCGGTGGTCTGTAAGATCATCTTGTTAGGCTGATTCTTGTCTCAATCCTCCTACAAATGCCTCCCCTTCTTCGAGTGCATAAAAAAGGGCAAAAGCTATACTTCCACCCACTGAACTCCTCATTGCCAAAAAGCTTTAGAGGAAGTCAAAGCCATGCTTCAAAGCCCACCCGTCTTTACAGTTCCTAAGCCTGGGGATGTCCTTTCCCTTTACCTAGCAGCCTCCGTGTCCACTGTCAGTGTTGTACTAGTCAACGATATAGAAGGTGCACTGATGAGTGTATTTTTCATGATGAAAAGTTAAGGTTTGGAGAACTCGTCATCGTACTCATAAAAATCTCTACCAGATAAAATTTATACTGAAACCCGAAGTGAGCCTCGAGTCAAACATAGGGAGGCAAATGTTTGGTTTCAAAAATCATGCTTTGATTTCATTTATTTATTTATTTTTTATCTTTTGCGATTTTTTGGTATTTCAATCGGCAAGAGATAAGATCAACAAAATATTTATCTAACTAATCTACTTGGAGAGAGAGAGAGAAACATTTCATAAAATCAATCAATGTTTATTACAACTAATTGAAACTACACTAGAAAGTAAATAAAAGATAGAGAGAGGTGAGAAGAATCCCCTTCAACGGTAACTTGGAGGACGAATTGCTCTGACATCGCCTGGATGATGGTAGTGAGGAGCTGGACGAAGGAGAACAGTGTCGGAGGAAGGAGGACAAGGGAAGGACAGCATCACAACGAGGATTATGACGACCCAAGTCCCGCCAACCGACGAAACCCGTGTCACCATGTGCTAACAACTAGCACAACTCTCCCACAAGATCGCAGTCACCTGACACATAATCATAAAATATAAACATAGCCAACGGACAATTCATATTGCAAAAATTAAAGGAACATAAATTAAATACTAACTAGAAGATTTATCGTAATACATAATCTCAAGGAGATGTATAACTAAAATCCCCTTGCGAACTGCCAAGTATGCCTGAGTACGAGACCGAAAAATACGTCAATAAACTGAGTAGAGAAGAAACAATAACCAAGCACAAGAGAAAATGAGTATTATAGTTTTAATTAATCTATTTATTAAGCATCTCATTATCCAATTTCATTTCGTATATTGGAAGCCCAATTTTTTATAGTCTACAAATTCTCAATCGACGACTCAGGGCACAAGATGATTTTGTGTAACTTCCTGAAGCACGAGACCGGTATAAGCAGCCCTCCTGGCTGGGAAGACCGCTTACACCCATCAAGTCACTGCATTCCATCACCCTTCGATCATTGCGAAAATGGGTGGCAGCTACATCGTATGGTGTGATCACATACACGTGCTATGTATGTTGAGCCACAGACAACCAATGACCCACTCACCGACTGAGAAAGAAACCACTCCAACCCTTGAGCCCCACAATCCGCTATCCTAATTGGCTGCTAAGCCTAACCAAAGAGTCGTAGGGAGGCTAGCAACTCCCTAAACCAGCCTAGAACCTATCTTGAAAGACCAAAGCTACAGCCAAAATCCGGCGAGTAGCAGGTGGAAACCAGTTATCTAATTTCTTTAATTCTTGACAAATCTATCATACCAATTATTTAAATCATGTCATATAACTATATCTTTAGTTTTCATCCATTCAAACCATCTCTAGTAATTTTACATTATCAATTCTAGAATTAACGAATATTCACATTATCCCCCAACTTATCCATTTATAGGAAATTTCCAATCTCCGGTCGTGGTTCCAATCTAAATGTTATTTAACCATTCTGATGATGTTAAATCTACTAAAAATAGAATTCCTTTTTTACATGTGATGATAAGCCATATCCAAAAAGCTTAAAAGCTTTATAATTCATTTAGTTCATGAAATTATCAAATAAATTTTCGTTAACTTCTTTTAATTGGATGATTAACTATATCACTTTGATTATTCACATTACATGTCAACAACCTGATTTTCATCATCAATATTTAATATTCCAGTACCCAGAACAAGACATACACAAACGGGTCCAATCCCAGCAAGAGGCAAGAACACGCGCTAAAATGATGTAAGATGCTAAGGAAATCATGACATGGACAAACTGTATGGAAAAAGAGAGAGACTACTCTACCTAACATCGTCGGGGGGTCACGACAACTTCGTGAAAATAGGTTAGAGACTCCTTGTTTGACTCTCTGAATCGGAGTTTAAAACTAATACATTGTAGTATAGCCAATAAAGCGCGAAAAGAAATAAAATTTATGCTCGAATGGAAATTTGAGGTCGAACGCAGGGAGCAAGTAGCAAACCACTCTCAAGATCACAATTTTAAGTAAAAGATATAAACAATTGCAACCAGAATTGATTCAAAATTATATATCAATAATTTCAAGTAACAATATGCAAAAATGATGGCTTAAAATGGTGATTTGAATCACCAATTAACCCTTTTAATTAAGCTCAAATATATCAAATGTATCAATAGTGATTATCAACCAATACTCCACGTCAACTAAGTATCTCAATAATGCAACAATAGCCTAGAACTAGCAACAGAGGAAAAGGCCTCTTTTCTCCTTCAAGCCTCAAGGAGAGCCACAAGCACAGCACAGAGGGTAAAACCCCCCTCTCTCTCCCCTTCTTTTCTCTCTCATTATTAGGCAAACCAAACCAGACCGGACCTAGGTAATCGGACCAAGGCCCAGACGCACGTGGCGTGAGTGCGGGCGAGGGCACGTGCGTGAAGCGTGCATGCAGGACCTCACCCTGGTGATCTCGGAGGAAATCAGGTAGAGGCACAAAATTAACTTATGCTCAGTCATGGCTTTAGCAACTCAAAAGGTGGGACTATCCCACCTGCTTCATTCCTTCGCGTGTGAACTGCAAGAGGTGAAGTCTCCAATTGGGGTAGAAGATGACCCTTGCTGCTTCAATTGAGGGCCTAGGAAGACTTATGGGGATGACCCGTAGTGCTTGGGGGTGGTAGCAATGAAGAAGACGGCCAGAGCACTGCAACGGAGGTAGGAGAAGAAGGTCGTAGTGGTGGACGTTCGACGAACACCTAAAAAAGAGAATACAGCCTTACGGCCATGTCAGACAAGTTCAAAAGCTTCGCCTTGGTGAGGTGAAGCCAACGGCGATGGCTGTGTGGTGTGGCATGGTGTGTGTGGGTAGAGCGATGTCGAAGAAGGTATGCATGGCCTGCTATGTTCGAGGGGGTATTTGAGTGCTTGAACTCCTCAATTTCTTGAGGGGTTTGGTTGATCGTGGAGTGGTGAAGCTTGTGGAGTTGGTGCGAGGTGATTTGGTGGCCTATGGAGGCCGAGTGAACTTGCTGGAGTTCTACCGACTGTGAAGAAGATGAAGTGCGGGAGGGCGGAGCAATGGTCGTTTGGAAGTGTAGGTAAGAGGGGAAATGTTGTAGAGGGATAGAGGAAAAGGTTGAGGCTCTTAGGTGCAAATAAGATAACCAGAGAGCTCCAGTCATGGCTTAACCAGAGCTGGAGAAGGACATGAAGACAGCGAGGCAGTGACTAAGCAAGAGGCAGGGATAACGATCGGGATTTGGCTAGCAACGACCATGATGAAGATAGGAAGATGGTCGGCCATCCAATTTGATGGTTGGTCGGCTGGAAGAGGAGGATGGAGAGAGGTTGCCGGAGCAGTGGTTCGATGGCCAGAGAAGAAGAGGTATTTGGCTCGCCAAAACTTGCTAAGGAGGTAAGGGAGGGCCTCCAAGGCTTAAATAGAGCTTCAAAGAAGGCTCTAGATCAGGAAAGAGCTTAGATGTTCTCTTTAGTAAATCAAGAAACACCCATTCATTCAATGCAATCGCATGCACGTATCAAAGGGTTTTAGGAGTTAGGAGTTGTCCCAATAGGTTTGCCTAGGTGTGAACATCAATCCCACCAAATTTGGTGGGATTTGATTGCCATTAGAGTAGGATTTGGTCCAATCATAGCTCGCCTGGAGGCCGGTTGACCTCCAATGGCAGAAAAGACCATTCTGCAAAGAAGATGAATAAGTTACGGGACAATTTGTAAGGATTTCAAAAGCTGAGGGGCTATTTGAGATAATAAGAGTCAAACTTCGACCAAAATGCAAACTAAGTCAAAATGATCTTTGATTGGGTGCAAATTTTGGTAAAAACCTAATTTAGTCCCAAGAAATTTAATGGTGAAGTCGAATTTAGGTTTTGATCAAGATTGACCAGGTAAATTATGCTAAAACCAAAATTAGGGCAACTGTCTGTCTGAGACTCCGTTTTAGGTCAAAATGGGTTCCAATGGTCAAATTAAAGATACCAAACCTCATACAAAATTTTTCTATGATTTATAGAAGGTTTAGGTGAATTTTATCCTAACCAGAACCTTAGTGAATTAAGCGGATCTATTTTTAGGGTTTCTGATGCCATTTAATTCTTGAAATGCATGAAAACTCGTTACTGTTTGCATGGACCCACTTATTAGACATTAATGACCATATGACCTTCAATAAACCCCTAAAATACTTTGTGGTTATTTTGTATTTGCGCTAAGATGGTAAAATTGCATAAATAACTCTATTTTCATCTTTTCTTCTCAAAATAGAATATTAAGCACTTAGGACCCTCTAAAGGTTGTGTAGGAGCTTTTATCAACTTTATTTGACCAAATTGAGCTAGTTATGGCTCATGATGGTGTTCTCATCATACCCCCATCCCTATCTTTTGCTAGTTCCTTAGCAAAATTTTATTGACCAAACCAGATATCTAGGTCGGATGTAACCATCAGGATGCCCTACTAAGCCGCATCTCTAGGAATCAGATCTTAAAACCAACAATAGGCCTAAAGGTACTCAAGTACTAGTCTAGATCTAGACCTGACTAGCCTCAATCTGCTGCAAAGGTTCCTAAGGCCCACAGGAACTAACCTAAATTTCGTTAGACCCAGCAGTTAAAGCACTCATGCTTGTAACATGGTTAGCCAAGGTTTAGTTTGCCAATGCATTTTGTAAGAGAGAGAGAGATAGAAGAAGATTTTTATTTATGGAGAGCTTTATCTCTCTTTTTTATTTCATTATATTTTTCCTTAGATCCAACCTTGGATTGGCCCTAAACACGTTCTGTATTAGATTCTGGGTCCCCACCATCAATTCTCGCAGGGTCCTTGGTAATCGATGCTTCGAGATAGCACCACCCATGGCAACCCCCAGAATCCTAGATTTCGACACCTCGAGATAGTGCCACCCATGGCGTTCTATAGCTAAATCCAGACCGCGACAATCGACATTTTGTGAAAATGTCACCCATGGCATCTGAACCAGCACAAGGTGCTTACGTGCCCCCGGTAGGATATTTAGATATCCTAGGAGACAAGCACCAATGATACGATATGTTATTACACATCTTTGAGGGGAATTTCCCACCTCTCCACGCTAGGAACTTGTCCAAATCAACTTGTGTTTTCAAGCAGCTCCTAATCTAGATCTTGAGATCATTTTTAGAACACCATAGATTCTTTCGGCATGATTTCATATTTAAGCGCACTAAACCAGACTGTGTGTGATTTTTAGGTGCTTACGTTATTGAGTCCCGCAAACCAGAGGTCAGTTAACGAGGTCGAATACTACCTAAGCCTTAGACCTAATACACAAGCTTTGCATTTTCCTCAACCTCTTGAGGACTAATCTGGATCTTGACAAGTACGTGAGCATTTAAATCTCAGAACAGATCCAAGAGGCCCAAGGTTGGTATTCACCACTAATCCCTTAAGTTTTGGCCTTCCAGGTCTTAATTCATCATTCGATCCAACCTAGAAGTTAGGTAAGTTCCATATCATTTTGAAGGGACTCAATTTCTTTATCTTTTTGCTCATTTCTTTTCTTTTCAATTTTTCCTCCCTCCTTTTTCTCATTTTTCTCTCAAATGGGCCTTCTTCAACCTCATCTTTTTTTTGTGAAATCCTTTTGTAAGAGCTGATTTTCACAGCATTTTGCACTTTAATACCCCCCCATGCCTACAATTTGCAATGTCCTCATTGTAAATTAGGTGTGTTCGAGTTCAGCATAGATCATACATTAGAACAGGTCAAAGGGTGGGTGGACGAGCCGGGGTGACAGTTGCGGATGATTTCAAGCTCCAGTACGTGTACTAGAGGTGGAGTCGGCTGTTTTAATGGACGAACCCTAAAGTGCAAAATGATTCAAGCGAAGAGATGTCAAAAGGATTTCAGGTTTCAGGTTTTTCTAAAAGATGATGGGTTGCCTCCCGTTAGGCACTAAGTTTAACACCATCAGCTGAGCACAATAAGCTCAGGGAGAATGGAGATCAAAAGATAACTCAGCCATGTTCGAGTCGGTAAGTTCGATGAACAGTTTGAGTCTTGACCGTTCAAGACAAAAGGTTCAAAATCATGGCTGAGTTCACTAATTTCAACGGCTCCATTTCCAAGGATTTTTCTTACTAAGAAAGGTCCAATCCACTTAGATTTGACTTTGGCTGGGATGAGTTTGAGCTTGAAATCAAAGAGTAGGAATTTTTGACCAGGGTGGAAAGATTTTTGCACAATGTTCCTATCATGGAAGGCTTTGACCCGCTCTTTGTTGATACGCGAGTTCTCGTATGCGTCATTACGTACTTCCTCAATCTCGCTCATTTGCAACCGACAGTGTATTCCAGCCTTCATCAGATCCAGATTGCACTTTCGTACTGCCCAATAAGCCTTATGCTCCATCTCTACAGGAATGTAACATGCCTTTCCATACATTAATTTGAAGGGAGACATGCCTAATTGGGTCGTGTGGGCAGTCCTATAGGCCCACAAAGCTTTCAGAAGGCGAGTAGACCAATCCTTCCTATCAGGTCAAACAGTGACCTGAGGGATCTTCTTGATCTCTCGATTTGATAATTCTACTAGTCCATTAGTCTGGGGGTGGTAAGGAGTCGAGATACGATGCGACACCTTGTACCTTTTCATTAGGGACTAGAACTACACGTTGTTGAAATGAGACCCGCCATCGCTGATGATGGCCTTAGGAACCGTAAATCTAGAAAAGATGTTCTCCTAGATGAATCAAAGAACAACTTTATGATCGCTAGTTCTCATGGGGATAGCTTCGATCCATTTAGAGATGTAATCACCAGTGAACAAGATGTATTTGAAGTCGTTAGATTCGGGAAAGGGTCCCATGAAATTGATTCCCCATATGTCAAAGATTTCACACACAATTATCGCGTTCAAGAGCATCATATCCCGTGGGCCCATGTTGTCGAGGGCCTGACAACAAACGTACGCCCTACAATATGTTTGTGCGTCTTTGAACACTGTGGGTTAGAAGAACCCACACTGGAGAATTTTTGCTGCAATTTTACACCCAAGAAATGGCCACCACAGGCCTGGTCATGATAGAATGAGATCAAGTCATTGACCTCATCGTCAGGAATGTATCTCCAAATCACCTGATCATTGCCAATGTGGAAGAGATACGATTCCTCCCAAATACAGTACTTGGCCTCAGAAATCAGCTTGCCCCACCTGGAAGTCTCCCAATCTGGTGGGTCATTTCCTGTAACCAAGTAGTTCACTATATCAGCAAACTAGGTGAGATCGTGAATGGCTAGTAAATGCTTGTCCGAAAAATGCTAAATGATCTGACCAGACGGGTCGATGACTGAAGAAGGAAGATGAGACAAATGGTCAGCTACCATGTTCCGTTTCCCATTTTGTCGCAAATCCGATATCAAATTCTTGCAACAGCAAGATCCAACGAATTAGTTGAGGTTTCGCATCCTTCTTCATGAGTAAGTGCCTCACAATGGTGTGATCTGAGTAAATGATGACATGGGAACCCAGAAGGTAACATCTGAATTTCTCCAGGCCAAATACTACTGCCAACAGCTCTTTCTCAGTAACCGCGTAGTTACGCTGAACCTCATCCAGCATCTTACTGGCATAGTAGATGACCACAGGTTTCCCGTCAACTTTCTGCCCAAGCACAGTCTCTATTGCGTAGTTAGACACATCGCACATGATCTCAAAGAGGAGAGACCAGTCAGGGGATTATAGGATTGGTGCTTGAGTAACTCGATCACGTAGGCTCTCAAAAGCATGAGTGTACTCATCTGTGATCTTGAAAGGGACATCCTTTAAGAGAAGATTAGTCAGGGGGTGCACGATTTTCAAGAAATAAGGAATGAAATGACGGTAAAACTCGACGTGCCCTAAAAAAGAGTGGATGTCCTACACCGAGCTAGGCATGTGTAGTTTAGAAATCAAATTAACCTTGGCTTGATCAACCTGGATACCATTCTCAGAAACAAGATGACCCAAGACAATTCCATCAAAAATCATGAAATAGCTCTTTTCCTAGGAAAGAATCAAATTCCCATTGATGCAACGCCTGAGGATTTGGACCAAGTGCAGGAGGCAATCATCAAAAGATTCTCCAAATATTGAGAAGTCATCCATGAAGGTTTCAAGGTATTCACCTACCATATCTGAGAATATGGCAAGCATGCACTGGTAAAAGGTAGCGGGTACATTGCAAATACCAAAAGGCATCCTACAGAATGCATATGTCCCGTAGGGTCAGGTGAAGGTGGTCTTCTCTTGGTCCTCAGGATGGATTGCCACTTGATTATAACCAAAGTACCCATCCAAAAAGCAAAAGAAATGATTTCCTGCTAGTTTCTCGAGAATTTGATCAATGAACAGTAGTGGGAAATGATCCTTCTTCATTGAGGCATTTAGTCTTCTGTAATCAATGCAAACTCTCCATGAGTTCGCTATACGGGTCAGTATGGTTTCTCCAATTTCAGTCATGATCACGGTGAGTCCTACTTTCTTAGGCACAACCTGGATTGGACTCACCCGCAGACTGTCAAAGATTAGGTAGATGATCCCTGCATCTAACCACTTGATGATCTCCTTCCTCACGACCTCCTATAGTTTGGGATTCAGACATCTCTGCATTTCATGGGATGGTCATGTGCCCTCTTCGATATAAATGTAGTGTGTGCAATACGAAGGGCTAATGCCAGTCAGATCATCAAGAGTCCAACCAATGGCTCTCCAATGTTGTTGGAGGATAGAAATCAGACGTGTTTCCTGATTAGATGTGAGGCGAGAATTGATAATCATAGGAAATGTTTGATTGGAACCCAAAAAGACGCATTTCAGATGGTCGGGAAGAGGCTTTAGTTCCATAATGGGGTGGTGAATGATTACTTGACTCACATCTCAAATCCATCACCTAAACAAAAAAAAATCCTTTAAACTCTACTATCCTTAGAAAATATTTTGAGTGTTTCTCCATTTGAGTGGTGCTTGCAAAGCCAAACGTGTCTTGTATTGGGTAGCACCACTCCAAATAAAATCAATTCACCTGATAGAATTGCATAAACCTTAGGGTGAATACATTAGGGTTATTTATTTTTAGGGCCACATCATTCTTTCTAGAGGAAATTGACTATCATCCCTTGTATACAAAACATTGTGTGCCCATTGCAAACAATGCTTGAATCTACTTGGAAATTTTAACCCTAAAAAGCATTATAGCAAGGATGAATCACTAAAAGACACCACATCCTAAAAACCTTTCTTAAAAGCCCTATTTTGTTGAGTGCACATACACGCTCAATTGGATTAATTAAGAGGCACAACCCCCAACAACGCCTCATCACATATCTTGAACACAAGCATTGATCTAGCCCACATTAAAATTAAGTAGACGTGCCCTAAGTAGGACTAATCTAAGTCCTGGAAGTGTAATTGGGTTTGTTAAGCACTTGGCCTCAACTCCCATTGTGGAATCTGGTGTCTAAGTGATCGCACGAGTTTTGCGAGTTCGAAATCAATGTTACGAGTAACCCGTTATCGTAGTTGCAAAACTCATGATCAAATAAAATTTATACCGAAACACCAAGGGAGTCCCGGGTCGAACATAGGGAGGCGACATTTACTTTAATTAAAAATCATGCTTCGTTTTGTTTGTTTTTAGTATTTTAAAGTTTTATTTTTTGTGTTTTTGAAAGAAGAAGACAAGCAGAATAAATCACAAGAGATATGGAACAAATATGATATATATCATGAATGTCTATTACAATAATCTATGAAAGCATAAAAAGGGAGAGAGGTGAGAAAAAATCTCCCGAATCAGCTGTTCGGCGAGACGACAGTGCCTGGTGGAAGCTCAAATGAAAGAGGTGAGGAGCGGGACGATGGAGGTGAGATGCAGGAGGACATCAGGTAGAGGAAAGCTTCAGTGTAGCTCTGGAATGGAGGTGAGAAGGCGGAGATGATCTGCTATCGGAATGGAGGTGGGAGGACGGCTCCAAGGAAACCTATGAATGGGGATGGGAAGATGGAGGAATATTTGGTGAGGCAGAGGTTTGCTACACTAATAAGAGCCTTGGGAGCTTGAGAGTAAGCTCTAATGGAGCATTGGTAGGCTTGCTAGAGCTTAGGAGTAGGTGGGAGTAAAGTAGGTAGAGATGAAGAGGAATGGGGGGTGTTTATATAGTGGAGGGAAGAAGAGCATCCCACACGCAGGCATTCAGCGACAACTACAAGTGTCACTAAAGGCCGCTCAAGCTGTCGCCAAAAGATCCACTCCTCTTCAATGTCTGTGCCGGCACATGCATTGCACAGGCCATTTAGTGATAGCTGCAAGTGTCACTAAAGGCCTGCTCTTCTGTCGTAAATCTCGCACCTAACACTCACGCCCGCAGCTGTCATAGGTGAAGCGATCATCGATCGATGGATCAGGCGTGGACGGTTGTGATTGCGAGAGGAGAGCACGCGCCTGCCAACGTTTGAAATTTGCACCATTGGCGTGTGCACTGGTAGCCGTCGGATGAGGCATTGCATGATCGAGGCACACCCCCAGATCACGTGCACACTGATTTGAATCACGTGCCTCGCGCGATTGTGAAGATCGAACAGTTGGCACTGCTCGCGGTCGACTTAAATACATGCCCCAGATGGCATGTGTGTGATCTAGCATGTGCCTTTGCATCGGTGGGTGGCATTGGATCGTGTGCGGGGAATCTTGATCGCTCGATTGTGATCGGGTGGCCCTATTGCAACTGGCACTGTAGCGGGCATGGTGAATCGCAGCTTGATCTCGTGCTCGCTCTTTGAGAGTGCTTATCCTCACTATTGCGCCACATTTGCGGGTGTGTTGCAAAGAGGAATTGCGGCCGTGTGGTGAAGGCGACCTCTCAACCATTGGATTTTCATCTAACGGTTGAGATCACTTGATGGGCGACCTTTGGAGATGTGGCGGGTGGCTTTGGGTGCTCCAGATGGTGCCACATGGCAACATCTGGACTGTCCACCCTTCATTGCTTGCAGAAGATACCATGGTGATCAGATTAAGGTGATTTCTATGTTGTCGGACTACGATTGTTGCTGTAGATCCATCCGTATAGTCGGATTTTTCATCCGAAGTCTGTAAGGACGTCGCATTGCCTCCTGGCCATATAAAATGAAGGAATTAATATACAAAACATACAACTATCCTAAATGCCATGCAATGGATGTTATGCAATATTTATAACATGATACGCAATGCTAATTCCTAGGAACTATGATAAATAAGCAATTTATCATGAATTCATGTGTGTTTATCACAACCCCATGCTTACTTTTGCTAGTCCCTGTCAAAATTAACCTAAATGCTATGTATAAAAGTAGAATCAGGATTTGAGAATGTAGGCAAAATTCATTGATTGCTTTAGAAAATCTCAACCCAAGATCTGATTACAAAAACTCAACAGTGCTCGAGTGTCTGCCAGAATGCAGACCGTCCAAGTCCTCGCCTTATTTGAGAAGAGAAGATACAAAAAAAAAAATTCTTGTCTTTCTTCTTTTCTAATTTTTTTGTACTTTTGGAGTTTGAGAGTTTCGGGATAACTTTTTACAGGTAACCGACTCGCCCAAAACTTGAAAAGGACTCTAAGTGCTAAGAATCTAGTGAAAAGAGTGAAAGACTCACTAGGCGGCCGTTAAAACGGATTTTGGGTTTCTACGACCCTAGGTAACCTTGCCTAGAGGTTTATCTTTCCAAACGGTAGCTTTCTCCCTACTTTTATTTATGGGGTCAACACGAAGGCGAACCTAGTGTATATCTCCTCGGTTTATTCTACTTCCCCACTTCTTCCCAAAGTGTTTTGGGAATTATTGTGCATTTTTTTTTGTGAGATGGGTTCTGGATAATCGGCCAATGAACTGTTACCCACGACAACTTACCCGCCATACTCGTATGGTGAAGTGTGGTTTTATTTTTTTTCTCCTTTTTCTATTTTTTTTCCTTTTTATTTTTCTTTTTTCTTTTTTAAGTAGGTGCATTCCCTGCTCTAAGATTTACCTAAAGGCAATACAACAAAAATGGTCTTATGGCTGGGCACTAGACAACCGGTCGATGAGCTGTTACCACCAACAACTTGCCAGCCATACCACCTTAGATAGTTCATTAGCTACCCAATTTCCAAGGAAACCATCGAAAAGTGAGTCAGTGCAAAAGGTGTGTAGATGCTTAAGCTTAAAGTCCCCCCAAATCAGAGGGTGGGTTGATAAGTCACATACTTATCATCCCAATTTATTTACCAAATTAAAATGAATTTTAAATGGCAAGGACTTGAGACTAAGTCCACATTCAAGTGAACACCTGGGCTAACTAAGCCTGAAGACCCAAAGAGTCTAAGTATTCAGGTCTCAGTATCAATTCCTAAAGTTTGCAACTCCTAATGCCTAAGTTCTCTGCTCCTAATTATAATTTTTTTTAATAGATTCAAATAATGAAAAATTACTGTTACAGCTGACAAAAAGATTATAAGATATATCCACCCCCCTATGCTTATCTACTGCAATGTCTTCATTGTTAAAAATGAAAGCATGCAGGAGAGTAGAAGTGGAAGAATAGAACCTGGTTTCTGTAAGACTCTGTTCAATTTGGAACGGTCTTTACATGTGCTGAGTTTAGTGCCTTCAGCTGGGCGATGATCGGCCCGTAGTGGTTAAGGAAAGGTAAGAGCAACCATGTCCGAGATGGGTTCAGGGAGCACATGGTCAACAAAGGTTTAGGGCGCTATCAGTTGACCTTGAAGATATTACCCATCATTGGGTCAGAGATTTCAATGGCCCCGTTAGGGAAAATTCGCTCAATAACAAACAGGCCATCCAACTTAGACCTAAGTTTTCCAGGGAAATGCTTTAATCGAGAATCAAAAAGCCAGACCTTCTGGTTCAGCTCAAAGCTTTTATGTGAAAGCATCTAATCATGGAGAGCTTTGGTCCTTGCCTTATAGATTCTAGCATTTTCATAAGCATCATTTCGAAGCTCCTCCAACTCAGATAGGTGGAGTTTCTTGGTTTTCTCGGCCAACTCAAGGTCAAAATTACATTTCCCTGGCAACGGCGCCAAATGATCTCACAGGTTTCACGAGATTGAAATTAGGGTTATGAGTAACCTGTCATCGTAGTTACAAAACTCATGATCAAATAAAATCTATATCGAAACTCCAAGGGAGTCCCAGGTCGAACACAGGGAGGCGATGTTTACTTTAATTGAAAATCATGCTTCGTTTTGTTTGTTTTTGGTATTTTAAAGTTTTGTTATTCTTTTTTGTGTTTTTGAAAGAAGAAGATAGGTAGAATAAATCACAAGAGATATGGAACAAATATGATATATACCATGAATGCCTATTACAATAATCTACAAAAGCATAAAAGGAGAGGGAGGTGAGAAGAAATATCCCGAATTAGCTGTTCGGTGAGACGACGACGCCTGACGGAAGCTCGGACGAAGGAGGTGAGGAGTGGGATGATGGAGGTGAGATGCAGGAGGATGTCGAGTAGAGGAAAGTTTCAGCGTGGCTCCGAAATGGAGGTGAGAAGGCGGAGATGATCTGCTACCGGAATGGAGGTGGGAGGACAAATCCAAGGTGACCTGTGAATGGGGATGGGAAGATGGAGGAATATTTGGTGAGACAGAGGTTCTCTACACTAATAGGAGCCTTGGGAGCTTGAGAGTACGCTCTAATGGAGTGTTGGTAGGCTTGCTAGAGCTTAGGAGTAGGTGGGGGTAGAGTAGGTTGAGAAGAAGAGGAATGGGGGGTGTAGGGGTGTTTATATAGAGGAGGGAAGAAGAGCATCCCACACACAAGCATTCAGTGACAACTACAAGTGTCACTAAAGGCCGCTCAAGCTATCGCCAAAAGATCCGCGTCTCTTCAATGCCTTGGCTGGCGCACACACTGTGTGGGCCATTTAGTGACAGATGCAAGTGTCACTAAAGGCTCGCTCTTCTATCGTAAATCTCGTGCCCAACGCTCGCGCCCACAGCTATCATAGGAGTGGCGATCGTCGACCATTGGATCAGGCGTGGACGGCTATGATTTCGAGAGGAGAGCGTGTGCCTACCAGCGTTTGAAATTCCCATCGCTGGCGTGTGTGTTGGCAGCCATCGGATGAGGCATCACACGGTCGAGGCGCGCTTGCAGATCGCGCACGCTCTGATTTGAATTGCGTGCCTCGTGCGATTGTGAAGAGAAAACGGTGGGCGCTGCTCGTAGTCGACTTAAATGCACACCCCAGATGGCATGCGTGTGATTTGGCGTGTGCCTTAGGGTTGGAGGGCGGCATTGGATCACACGTGGGGAATCTTGTCCGCTAGATTGCAATCAGGCGGCCCTATTGCAGCTGGTGTAGTTCCCTACTAGGAGGGGGTGACGTAATAATTGCGGAAATAAAATAAACAATCTCACAAATAAGCAATCACACAAGTACACAAGTATTTTTAGGTGGAAACCCAAACCGAGTGAAAACCACCACCTAACCCTCTCGAGTTAGGATTTTCTGATCAACCAAGTTGATCAAAATCCACTAAACCGAATCACTTTAAACGAGGGTGATTCAACCTCAATACAACCACGCTACTTAAACGACGGTAGCGTACCTCAACCCCTTCTCTCCACGAGAAGGATTTTGTCTCACGAAGGACACGGGAATTCGCAAAGCGAATACCCAACCAAATAACAAAGATAAAAGAAACAACAAGTCCTATAGAGCCAACAAAGTAATTTTAAACCTAGCTTCTATAGAAAATAGGATGCTTCCCTTTGAAAGGAGTGCATCGACGACGCGGATGCGTGTACCATGCGACGGCGCAACGTCGCTCTCGTGAACAACGGCAGGAGAGCGGGTGCGCAACAGCTTGATGCTCTCAAGAGAATGGAGCTTGAGCTTGGAGAGCAAGAGCTATCTAGGACACAAGAGAGTGGAACTATGTTGCTTAGGTGTCTCTAGGTGTGTCTTAGTGTGTATTTGTGTTGCAAAGGTTCCCCTCTATTTATAGAGGCCTTAGGAAGGCTTTGGAAGGCTTAGGAAGGGTTCTATAGCCGTTGGGAACAAAGCCCAAGAGAATCAGCCCAAAATCAGGAACAATCATTGCTCTGACAGGCTTATCAGACGTCTAATTCTGGCATCAGACGTCTGGAAGTTCACTTTAAGACATCTGATTTCAAGGTCAGACGTCTAATTTTGGGCGGGTCTCTTCTTGACTTGGATCAGATCTAAACAGGGTTCTAGTGCAAGTCCATCAGACGACATATAGGACGTCTGGCACTATGTCTGGACGTCTGGAAACCTACTTTTACTGTGGGAATGGATTTCCAAATGTTGCAACGGCTAGAAAATCTCTGAGAAGAGATTTTGGGTCAGCCGAGGCAAAACGGTCAATTATCAGACGTCTGGACAGTCCTATGGACATCTGATAAGGCTCTAACGGTCATAGCCAACGGTCCACTAATTGGACGTCTGGAAAAGTCATCAGACGTCTCCAAAGACGTCTGGTCTAAGATCTGGACGTCTGATTTCATCAGACAGAACTAACTATGTCCAGCCTAATAGTTATCAGACGTCTGAAACAATAGTCAGACGTCTTAAAATACTTTATCAGACGTCTGATTTGGGAATTAGACGTCTGGAAACTCTGTTTGAACCCTATATTGGTTTCCTAAGTATTCTACAGAAAACCTAAGTATCCTAGGGTTGTGCAGGTGTTCCTAGGACTACTGTTAGGGTACTTTGAGGCTCTTTAACAGAAATCTAAGTAACAAAAATAAAGAGCAACAGAAATAACGAAAAATACGAGTACAAGAGAAGGAAATCTATCCTATTCTTCATCTCCTTCCTTCTTCAATCTATCGCTCCTCGCGAATCTCCTCTGTTTTCCATCAAGCTCGTCCAATCCATCCTGGATGCGAGCTCGAACTCCGTCTAATCACGTATCCATTTGCGATTGACCTGAAATCTAGGACTCAAAGCGCAAATATTAAATGACACGTGTTTTGTTATCATCAAAACAAATTATCGTGGTGCTCTAGCACCAACAGCTGGCACTATAGTAGGCATGGTGAATCACAGCTCAATCTCACACTCACTCTTTGAGAGCGCCCATCGTCACCGTTGTGCCACATCTGCGGGTGTGTTGAGAAGAGGAATTGCGACCACGTGGTGAGGGCAGTCTCTCAGCCGTTGGATTTTCATCCAACGGCTGAAATCACTTGATTGGCAGCCTTTTGAGATGTGGCGGGTGGCTTTGGGTGCTCCAGATGGTGCCATGTGGCAACATCTAGAGCGTCCACCCTTCATTGCTTGCAGAGGATGCCATGGTGCTCAGATCGAGGTGATTTCTACGTTGTCGGACTGCGATCGTCACTTCGGATCCATCCATACAGTCAGATTTTTTATTCAAAGTCTGTATGGATGTCACATTGCCTCCTGGCCATATAAAATGAAGGAATTAATATACAAAACATACAACTATCCTAAATGCCATGCAATGGATGTTATGCAGTATTTACAACATGATATGCAATGCTAATGCCTAGGAACTATCATAAATAAGCAATTTATCACGAATTCATGTGTGGTTATCACTAAGGCTACGGGAAGTGTCAAACGATCGTGGTTGGGGGGTATCAAGGAACCGGCAGCATGAGCCAAAGGAAGAACCTTCCCCTCAATCCCCTCCCAATCAACCAAGCCAGATTAACTTTGTGAAGGGGGGTTTAACTGCTTGCAGATTTGATTATTCTTGCAGGACTTCTAGGTCATCTAGGTCTACACTATAGGGCATAGAGTTGTTTGCTTGATTGTGCACGCACTATTCTCACACCTATCTCCCTTCACATCCCTCCCTTGTCTTCTCTAGTGTATTCATGGAAGATGATCACTTCATCCTAAATTGGTTTCTTTAGAAAGAGAGATTAGGAGGAGACTTAAATCTTCAAGGGCTAGGACTGAGGAAATGGCCGACCCAAGAGTTGAGGAGATTGAGGACCAACCTCAACCTGATGCTATGGCCATTATGAAAGCTCAAATCACTGCCAACCTCCAACTCCAACAATAATGGATCTAAACCATCATGCAGGTCATACATCGATTGCAAAACCCTTAAGGGCAATGCCCACCGAACCCACCTAACCCACCACAACCCCCTGAGGACCAACCAAGGCCTCTTTGTGATTTCTATGATCCATCTGCCATCCGTGTTGAGCTATATCTTAGGGTTCCTAATGGGGGAGATGATTTTGTGCTAAAACCTAATGTCCCTCACTTGATTCAAAGACATTTCCATGGGAGCACAAATGAAGACCCTTTCCAACACTTGGAGGGCCTAGATCGGATTGCTCGGACAGTGAAACTAAGGAACATCCATTTGGACATTGTTTTAATTAAGATGTTCCTGTTCTCCTTGAGAGACAAAGCTTCTCATTGGCTTAGAACCTTAGGGAGACCCATCTCTACTTGGGAAGAACTGAGGCATGCATTCCTAAAGAGGTTTCTCCCCATAGGAAAGACTAATGCCCTTAAAAGAGCCATTACCACATTCACCTTACAAAGTGGAGAGCAATTCCATGAGGTGTGAGAACGATTTAACCCAAACATGTGAGAGGTTGTTAGAAAAGAGATAATTAAATGGCTCGATGCAGAAATCATCTATCCAATTTCAAACCCCTGGGTGAGCCCTGCTCAAGTGGTACCAAAGAAGGCCAAGCTCACCGTCGTCACAAATGAACATGGAGAATCCAACCCCACCCACACTACCACCACATGGTGGGTATGTATTGATTATAAGAAGCTGAATGAAGCTACAAGGAAGGACCATTTCACCCTACCATTCATTAACCAGATTCTCGAGCGATTTGTAGGGTGGAAATATTTTTGCTTCCTAGATGGATATTCAGGATATAACCAGGTTGCTATTTCACCAAAAGATCAAGATAAGACCACGTTCACCTGCCCGTATGGCACTTTTGCATTCTACTGTATGCCATTCAGGTTATGCAACGCACCTACTACCTTTCAGTGCTGCATGTTAGCCAACTTTTGGGAGATGGCGGGTGAATACCTAGAGGACATTATGGATGATTTCTCCATTTTTGGAGACTCATTCGACCATTGCCTTAGTAACCTGGGGAAAATCCTGAAATAATGTATTAACGTCAACTTGGTTTTAAGCTAGGAAAAGAGCTATTTTATGGTTTAAGAAGGGATTGTCCTCAATCACATCGTCTAGAATAGGTGCATAGATGTTGACCGAGCTAAAGTTGACTCAATTTCCAAACTCCCACCACCTGGCATGGTCAAACAAATCAGGTCTTTCCTCGGACACGTTGCCTTCTATAGAAGGTTCATAAAAGTCTTCTTCATGATATCCAAGGCCTTGACTGACCTTCTAGCCAATGATGTCCAATTTGACATGACACCTGATTGCATCAAAGCCTACACCACTCAAATGGATACAATCTTGATTGCACCTATTTTACAACCCCAGACTAATCCCAAGGCTTTCAAATAATATGTGATGCATCATACTTTTCTATTGGAGCAGTCCTAGGACAACGACAAGAGAAGAAACCCATGGTGATCTACTATGCCAGCAAACCTTAGATGAGGCTCAACGAAATTACAATGTCATAAAAAAGAAGCTGCTTGCCGTAGTTTTTGAATTTGAAAACTTTCAATCATACCTTCTAGGATCCTACGTGATCATTTACACTAATCGCTCGATTATCCAGCATTTGTTAGCAAAAAAGGATGCTAAACCCAGGCTAATTAGATGGATCCTATTCCTACAAGAATTTGAGCTAAAAATACGCAACAAGGCTAGACCTAAGAATGTTGTAGCCGACCACCTATCCAGACTTCACCTGGAACATATTGGACCTTCACTACCCTTAATTGATACTTTTCCTGATGAGAAAATTCTGGTTGTGCAAGGAAAGAGTCTCCCCTGGTATGTTGCCATGGTTAATTGCTTAGTGGTAGGGCAGATTCAGTACGGCTAGTGTAGGCAACAACAGGACAAGTTCTTGGCTGAGGCCAAATATTATTTCTTAGATGATCCCATGTTGTTTAGACTTTGTGTTGATCAAATCATTAGGAGATGTATCCCCAAAGAGGAGGTTCAAAGTATGCCGTGCTTCTATCATGACCAAGCCTGTGGTGGCCACCTCTCTGGGAAGCAGACGGTTACAAAAGTTTTGCAGTCCAGTTTTTGCTAGTCATCACTATTCAAGTACACACATAATTTTGCTAAAACCTACACGAGATGTCAGACCCTAGGGACCACGACCAAGAAAGATATGATGCCTCTACAACCCATTCTTATCATCTAAATATTCGATGTCTGGTGCGTCGATTTCATGGGTCCCTTCCCACCATCAAATGACTTTGAATATATATTAGTCTCAATGGACTACGCCTCAAAATGGATCAAAGTTGTACCTACCTGGAAATGTGATCATAAGGCCATCATGGACTTTGTTAAGAAGAATAGATTTTCTCAGTTTGGGATACCTAAGGCCATGATCAGCGATGGTGGGAGTCACTTCATTAATGCCCAATTTCGTGCTTTACTTAAGAAATACGGGGTCACCTACCACATTGCCACCCTGTAACACCCGCAAACAAATGGGCAAACTGAGGTCTCAAATAGGCAGATTAAGAATATTCTACAAAAGACTGTGAGACCTGATCGAAAGGATTGGTCCACATGATTGGATGATGCCCTTTGGGCATACAGGATCGCTTATAAGACCCCAATAGGCATGTCACCATATTGATTGTTCTTTGGCAAAGCGTGCCACCTTCTAGTTGAGTTGGAGCACCAGGCATACTGGGCCATCAAGCAATGTAATATGGATCCCCATATGGTCAGAACTCAAAGGAAGCTCTAACTCTCCAAGCTCATAGAGATTCGTCGGGATTCATATGAGAATAATAGAGTTTATAAGATGAAAGTTGTCCATGGCAGGCACATTAATAGGAAAACATTTGAGCTGAACCAGCAAGTCTGGCTTTTTGATGCAAGACTTAAACTCTTTCCCGGGAAGTTACGATCTAAGTGGACGGGACCATAGAAAGTGGTCAAACCATTTTCCAACGAGGCAATACAAATTGCTAATCCTAAGACTGGGCAAACTTTTATAGCTAATGGGCAAAGATTATAACATTTTCTTCCCTAGGTTCCCCTAAAGGAAGTTGTAACCCTTATTGAGGGTTAAATTGGAACTTCACCCAGCTGAAGGCAATAAACTTAGTGCTTCCTGGGAGGCAACCCAAAAGATTCAAGCTGACCGGATTCACTATTGAGGCTCAAGTGATTTCTTTTCTTGCTCCCTCACATACATTGATTTCCCAATGAGGACATTGTCCACATAGGCATGGGGGGGTGGTATTTCTCATTTTCTAAGTACAAAATTGTCATCTTGAACTACTTTTTATTTTATCAAAGAAAAAAAGGAAAAGAAAACTTAGGTAATAGGAGCTTGTCAACTTTAGGAAATGATGTATTAAGGACTTGAACGCTTAGACACTTTAGGTCTTCAGGCTTAATCAGCTCAGGTGTCAACTAAAGTGTGGACTTGTTCTCGAGTCCTCGCTACCTTAATTTATATTAATTCGGTTAACAAAGTTGGGTGATAAGTATACGACTTATCAATCTGCCTTCTAATTTGGTGGGACTTATAGTCTAAGCATCTGTGTTTTGCACTGACTCACTCCTCGGTGGTTCTAATAGAAATTGGGTAGCTAATGAACCGTCTAGGGTGGTATGGTTGGCAAGTTGTCGTGGGTAACAGCCCATTGGTTGATTGTCCAGAGCCCAGCCACAAGACCATTCTCTTGTACTACTGCCTTTAGGTAAATCTTAGATCAGGGAAGCCACCTAATTAAAGAAAATAAAAAAAATGATGATGGAAAAAAAGGGAGAGAAAGGAAAATGAAATAAGCCACACTTCACCACATGAGCATGGCTGGCAAGTTGTGGGTAATAGCCCATTGGTCAGTTGTCCAGATCTCAGCTTATGAAACTCACAAAAATTCCAAAACACTTAAGGAAGAAGAGAGGAAGTAGAATTATCTGGGGGGATATACACTCAGTTCATCCTTTTGCTGACCTCAAAAGAATAAAAGTAGGGAGAAAGCTACCCGTCATACATATACACCTTTTGGCATCATTTTCTTTTTTGGGTCACTTAGGAGTGTAGAAACCTAAAGTCTGTTTTAATTGCTGTTGAGTGAGTCTATCACAATTTTCACGACAAGATGCTTAGCATGTAAAGTCTTTTCCGAGTCTTGGGTGGGTTGGGTAGCCGTAAAAAGTTACCCCAAAACTCTAAACTCCAAAATCCAAACAAAATTAGAAAAAATGAAAAAGAAAAAAAATGAGAGAATTTGCTTCTATGTAGAATAAGGCAAGGACTTGAGCGGTCAACATTTTGGCAGGCACCTGATGGGTCGGCCCGGACAGGTTGTTAATATGATGTTTTTATCGTTGAAATATGTATAGTGGTTAACCTAATTTGGACCTAACCATCTCTTTACAAAAATTTTTAACCTGGTCTAATTGATTTTAACTTGTCACTTTTAGGCCCAGGGTCGAACTCAGGGAAGTGGTGTTCAAGTCGAGTTTCTACGTTTTCCTTAAAACGTGTCTCTTCCGTTCGTTTATTTTGTTTTTGGTGTTTTTCTTATTTAGGTTTTTTATGGTAATCCTTGTTCTTGAGGCACACCCTCAAAATCGTGTCCTTGGCTTTTAGCCAAAACAGAGTTCCAAAACACGCCTTGCTACTCGCAAGGCGGGATACCTGCAAATCAAAGATTATCTTTTCTCTTTTATACTTTTTTTTTCTTTTTACTAAGAAAGAAGCTAATAGACAGAGAGTAAATATAGTATCTATAGATATATATGTATATGTATGTATTATATATATAAAGGGGCGGGGGTGGAGGTGACGATGGAGTGTAGCAATATGTCGAGTCAGTCGATGTCTAGAGAGACGCAACCAACACGACTAGGTGCCGCATGGAGTGTGGATGGAGGATGGATGATGAATGTGTCCACGCTTTTTTTTTTCTACGCGTGTATCAGGGAATATTAGCAACTGGTGCAGATATTCCCACAATACAGCGTATAGTAAATAACGTGAAAATATATGTGCATATGTATGTATATAAGTAAATATATCTATATGTATATAAATGTATAAGTATATATGTATAGATATATATAGATATATATGTATATATATAGGTGTATATGTATGTATATATGTATATAAGTATATATATATAATACTATATATATATATATATGTAAATAAATATATATGTATATATATATATATAAGTATATGTATAAGTACATAGATATATTATATATATATGTATGTATACATAAATATGTAGATATTACTATGTATATATATATATATATGTATATATATGCTACTATATATAACTATATGTATAGTGTAAGTGTGTGTGTGTGCGCGTAAGTGTGAGTGTAGGTGTGTGTGCATTGGTGTAGTGTGTGCTGTGAGTGAGTGAAAAAAGAGAGAGCGAAAGAGAGAGAGAGAGAGAGAGCAGGCGGGAGAGCTGGCGAACGCGCGCGGGAATACTCGCGCCGAGAGAGAGAGCGAGTGGGAGAGCTGGCGAATGCGCGAGTTAAGACGTCTGCTGGAGGCGGCGGACGTCTGGCGCCGCGTCGTCTAAATGCGGAGGCGAACGTCTGAAAATGGCGGGTGTGGGCGCGCACCTTCGCGTAGGGTTCTGCAGGCCCACGCGAAGACGACGAGCGAGCGACGGCGCGGAGGAGCGAGCGTGGAGGAGGGTCTACGGCGGTCGTGGAAGGTCGCGGAGGAGGGCAGGGGACGGCACGAGGCCTTAGCCGGCCGCTGCAGTGCGTGCAGCGGCCAGTTACAGGGTGCAACAGTGGAGATGACAGGACGGAGATTGAGCGGGGAACACCTTGCAGGCACGTGCGGAGGCGGTGAGCGGCTGCGGGGACGATCGCGGAGGAGGCGAGGGGAGCTGCTGCTGTTGCCGCCGCTTGGCTGCTGCTGCGGCTTCAATCTTCGGACCTTGAAGCGGCAGCAATGGCGTTGAGATGAAAACGAAAAGAAAAGAAAACACCACGCCCACGGGCTCGTTGAAGAGCTGGGCGGTGGTGTTCCCACTGTGGTGGTGTGCACCACAGTGGGTTCTCCTGCTCGCCGGGTGCCTCCTCGAAGGAGGGCCGACGTATGGGTGGGGAGAACGGTGGAGAGGAAGGTGGTCTACGGGTTTTCTTGCTGCAGCTGGGTGTGTGTTCTCGAGGAAGAAGCCATGGCTTCTTATAGAGGAGGAGAGCATGGTGGGGAAGCATGGCCGCAGCAGGGGGGAAGGGTGAGGGAATGGCAACCGCAGGGAATGGCTACTGCAGGAGGCATGGCGTGCATGTGGGCACGGGAAGAAGAATGCAGCCGAAGGGAAGAAGAAAATGGAAATCAAGAGGGAATAAAAATAGAGAAGGGACTTTTTGCAAAGAGGCACTTGAGAAAAAAATGTAAATATGCAAGTCATTGTTTCATTTCTCCTCTTTTGATTAAATGCATTAATGCAAGTGTTTTTACAAATGCAACTATAGAATCCTAATATGCAATGTTAATTCTAGGAAATAGCATAAGAAGGCTTTATTGCCGGCATATTTTGAGGTGCAAACATATACCCCCATGCCTATCTTTTGCTAGTCCCTAGCAAAACAGTATTTAGAAATGATCTCAAGCTGAAGATTTTCTTCTGTGGTGATATCGGTGTGTTTATTATCAGATATTGTGAGAAGCAATTGTAGAGAAGATTACCAGTACTTTAAGTCTTACATGACAAAGATCATCTCTCAACTAACCAGGACTCTTGATATTTAAACCTTAAGTACGATTTCCAGGACCTAGGAGGTTTTGCCGTACTCGAGAGTTCAAGAGGTTATGGTTTGTGCATAGTGAATGATCAAGACTGACCAGATGAACCTTAAGACTCACTCCCAGGGTTTCACGAATTTTTAAGTACAGGTTGGTCCCAGTTTCAGCTCGTGTTTTCGGGTTGACCCTTAAGATGATTACGGAAAACTCAACTCCCATTTTCTGATTTTTTTGTGGCTTACAGAAAGTATACAAACATTTATGAGATATACTGACTCTTTTACGACATTTTTTTCTTCTTCTTGTGTTTTTTTTTTTTTTGAAACACGTGTCAGTATATCTCTTACAACACATTTTGAAGGAGCACATTTATTTCTCTTTTTGGTGGGAGAGTTTCTTTTTGGTGGAAAGAGTCGCTCCTAAACACAAGACTAAAGCCTGGGATAAAAAGTCTACCTGCGCGCACAGGTAAGGACTCCACCTTCCCTAATGAACACTAGGGTTGGATCTTATGTTCACCTGGTCTTTCCTGATATGTGTAGTGTGAACCAAATTTACTTAAGCTCTCAAGAAAAAGCAAACCAACAGATCCTGTACTGGTGTCTCAGGTACAAGAATACGTCCTTAGTTAAGAGAGATTTTGATCTATTTCGTCAATGCTTTAAGTGAATTAAGCCGAGCCTGAGCGAATCAAGCTTCTGTGGCCTTGAAATTCTTCAAAACAGAGGTTGAATATCCATAAACACTTATTGTATTTTTTTGTTTCAGCTTTGAGATCATTACTAAACACCATTTGTTATTATATATATATTTTTTTTTTTTATTTTTCCTTTTTCTTGCATATTTATAAATGGGAGGAAATTGTATGATACCATAAAATACCCAGATCCTATGGATGCCTATCCACCCCCCCATGCCAAACAATGCTATGTCCTCATATGCATGTAGGGAAAGGCAGAGAAAGGACAGAAGATCGGGTAACAAGAGCTGAGGTTCAGGGTATAGATCAGGGTGGTAGAGTGGGTGGATGGTGGGTGGTGAAGTGGTCATGATAGGGGCGTGAAAAGTGATGGTGGATGGTGAGATATTTGCATTTTCTGGGACGAGAGTGTCCCAGGCGGATCAGAAAATAGATCAGGAAGAGGAAGTTGGCCCTTAGATTGGCCAAGAAGAGGGGCTTTTTGGATAGATGGATCCAAAAGGGAATAGCCCTGGTGAGTAAGATGTGGGCTCAAGGTCCCAGTGTGGAGTTGCAAATCCACCTGATTTGGCGGGAAGGAAAGGGCAATCCAGTCTTCCAAAGTGTGGACCAGCGGTGAGCAGCCCGGCAATGACTCAGACCACGAGGTATGGGAAGCAGAGAAAACCTCATCAGAAGTCTGGTTAGGAGAAGGTACAGGAATAGGGAGGGATTGGGGAACGTCACAGCTTGTATAGGTCAGGCAATATTAGTGTTTTCAGGTAATCCACAGCAGTCCGAATAGGTCCCACACAGTCCGATACACGCACTAACTGTCATGTCCTCATCAGACGTGTCATCCTCGATGCCATCGCAATCAAAGTTCTTGGCTGCCTTGAATATGTTTAGCTTGATCTTTTCAGATCCAACAACAATCTCAATACAGCCCGACTCGCAGTTGATAAGGGCGCGGGCTATGGCCAAGAAAGATCAACCGAGGATGATCGGACAATCAAAAAGTGAACTAGGATCTTCCATGTCTAAAACAAGAAAGTCAACAGGAAAACAGAGACTGTTGACCCTAACCACCACGTCTTCCACCACACCCTTCAGGATTTTTATAGAACAATCTGCCAACTGTAACGTGACAGGGGTGGGTTTCATATTTCCTAAGGAAAATTTTTCGAGCATGATGGTCGGTATGAGATTGATGGAAGATCCTAGATCAAGCAGGGCACGATTAAAACTGTAGCCTTGGATGTTACAGGAAATCAGCGGTGTGCCCGGATCTTTCTGCTTCGATGGTAAGTTTGATAGTATAGCACAACTCGCATGAGGTGAGGGAACCACCGGATTCTTAGTCTTCTTTGACTGTCACCTAGGTGTTGTGTAGTCTTTGAAAAATCGGGCGACAGTAGGTATGTGGTCGATTGCCTCGAGCAGGGGTACCTTGATTTCTGCATCCCTGAACAAATTACGCAGGTTGTCAAAAGCCTGCGCATTTTCTTTTTGCCTTTTGGCTCCCTTAGTAGAGCCTCAGGGAAAGGGACTGATTCTGGCAACAATTTTGGCGCATCGTCCTCTCGCGACTGCGGTGTTCATTCCGAATGAGAGGTCGATGAAGAAGAAGAAGGGCCGGGATCAGGTCGAGGTGGATCAATGGTCTGCTTACCACTCCTCGTAGTGATAGCATTGGACGATGCGTGTCCAGTGGGATCATATGGCAGAGGAGGGTTCGCAGTAGGGACATAAGATTGCGGTGCTACAGTGGGATTTGCCTGAAATCCCGGAGGAATGCTCGAAGCTTGCAGATTTGATGAACCTGTCCCAGAGAAGGTTGTACCTGTGGTTGCGGACCACGGGGTACAAAGTTCCGCGGGTTGGCAACAGGTTGAGCAGGAAGAGTGCCCTGAGATCGAGTCGCCATGCGCAGTTGACTGATCTCAGCATTCTGCTACGGCAATTGGTACTGAAGAGAGGTCATGTTCTCTTCATGGCGCTTAGACATATCCGTCATCAGTCGCATCAATTTGTCAAGAGGGCTCAATGCGTGTTCAGTTTTTGGTACGCAAGGGCCTGATGGCGAATTTGCCATAGGATTAAACTGAGCCCTTGGGATGACGGGTGCAGACGGTCGCATTGGTCCACCCGCGGGGTTTTGGTGCTGCGGGTTGTTGGACCATGAGAAGTTCGGATGATTACGCCACCCTGGGTTATAAGTGGCAGAGAACGGGTTGTTCCCCAGGGCGCAATCATCTTCTATGCCAGAAGACGCGTCCACATGTAGATATGCGTCCGAGCATACGGAAGCTTGGTCATCCATGTCGAAATACTGGCTCGCAGAAGCTAGTTCCACATGACTTACCGAGTCGCTTGGCACGACACTCGATAAGGAAGTTCTTGTAGGGTTTCTCAGGATAAGCCTGGTGTTGGAAGAATTTGGATTGTGACGAAGTGGTGAAGAGGTGGTGTTTGCCAGAGATCAGGCGGGGTTGGCCAGAAGCTCGTCCAGCTTCTTGTGCATGACGGAGACTTCATCCAGTTTTTGTGCAATAAGGCTTAGATCAGTGGATGAATGGGAGGGTCCCTTGTCAACTTCGTGGACATTTCTGGGCTGGCTGGAATGATTAAAGGCGATAATGGAGGCATTGTTTATTTAGTTTTCACTCATATTTTCAAATAGTTCGAATGCTCCATTCTCGTCTTTATTCATAAAATTCCCTCCGTAGGAAGCGTCTGCAATCTGCTTCAAAGTCTCATTTAGCCCGTAGTAGAAAATCTGAGCTATATGCCACTTAGGCAGACCGTGGTGTGGACACTTCCTGAGGAGGTCGTTATACCTCTCCCATGCCTCATGAAATTGTTCGCCGTTTTGTTGCATAAAGGAGGTGATAGCACGGCGAAGTGCATTGGTTCGCCCGATTGGGAAGAACTTCTTGAGAAACGCTGTTCGCATCTCTTCCCAAGAATGGATGGTTCTCCTAAGGGTGCGTAACCATTGCGACGCTTTATCCTGCAATGAAAATGGGAACATCTTCATGAGGACTATAGATAACCCGACATTTCTTGGTTTAACTTTTTCAGCAAGTCGGGTTAGGTCTTCCAAGTGGAGAAATGGGTCTTCACTTGCAAGACCATGAAAGTGAAAATTGATTAGGCCAATTATGTCTGGTTTTAATTCAAAGTCGTCCCCGCCCAAGGGGACCCAAATTTGTCCTATGGTTTCTATAGCAGCGGGATTCTGATAAGAGCTAAGAGACCTAGGCTCCTCCCATTCGGGAGGGTTCTGCATTTCCTCCAATGTTTCCCGAATGGCTTCGATTTGCTCATTATACATTTCCATTTGATATTGGAGGCGGGTTATGGGATCAACAGCTCCACCACCTGGTGGATTCTGAGGGCGATTTCCTCCCTCGGGATTTAGGGGTGGGCGTGCAGCCATGTTTGTGGAGGAGGAGGACGATTCGGCTTCTTTTCTAGATTTATCAGTCAATACAAACAATTCAGGGTTTTGTAACCTCCTCCCAAACATGCACTACTGGAGGAAGAGTTGGGGAGTTGAGAAGGGAAAAGAGATGAGAGAAATGACGCCACAAAGGTACACTTGATTACAAATCAATACAGTCAAGTTCCTAACCTCTAAGTGTGCCCTTAGACCTAAAGATCTAAGTTACCTACTATCACGAACTACGGAACCGAATGCGAGCACTGCGGAACCACCGGGCCAGATTGAAAGGCCGTTTGCCTCAGTCTTAGACACCTGATAGCACGCGGGAACTCTCACCAGCACGTAGTCGCTACACGCAGGTAGTTAGACCTCCAATCCTTAAAAAGGGTCAAGTTACTGCCAGTTTTAATTAGAGGCTTAAGGTCAAGTGCTTTTGAAATGTGAAGGGCGTTGTTTACGGGTAATGCCCAAGTGATTGATTTTTAGAGTGTGTAAAAACAAGCATGCAACGAGGAAATCTCCCCGAATTGAAGTCTTTATTGGTGAATGGTTTTTTAGAGTTCAGCCTTAAATAGTATGGATTTTACGATTTTGCTGAATTACCAATTCAACCAATCTCCGGGTTTTTGGAAAAATACAGGTTTTCCTTCTAAAACCCAAGAAACCCTTCTTCAATTATCAGTTAGTTAATGCATGCTAAAATGCAATAGTCTACCCTAAATGGAGATTTCTGTGTGGATGCACGAATCAGTTTTATATCAATGTGGAAGGGAGACAAAGCACTTCAATTCAAGTGCTCCTAATCACTAGAAATGATTTCCACACACAAAGCTTCAACCAAAAGATAAAGAAAATAAAATTGTTGGGGTTGAAGTATTCAGGATCGAATCTCAGGCAAGTTGAAAAGTCATGGTGGGGTTGGAATCAACTCAATTCCAAGTCTCCCCACCAAAAATGTGATCCTGAATTAAAGATAAGTGAGGCAAAAGAGGGATGCAAACAATCTTTTTATTTGCCTCAAAGAGTACTTCACACGGCGAAAAATCTAAGAATCAAGATTCTCGTATTTTCGCCATGCGAAGTGTGGCGGGAAATCCCGGGGCAGTGGGAGTAAAATCAAACAATTGAATTTTAATCCACTTGCCCCAAGAAATCCCAAGAAGTTTTTCTAATTTTTTGTTTTTTAAATTTTTTTTTTTTCGGGTGGCAAGCTAACCCTAGTTTGCTAAGAAAAAGAAAACCTACTTGTTTGTCAATGTGTGCGAAGCTCTAATGCGGTGTCGGCGTCTTCACGCTCTCGTTCCCACCTTGGATCTATTCACGTCTTCGACTTCATTTGCTTTCCTTCTCCTTCCACCAGGTTCACCTGCTCACCAAAAACAACAATACCCGTGAAGACAGAAGAGAAAAATTGAAAGGAATTGGATAGAAACTTACTCGAAGGCGCACTTCCCTGGCAACGGCGCCAGAAAAGGATGTTTGGTCAGCTCGAACAGGTTGTTAATATGATGTTTTTATCGTTGAAATATGTATAGTGGTTAAACTAATTTGGACCTAACCATCTCTTTACAAAAATTTTTAACCTGGTCTAATTGATTTTATCTTGTCACTTTTAGGCCCAGGGTCGAACTCAAGGAAGTGGGGTTCAAGTCGAGTTTCTACATTTTCCTTAAAACGCGTCTCTTCCGTTCGTTTATTCTGTTTTTGGTGTTTTTCTTATTTAGGTTTTTTATGGTAATCCTTGTTCTTGAGGCACACCCTCAAAAACGTGTCCTTGGCCTTTAACCAAAACAGAGTTCCAAAACACGCCTTGCTACTCGCAAGGCGAGATACCTAAAAATCAAAGATTATCTTTTCTCTTTTATACTTTTTTTTTCTTTTTACTAAGAAAGAAGCTAACAGACAGAGAGTAAATATAGTATCTATAGATATATATGTATATATATATGTATTATATATATAAAGGGGTGGGGGTGGAGGTGACGATGGAGTGTAGCAATATGTCGAGTCCGTCGACGACTAGAGAGACGCAACCAACACGACTAGGTGCCGCGTGGAGGGCGGATGGAGGATGGATGGTGAATGTGTCCACGCTTTTTTCTTCTACGCGTGTATCGAGGAATATTAGCAACTAGTGCAGATATTCCCACAATACAGCATATAGTAAATAACGTGAAAATATATGTGCATATGTTTGTATATTAGTAAATATATCTATATGTATATAAATGTATAAGTATATATGTATAGATATATATAGGTGTATATGTATGTATATATGTATATAGCTATGTATATATGTATATAACTATATATATATAATACTATATAGATATATATATATATGTATATAAGTATATATGTATATATATATAAGTATATGTATAAGTATATAGATATATATATATAGATATATTATATATATATATGTATGTATGCATAAATATATAGATATTACTATGTATATATATATATCTATGTATATATATGTTACTATATATAACTATATGTATAGTGTAAGTGTGTGTGTGTGTGTGTAAGTGTGAGTGTAGGTGTGTGTGCGTTGGTGAAGATGTGTGTGTGCGTTGGTGTAGTGTGTGCTGTGAGTGAGTGAAAACAGAGAGAGAGAGAGAGAGAGAGAGAGCGGGCGGGAGAGCAGGCGAACGTGCGAGTTAAGACGTCTGCCGGAGGCGGCGGACGTCTGGCGTTGCGTCGTCTGAAGGCGGAGGTGGACGTCTGAAAATGGTGGGTGCGGGCGTGCGCCTTCGCGTAGGGTTCTGCAGGCCCACGCGAAGACGATGAGCGGAAGATGGCGCGGAAGAGCGAGCGTGGAGGAGGGTCTGCGGCGGTCGCGGAAGGTCGCGGAGGAGGGCAGGGGACGGCGCGAGGCCTTAGCCGGCTGCTGCAGTGCACGCAGCGGCCAGTTAAGGGGTGCAACGGCAGAGACGACAGGATGGAGATTGAGCGGGGAATGCCTTGCAGGCGCGCGCGGAGGCGGTGAGCGGTTGCGGGGACGGTCGCGGAGGAGGCAGGGGGAGCTACTGCTGCTGCAGCTGCCGCCGCTTGGCTGCTGCTGCTGCGGCTTCAAGCTTCGGAACTTGAAGCGGCAGCAATGGCATGGAGATGAAACGAAAAGAAAAGAAGACACCACGCCCACTGGCTTGTTGTAGAGCTGGGTAGTGGTGTTCCCACTGTGTTGGTGTGCACCACAGTGGGTTCTCCTGCTCGCCGGGTGCCTCCTCGAAGGAGGGCCGACGTATGGGAGGGGAGAACGGTGGAGAGGAAGGTGGTCTACGGGTTTTCTTGCTGCAGCCGGGTGTGTGTTCGTGAGGAAGAAGCCGTGGCTTCTTATAGAGGAGGAGAGCATGGTGGGGAAGCATCGCCGCAGCAGGGGGAAGGGTGAGGCAATGGCAACAATAGGGAATGGCTGCTGCAGGAGGCATGGCGTGCATGCCGGCGCGGGAAGAAGAATGCAGCCGCGGGAAGAAGAAAATGGAAATCAAGAGGGAATAAAAATAGAGAAGGGACTTTTTGCAAAGAGGCACTTGAGAAAAAAATGTAAATATGCAAGTCATTGTTTCATTTCTCCTCCTCTTTTGATTAAATGCATTAATGCAAATGTTTTTACAAATGCAACTATAGAATCCTAATATGCAATGTTAATTCTAGGAAATAGCATAAGAATTCTTTACTGCAGGCATATTTTGAGGTGCAAACAGCACCTGGACACTGTTGAGTCTCCGTGGGATAGGTTCTTGGTAGAAATTTCCTCCTGTTAATAAGAAACTGGTGCCTGAGTGATCAATTCTTAATTTTAGTTGTAAATAGCATTTAGGTTAACCTTGCTAGGGACTAGCAAGGGATGTGCATGGGGTTATGATGACTCTACATATAATGATGATAATTATATCAATTAGAGTCAATTTTGAGGGCACATGCGCAATAATATCACGATACAATGCGTTTGGGAGCATTGCATGCACTGTGCATTATTTTATGTTAAGATTGCTTAGAATTAAGATTTAATGACCTGCTGTACAAGTGCATATTGAAATAGGTATTAGATGAGAAATCGAACTGCACGAATGAATCTGGATCGATGAACGTAGTCCAACAAAGCAAAAATCACCACGATCGAAGCCCAGTTGCATCTAGTATAAAGAACGATGATGGACGGCCTAGATGGCACTACGTGGCACCAAGCAGGCTGCCCAACGGCCACTAGCTATTCACTACTCCCCTCAAACGTGCCTTCATCAAGCGATCTCAGCCGTTGGATCTTGATCCAACGGCTAATGATGCGTGCGCAAGAATTAACAAACGTGACAAAGCAGCGGACAGAGCGCAGCAGTCTGCACCTCAACCCATACGCTACGTGTGCATGTTCAAAGCCTCGTGAGGGCATAAATCAGCAGCATATGAGGGGTGGGCAGAATTGGATCGTCGATCCACGATCGGATGGGGAGGAAAGCATTGACGTGGCATAGTCTCACGTGTCGAATGCGCACGATGAGCAACACGTGATCCAATGCCGTAGCCCACGTGCCATCTGATGCACGCCTAAGGCACAATGTTGAGTGTGTGCTTACACGCGATCTTGACCATCGATCCTTGATATGATGGCTGCTTGTAAGAACACACAGATCACGGGCGTATGATGGCACTGTTCACGCACGCGCTAGGTGAGCGTAAATTTAGCCAAGGAAAGTTGGGGTTTTGGAGAATTCGTCGTCATAGTTGCAAAAATTTCTACTAGATAAAATTTATACCGAAACTCGACGTGAGTCCTGGGTCAAATATAGGGAGGTGAACGTTTGGTTTTATGAAATCCACACTTCGATTTTATGTATTTTTGCTATTTTTATCTTTTGTAATTTTTTTGGTATTCTAATAGGCAAGAGATCAGATTGGCAAAACTTTATCTAACTAATCTACTTCCAAAACAAGAGAGAGATAGAGAACATCAATGTATATTGAAAAGAGTTTGAAACAGATAATTCAAGATAATTACAACTAGACTAGAAAGCAATAAAAGATAAAGGTGAGAAGAATCCCCCTCGATGGCGGCATGGAGGACGACTTGTAAGCACCTCTTTTTTGATGGAAGAAAATTATGTTTATTGCTACACTAATATTTCAAGACCATCTTGGATTAAAGCTTCTCTTTTGGATCAAGTTCAGATGGTTGCTGATGTGTGTCATTTTCCTTTTTATTTGAGTCTAGGATATCATTGTAAGGAACCTCAAAAATAAAACAATCAAAAAATTTTTTATGCTTCTTTGAAAACCAACTTTTAGGGTTATTGATCGACCAATCTTCCTTCCTAATCGACAAAAATCAATTGATCGACCAACTAACTTTGTTAATCAATCAAACCAATCCTTTTTAGGAAGTTGATTAAAATCCTATTGATCAACCAATTATGCTAATTAATCGACCAACCTATAATCGATCAAACAACTTAATTGATAAACCAAATAGCTTTTTGATCGATCAAAATACCATAATTGATCGACCAATATCACTTCCTTTTCAAGCCAACTTTTTAGTATAAATAGAGGATGTATGCAGCTCTTTCAATTTACAACTTTCAATAGAAATACACTAAAAAATCAGAGCTTCTCGTGCTTCTTTCAAGTGTTCTATGCTTTGCTATTCACGTCTTTCAAAAGCATGTCATTTCGAACCTCTGCCAAGATCATGGTTTGATCTTTTATTGAGGTTCCATAGATATATTTGTTGCTATTCAACTTTGTTGTCTTTGATCAATGGATTCCAAGGTGTTGGAAAGATCCATGTTGTTGTTCTTCTTCTTCTCTTCAGGATAAAAAGAGAAGTGGTTGTAAAGAGGTTGTGCCACCCTCGTTCAAGTGGTACTATAGTGGATTAACTAGTCTTGACTAGTCGGAAAAATCCTAACCTGAAAGGCTTAGGTAGTGGTTTTCACCCGGCTTGGGTTTCCACTCTAAATCCAGGTGTAAAGTGTGCTTGACTTTTGTTGTGAATTTATTTCTATCTTTTACTATTTCAAGAAGCTATACTATTCACCCCTCCCTCTAGTATTCATTCGATCCATAGTCAAAACCCTCATGACTCGCTCTGACATCTCCAGGAAGACGGTGGTGGGAAGTTGGACGAAGGAGAACGACGTCAAAGGAAGGAGGATGGGGTAGGATGCCATCGCGGGGAGGATCTACTTCCCGAAGTAGTGATAGGACAGCCACGAGATGCTCCACAAAGGGGGATGCGAGGCAGGAAAACTGTTTGATTTTCTACTCTTGAGGAGCATCCCAGTCTTGGGACAAGCTCTCTCTAGAGCCTTGGAGGTGGTGAGGGAGAGAAAGGAAGAGATGAAGAATGGGAGGAGTAGGGGTCCATTTATAGTGGAGAGGAGGCATTTTGTGCATGGGGCATTTAGTGATGTTCATAAACGTCGCTAGAGACTCGCCCTAAACATCACTATAGCCTTTAGCTCACGCTCGCTTGCAATTGTGCTCACGTGCTCGCTTTCTCACTGTCAAATGCTCGATCGACGGTCACGATCGCACGAGGATCACGCCATTGAGATCATGTCAGATGGCACGTCGATTCGAGCGTTAATCCATGTGTTACCATCGCGTTCAGATCACGCGGCACTGATGACACCACGTCACCCCCTTGGCTTCTGCTGATCTTTGGTTAGGTAGTCGAATTGACTTCGGGCACGTGCACTCGTAGATTTGGAGCGCGGATGCAATTTGAACCAGCACCTAGGGCTTGCGAGTGGTGCCCTCGACTGCCGTGCTGTGGCCACAGATTGTCGAGTAGACGTCATGATGGTCGCACCGTCATGGCCGTTGGATATTCATCCAACAGTCGAAGCTTGATGAGGCGTGGTGCCTTCCTTGCCGTTGGATCCCCATCCGATGGTGAATAGGCAGAGTTGGGGAGGCGATTAGCGGATGAAGGGGAGCTACGGTAGACTGTGGGTGGCTTGGATGATGCGACATGGCATTATCTGAGCCGTCCATTTTCAAATTCTCCTCAAAGGTGCTACGAATATGAAATTAGACGGATTTTCATGTCTTTGGGCTACGATCATCAGTCTGAATCAATCCATGTGGTTAGATTTGTCATTCGAAGCTCTAAATTGCATCACCCAGCCCCTTGGCCATTGATCTTCCTCAGACTGCATAAGGTGCTACGGAACTCTGATCAAGACAATTTTAGAGACATTGAACTCCAATTGTCGTCTTGATCAGATCCATATGGTCGGATTGTCAATCTAAGGCCCTAAATAGTTCTTTTCTCCTGGCCATAAAGGGATGCAAATTAACCTACAATTTATACAAACTATTCTAAATGTAGAATGATGCATACTATGCAATATTTATAGTATGGAATGCATCTCTAAGCTCAAGAACATGCATAAATAGGCATTTTATCCTAAATAAATGTGTCTACATCATATCCCAATGCCTATCTTTTGCTAGTCCCTAGCAAAATCGAACTAAATGCTATGCTTAAAAATAGAATTAGAACTTGATCGCTTATGGTATAAGTTGTTTATTAATAAAAGGAAATTTCATCTAAGGTCCTAAACTATGAAGACTCAACAGTACCCGGGTGCCTGCCAAAATACAGACTACTCAAGTCTTTGCTTTATTTTGAAAAAGGAAAAATAGTTTTTTTATAATTTTTATTATTTTCTAAGTATTTTTGGATTTTTTAGTTTAGATTTTCAAGGTAGCTTTCTACGACTACCCAACCCACCCAAGACTCGAAAAGTACTTTAAGTTCTAAGCATCTTAATGTGAAAATGTGAAAGACTCACTAGATGACCATTAAAACGGACTTCAGGTTTCTACGACCCTAGGTGACCTTAAGAGTTTCTGCCTAAAGGTTTATCTGTTCAATCGGTAGCTTTCTTCCTAATTTTTTATTTTTTATGGGGTCAACACAAGGGCGAACCCAGTGTATATCTCCCCAGTTTATTCTACTTCCCCTCTTCTTCCGTAAGTGTTTTGGGAATTATTTGTGCACTTTAGTGAGTTGGGCTCTGGACAACCGCCCAATGGGCTGTTGCCCATGGCAACTTGCCAGCCATACTCGTGCGGTGAAGTGTGGTTTATTTATTTTTCTATTTTTATTTTTTCTCCTTTTTCAATTTTTCCTCTTTTTTTTTAAAGTATCATTTTTTTTCTTTTTATGAGTAGGTGGCTTCCCTGATCTAAGATTTACCTAAAAGCAGTAGAAAGAATAGGTCATGTAGTTGAGCTCTAGATAACCGACTAACAGGATGTCACCCATGACAATTTGCCAGGCATACTACCCTAGAAAGTTCATTAGCTACCTAATTTCCGTAAAAACCACCAAAAAGTGAGTCAGTGAAAATAGTATGTAGATGCTTTAGACTTAAAATCCCCTCAAATTAGAGGGTAGGTTGATAAGTTGTGTAATTATCACCCTAATTTATTAACCAAATTAAAATAAAATTAACTTAGCAAGGACTCGAGAACAAATCCACATTGTAGTGGACACCCTAGCTGATTATGCTTGAAGACCTAAAGCGTCTAAGTGTTCAAGTCCTAAAGTATCGTTTCCTAAAGTTAACTCCTAATGCCTAAGTTTTCTTCTAATTCTATTTTTTTTTTGAATTTTTAATTTTTTTAAGAAAATAAATGAATTCCACTAAGCTAACAAAATAATTTCAAAATTAAGTATCCACTGCACCATGCCTAAATGATGTAATGTTCTCATTGTAAAAGTAAAGACATGAAAAGGGTAGAGTGAACAGAATACCACACGAATTTCATGAAAATTCATTCAGCTCCATAGAGAGAAAGGAGTATGCACACATGCTAAATTTATTGCCTTTAGCTAGACATAATATACAAACAAGGAAGAAATTGAGAATTTACAAGTGCGGGTCAAAATAAAAATATTGATCTCAGGACCCACCAGCAGGTGTCCACAGATGTGGACCAGATTATGGTGCACACCTAAGCCCCAGGGTCAAGTGGTTCTAAGGTTCTAGATGAAAATCGCCCAGAACTGGAGATTGTTGTACTTGCGGGGCCGGGCCTGTGGTTTTGTGGTGTGCAACCCCAGACTAAAGTAGCAGACAATAGGTAGATCTGATCACTAGATTCAGGTGTCCACTTAGAGTTCAGTTCAGAAAGATAGCGAATTGTTCTGTACTTGGGTTGCACATTAAAGATATCGTAAGGGTCCTGGTAAAAGGTTGGTGGTTTCAAGTCAATAGGAACCCTTAGATCCAAAATTGTACTTTCCTCAAAATTAACCTCCTAGAATTTCATTTCCAAATTTCTACCCTCCGAGTTCGGGTGTTCGATTTCCAGGACCACTAGCATATTATTCACCCCATGTGATTTACCCAAATCCAAAAGTCATGGTTGAATCAAAATTGACTTGGGTTTGAAATTTTCAAGATCATTAATATATTATTCGGGGTGTGGTAGAGGAATGGGGCTATTGATTGAATCTTCTAGTAAACCAAGATTCGGATCCTCCAAGTTAGCCCCAATAGGTTCACCCGAACTGGATGGTTCGGTTCAGGGTTGGGTGGGTTCGGGTTTAATTTAGGGGAGTCAAGAAATTATGGTCCTCCCTGATGATAGGTCGTTTCAGGTTGTTCATAGAGAGGTGGTGACCTATGTTCAGCATAATCCAGGGGAGGCTAGGTGTTATAATCATCATATCCTTCTTGCTTGTAGATCGAGTTAGGTTGATCATCGAAGGGTGGAGATCTATAATCAGTGTAGGCATAAGAAGGAAAATAATCATAGTTTTGTTGTTCAAGGTTAGGCCCTGGACATTAAGGTCCGGAATCATATCCCCAATCGAAGTTATCCCAGCTAGGACATGGGTAGTCATAAGTTAGGTTGGGATAGTAATCATTTTAGGGATAAGTGCTGGTAGGAGGGTAGGGTTGGAAATGCGAGTATGGTGTGGAAGAATACATGATGAGGAAGGAAGGAACACAAAATAGAGAAAGGTGCCCTGCAATATAATCAACCAAACTCGTCCTAAGGTGGGTGGCCTAAAGACCTACAGACTCCCAGAAACTGTTTTGAGATGGAATAAACGATTTGGTCTACTTCTATCCAACCAAACCAACTGGTTAGAGGAAGGGGTTAGGGAGAAGGTTCTTTCTTTTGCTTGCACTTCCAATTCCTTTGATATCCCCCAACTGTGGTTGTTTAATGCTACTCCCCTAGCTAGACATCAAATGAACCAGTAGAAGCAGATTAATCGAAAAAAATCTCAGCTTGAGCCCCAAAGAGCGATGTAATCCTTAAGGCTAACATCTACTCAGTTTTAATTAGGCTTAGGATGATTGTGCTCTTAGAATGTTATGGGCCCTTACATGGGTTGTGCCCTTAATGATCAATTCAAATGTGTGTGTGCTCAACCAGGGTTTTCAAACAAGGTTATTATGATGTGTCTTTTAGGGTTTAACCTTATTTAGTAGCCTTTAGGATTTAATCTTTAGGTGTATTCAATCAAGGTTCAGGAGAACACTCCAAGTTTTGAAAGTATTGGTGATGATATATTCCTTTAAAACTCAAAAATAATGTGGAGTGCCTGGTTCTGCCCTAAAAATTGAACCCTAAGTGGCAAACTACATGATGATTCAATTTTAAATTAAGTGGTGCGGCCCAAACAGTTCAAGCAATTGCCTGTTACAAAACTTGATTATGGCATACAAAATGTCTTAACCTAATCAGATTTCTAGTCACTTATGTGTCTGTTGAGTTAAGTGTATCGAGTCCACAAGATTGCCATGGGATGCTCCACGAAGGGGGATGAGAGGAGGGAAAAATGTTTGATTTTCTACTCTAGAGGAGCATCCCAGGCTTAGAACAAGCTCTCTCTAGAGCCTTAGAGGTGGTGAGGGAGAGAAAGGAAGAGATGAAGAAGAATGAGAGGAGTAGGGGTCCATTCATAGTGGAGGAGAGGAGGCATTTCGTGCATGGGGCCTTTAGTGACATCCATAAACATTGCTGAAGGCTCGCCGTAAATGTCACTATAGACTTTAGCTCACGCTCGCTTGCAGTTATGCTCGCACGCTAGCTTTCTCATAGTCAGACGCTCAATCAACCATCACGATCGTGAGAGGATCGCGCCCTTCAGATCGAGTCAGATGGCACGCCAATTTGAGCGTTGATCCACGTTATCACCACATTCAGATTGTGTGGCACAAATCACAACACGTCACCACCTTAACTGCCACTGATCTTTGATCGAGCGATCAAATTGACTTGTGGCACGGGCGCTTGCTGATTTGGAGTGCAGTGTGTTCCGAATCGGCGCCCGAGGCTTGCGCGTGGCACCCTTGACCACCGTGTTGTGGCCGCAAATTGTCGAGAGGACGTCTTGATGGTCACACCCTCGTGGCCGTTGGACCTTCATCCAACGGTCGAAGTTTAATGAGGCGTGGCACCTTCCTTGCCATTGGATCCCCATGCGACAGCGGAGAGGCAGAGTTGGGGAGGCCTTCAGCGAATGAGGGGGAGCTACGGTCAGCTGTGGGTAACTTGGATGGTGCCACGTGGCATCATCTAGGTCGTTCATCTTCAAATGCTCCTCAAGGGTGCTACGAATATCAGATTGGATCTATTTTTGTGCCATTAGGCTACGATCGTCGATCTGAATCCATCTGTGTTGTTGGATTTGTCATTCGAGGCTCTGAACTACATCACCCAGCCCCTTGGTCGTTGATCTTCCTCAGACTGCACAAGGTGCTATGGAACTTTGATCAAGACGATTTCGGGGGCGTTAGACTCTGACTGCCATCTTGATCAGATCCGTACAGTCGAATCGTCAATGCATGGCCTCAAAATAGATCTTCTTCTCTCTTGGCCAGAAAAGGATGCAAATTAACCTATAATTTATACAAACTATTGGAGATGCCGAGCCACTGACTGAAGTCTCTCAACCACCATGGCTACCTCAACACCCCATTTTTAGCGCTTATTCTATTATTTCTTTAGCTTTATGTTCTTGTTTCTTTAAGCATTCAAATAGCATTATCGTAAAATGATTTCACTTATTCAATGTATTATCTTGTGTTATCATCTTCATCCATCATATCTTGCTTTCATGCATAGTTAGTGATCCCCATTTGATTTCAGATTTCTAAACTTAATCTCTTTCTCTCTCCTTTCACACAAGGAAATCAAATGAAATATTTTGTGACATTAAGCGACTAACTGATCCGATTCCACACCTCCTCCTATTCGACACTCGTACTCACATTCAATTTTCTTTTAAATTTGATGTCATAAATGCATGCTACACTGAACGAATTACACTTATACGTTTTCAAACGTCAGTGATGAGATGAATGAATTTGAACAGATAGGTAGGGTGTCCCACGCAATGCAAGGGAGGTTTCTTAGACCTATGTCTATTACAAGTATTTCAATCACTATTGCATTGAAAATTGTCGTATTTAGTAAAATGCGTCATAATATAGTGACAAAAATCAATGTGACATTGATATTTATAATCTCGAAAAATGTAAGTCTGAGGTCATTCACAAGGGCAAGTTTGGCAAATCGATTCACTAATCACAGTAATTAAGAATAATGATGCAAGTGAAATCAATAAAAAAATGATATTCAATGTAGAGCAAAACTGCATCTCAAATGTCAAGGAGAAAATATAAAAAGAAAGGGTTAAAATGGTGGTTGAAACCACCAAATTAACCCTAGAAATTAAGCATTAATTCCCACAATACTTAATCCTCAAATATTTCAACAGTATTAGCCAATTAGATATCCACATGAGGCTCAATGAATCCATAGTGATCTCAGAATAAAACCAAGCAAAGCATAAGGCTTCAGACATCAAATATGAGGCACAGACACCTTATCCTCAAAAGCACCAAGCACAAGGCACAGCCTCTAGCAGCATAAGGAATGAGCTCAAGAATAGCTAAGTGTTGTGAGAGGGGGGAACGAATCCCAATGTGCTATAGTGCAAAAGCCCCTCCCTCCTTTTCAGATCTCTTTTTCTCTTTCTCAAACTAGACCTGGGTGAATAGTACTGGGTAAACGGATTGATGTAGACACATTTATTTTGGTTAAAATGCCTATTTATGCATGTTCCTAAGCTTAGAGATGCATTCCATATTATAAATATTGCGTAGCAAGCGTCATTCAACATTTAGAATAGATTGTATAAATTTTAGGTTAATTCGCATCCTTTTGTGGTCAGGAGAGAAGGACATGTATTTTGGGGCCTCGAATTGATGATCCAACCATACGGACCTGATCAGGATGATGATCGGAGTCCAACGCCTCTAAAACCATCTTGATCGGATCCCATTCCACATTATGCAGTCCAAGGAACATCAAAGTCCAAGGGGCAAGGTGGCACCAATCCGAACCTTAGATTCCAAATCCAACCACACAGATGGATCCGGATTGACGATTGTAGCCCAATGGCGTGGAAATCGACCCAATCCAATGTCCGTGGTGCCATCTATAAAGTAAAGAAGATGAACGGCCATGATGGCACCATGTGGCACCATCACAGCAACCCAAGACGGCCCATGAGCCACCGCTGCTCCCCCCTCTCTATTTGACCAACAGATCTAGGCCGTTGGATGAAGATCCAATGGCCATGGAAGCTCCACACCGCTCAAGCAAGGTGTTCATCTTCTTGACACAAAGGGAACGATAGCGTGGTGGTCTTGAGCTCTTTCGCAAAGGGGAGGTTGTGGGTTTGAGACTTGCAACGCCCCCGAAATCTCTAATTGAGCTGCCGCAAGCAAACAGCGCAATAAGTGCGTGGCATGGACTTAACACCCGGGCATGTAGCATGTAGCATGCAGCACAGTGAGGAAGTGGCACGAACGCGTAGGACACAGGCGTGTGGAGCACATGCCAGCAGCGTAGCACATGGGTGCGTGAGGTGGCTTCAGCAACGTCTGCGAAGGGTCTTCAGTGACGTTTATGGATGTCACTAATTGCCCCATGTGCGAAAGGCCTCTTCTCCTCCACAATAAAAAGTTCTACACCTGTCCATTCTTCTTCATCTATTCCTTTCTCTCCCTCACCACATCCAAGGCTCTGGAGAGAGTTGTCCCAAGCCCGAGATGCTCCTCTAGAGTAGAAAATCAAATATTTTTCCCACTTCTCACCCCCTTTGTGGAGCATCCCATGGCCGTCCTCTCACCACCTTTAGGAAGTAGTCCTCGCCGCGACACCATCTTACCCCATCCTCCTTCCTCCAACGTCGTTTTTCTTCATCCAACTTTCCACCACATTCATCTGGGGCGTCGTCAAAGTGAGTTGCCCTTCAAGCGACCATCGAGGGGGATTCTTATTACCTTTATCTTTTATCGCTTTCTAGTATAGTTGCAACTTCTTCCATTGTAACAAACACTTGTTTAAACATATATGTGATTCTCTCTCTCTCTGCAAGTAGATTAGTTAGATAAATATTTTGTTGATCTGATCTCTTGCCTATTAAAATACAAAAAAAAATTGCAAAAGATAAAAGCAACAAAAGCAAATGAAATCAAAGCACAGATTTCACAAAACCAAACGTTCACCTCCTTGTGTTCAACCTAGGACTGACTTTGAGTTTCAATATAAACTTTATTTGGTAGCGATATTTTGTGACTATGATAATGGGTCCTCCAAAACCCTGATTTCCCTCGCAAAATTTATGCTCCCACAGATCCAAGCCCAAACCCGCGAGGTGTGAGCATAGGCAAGGGCGCGTGCGTGAGTGAGTGTGTGAGTGAGACCTCACCGCAGTGCTCTCGGATGCAATGAGCTATAGTAGCTAAAACTTTATTAAGAGAAATTATTTTTAGTCATTGTCGATGTGGGACTAAAAGCCTTACTTTCCTCCATGTGCAGCTATAGTGATTCCTTCATCCAATCATTGCCACTAATGCTGCTGCTTTAACTTGTTGATGACCTGGAGCTCTCCACAAAGTTAGGTTGCAGCTTTTGGGGATGGTGTGTAGGTTGACCAATGGTAGACAGCAGAGCGGTAGCTAATAGAGGAGAAGAAAGGAAGCTCGCCAGCATAGACCTGAAATGTAAAATGCAGGCTAAACGCCCCAATCGATATGTTCAGGAGGTTTGAGATGTCCTAAGGAACATGGTGGTGGTGGTATTGAGGTGTCTTGTGGTCTATGGAGGTTAGTCGATGACGAAGAGGGTAAGTGAAGGTGGGTGTGCTCAGTGGAATGGTAGAGTAGTTGTCCAACCAAATAGGGTTGGGGTTTTTGGATGGAAGTGTGTGGCAAAGCTTCTGGTAGTGGTGGCGAGGCAATTCAAGGCATGTAGCAGCATGGAGAGCTCGTTGGAGCGACTCCAGAGGCGGAGAAGACAAGGGGCGAGAGGGGCGGTACGGTGATCGAAAGTGGAGTTTAAGTGGATAGAAATGAAGTAGAGGAGTAGAAGAAGAGTTTAGAGGGACTTAGGAGGTGAGACGGTGGTGGAAGCATCTAGCGTTGATCGGCTGGTGTCGAAGATGATGAGAAGTACAACGAGGCATCGACGAGGAAGGAGGGGTCAGAGGCAACAAGATTTTGATTGATCCTGGTCACAAAGAAGATAGGAAGACGATGGGCTTGCTAATTTGGCTGCCTAGATGAAGGAGGATGAGAGGCTCGCCGAAGCTACGAAAATGGTGGTCAGAGAAGGCAGACGAGGGTTATTCCCAGTCATTTCTTGGTTGATGAGCATGCTGGGGACACGGGGCTGATTTATAGAGCTCAAATGTCAGATCTAAATCAAGGAATACACTTGATTTGTTCACTATTTTAGGGGAAAAATTCCCAAACATTCCCAAGCTCGCCTGATCTCTAGGGATTGACTTAGGGTTCCTAAGGTGGTTCAATCAAGAGGGAAACTCCTCAAGATCAATCCCTCCAATTTTGGAGGGATTTGGATCTAATTTGAGAGAGATCTTCTCTCTCAAATCTTGGCTGAGTTGTATTCATAGTAACAATGGCAATAGGGACCTAATTGTAAGAATGATGAGAAAGTTAGCAACCCATTTGCAAAAAATTTGAAACCAAGGGGTTTAAGTAAGAGAAATAGAGATTTTAGGGACTAAATTGCAAACTAGGTCAAGATGGACTCTGATTGGGTCCAAGTTTTGGTGTTAACCTAATTTAGACCCAAAGAATCTAATGGTAAACTTGGATTTGAGTTTTGACCATGTTTGATTTGAGAAATTGCAGAGAAGCCCAAATCAAAGCAAATTCTCGTCTGAAACTCTATTCTAGGTCAAAATGGGTCCAGATAGTCAAACCAAAGGTACCAAATCACTTAGAATATTTTTCTATGAATTTTAGGTAGTTCAGATAAATTTTATCCTGACCAAAACCTCCTCAACTTAAGTGGGTTTGATAATTAGGATCTTTTATACTATTTTCTCCTTCGAAATGCGTGAAACCATATTTAAGACAGTGTAGACCCACTTTTATACTTTTATACTCAATTGACATTTAATTAACCCTAAGTGACCTAGTGGTTAATCTGTATTTGTGATATGCTGTTAAAATTGCATAATTAACCATGTTTCCTTGCTTTCTCCTAAAATTAGAATATTACGAAGTTGTGACCCTCAGATGATTAGAAAGAAGCATTTATCATTTGAAATTTACCAATTACAACTAGTTAAGGCCTATGATTATGTTACCATCAATCAAAAAGGGCTCACACAATTGGTATAGGGTCTCTAAAACAAGTGAAACTTAGATTAGAGCACCCTATTATTGTGCAAATTCTAATCAGATTGGACAAGTGTTCATATGTGGGATATGGTGGAATCAGTATCAGGTGAGACCCCAATGATGGGAAATGAATCCTTTGTCAATCAGGAGTACCAAAATAATTTTTCTGAATTTTTGAGATATTTTAAGATTTTAAAATGAATTTTCAGTTCTGATGGGTCTAGAATAGGCAAACAGACCACTGCGGATAGATTAAGACAAACAGTCAAGTTAAACTCATTCAAAATTTTGTCAAAATTACTAGAGATAGAGACTTGTAAGAGCTTTCAAATGCTATTTGATTTTGATCAATTCAGATTAGTGTGCTGACTACAGCAAATTCTCAAAGGTAGACCAAGTCTATTTCTATTTCTGTGTTAATATACCCTCAGTATAGGAAGTTTTAGAAATTCTGTAGTGGGGTTTTTAAGTAAAAATGGTGGGAAATGAAAGCTGATTACTATGGCTATCTCTTGGTATAATTTCAGATTTTTTGGAGTTCGGCTAGACTTGGGATGATTTTTAAAGTGAAGGTTTATTGTCTGTCCAAACACAAAATAAGCACGAATAGGCTAAAAATGTTTGTAGAAAACCAAATGACGTAAAGTAGCCCATTTTTTTTCAAATTTTTCTCAAAATTTTATAGCTTTTTTTTTCATATTTTTTCATATTTGAATTTTTTCTTCTTTTTAACTAAGGGTGGAAGAGTACTTATTCTTCAACAGGTTTCGATGTGGGTGCAAGTTTCCCTTCGCATTCACCTACACAATAAACCAACAAAGGCAAGAGATGGTCAGATATGGATATTCAAAAAATGTTTAAGGCTAAACAAGGGCCTATTGCCTCCTTAGCAATGGCACCAAAAATGCGGGGCTCTAACTAGGGCTAAGTAAACTACACTTGATTAGCGAAGCTACGAGTTCAAAAACTTGTCTTTGTAGTTATGTTTCCCTTAGCGCACATGCATCTAATTTTTATTACAGAACTCGAAGACAGAATGAATCGAGGGAGTCCCGATCAAACTACGGGGAGGCATAAATGAAATCGGGGCCTTGACTGCCTTGGTGGAGTTCCATATTGTATTTTTGTGATTTTTATTGCTTTCATTTTTTTTTGTTCTTTTCTTATCATTTCCATTTTATGATTTTTTTTTTTTTTGCATAAGACTAAGATAACAAAGTGATAAAGATTAAACTAAACTTTTCTTGCAACAAAGAGGAAAGAAACATTACTTAAACTTGTGCAAGACTTCATTACACTAATAGTGGTGTAAACCACTTCTACAAAGCTTCAAAAGAAATATTTACAATACACACTCTTCACTCATTCGCCAAGTAAGTGGAGATGACGAGGGTGACTTGGTGATTACCTTGGTGGGGTGCTTCTTGTGGGAATGGGATCCATGTAGGTGATGGGACAAAGGTTGTGGTGGTGGTGATGATGGGGGTAATAATGATTAGGTAAAATGCCATCTAATGGAGAATGAAGTGCTCAAACTCCCTAATGTGGTTGAGGTTTAAGGGCCTAGTGATATTGGTGATGATGTGTTCATTGGTCCTAATGTTGGTGGTAATAACTATGGCAAAGGATAGGGATATGGAGATGAAGATTCTATACTTAAGGGTGACTAGGGTCTGTTCCAAAGTGGTGTTGTCTAAGGAGTCTACATGGTGGGCTCTATGGTAGGGAGAGGGGACGACCATGGACCTAAGGTGTTAATGAGTGTGTTTGTGGTAATGGAATTAAAAAATGGTCTTATAGGTGGTGGTGCTAAGGAGAGTGTGTGGGTGAGTGAGTGAATTAGAGTGCTTGTGAGTGTGTACTGGAGGGTGTAAGTGGTGGAGGTGTTGGGAATGGTGTGAGTGTGTGAATGTGAGATGGAGTGGTAATGGTGGTAATGGTGAAATGGAAAGGAGCTTGTGGTTGTGTGAGTGTGAGTGTGTGGGAGAGTGCGTGAGTGATTATTACTACTAAAGCAAATAAAGAAAGAAAAAAGAACAAGTATTGAAATTGATTGAAAGGGAAATGTATACTACTAAGCAATTAAAAAGCAAGTTATTGAAATTGCAAGTAATGGAAATAGCTAAACTACCAACAAAATAAACAAGAGAATGGGATGGAGAAGTAGGTGTCCTCTCCAATGTGGGCACTAGGCCTATTTGGAGGTGAGGAGGATCCTTGGCATGAAGCCTACTTCCTTTTCACCTAGAGCACTAGGACCAAGGAGGCACATGAGAAACCATTGGTCTTGGAGAAGGAGCTCTCAAAGTGGAAGCTCAGGCAAGTAATGGTGGAGAAGAGAGTGGTGTGTAGAGAGAGTGGGAAGGGAAGAAGGGGGTGGGCGGCTCCCATGGGGGGCTTCTTTTATAGGTGACGGCTGATGATAACATCATCATCGGCCATATAAAGCTTTATTTAGTCATATTCTATCATTAAATGCACCTACATAACAGCCAGAGGACCATAATTAATTGAAATCCATTCTGAGGAAAATACACTAAAATAGGGGTAAAACTGCAATTTTAATAGCAAATCTCAATTTCAGAGCAATCACGGGATTTCTCAAGGGTTAATTAAAGGTTAAATTGTCTTAATGGTCTAACAAGTAGGTTCATGCAGACAGAAATGGGTTTGGTGTGAGAATTAAATGACATCTAAAACCCTAAAAATAGATCCGCTTGATTCACCGAGGTTCTGGTCAGGATAAAATTCACCTCAACCCTCTAAAAATCATAGAAAAATATTATCTAAGGTTTGGTGTGCTTGATTTGAACATTGGAATTCAATTTGACCTAAAATAGAGTCTCAGACAGACCCATGCCCTAATTTGGGTCTTTGCATAAATTAGTTAGTCAAACGAAGTCAAAACCAAAATCCAACCTCACCATTGGATTCCTTATGTCCAAATTAGGTTTTTACCAAAATTTGGACCCAATCTAAGATCATCTTGATCTAGTTTGCATTTTGGTCCAGTCTGACTCTTTTCTCGCACACACATGCCCCTAACTTTCAAATTCCTTACAAAAAGATCCCTAACTTTATCATCGTTCTTTACAAATGGGTCCTTCCACCATTATCACTCAAGAATCCTACTCCAACAAGCTTCATTTGGAGAGTACTCCTTGATTGATCGATCAAACTTTCCCAAAATTGAACCAGTGACTCTTTAGGAAATTCCCTTTCCAAAGTATCCGGTATTGAGCCCCACAACCTTCCCAATCTCTCATGCGAACGCATGAGAGATTCGAGTATCTCATAGCTTTCCTACTCCGACGGCCATCCAAGTTTGGGAATCTTGCTTCCTAAGCTCTAATCACCCTCTAGAGACCCATAAAAGGAACCCCAGTGCACGCTGTCCATCCCGTGCTTGAATTCCAACCGTGAAACCAACCCTTCCTCTCTCCGCTCTGGTCGAGAAACTCCACAAGCTCCGGTGACTCCACCTGATCTCCTTCGTCATTTGTCTGCAATACATACGATAGATTCCTTCCCCTTGACCTCTTCCGCTCTTGGCCGTACCAGTAGGAGCTTCCCAATCTCCATCGTCATCATCATTACCACCTATTGGAGTACCTTCGTCCTCAGCGTCGACGTACCCCTGACGTCGTTCTCCCCACTTTCGTCCATTAGGTTAGGGTTAGATTAGATCCTTAGTTCTCTTAGGTTAGTTTTGCATGTCAAAAGCCCAAAAATATCCCCTCGACACACGTTATCACCCTCGTCTTCCCCGTCTCCAGCTACTCCTCTGGTGTGGTGCTCCCATCGCTACACTGCTCCATACGCCTCGCCACCCATCCCACAAGCTCCACCACACCACCCTCTATAAAACCCCTCTCCTATTTCGCTCCACCGTCCACCCGAACCCTCCAACGAACAAACCCATCATCTCTGACCTATTCCGACTTCACCAGCCACCTACATGCATCCTCACGCTACATCACGCACACCACCACATTCGCCATGCTACAGTGAAGTTGCTAAACCATCTAACGAGGCCGCAACGTCGTGTTCTTCATTTCAGGTTCACTGCCACCACCACCATTACCAGAGCTCCTTCGAGGAGCTTGAAGATGGTCTCTTGCCATTGCCAGCTCCAGGTGCAGGCACTAGGTGATGCAGAACGCTGTCAGGCACACGCCCAGGCGGTCAATTGGAGACCACACCACCTGCTGCTACTCCAATCAAAGACATCATTTGTAGCTGACATGCGAAAGGGCTGTGGGATTTACTCCCATCTTGTGGAGCACAGCACGACCTGCAGTGGATAAATTGAATTTCTCACATCAACTTACCGCCTCAAGATACAGGGGGTGAGGTCCCCCGCTCCCCTCACACGCCTCGCCTATGACACTGTGCACGTGGACCTAGCTCCGACCCATTTACCTGCCTACACCTGCACACACCTCGACTACTACCCCATGTCAGCAACCCTAGTCTCGGTTGCGCTCTAGAACAATTACCCGATAACTCGATACTGTTCATGGCCCTGGGAGGGCGTGAAAGAGGAGAACCCTGAGAGAGGAAGAGAGAGAGAGTGCGGGTTTATGGGGTGTTTTGCTTCCCTGTGTATTGGAATAACACTTAGCCACGTCTGAAGAAGAGTTGCCCCCCCTTTGCATAGGAGACAAAGCTAAAGAAAGAAGGAAAGAAAAGGCAAAGTAGAGGACAGAAGAAGAAGAAGAAGAGAAGCCACAGAAGAAGGGCCAAGGCAAGGAAGAAGAAGAAGAATAGAAAAATCAAAAGAAAAGAAGAATCACTATAGCAACAAATTTTAAGATGTCTCATTTCCTAATTATTTGTTCCTTCATATTGATTAATATTTGAGTAATTGCTACATGTGCTTGAATAATAGTTGGTGATCCCAATCACCATTATTTTGTTTGGATTACTTTTTGATTCATCATATAACTCATGCCATACATTGCAAATTAGATTTTGTGCAAAAAAAAAATGAAAAAGAACAAAAAAATGGGAGAAGGAGGAAATTTTGAAAAATTGAATACATATCATTCTTGAGGAGGAAAATAGAGGAGTTGTTTGTAAATGTCAAAAAGGAGAAACAATTTGAAACAAAAAAGAGTGAGTCATTAGTAAAAGATTAAGGAATCTATTTAAGTTCTAAACCAAATCAAAAGAAAGAAATAAAAGTCAAAAGTGCTAAGAGATACAGAGATTAGTATGAACGCTGATATTGGGCCTCTTGGGTTGTGATTATAATGTCATCATCAGCCATATCTAGCTTTATTTAGTCATATTCCATCATTAAATGCTCCTACATAGCCACCAGAAGACCCTAATTCACTGCAAATCCTTTCTGAGAGAAATACATGAAACTAGGGTTAAAACTGCAACTTTACCACCATATCATGAATACAGAATAACCATGGGTTTCTTTAGGGGTTAATTAAGGGTCAAATGATCTTAAAAGTCTAACAAGTGGGTTAACACAGACAGAAAAGGGTTTTCACATGTTTTGAGAATTAAATGACATCTAAAACCCTAAAAATAGACCTGCTTAATTAACTGAGATTTTGGTCAAGATAAAAATCACCTAAATCCTCTAAAATTCATATAAAAATATTCTCTCAGGTTTGGTACCTTCAATTTGACCATCAAAACCCGTCTTGACCCAAAATAGAGTCTCTGATAGATATTTTAACTAATTTGGGTAATTGTGCAAATTACCTAGTCAAACTAGGTCAAAACCAAAATCCAACTTCACCATTTAATTCCTTAGGTCCAAATTAGGTTTGTACCAAAATTTGGGCTCAATTTGAGATCATCTTAACCTAGTTTGCAATTTGGCTCTTTCTAACTCTTTTATCTCACATACATGCCCCTAACTTTTGAATCCTTTACAAATAGGTCTCCAGCTTTATCGTATCCTTCTTCATATAGGTCCCTGCATCCATGAAATCCTAATCCTAAAGCTCCTACGACCTTAATTTGGCAAGATCTTTGTGATTTCTTGACGAATCACTCTCAAAATTGAAAGGGAAACTCATCAAGTAATTACCTTCCAAATGAGCCCATCCAGGGATCCTAAATCTCTCTAGAATCCTTGTACGAATGATTTGATTGAATAGGTATCCTACGCCGGCAAGGAGCTCGGAGTTTCAAAGATTGTTTCCAAGCTTGGAACTCCATCTAGAGCCCTATAAAAGGATCTCCATGGCCTTGCACATCTTCTCAGCAAGGTTTAAGGCCAGAACAACGTCTTCCCTCTCCTCCACGACCGGCTCTAACCTTAGCTCCGGGTGAGCTCCTCCCTTCATCGTCCTACGACCTTCCAACAGCAAAATTGGGAGTGCTTTGTTCCTCCCCTCCTTCGTCTGCTCCACTACGACCAACTCAAGGGCTCCTAGATCCCCCTCTTCCTCGCCGTCTCTCCCTTCGGAGGTTTGTCTTCCCCACGTCCAGCCATCACACCAGTGTGGGAATCTCTCCCCCTTTCATCGCTAAGCTAGGTTCTTTAGCTTCCTCTACTTCCCTCCTTATTTTTCCCTCCCTCTATCTCTCAATTCGACCACCAAACACACGCGACCACCTCCATCTCTGACAATCCCTCTGGCGAGGCACCTCAATCGCTACACCCCTCCATCCGCCTCGCCGACCACCTCATAACCTTTGCCTCATCCTCTCACATAAATGCCCTCTCATTATCTCTTTGTTTGCTCTCCTTAACCATCCACCGAACTACCCATTCTTCGCATGCCAACTCCATCACCGTCCACCCACCCCACTCACCTTCACTCTACAAAACCACCACCAGTACATTCACCGTCACCTCACGACTCTCCTGAGTTGGCTTAATGTGGCCATAAGGCCATTTACTTGATTTCAGGTACTTAGGTCCCCAGCGCCATTAATGACGAGCTCAAGGGAAGCTTGAACCTCTCTTCAGCACATGCAGCTCCATGCTCCAGGTGACACGAAACACTACCAGGCACGTGCCCAAGTCTCCAATTGGGGGAGATATCCTCAGCAGCTACTGCAATTCAATGGAGTCCAACCTATAGACGCTTACGCGAGGAAGGTGGGACATTTAGTCCCACCTCGGAAGCACATGAAGCAACGTAGCCACTTAAATTATTTTTCTGTCTGGGGCTTATCGCCTCAGACACAAGGCGGTGAGGTCCCCACTCACCCAACACTTGCCTCGCCCGTGATGTTGGACCCTAGTTTCATCTCTCTTCTATGTTTTGATGTTAACAAAATCTTTTTAAAATCTAATATGTTTATGAAGTAATTACAGGTCAAAAGAATCTATGGATGCAAGCAAAAAGATTGCACATAAAGGAAGAAGTTTTTTGAAGATTTTAGTTTTTATTGTATCTTAGAATTTTTGTATGTCTCTAAACAAGTAAAATATAATCTAGGTATTAAAATCAAAGTAGAGATAACTAGGATTCAAAATATCATTCATTTACTCGGTTCTTAACTCAAAGTCGACTCTTTCAAAACAAAGTTGCCTAGAGTAGATTGGATTTCTCAACTGATTAACACTAATGATCTTTGGTACTTGCTTGGCATAGGTTTGGACCTAAGTTCCAAACTGTGAACATCAAGTACCGGTACTCATCATGAGTACCGGTATCAAGTGGTCACAATTTGTGAACTAGGTTTTTGCCTGGACCTTACAAGTACCGGTACTAATCATGAGTACCGGTACGTGAAGGTCACAGGACTTAAGACTGTGCGTTACAGGTATCGGTACTCATCATGAGTATCGGTACATGTAGGTCACAGGACCCAAGACTGTGCGTCACAAGTACCGGTACTCACAATGAGTACTGGTACCCAGTGATTTGGCTGTACTGACTGTATGTTGTCAATACTGATATCAAGAGTTCAGTTCTGGTACCAACTAATCGTTGTGACCAGTCTGAACGGCTAATTTGCAATTAATCTTAATTCTAATGTTCCTAAAATACCCCTAACGGCTAGAATTCATGGGAGAGGTGATTAGTGGTCTATATAAGCACTCTTTGAGTGTTGTTTTAGACACACCTCTAAGCTAAGAAATATACTCTTTCCTACACCTTCAATTCTCCATTTTCAAGCTGAAACAGAGTTTGTTTTGTTGCATGCATTTCAAGGCATCTCATCATTTGCAACAAATCTTCTAAGGCAATCGTATTTTTCTGTAATCAATCATTTGTTTTATGCCTTAGTTTTTCTCGTTAGATTTGGTTATACTTGTTATAAGATATATTCTTATTGGAGACTTACGAAATAGTTGTAAGCTTCTATTTACATTTTGCTTACACCTGTATCTTTATCTTTTCTTCATATCTTGTAATTAGGTTGAGGTAACCCGTTAATTACCTCTGATATTAGTAAATTGATTCCCTCTGAGTTGAGGGAATCGGGTTAAAAATCCTAAGTCGGGAGACTTAGGTAGTGGAGTACCCAGGTGAGGGGAACCACTATACATCTTGTGCCTTTTGTGGTTTGATTTGTTTTGCAACTTTTTATTTCCGACACTATTCATCCCCCCTTCTAGTGTGCTTGTCAATTAGAGATCCTACAGGTGGTATCAGAGTGGGTTGCGAAAAGAAGTGACAATTCTATTTCACAATGGCATCTCCAGTAAAGCGCACCGAAGGACAGTCATCCACACATCCTCCCTATTTTGATGGGACGGACTATGGTTACTGGAAGAGGAGGATGAAAATCTTTCTCAAGGCCATGGATGAGGACTCATGGATGTTTATCCAAGAGAAGTACATGGATCCAGAGCCACAAGAAGGAGTGGCATGGACGACAGAATAAAAGAAAAGGATCGCGGGAAATGCAAAAGCGATGAACGCATTCTATTGTGCGTTATCAAAAGAAGAATTTAACTGTATCTCCGCATGCGAGTCCACATACGAGATATGGAACACATTGCAAGTCACCCATGAAGGTATGAGTAAAGTTAATGAAACACATATATCTATTCTAGCAGAAAGCTATGAGTGTTTCAGGATGCAGAAAGGTGAATCAATTAAAGGGATGTACACAAGATTTGGAGAAATTGTGAATCCAATGAAGAATCTTGGAGTCAAACTCAAGGAGGAAAAACTTGTAAGGAAAATCTTAGGATCCCTTACAAGTGACTGGTCTCCAAAGACCATAGCCATTCAAGAGACAAAAGATCTTTCTACTCTCTCATTAGATGAGTTAATTGGAAACCTCATGGCATACAAAGTCCAGTTAGAAAATATGAAGAAAAATGAAGAAAAATCCATAAGCAAGAAAAAGGAGCTTGCTTTCAAAGCTTTAAAGGAGGTATCGGACTTTGAAGACTCAAATTCCGACGAAGAAGAGGAGCTTGCTCTTCTAACAAGAAGATTCAAAAGATTCATCCAAAAACAAGGTAAGAAAGTTAAAAAATTTTCAAATGACATTATTTGTTTTGAGTGCAAGAAGAAGGGGCACGTTCGAAAAGATTGTCCAATGATCAAGAAGAAGAAGGAAGAAAAGAAGGATAAAGAACTTGATCGAAAGAAAAAAAAGACTTCAAGAAAGACATTCAAGGCAACTTGGGATGATAGTGATTCCGACACGGAATCATCTTCCGAAGAATCTGAAGAGACAGAAGTTGCACATCTTTGCTTAATGGCAAATGATGACAACTCGGAAAATGAGGTAGATTCTGAAGTTACCTTTACTGAATTAGTTCAAGCATATGAAGATTTATATAATAAGGCTAGGATGATTAAAAAAGAAAATAAGGTTTTACATGAAAGTTATAGAACTCTAGAAATAGAGAAATCTTGTTTAGAAATAGAATTAGATACGTCCAAAGAAACTAACAATCAATTACATGCAAAAATAGTAGAATTAGAAGACATTTATGAACACTTTGAAGATACTTTGAATAATTTAAAAACAACAACTAAGCTGAATACGGAATTTTGTAATAATCTAAAAGCTAAGTTCAATAATAAAAAGTACACACAAAATAAATCACATGCACCTAGACATGCATGGATTTATCAAAAGGTCAATAATCCTAAGAATTATAGATCTAACACAAAAAATGATCTATAAACCTAAGGATTCGAAAGGTACTAGCCATCAAAGACCCAAAAGAAAATGGGTACCTAAAATAGATTTAATAAATTGTCTTGCAAGTCAAAAAGGACAAATGGATCCTAGATAGTAGGTGTTCCAAGCACATGACGGGACACTCCAACCTCTTTATTAAATGAACCAAGATCAAAGATGGAGGACATGTCAAGTTAGGCGACAACAAATGTTGTCGCATTATTGGTGAAGGTACAATAGGAAACTCTTCTAAGTATGTACGTAATGTTCTTTTAGTAGAAAACTTAAAACATAACCTGCTTAGTGTTAGTCAAATATGTGATAATGGATGTGATGTTTTGTTTACTAAAGTTAGGTTTAAAATATTAAACGAAGGAACAAATACGATTTTAATTGAAGGATTTAGATATGGAAATATCTATGCTCTTCATTTTTTAAAAGAGAAGTATGTAAAATGTCTGCTTGCCTCCCATATTGAAGTAGATCTTTGGCACCGTAGGCTAGGTCACATTAATCACAAACATCTTAATAGGTTAGCCAAAAATGAGTTAATAAGGGCCCTACCTAAACTAACTTATCAAAATGATGTTTTGTGCAAGTCATGTGAACTTAGAAAAATGCACAAAACTTCTTTTAAACCTAAAGGCTTGGTTTCAACAACATGACCTTTAGAGTTGTTACATCTTGATCTATTTGGACCAACACAATTTGAGAGTCTAAATGGATCAAAATTTTGCCTAGTTATTGTTGATGACTTCTCTAGGTTCACTTGGGTCATCTTCTTGAAACATAAGGATGACTCATTTGATTCCTTCCTAAGTCTTACTCGAAGACTTCAAAAGGAAAAATCATCTTCTATTCTTAGACTTAAGATTGATCATGGGGGTGAATTTGAAAATGAAAAATTTTCAAGTTTTTGTGTCAATTCTGGCATAACCCATGAATTTTCATTTCCTCGGGCTCCATCTCAAAATGGTGTTGTAGAGTGAAAAAATCGCACTCTACAAGAATGCACCTGAACTTTGCTCTTAGAGTCTAGGCTTCAAAAATATTTCTGAGCTGAAGCCATTAATACGGCATGTTATCTTCTAAATAGAACACTCTTAAGGCCTATTATTAAGAAAACTCCGTATGAGCTTTATTATGAGAAGTCTCCTAGGATATCATATTTCAGGGTGTTTGGAAGTAGATGTTATTTATTAAACACCCGTGACCAGCTTGATAAGTTTGATGCTAAAGGTGATGAAGGCATTTTTATTGGCTATTCAACAAGAAGCAAAGCTTATCGAGTCTTTAATAAAAGGACTTTTGTCATTGAAGAATCCGTGCATGTTTCATTTGATGAAACAAATTTAGGTGAACCAAAACCAAATCATTTAGATTCTGATGATGAAGATACCCCCTTCATTGATGTATCAAAGATAGAAGATTCACGAAATATACATAATCTTCCAAAAGAATGGGTACACCATAAGGATCACCCTCAAGAATAGATTATTGGTGATATTGAACATGGTGTAAAAACCCAATCTCATTTTAGAGCTAATTTGTCCTTAATGATTTTGTTTCACAACTTGAACCCAAGAAAGTTGATGAGGCATTAAAGGATGAATCATGGGTTGTAGCTATCTAGGAGGAGCTACTCCAATTTACTAGGAGCAATGTATGGGACTTGGTACCTGCTCCTGAGGGTAATTCCATCGTTGGAACCAAGTGGGTGTTCCGAAATAAATTGGATGAATCTAGTTCAGTGATCAGGAATAAAGCCAAACTTGTAGCTCAAGGCTATAACCAATAGGAGGGTATTGACTTTGATGAGACATATGCTCTTGTTGCTCGCTTGGAGTCCATACAGATGCTACTTGCCTTTGCAAGTGCAAAGGACTTCAAGTTATATCAAATGGATGTCAAGAGCGCTTTTCTTAATGGTTATATTAATGAAGAAGTTTATGTCCATCAGCCTCCCAGGTTCGAGAACCTAGCACACCCAGAGCATGTATACAAGCTCAATAAGGGGTTATATGGACTTAAACAAGCTCCCAGGGCCTGGTATGATAGGCTCAGGACCTCTCTTCAACACGGTTTAAGAATTGGAGTTGTTGATTCAACTCTTTTTGTAAAAGAAGGTAATGACATCTTATTGGTTCAAATATATGTCGACGATATTATATTTGGATCAAATAAGGAGTCCCTGTGTCAACATTTCTGTGAGACTATGAAGACTGAGTTTGAAATGAGTATGATGGGTGAACTCAGATTCTTCTTAGGACTCCAAACTCAACAATTAGACACAGGAATTTACATTAGTCAAACAAAATATGTTCTTAAAATTCTCAAGAAATTTGACTTTGAAAATGTAAATGGCAAAGAGACTCCGATTGCTCTATCTACTTCTCTTGGTGAAGATTTATCCGGCAAGAGGGTAGATGAAAAGAAATACCGGGGAATGATAGGTTCACTACTATATCTCACATCTTCTAGACCTGATATTCCTTTTGCTACATGTCTATGTGTGAGATTTCAGTCCAAATCCAAGGAATCTCATTATAATGCAGTAAAAAGAATATTTAGATACCTGAACAGCACAAAAGACCTTGGTCTTTTCTATCCTAAAGCACAATCTTTAGATCTATTATCCTATAATGATGCAGACTATGCAGAGAGTCGGACAGACTGAAAGAGTACTAGCAGCACATGTCATTTTATTGGAGAATCTCTAGTCTCTTGGTTCTCTCAGAAGCATACTTGTGTTTCACTTTCTATAACTGAAGCTGAGTATATTGCTGCTTCACTTGCTTGCTCTCAGGTCATTTGGATGAGATAGACTTTGTCCGACTTTGGATTGATTTTTGCGCAATCCAAGATATTATGTGATAATACAAGCATAATAAATCTATCCAAAAATCCGATACATCATTCACGTACCAAACACATAGACATTAGACATCATTTTCTCATAGATAATGTACTTCAAGGTTCTATTCAATTAGAATTCATTGACACTCAAAATCAATTGGCAGACATCTTTACAAAACCTCTTGCAGCAGAGAGATTCTGCTTTATGAGGAGAACATTATGACTTTGTACAATAAAAGAGATTCTAATTTAACATTTTGTTTGATAAAAACTTTATTTGTATTTATGAAATTTCCTAAGGGCCTTTTTGTAAATTACCCATGCTTACCAAAAGATGAGTAAAATGTAATATTTCAATATGTCTGGAAATAGCAGGGTGTTATTTGCAATTTGGTTGCTTAACTTAGGTTGTTGATCATATTATTTTTTCAACACCTAAGTTGTCAATATTTTTTTCAACCACTTAAGTGGTCATGTGACAAGCACTTGACCTATCCCATATAAAAGAGGTCAAGTGCAAGCACTTGCCTCATTTCTTCACAACCAAACCCTAGTTCCACCTCAAGCCTCTCCTAGCCCTTGCCAAGAAGAAGAATCATCTCAATTCTTCATACCCTAGGTATATTCTTCCCTTCTCATCAAATCTTATTTCCTTGAGTTGTTCTACATCTTGTTTTGTTCTTTCTTGATGTCATTTCTACTGCTGCAATGTGTTTTTCATCGGGTACCAGATGGTACCGGTACCCATCATCAGTACCGGTACTCTCTGGGCACAGTAGTGCCTGCTTTACAGAATAGGTATCGGTACTGAAGATTAGTACCGGTGCTAGCTCGTATTTCTAGTTGGGATAGAAACCAACCAGTACTGGTACCAATCACCAGTACCGGTACATGCAGGCTTAAATGTGTTGTTACTTGAACACATAATATTTATCACTAATTGTATCCCTATTTCCTATTGTTGTATGTTTTCATATGGCACCAAAATCTAAAAGTAAGGGAAAAGCACCTCAAGATGCATTCCACAAGTTTTGCATCAATGAGGATGCAAAATCTAAATTTGATTGGTATAAAGGCCTAAAACTTCATCACTGTAGGCCTATTGAGTGCAAAGATTTTTCTCTACAAATCTATGAGTTCACTACCTGTCTTTCCAATCAGCATCTTATGTATTTCTTTGATGAGGCATTTTTTGCTGATGTTCCTGGAGTTTACCCTAACATTAATTGTCTATTTTTTGCTAATCTCAAAGAACAAGAAAATTAGGGCCATCTTGTCTTAACATCCAAAGTCTTTGGTCAAAAAATCACCATCACTCTTAAATTTTTATCAACCATCACCCAATGCCCTAATGAAGGTCATCCTTTTAACACACTTAAAGAGCAATTTCCTACTCATAAAATTCATGAAACTTTATTGCTTCCTAATTGCCAGGGCAAAGCATTTGTTGCCCCCAATATGCCTCTTTTTGCTCGTGTTCTTTTCCATATTTTAGCATGGAATTTAAGGGCTAAAAATTTGGGTTTTCACTAAATTCTCGTTGACATTTTACCCTTAATTTATGCTATCATTACAGGATTTCTGGTCAATTGGAACACGATTTTCATTCACTTTCTTAAACTTCATTACCGTGCATCGGCTTTACCTCTAGATATTTTGGTGTCTCATATATTTCATAAAAATGAAATTGACCTTTCTAATTTCACTCCTCTTAGAAAAGTGGTTTATTTCAAATGGACCACTCTCAGGAAAATGGGAGTGAAACCCGCTAGAGAGGAATCTACTAGTGATGATGAAAAGATGAAGTTGATCCAAATGCTCAATCTTCTTCTCATCCACCTCCTGAATCATCTTCAGCTTTTGTCCCCATTACCTATCCATTTCCGGAAGCTGAAACTCCTTGGAAAAACCTTTCTCATGAGTCTAGCGCCGATCCCTACATGATCAACACTTTCAATTACATGGGCCAAAATTTAACCAATCTGAATTTTGCCTTCCGTCAAATGGAACGCAAATTTCATGATCTTTCTATGTCTCTTGAGTCTTCCTATGTTGCATCTTCCACTCAACATACCAAACAAAGGAAGCGGACTCAACCAAAAGCACCTCCAAAATACAGTGAAAGAAGATAGAAGCACTTTCAAGATCCATCTTTTGTAGCTGAAAAAGAACCAATTATCAATGAAGATGAAGAAAATGTTTCATATGAAGAAGACGATGATGATGATGATGACAACAATGATGATGATGACAATGACAATGACAATGAAGATGAGGAAGAAGACGAACAACCACTCATTAGAAAATGTCGTAGAAATTAGTTTAGTTTTTTAAGTATGTAACCTTGCTGTTGATTGTATGACTCTTAACATTGTTATGAAATTTATTTTATGTCATGTAAGCTTGTTATAAAACTTCTATGGCTCTTAATATTTATTTTTTGTCATGAACTTTATCATGTTATGAAATTTGATGCTTTGTTTAATTATGTATTTATGCTTTGTTATGAAATTTGAACTTTTATGGTATTTGCTCAATTTTTTGCTTGCTTGACAAAAAGGGGGAGAAATGAAATGAATGGACACTTCATATCTAAAATAGGGAGAGCTTAGTTTGAGGGGGAGGTTTTTTACTCTCTTGTGGAGTTTTTTATTCTTCTCTTATTAAGTCTCTATTTATTTTTAATATGAGTATCTTATTTGTTTTGTCAACATCAAAAAGGGGGAGATTGTTGGACCCTAGTTCCATCTCTCTTCTGTGTTTTGATGTTAACAAAATCGTTTTAAAATCTAATATGTTTATGAAGTGATTGCAGGTCAAAAGAATCTATAGATGCAAGCAAAAAGATTGCACATGTAGGAAGAAGTCTTTTGAAGATTTTAGTTTTTATTGTATCTTAGAATTTTTGTATATCTCCAAACAAGTAAAATATAATCTAGGTATTAAAATCAAAGTGGAGATAACTAAGATTCAAAATATCGTTCATTTACTCGATTCTTAACTCAAAGTTGACTCTTTCAAAACAAAGTCACCTAGAGTAGATTTGATTTCTCAACTGATTAACACTAATGATATTGGGTACTTGCTTGGCACAGGTTTGGACCTAAGTTCCAAACTGTGAACATCAAGTACCGGTACTCATCATGAGTACCAGTATCAAGTGGTCACAATTTGTGAACTGGGTTTTTGCCTAGACCTTACAAGTACCGGTACTAATCATGAGTACCGGTACATGAAGGTCACAGGACTTAAGACTGTGCGTTACAAGTATCGGTACTCATCATGAGTATCGGTACATGTAGGTCACAGGACCCAAGACTGTGCGTCACAAGTACCGATACTCACAATGAGTACTGGTACCCAGTGATTTGGCTGTACTGACTGTATGTTGTCAGTACTGATATCAAGAGTTCAGTATTGGTACCAACTAATCGTTGTGACCAGTCTGAACGGCTAATTTGCAATTATTCTTAATTCTAATGTTCCTGAAATACCCCTAACGGCTAGAATTCGTGGGAGAGGTGATTAGTGGTCTATATAAGCACTCTTTGAGTGTTGTTTTAGACACACCTCTAAGCTAAGAAATATACTCTTTCCTACACCTTCAATTCTCCATTTTCAAGCTGAAACAGAGTTTGTTTTGTTGCATGCATTTCAAGGCATCTCATCATTTGCAACAAATCTTCTAAGGCAATCGTATTTTTCTATAATCAATCATTTGTTTTATGCCTTAGTTTTTCTCGTTAGATTTGGTTATACTTGTTATATGATATATTCTTGTTTGACACTTAGGAAATAGTTGTAAGCTTCTATTTACATTTTGCTTACACCTGTATCTTTATCTTTTCTTCATATCTTGTAATTGGGTTGAGGTAACCCGTTAATTACCTCTGATATTAGTAAATTGATTCCCTCTGAGTTGAGGGAATCGGGTTAAAAATCCTAAGTCGGGAGACTTAGGTAGTGGAGTACCCAGGTGAGGGGAACCACTATACATCTTGTGCCTTTTGTGGTTTGATTTGTTTTGCAACTTTTTATTTCCCACACTATTCATCCCCTCTTCTAGTGTGCTTGTCATTTACAGATCCTACATGTGACACTTCTCACACAGGTCTGGTACTCACCTAATTACCCGCCTAAGCCTACTCTCACTCCTCGGCTACCATTCACGGCCGGTAGCCCTAGTCCCGGGTGCACGTATACCCGTTTACCCGATAACCCGAACATTGGCCTTGCGAAGGTGGGAAAGGAGGATAACCCAGGGAGAGAAAGGAAAGAGAGTGCCAAGGCAGGGGGTTTTGCTCTCTTGAGAGTCGGCGACACTTAGCCGTTGGAGGGATTGCCTCCCTCTGTGCGTGAGGAACAAAAGCCAATGGGAGAAAGAAGGTAGAAGAGGCACACAGAGAAGAGAAGAAAGAAGTCAAGGTAGAAGAGAAGAGGAAGAAGAAGTACAATGTCTTCTTGGCACTATAGTAAGGCTGGCTTAAGCCGTCTGATGAAGTGCCCTGTTCATTTATTTAGATGATTAAGTAATTATTATATGTGTATCTAAGCTATTAATTGGTGATTCAAATCACCATTATTTTTTATTAGATGACTTTTTGCCTCAATAGATTCTTGATATACTCATGTGCTACATTGATTATTAGTTTTGAGTAATTGTTATCATTAATTGTGCTCATTTACATTATTTATCGAGATTAGCGATTGAATTCCTATTTGCTCCCAGCAAACGACCTCGGACTTTCATTCGAGTTATAAATTTTATTTATTTTCAAGCAATTTTGACTTATACTACTCCCAGCAAACGATCTCGCTTGCAAACAAGCTGTAGGCTTAAAAATTCATGTATCGTTAAGATCTGGATACTCAAGAGGTTGAGAAAAATGCGAAGCTTAAGTACTAAGTCTAAGGCTTAGGGATTATTTGCCTCATTAACTAACCTCTGGTTTGTAGGACTCGTTAACCTAAGCACCCTAATCCACACACAGTCTGGTTTAGTATGCTTAATTATCAAAATCACGTAAATGCGTTAATTCTATTCTGGGAAAGCTACCAAGATTAGGAGCAACTTATCAACACAAGTTGATTAGGAAGAGTTCCCAGCATGAAGAGGCAGGAAATTCCCCTCAAAGATGCGTAATAACATACCGTCTCCTTAGTACTTGTGTCCTAGGATATCTAAATATCCTACTGGGGGCACGTAAGCACCTTGTGCTAGTTCAGGAGCCATGGACAGGATTATCCCAAAATGTCGATTGCCAGGACCTGAATTTAGTTACAAAATGCCTTGGGTAGCACTATCTCGAAGTGTCGAAAGCCAGGGTTCTAGGGGTTTCCTTGGGTGGTGCTATCCTAAAGCATTGAAAGCCAGGGACCCTACGAGGATTGATGGTAGGAGCTAGGAATCCAATACAGACTGTGTTGTAAAGCCAATCCAAAGCTAGAAATAAAGAAAAAGAGAGAAAACTCTCCAAAAAATGCAAAAATTCATCTATCTCTCTCTTACAAAAATGCACTGCAAACTAGACCTAGGCTAACCATGTTTTAAGCGCAGGTGCTTTAACCACGGAATTTAACGAACCTTAGGTTAGTTCCTGTGGACCTTAGAAACCTTCCTGGAGGACTAAGGCTAAAGCTGGTCAGGTCTAGGTCTTGGTTGGTACTTGGGTACCTCTAGGCCTATTCTTAGCATTCTGACCTAATCTACAAAAGAAAGCACACATCAAAGATCTGAACACATGGTCTAGAATTTGAGTTAATTCTATAAGATTTTGCTAAGGGACTAGAAAAGTTAGGCATGGAGGTATGATGATAACTTCATCATCAGCCATATCTAGCTTTATTTAGTCAAATTCCATCATTAAATACTCCTACATAATAGCCAGAGGATCATAATTCATTGCAAATCCATTCTGAGGAAAATATAGTAAAATAGGTGTAAAACTGTAGTTTAACAACATATCCCAATTGCAGAACAATCGTAGGATTTCTCAGGGGTTAATTAATGGTCAAATGGTCTTAACGGTCTAACAAGTAGGTCCGTGCAAACATAAATGGGTTTTCACACGTTTCGAGAATTAAATGACATTTGAAATCCTAAAAATAAACCCACTTGATTCACTGAGGTTCTAGTTAGGATAAAATTCACCTAAACCCTCTAAAAATCATACAAAAATATTCTCTAGGGTTTGACCATTAGAACGCAATTTGAACTAAAACAGAGTCTCAAATAGACCTATGCCCTAATTTGGGTTTTTACATAAATTACCCTGTCAAACAAAGTCAAAACCAAAGTCCAACTTCACCATTCATTTTCTTAGGTCCAAATTATCTTTGTACCAAAATTTGGACCCAATCTGAGATCATCTTGACCTAGTTTGCAATTTAGTCCAGTCTTAGTCTTTTCTCTCACACACATGTCCCTAACTTTCAAATTCATTACAAAAAGGTCCCTAACATTATCATCATTCTTTACAAATGGGTCCTTCCACCATTATCGCTCAAGAATCCTACTCTGGCGAGCTTCATTTGGAGAGTTCTCCTTGACTGATCGATGAAACTTTCCCAAAATTGAATCGGAGACTCTTTAGGAAATTCCCTTTCCAAAGAATCCAATCTTGAGCCCCACAACCTTCCCAATCTCTCATGCGAATGCATGAGAGATTCAGGTATCTCATAGGTTTCCTACCCTGGCATCCTTCCAAGCTCCAATCACCCTTTAGAGACCTATAAAAGGAACCCCAGTGCACGTCATCCATCCCACACTAGAATTCCAACCGTGAAACCCCCTTCCTCTCTCTGCTCTGGCCGAGAAACTCCGCAAGATCTGGTGACTCCTCCTGATCTCTTTTGTCATCCGTCCACAATGCCAACGGCAGATTCCTTTCCCTCGACCTTCTGCTCTTGGCCGTACCAATAGGAGCTTCCCAATCTCCGTCGTCGTCATTGTTGCCACCTACCAAAGTACCTTCGTCCCCGATGTCGATGTACCCCGACATCATTCTCCCCCATTTCGTCCATTAGATTAGGGTTAGATTAGATCCTTAGTTCTCTTATGTTAGTTTTACACCACAAAAACCCAAAAATATCCCCTCAACAGATGCTATCACCCTCGTCTTCCCCATCTCCAGCTGCATCTCTGGCGAGGAGCTCCCATCGCTACACCACTCCATACATCTCGCCACCCATCCCACAAGCTCCACTGTACCACCCTCTATAAAACCCCTCTCCTATTTCGCTCCACCGTCCACCCGAACCCTCCACCGAACAAACCCATCATCTCCAACCTATTCTAACTTCACCAGTCACCTACACGCATCCTCGTGCTACATCACGCACACCACCACATTCGCCGTGCTACGATGAAGCTGATGAACCATCTGATGAGGCTGCAAGGCCGTGTTCTTCATTTCAAGTTCATCGCCACCACCGCCTTTACCAGAGCTCCTTTGAGGAGCTTGAAGACATCTCTTGTCGTTTCCAACTCCAGGCGCAGGCACCAGGTGATGCGGAACACTGCCAGACACACACCCAGGCGGTCAATTGGAGACCACACCACCCGCTACTACTCCAATCGAAGACATCTTCATCTACAACTGACATGCGAAAGGGCTGTGGGATTTAGTCCCACCTCATGGAGCACAGCGCTACCTGCAGCGGATAAATTGAATTTCCTGCATCAGCTTACTGCCTCAAGACACAGGGGGTGATGTCCCTCACTCCCCTCACACACCTTGCCCGTGACACTGTGCACACGGGTCTGGCTCCGACCCATTTACCCACCTAGTCCTGTGCACACCTCGACTGCAACCCCACTACGGCAACCCTAGTCTCGGGTGCGCTCTAGAACAATTACCTGATAACCTGATATTGTGCATGGCCTTGTGAAGGCGGGAAAGTTCAAAAACTAGAGAGAAGGAAAGAGAAAAAGCACGCGAGATAAGGGGGGTTTTGCTCTTCAGTGTTCTCAACACTTAGTCGATTTCAAAGGTGAGTTCCCCCCTATGTAAGTAGAGAAAGAAGAGGAAGGAAGAAGAGGAGAGGTTCTGAGGAAAAAGAGAAGGGTTGTGCTTGCCTTCTATTAAGACGTCTGGTTGCTTGCCTACTGATTGGTTGATTTGAGATAATTGATGGTTGAATGCATGCTTAAACTTTAAAGAATATAAGTGGTGATTCAAATCACCATTGTCTTTTATTCTTTTTCTCTTTTTATCCTCATATTCTTGAGATACATTGGATTTCACTAAATATTTAATGTGACAAGTTATTATTCATTGAAAATCTATACTTTGCTTAATTTCTTGTGCTCATTTACATTATTTATTGAGATTAGCACGTGAACTCCATATTTGCTCCCAGCGAACGACCTCAGACTTCATTCGAGTTATGAATTTTATCTGTTGTTCGATTTATTATGGATTTCAAACTACGATGATAATACATTGATTTAAATCCCTGATAGATCGCTTAAACAATGGCCCTAGATGTGGTCATCCTAAGGTGTAGGTTAAGGCCTCTACTTTAGGGTACATCCTAAAGGTAGAAGGTTTTAGGTGGGTGCACAACTTAAGGTGAGGGTGCAAATCAAGGGTGGTCAAATGGGCTTGCATAAGGGCTAGTGTGCATTGGCTATGGGGGGTGTTATGTGGTGGGTTTAGGTGGGTCTTAATGGTGTAGTGGGTTTAAGTGGGTAAGGGTTAAGGCTAAGATAATTAGGAGGGGTGTTGGTCTTATGTAGGGGGGCTAGTTGTGTGTGTATATATGGGCCGAGAGAAAATATGTAAATAATACAATATATTAAGTACTACTAGGTCCACATGTATGTAAACAAAAATAAGGAAAATATATATTTAGGTATTATAAATGTGCACCAATAGTATTCATGTATGTAATGTGTACAAAAAGTGATATGTATAAATGAAATAGTAATATATGTGAATGTGCATATGTGTATGTGTGCATGTGAGGTGCATAGGTGTGTGCATGGTTTGGTAAAATTGGACGTAAACACTAGCTTACATAGGTCTGCATGGGATTGGCAGGTCTGTTAGGGTTTGTCTTAGACTTACATGCTCCTATCTCCGCCTTCCTTTCTGGATGCTTCTTGTTTGGCATCTTTCAGGTCCTAATGTTGCTCTAAGTTTATGGTCCTACATAGATAATTTGGCATTATCACTAAGGAAACCATAAAATGGTAGAATTAAGGTTTAGGATATGCAAAAGCAATTATGCATGCAATGCATGTAATGAATGTAATATTCACATAATGTATGATAGGTTTAAGCTTAATTTAGTCAAAATAGACCCTATAATTACTATGCAATCAGTGTACCACAACATTTTCATTTCATCGATCAATGGTTGAAGGTAAGCATCTATTGCATTTCCTGTTTGTTTTGGACTAGGGATAATTGGGTTAGCATCATGAATGATGATCTCATACACAACCAGGGTTGTAATTTATAAGTGACTACCACCACTGGCCATATAGAGTATGACGAGTAAATACTCTTAAATGGATTAAATCTGTAACATGCAAGGCCCAACTGTACGTTTCTTACCTCTAAAGAGAATAAAATGTTTCTGCTGTCAAATCTCTTCCACTCCTCTGAATCAGTAGGATGACGTATTCTTCCATCTTGAGATTTATAATCCTAATGCCATGTCATCCACCTTGTAGTTTGACTTGATATAAAAAAACGTTGAAGCTTAGGTGTTAATGGAAAGTAACGAAGAACCTTCTGAGGTTCTTTCTTCTTACTTTCATGTTTACATCCCTTATATCTCTCATTTCCACATATGACACAGTTACTCAAGTTTACGAATTCATTTCTGAACATAATGTAGTCATTCGGACATGCATCAATCTTTTGCCAATTCAAACCAAGCTTATGAATCTATTTCGTTGCCTTGTACCATGAAGCCGGAAAATCATCGGGATTATTGGTAAACGCTAGTTTATCATCATTCTTATGCCATAAAACAGATCTACCTCTTAGGGCTTTAACTCTGCAAATAGGTTTTTAGGCTACATTTAGGCATTCAACTAGGTTAGGCATGCATTGCATTTTATTGTATTTTTAATGCATCTATTTGAGTGTTAGGGATAGATATAAAGTCAGATTCCACATACCTTGGCACTCACGAAGGCAGAAGATGAAGCAGAAGCTCCTATGAGTTGGATCCCAGCTAGATCCAGCTCATCCTAGCTGGATCCTAACTCATTCTAGTTGGATCAACTCATCCCTAGCTCCATTCAGCCCATCTCAGCTGAATGGTACTCTAACTAGTTCACCTTAGCTCCATTTAGCTCACCTCAGCTGGATGGCAACTCAAACTAGCTCAAGTCAGTTAATCCCAACTAGATTCTAGCTCCTCCAACTCAAAGTAGTTCACTATAAGCTCAACCTGATTAGGACTAGCTATTGCCATCAACTAGGTAGACCTAGTCAGTTGAAGTTGACCTCAACCGACGTAGGCTAGCTCAAGTCCAGCTCTCAGAGACTGAACTCAACTTGGTTGAGCTAAGCTACTTGACCTAAGCTAGCTACTCTAGCTAGCTAGGTATTCTCTGGGAAGACCAGACCCAGCTCACCTCAGCTCATATTAGCAAAAGCTATCTCATCCTAGCTTGGCTTAGCGGCTAGTAAAGAACTAGCAAGCTAAGCTAGCTAAGGTAGGTTCATGCAGTTCTCTTCAACAGCCACCAGCTCCAGTACATCTCCTTCCAGCTACTTCCAACTCATCACCTCCAAAACCCTAGCTCCCTCTACCTCTCTACCCTACTCCCTACAAGCTAAGCTAGCTAAGCTAGCTTATCTTAGCTAGTCACCTCCTTTGCCACCAAAACCTAACCCTAAAATCCACCTAACTAGCCCCACCAACGAACCTTACCTAAGTCCACCTAAGCTACCACCACTCCACCTCAATCTTGGCACCAACACTACACATCCCTTTACCCCCCTCACCACCGAAGGAAACCACCAAATTCCCTCCAAAACCACCTAGAAATGGCACCAGCTTTTTCCCTCCAAAATCATTGAAATCCAACCCTGCACCTACCCCTTCAACCCATATCCACCCTCCATTTCTTCCCTCCAAAAATCAACACCTTCTAGAATGTATTTTTTGGAGGAAAAATCAAGGCACCTCTTCATTTTCGTCCCATTTTTCCCTCCAAAAATATCCAAGAACCCCATCATTTCCCTCCAAAAAATTCCATAACCACCCCCCTTCCCATCCTATAAATACCTTACCCTACCACCACATAATTCCCATCTTCTCCATTAGTTAGGTCCACCATTACACCACCATATCCCACACCAAGGAAGAAGAAGCGAAGAAGATCAAGGGGGCAACCTACCTACCCCCTTGGTGCCTTCTTCCTTTCTTTCTTCTCCTTTGTGCCATGCCAAGAAGGAGGTCATCTACATAGAGGGGACGGCTAGGCAAGAGGATGAACAAGGTGTTTGACGCCCACCTTGAGGAGACAACTTGGAGGAGGAAGAAGCTAAGGAGAACTCTTTTGAAGTGTTGGGCAACCACACTTGAAGCAAGAGCCATCCAGAACTTCTACCAGAGGATCCCTCTGTTCTTTATCTTCTACTTTATATTTTGTATTAGCTAGTAGTTTACTGTTATTGCAAGGAGCATTCCTCTACATTTACTCCAAATTCTAGCAATACAAGATTTCAATTTGCTTTCCAATTTATATTTTCTAGCTTAATGTGTCTTTCATGCCATTAGTTAATTAGTGCACCACACTCTCCTCTTCTAATTACCCTAGGTGCACTTCCCTAGGGTGAACTTAGAAGTGAGGGTTTCATTCTTGTAACATAGGCATAGTTTTAGCGTAGTTAATATTCTCATTGAAAACCCGATTGTTTTTGAAAACCCTAAAAACAACAAAACCAAAATCATAAAAATACATGTGTTGATTTGAAAAGTGATAGAGAGAACCATCTTTGTGATTAACAAATTGGCCTCCTTGGATGACCCTAGATACTCCACTATCTAGGTAATATAAATTGTAAAAGTTGATTGCAGATTTACGCATTGCAACGATACTATTTCGTATATTTAACATAATGCGTGTTTCTCGCTTCAGTTATTCAACTACTCAACAATGAACTGAAGTATTTTTGACATGAATTTAACACTTGCTCTATTCATAACCTTAAACTGAAGCTTCCTCAACAACAATGACAACTTAGACATGCTTGTAACCCCAGGAGCAATACGATCATCAACTGCCTTAATGAATGGATCACAACTTCTTAATGAATCTTCCTCATTTTGCAATTATATCATTATCAGTCTCCACTGTTAGTAATCTCTTTGTCGATCTCTTTGTCAACAGTGATTTCATTGTTTCTAATTTCTTTAGTAAAATCATCTCCATGAGCAAGCCAACTAGTGTAATGCTACCACCAACCATTACAAATCAAGTGCTCAAGTACAGTGTTCCTCTCATGCAAGGAACCATTCAAACATCTTCTACATGGGTAGAAAGATCTTATCTAGCAGTTCTCACCTAAATATCTTCCTATCATCATGAAAGGCTTAATCTAGAAATGAAATTACTCTATCCTTATATCTGGTATAATCTGAACTCCTCAATCCAATCAAAGACTTGTTTATGATAACCAAAATTTTAAGGTAAATAAACCGCTAATTAGGAACGGAAAGGGTTGAATGACGTGCGTCTCTTGGTTAAGATTTTCACTTTATAGCCCATCCTTGAAGATTTGATCACAACGTTACTTGTTACATGCAATAAATGCCTAGAGAAATTTCAGTAGCATCTCCTTGCACTTCTCCATCATACCCCCCAAGACTAACCTTAACAACATTCCTAATAGCACCCAATTAGGAGTTCTTTAGGAATGTAGCTAAAATTAGTTGGTACACTAGAGAAGAGGGTGAAGATGCTACCAAAATTCCTCCAAACATCGATTACATGTAACAAGTAATATTAAGTTGTGATCAAATCTTTAAGGACCCTCTTTAGTCTGATACTTCACTGAACTAAAGACGATCGACACTTATGGTATGCTATAAAGACAAAATATCATGCATGTAAGTGAGGTATACACACACTCTACAATGTCCATATAACATGATCATAAGTCTCCACGGATGAGTATTTTGACACAATTTGACTCAAAGGACTTTTACCGTAGGGGTTAGAATACCTAATATTTGGCCTCGCGTGCATTTCTTTCCTTTAGCAAGTGTGTGTATCTAAACACTAATCCAATTCAAAAAATAAATATTAAAGAAATTTTAGAAAAAAATTAAACAAAGTTTCCCCTTAAATTATGAAGTTTTCTATAAACCTGCATATCAAAATAACACATAATAAAAGTGGGCGCACCCCACATTAAAAATGAAATCAATCACACAAGTGGGCAAAACAGATCCATTCATTCAAGTAAAAAATAATATATGGTTAAGGACATATTATTTGAGGCAATTTCATAGAGTATATAACTAACAAACCCAATCTACATTCATGCCTAAGATAGACATCTTTTATTTTAATCTCATGATATGTGAAGTTGACTTAAAGAGCTTCCATTTGAGACAAAGCCCAATATAAGCATGCATGACCTTCAATATGCCCTCGTGTGTCCTTTTATATGAGATGCCACTAATTATGTTGGAAAAAAGAGAAAGAAAGTCATTACCCTAATTGGATAAACATGATTAGTGTAGAGTGGTAAACTACGATTGGTTATTGATTTACCTTCCTAAATGTGCTCCCTTGTATTATCCTACTTAGTAGTCGTGATCTCCTCTTTTAGGCCATGCCCCATTTGAGTGGTGACATGGGTGTGAAGAATCAATAGACATCGTGATCCAACCTAATAGGGATAGCACACCCCCTGCTCCAAGTGTACCTCTGTATCAACTAAATCACTCTATGTTTTGTGATGTCGGTGGAACCGGTGAACCATGCGAGCTTTTCTGATGCATGGGGTAGAGGGCTCATAGTACCCCTGCTTTGTTCAGATCGACGAGCCACTTCTCTTCGATATTCCATCACTGGAAAGAGAAGGGCATTTGGACTGCACACCATACCCATTTCTTTAGTGGTCAAGCGGTGGATGATTTGATTCATGAAGGGAAGAAGGGGCATAAGTGTGGCATCTACCGTTTACTTGAGTGGAACATTTTTCAACAAAATTTTATTTTTATCTTGGATTGCCACATTTACTAGTGAATCCCATGACCGAGTGTTGAAGAAGCAAGGCAAGGAAGGAGGGATACAAAGGGAACTTCAAAGGTATTAATACAAACCGCAATCAAACAGGTTTTTCAGGAGTGATATTAGTGTTTGATCGTTTTCATGCTTTTCTCCCAAGAAAGCTTCTTTGAAGCCCAACTACCAACTTTACCTAGTTAAGAGTTTACGCCCTGAATCCCCCTACCCTAGGGAGCATGATTGAATGAAGTCACCCTAAATACATTCCCTTATTTAGCAGTTACTGAAAGTCAAGCCAAACACTTATCGATCAGAGCATGCCCCTCGCTCATTCTACCCCTCTCCTTATTTTCTAACTCTATAGAGGCACTATGACCACTTTCTCTAGTGATGGATTCACCAAGACCCCAACCCGGTAGCAGTCTTTATGGACTTTCTGATGAACATACCTTTATATGGCATGGCATGGCATTGCATGGGTGGTGGCCTTCCTAGCTGATGTGTTGATTTACTCCCTCACACCTAAGATTTGCACGCCTGACCTTTCTTTCTGAAGTAGAAAGAAACCTTGAGAAAGAATCTAGGGCTGGTAGTACACCGGTAAATGTGAGTTCTGGCTAAAGGAGGTGGCTCCTTCTTATAACTAAAAGAGATAGCTAGCCACCACTGCCTTTTGATTTATGAGATGAGGTAGGGGCTATGGTGTCAGGCAAGGGCATGGTAGTAGACCCTGTTGAAGCCATGCTAAAGTGGGTTGCCTCAGTTAAAGTATTTCTCTCTCAAATCATTCTTAAGAATTGCACACTCACCAAATGATTGACACAAAAAGATGTCAAGCAAGCAAGTATGAGTGACCTGACGGGGGAACTCTCAACTAAATCTTCTTACCTGATCAGGGAAGATGAATTGGATCTGTACTACCTCCACTCCGACCGGGGAGAATAATCAACCTCAAGCATGGTTTTGGTTAATTTTTCTCCTCACAGGGGAAGCATAAGCATCACCCCGTAGGGATGGAATATTAATCTCAGGCCCAATCTCTTCCTGGGTTGGATGATTCAAATGTGCAATTCCCCAGTTCTGGGGGGATGATTCAAATGTGCAATTCCCTAGTTCTGGGGACCTTCTTATACTTTCTTACAATCCTGGCCTCGAACATCACTTTAACCCTTCCGCTTAGCTCAACTCCACTTAACTCAACTCCTATTCATCTGTTCGCTTACACTACCCAAAATCAGCCTCTCAAGTCTTTGCCTGGGGACCATTAATCTGATACAAGTCAGGTAGGTGAAGGTTAGTGTCCACTCTTGCCTGAATCAAGGAGAAGTGAAAGTCAAGTTCATAAGGGCCTAGGGAAAGGTATTTAGCTAGTATAAGCAAGTACTTTGATTTTGCCTAGGTAAAGTTAATAATAAAAGATTAATAATCTATTTAATAGGGGTTCAAGTCAAGTATGAATTCACTGATCTTCTACCTGGGGAATAGCTCCTCCATTACATTACAGGGATTGGTTTCTCTTTCCTTAACATCCTTCTCTGCAGACTCACTTCCTTGTTCTGCTATTCCCTGATTCTCCATGGCTTGGCTAGCTTGCCTTACTCCTCTGGAGGTTAGGAAGAAGCTATCTCCTACTGACCCTAGCGAAGCCTAGAAGGCATCTTGATCAGCTTGTTAAGAGATAGGGAGAAAGAACAAGCAAGAATGACTAAATAAAAGAATGGTAATCCATTCTTTATTCATCAAAGTGTCATTAGATTAGCCTAACATAGGGTAAGATGTTAGTACAAGGTGGTTTGGCTTCCCTAAGAGATGACAATTGTTTCTCTAATAGTAACCTTACCCATTTGAACATTAAAAAGTTTCAAACAAAATTAGCAGAGTGTCCCCTTAAATTTTAAAGTATTGTCTAACAACCTGCATATCAAACTAAAAGTGGGCACACCCCACATTAAAAATAATTTAAATAAAACAAGTGGGCATACCCTACATTCAAAATAAAGTACATAAATGGGCACACCCCACATCCATTTATTGAAATAAAAAATAATATGTAGGCACACCCCACATCTAGCAAAAACCTATAGTATCATTCAATTAAATTAAAAACATTGAAATTATACCTCGAACTACAATAGCCTCTGAGTATGCCTGCCACTGATAACTTATAATTTCAGAAACAAAAGTAATATAGGACTCGAAAGAGGAGGACGAGGAAGCACAGTAGGAGGAGAGGAAGAGAAAGGGCACTTGAGAGTTTTAAATGATTTTAGATGCTTATACAATAATTTGGAGTGATTTCAAGAGATTTGATTTTGATCTGAGTATGCTTCCTATGATCAAGAGTTGAAGTTAGATTCCTCCCTATGACATATGCTTGATTGCACAGCAATCATAAGATCTAACCTACTTGAATTATGTTAGATCCTAGCTTAACTTAGGAATAATGCATGCATTAGCAACATATTTTGCATCATAGTTGATTTGTTAGCTTTGTAAAGAATAATACCATTTTATGCCCTAATTGAGAGGCAATATTAATTGAAGATGATTCGGGGCTAAGGATGATAAATCCGACCGTACGGATCTGATCAAGACAAAGATTGGAGTCCAATGCTTCTGAAATCGTCTTGATTGGACTTCTGCAACATCACATGCAGTCTACGGAAGATCAAAGGTCAAGGGGCAAGATGACACAAATTGAAACCTCAAATGCCAAATCTGACCATACAGATGGATCTGGATAACCAATCGCAACCCAACGGTGTAAAAATCAATGTAATCCAACATCTGTGGCGTCATCTACAAAGCAAAGAAGATGCATGGCTACGATGGCACCATGTGGTACCATCCTATCCGTCCAATGCCACAGGCCCCATCCACTAAAGGAGGTACTACATGCTTTGTGGGCCATTGGATTGCCATCCAACGGCCACAAAAGTGTCACGTTGCCACATCCCCAACACCTCATCAAAGGAGAATTAATCTCAACCATTGGATCAACATCAACGGCTGAGAGCAGCCATGTGAGAAAACAAGATTGCGATACAAACACGGTGACAGTGCAGCGGTCAACACCTTCATGTGAAAGCAAAGCACGCGCATTCAAATCGCGCGAAGTGCAAAATTGATGAGGCGGTCCTCACACAGGAAATTAGGTTGTGCTATGGAGATCAAAGGGCGAGCAGTGGGCCACGTGGCACACGGAGATGCACTGGATGAGGTAGTGCAGCGGAAGCATGAGATAACATGCAATTGGACGTGCCGATGTACGTGGCGATGAGAGGTGGTGCAACATATGCTTTAAGTCATCTGATTGTACGATCGGACAACTAAAATCAAATGCACACAGGCATGCAAGTAGCAGCGAGTCAGCAGATCGACCGGCTATGGAAGTGCCACGTGGCTCGTTCTGGTGTCAACTGAGCAATGAAGGTCCAATGGAGGTCCTTTTGAGGTGCGATCTGATCCGTTGATCTCCCGATCGACAGATCTGATCAATCCAAAGGTGTTACACGATTTTGGGGCCCAAAATACCTACTTTGCCCCTCATTTTGGCAGTAACAAGAACCCTAAAGCCCCAATTGGAGAGGTAATTCCACCTATAGACATCTCTGGCTCCTCTCTCTCTACAGCATATCTCTCTGGCCCTCTTCCCGATACCCCGGATCTAAAGTGCTACCGCACTTTGCACAAGCATCCCTCAAGTGACTTCGCTCTTCATCTATCTCTATCTCTCTCTCTCTACTCTTTAATATATTTGCTTTGATTCAAAGTTTAGAACTTTTTGCAAGTAGCAATAAAATGTTTGCTGCAATGAATATCTTGTCTCTCTTTATATGCTTTCATTAAGTTAGATTAGTTAGTAGGAAAGGTCTTAAAAATCTTGTTTTGCCTCCCTATGAATGACTCAGCACTTACCATTTTTTATTTATAAATTTATCTTGCTTCGACATGATTCGCAACTACAAGAATAACATAGAAATATTTTTACACGTTTCATGTCAAACAAATTGGTGCCATTGCCAAGAGACGGCAGAGTTATTCTTGAAGCCTTTCTCCTTAGTGCTTATTTGATATTTCTAGCCTTCTTTATTTCTGTTGATTTTGTGTGTGCCGGAAGCACGGAAATTTGAGAAGAAAAGCAATAACGGAAAAATTATAGGTTTTTAATCTCAGGAAAGTACTCGTATCTTAGATTAGGTTAGATTTCCTTTCGAAAAGTAAAATCCAAAAAAAATTAGGTGCTTTGCTTGATCCTTAGGTTAGTATTTTCTTGCTTTTTAGAAAAAAGAAACTCTTGTTGGTGAGTTTTATCTTTGGAAATTCAATAAAATTGCCTTCTGCATTTTCATGATGCAACAAATTTTTATTTTCAAAATTCAATTCCCAAAATTTTATAGGTCCAAAATTTTGAAATTTTAACTGGACATGGATATTGAAGTTAGGAACAATATATCCAAATTTCACACCATTCTGATTTACACAAAAATCTTAAAAATTCGTGAACTGAACTACTATCAAGTCTATTGTTGCTTCTGATTTTTTAGACTTCAGAAAATCATGGGAATTTTTATACAACTCGATTTGCCTAAAATTTATTGCATTGTATTCTTGTGATAATATAAAATCATGGAAAAATATTAAAAACATATTTATTGTACATTTGATTACATGGAATATTCGATCACTAACTGGGGTTTAAAATAGACTACAAAAGCCCTAGTACAATTTACATTTGAGAAGAATAGAAATTGTGCATTAAAATTCTTGAAAAAATATTTTCTAAGTGCCTTGTTGGTGGTGAAAATGGACGAACTAATTGTATTTATTGGGTTGCACTGCCTTACCTATTTTGGGCTTAAATTCCGTTCTTTAGCACTATCTGCTCTTAGGGTTTCACATTAAGGTAGAGCACACTTTCATCTCCATACTTAGAGGAAATTTATCAAATAATGGGAACTTGCAAAACCACTTGTGTGCCTAATCAGAACTATTGTTTGAAGATATTTACTCAAGTGAATCCCAAAATTCACTGATACAAGCACTTGAACCTTAAAAGCAACCACATCAACTAAGCTTGTATTTCGAAACCCTTGATTGTGCACTTCACCTTTGAAATCAAGTTTAAGGGAAACACCCCCCTAACGCCCATCATATTCGAAAAGCACTTCAAGCCTAAGCATAAAATTGAGTAGACGTGCCCTAGGTAGGACTAATCTGCTTGGTAACTTGAAGTTAGATTGGGCTAAAGTCAAGGCCTTATTTACTTGGATCCACTAGTGACAAGAAAGGCCACTACAGTAACTGCGTTAACCCTTAGTGGTGTCCGGCCATGTGGGGTGTCCTAGGGGGTCCCACCCTTCTAGCCAACCAAGTAATTCAAGGGTTGATCTAACTTAGTTGTATTTTGGGGAGCCAAGAATAGGTCTAATTAGGGTTTACACTTTATGGATTAGCTTGACTTCTATTGTGAGGGTGGGTATTCTCGCATCTGTCTTTTCTCCCTCATCTATAGACATTCTTCTGGTGCATACAAGGTAGAAGATCTCTAAACCCTGATTTGCTATCACCTTTAGAGAGAAATCCCAGGAGAAGACCTATTTTTCCAAGATCTGAATCTAAATCTTCTTCAATGGCTAGTCACCATGAGGAAGATGACGTTGAGAAGGAGGTAGAAAATCTAGATCCAATGGCTCTTTTACAGAGGCCAATTGATAGGCAGGGTCGACATCATCACAGGCAGTTGCAGGTCATAGTACAGGCCATTACTCAACTCCAAAATGGGAGAGCAGACCACACTCTCAGAGACTTTTACAATCCTCCTGATGCCCAACTTGAACCCTTTGTTAGGGTACCTTAGGATGAGGATAATTTTGAGCTTAAACCACAGATCATCAATCTAATTCCCCGCTTCCATGGCCACAACTCTAATGACCCCTTCCATCACCTTGAAGAACTTGTACACATAGGAAGGACCTTTAGCCCTAGAAACATGAATGAGGATACCTTAATGATGAAAATGTTTCCATTTTTCTTAAAAGATAAAGCTGCTGAATGGTTGAGGACTATTGGTAGACCAATCCTAACTTGGGAAGATTTGAGGACTTTTCTGAAGAAATCCTTTCCCATAGGAAAAACAAATGCCCTTAGATGTGCCATTACAACCTTTAAGAAAAACCCTAGGGAACAATTGCATGAGGCTTGGGAGAGATTTAATGACTTAACTAGGAAATGCCCATATTAATAGGAGCGAAATTGTGTTTAAAGTAATGCATCGTAGTATAGTTGAAATCGCTTTGAAAACAAATAAATTTTATTACTCGAAGTTTAAGTCCGAAGTCGAACACAAGGAGAAAATGGAATTCATGCACTAATCTCAATAATAGAGGCAATTTGAACACATAAAATTACTCAAAATCTAATTCAGAATGTAAAGCAAGAGTATATGCTTAATAAAATGTAGCTAGAAAATATTTAAAAGAACTTTGGAAAGAATTGGACTATAAAATTAGAGGTCATAAAAGTGTTTGGTTCTTCTTTTTTCTTTTGCTTCTTCCTTTTGGTCGTTCTTCTCTTTCTCTTCTTTTCTTCTCTGTTCTTCTTGCCTTCTCTTCTTTCTTCTCTTCTTTCTTCTCTAGCTCTTCTCCTTCCTTCTTTCTTCTGTTCCTTCCTACCTTGGCCTTTGTCTTCTTCTCTATGCTCTAGCCTTCAGCTCTTCTTCTTCTTTCCTTAGCTTCTTCAGCTCCCTCCTCCTGCAATCCTTGTCTTCTCTTCAACCATGCCTTCTCCTTCCTTAGCCTTTTTCCTTAGCTTCTTCTGCAACTCTGATCCTCTTCAGCTTTCTTTTGCCTTTAGCCCCTTTAGCTCCTTCTTCAATTTTCTTCTCCTTCAACTGTGCCTTTTCTTCAGCCTTCTTCTTCTTCTTTGCTTCCTTTCCCTGCAAGTGCAAAACCTACCCCTACCCTCCCACACGAACTCTCTCTCTTTTCTCTCGTACTCTCACTCTCCCAGAGCCTTTCTTGGGTAAACGGGTCGGGTTAGCGTGCCCGGGTCCTGGTGCACTGGCGTGGGTGGTGCGCGAGGAGTGCACAGGTAATCGGGTCAGGATACCAGGTCCGTGGAGCATGGGGCACGGACAAGGCATGATAGGGAGAGTGGGACCTCACCTTGTGTCAGGAGGCAATAAGCCCTTGACACATTTACAACTTATACTGCTCCACTCACTCTAAACTTACCGAGGTGGGACTAAAAGTCCCACCCACCTCGCGTGCGCCCGCAGGGGGTGTCGGCTCAATTGCTGATGCTGCAGAGTTCTGGGACTCCAATTGCTGGTCGTGAGGGGTTCACGAAGGAGTCCACGTACCTGGGGCAATAGGAGAAGCTTGCAAGCTTCTTCACATCTACTCCAATGGCAGCTACAACCTAAACCTGCACTCAAGAAAAATGGCCTTGCAGCCTCATTAGAACATGCTGGAGCCTTTGTTGTGTTACAGTGAATGTGTCTCAGTGGTTGGTGTGTCGCGGGGTGGCCTGGGAGTGCATGCCTAGGTCGTTCTATGGCCGTGGAGATGGGTTTGTTTAGGGGAAGATTGTGGAGAGTGTGGCAGTCAATGGAAAGGGGGAAAGTGATCAGTGGAATGTGGCGGAGCTTTTGAGGTGTTTGGCGAGGTGGATGGGTGCGTGGAATGACGAGGGCAATTCGCCGGTGGTCTGCCAGAGGTGGAGAAGATGGTGGTGGTCTATGAGTGTCGAGGGAAATTTTAGGAAATATAGAGGGGGAAACAAGAAGAGGAGAGAAGGGGGAAGTACCTGACCTAATTTAAGGATGAAGGGGGAAGGGATGGCGAATGGCTTGTACCTGCCATCGCCGAGATGAAGATCCCAGTTGGAGGGGGACGACGACGACAAGAGGGAGGCAGGCGTGTGCGCAGGTATGGCACGACGTGGACGATGGTGGCAAGGGCAACTCTACCACTGGTATTGTGGCAGAGCGACGAGAGGAGGACATATAGGTCACCGGAGCTCATTGGGTGTCTGGCCGGAGAAGAGAAGAGAAGAAATTAAGGGGTTAGCTCCAGCCAAACCAAGCTGGGGATGAACGGGAGGACCTGGGGTCCCTTTTATAGTCTTAGGTAGAGGGCCTTGTGCTTGGAAGGCAAGCTTCCAAGCACGAGCAGCCTTGCCGGACTTGGAAGGTGAGAGATACCCAAATCTCTCATGCATTCGCATAAGAGATTGGGTGGAAATCAGAGCTTGAGATTGGGTTCACACAATCGGGAATTCCTCATAGAATCTCCCTTTCAAATTTGAGAGGGATTCTCTAAGGAATCAAGGAGATATTCCCCTTAAATCCTCACCGGAGAAGGATTCTTCCACTGTAATGGTGGAGGGACCTAATTGAAAAGAATGACGAGGAAGTTAGGGGGATATCTACAAGGGTTTTCAAAAGCTAGGGGTATAAATGTAATTAGGTTGGACTATTTTGCAAAGTAGGTCAAGGTGAACCCCCCTTAGGTCAAAATTTTGGTATAAGCCTAATTTGAACCTAAGGAATCCAATGGTGAAGTTGGATTTTAGGTTTGACCATGTTTGACTGTGTATTTTACATAAAAAAAGCCAATTCAGGGCAAATATTTGACTATGACCCCTATTTAGGTCAAAATAGGTTCTAAAGGCTAAATTGTAGGTTCTAAACCCGAGAGGATATTTTTCCATGATTTTTAGAGGGTTTAGTTGAATTTTATCCTAACCAGAACCTTGTTAAATTAAGTGGGCCTGTTTTAGGGTTACAATATGCCATTTAATTCTCAGATTTCACATTAACCCTTTTCTGATTGAACCAACCCACTTTTTATCTTGTTAAGACCAATTGACCTATGTTTAGCGGCTTAGAAATACCATTGTTGCACTGTAATGGTAAACTTATAGTTTTTATCCTTTGTTTCTTACTTTTCTTTCAAACTAGTTATTCCTTGAGTTTGGCCCTTCACTTGGTTATGTAAGAGCTTTTGTTCTCTTTTCTAGGTCAAAATGAGCTAGTTAGGGCTCATGATGGTGTTCCCATCAGCCCTCATCTTGGAATTCATAAGTAGCACTTGGCTCATATTTTCTATTATGGGTTAAGTGAAAGCTTGAAGAATTTTGTTGATGCAGCATGTGGGGGCAATTTCCTAAGCAAAGATGCTGAGGAAGCCTTTGAATTATTTAAAAATATGAGTGAAAATTCCCTCAACAATGCCTCGATGTCTGCCTTCAATAGATCAAATCAACCAAGCAACAAAGTCCATGAAATTAAGGATGATTCAAATTCAGTTATTTTAGAACTGATTGCACAACGATTGGATAAGGTGAAACTTGTTGGAAAGAATGTAGAGAATTTGGATAAGAAATTGGATAAACTTCTGAAGGGTGGGAATTCCTTAGGTACACATTCCAAAATAAACCCTATGCCTACCCAAGAAATTTCTTTGCTAACCCGCACTCAACTCCTCAATCCTCTAGGTCAAGAATTAGTGCACCATATTAATGACCTAACCATGGCTGCACCCATGATAAAACTTTACTTAAACCCATCTCTTTCTAGGTACCAAGGAGGGACCTTAATGCCCTTAAAGTTTGAATTAGGCATCCCAATGCCTAATTATCCTGGGGATGTTAATGCACTCCAAGGATACACTAGAAATGGTCCCTATTTGAACACTTACAACCCTGGATGGCGTAACCATCCTAATTCTGCCTAGTCAAGTAAGAAACCTACCCAGGGCCCTAACATGACTAGGCAGAATAATTATGGGAAACCTAGTAGTACACACAACCACAAACTTACCAACCTCAACCTACCCAGGAAACCCACCCATCTGATCTAAGTTTAGTCCTCAAGGAAATACGGGAAATGAATTTGAGACATAGAGAAGAAATGAATCAATTGAGGACCGATTTGATGGGACGATTGGACCAGTTAGTAAATGCTAGACAACAAAGGATGTTGGCATCCCAACCTGTTCCCAACCCTAGAAACTTTAATAGGGTTAACCAAAACAACACACGGGAGCAACAGACATATATAGTTCAACTTGCTCCCTAGTAACAACCTAGCTTTGTTAACCCTAGCCCAACCTAGCCTCAACCCATTTTGTAAAACCAACCTCACCTTTCTAACCCTAATGCTTATGCCTGTGCTGTCACTTTGAGAAGTGGGAAACAAATCCAAGATCCTTACCCCTCCAAATCTGAATCTAATCAAGATCTTAAAGAGCATGAATCTGACCTAGGAGACCAAGCTAATCTAGAAGACAAGGCTCAAGACTTGAACACTCATGATTTCTCTCAAGAACCATTTCCTGAAGCCTTGAACAAATCCAGGGAAAAGAAAATCAATTAATCTAATGAGTGGCTTGATATTTTAAAGCAAGTCAATGTGAATATACCACTCTTTGAAGCCATTGAGAGCATCCTGGCCTATGCGAAATTTCTTAAGGAAATGTACACACCGAAATGTCAGGCCAAAACATCAAAAAGGGTTGTAATTTCTGAGCAAGCCAGTGACATCATATTAAATAAGCTCCCCCCTAAAAGGAAAGATCCGGGTACCCCCTTAATTTCATGTGAGATAGATGGTTTCATCTTTGAGTAAGCCTTACTAGACCATGGTGCCTCCATCAATTTAATCCCCATGGAATTAAATGAAGAGTTGGATCTAGGTCCCTCGCAACACATTGATGTTACCCTTCAGCTTGCTAATAGGTCAACCAAGATTCCAAAGGGACTCTCACAAAATGTGATTATAAAAGTGAGGGATTTTGAGTACCCTGTAGACTTTTTAGTTTTAGATATGGAGGCATCAGAAAACTTGAACCACACCCCAATAATCTTAGGAAGACCTTTCTTGGACATAGCCAAGGTTTTGATCAACTGTTAAATGGGGAATATGCAAATCACTTCTGGAAGGAAAACTTGTCAACTTAATATCTTTAAGGCTTCCTAAAAGAATAAAGTGAATTGTGGTTCTAGTAAGGTTGCAGGAACAATAGAGGAGGTTTTGGCAATTCACACTAAGGATAATTTGAATTCTGCCAAGTCTCAAGATCATTACGAGAGGCAAGGATGTGATGTGGAGAATAAACTACTTGAGGATGATTCTGGTTTGCTACGTGCCATAGATAATCAAATTGAGATATCCTCCTTTGAAAAATACATTTGTGAGGTTAAGGAACTATTGGGAATATCTTATGATAAATTAGATGATAATATAAAGAACCCTCAGAATATCCACCCTTAAATTCAAGAATTGTTGAATTTTGAGGAAGTTTGAGAAATTGGACAACCAAAGGACATGAACCATAATTCAATTTATGAGGAAAAGGAAGATACAACCTAAGAAAAAGAAGCTCAAATTAAGGGAAGAAATTATAATCCAACTAGTTCAAATGGATGGCTTGATTCTGAGGAAGAAATGATTTCTGATGTGGATGAGGTAATTTTTGATGACGATTTTGAAGAATTCAACACAACTCTACATTTATCCTCATATTACCTAGAGCCTAGAGAATTCATGATTTTTGACATCAATCACCAATGCGAGGATCCTTATGATTCTAATTTAGAACCGGATTTAAGTTTTAATCATGAATCCAAATCCTCCACCACCTATTCTTGAACTTTGAAATTGGATCAATGAGCAGGGCCAACACCATGAACCTTGTTTTTGCCATCTCCATCTTTCTCTATCCAGTTCATATCTCAGAGCAGAAAAAACCTATGGAGTAGAGCTACATCATCAGTTGGTCTACATTTGTGGATCACTGATTCTTGGACCGCACGAACATATCTTCATATTAATCCCGAATCTCTCAACAACAATTATTACTCCTTCTCTTGACCCACAATATTGAAGTGCATATTTCTTCTAGGTTTAGGTCCGGTAAATGGCATTAAACTTAGCTCTAGCAGGGAGGCAACCCAGTATTCTGTATAGGTATTTTTCTATCCAAGCTGACCTAGATTAATAAGCTCAGTCAAGTAATATCCCCTCCTCTCACTTATTACATTTTGATTTTTCTACATACATTTCAATGAGGACATCGTAATGAATAGTGATGTGCATACATCTGATTAACCTAAAATGTCTATTAATGCATGTTCTTAGTGTCAAATTAGCATCATACATTGTAAATAGTGCAGAACATGCATAATTAGATCAAGTTTGTATAAACTGTATAGTAATTGTCTCCTTTTTATGGTTAGGGATAGGGCAACCTTTTATTAGGACCTCGAATCAAAGATCCAACTGTATAGATCTGATCAGGGCGACGATTGGAGTTCAAGATTCCAAGATCACCCTAATCGGACATCCATAGCACCAGATAGAGACTGAGGAACCTTAAAGAGCAAGGACCAAGATGGTGTTAATTGGCACCTCAGATGACAAATCCGACTGCACGGATGGGTTCGGATCGACGATCGCAACCTAACGGTGAGAAATTGGTCCAATCAGACACCCGTGGCACCATCTACATCACTCAGAAGATGGACGGCCTAGATGGCACCATGTGGCACCATCATAGCCACCCAGCATCGGCCATAGCATTCCTTCTTCACCTGCTCGCTTGATCTCGGCCGTTGGATGCTCATCCAATGGCTACGAAGCCACGTGCACAAAAGCGCCCGCTTGCCTAAAGAGGAGGCGTAGTGCAGCGGTTGAGTGCCCGTTCAAGAGCGAAAGGCACGCATTCGAACCGTGTTGCACTTCAAATCGAAGAGCGGGTGTGGAGCGAGATTGCGATCAGAGTCGTGTGATGATGATCAGGCGGCAAGAAGCGACCGATAGTTCCTACAAACGATTAGACATGCGGTGCTTATGCGTAATCGCACGCGGGTGTGCGACGCGGGCAGAGCTGCTCTCAGTCGGCCGATCTCTTGATTGAACGGCTGTGAGCGTGCGTACATGCGCATGCATATTGGGCGGAGAAGAAGAGCGGGCACGTGCAACGTGTGCACATGTTGCCCACGACGGACCTTTAGTGACGTTTAAGTCCGTCACTAAATGTCCCATATTAATGTTTTTGAAATTAAAATGTCCAAATGCCCCCACTCCTTGCAACTATAAAAGGATACCCCCTCCATACGAGTTTCTCATCCCTTCCTTCTCAAGAGCTAAAATCAAATTTTCACCCCCATTCCCGAAGTGGATCCCACGACGACGACGACGTGTTGCCTCGTTCCTGTTCCTCCTACTTCGACCTCCTTCTTCCCGCTCCGTTCCTCGTCTTCCAGGCATTGTCTCGTCTGGCTCATCCTCCAAGCGATCGTCGAGGAGGATAACTTCTCCCTCCCATTCCTTTTTCCTGCTTTCTAGAGTATAAATTTTCCTACTTTCTAGTGTAATAATTTCTCGCTTTCTAGTGTAATCTTTTCTCGCTTTCTTGGTTGTAAAAACATTTTGCAACATCAAGTGAATGTTTTCTATCTCTCTCTCTCTTATTGTCTATATTTATTCCATTTCATTGTGATTATTCCACTCTTTAAACAAAAACACAGAAAAAATATAATTGCGAATTTTGATCGACGAAGCCTCCCTGAGTTCGACCTGGGATTTCTTTTCTACTATAAATTTTATTTGTTGAACCCGAGTTCTTCGCTACTCAAGCTACAATGACAGGTTTTCAAAACCAACTCCGATAGCATAGTCATCCGACGTTCAACATTTTGGCACCGTTGCCGGGGAGGCAACGATTTTCCGATCTTCTTTTTGCATTTCACGCACTTTACTGTCTTCTAACTTGCTTTCTCTTGTGTCCATTGTTTAGCAAATACCTCTAACAGGGAATCGTCAAGCGGTAGATCAGAGTAAGTGCAGTTGAAGATGACTGTAAGTGCTCCCCATTCTTCCCCCTCTATAGATTTCATTTCATCACATTAAATTCAAATTCCAATTAACCTTGTTGTTTGCATAAATCCTAGGATTAGTTTGGTTGTTTAGATTTCCACTCACACTCACATCTCATCCTCGTATATAAAAAATAACAAAAATATAATTTTGTGTGGTAATTTAACATACACACCACATATACCCACATTTAAGGCACTTAACCTAATTGATTTTCTTCTACTCAACTGGATTCTGATCTTTGGAACTGGTACACACAAATCAACACATAAAAGAGAAAGAAATCTTTCTATGTTAATCATTTCTATGTGCCTAACTCAGTGGTGCAAATTGTGAACAATTATTTGAGTTTTTTGGGCCGCACCACTCAACATAAAACCAACTCACCAAGTAGCTTCCTCTTAGGGTTTTCAATCTAGGTTCATACCAAGCACTCCACTTGATTTCTGATTTTAAAAGGAAAGCAATCTTCACCAATGCTTGAAAACCTGGTTTGCCTCAAACTTGATTGAAATCAACCTAATTCTAAACCCTAAAAGCTACTTAAGCAAGATTTGAACATTAAAATCTACTCATCACAAATAATCTTGCTTGAAAACCCTGGTTGTTCATGCACTTACACATACTCAATTGATCATTTAGGGCACAACCCATTTTAAGGGCCCACCACATTCCATAAGCACTACAATCCCAGGCCTCAATAAAATCGAGTAGACATTGGCCTTAAGGATTGATTCGCTCTTTGGGGCCTAGTCTAAGATTGTTTATGATTAACCTACTTGTACTGATCATTCTGATGTCTATCTAGGGGAGTAGCGTCAAACGACCGCAGCTGGGGGATACACTAGGAACCGGAGGCGCAAGCCGAAGGAAGAACCTTCTCCCAATCCCTCCTTCTAACTGGTTGGATTGAGCAGACACAAGTAGAGTAAATCATTTATAATATTAAGGCCGATTTTGGGAGTCTGTAGATCCTTAGGCTACCCCACTTAAGGATAAGCTTGTTTTGTTTTGCTGCAAGGTTCTTATCCCCAGTCATTCCAACCTTTTCCTGGTTTATGTTGGGAGGAAGGTCATTGAATCCTCGATTGGAAGTACCACTAGAGTATTCTAGGAGGCGTAGATTGGATTTTGGCCAAATTGATCCAATGGCCGATCAACTGCCTCCTTTGCTTTAGGATCCACAGGAGGTATTTCGAAGGCAACTGGAACAAATGTAGAGAATGTAAGAATGGTTCCAGAGAATGTTGGGCGCTCAGCCCTTGAAGGATTTTTATGATCCTTCAAATTACGGGGAACGTCCCAACATCTAGATTCCTACCGGAGACGTAGAAATCAAGCCCCAGGTGTTAAGCCTGATCAAACATTTCCATGGGCTTGTCTCTGAAGACCCATTTCAGCACTTGGAGGACTTGACCACTTTGGTCCAGACCACCAAGGCGTGAAACGTGAATGAGGAGCAAATGATCATGAGGCTCTTCCCCCACTCTCTTAGGGATAAAGCCGCTCATTGGTACAGGACTATAGGAAGACCAATTGCAACTTGGAATGAGTTGAAATAGGCCTTTCTGAAGAAATTCTTCCCTGTCGAATGTACCAATGCTTTGAGATGGGCAATCACTACCTTTACCCAGTGGCTGAGGAAGTAGTTTCATGTGGACTGGGAGAGATTCCAGGACCTATTGTGGAGGTGTCCACACCATGAGGTGCCAAAATGGCAACTCGTGCAGATCTTCTACCACGGGTTGACTGAGCAACTTAGAAATCACGTGGACGCTTCTTGCGGAGGCAATTTCCTCAACAAAGATGCAGATAGCGTGCACGATTTGTTTGAGGAGATGAGCGAGGATTCGATCAATCATGCCTCCATGGATACTTTTCACCGGTCCCAGCAACCCAGATCGAATGTTAATGAGGTCCATGACTCTCATTTATTCGATATGGAATTGATTTGTAATAAACTTGATAAGGTGGACTTGGTTGCTAAGAGAATGGAGGAGTGGATGGCTGAAAACTTGATGAACTCTCGACCCACTCAATCCTAGAATTTGGGATTCCATTCGTCACGAGCTCCTTCTAGATGGGAGTTCGTGAATCAACTTGATGAGACTCAACTTGCGAGCCAGCATTATTCGGAACCCCACAGGTTCCAAACTGGGGCCTTTGATCCCAGTTTCTCTGATCCTTCCCTTTCTTTCTCTCCATCCTTACCCTATGAGGATGTTTGTGCTGTACAGGAGAATGTTAGATCCAACCCCTTCTCCAGTGCTTATAATCTGAGTTGGAGAAACCAGCTAACTTCTCCTGGAAAAACCCAGGGTAGCAGACCCAATTCCGACCTAGCAACTATGCTCCGCAACGACCAATGGGTCAGGGTCATGTTTATACTCAGTTGCCTCTGAATCAGGTCAATCAGCCAGCTTGGAATGCCCGTCAACCCGTAGGGCAGGCTGAATTAAACTAACAAATGGTAGAGATGCAAGGATCCATGCTCCAGCTCATGCAGCAAATGAAAACCTCACTGGACAACTTGCAAACTGGGCTCATAGCTTACTCTCGTCAACCCGGATCTCTACCATCTCAACCTATACCCAACCCACGAAACATCCTAAATCCGGGCAATCAAGCCCATGGGTATGAAAATCAGAGGGACCCACACGCACATGCTCAGATGGTTGAGCAGGGTCCTTCCTCTTCTTCTTCCTCAAATCAACGATTCTTGGCTAATGAAGCCCCTCCAATCTTTCTTAACCCTCCCCAAGACCACATTATTCTGATTTACCGAATCCTGAAGAACCTGAGGAGAGAAAGGAGAAGTCTGGAGAAGAAATCAAGGCTTAGGAACCTGATTCCAAAGATCTGACCCATGTTCCTTTTCTTGAAGCCTTGATCAGATCAAGGAAGAAGTCTGTTGATAGTAATGAGGAGATTCTAAATATTTTCAAGAATGTCAAGATCAATATCCCCCTCCTCGATGCTATCAAGCATATACTGGCTTACATGAGATTTTTAAAGGATCTATGTACATAGAAGCATAAGTTAAGAGAATCTGTTTCAAGGAAGGTGGTACTCTTCGAGTAGGCTAGTTCTGTTATCCTGCACCATCTCCCTCAGAAAAAGAGAGATCCAGGTGCTCCTTTGATTTCTTGTGTCATCGGAGATTATACTTTTGATAGAGCACTGCTGGATCCTGGTGCATCCATCAACCTAATCCCGACTTCTCTTTACGAGAGGTTTGGATTAGGTGAACTTCGGCCGACTTCAATAACGCTGCCGTTAGCAGACCGTTCGGTCACAAATCCGTGAGGCATTATTGAAGATGTTATTGTTAAGGTTAAGGATTTCTATTTTCCTATAGATTTCCTTGTCCTTGACATGGATGTACCTAAAAATTTGAAGAACTTGCCCATCATTCTGGGGCGTTCGTTCCTGGCTACCGCTAAGGCCAACATTAACTGTGAAAGCGGTAGAATGGAAATCGCCTTTGGGGATCAAAGAATGAAATTGGATATTTTTAAGGCAATTAATAAATTTGAGGATTGTGAATTTATTGAGGAACTTGAGGATGATAATATGAATATTGAAACTTGTTTGATGGTTTCTGCATTTGAAAGTTCCTCCTTTGATGATGAATTGGACCCACAACACTCTATGGCAAACCTGCCATCTTCTGAAGAGGTTATTGATTTTGTTCACTCTCAACCTCATCCTCTTGATGAGTCTTTATCAGCATCTTCCTTACCTTCAATCATCAACCCTCCCCAACTCGAACTGAAACCATTGCTCGAGAATCCGAAATATTAATTTTTAGGACCACATAAGATGCTCCCTATGATTATTGTTGACATGCGAAACTCGATTGTGTTTTACCAGTTATTGCGTCGTGGTATAGGTGATCAAGCATCGTCAACAAATAAAAGTTTTTATTACTCGAAAATCGGAGTATCCGAGGTTAAACACATGGAGCAATCGGAATTTACTACTAATCTCAAATGTAATTGAACACTCTAATTTACTCAAAAGTTTAATTCAAATGCATTTAAAAAGTAATCCAGGCAAAGGAGTAAAATTGGACGTCTGATCACAAGATCAGACGTCTTAAAAGTATTTTCCTCCTTTGATTGTTCTTCTTCTTTCTCTGCAGTCTCTCTTCTGCCTTCTTCTTCTTTGTATCAATGGGTCTTCTTCTTCCTTGGTTTCTATCTTGGCCTCTCTTCTTCCTTGGCTTCTTTCTCTTCTGCCTTCTTCTTCTTTATTTCAACGGGTCTTCTTCTTCCTTGGTCTTATTCTTCTGGGGCCTTGAAATCTTCAAAATATGTTTCCGATCAAGGTTCTAGGCTTAGGATGTGGGTTGAATTACTAGAATCTAGGTCTGAATAACCTTCGAGGGTCACCTTATCAGAATAAGGGACGGAATTTACACCCTCGAGAGGTTCAGTTCTACTCTCATTCTTGCTGGAGTTTTGGGATTCTAGAATGGGCTCATCATGGTATTTTCCTGCATTTGGAGCTTCCCAACCTTCTTCAATATCATGCCCATTGTATTCTATTTGGGTTGGGAATCCACAATCATTTTATGCCTCAAACCCGAGATCAGATTTATCCTCAATGTTTTCCCAAGATGGTTCATCCTCTGTTTGTGGTATATACGGGTATTTCTAGTCAATAACTTATTTTACTAATCTCATTATCTCTTCCCGTTTTTCAAGACTATCTTTTTGTTGCTTCCAAAGTCAAGGATTTGTCATACATTGAAGGTATTCAAGATTGTGCAGTTTTTCTATCTCAATATATCCAGTAATGATCAAGTCACGGGTTGATCCTTTTGTGGCTTCTGCTAATAATACTTGGCCACAAGTTATGATAAAGGTTGTGCTTGTTGGGACATCAACCTGAATGTTTCCTACTGGTGTTGAGGTTTCTTCTTTTTCATAGAATTTCAGGGCATCCTCAATCATTTTATTTCTCATGAATCTCTGATATTCAGGTTTCTTGAATGGTGCTCCTATGTGGTTTGGCTGCATATTTGGATCAGGTGGTGGAATCCAGATGTAGAATCAGAGTTTGAATCAAGATGTAGAATCAAGTTATGAAGCGATCAGATCTGAATAACGAGTCCCACTGAAAATGTGTGCGTGTGCTCTAAAGAGAAAAGATGAGGGACTGGAGATGTTTTTTGACCCAATCAAGACACCCAAAGATGTTTGGGTGACTATGGAGGTTTGAGGCGGATGGTACCCCCGGATCAGAAGATTGTCCACCTGAGAATTACCTAGGCAGCCAGAGAGGGAGAGTCCCGCAAAGACCCCTACACGGTAGAGCATCCCCATGGGTTACAGGGTTTCCCCCACCCAACCTCTCTTGTCACTGAGATTCCAGGTAGACCAGAATGGGGACCTTGACCTCATAAGTCTACCACTTTTATTTCAAAGGTGCTTTAGGGTTCTCACTTGAACTTTAGATGTTTTGATATTGTGACCTAATTTAGAGGTTGGTTGACCCAAGGGGTCAACTTCACCTGACCTGTCCTATAGATGGTAGAATGATTCTAGGTTTGGAGCCTAGAGATCACCCTGATTTGACTCCCAGGTTATTAGGTCCAAAAATTTTAAGATTCAAGTGATTTTAGAACTCAATTTTTCCTAGGGTTTGTCTTGTTTAGATCTCTTCAATCAAGGTCTTGGGTGACACACTGATGTGGGAAGGTTTATTTCCTTTTATGCAGGCATGTGTGACTAACACTCCAAGATCCTACTGTAGAAACCCTAATTTGGTTCTATTTCCAATACTTTTTTCTTTTTCACAGAAATTCTCTTTGGACTTGAAAGCAAGAAGCGTGTTGTCCGTAGAGATTAAGCGTTATTTCTATTAGGCACATGAATTTGTGGGATAGAATCTAAAAAAATCGCACCAACTTGAAGAAGAATTAAAAATTTTCGCAAAATTAGGAAATGTTTGCCTTAAAGATGGTGATTACTATATAAAGAAGGCAATTGATTCCTAAATTGATTTTCTTCCTTTTGTCTTTTTAGGATTAGCGGATGGTTTAAGGAAGAAAAGAAATTACCTGCCCTGGAGTGGTTGACTTGCGGGAGGGATTTTCTCGTGAAATACCTGCAAGATCACAACGAAGCAAAGTAGGGCAAGTTAGTGTTCAATATGAAGAAAAGAATGTAGAGACTAGTGATAAATTGCGCGTTGCTCCCCGGCAACGGTGCCAAAATGTTGACGTGAGAAACTCGATCGTGTTTTAACAATTATTGCGTCGTAGCATAGGTGATCAAGCGTCGTCAACAAATAAAAGTTTTTATTACTCGAAAATTGGAGTATCCGAGGTCGAACACTGGGAGCAATCGGAATTTACTACTAATCTCAAATGTAATTGAACACTCTAATTTACTCAAAAGTTTAATTCAAATGCATTTAAAAAGTAATCCAGGAAAAGGAGTAAAATTGGACGTCTGATCACAAGATCAGACGTCTTAAAAGTATTTTCCTCCTTTGGTTGTTCTTCCTCTTCTTTCTCTACAGTCTCTCTTCTGCCTTCTTCTTCTTTGTATCAACGGGTCTTCTTCTTCTTCCTTTGTTTTTGTCTTGGCCTCTCGTCTTCCTTGGCTTCTTTCTCTTCTGCCTTCTTCTTCCTTGTTTCAACGGGTCTTCTTCTTCTTCCTTGGTCTTCTTCTTTGGTTCTGCTATACTTCTCTTCTTCCTTCGCCTCTTCCTGCTCTTTTCACTGGCTTCCTTCCTTCATTTTTGCCTTCTGCTTCCTTCTCTTCTTCCCTTTGCTAGCAACGGCCAAGTGTTTACTTCACTCTTTCCTTCCCTGCACAACCACAGCAAGGTACAACAAAACTTAACCCCTCTACCCACACTCGCGCGTCTCTCTCTCTCTGTAAACCACCCTCAGCAAGCTCTCCCAGAGTCAGGTTAACGGGTCGGATCGATGCCCGTGACAAGGCACACCGGTGTGTGGGTGATGCACGAGGTGTGCTCAGGGTCAGGTCGGATCGCGCCAGATCTGCATGGTGAAATCGCAGATGAGGCACCGTGGAATAGGTGAGGGACCTCACCCCAAGTGCTTTCGGAGGCGAAGAGAAGATATGACAAAATCAATTTAAACCACGCCAGCGCCTTGTAGGTTACCGATGTGGGACTATTAGTCCTGACCTTCTCTCACGCACGACCGCAGAACTCTCTCCTTCAATTTCCAAGGTTGCAGACTTCGTTGCGTTTCTCACTGGACCAGATATCTTCGCAATGCCTCCCCGAGTGAGCTGCACCTGGAGCCTGGCCGTCCTGAAGCCTGGAGCGAGCTTGGAGCTTCTTCGAGTCGCCGTCAATGGCGGCAGAGGCTATGAATCTGTCAGACATGAAACGAGCCTCTCAGCTTAATCAGATCATCGGGGGACCTTCGCCTTGTCACGGGGAAGGTGAAGTGCAAGGTGGCAGGCCACGGGGCGGCCTAGGCGTGCGTGCCTAGGTCGCCCTATGGTCAGATGGATGGGTGAGTTCGGGGGACCGTTTGGTAGGCGTAGTGGGTCTATAGACGAGTGGAGGATACTCAGTGAGGTGAGGCAGAGGTTATGTGATGGTTAGCGAGGCGTGTGGGGCTGCGGAGCGATGGGAGCACCTCGCCGGAGGGTGGCCGAAGATGAGGAAGGTGACGGTGGACGGCGGCGGTCGAGGGGTAATCAATTGAAATAGAATGGGGAAAAGAAAGAGTTGAAGTTGTGGAGTAGTTCTAACCTAATTGTAGGGACGAAGGGGGCGGAGAGGCAGGAAGTCATACCTGCTGTCGCCGGAGAAGAAGATGCCCAGTGGAGGGAGGACGGAGGTGACGACGGGTCTGAGGTAGCGTGCGCGGGTATTGCACGACGCGGAGGAGAATCAAGAAGAAGTCTCTGCAACGGGTTTTGTGGCAGAGCGAAGAGGGAAGGAAAGAAAGCTCGCCGGAGCTCGCTGGGTACCCTCGCCGGGAAGGAAGAGACGAATCTGAGGTGAAACCCTGGCCAGGTCGAGCTGAAATTGGGCGACCGGGTTTGGGGGTTCTTTTATAGGCACAGGCCATGTGTTCTGGAGCGTGAAGGGCAAGCATTCGTCACCGACGGCTCGTCGGAGAAGGAAAGTGGGTGGATACGTAAATCCCTCGTGCACAAATTACATCTTGGACTCAGATTTGGACCAAAGTGCTCGTGCGAATCCTTAGGATTTCAGATCCTCTTCCCTAATTTTGTGAGCTCCTCAAGCTTGTTTCCAAGCTTAGAAGCCTGCCTGAAGCTCTATAAAAGCTCCTGATCCTCAAGCCTAACTACTTAGTCAGGTTCAAGCCAAAATTTAGTCTTCTCCTCCAACTCCGACCACCTCCAGCCTCGACTCTGGCGAACCTCTCCCCCATCCTCTTATGGCCTCCCAACCATCAAATTGGTAGTGCCAAACTCTTCCTCACACTCATCTGCGCCAAGTGCGCCAAAGCCAGGGCTTCCAATCCCTTTCGTCACGCCATCTACCCTCATCGGAGGATTCTTCATCTCCAGCACCTGCCAATCAAAGCTGACACCATTACTCCTCTTTCGTCTGCTAATTAGGTCTTATCCTCTCCCTTTTCTCCTCCTTAATCTCCCTAGATCCTTTCCTTTCCCTTTCGACTGCCGATACGCCCTCAATGCCGCCATCTTCCCCACGTCCGACGTACCTCCGACGTGACCATTTGCGCTCAACACTGCACCAAACACCCTCGCATCACTCCCAAAAGCTCCCCCACCTCACACCCACCAAAATCACTTAAGAAATTGAGGGGATTACGCCTCCAAAACTCCACCCAAACTCTGTCTCCTCCACACCACCCCCTCGACTATGCCAGACCACCATAAACCACACAAACACTGCCACCACCTTCGCCATCCTCTAGCAATGCCAATGGGCCTACTGATTAGGGCCTAGAGCCTATTCATTGTATTTCAGGTAGTCGTCGAACCTCCGCCGCCGCCCCCATCTTCTCCAAGATTAGCTGTTGCTCTCCGACTGCCATCACCCTCGACACTTCTCTCAGGCTGTGCACATGACTCCCAGGACCCTTCCCAGGTCCTCCAATTGAAGACACGGCACCAACAGCAGCTCAATTAGAGTGAACTGCACCAACAGCTACTACATAGAGTTTTCAGCAGCCAACGCAACCTAAATTGATTTTCTGCTGCAGCTGTGTTGCCCAAGCACATGAGAGGTCAGGTCCCTCCACGCACACACCCGCTCACCCGATTACCTGCCTACGCTCACACCTCGCCCGTGACACATGGCTGCAGGTCTGGTCACTGTTCTCGACCCGATAACCCGATTATATGCCTGAACCTACACCCGAGTTTAAGAGAGGAGAGAAGAGGAATTTCTGAGAGAGGGGGGGTGGGTTTTGCTATGTGAACCTTTGCCATGGCCCTCTACTAAAGGAGAGAACTCTCTCGATACTTAGCCTCTGAAGAGAGGCCGTGATCTGTGCTAGAAGGCCTTGAGAAGAAAGGCTTTAAAGAAGACAAGGTTGTATCTCTAATTATGCTCACTTAAGTCGTCTGATGCTATATTCCTATCGTCTGATCTGAGTTGATTCTGAGCACTATTGCATTATTTAAGTAATATAGATAACATTGATGAAATTTGTTATGAGATATATGCTTAAAGTAGATGAATAATTGGTGATTCAAATCACCATTATTTTGTCTTTCTATTCCTTTTATCTCATCATCATTTGAATTACAATCTGACAAATTGTATTCATTGAATATCTATTTTGATGCTCAATTAATTGTGCTCATTTATTTCAAATGAAGATTAATGTGTGACTTCCATATTTGCTCCCTGTGATCGGCCTCAAACTCCTTTTAGATTCTGAGTTTATAAATTTAAATGTCTGTTGTGTGATTTTTTCAATTATACTACAATGCATATATTTCTTAACACTCGACGAAACCCTAACAACAGAGCCACGTGGCACGTTCTGGTGTGAGCCATGTGTTGAAGGTGCGATGAAGGTCCTTTTGAGGTGTGATCTGATCCGTTGATCTCTCGATCGATGGATCTAATCAACCCAAAGGTGTTGCACAATTTTGGGGCCCAAATACCTTCTTTGCCTCTCATTTTGCTATAAAAGGAACCCTAGAGACCCCATTGGAGAGGCAATTCCACCTACAGACATCTCTGGCTGCTTTCTCTCTGTAGCATATCTCTCCGGCCTTCTTTCTGACACCCTAAATCTGAAGTGCTATAGCACTTCGAATAAGTTTAGAGCTTTCTGCAAGGAGCAATAAAAAGTTTACTTCAATAAATATCTTATCTCTCTTTATAGGCTTTCATTAGGTTAGATTAGTTAGTATGAAAGGTTTTAAGAATCTCGTTTTACCTCCCTGCGAATGGCTTAGGACTTACCATTTTTTATTTATAAATTTATTTTGCTTCGACACGATTCACAACTACAAAGATAGTGTAGAAATATTTTTACGTGGTTTGTGACAAACAATGCTTCCTATGTATGAAATTTGATTGTCATTTTGTGATGGTGCAATTCTTTCTAGACCATTGGATTGGTCTACTAGAGAGCAAGATTATTTCTCTTTACTCCTTGTAGTCTACTAGAGAAGATTCCTTGCGCTTAGGTTGCTTCATTGGAATCTATTTCAAATATCGTTTCAACCACACATGCTAATCCAAGTATCAATTTGCCCCTTCATGAGCCATTTTCCAGCACTTTTGAATATTTTCTATGACTTCGTTTCAATTTCTAACAATTTATGAGCCTTTCTCTAGCATTTACTCTAAAAATATCGTGAAAAAAATAAAAATATTTTAAATAAATAAAAGGTGTAGTGAGTAACAATAACATATTTTGGACATGTGTTTGTGATTAGTTTTAGGTTTTAGTGTTTCTAGTGTATAGGAAATGTCAATAGAAATTTAGGTTTCTTATTTAGTTAGAGATAAAAATCTAAACTAAAAACCCAAAAAGAACCCTCTCCTTTCCACTTTCCTAGTTTCATCTTCTTTCTTTCTTCACTTTCCTAATGTTTAGACCTATCTTTTCAACACTTTTAAATAACTTCTATGGCTTCCTTTCAATTTCTAGCCATTTATGAGCCTTTTTCTAGCATTAACTCTAAAAATATGGTAAGAAAGCAAAAATATTGTAAATAAATAAATAAAAAGTGGAGTAAGAATAACTTATTTTGAGCATATGTGCGTGATTAATTTTATGTTTTTGTATTTCTAGTGCATAGAAAATACTAGTAGATGTTTAGGTTTCTTATTTAGTTAGAAGTAAAAATCTAAACTAAAAACCCAAAAAGAACCCTCTCCTTTCCACTTTCCTAGTTTCATCCTCTTTCATTCTTAACTTTCCTAATGTTTAGATCTATCCTTGTAGCACTTTTGAATAATTTCTATGGCTTCCTTTCAATTTCTAACCATTTATGAGCCTTTCTCCAACATTTACTCTAAAAATATAGTGAAAAAAATATTGTAAATAAATAAATAAAAAGTGTAGTGAGTAAAAATAACATATTTTGAACATGTGTGCATGATTAGTTTTAGGTTTTGGTGTTTCTAGTGTGTAGAAAATGCTAGTAGAAGTTTAGATTTCTTATTTAGTTAGAAATAAAAATCTAAACTAAAAACTCCATTTGACAAGATAATATCCTTGCTAGTGTCCATGCCAAGTACCATGAAAACACTAGGCATTGTGGGGTAACTAGCACATTGTTAGGACAGCATATGGAACTGATGCTACTTTTATTATCCAATCTAAACCTACTCAAATTAGGGAAGACTGGCTCAACAACTTTCTAGATCCAAGCCAAAGCGGACCCGATCAGAATGTTTAAGCGACAAATCATGACATAGCAAACCACACAAACCTTGTTTAGGTGTGTTTCTATAGAAAATGCCAGTAAGAATATTGTTTCCATCTCATCACAGCTACCTCCTACTTTTATTATGCTCTGATTTGGATCTCTAGATGCAAATCATAAGTGCTAATCAATGAAAAAACATGATGGAAACATCTACTAATTAAGGTTAAAAGATGAATCATGAGAGTATAGAGTTTCATCGTATTAGACTATATCAAATTATTAATAAACGGATTGATGTCTAGAGTGATTTATTAGCACAAATAATTGATCGAATATCTAAAACAAATATTTTAACTAATTTTTGTGCATTGCAGAGGAAGAGGGGGGCATGGTTGGAGGAGGAAGGGGAGGGGGCAGTGGCAACAATAGGAGGAGGGATGCAATAGCAATAGTAGGAGGAGGAGAGGAGGAGGGGGATGTGATTGTAGAAAGAGGTTGGGACAACCAGGTTTTATTGTTATAACGTTGTAGTATAACCAGTTATTACCAACATTTCAAATATATAAATTTTTTACTCGGAAAATAAAAGAGTTCCCGAGGTCGAACTCAGGGAGCAAGTTGTATTCTAGAGATATACATGTTTCTTTTACAAAAAATAAAGAAAGAGAGAGGGAAAGAATTTGTTGTTCTCTTTGTTTTCTCCTCGTGATGTTCTTCTTTCTTTCTTTCTTCAGATCTCCTTCTTCTTCTTTGTTCTGCAGAGGTGATGCTCCTCTTTCTTCCTTTCTTCAGATCTCCTTCTTCTTCTTTGTTTTTCTTCTTTCAGTTCTTCCCTTGTTCTTTTGTGTTCTCCTCTGCTTCGCCTTCTTCAGTTGTTCTACAGATCTTCTTTCGTCTTTCTTCTTTTCCCTTCAGGACGTCGTCTGATTTCCAAATCAGACGACTTAAACTGCCTGTTGCTACAGTCAGCTTCCTTCTTCTTCCGCGGTTCTTCTTCTTCACCTGTGCCTGCACACTTCAGAGCTTACGTCAGAGAACAAAACCTACTCTACCCTCTCCCCCCCCGCGTCTCTCTCTCTCTGAAACCACTCTTCGGAAAGCTCTCCCAGAGCTGCCGGGTAATCGGGTTCGGGTCTCGCCCGGGTCCAGGCCCACCGGCGTGCGTGGTGGGCGAGGAGTGCAGGTCAGTCTTAAGTCGGGTCGGGTCGGGTCAGGTCCGCGGGGCGTGAGCGCGGACGAGACCGGGTAACCGGGCGGGTGAAGGGGACCTCACCCCGTGTGCTGAGGCAGTAAGCTTCCAGCACTTTTGCATCTTATATCGCTGCGACTCTTCAGGCTTTTCCGAGGTGGGACTAAATGTCCCACCTCAATTGCGCGCCCGCAGCGGGGAAATCAGCGGGAGATCGCGGCGTCACGCGAAGCCTTCTGCCTTAGCTGCGAGCCTGGTGTTTTGTCGAAACGCCTCGCAAGGCCTAGGAGTTGAATCTGGGCGTGGTGCTGAGCGTGGCGCGCCTGTAGCTGCAGGCGGAAGCAGTTCCTCCTGCACGGCAATGGCGGCGGAGGTCGGGTGGCCTGTTCACAAGAAAACGGCCTCTCGGCCTAATCAGAAAGTGCCGGGAGCTTCGCCAGGGTGCGGCGAAGCTCGTGTGGGTGGTGGCGAGGCGTGGGGCGGCGTGCAAGGGCTGCCCTAGGTCGGACTGTTGGTCGGAGGATGGGTTTGTTGGGGGAAGCGTTACGGAGGTGTGGAGTGGCAGTGAAGGGGTGGGGGGAGCTCAGTGTGATGAGGCGGAGGTTCGGTGAAGGTCGGCGAGGTGTGTGAGGCTGTGGAGCGATGGGAGCATCTCGCCGGAGGGTGGCCGGAGACGAAGGGGGTGACGATGGTCAGGGTCGGTCGAGGGCTTAATTGAATAAATTGAAAGCGGGGAAAGAAAGAGGAGAAGAAGGGGAGTAGTTCTAGCTTACTTGCAGGGACGAAGGGGGAGGAACAGGGCGACAGTCGTATCGACTGTCGCCGGAGAAGACGATGCTCAGGGAAAGGGGCGGCGGCGAGCAGAGAGCCGGAGAGGCACCAGCTGGGTGCGGCGTGGCGCGGGAAGAGCAGGGGAGGAAGTCTCTGCTGCTGGTATTGCGGCAGAGCGAAGAGGTGGAGGGGGGGGGAACCGCAGGAGCTGGTGAGCGTCTGCCGGAGAGAGAAGAGAGGAAAGTTGAGGATTTTCTCCGTCAGATCCAGGCTGCCCCGGTCGGTGGAGCAACGGGGGGTATTTATAGGGATCAAACAGGGAGGAAGGCGGAGGGAGACGACGTGTCTCCCTCGCCGGAGGATGGCCGGAAACAAGAACCCATACCGTCCGTGCATTCGCACGGCCGGTATGGTGGGTTACAACGACCAGGGGGGTGTCCCTGCGACGGCTGACGACGCAGGGCACCCCCGGTTTACTTGCCAGGTCCCCCACCTCACCCTGCGCGGCGCCATGCTCCGCGCAAGGTCGCCGGAGCATGGTGCTGGCAGGTTTTGCAGGGGGACCTGATCGCAAAGAACGAAGGAGAGTTAGGGGTCAAAATGCGAGGGTTCAAAAGTTGAGGGCCAAAGAGTAAATATATGAGGACCAAAGTGTAAAGTCGGTCAAGGAGGTTTCCTCTTAGGCTCAAGTTTTTATACATGACTAATTAGGACCTAAGGAATCTGATGGTGAATTTCATTTCTATATTAAACCTTGTTTGACCGGTCAATTTACGCAAAAACCCAAAATAAGTTATTAATTGGGCATGGTTCTCAATGTAGGTCAAAATGGGTTCTGAAGGCCAAATTGAAGGTTCTAAACCCTAGAGATTATTTTTCTATGAATTTTAGAGGGTTTATTCTATTTTTACTTTGCCTCGAACCTTGTGAATTGAAGTGGGTTGTTTTAGGGTTACAGATTATCATTTAGTTTCTTGGAATTGCTGTAGCCCTTGCTAGATCATTTCATCCCACTCTTATTCTTATTAAGCTGCTTTGACCTATGTTTGGGCCCTGAATTACCCTGTATGCAGATTATACTGGTAAAATTACATTTTTACCCCTTATGACTTGTTTTCTTCTCAAACTCAGGATTCTCTGAGTTAAGCCTTTCCTTGAGATATGTAGGAGCTTTTATCCTTTGTATTAGGTCAAAATGAGCTAGTTATGGCTCATGATGAGGTTCTCATCATACCCCCATGCCTAGCTTTTGCTAGTCCCTTAGCAAAAACTTAAGGTTTCAACCCTTGTTCTAGACCATGAAGTTTTTAATAGTTTTAGATAAGTGCCTTTTTTATTTGAGCATGGATTAGGTTAGAATGCTGACCATAGGCCTAAAAGGTACTCTAGTACCAATCAAGATCCAAATCTGTCTAGCCTTAGCCTCAGTCTTTTAGCAAAGGTTTTTAAGGTCCACAAGAACTAACCTAAGGTTTATTGGACTTCGTGGTTAAAGCACCCGTGCTTGAAATGATTTTAGCCCTGGCTCAGTTCGCAGTGCGTTTTGTAAGAGAGAGATAGAAAGTTTTTCTGTTTGGAGAGTTTTCTCTCTCTTTTTCTTTTTAGTTCTAGCCTAGGATTGGCTTTTCAACACGGTCTGTATTAGATTCCTTGCTCCCATCATCAATCCTCAAGGGTTCCTGGCGATCGATGCTTCGAGATAGCACCGCCCATGGCAACCCCCGGAATCCTGGCTATTGAGATTTCGAGATAATCCCATCCATGGTATTCCGTGGCCGAATCCAGACCCTGGCAATTGACACTTCGAGATAATGCCATCCATGGAATCTGAACCAGCAGAGTGCTTACATGCCCCCAGTAGGATATGTAAATATCCTAAGAGACAAGCACCGAGGAGATGATATTTTGTTACGCATCTTCGAGGGGATTTCCCACCTCTCCGCGCTGGGAACTCGTCCAAATCAACTTGTGTTGATCGGCCGCTCCTATTCTAGGTGATCTTTTCAGATTTTTGCGACGCTTCTGCGTGATTCTGATTTTTACGCTTACTGAACCAGGCTGTGTGTGAGGTTAGGGTGCTTAGGTTACTGAGTCCCGTAAACCAAAAATTAGTTAACGAGGCCGAATACTCCCTAAGCCTTAGACCTAATACTTCAGCTTTTCATTTTCCTCAACCTCTTGAGGAGTGTCCAGATCTTAATGGGTACTAAGAGTCTATTCAAGAATGCCTAAGGTTTGCATTCTTTACTAATCTCATTGTGCACTTTTCTTGAATGAGGTCTAGAACTTTGGTTAATTCCTTAGTTCCTTACTAATGACTATCACTTTTTCTCATAATTTTGTGCTCCTTTTTCATTTTGTTTCTTTTCTCCTTCGCAAAATTTCCTTCTCTTTTCCTCTATTCTTTTTCGAAAAATTTTTTTGATTTTTATGGTGTTTTTGGCATATGTGAATTTTTTGTTTGAAACCTTTTCTTACAAGTTTTGCACTTTCATACCCCCCCATGCCTAAGATTTGCAATGTCCTCATTGTAACCTAGGGGGTCTTAGTTCTTTCCTTAAGACAGAAATTTGGATGAGTGGATGGGTCGGGTTGAATTTTTACGGACGATTTCAAATCCCAGATGCAAACATCTGAGTTGGGGTCGGCTGTCTACAAGGGTGAACTTCGAGTGCTAAAAGGTGTAAGAACAAGTTTCAGGTTTACAAAGAGAATGATGGGCTGCCTCCCATTAAGCGCTGAGTTTTACGCCATCGGCTGGGCGCAATAAGCTCAAGGGGAAAGGAGGATATAAGATGCCTCAGCCAAATCAGTAGAAGTTACATCAATGAACGGCTTGAGTCTCTGACCGTTCACGATGAAAGGTTCAGAATCGTGGCTGAGTGGACTGATTTCGATTGCTCCATTTCCAAAAACCTGTCGGACCAAATATGGTCCGACCCACTTAGATCTCAGTTTTCCTGGGAAGAGTTTGAGTCGGGCATCAAAGAGTAGGACCTTTTGACCAGGATGAAAGATCTTTCTCGAGATGTGTTTATCGTGGAAGGCTTTAACCCGCTCCTTGTAGATTTGCGAGTTCTCGTACGCGTCTATGCGTAATTCATCGATCTCGCTGATTTGGAGTTTTCTGTGGGTCCCAGCCTTGGAAAGATCTAGATTACAGTTCCGTACTGCCCAATAAGCTTTATGCTCCAGTTCTACGGGAAGGTGGCATGCCTTTCCGTACACCAGTCTAAAGGGGGACATGCCCAATTGGGTCTTGTGGGCGGTCCTATAGGCCCACAATGCTTCCGGAAGTCGGGACGACCAGTCCTTCCTGTCAGGTCGAATAGTGACTTGCAGGATTTTCTTGATCTCCCGATTAGACAGCTCAGCTAGACCATTAGTTTGGGGGTGGTAAGGAGTAGAGATTCGGTGAGACACCCCGTATTTGGTCATCAGTGACCTAAACTGAGCATTTGTGAAATGGGTCCCCCCATCAGAGATTATTGCACGAGGAATCCCGAACCTTGAGAAAATGTGTTGATGAATGAATTTGAGAACGATTTTGTGATCACAGGTTCGGGTCGATATGGCTTCGATCCATTTGGACACGTAGTCCACAGCCAACAGAATGTATTCGAAACCATCCGAAACAGGAAAGGGGCCCATAAAATCAATCCCCCAAACATCAAAGATTTCGCATACTAGAATCGGTTGCATAGGCATCATGTCGCGATGGCTCATGTTGCCCAAAGTCTGGCAACGACTGCATGCCTTGCAGTGATTGTATGCGTCTTTGAACAGTGTGGGCCAGTAAAAGCCGCACTGGAGGACTTTTGATGCGGTTTTATGCCCGGCAAAATGGCCACCGCATGCCTGGTCATGGCAGAAAGAGAGGATATTGTTGAATTCCCCTTCCGGGACACATCTTCGGATGATCTGATCGGCACCTATGCGGAAGAGGTACGGATCTTCCCAAATGTAATACTTGGCATCGGAGCGTAATTTGTCTTTCTTGGCCTTTGGCCAATCGGACGGGATCTGATGAGATGCCAAGTAATTTACTATATTAGCAAACCATGGAAGGCTAGTACCAATAGTCAGCAGGTGCTCATCGGGAAAATGCTCAGTGATGGGTCCGGAAGGGTCAATTATTTCAGAAGGAAGACGGGACAAGTGATCAGCTACCACGTTTTGCTTTCCCGCTTTGTCGCGAATCTCAAGGTCAAATTCTTGCAACAGCAAGATCCATCGGATTAATCAAGGTTTCGCGTCCTTCTTCGCAAGGAGATGCCTCACAGCTGTGTGATCCGAGTATATGATGACATGGGAACCCAGAAGGTACGATCTGAACTTTTCTAGGGCAAATACTACAGCTAGCAGCTCTTTCTCAGTAACCGTATAGTTACGCTGAGCCTCATCGAGTGTTTTGCTGGCGTAGTAAATGACCACAGGTTTCTTGTCATTTTTCTGTCCCAAAACCGCTCCTACAGCGAAGTCGGATGCATCACACATGATCTCAAAGGGTTGAGACCAATCAGGGGACTGTAGGATCGGGGCTTGGGTGACTCGGTCACGCAGGATTTCAAATGCTTGAGTGCATTCCTTGGAGATTTCGAAGGGAACATCCTTGGAGAGAAGAGTGGTCAGGGGGCGTGCGATTTTTGAAAAATCAGGGATAAATCATCGATAAAAATCGACATGCCCTAAAAAGGATCGAATGTCCCTGATTGAGCTAGGCATAGGAAGGTGAGAGATCAGATTAACCTTAGCTCGATCCACTTGGATACCTTTCTCCGAAATTGAGTGTCCCAGGACAATTCCCTCAGGCACCATGAAATGGCTCTTTTCCCAGGAAAGAACCAAATTCACATCGATGCACCGCCTGAGTATCTGGACCAAGTGTTGGAGGCAATCGTCGAATGATGCTCCGAAAACTGAAAAGTCATCCATGAAGACTTCCAGATAATCACCTACCATATCTGAGAATATGGCAAGCATGCATCGCTGAAAAGTAGCGGGTGCATTGCAAAGACCGAAAGGCATCCTTCGGAAAGCATATGTTCCGAAGGGGCAGGTGAACGTGGTCTTTTCTTGGTCCTCAGGATGGATTGCCACCTGGTTATAACCGGAGTACCCGTCAAGAAAGCAGAAGAACCTATTTCCCGCTAGTTTTTCGAGAATTTGATCAATGAAGGGTAGTGGGAAATGATCCTTCTTCGTGGAGGAATTGAGTCGACGGTAATCTATACAGACTCTCCACGAGTTGGCTAATCGGGTAGGAATGATTTCTCCGGTCTCAGTCGTTATAGTGGTGAGTCCTGCCTTCTTGGGCACGACCTGAATTGGGCTCACCCAACGACTATCGGAGATCGGGTAGATGATCCCGGCATCTAACCACTTGATGATCTCCTTTTTCACGACCTCCTGCAGATTGGGGTTTAAGCGTCTCTGCATTTCACGAGAAGGTCGTGTGCCCTCTTCTGAATAGATATGATGAGTACAATAAGAGGGACTTATTCCAGTCAAATCATCGAGAGTCCATCCGATGGCTCTGCGATGTTGCTGGAGGACAACAATCAGACGGGATTCCTGTTCAGGACTGAGGTTGGAATTGATAATCACAGGAAGGGTCTGATTAGAACCCAAAAAGACGTATTTTAAGTGAGCAGGAAGGGGTTTCAGTTCGAGGATGGGGTTTTCAGCAGCAGCGGGTGGTTCAGTATAGATGTGAGGTTCAAGGGTGGGAGTTACTGGGTTGTTCACATCTGGATTTGACTCCTCTGTTTGCGGGTCAAGATCCTTCTGTGGTTGATGAGGCATACTCGAGTCATTCTGGAGGTGTGATTCATCAACCAAAGTCTTGATGTCACAAATTTGCTCGATGACGCCGCAATTAATTCCTTGTTGGGCCTTAAATATATCAATTTTCAGTGTTTGATCTCCAAACTTAAGCTCTATTTGGCCCTCCTCACAGCTGATGTTGGCTCTAGCAGTAGCCAAGAAAGGTCTCCCTAGAATGATTGGTGTATCCCTAGGGTTCTCAGGTGCATCCATATCTAAGACTATAAAGTCCACTGGAAAATAGAAATCCCGCACTCTCACGATAACATCCTCGAGAATCCCTTTTGGTGACTTTATAGATCGATCTGCTAATTGTAATGTCACCTCGGTTGGTTTTAGCTCAGATTCTTCTAGATGGTCGAGTAAGGATGTGGGTATCAGGTTTATGGATGCACCCAAGTCTAACAAAGCTCTATCAAATTGGGTACCACCTATCTTACAGGAAATCAGGGGAGTTCCAGGATCTTTTGCCTTGGGTGGGAGTCTACTGAGGATTACAGAGCTGGCTTGTTCTGACAGAACAATTGGGCTCCCTCCCTTGGTTCGCGGCTTACGCTGGGGTGTACATATATTCTTTAAGAATCGTGCGTAAGCTGGTACGTGGCGGATTGCATCCATCAAGGGGATGTTTATGTGGACCTGCTCAAAGAGCTTGACCAGGTCCTCCTCAGGGGCCACGGGTTTTGTGGTCTTCTTTCCCTTGGTCAGGGCCTCGGGAAACGGGATCTTGGTTGGTTCTTCTAGGATAGGTCCAGGTTGTGGATCTGGAACAGCGGTACCTTGGATAACTATCCTAGGGTCATGGTTATCAGGCTTGGAGTGGTTTGGATAATGCGGGTCTTGAGTTGTTTTACCACTACGTGTTGTTACAGAATTTAATCCGGCCTGATTTTGGTTTGGGTTAGGTAGGAGGGGTGGCTACTGCTAAAATCCCGCATAAGAAGTTGAGGCTTCCATCTCATCTGGAGATGGAGCAGTAGGGGCCTTATAAATCCATTGAGCGTGGCCTAAATTTGGATTCATAACGCGCTTCTGGGTTGGCACGTTATTTGGGTTAGGAAGAGGTTGGGAAGGGAGTGTGCCTGGCTGGCGAGAATTTGCCAACTAGGCCAGTTGAGTTTTAACTTCAGTAAGCTCGTCCTTGTGCTGTTTTTGAATAGCCGCGTTCGTTTTTTGAATGTCAGCCAGAGTCTGAAGGATTAGGTACATTTGATCCTGATTTGGCCCTGATGGATAAGTAGGGTTGGGCCGAGGCTAAGGCGGCTGGTAATGACGAGGGGGCTGTGGGCGGGACTGAAAAGGTGGTCTTTGAGTTTGGGAATTTCCTGCCCACTGAAAATTGGGATGGTTTCGCCATCCAGGGTTGTAAGTGTTGGAGAATGGGTCATTCTGGATGGCGTTGAGGTCCTCGCAGGTCTGAGGAACCTCCTGAGAGTCAGGGAAAGGGGGAATGGAGTTCCCTCGGCTGGTGTAGAAAGGATCGGATGATCTTCCAATCCAAGAATCAGATGGGGGTGGATATGGATCCATCCCAGGGGAAGATCGATGGAGGATGTTTTGCACAGTCTCCTGTGTGGAAGGAGGTTGTGCAAAGGAGTTACGCGCGGAGGTGGCTCGCTGCAAGTGCTGAGTCAGCTCATCCACCTTCTTTTCAATGATTGAGACCTTGTCCAATCGACTGGCCATTAATTCCAGGTCGACTGATGCGGACAGGCCCTGCGTCTCATGTGCTCCCTTAAGATTCGTCGCTGCGCGGGTATTCGTCCTGTCGAATAATCCCATGGAGTCATTGTTGATGGAGTTCTCGCACATGTTTTCGAGAATCTCCCATATGGTGTCTTCATGTTGACCCATGATGTTTCCTCCGCAAGTTGCATTGACGAAAAGGCGGATGTCCTCACGGAGTCCCTGGTAAAAAGATTGGACTTGTTCCCATTTAGGAACTCTGTGATGGGGGCACTTTCTCATGAGATCCTGAAAATGATCCCATGCCTCATGGAGAGGTTCTCCTGATTGTTGAGTGAAGTGTGTAATCTGATGGCGCAAGGCGTTGGTCCGACCAACGGGAAAAAACTTTTTCAAAAATTCGGATTGAAGTTCTTCCCAAGTGTTGATCGGCCGGGTCTGAGTTTGATACCAATGGGCGGCCTTGTCCATAAGAGAAAAGGAGAACATCTTCATGAGAAGAATATCCCGATTTTGCGCATCTGATCCAAAAGTGTGGGCCAGATGCTTTAGCTGTTTGATGTGCTGGAAGGGATCTTCAGAATTAAGCCCATGGAATTTAGGTATAGCATGAATCATGTTGGGCTTTAATTCGGAATCAGGTCCTCCAGTCGGGATTCTGACTCGAGGCTCAATGGCCACCGAGCAGGATTGTAGTGGTCCCGCATCATAGGACGCTGTGGTGGGTGCACGAAGTTTTGGAAGAGGTCATTGAGTCGCTGGAGCTGGTGTTCCAGATTATTTTCTTCCTCAACTGGCTGAGCCATGATGGGGGAAGAAGAAGAACTTGGTTCTGAATCAGAAGAGAGAATAATGTGAGGGTGTTGCTGCACAAACACGGGCGTCGAGGCTTGGCCTTGACGAGAGCGAATTTCTAAAGGAGGTCTTAAGGGTGGTCTTAGGGACCTCCTCCCGTACATGCACTGTTGGAAGAGGTAAGTTTAGAAGGTGCTGGACCCAATCAAGACACCCAAAAATGTGTTGGGTGACTATAGAGGTGCGGGGCAGATGGACCCCTTGATCAGAAAGATCGTCCACCTGAGAATTACCTGGGCAGCCAGAGAGGGAGAGTCCCGCGAAGACCCCTACACGGCAGAGCGTCCCCACGGGTTACAGGGTTTCCCCCACCCGACCTCTCTTGTCACTGCGGTTCCAGGTAGACCAGAATGGGGATCTTGACCTCTTAAGTCTACCAATTTTAAGATCAGGGTGCTTAAGGTTTCACTTGAACTTTAGTCTTTTTAAGTGCAAAGAGTGACCTAATTTAAGGTTGGTTGACCCAAAGGGGTCAACTTTACCTCTTGTTTTCTTTGAGAGCTTTCAGGTCTTGTCTTTTAGGCTTCAAGTGTTTAGAGAGAGCCAATTGTTTAGGATTTTTTTTTTTTTTTTGTTAATTACTTTCAATCAATGGCTTGGGCACACCTCTTTTGGATTTCCTCAATTCTTGATTAAGGGGTGTGTCTCTACTGAAATCCTAATGTTTGACCTTATGTTGGCTCTACTTGGTCCATTTAACTCTTTGTTGGGCAATTAGGGCTCAAGCAAGAATGTGTTAGCCCTTAAATACCCTTAATAGTGTGCAGGAGTGATGAGTTGAAAACATGCAACTCTTTATGGTTACTAAGTATGGAAGACAGGTTAGCTCTATATTGCTTGTTCTTTTCTTTTCTTCCTCTTTAGAGTTTAGGGGTTAATAGTGAGAGGAAAAATTTACCCGTCTTCGGAGTGGTTGTCGTGTGGTTGCTTGTCTTCTTGAGTTCCTGTAGCTGCACAAAAAAAAAAAGAGGAGATTATCAGAAAAAAAAGAAACAGGAATGTTTACCTCTAGAATAGCCGTTGCTCCCCGGCAACGGCGCCCCAAAATGATTGTAGAAAGAGGTTGGGACAACCGGGTTTTATTGTTATAACGTTGTAGTATAGCCAGTTATTACCAACATTTCAAATATATAAATTTTTTACTCGGAAAATAAAAGAGTTCCCGAGGTCGAACTCAGGGAGCAAGTTGTATTCTAGAGATATACATGTTTCTTTTACAAAAAATAAAGAAAGAGAGAGGGAAAGAATTTGTTGTTCTCTTTGTTTTCTCCTCGTGATGTTCTTCTTTCTTTCTTTCTTCAGATCTCCTTCTTCTTCTTTGTTCTGCAGAGGTGATGCTCCTCTTTCTTCCTTTCTTCAGATCTCCTTCTTCTTCTTTGTTTTTCTTCTTTCAGTTCTTCCCTTGTTCTTTTGTGTTCTCCTCTGCTTCGCCTTCTTCAGTTGTTCTACAGATCTTCTTCCGTCTTTCTTCTTTTCCCTTCAGGACGTCGTCTGATTTCCAAATCAGACGACTTAAACTGCCTGTTGCTACAGTCAGCTTCCTTCTTCTTCCGCGGTTCTTCTTCTTCACCTGTGCCTGCACACTTCAGAGCTTACGTCAGAGAACAAAACCTACTCTACCCTCTCCCCCCCCGCGTCTCTCTCTCTCTGAAACCACTCTTCGGAAAGCTCTCCCAGAGCTGCCGGGTAATCGGGTTCGGGTCTCGCCCGGGTCCAGGCCCACCGGCGTGCGTGGTGGGCGAGGAGTGCAGGTCAGTCTTAAGTCGGGTCGGGTCGGGTCAGGTCCGCGGGGCGTGAGCGCGGACGAGACCGGGTAACCGGGCGGGTGAAGGGGACCTCACCCCGTGTGCTGAGGCAGTAAGCTTCCAGCACTTTTGCATCTTATATCGCTGCGACTCTTCAGGCTTTTCCGAGGTGGGACTAAATGTCCCACCTCAATTGCGCGCCCGTAGCGGGGAAATCAGCGGGAGATCGCGGCGTCACGCAAAGCCTTCTGCCTTAGCTGTGAGCCTGGTGTTTTGTCGAAACGCCTCGCAAGGCCTGGGAGTTGAATCTGGGCGTGGCGCTGAGCGTGGCGCGCCTGTAGCTGCAGGCGGAAGCAGTTCCTCCTACACGGCAATGGCGGCGGAGGTCGGGTGGCCTGTTCACAAGAAAACGGCCTCTCGGCCTAATCAGAAAGTGCCGGGAGCTTCGCCAGGGTGCGGCGAAGCTCGTGTGGGTGGTGGCGAGGCGTGGGGCGGCGTGCAAGGGCTGCCCTAGGTCGGACTGTTGGTCGGAGGATGGGTTTGTTGGGGGAAGCGTTACGGAGGTGTGGAGTGGTAGTGAAGGGGTGGGGGGAGCTCAGTGTGATGAGGCGGAGGTTCGGTGAAGGTCGGCGAGGTGTGTGAGGCTGTGGAGCGATGGGAGCATCTCGCCGGAGGGTGGCCGGAGACGAAGGGGGGTGACGATGGTCAGGGTCGGTCGAGGGCTTAATTGAATAAATTGAAAGCGGGGAAAGAAAGAGGAGAAGAAGGGGAGTAGTTCTAGCTTACTTGCAGGGACGAAGGGGGAGGAACAGGGCGACAGTCGTATCGACTGTCGCCGGAGAAGACGATGCTCAGGGAAAGGGGCGGCGGCGAGCAGAGAGCCGGAGAGGCACCAGCTGGGTGCGGCGTGGCGCGGGAAGAGCAGGGGAGGAAGTCTCTGCTGCTGGTATTGCGGCAGAGCGAAGAGGTGGAGGGGGGGGGAACCGCAGGAGCTGGTGAGCGTCTGCCGGAGAGAGAAGAGAGGAAAGTTGAGGATTTTCTCCGTCAGATCCAGGCTGCCCCGGTCGGTGGAGCAACGGGGGGTATTTATAGGGATCAAACAGGGAGGAAGGCGGAGGGAGACGACGTGTCTCCCTCGCCGGAGGATGGCCGGAAACAAGAACCCATACCGTCCGTGCATTCGCACGGCCGGTATGGTGGGTTACAACGACCAGGGGGGTGTCCCTGCGACGGCTGACGACGTAGGGCACCCCCGGTTTACTTGCCAGGTCCCCCACCTCACCCTGCGCGGCGCCATGCTCCGCGCAAGGTCGCCGGAGCATGGTGCTGGCAGGTTTTGCAGGGGGGACCTGATCGCAAAGAACGAAGGACAGTTAGGGGTCAAAATGCGAGGGTTCAAAAGTTGAGGGCCAAAGAGTAAATATATGAGGACCAAAGTGTAAAGTCGGTCAAGGAGGTTTCCTCTTAGGCTCAAGTTTTTATACATGACTAATTAGGACCTAAGGAATCTGATGGTGAATTTCATTTCTATATTAAACCTTGTTTGACCGGTCAATTTACGCAAAAACCCAAATTAAGTTATTAATTGGGCATGGTTCTCAATGTAGGTCAAAATGGGTTCTGAAGGCCAAATTGAAGGTTCTAAACCCTAGAGATTATTTTTCTATGAATTTTAGAGGGTTTATTCTATTTTTACTTTGCCTCGAACCTTGTGAATTGAAGTGGGTTGTTTTAGGGTTACAGATTATCATTTAGTTTCTTGGAATTGCTGTAGCCCTTGCTAGATCATTTCATCCCACTCTTATTCTTATTAAGCTGCTTTGACCTATGTTTGGGCCCTGAATTACCCTGTATGCAGATTATACTGGTAAAATTACATTTTTACCCCTTATGACTTGTTTTCTTCTCAAACTCAGGATTCTCTGAGTTAAGCCTTTCCTTGAGATATGTAGGAGCTTTTATCCTTTGTATTAGGTCAAAATGAGCTAGTTATGGCTCATGATGAGGTTCTCATCATACCCCCATGCCTAGCTTTTGCTAGTCCCTTAGCAAAAACTTAAGGTTTCAACCCTTGTTCTAGACCATGAAGTTTTTAATAGTTTTAGATAAGTGCCTTTTTTATTTGAGCATAGATTAGGTTAGAATGCTGACCATAGGCCTAAAAGGTACTCTAGTACCAATCAAGATCCAAATCTGTCTAGCCTTAGCCTCAGTCTTTTAGCAAAGGTTTTTAAGGTCCACAAGAACTAACCTAAGGTTTATTGGACTTCGTGGTTAAAGCACCCGTGCTTGAAATGATTTTAGCCCTGGCTCAGTTCGCAGTGCGTTTTGTAAGAGAGAGATAGAAAGTTTTTCTGTTTGGAGAGTTTTCTCTCTCTTTTTCTTTTTAGTTCTAGCCTAGGATTGGCTTTTCAACACGGTCTGTATTAGATTCCTTGCTCCCATCATCAATCCTCAAGGGTTCCTGGCGATCGATGCTTCGAGATAGCACCGCCCATGGCAACCCCCGGAATCCTGGCTATTGAGATTTCGAGATAATCCCATCCATGGTATTCCGTGGCCGAATCCAGACCCTGGCAATTGACACTTCGAGATAATGCCATCCATGGAATCTGAACCAGCAGAGTGCTTACATGCCCCCAGTAGGATATGTAAATATCCTAAGAGACAAGCACCGAGGAGATGATATTTTGTTACGCATCTTCGAGGGGATTTCCCACCTCTCCGCGCTGGGAACTCGTCCAAATCAACTTGTGTTGATCGGCCGCTCCTATTCTAGGTGATCTTTTCAGATTTTTGCGACGCTTCTGCGTGATTCTGATTTTTACGCTTACTGAACCAGGCTGTGTGTGAGGTTAGGGTGCTTAGGTTACTGAGTCCCGTAAACCAAAAATTAGTTAACGAGGCCGAATACTCCCTAAGCCTTAGACCTAATACTTCAGCTTTTCATTTTCCTCAACCTCTTGAGGAGTGTCCAGATCTTAATGGGTACTAAGAGTCTATTCAAGAATGCCTAAGGTTTGCATTCTTTACTAATCTCATTGTGCACTTTTCTTGAATGAGGTCTAGAACTTTGGTTAATTCCTTAGTTCCTTACTAATGACTATCACTTTTTCTCATAATTTTGTGCTCCTTTTTCATTTTGTTTCTTTTCTCCTTCGCAAAATTTCCTTCTCTTTTCCTCTATTCTTTTTCGAAAAATTTTTTTGATTTTTATGGTGTTTTTGGCATATGTGAATTTTTTGTTTGAAACCTTTTCTTACAAGTTTTGCACTTTCATACCCCCCCATGCCTAAGATTTGCAATGTCCTCATTGTAACCTAGGGGGTCTTAGTTCATTCCTTAAGACAGAAATTTGGATGAGTGGATGGGTCGGGTTGAATTTTTACGGATCATTTCATCCCACTCTTATTCTTATTAAGCTGCTTTGACCTATGTTTGGGCCCTGAATTACCCTGTATGCAGATTATACTGGTAAAATTGCATTTTTACCCCTTATGACTTGTTTTCTTCTCAAACTCAGGATTCTCTGAGTTAAGCCTTTCCTTGAGATATGTAGGAGCTTTTATCCTTTGTATTAGGTCAAAATGAGCTAGTTATGGCTCATGATGAGGTTCTCATCAGGATGGCAGGAGGAGGAGGAGGGTAGAGGGAAGAAGAGGATAAAGGGTAGGAGGAGAGGAGGAAGGGCAAGGGAAACAGCAATAGTAGGAGGAGGCGGGAAAGGAGGAGGACGAAGGGTAGGGGTAGCAGCAGTAGCAGTTGGAGGAGGAGGATGAGGGGGCCAGGGAGGAGGAGGAGGAGGGTGGGGAGGAGGAGGAGGAGGCGGATGCAGCAGCAGTAGGAAGAGGCGAAGGAAGGTGGGGAGGAGGAGGGGGATGCAGCAATAGTAGGAGGAGGAGGGCAGGTGAGGTAGACACATCCATTTAGGTTAAAATGCCTATTATGCAAGTTCCTAGGCTTAGATTTGCAATCCCTATTATAAATTTTGCATAGCATGCATCATTCTGTATTTAGAGTAGTTGTGTATATTTTAGGTTAATTGCATCTTTTTTGTGGTCAGGGGATAAGGAGATTTACTTTGGAGCCTCTGATTGACTATCCAACCATAGGGATCTGATCAGGACGATGATCAGAGTCCAACACCTCTGAAATCACCTTGGTCGGAGTCCCGTAGCACCATATGCAGTCCGAGGAAGGGACTAGGTGACGTAATTTGGAGCTTCAAACGACAAATCCGATCGTGCGGATGGATTCGAGTCGATGATCGCAACCCAACGGCATAAAAATCAACTCAATCCGACCTCAGTAGTAGCCCTTACATTGAAAAGGAGATGGACTGCCCAGATCGCACCACGTGGCACAACCCAGGCCTCCCATGCGCACGCACACGCCATGGCACGTGCATAGCGATGCAGGCGCACGCACGTGCACGGAGGCACGCATGCGCAGTAGCGTAGGCGCGAAGGCAGCGGCAGCAGCATAGCACACGTGCGCACGTGACATGGGGGTGTGGAACGCGCCCCAGTGCAGCGATTGGTGGGCGCATGGGTTGTCTTTAGTGATGTTTGCAGTGGATCTTCAGCGACGTTTATGATCAACACTAAATGTTCTATATATGAATTTGATTCTTTCCTCCACTATAAAAGGACCCCTACCCTCCCATTTTTCTTCATCTCTTCCTTTCTTTCCCTCACCACCTCCAAGGCTCTAGTGAGAGCTTGTCCCAAGCTTGGGATGCTCCTATAGAGTAGAAAACCAAATATTTTCCCTCCTCTCATCCCCCTTCATGGGCCATCTCGTGGTCGTCTTTTCACATCCCTTCGGGAAGAAGGTCCTCGCCGCGATGCCATCCTACCCCGCCCTCCGTCCTCCAGCTCCATCCTTATTCATCTCGATCCTCACCACCTTCCTCTAGGCGATGTTAGAGCGAGTCGTCCTCCAAGCGACCATCAAGGGGGATTTCTCTCACCTATCTCTATCTTTATTTCTTTTGTAGTATAGTTTTCCTACTTTCCTAGTTGTAATAAACATTTGATTATAAAAATACATGATTGTTTCTCTCTCTGTCCCTATCTCTCTCTTTTTATTTTGCAAGTAGATTAGCTAGAATTCATCAACCTGATCTCTTACTTGCTAAAAATACCAAAAAAATTAGAAAAGATAAAAACTACAAAAACAAATAAAAAGAGAAACGTAGATTTTCAAAACCAAATGTTTGCCTCCTCATGTTCGACCCGAGACTCACTTTTTCAAGTTTCGGTTATAAATTTTATCTGATCGACGGATTTTCTCGCAAATTGAACTACAACGATGGGTTTTCCATATCTGAACCTTTTCGCATGTGAATCTGCCATCATCATTTTGGCGCCATTGCCGGGGAGGCAACGCTCTTTGGTTTCTTCGTGTTTTCCCACATTACTTACATATTTTTCTAACCTATCTTTCTTCTTTGATTTATTGTCTTGCAGGAACCTGATCGAGGAGCCGAAGGTGGCAGATTGGAGTGAAGTGCAAGTAGAGACATTTGTAAGTTTTCCCCCACCACCCCCACCCTAGATTTCATTTCACAACACTAGTGACTCAAACCCAAATCAACTTAGGTGCTTTTTATAAACCCTAGGATAGATTTGGTTTGTTTGCCACCTCTACCAATCTAATCCTTGCATATATATATATATATGAAAAACTCTTCTCTTGTGGGATTTGTTGAAAGTGACACACATTAAACACGCACAACTTTTGACTTAAGGCCCATCATTCCACTTTGATCCTACCACTTAGCTGGGATCTGACCTGTGGACCCGGTACACTTCAACTCACTGCACATAAGTGAGTAGAAATCCAAATAGGTTAAACATCTGTGTGCCTTAACTAAGTGGTGCAAAAGGCCAGTTGATTGAGCTGTTTGGGCCGCACCACTGAAGATAAAAGTCATTCATCAATAGCTTGACACTTAGGTTTAATCTTTAGGGCTGAACTAGGCACTCCACGTTACTTTTTGATTTCTAACGGAATATATCATCACCAATGCTTTCAAAACTTGAAGTGTTCTCTTCAACTTGATTGAATACACCTAAGATTAAACCCTAAAAGCTACTAAACAAGGTTACCTAAAAGACACATCATCAAATAGCCTTGTTTGTAAACCCTGGTTGTGTACGCATACATATTTGAATCAATCATTAAGGGCACAACCCATCTAAAGGGCCCATCACATTTCAAGAGTGCAATCACCCCAAGCCTAATTAAAATTGAGTAGATGTTGGCCTTAAGGATTGATTTGCTCTTCGGGGCTTAGACTGAGATTTTTTTCAATTAATCTGCTTCTGCTAGTCCATCTGTTGTCTAGCTAGGGTAGTAGAATCAAACAACCGTGGCTGGGGGGTACACTAGGAATCGGAGGCGCAAGCCAAAGGAAGAACCTTCACCCAAGCCCCTCCTAACTTGTTGGATTGATCGGATAAACGTAGACCAAATCAGTTATAATCTCAAGACGGATCCTGGGAGTCTGTAGGTCTTTAGGCTAACCCACCTAAGGACAGGGTTGATTGCTTGTACTACAGGACTCCTTTATTTCTTCTGATTTCCCCTTCTATTCGACCATGTATCCTTCCACATCCTACACTCATTTCCCATCCTACCCTCCTACCACCACTTATACCTAAGATGATTACTATCCCGACTCAACTCATAATTACCCATCCATTAGCCGGGATAACTTTGATTAATGATATGAATCCGAACCTCAGTGTCTAGGGTCTAACTGATTAGCCCATATTTGTGGGCTATTTAAGTATTTAAATGTCTAGGCATTAAGTTAATTTTAACATTTAGATAACATACATTAGGATGAAAATAAATTAATTCATATTTTTAGCCTAATTGCATAATTCATTCATTGCATGCATTTAGAATTAACTTAGAATTGCATGCATTTGATTAGTTAATCAATTAGGTGAATTACTTGCATTATTTTAATTTAACATAGAAGTTAAGGGTTTATACATAAATAACCATAATATTTTATATTTTCTTAATCTCTTCCTCCACAGGTAACGGCTACTTCTCCTTGCGCAACCGTTCACGCACAGCTTCAAGCATTCATTGGCCATGAAGCATCTGAGCCTGCCTCTTTGGGTTTCAAATTCAATTACAAAGGGAGGAGGAGACGACCATGAAAGGGGAGACACGACCCCACTCCACCATCGTGTGCTCCATTCCACCACCGTGGTCTCCAAGGTCGAGCTCCACCACACCGTGGGCCGGCGAGGTGATAGCTCGTCGTGCCAAGCCAGTGGACTCGTGCCAACACCATAAGCGTGTATCCCTGATGGCCACGCTTCCATCACCGTGCCTCACCAGAATCAACATCACCATCCTCACCGCCATCACCAGCAACCACCACCGCAGCCGTCGCAACTCCATGCCTTGCATCTTCATCTCCCCCGTCAGTTAAGACATCTGGGAAGTTTCCCGGACGTCTGAAGCTTGGCCCCATATCTTCTTCTTCTTTCTACTTCTTCCTCTCTTTTCTCTTCACCTTGAAAACAAACCCAACAACATGCCATCCCCATGTGTAGCAGCAGCTACCTCCAACTCCACGCAGCGCACGACCATCCAGGTCGCCACTCCACGCACTCCACATGCGGCTACAGCGTGCACAGACCAGCAGTGCACCATCGCCGCACCTACGTGCGTTGAGAGCATGCCTCCACCACGCGCAGGCACGCGACGCCCTTAACGTTGCGCTCCCTAGCCATTCCCACAGCAACACACAAGTAGTGCCCCCGCAACTGTGGTCCCCTTCAACTGCGTGCCCTTACACGACTGCATTCCTTGCAGCACACTATCACTGCACTCCCAGCACCTACCCGAGCCGCCTCCTCACACACTATGCGCGCCTCCTCATTGCCATCCTCACCATCTTTGTGCACCTCCACCACGCTCGCAGCAGCACGCGTCCTCCAGCAGTGCCACACTCCGCGCGCGTGTAGTCCAGCGTGTGGGCCCCCTCGCCAGCAGCCCACCGCACGCTACCTCCGCCAAGCCCATCCACTCCCCTTACCAGGAGCCTTCCCACGCTCCATGCACGGCCAGCAGCCACCGGAACCCACCTCCACCGTAGCTCCGTCAGACCACCTCAGGGCGCCTTGCACTTCACCGCAACTGCCATCACGGAGCCCTCAGTCTAGAGATCCTCCTCCGAGCTTCACACCTCCGGCCATTCCCTCTTCATCGCGCACGGACAAGGGGAAGAATTTCCCCTATTTTGCTATAGTAAAGCTACTATTAATATTTACATTCAATGCCATTGTGAACTTTTATTACTATTTTATTAAGCTGCATTGCAAAATATATCCTTTAGTTATGCAAAATTGCTATTTCAGCATGAGCACTTATTATTTACCTAATCTGATTGTGATTTTGATTCGATTTCTTGACTAAATTAATAGTGAACATCGATTTTTGACCCTTACGAGTTTGGATAGGCCATTACCTCCCTATGGACACGACCTACTCTTAATTGAGTGGTTATATTAATTGTTGATTAGTCAATTTTTCCACCACATAGAACTACAAATGATGTGTCATTTTATGTGACAAATGACTTTAAAAGCGAAGAATCGAATCGTCACTAACCCGGGACAACAAGGCTATGATTACTATCCTTCTTAGAGCTACAATGATTATAGATCTCCACCCTTTGATGATCAACCTAACCAGATCTACAACCATGAAGGATATGCTGATTATAACACTTACCCTCCCCAGTATTCTACTGAATATAGGTCACCACCATTCTTTGAATAAACTAAAATGACCTACTATCAAGGAGGAACCCGAGAACCTCGATATCTTGACTCTCCTAGATTTAACTCAAACCCACCCAAACCTGAACAGAACCATTCGGTTCAGGTGAACCCGATCCAAGATAGGGTGTTGGCTAACTTGAGGAACACCATACAATCTTTAGAGCCCAGCCAACACCATGCACTGAAGCATTGGAGCTTATGATAAAAATGATTGATGAGCTGAATAGCTCTTTATTGGATTTGCTCCAAAATGTTAGGGATAGGGGCCTGGGTGAGTTTCTTCTTGGGAGGTTGAGGATGAATTTGGTGGTTGCCCTAGTCCACTCTTGGGTTGATTCTTAAGATGAACCCCCTTCAGGAGAGCCAATGTATGAACCTACTCAGGCGCCTGTCGGGGGGATACATGTTCTAAAACTGGGGATGACCAGGTTAGGCTAGAGCAACCCATTGAGGATGAACCGATTGCTTCACCCGAGATCCCCGAGCCAGGGAAAAATGAAAAATATCTCTCCATGGACCATGAAATGACATATGATTTTGAGTCATATATATATGAGGATCAAGAATTCTTTGACTCTGAGGGTGAAGAATCTTTAGGTGAAGTCTCACTTGAGCTTAAGGAAGAGGATTTTAGTGAGACAAACGTGCTTGATGAGCATGATGAATCTTTTGATAGCCTGATTATTGAAGATTATGACCATGTTTAGGCTAACTTGGATGATCCGAATCCTGATGATTCAATCAGTCGCCCCACTGCTCAACCACAACCTGAAGAGCTAAATTATGATATTTTTCGGATCACCAGGCCCAAGTCAATCCTGATTCAACCACAATTGTTGGACTTGGGTATTTTGGATGGGGTGTACAATGATCTGGAGGTCCAAGAAACCTTGATCTTCGAGGATAGGAAGTTGGAAATAAAAATCTGGGAAGCTATTTCTGAGGTAACTATGATTTTGGATCCAAGGGTAACTATTGACCTAAAACCACTTACTTTCCACTTAAACCCTTATGATATCTTTCATGTGTAACCCAATCTCGGAATAATTGACTATCTTCCTAAGCTGAACTTTAAGTGGACACCCAAGTTGTGTGAATAAGATCTACCCATATGCGCCACTTTAGTCTTGGGTTGCACACCACCAAACTGCAGGCCCATCCATGCAAGCACAATAATCTCCGATTCTGGGTGATTTTCATCCAGAACTTGAGAACCACTCGACCTTGTGGCATGGGTCTACACCATAATCTGATCCACATCTTTGGGCATCTTCTGCTGGCAGGTCTGACGATTAATCTTTTGATTTTGATTCTGACTCGCACTTTTGAATTCTCCATTTATTTCTTTTATGTATTTTATGCCTAGATAAAGCATTAAACTTAGCACGTGTGTATACTCTCTTCTCTCTGCGGAGCTGACTGGATTTGCATGAAATTCAGGTAATATTCTGTTTACTCTGCCCTTTTCATTTATTTATTTTTACAATGAGGACATTGCATCATTTAGGCATGGGGGGGTGGATAATTAATTCCTGAAATCATTTCGTTAGCTCTGTAGAATTCCTTTTATTTTCTTTAAAAAAAATTTGAAAATTCAAAAAGATAAAAAAAAGAGAAAAAAATAGAATTAGGAGAAGAGAACTTAGGATTTTGGAAGTTATTAACTTTAGGAAACAGTACTTTAAGACCTAAACACTTAGACTCTTCAGGTCTTCGGGCTTAATTAGCCTGGGTGTCCATCGAATGTGGACTTAGTCTTGAGTTCTTGCTAAGTAATTCTATTTCAATTTGGTCAATAAATTAAGGTGATAAGTATACGACTTATCAACCTACCCTCTGATTTAAGGGGACTTTAAGCCTAAGCATCTACACATTGTTTGCATTAACCCACTTTTCGACAGCTTCATCGAAAATTGGGTAGCTAATGAACCATTTAGGGTGGTATGGCTAGCAAGTTGTCAGTGGTAATAGCTCATCGACCGGTTGTGCAAAGCCCAACCGTACAACCATTCTCTTCCTGCTGCCTTTAGGAAAATCTTAGATCAGGGAAGCCACCTACTTAGAAAAAAAAAAGAAAAAAAAGAAATACTTAGAATAAAAAATAGAAACGGGAGAAAAAATAAAAAAATAATCATAAAATCACACTTCACCACACAAGTACGGCTGGCAGGTTGCCGTGGGTAATAGCCCACTGGCCGATTATCTAGAGCCCAGCTCACAAAAATGCACAAATAATTCCCAAAACACATAAGGAAGAAGTGGGGAAGTAGAATAAATTGGGGAGATATACACTGGGTTCGCCCTTGTGTTTATCCCATAAAAAATAAAGTAGGGAGGAAGCTATCATTCGAAAAGATAAACCTTTAGGCAGAAACTCTTAAGATCACCTAGGGTCATAGAAACCTGAAGTCCATTTTAACAGTCGCCTAGTGAGTCTATCACCCTTTCACAAGATGCTTAGCACTTAAAGTCCTTTTCGAGTCTTGGGCGTGTCAGGTAGCCATAAAAAGTTATCCCAAAATTCTCAAAACTCCAAAAGTCCAAAAAAATTAGAAAAGAAAAAAAACAAAAAAATGTATCTTCCCTTTTCAAATAAGGCAATGACTTGGGTGGTCTGCATTCTGGTAGACACCCGGGTACTATTGAGCTTTCATAGTTTAGGACCTTAGTTGAAATTTTCTTTTGTTAATAAACGACTTAGGCCTAAGCGATCGAGTCCAAATTCTGCTTTTTATACATAGCATGTAGTTTAACTTTGCTAGGGACTAGCAAAAGATAGGTAAGGGGGTATGATGTAGACACATCCATTTAGGTTAAAATACCTATTTATGCATGTTCCTAGGCTTAAATTTACATTCCATATTATAAATAATGCATAGCATGCATCATTCTACATTTAAAGTAGCTGTGTATATTTTAGGTTAATCGCATCCTTTCTGTGGTCAAGAGCGAAGGAGATTTATTCCAGAGCCTCAGATTGACAATCCGACCGTATGGATATGATCAGGACGATGATCGGAGTCCAACGCCTCTGAAATCACCTTCATCGGAGTCCTGTATCACCATATGCAGTCCAAGCAAGATCAATGGCCAATGGACTAGGTGACATAATTCGAAGCTTGAAATGACAAACCTGACTGCGTAGATGGATTCAGGTAAACAATCGTAGCCCAACGGCATGAAAATCGACTTAATACGACCACTGTAGCAGCCCCTACAAGGAAAAGAAGATGGATGACCCAGATCGCGCCACGTGGCGCAACCCAAGCCGCTCATGCACATGCATGCGCCACCGCACATACACAATAGCGAGGGTGCGCATGGGCGCGTCTGGAGACAGCGGCAGCAGCGTAGCACGTGTGCGCACGCGACATGGGTGCATAGGGTGCACGCTAGTGCACCGATTGGTGGGCGCATGGGCTGTCTTCAGCAACGTTTATGACCGTCACTAAATGTCCTGTATACGAATTTGGTTCTTTCCTCCACTATAAGAGGACCCCTACCCCTTGCATTTTTCTTCATCTCTTCCTTTCTTCCTCTCACCACCTCCAAGGCTCTAGAGAAAGCTTGTCCTAATCCCGGGATGCTCCTTTAGAGTAGAAAATCAAATATTTTCCCTCCTCTCATCCCCCTTCGTGGAGCATCCCATGGTCATCTTCTCACCTCCTTCGGGAAGAAGATCCTCGCCGCGATGCCATCCTGCCCCGCCCTCCGTCCTCCAGCTCCATCCTCGTTCATCCCGCTCCTCACCACCTTCCTCCAGGCGACGTTAGAGCGAGTCATCTTCCAAGCGACCGTCAAGGGGGATTTCTCTCTCCTATATCTATCTTTATTGCTTTTATAGTATGGTTTTCTTGCTTTCCTAGTTGTAATAAACATTTGATTATAAAAATACATGATTGTTTCACTCTCTGTCTCTGTCTCTCTCTCTATTTTGCAAATAGATTAGCAAGAATTCATCAACCTGATCTCTTGCTTGCTAAAAATATCAAAAAAATTAGAAAAGATAAAAACTACAAAAACAAATAAAATGCGAAACGTAGATTTTCAAAACGAAACGTCTGCCTCCTCATGTTCGACCCAGGACTCACTTTTTTGAGTTTCAGTTATAAATTTTATCTAATCGAAGGATTTTCTCACAAATCGAACTACGACGACAGGTTTTCCAAATCTGAACCTTTCCGTGTGCAAATCTACCGTCATCAGTAGGGAGGAGGAGGAGAGGGGGTGATGTCAAAAAATGCAATGATATAATTTATTCGTTGTAATATGCGCTTACGACATCAATTTTAAAAAGAATATTAGATAGTGAGTCCAAGTGTCGGTTTTAAGGAGGTGAGAATTCAAATCCTTTTTGTCGCTTAGTTCTAGTGCAACATGATGCTTTATTTGCTTACGTAGAAAGTAGAAAGAGAGAGTGAGTGAATGTAGGGTTAGAAATTCGAAGTAATAGTGGTTGCTAGTTACACATGAAAATATGACAAGCTATGTATTTGAACGAAGAGAATGTAAGAAAATATTAGTAGAGACTACTCTAGAATGAAAGGAGGCATGAATTAAGATGAGAGATACTATTTTGTTGAATATTGAAAATTGTCTTACAATTGCAATCAACAGAACTAGAGAAATGCTTAAAGGAAAATAAACTACAAGCTGAAGAAAACTATAAATTAAGTGCAAAAAGTAGAGTGTCGAGGTAGCCACGACAGTGGAGAGGCTTCCATTGGTTGCTCGGGGACTCCGAGAACTTGCTTTGAAACTCTAAAAGGAGAAGGAATGCTTGGAGGAGGTATGTGTTGCAATGGGGGAATTAAGGGCCTTTTTTAAGTGAAGAAAGGGCCTTGAATTGGGTATGACCACCCTTGGATCATGCCTAGACTAGACATCACACGCTAAATTGATGCCTAACCTGCCGGTCATGATGAATCGATCTTTCACAGCTCACGCACGCTGCCATTGCTTCACGATAACTGTCGATGCTTGCATCCAACAACCGCGGCCATTCCTTGATCACTCTCTTCAACGTGCGTACAATCGTGATTCTCACAATCGCGATCATACAATTGGCCACATGGCCATGTGGACGGTCTAATTTCACTAATTGTGCACACACGAAGGATAGCAACATGGCCCTTATCACGGCTGTTGATGCTCAATCATGCGGCAGAATTTAATCCACGCACGCCTGTAGATTGTAGGTAGATCGCGCGTTGAGCGCTTGAGGGATGCAACACCTTGCCATCGTACTATGCTAAGTAGGAGATGATCTTAGCCATTGACGCTTGATCGGAGGGTCATGGTGAGGTGCAGGAGTGGCATGACGTGGATTGCGCAATAAGGATCAAACAATCAAGATCAGTCACACCCGTGCGATGAAGAGGATTGATGACTCTGCAATTATTAATGTGAACAACATCAATTAGAGTCAATTTCGAGGGTACTTATGCGATAATTACATATTATAATGGACTTGGGAGCATTGCATGCATATTGCATGATATTTACATTTTAATCGCATAGAATCAATGTTTAATGACCATGTGCACAAGTCCATTTTAAAACGGGTCTCAGATGAGTGATCGAACTAAACAGATGGATCCAGATCGACAAACGGAATCCAATGGACTCAAAATCACTTCAATCCGACCTCCATAGCTCCCACAACAAGCCTAAGAAACATTAATGGCTAGGGGCAATGCGACATCCTTATAGGCTTCGGATCAAAAATCTGACCATAGGGATGGATCCGGAGCAACGATCGCAGTCCACGAGCTTGAGAATAACCGCAATCCGAGCATTGTGGCACCCTCTGCAAGAGAAAGAAGATGGATGGCCCAGATGGCACCACGTGGCGCCATCTAGGCCACCCAACACTGACCAGCATCCACCAACACACCCTTCATCAATGCATCATCCATTCCCAACCGTTGGATCTTGATCCAACGGTTGAGAAGCTGTCTCCACCACATGCCCTTAGCCTCTCCTCTCAACAATCTCACAGACGTGGTGCATTGGTCTTGAGAGGCAATCTCAAGAGAGGGGTGCAGGTTCGAATCTCAGTGACCCCTTTCAATTAACAATTGAAGCGATAGCGTAGCAACACACGTGCGTGCATGGGGAGCAGCAGGCATGTTACAACGCATGCCAGCGCATGCGCATGCAGTAAAGTGTGGGGAGCACGGGCACGTGAGGCACGCGCCAGCAAGGGCGCGAGCGGTGGGGGTGCACCTTCAAAGACAGCTGCAGGGGTCTTTGTTGACGCTTGTAGCTATCACTAAAGACCAATGATGAATTTGAGCCATTTCCTCAACTATAAAAAGGGCCCTACCCCTCCCATTTGCACTAAGCTTCCACCCATGAGATACCACCACCTTCTAGAGTTCCAAGCAAGGTCCCAAAGCTGTCGAGCCGCCAACGGAAGCCCCTCCATCACCATGGTTGTCTCAATGCATTCTTCTTCCTTATCTTAGTGTTATTTTATTTTGTAGTGTAGTTCATGTCGTGATTTTGTTAAAGCATTGATATAGACACATCTATTTAGGTTAAAATGTCTATTTACGCATGTTCCTAAGCTTAGATTTGCATTTCATGTTATAAATATTGCATAGCATGCATCATTCTGCATTTAGACGAGTTGTATATAATTTAGGTTAATTTCATCCTTTTTGTGGTCAGGAGAGAAGGATATTTCTTTTGGAGCATCAAATTGATGATCTGACCATACGGATTTGATCAAGACGATGATCAGAGTCCAACGCCTCCAAAATCGCCTCAATCGGAGTCCCGTAGCACCATATGCAATCCAAGGAAGATCAATGGCTCTTTTATGCAATCCATATGCAATCCAAAGATCAAACTTTAGGAGCTAAGTGAGCTACTAGCTTTAGACCTTTAGGGTCCTTTGTGTACTTAAAAACTTAAGTAAGAGTTAAGTTGCGGACCATTCCTCAAGAGGTTGAGGAAGGAAAGCTAGGGATTGAGTTAAAAGGTTGGGATAGTACCTGGAGTCTTGTTCTACCTTTTGGTTTACGGGTCCTTGTAACCCAAGCATCCAAATTTCACACACTTGGTCTGGTGTAATTAAGCAATCAACTTAATTCCTTTCTTAAAAAGATTTGGTTCTCTTAGTTTTGACTTAGGAGAGGCTTTAAAACACAATTTGATTGGAAGAGTTCCTGCTGCAAGAGAGGTGGAGTATATACTCACCTTGAGGATGCGATGATAACATATTACCTCCTCGGTGCTTGTCTCTTAGGGTATTCATCCTACTGGGGGCATGTAAGTGCATTGTGCTATTCAGGTACCATGGGCAGCCCTATCTAGAAGTGCCGATTGCCACAGGCCTGAATTCGCTTTAGAAATCCATGGGCGATACTATCTCAAAGTGTCGATTGCCAGGAGTTCTTGGGGTCGCTATGGGCGGTGCTATCTCGAAGTATCGAAAGCCAGGCACCCTTCGAGGTACGGTGATGGGGACAATGAATCCGACATAGACCGTGTTGATAGCTGATCCAAAGTTAGACTTAGTGGAATCAAAAAAAAAAAAATTTATAAATATTATTCAAAAAAAAATCCTTTTTCCTTTAACTCAAATAACTCAGATCAACGCACATGCACGGATGCTTTAATCTCAGGGAGCAATAAACCTTAGCGTAGAGTTAGAAATCAGGGAAACTTGTACCTGCAACTTGTCTTTAGTCGACCTAGTCTATAACTTAACAACTACTTGGGAACCTTAGGTCTAAAGTCTGAACTTAATATGTTTCTAAAGGAAGACCGATTGGGTTGGCTAGTCTACTTGGAGTGCTAGGTTTTGCTTCATTTTACTAGGGACTAGCAAAAACTAGGCATGAGGGTATTTGATTAGCCCATATTTGTGGGCTATTTAAGTATTTAAGTGCCTAGACATTAAGTTAATTCTAACATTTATTTAGCATAAATTAGGATGTAAATATATTAATTCATATTTCTGATTTAATTACATAATTCATGCATTGCATTCGTATTTAAATGCATTTAGAATTAACTTAGAATTGCATTCATTTAATTAGTTAACCAATTAGGTGCATTGCATGCATTATTTTAAGTTAACATAAAAGTTAAGGGTTTATATATAAATAACCATATATTTTATTATTATTTTATTCTTCTTCTGTGAGCAACAGTTGCATTTCTTCCTCCAGTTGCCACATTGAAGATCCTAATCAAGGTGTAGCGCCAAAAGTGGATCTGGTCTCCTTGACTGGGATAAGGAAGAGAGGGAGGCTGCCATGCTCCGGAGGCCACCATCCCCGACCCACCACTATGCAGAGAGTTGACCTCTCGTCCGCTCCACCACCACCGGCCTCAACCGTGGCGACGAGTCTCCACCACCGTGGTCCTGTGGCGTGACAGGCCACACTGCCATCTGGAGCTCGTTTGCATTACTGTGAGCACCTCAGCATGCACCACCCTCACCGCCATCACCAACATCAACCACCGCAGCTGTCGCAACTTCACACCCATGTCCGTTAAGACATCTGGGAATGTTCCCAGACGTCTAAAACTCCTACAACACCACCTCCACCTTTTCCCCATCCTCTGTTTTTCCTCCACTCCACCAAAAGGAACACAAAAACCATGCCACTTCCATGCGCAGCTCTCAGCTGCTACACACATCTGCCTGCTCCCCACCGCTGCCACCTTCAGCCCTACTAAGTGCCACTGCGTGTCCATCCTCCAGTGCATCCATCCTCAAGTGCACACGCCAACACCACGCGCCATCTGCTCGCGCGCACGCCAGCTGCTCACTACAACCCCCCAGCAACCCCCGCTCCATCAGACCATGTCCGCGCCTCCTCGCCTCCACCAGAACCTCTAGCAGCGCTTGCAACCCACCGTGCTCTCTCACATCACCTCCAACGCACATGCAAACACCGCACGCCATCTGCCCGTGAGTGCCTTCACCTTCAGTGCACCCACACCCGCGCGCCAGTAGCCCACCACTCTAGCGCCTCCCTGCAACACCCGCCCGACGTTAACAGATCCACCACGCATGCCTCCGCACGCCTGCAAAGTGCCCATGCGCCCATGCGCCTGCACCGCGTGTGTCTGTAGCACTTGCAGCACCCCCAGCACCTGCGCGTGCTGCTGTCCTTGCGCTTGCAACACGCATGGCAGCAGCAGGCTTCTCCATCGCCGCCACTCCTCTCCTCCAGCAAGCCATCTCCGGCCATCTCATGATGCATCGCTGCCACCACCGCGAAGGCCTCGCTTCAGCCGACCTCTTGTAGGAGTAGCTCCTCGATCGAGCCTCTCTCCCGATCGCGAGGAGGAGAGAGGTAGAATCCTCTGCTTTTGGTCTAATTAGTAATTACATTTCATGCCATTGCTAGGAAAAGGAATTTTGATTTATGATTATTTTATTATGGTGAAATTACGACTTCATACTCAAGCTTTCTTACAATTGCATGGCTTTTGTGATTAACATTGTTTGACATTGGTTTTGGATTAAGATGTGCATAAATTTTCTCTCATGCATGTCAATTGGAAATTACATAAATTCATCACATATTTATTGAATATTTCAGTGAGGAAAAATTGCACATCTACCCTTACATTTTCGAGTTATTGTGCATCTTCTTTCCATCGCATTTCATGTCAGATTTGACTATGGATTTCGCACTAGATTGAACGAATATGAAATAATCGAGATTTTATTGCGACATTGCCTCCCTATGGACACAACCCGCTCTTAATTGAGTGGTTATATTAATTGCTGATTAGTCGATTTTTCCACCACATAGAACTACAAACGACGCATCATTTTATGTGACAAACGACTTTAAAAGCGAAGAATCGACTCGTCACTACCCACATAAGGATAGGTTTGGTTGATTGTACTATAGGGCACCTTTCTCTGTTCTGTTTTCCCTCCTACTCCACAATGTATCCTTCCACTTCTTACACGCATTTCCCATCCTATCCTCCTACCACCACTTATCCCCAAGATGATTACTATTTCGACTTGACTTGTAATTAGCCATCCACTAGCCGAGATGACTTTGATTGGGGATACGAATCCGGACCTCAATGTCCAAGGCCTAACCCTAGATAGAAAGACTACGTTTGCTATCCTTCCCAAACCTACAATGATTATGGGTCTCCATCCTTCGATGACCAAACCAACACGATATGTAGTCAGCAAGGATATAATGATTATAACACCTGCCCTCCCCAGTATTCCACTGCATATAGGTTGCCATCATCCTTTGAACAACCTAAAATGAGCTACTTTCATGGAGGGACCTGAGAACCTCGACATCTTGACTCCCCTAGATTTAACCCAAACCCACCCAAACCTGAATCGAACCAGTCAGTTCAGGTGAACCAGATCCAGGATAAGGTGTTGGCTAATTTGAGGAACACTATATAATCTTTAGAAGCTCAGCCAACACCATGCACTGAAGCACTAGAGCCTATGATCAAAATGATTGATGTAATCAATAGTTCTTTATTGGATTTACTCCAAAGTGTTAGGGATATGGACCTGGGTGAGTTTCTTCTTGGGAAATTATTGAGGTTGAGGATGAGAATTGTGGTTGCCCTAGTCAAATCTTGGGATGATTCTAAAGATGAACCCCCTTCAGGAGAGCTAATGTCTGAACTTGCTCAGGCGCCTATCGGGGGGGATACATTTTCTAGGACCAGGGATGACCAGGTTGGGCTAGAGCAACCCATTGAGGATGAACCGATTGATTCACCTGAGATCCCCAAGACAAGGAGGGAGGAAAAATATGTCTCTTTGAACCAGGAAATGACAATCGATTTTGAGACATATATAAATGAGGATCATGGATTCTTTGATTCTGAGGGTGAAGAATCTCATAGTGAAGTCTCACTTGAGAGTAAGGAAGATGATTTTAGTGAGACAAACGAGCTTAAGGAATCTGACAAACCGTTTCATAGCTTAATTATTGAAGATTTGGATTCGGTTGGGGCTAACTTGGAGGATTCGAATCCTCATTTACTAGAAGATTCAATGAATAGCCCCATTCGTTAACCACACCCTAAAGAGATTGATTTTGATTTGGAAATCATTGTACCCAAGTCAATTCTGAGTCAGCCATGATTTTTGGACTTGGGTAAATCTTATGGGGTGAATGGTATGCTAGAGGTCCCGGAACCTGAGCACTTGATGCTGGAGGATAGGAATGTTGAAATGAAAATTTGAGAGGGTAATTTTGAGGGAAAAACAAGTTTGGATCTAAGGGTTCCTATTGACCTAAAACCACCTACTTTCTACCAGGACCCTTATGATATCTTTCACGTGCTACCCAAGCTCGAAATAACTGATTATTTTTCTAATCTAGATGTTAAGTGGACAACCTCACCTATTGAATCATCTTTACCCGTTGTCCGACACTTTGGTCTTGGGTTGCACACCACTAAACTGCAGGCCCGACCCCGTAAACACAACAACCTTCAGTTCTGGGTGATTTTCATCTAGAACCTAAGAACCACTCGACCATGGGGCTTGGGTCTGCATCATAATCTGGTCCACGTCTGTGGACATCTTCTGTTGGCAGGTCTGAGAATCAGTATTTTTATTTTGATTCTGACTCGCACTTGTGAATTCTCAATTTCTTCCTTGCATGTATTTTATGCCTAGCTGAAGGCATTAAATTTAGCACGTGTTTATATTTCACGTTCTTTGTGGAGCTGACCGGATTCCTCATGTTGTTCAAGTGATATTCTATTTACTTAGCCCTTTTCATGTCTTTATTTTTACAATGAGGACATTGCATCATTTAGGCATGGGGGGGTGGATACTTAACCCTGAAATCATTTCGTTAACTCCACAGAATTTCTTTCAGTTTCTTTAAAAAAAATTGAAAATTTAAAAAGATAAAACAAAAAGAAGAATTAGGAGAAGAGAACTTAGGCATTTAGAAGTTATTAACTTTAGGAAATAACATGAGAAGACCTAAACACTTAGACTCTTCAGGTCCTCGAGCTTAACTAGCCCAGGTGTCCACTCGAATGTGGACTTAGTCTCGAGTCCTCGCCAATTCAAATTCATTTTTAATTTGGCTAATAAATTGGGATGATAACTATGCGACTTATCAACCCACCCTCTGATTTGGGGGGACTTTAAGCCTGAGCATCTACACACATTTTTTTGCACTGACTCACTTTTCGACAGTTTCTTTGGAAATTGGGTAGCTAATGAACTATCTAGGGTGGTATGGCTGGCAAGTTATCGATGGTAACAGCTCATCAGCTGGTTGTACAGAGCCTAATCACAAGACTATTTTCATTGTACTACCTTTAGGTAAATCTTAGATCAAGGAAGCCACCTACTTAAAAAAAATAAAATAAACAAACAAAAAGAAAAAGAAAAAAATAGAAAAAGGAGAAAAAAAATAAAAAATAAATGAAACCACACTTCACCGCACGAGTATGGCTAGCAAGTTACCGTGGGTAACAGCCCATTGGTTGGTTGTCCAGAACCCAGCTCACAAAAAAATGCACAATAATTCCCAAAACACTTAGGAAAGAAGCAAGGAAGTAAAATAAATCGGGGAGATATACACTGGGATCGCCCTTGTGTTGACCCCATAAATAAAAGTAGGGAGAAAGCTACTAGTCAAAAAGATAAACCTCTAGCCAAGGTCACCTAGGGTCATAGAAACTCGAAGTCGGTTTTAACGACCGCCTAGTGAGTATTTTACTATTTTCACAAGATGCTTAGCACTTATAGTCCTTCACGAGTCTTGGGTTGGTCGGGTAGCCGTAGAAAGTTATTCTGGAACTCTCAAACTCTAAAACTACAAAAAAATTAGAAAGAAGAAAAATAAAAAAAAATGTATATTTCCTTTTCAAATAAGGTGAGGACTTGGGTGACCTACATTCTGGCAGGCACCTAGGTACTGTTGAGTTTTCATTATTTGGGACCTTAGTTGAAATTTTATACTGTTAATAAATGACTTAGGCCTAAGTGATCTAATCCTGATTTGATTTTATACATAGCATGCAGTTTAATTATGCCAAGGACTAGTAAAAGATAGGCATGGGGGTATGATACACACACATCTATTTAGGTTAAAATGTCTATTTATGCATGTTCCTAAGCTTTGATTTGCATTTCATGTTATAAAAATTGCATAGCATGCATCATTCTGCATTTAGACTAGTTGTATATAATATAGGTTTTTTTTTTTTTTGAAGTAGTGAGGATTGCTATCATGAACCGATAGCAATCCGGAGGGCAGTATATTTCCTATCAAAAAAGTATTACAAAGTAGATTCCAAACTATGTATGAGAGACCAGCACTCCTTTACAATATTCTCACATCTCACCGGTCTCTCCTGAAAGAGTTTGTCATTACGCACCCTCCACACACACCACAAAGTAGCTGCCATAGCCCCTAATGGCCGGCCAGGAGTGATGAACCTCTGCCATAGAGAGTCCCAGGAGGGGAGAGGTTCCAAACAAACCATCCTCCAGATCTTGTCGGTGACCAAACATGACGAGAAAATGTGTGCTGCCTTGTCAGAGAACAAGCCACACAGAGGGCAGGCATTCAAGGTAGTCCCCATCCTTCTGTGCCTTAGATCACCAGTGATCAAACCTTCCCATCTGCAAAGCCACAAGAATATCTGAACCTTCAAAGGGATTTTCAAGAGCCAAATCTTTCTGTCAACAAGATCACAATCCACCACATTATTAGATCTAATAATTTTTTCATACGCATGCTACACTAAGAAGATACCCTGCCATCCGTATGTATCCGTCACATTCCTCGTCAGCTGCACCTGCTGCAGACCAGCCAGCAGATTCTGCCTCTCCTCCCACAGCCGAGTGCCAGCCCTGCATTGTTGCAGCTCTTCCAGCCACCAGCAGTCTTCAGCATCAGACCACAAGCTACTGGCTGTGGCTTCCTTGTCTGTAGCAGCCGCATAAGCTCTCGGGTAGGCCTCTTTCAGTATCCCCAAGTCAGACCATCGTTCATTCCACAAGCTGAAATTTCTGCCATCTCCGAGCCTAAGCTACAGCAGATGCCAATAACTGCTGATTACACTGATCACTGAATGCCAGAAAGGAGAAGGTTTCTTTGGCTGCAACCTTTGCAGACTGCTATTTGATCCCCCATAGCTGTCCCTGACCAAATCAGCCATCAGCCCCTCCTTGCAGTCCAAGGTCCTGATGGCCCATTTGATCAATAAAGCCCATTGAAATCTTTGAGTGCTTTAATTCCCATACCACCAATTTCTTTTGGTTTGCAGATCTTGCTCCAGCTAATGGGCTTCATGAAACCGCCTTCATGACCTGCTCCTTTCCAGAAGAATCTCTTCCTCATAGCATCCAATCTCTTCCAGATACACTTTGGAGCCCTGAATATGCTAAAATAGAAGACTGGTATGGTTGTAATGACCGAATTCAGAAGGATCAATCTGCCACCCTTAGACAGAAATTTACTACTCCATCCTTTCAGTTTTCCATCAACCATATCAAACAAGACATTCCAATCAGATTTTTTCAATTTTGCTGCCCTCAATGGTAATCCTAAGTACTTCAGTGGCAGCTTAGCTCGAGGTGACCCCAGTGTACCCTCCACTTCCAGTTGCTCCTGCTCACTCATGCCAAAATAGATCAATACAGATTTCTCCTTGTTCAAACATAAGCCTGAAATATCACCAAATATCTTCACCAATAACCCCAGAGCATGTGTCGCAGGCTTGGATCCTTCAACAAAGAAAACAGTGTCATCTGCATACTGTAAAATGGGGGCCAGAGTTCTCCTGTTAGATAATGAATATCCTTTAATTATGCCCACCTCTGCTAGTTTGCAAGCATACCTTGCAAGCCCATCCATCGCAAGGTTAAAAATCAACGGAGCAATGGGACATCCTTGTTTAACCCCATGCTGAGGCTGGATCCATACTCCACAAGGCTTCCCATTAATCAGTGGAGAGAAGGAAGCGGTAGTGACACACCTTTTCATCCATTGGATCCATAAAGGGGGAAAGCCTCTCCTAAAAACCTCCCAGAGATACGGCCAAGAGATTGAATCATACGCCTTCTGGAAATCAACCTTCCACAAAAATGCCTTGCATTTTCTTCTATGCCATCCACTGACCATTTCCTGAGCCAAGATAAAGGATTCCTGAAGTGATCTGTTAGGTAGGAAGGCAGCTTGTATTGGATGGATCAGGTCCTGTAGAACATTTCTCAGCCTATTAGCCAAAATCTTACTGATTACAAGATAGATGGAATTAGATAGGGAGATCAGCCTAAAGTCTGAGAATTTTTCTGCTCCCATTGATTTAGGCAGGAGGAAGAGATATGACTTATTAATCCTCTCAAACCCAGCGTTTCCCACCTCAAATTCTTTGATAACATCCATCACTTCCTTGCCCACCACACTCCACATCTCTCTGTAAAAGAAAACTTGTATTCCATCAGGGCCCGGGAAGCCTTCCATATTCAAATCCTTGATTGCCTGTAGTGTCTCTTGTTCAGTGATAAGTGCAGTCAGTTGTGCAGCCTAATCACTCATCACACTAGGACCACCACAAACCTGCCATCCTCCATTTCCCCCTCTTAGCTGCCCAAGATGCCTCTCTGTAAACTTTAGCAGCTTCAGATTTAATCTCCTGAATGGAGGTAACCCTCTGCCCATCCCAGAGAATAGAGGAAATAAAGTTAACACATCTCCAAGAGCTAGCCACAAGGTGGAAAATTTTCGTATTTGCATCTCCCTCCTTAAGCCATAATTGTCTTGATCTCTCCCTCCAATCTATTTCTTGTTTTAGATCTTCATCTAGTATCACACCCTGCCACAGTTTCCTTTCAGCCACCTCTTCCTTAGATAAAGGGCCAGCTGCCTCTTTAGAATCCAGCTCCTGGATTTTATTCAGAGCTTCATTCCTCCTCTGCTGCCTCATCAAATTAACAGCAAGACCATATTCTTTTAAGATCATGCACAAACCTGCCAGCTTGGTTGCTAATCTGACAGTAGCAGACCCCTCCACCTTTTTAGCTCACCACCAAGAGCTGATCATCTGATAGAAACTCGGTTCTTTCAGCCATGATCTTTTCATTTTAAAATAAGAGCCAACAAGATTTTCTTCCCCACTATCCCACACCAAAGGGGTGTGATCAGAAAAAGGTCGATTCAATCCACTTACTGATGACAGTTGGAATCTCATCAGAATGCCCACATTCCCAAAAAAACTATCTAATTTGGAATCCAACACATTTCCATTGCACCAAGTAAATTCCACCCCAGAGGATGGAAACTCGCACAACTGCAGTGACTGAACCGTCATCTGGAAGCCTGTAGCCAAACTGTCTCTGTTGCCATTAGGCCTATCTGCTCCTGTTAATACACAATTGAAATCCCCACCCGTCAACCACATTCCCCCCTGCACCAACTCAGCCACAGCAGCCCATTCCTCCCACAGCACCTGCCTGGCAAATGTAGCACAAGGCCTATAAACCCTTGTAACCCAGATACACTCCTGCCCCTGGTGAATCTGAAATTTGCATGTTAGCAAATGCCTAGCTTTGTGCACCTCGAAACATTGAGCCTACCCCTTCCTCCACCAGATAGAAATACCACCCGACCTCCCTTGTGCATCAATCTACACAAAATCATTCAGCCCTAAAGCTAGCAAGTCAGACCAAAGCCTATCAGATCTACCATCAAAGTGTGTCTCTTGAATGAGCGCACAGTCGATTCCCCATTCTCTTAAATATCTCATCAGAGAAGCCCTCCGACTTTTGTCACGCAACCCACGCACGTTCCAAGTGAGGACTCTCATCTGTCCTCACCGGATCCTTCCCCCCTGAAGGCCTAGCATTTGCACACCTGCAAAACTCTCGCCACCTCGTCTTCATCCATCAGAGTGATAGTCTTTGATTTTCTCTGTCGGAGGCTATATGGTGACCTGCCCTTACCAGTCTTGGAGTGAGAACCACCTTCACAATTAAGGCCTTCCTTCTCCTGCAGATCTTGTTTATCCTTCAGAGATTCAATCTGTGTGACATGAGTCTCCTGTTCCACGTTCTTCATGTCACCTGCTAGCAAATCCCCTGTCATCGTGGTCGTTGGTCCAGCCGTTACCCCCCCGTCCAAATCCTCCTCTTCTCCATTTTGATCCTCCCCCATCTCCCCCACACAAAAGTCCTTACGAATTTCGACAGTTAGGGGTTCATAGCCGTGAACTGCGCCCAGTTCTTGCACAACCGCCTCCTCATCAGCTGCAGGTCCGAATGACTTAAGTTGCTTTGCAACAGTGTCTCCCACTAGAAACCTCAGCCTTAGCATCCAGGAGCTCCCACCACATCTCAGAATTAGATTCTCAGGTACACAGCTAGCTATAAATACATCAACCCTCACATTCAGTAGGCGCCCATCGCCCTCAAGTAACCCGACAACCACGTCCTCTGACACTGATGCAAAGCCTGAGATCATCGACGAAACGACCTCCTTCGACCTCAGATGTAGAGGCAGCCCCTCGATCTCAAGTTTTCCTGATCTGGAACCCCCTCACTGGGGTGGTCTCTCTGCCAAAGCTCCATCAAAGGGGGAAACCAGTCTCCAAATCACCGTGATCCCATCGTTGCAGGATGTTTGAAACCACAGCTTCTCAACATCCACCATATCCAATTCAAAGAGGACAAAGCATGTATTTGACAAAAAAGAAATCTTCTAGGAGCTGCTCGAGAGGGAGAGAGAGTTTACCAGGGTACGAACCTTCTCTGCCATCGGTCTTCCAAACATAACCTCCCCAACCAGAGCTCCGCGCAGGGCCATCTCTGCCACTCTGATGCTTTCTGTCACAGGAACCTCCACATCAACCGTAAGTCCCCCCATCTTGCGTAGAGATGGGGGCGGAGGCGGTATCTGCACAGCTCTACGATTCAAATGTCCCGAGCGCGGGAAAAGACGTTCTTTCATTTGACCCCCTAAAAATCAACACGAGTCCCTTTTGTGATTGAATCCCCCACAGCCCAAGCACACCACGGGAGATCGACAAGTAGCCGCCATATGTCCTCGCCATTGGTAGCGAAAACAGACGGTCCGGTCAGACACCTTTTTTTCCCTACCATCAGACCACCTTGCCTCCATCCCCCTTCTGCCATGAGCATCAGAGACCCTCCACTCCTTCCACCTCCAAACCCTCAACCTCCAAGTACGCCACCCTTCATCACCCCTACTACCACCGACCACCGTCCCTGAGTTGCCGTCTGTCATAGCTCCTTCCACCCTCATATAGGTTAATTGCATCTTTTTTGTGGTTAGGAGAGAAGGATATTTATTTTGGAGCCTTAGATTGACAATCCAACCGTACAAATCTAATCAAGATGACGATCAGAGTCCAACGCTTCCAAAATTGCCTCAATCGGAGTCCCGTAGCACCATATGCAATCCATGGAAGATCAACGGCCGAGGGACTAGGTGACGAAATCAGGAGTGACAAATGGCAAATCCGACCGCATGGATGGATTCGAGTTGATGGTCGCAGCCCAGTGACATGAAAATCAACTCAATCCGACTTCTGTAGCATCCCCTACAAAGGAAAGAAGATGGATGGCCCAGATTGCGCCACGTGGTGCAACCTAGGCTGCCCATGCACACGCATGCGCCACCGCTCGTGCACAACAGTGCATTTGCACATTCGCGTGTGGAGGCACTCATGCGCAAGCGCAACGGCGCATGCAGCAGCACAACACGCGAGCGGAGGCAACGGTGCATATCGCACGTACGCACGCCAGCGTAGCGGCGGGTGGGCGCATGGGCTGTCTTCAGCGTCGTTTGTGGAAAATCTTCTGCGATGTTTATGCCCATCACTATAAAAGGAACCCTCCCCTACCCATTTTTCTTCATCTCTTCCTTTCTTCCTCTCACCACCTCCAAGGCTCTATAGAGAGCTTGTCCCAAGCCTAGGATGCTCCTCTAGAGTAGAAAATCAAATAGTTTTCCCTCCCCTCATCCCCATTCGTGGAGCATCCCATGGCCGTCCTCTCACCTCCCTTCAGGAAGAAGATCCTCGCCGCAACGCCATCCTGCCCCAACCTCTATCCTTCGGCTCCGTCCTCCTTTGTCTCGCTCCTCACCACCTTCCTCCAAGCGACGTCAAAGCGAGTCGTCCTCCGAGCAATCGTCAAAGGGGATTTCTCTCACTCTTTCTATATTTTTACACTTTTGTAGTGTTGTTTTCTTGCTTTCGTAGTTGTAACAAATAGTTGTTCATGAATAGATGATTACTTCTCTCTCTTTCTCCCTCTCTCTCTTACATTTTTGCAGGTAGATAAAGTTTTCATTGACCTAATCTCTTGCCCTATTAAAAATACCAAAAAAATTAAAAATGATAAAAATGAAATAAACAAATAAAAAGAGAAACATGGATTTTCAAAACCAAACATTTGCCTCCCGTGTTCGACCAGGACTCCCGTAGAGTTTCGGTATAAATTTTATTTGACCATGAGTTTTGCAACAACGACGATGGGTTACTTGTAACCTTGATTTTAACTCACGAAACCCGTGTGATCAAGCATTCATCAACATTATGTTTGATTATACATTTGATAAGAAATTATTGGCACATTAATCTTATGATATGGTTCTCTAACCCTTTTCTCTCCCTCGCTCTCTCTCTCACTATCTCAATCTCTCTTTCCCTCTCATTTTCTCAAATTGATTTTCAAGCGCACAACGACATATTTACGTGACACGAAAGTGAGTATTTGATCTAATTACTACCTCCCTGTGTTCGACACTCGAACTCACCTCCGATTCTTTATTTAAAATTGACGTCATAAGCACACTACAACAAACGGTTTTACGTTAACGCATCCAGCGAATGTCAAGGATGAGCAATGCTCTGAGGCACACGATGGAGGGCTGAGTGGGTGCTACATGTGCTTCGTGGGTTGTTGATCATTAGATCAATGACCAAGACTTCTCGGGCTCTTTGTAGGAGCTACAGAGGTCGTATTAAGGCGATTTTAGAGCCGTTCGACTTCGATTTTCATCTTGAATCCATCCATGTGGTTCGATTGCTCATCTGAGTCCTATTTCAATATGCACTTGTACAACTTGTCCATTAAACGTTAATTTCAAGCAATCTTAATGTAAGGATTATACTATATGCATACATTACTCCCAGACACACTATATTATCATATTTGCATGCTTGACCCTTGAAATTGACTCTAATTGATATAATTAATGCTAATAACTGTAGAGTCATTATACCCCCATGCCTACTCCTTGCTAGCCCCAAGCAAGGTTAATCATAAAGAATCGGATCCAAAGAGTGACTGCTGGGGCATAGTTATCTACCAACCAGAGGAAATTCGCTACTTAGGTTCTTAACTACTAAGACTCAACGGTGTCATGGTGTCGACCAAGATATGGATCACCTTAGTCCTTGCCTTATTCCTATACATATATGTATATATATATATATTTTTTTTTTTCTTATGTTCAGGGTTTAGAGTAGCGTTCTGTAGCTACCCAACCCACCCAAGACTCGAAACACTCAAAAAGTGCTAAGCTTCTTGTAGTGTATGGGATTGACTCATTATACGGGCAACTAAAGTGGACCATAGCTATCCATAAGCTCTAGGTGACCCTAAAATGAAGTTATTGCCACCTAAAAGTTTGTCTCTCCGATAGTAGCTTTCTCCTTGCTACTTATTTCTAGGGCCAACACCAGGTTCACCTAGTGTATATCTCCTCAAGGCTTTTATTTCTACTTCTCCACTTCTTAATTGGAGATTTATTCGTGCTTTTCATAGGCTAGGCTCTAGACAACCAGCAATGGAGGGTTGCCCAAGGCAACTTTCCAGCCATACCTGTGTGGTGAAGTGTGGTTTATTGTATTTTCTTCTTGTCCTTTTCTTTCTTTTTCTCTTTTGTTCTTTTTTGTGGTACTTTTTTTTTCAAGCAGGTGGCTTCCTTAATTTGAGATGTACCTAAAGGTGGAGACCAAAGAGAGATATGTCCAATGGCTGGGCTCTAGACACCTGGTAATGAGGGGTTTCCCACTGCAATGTGCCAACTATACCACCACTAGTCTTATTGGCTCCCTAATTTCGAGTATGATTGCCAATACAATGAGTTAGTGCGTAATGTGTGTAGATGCTTAGCCTTCTAGATTTCTCCAAATCAGAGGATGAGTTGATAAGTCACCTACTTGTCACCCTACTTTATTTACTTTATTTAGGTCAAATTAAGTTGGTAAGGACAAGGGGAATGCATCAATATTTTAATAAACAATAGGACTAATTGAGCCACTCGTCCCGAAGAGTCCTAGTGAAAAGATCCTAAATGTATTATTTCCTATGGTAGGTAAAATTTGATGCCCAAACTTCTTAGTTCTTCTTATCTTTATTAATACTTTTTTTTTCTTAACAAAAATAGCAACAATTAATTCAAGCTGACAAATCTATGCTTAGAAAATAACAATTACCCTTCCATGCCTATCTAACATAATGTCCTCATTGGAAAAATAAATGAATGCAAGGGATTAAGGATAAAAATCACTAGAGTTTCAATTTTGTAAACAGTCAGCTTGAATCCTTTGGGTTGCCTCCTTGGGAGCACTGAGTTTATTGACTCCAGCTTGCACACAATGCACCCAATCAAGAAAAACAGTCGATTCCACAAGTTGAGTCAATAAAATGAATGTGATACGATCATGGTCTCTCAAAATCATTGGCTCACAAATGTGAACCAGGTTGTGATGTAGTCCCATCCCTAATGGAGGGGAACTTTACAAATGGTGCATCATGCATGCCCGTGTTTGTTCCTCTCTTAATTAGTGGGCATGCACAGAAGTCAATTTGGGAGAGTACAAGCCAAGTCTATAATGTCAGACACTAAAGATATTAGTGAAATTGCACTAGAGAGGGGGTGAATAGTGAATTAAATATTGTAATACAAAAAATTCAATCACAAAAAGAGGCACCAGATTTTTAGGTGGAAGCCCAAGATGGGTGAAAACCACCACCTAAGCCATTCCCTTGACTTAGGATTTTCGATCACAAAGTGATCAATCCACTAACCACACTACTTAAATGAGGGTAGTGTACCTCAATTACAAATCCCACCTCTGATCCCTAAATGAAGGTTTCTCCCTTCACAATGAAGAGACGGGGACCCGACAGGCCAGATACCCAAAGTACAAAAGTAAGAATTAAACAGCACCTATAAAGCACCCCAATACTTTGATTACTTCCTTATCTATTAAGCATAAAGAGAACTCCTTGAGAATTTGTAGAACGGAGTGAATCGGGAGTGTGGGTTTGCCCTTTGATCAGAGTGTTGGCACAGCATAAGGGCAAGAGGAGGCCAAGAGTAGCGAGCAAGTGATTTTTCTAAGGGAATTGAATCTTAAGAGGTGTGTTTTTCCTAAGAGGGATTGTAGTCTATTTATAAGCAAGTTTGGAACCTTCAAGAACACTTGTGAGAGATCTCCTAGCGTTGGAGGCAAATCCCAAGAGATTGAGATGAAATTCACCACAAATCAGGGTAATGATGAGTTTGACAGCAATATCAGAAGTCTAATTTTAGGGTCAGACGTCTTATATGACGTCTGATTACAATTATGGTCATCTAATACTATTAGCTACGCTGTACTAGTTTCATTGGGTCGAAACAAGGACGTCTAATATCTTCACATAAGAAAATTATTGGACGTCTAATTATGTGTGGATTCGTTCCTTTTTTGACCAGATGCAAATAGGGTTCTAGATATGATGGAACAGACATCTGTATGGACGTCTATGGGATTCCCTAGACGTCTGGAAACCTAAAAAGGACTTGCCTAGGATATCTGACAGAAGATCTTTGGTTCGTGATGAGATACGCACAGAAATAAATGAGCAACGGTCCAAAGGTAGACGTCTAGAAGCATGTCCAAATGTCTAAAAATGTATTTTTCCTGTTATATATAGAAGGAAGATGGGTGCTTAGTCTAACGGTTGTTTTGAGGATGTCTAGGTAAAGTATCAGATGTCTGGATGAGGCTATGGACGTCTGATAGAAGATTGCTTCGACTAATGTTTATGAAATCAGAAACTAAAGGTAGAGCTATAGGTAATTAGACATTTGAAACACTTGTCAGATGCCTTAAAGTTGAAAATCAGACTTCTGACAGTTGTTATGGATGCCTGATTTGAGTCTTAGTGTTAGGTTTTTATTTTTAATTTATCCTAAGTGTAGAGAGCCTAAGTTAGCTATTTATAAGTTATATTTAGGGGCTCTTTACAACATCTCTAGACTCAAATAAAATGAAGATTACAGCCTTTGAAAGTTTACATAAAAAGTCTATGACCAATGACAATACTTATGCTACTTAGTATTCACGCTTTTAATCTTCCACCTTGGAAAACTCCATGAAACCTGCAATTGTGTTATTACAAAGAAAAATATGCTACGCTTATATTTTATTTCTTTTTCTTCATTTTGTAAAATCATCAAAATATTATATATGGGAGGTTGAACTAACAATCTCCCCCTTTTTGATGATTTTCAGAATATACCTATAGGTCCTTATTTTCTCCCCTTGAAAGTTGTACTTTGTAGTCTATATCTATTTTGAGAAGTTTTTTTCATTTTTACGGTATTCCCTAACTTCTTACCTACGTTCTTCTCCCTCTTTTTGAATATCATCTTGAAGGGTTCTGAAAGGGGGTTGAAACTTAAACTACAAGTGTGACATTTATAAAGTGGAGAGCATTAATAAAACTGCATGCTGAATAAAAAAATGACAAATCATTAAAGTAAATTAACTAGGAAAGGAATTTAGGTGCACAAACCAACATGGAAGATAGAAAGAAACATTTAAGCACATACTAGCTATTGTTCCCAAAATATTCAAGTATGGGGTCAAGGCCCCTTAATACAAACCAACATGGAAGATAGAAAGAAAAAATAGAACTAAACTAGTGTTCTTGATCATGGTGGTGGCAGCGAGCAAGTCTGTGTCCCATCTGCAAATTTTGAACGTCTGAACTATGTTCATCAATGTCACGGCGCATACCCCCCATATAGGTGTACATCTCATCGGTTCATTGCAGCAAGAGGGAGATGCCGGAGGAAAGGGAATCTATGGTGGGATCTCATGCCTCGTCAAAGCTTGAGCGAGGAGATTCTATTTGAAGTGGCCGTTCTTCATGGAAATCCGAAAAGGGTGGAAGGGGCTCTTCTTCAATGGGCTCGTCGGCTGGCTCAAGATGCCCCATAAGTATGTGCATCTTGCCGACTGTGGCCCAGTTGTAGGGCTCAATTTTTTTGTCAACTGCCTAGTCATTTATGGAGATCCGATGGCTTGCAAAAATTTTGGATAAAATGGACCCAAATGGTAGAGATGCCTCATGGTCGTCATTCATAACAAGAACAATGAGGCGGCAATAGTTGAAGGGAATGTGACGTTGATAGTGAAAATGATTGTAAATGTTTGTTGGTAATAATTGTCGATCATGTCGTTGTAGTATAGGGTGTATAATATAACATTAAGGATGTCGTATAGTGGTGAGTATGGGTGAGTTCCAGTCATTACAACCATTATTATCATTTGCTTATTTATCTAATTTTTACTGGTTTTGTTCCAGGTCGTTCTCTGGGAGGCAATTTATTGAATTTAATTCGGTCACTATTTGATTATCTCCAAAATTGTCTTCTTATTCAAAAAGAAACTTTACATTTAAAGAATGAATGAATGTTTTGTTTACCTAGTTACTAAGAAGTGCTTGCAAAAATGCTAACTATGAACAAGCATCAAACAATCTATTATTATACTCTAAACTATGTATTTACAAGTTATGCTCTTAACACTAATATGTTAGTTCATACTACATTAGGATACCATAGTGTAAAAACTTAACTTACTAGTCATTTATTTATAGTGACATATATATCAGTTTTAGTGACAGATATAAACGTCGCTAAATCTCAGAAAACACTATATACAACCTAAAGAAGCAAACTGAGGTCTTTAGCGACATTTATAGTGTCGTTTTATTCTGTTAGTAATTATGTGGGTTTAATTTTACATATGTACAGAGTCTTCTCTGTTGTTATCTCGTGTTATCTCTTCTTTTTTTTTTTTTTAAGTCGTCTGTCCTTTCATTTTGTTCTGTGTAGTCTTTCAGAGGCTGCGGTGGAGAGTCCTTAGTGTAAAATGTGTTTAATTAGCGGGCGCGCTTTTCGAGGGATACACAGCACCCTTAGGGTGGGACCAGACCTCTACTAAGCGCGCCCTAATCTCAGATTAGGTGCTTAATTACGTTTTCGTATCAGCGCAGGGCCTCAGCCCAACGCCTTCAACAAGTTCACACACGCTCGGGCTCCCAGCCCCACACATTCAGTATCATCACATATCAGAATCGGGTTATCGGATCAGACGGAACAGGTAACGTTTCGGGCGCCCGGCGCCATGACGACTGGTAAGGTTATAACATAAATTATATTTATATGCTGCATTTCGTTTGCAGCCCACGATGTGGCGCTATTCCAGCGCCACATCGTGCGCTGGAAACCAGACGCAGCTGCGTCTGTGCGCGTTTTTGGCCCTCGATTTGGGGGCCATAAATTATTAAAAAAAAATAAAATAAAATATGGTAAATAAAATATTTACATAATACTACATAATTGATTAATTAATTTTGAATTTTAAATATATTTACTATACAAATAAATTCGCTAAACTAGGCTGATTATACAGGTTGATTTAGGTGATTAAATAGTTAATTACTTATAAAATAATTAGTAAATGGTCTAATTGACCTTAAACAGTTTTAACTTACATACTTAAGTATTTAATACATATTTTTATTGTATTTTTAGGAATTTATTTATGTTTTATTTAGGCTAAAATAGCAATTCTGTGTAGTTTATAATTAAAACTAAGTTACAGTAAGTTATACTAGGTATAATTATACTTTGACTAACTTAATTACTTAATATATACATATATATATATATATATATTCCCTAGTTTATAGGTTTATTTACTTGATTATTGCTCTAACCTATTAACTTAGCTACTAAATCAGTAAATATAAATCTGTACATATATATATACATAGATCAGTAGATACATACATACTAGATTAGTATATATACATATTTTTACATAGATTACATATGTATACGAATTTCTGTACAGGTTTTATACATATTTACAATATAACTATGTATCTAACTGATATGCTATAGTTATAGTTATAATACTATGAATGGGTGTATTTACAGTTTTAAAATAAGTCTATGCCATTAGGCTTTTGTATAAAGTTAGGGAATTAGAGTTGATTGATTTTTTTATTTGAGTTTAGACAGCAGCCGCAGCTACTGTCAGAGGAGATGGAGAAAAGAAGAATGTGCTGTTTTAGTGTTGTTTACAGTGGCAGTGGCTTAAGCCACTGTCAAATGGCTAACTGCTGCTGCAGTTAGTCCACTTGAAGAGGGGGGAAGCATTCTACAGAGAAGAGGGAAATTTAGAGAAGAAGGGAGTTTAGAGAAGAGGGGAATGTAGCTGCTATATGCAGCATGTTGCTGTATAACTGGGAGTAAGATAAAATTCAAAACAAACTACAATTTACAGAGTTGAAATCCAAATCTGAAAGGGGTTTAAATCTCACGAAAATCTCATGTAAATTCAGCTCAAACACTCATTAGAAAAAAAACTTAGCAGAAGCATCCTTTCAGATCAAAACAGCAAATGGCATTGAGTTAGTCTTCCTAATGCCATAGACAGCATGAAGGAAGACTTAGCTCAATCAATTAAAACCAAAGAAACACAATCCCAGTTTCTTGCAACCTGAAGGAGTATGGAAAACTCCTTAGGTTAGAGAATCACCATACAGAAATGATCATCAACACAAATAGTGCATGGCAGTTCTGAAATAGCAAAAAGAGACTAAGAATGCATTAAGGAAATTTAATGGAAGCTGGCGAATGCATTCAAAACAAAGTATAAACAGAATTATGAAAGGCTCTTCTGATTGGTTCTCTGTCACCAGAGAACTTCTCAGAATCCTTGCCTACAATGAAAACCAAAAATCCTTTCAATTTGTCAGATCTGTCAAAACATTTCAGAGAGTAAAAATCCTTTACAATCCAGATCAAAAGTGCTCTGACAAACTGAGGCAATCCATTTAAAACAGAGGGGCTTTTATGAAACAAATGGAATGAGTGAGAAGCCCCAAATGGTGCTTGTGACGCCACTTTCAGATCTGAGGCAGTGCGCCATCAGATCTGAAATTGGGTCAGGATGTGTGGGTGATTGGTGAAAAATTCGTCGTTAAAAGGAAAAAAAACAAGAATCAGAATCTGGATGATGGGAAAAACAAAACATGAAGAGGGAGATAAATTGAATAGTGAACAGATGATTCTTCCCCTCTGATCTGGACTGATCAGAGGAGGTGAGGGAGGGGATCTAATACTAATTCTACTCCTAAGGCTAATCTAACTACAGCTAACATTAAACACTAACAATTAAAACTAAATCTATTCTAAACTACTGCAAACTAAATCTAACACTACTTGTGCAGAATTAAAAACTAAACTAAAAGGAAGAATGGGACCTATGGGTCCTTAGCCGGCGGCTAAGGAGGAAGAAAGGAGGAGGGTGACTCCAGCGGAGGGAAGAGTCTGCTAGTGAGACTCCAGGGTCGTCCTCAGGTGCTACGAGGTCCTTAGCGACGAGGAGGGTCGAGAGCAGGCGATGATTCCACAGCCGGTGGCTGTGAAATCAGGGTCTAGATGAGGAGGAGAGACTGGAGTGGAAGAATTGATCGCTAAGAGATGTAGGAGGGAGCGATCCCCTGCGCGCGACACCACTGAGGTGCTTAAATAGCAGCTCAGTGACTGAGATCACCGCAAGGGTGAGGTTAATCAGAATCAGGCCGGCGGTGAGGATGAGATGGGTAGAGCGCGCGGCGAGTCAAGAGAGAGATCTGACCGTCAGATGAGATCTGGGAAGAGAGGTGAACGCACGCACCGAATCCGCGAAGGTTCCATTTGATTCCAGCCGCAGATCGAGATCAAAAGTGCGATGGACGGTCGAGAATGGCTGTGTTCTTCGCGCGCTACAGTGCGCGTGAAGAACACAGGCTTCTCTCTGAAATGAGGGAAAACTTGCAGGAAGACCCTTAAACGAAGGGGTAGAAGAATAGCGTGCAGGTCCAAAAGTGAGAAGAACTATAACCGGAAGGGCCCTGCAGTCATACAGAAGGGTCCCTGCGGCTTGCAAAAAAGGTCCAAGAAGGAGTTTTGAAGGGTAGAAATGTAATGCATGAAGGACCTACTTGTAATCTATTTATTTCTAAGCCTAAATGATGTCCAATTGCTTTCAAATTTTTACATGTGCTTAATTGAACATTTAAGACATTGATTTTACTTCTGATTTGTCTTTTCAAACTTGTTTATGTGTTCAATTGATGCATGGATCATCATTTGTTCTTTAGTTTTCAGAATATCTCATTTTTGTGACCTAATTAGGAGATTTTAACACACATTAAAAGTTTTAGATCTTTTCTTTAATTCCCACACTTAACCCTTTTTATGTGTTAATTTGATATTGTTTTGCTTAGTATCTAGCTTAATTTCGGCCTTTTAGCTATGATGAGTAGCCACTCATCATACCCCCATGCTTACGTTTTGCTAGTCCCTTAGCAAACAATCTGTTGAAGTGTAAGGCAATTTAAGTATCAGCAAGGTAAGTGTGTAAAGATATCTTTTTCTTCTTTCAAAAATTTTTAAGTGTTTTATGATGATCTTTAAGCTAAAAAAATTTTTTTCAATAAACCAACTGTGTTTTTGGACATTGTGAGAACCTGGTTACTGAGGATAACCTACCAGAACTCGAGGCTTAAATGACATAGACCATCTCTCAACCAACAAGGATTCTTGATATTTAAACCTTAAGTCGAATTCCAGGACTCAGGGGGTTTTTACAGAGACTCAGAATGCTATGAAGTTATGGCTGTGCTTTGTGATAAGTCAGGACTAACCAGGTGAATCCTAAGGCTCAATCCCGGGGTTTCACTTCTTTTTAAGTCTAGGTTGGTCCTAACTTCAGCTCATGTTTTCGGATGACTCTCAAAAATTGATGGTATTCAATCACAACCCTTATTGTATTTGTGGCTCAGAGAAGATTATTTTTTTTTTTTTTTTTTTTTTTTTTTTTGATAAACAGGGTATTGTTTTGAACCCTGAAAACATTTTTGGTGGAAGAGTAGTTTTTCAAACTCTTTGGAGACATACTTGACCCCTTTTTTTTTTTTTTTTGAACAGTATGTCTCCGAAACTTATTTGGTAGAGCGCACTGTATTTGGTGGGTGGATTTCTTTTGTGGAAAGAGCTTTTCCTAGACACAAAACTAAAGATTAGGACAAAGAGTCTACCTGCACGTACAGGTAAGGACTCCACCTTCCCTAATGAACACAAGGGTTGAGGCTTAGGTTCAAGTGGTCTTTCCTGACACTGTGTAGTGTAAGCCAAGGTTACCTAGACTCCTAAGTCAAAGCAAACCAACGAATCCTGTACTGGTGACTCAGGTACAAGAATTACCTAAAGTTAGGAGAGACTGTGGTCTATCTTGTCAAGGCTCAAAGTGTATTAAGCCTAAGCTTGTTTCAAGCTTCTATGGCCCGGCAGGTCAAACCAGTAACGGTTGAATGTCCATATACACTTATTCTATTATTATTTTTTTTATTTTAGCTATAAGATCACTTATCTTTTCTTTCTTTTTCTTTTTCTTTTTCTCCCTCCCCTCTTGAAATGAATGTCCCCCTTTGATAATGAAGTACATGTCCCTTATTGTATTTTTGGAATTTTTCTGATTTGTTATTTTTTGTATTTTTAGCTTTGTAATTTTTTCAAAATTTTTTTCAAAATTTTTCAATTTTTTTGAAGTATATAATTTTTTGATAATACTATATGTACTATAGTTGTGTCTACAATTGCATTTTGGTTTAAATGGTTTACCATTTACACCCCCCCATGCTTAAATGTTTCAATGTCCTCATTGAATGAAAGGGTGGATGTAAATGCTTGCTCTGCTTTTCACTATCCTAGACTGGGTGATGGAAGAAAGTCGGAATGAGGAGTTACAATCTCTGTGCGGACGATTTTAAGTCTGATCTAGGATCAGAGTGAACAGTCGGGCTAGGAAGTGAAATGCATGACATGTGTGTCAATGAATGTATGCTCAGAATGCAAGGGTAGACACTATATGCAAATAAAGGCAAGAGTAAGAAAGGTGTAAAACAGCTATATACAAGGGTAGGTGTTTGCTAAGTTTAACGCCTTCAGCTAGGCGAAAACTTAGTTGGTAGCTCAAAATGTAGGAGCGAAATGGTGGAATTGAGAAGTCTGAGATCATGCGGCTCAATGAAAGGTTTCAGTCTTTGTCCATTAACAATAAAGGGTTCAGATTTGTCAAGTTCAGTGATCTCAACGGCTCCATTATCAAATAATCTCAAGATTTTGAAAGGTCCAATCCATTTTGATCTTAACTTCCCAGGAAAGAGTTTCAGTCTAGAGTCGAAGAGAAGGACTTTTTTACCAGGGTGAAAAGATTTCCTAAGAATGTGACGGTCATGGAAGGCCTTAAGTTTGTCCTTATACATCCTTGAGCTTTCATAAGATTCATTCCTTAATTCATCGAGCTCAGACATTTGTAATTTCCTAAGATCACCGGCCTTCTCTAAGTCTAAGTTACACTTTCTGATGGCCCAATAGGCTTTGTGCTCTAATTCGACAGGAAGATGACAGTGTTTCCCGTACACAAGTCTAAAAGGAGACATGCCTAAAGGGGTTTTGTGGGCTGTCCTATATGCCCACAACGCATCAAAAAGGCGGGAAGACCAATCCTTTCTATCAGGTCGGATGGTAGTCTGTAAAATCTTTTTGATCTCCCGATTAGATAATTCAGCAAGTCCATTGGTTTGAGGGTGATAAGATGTAGCAATCCTATGTGACACCCCATACTTTTGCAGTAGGGACTGAAAATGTGTGTTTCTAAAATGAGACCCTCCATCACTAATGATGGCTTTAGGTACCCCGAATCTAGAGAAGATGAAATCTTGAACAAATTGTGTCACAACTCTATGATCATTAGTCCTTGAGGGGATGGCTTCAATCCATTTTGAAATATACTCAACTGCCAACAATATGTACTCGAAGCCATAAGATTTAGGAAAAGGTCCCATGAAGTCAATGCCCCAAATGTCAAAGATTTCGCACACCATGATCGGATTCAAGGGCATCATGTCTCGGCGGCCAATACTACCAAGAGACTGACAGCGTGAACATGCCCTGCTATATTCGTGTGCATCCTTGAAGATTGTGGGCCAATAGAAACCACTCTGCAAAATCTTTGCAGCGGTCTTTTTGCCAGAGAAGTGACCGCCGCACGCCTGGTCGTGGCAGAATGATAAGATGCTTCTAATCTCCTTATCAGGGATGCACTTCCTAAAGATCTGGTCTTTACAATGCTTGAAAAGCCAAGGTTCTTCCCAGTAATAGTGCTTGGCCTCGGATCTAAGTCGTCTTTTTGATGTCGGACCCAATTAGTGGGGATGAGTCCAGAAGCCAGGTAGTTGACAATGTCAGCATACCAGGGAAGATCAGAATGAATGACCAGCAATTGCTCGTCAGGGAAGTGGTCAGAGATGGGTAAAGAAGGAGAAATCGCTTCAGAAGGAAGGCGGGATAAGTGGTCAGCTACCACATTCTGCTTTCCAGCCTTATCACGAATCTCTAAATCAAATTCCTGTAAAAGTAGGATCCATCTAATCAGACGAGATTTCGCGTCCTTCTTGGCGAGAAGATATCGAACTGCCATGTGGTCAGTGTAGACTATAATGTGGGAACCTAAAAGATAAGGTCTGAATTTTTCCAGTGCATATACTACAGCTAGCAGTTCTTTTTCCGTGACGGTGTAATTCCTCTGAGCTTCATCTAAGGTCTTGCTAGCGTAATAGATGACTGTGGGTTTCCCGTCCAATTTTTGACCAAGGATAGCTCCTACTGCATAATTAGAGGCATCACACATGATCTCAAAAGGGTGAGACCAATTCGGGGGTTGCAGTATGGGTGCCTTGGTAATCAGATCACGAAGTGTCGTATAGGCACGAACACAATCGTCAGAGATCTGGAAGTCTACGTCTTTAGAGAGGAGAGTAGTGAGAGGTCGGGCTATTTTCGAGAAATCCGCTATAAAGCGGCGATAAAAACCAACATGCCCGAGGAAAGATCGAATTTGCTTAACCGACGAAGGTAGTGGTAAATCAGAAATCAACTTTAACTTCGCGCGGTCAACCTCAATTCCTCTCTCAGAAATAAGGTGACCTAATACAAGTCCTTCAGTTACCATGAAATGAGATTTCTCCCAGGAAAGTACCAGATTCACATTAATGCATCTTTGCAGGACCTTGGTCAGGTGGTCTAGACATGCATCAAATGTGCTCCCGAAGACCGAGAAGTCATCCATGAAGACTTCTAAACAATCGCCTACTAAGTCAGAAAAGATTGCAAACATACACCGCTGGAATGTAGCAGGTGCGTTGCACAATCCAAAAGGCATCCTACGGAATGCAAAGGTTCCGTAGGTGCAGGTGAATGTCGTTTTCTCCTGATCATCGGGGTGAATTGCCACCTGATTATATCCTGAATAGCCATCCAAAAAGCAGAAAAATCTATTCCCTGCCACTCTTTCCAGTATTTGATCAATGAAGGGCAAAGGGAAATGATCTTTCTTCGTGGCTTGGTTCAGTTTTCGGTAATCTATACATACTCGCCATGAACTAGCAATGCGTGTAGGGATGACTTCTCCAGAATCAGTGGTGATGATGGTAAGTCCAGCCTTTTTTGGCACAACCTGAACAGGACTTACCCATCTACTGTCAGAAATTGGGTAGATAATTCCATTGTCCAGCCATTTAATCATTTCACTTTTTATCACCTCTTGTAATGTAGGGTTTAATCTACGCTGGGGCTGTCTAGTAGGTCTAGATCCTTCTTCAGTGAAAATCCTATGTGTGCAATAAGAAGGACTGATGCCAGTAAGGTCAGAAAGGCTCCATCCTATAGCCTGCCTATGTGCTCTTAGGACAGATAAGAGTCATGACTCTTGATCAGAAGAAAGGGAAGAGTTAACAATCACCGGATAGGTCTGATCAGGTCCTAAGAAAACATATTTGAGAGAGTCAGGAAGAGGTTTGAGTTCAGAAGGAGCAGGTGTGAAAGTTTCAGGAGATCCTAGAGATACTAATGGAATGGGAGGAAGGTCCTCAATCTCTAAATTTGGTATCTCAGTGGAAGTCAAGTCAGAGTCCAAAGAGTGTTGAGGTTCTAAATTTAATGAATTGATCAAGGTGTCCTCAACCAATTGATCCAATGAATCCAGGGAGAAGATTTCTTCAATTAAACTACAGGTTGGTCCTCTTTGGGCCTGAAAAATATCAATTTTTATTTTCTGATCTCCAAACTTTAATTCTATAAGGCCCTCCTCACAATTGATGTTTGCCTTGGCCGTAGCCAAGAAAGGTCTTCCTAAAATGATAGGTGTATTCTGGATATCTTCAGGTACTTCCATGTCAAGGACTATAAAGTCTACAGGGAAGTAAAAATCCTTGACCCGCACTATGACATCTTCCAACACTCCCTGAGGTGTCTTAACTGATCTGTCAGCTAATTGCAGGGACACCTTGGTTGGCTTCAAATTGCCAACCTCAAAATGTGTCAGTAGAGAGGTTGGGATAAGATTGATGGAAGCACCTAGGTCAAGTAGTGCTCTATTGAATGTGGTGTTACCAATCATGCAGGATAAGAGAGGGGTGCCTGGGTCTTTCATCTTAGTTGGGAGGGTACTAGAGATGATGGAACTAGCTTGTTCCGAGAGAATGATTGGACTACTCCCTTTTTGAATTCTTGCTTTACGCTTAGGTGTACATAGGTCTTTTAAAAACTTAGCGTAAAGAGGGATGTGGCGGATTGCATCCAACAAGGGGATGTTTATGTGGACTTGCTCAAAGAGCTTAAGCAAATCCTCCTCAGGTGCCACACAGGTCTTTTTCTTTCCTTTCTCCTTCTTCTTTAAAGCTTCAGGAAAAGGTACTGGAGTTGTGAGAGGTTCAGTTATAGGTAGAGGAGAAGTAGGAAGTGGAGGAGCAGAACTAGAAGTGGTAGGTGTTGGAAGAGGTGGATCTAGTGTGCATTTACCACTCCTAGTGACTATGGCATTTAGTTCAGCTCTAGAGGTAGATGGTAAATCATTGTTAGGTAGCAGAGGTGGTTGCGTTTGTGCAAGAGAAGAATTTGAGTCAGTGAAGAATTCAGTGTTGTTCACTGCTTGTGAAATGTCATGTGTTTGGTTTTGCAGTGCTGGTCTAGGTTGGACATACCTTTGAGCAGGTATGTTCCTAGGGTTGGGTTGTGCTTGGGATGGGAGTGAATGTGGTTGACAGGACTCCGTCAAGTGTGATAGCTGGGCTCTCATCTCAGCTAAGGCCGCGTCCTGTCTCTGCTGCATAGCAATATTCTGTTGTTGCATATCAGCAAGAGCATTCATGATAGACCCCAACTGGTCATCTCGTGTAGGCCCAGATTGAGAGTATTGGGTGGGCCTGGGTTGGGGTTGCTGGTAGGTACGCGGTGGATATCCATGTGATTGTGGAGGTGGTGCTCGGATCGGGTTGTGTAATGGTGGTGCAGACGGTTGTTGAAAAGGAGGTCTTTGTGAATTTCCCGACCACGAGAAATTTGGATGATTACGCCATCCAGGGTTATAGGTTTGTGTGAAAGGATCATTGTGAATGGCATGAAGCTCCTCCGAAGCTCCAGAAGGTGCAGGGAAGTCAGTGAAGGGAGGAACAAAGGTTCCTCCAACCGGTGAAGGATATGGAAATGGAAAATCCGGTAATGCAGTTTGTGTCACAGAAAGGTTATTCACAGTTTCCCTCCCTGTGGGAAACTGAGAAGAAGTGTTTTGTGCTGGTGACTGAGAAGAAGAAGATGGGTGTTTTGAGAGAAATTTCCATACTTCATCTACTTTCTTCTCGATTAAGCCCACTTATCCAGTTGACTAGCCACTATCTCTAAGTCTTTGCTACTGGATTGGGCTTCATGTACCCCCGTGTGTGAGTGGGAATGTGAGGACTTTCTATTAAACACGCTCATTGAAGCATTGTTAATAGGGTTTTCGGCCATGCCTTCAAAGAGCTCAAAGGCTGAGTCCTCGTCCCGACACAGGAAATTGCCTCCACAAGCGGCATCTACAAAATTCCGTGTGTCATCATGGAGCCCATGGTAGAAGATCTGAACCTGTTGACAGCGTGGGACACCATGGTGGGGACATTTTCTCAAAAGCTCATGGAATCTCTCCCAAGCCTCGTGCATAGGTTCTCCTAAATTCTGGGTGAAGGTGGTGATGGCACGCCTTAAGGCATTAGTGCGGCCTACAGGAAAGTACTTCTTTAAGAACTCATGTTCTAAAGAAGCCCAGGAATCTATAGGTGTAGTCCGTGCAAGTGTTCTAAACCAAAAGGCTGCCTTATCTTTTAATGAAAAGGAGAACATTTTCATCAAAAGCGTGTGCTGATCATGTCCTTGCGGACCCAAAGTTTGGGCAAGATTCTTCAGCTCCTCTAAATGCTGAAAAGGGTCCTCAAAAGCAAGTCCATGGAAGTGAGGAATGAGTGCTATAATGTTCGGCTTCAGTTCAGCAGCACGACCCCCATTGGGATAACGTACCACAGGCATTGGTTGGGCAACTGCGGGATTATAATAATCTCGTAGTTGAGGTCTACGGGGTTGGGGTGGTGCCTGAGGATTTCTAGGTTGAAGTGGTTGTGGTTGGGGGTTAGCTAATAGATTTACAGCTTGAGCAAGCTGTTGCACCTGTTGGGTTAAGGTATTCATTTGTAGTTGTGTATCGAAAAGGTGCTGAAGATGAGGCATAGGTCCTCTCTCCGGGGGTGGATTAGGATGATTAGGATAAGGTGGAGGTTGGAACCTAGGGATAGGTGGTTGCTGTGGTAGAGGATGTGCAACTAAGTCTGGAGGAAGTTCTTCAAAATCCTCAAAGTGTGAAGAATCAAGATCATCCTCTTGGCGAGGGGGATTGTGGAAAGTATTTTGAGACTCAGGAGGTAAGGGATTAGAAGTGGAAGGCAAAGAAGATGACGCAGTAGCTTGGGTAGCAGTACCCAAGGGGAGTACAAGTTCTGGGTTTTGGGATCTCCTACCTTCCATTGAGTTGGTTTTTTTTTTTTTTTTTTTTTTTTTTTTTTTGAAATCCCATTTACTCTAATTCGATCCAACTCAATGGGAAAAAAATTTTTAACGTTCACAATAAAACAGAAGAATCCCAATAAAATCTCAATTCAAGAAGACCAATCAATCGAGATGAATCGGAGAAAATTTTTCCTAGAGGCTGCTACGCAAAGTATGTTATACGCAAACAATTGTTTCAAGCAATTGTACGTATCCTAAGATAAACCTAGCGAAGTGCAGACCTCTAGAATCCACTGGGAATCTGGATTAGACTGAGCGTGCGGATCCAGATCCTGTGGTTGTAGAAAGATGAGGTAGAAACCCGTGTATTGTGGCCTTAAGTGATCGTGCTGTGTGCACGATAACATTCAACACAAGGCGATTAAAATCTCAAACATGGTTTCACCCAATTTTGCTATCTCCTTTTTGATTTAATTGAAGTGATTAAAATGTGTTTTCTATGCTGCTCGTTTCACTTTTTACTAAATTCAGAACAAGTAGTGGTCTTCTTTAATTTTAAGTCAAATGCAAATATGGCAGGAGTTAGAGTTAGGTAAGAAATGCGTACCTGACTCCAGCAATCTTCTAATGCAGATTTGACTTGAATTAAAATCTAGCAGGAATGAAATGCAATCCTAAAAATGGATGCCTGAGGTTATGCTGCTGCTAGATAAGTATGAGGTCTTTTTGATTTTTTTTTTTCTTTTTTGATTTTTTGATTTCTCTGAAAAATTTTATATGCAATTCAAAAGTAAGGAAAGAAATTAAGAAGATAAAGAAATAAAGTCCAGATAGTCCAGAATTATTACAAAAATTGTGTGAGAACAAGCTCTCACAACTTATGACTAACAATTGCTCCTAATCAATAAACCTAAAACTATCTATACTAAAACTAATACTAAAATCCTACAGCGACTTCGAGGCAAGACTCCACCAGGAAGACGAATCTGGAGCGCAGCGACTCCACCAGGAAGACGACACTCCTCCTCAAGTGCTGTGGAAAAAACAAATGATTAGTAAAAGAATAAAGGAATGTATACACAATTAATTCAATGGAAAATAAAAGCAATTATAATGAATGAATGAAGAATTTCTATATACAAAAGAATAAAAAGAAAATTTTGGTGCAAAGAGCGTTGCCTCCCCGGCAACGGCGCCAAAATTATGATAGTGAAAATGATTGTAAATGTTTGTTGGTAATAATTGTCGATCATGTCGTTGTAGTATAGGGTGTATAATATAACATTAAGGATGTCGTATAGTGGTGAGTATGGGTGAGTTCCAGTCATTACAACCATTATTATCATTTGCTTATTTATCTAATTTTTACTGGTTTTGTTCCAGGTCGTTCTCTGGGAGGCAATTTATTGAATTTAATTCGGTCACTATTTGATTATCTCCAAAATTGTCTTCTTATTCAAAAAGAAACTTTACATTTAAAGAATGAATGAATGTTTTGTTTACCTAGTTACTAAGAAGTGCTTGCAAAAATGCTAACTATGAACAAGCATCAAACAATCTATTATTATACTCTAAACTATGTATTTACAAGTTATGCTCTTAACACTAATATGTTAGTTCATACTACATTAGGATACCATAGTGTAAAAACTTAACTTACTAGTCATTTATTTATAGTGACATATATATCAGTTTTAGTGACAGATATAAACGTCGCTAAATCTCAGAAAACACTATATACAACCTAAAGAAGCAAACTGAGGTCTTTAGCGACATTTATAGTGTCGTTTTATTCTGTTAGTAATTATGTGGGTTTAATTTTACATATGTACAGAGTCTTCTCTGTTGTTATCTCGTGTTATCTCTTCTTTTTTTTTTTTTTAAGTCGTCTGTCCTTTCATTTTGTTCTGTGTAGTCTTTCAGAGGCTGCGGTGGAGAGTCCTTAGTGTAAAATGTGTTTAATTAGCGGGCGCGCTTTTCGAGGGATACACAGCACCCTTAGGGTGGGACCAGACCTCTACTAAGCGCGCCCTAATCTCAGATTAGGTGCTTAATTACGTTTTCGTATCAGCGCAGGGCCTCAGCCCAACGCCTTCAACAAGTTCGCACACGCTCGGGCTCCCAGCCCCACACATTCAGTATCATCACATATCAGAATCGGGTTATCGGATCAGACGGAACAGGTAACGTTTCGGGCGCCCGGCGCCATGACGACTGGTAAGGTTATAACATAAATTATATTTATATGCTGCGTTTCGTTTGCAGCCCACGATGTGGCGCTGCGCTGGAAACCAGACGCAGCTGCGTCTGTGCGCGTTTTTGGCCCTCGATTTGGGGGCCATAAATTATTAAAAAAAAATAAAATAAAATATGGTAAATAAAATATTTACATAATACTACATAATTGATTAATTAATTTTGAATTTTAAATATATTTACTATACAAATAAATTCGCTAAACTAGGCTGATTATACAGGTTGATTTAGGTGATTAAATAGTTAATTACTTATAAAATAATTAGTAAATGGTCTAATTGACCTTAAACAGTTTTAACTTACATACTTAAGTATTTAATACATATTTTTATTGTATTTTTAGGAATTTATTTATGTTTTATTTAGGCTAAAATAGCAATTCTGTGTAGTTTATAATTAAAACTAAGTTACAGTAAGTTATACTAGGTATAATTATACTTTGACTAACTTAATTACTTAATATATACATATATATATATATATATATATTCCCTAGTTTATAGGTTTATTTACTTGATTATTGCTCTAACCTATTAACTTAGCTACTAAATCAGTAAATATAAATCTGTACATATATATATACATAGATCAGTAGATACATACATACTAGATTAGTATATATACATATTTTTACATAGATTACATATGTATACGAATTTCTGTACAGGTTTTATACATATTTACAATATAACTATGTATCTAACTGATATGCTATAGTTATAGTTATAATACTATGAATGGGTGTATTTACAGTTTTAAAATAAGTCTATGCCATTAGGCTTTTGTATAAAGTTAGGGAATTAGAGTTGATTGATTTTTTTATTTGAGTTTAGACAGCAGCCGCAGCTACTGTCAGAGGAGATGGAGAAAAGAAGAATGTGCTGTTTTAGTGTTGTTTACAGTGGCAGTGGCTTAAGCCACTGTCAAATGGCTAACTGCTGCTGCAGTTAGTCCACTTGAAGAGGGGGGAAGCATTCTACAGAGAAGAGGGAAATTTAGAGAAGAAGGGAGTTTAGAGAAGAGGGGAATGTAGCTGCTATATGCAGCATGTTGCTGTATAACTGGGAGTAAGATAAAATTCAAAACAAACTACAATTTACAGAGTTGAAATCCAAATCTGAAAGGGGTTTAAATCTCACGAAAATCTCATGTAAATTCAGCTCAAACACTCATTAGAAAAAAAACTTAGCAGAAGCATCCTTTCAGATCAAAACAGCAAATGGCATTGAGTTAGTCTTCCTAATGCCATAGACAGCATGAAGGAAGACTTAGCTCAATCAATTAAAACCAAAGAAACACAATCCCAGTTTCTTGCAACCTGAAGGAGTATGGAAAACTCCTTAGGTTAGAGAATCACCATACAGAAATGATCATCAACACAAATAGTGCATGGCAGTTCTGAAATAGCAAAAAGAGACTAAGAATGCATTAAGGAAATTTAATGGAAGCTGGCGAATGCATTCAAAACAAAGTATAAACAGAATTATGAAAGGCTCTTCTGATTGGTTCTCTGTCACCAGAGAACTTCTCAGAATCCTTGCCTACAATGAAAACCAAAAATCCTTTCAATTTGTCAGATCTGTCAAAACATTTCAGAGAGTAAAAATCCTTTACAATCCAGATCAAAAGTGCTCTGACAAACTGAGGCAATCCATTTAAAACAGAGGGGCTTTTATGAAACAAATGGAATGAGTGAGAAGCCCCAAATGGTGCTTGTGACGCCACTTTCAGATCTGAGGCAGTGCGCCATCAGATCTGAAATTGGGTCAGGATGTGTGGGTGATTGGTGAAAAATTCGTCGTTAAAAGGAAAAAAAACAAGAATCAGAATCTGGATGATGGGAAAAACAAAACATGAAGAGGGAGATAAATTGAATAGTGAACAGATGATTCTTCCCCTCTGATCTGGACTGATCAGAGGAGGTGAGGGAGGGGATCTAATACTAATTCTACTCCTAAGGCTAATCTAACTACAGCTAACATTAAACACTAACAATTAAAACTAAATCTATTCTAAACTACTGCAAACTAAATCTAACACTACTTGTGCAGAATTAAAAACTAAACTAAAAGGAAGAATGGGACCTATGGGTCCTTAGCCGGCGGCTAAGGAGGAAGAAAGGAGGAGGGTGACTCCAGCGGAGGGAAGAGTCTGCTAGTGAGACTCCAGGGTCGTCCTCAGGTGCTACGAGGTCCTTAGCGACGAGGAGGGTCGAGAGCAGGCGATGATTCCACAGCCGGTGGCTGTGAAATCAGGGTCTAGATGAGGAGGAGAGACTGGAGTGGAAGAATTGATCGCTAAGAGATGTAGGAGGGAGCGATCCCCTGCGCGCGACACCACTGAGGTGCTTAAATAGCAGCTCAGTGACTGAGATCACCGCAAGGGTGAGGTTAATCAGAATCAGGCCGGCGGTGAGGATGAGATGGGTAGAGCGCGCGGCGAGTCAAGAGAGAGATCTGACCGTCAGATGAGATCTGGGAAGAGAGGTGAACGCACGCACCGAATCCGCGAAGGTTCCATTTGATTCCAGCCGCAGATCGAGATCAAAAGTGCGATGGACGGTCGAGAATGGCTGTGTTCTTCGCGCGCTACAGTGCGCGTGAAGAACACAGGCTTCTCTCTGAAATGAGGGAAAACTTGCAGGAAGACCCTTAAACGAAGGGGTAGAAGAATAGCGTGCAGGTCCAAAAGTGAGAAGAACTATAACCGGAAGGGCCCTGCAGTCATACAGAAGGGTCCCTGCGGCTTGCAAAAAAGGTCCAAGAAGGAGTTTTGAAGGGTAGAAATGTAATGCATGAAGGACCTACTTGTAATCTATTTATTTCTAAGCCTAAATGATGTCCAATTGCTTTCAAATTTTTACATGTGCTTAATTGAACATTTAAGACATTGATTTTACTTCTGATTTGTCTTTTCAAACTTGTTTATGTGTTCAATTGATGCATGGATCATCATTTGTTCTTTAGTTTTCAGAATATCACATTTTTGTGACCTAATTAGGAGATTTTAACACACATTAAAAGTTTTAGGTCTTTTCTTTAATTCCCACACTTAACCCTTTTTATGTGTTAATTTGATATTGTTTTGCTTAGTATCTAGCTTAATTTCGGCCTTTTAGCTGTGATGAGTAGCCACTCATCTGACGTACGCAACAAAAAGGAGCTCCTTGTGTTGGAGCGAGATATAATCAAAACCTCCTAATTTGTTTAGAAGGTCCCACCCAAAAATGCGAGATAGTATTCAGGGAAGAGGTTTGAGGTTTTTGCATGATAAGGTGCCAAGATTTCCAACATATTTATCAGGTAGGACTAATTCTTGATTTATGACTTCTGAGTCATATTGCCTCAGAATATCATTAAAGTCATTACCCTCGTTGGGGATGGCAAGAAGGGTGGAAATAGAGTCAGAGGTGATATGGATTTCATGCTCAAATAAGTGGGTATGTAATTCAAGTTCATCGTTGCTATAGTCTTCAACGATGTTGGCATAAAAAAGTTGGACAAGATCGGGAAACACACCAATAGTTCCAATGCCAGAATGGAACTATCGATCAAAATAATGGAAGAAATGGAGGGTTTCAAAGTGTTCCCGAAGGTTTAGATGGGCAAAATCATTCCATACAATAAAGCGAGGGCACTTGACTTTGGCATTTGCGAAGCGACGAAATCGCTGTCTAGCGATGTCGCCACACAGTTGGTCAACCAAATAGGTGGAGGAGGAGGTGGAAGAGCTCTCGACTTGCTTCCGACGGGGAGGCATTTTGGGTGATATAGGTGGTTGGGTTTTGGAAGGAGAGGTTGGTGTTTTTAGGATAGAGCACCTACAAAAACATTCATGCAAACAACATTCAACCAATAATGCCAACATGCCACTTAGATTCAACCAACATACATGCAAACAACATTGATACAAGAAAAAAATGTGTGGCAGTATGCCTTGAGGCAATACAACCTACCATGATGTTGTGGCAATATACCTCCGAATTCAAGCCACTAAGATGTCGGCTTGAATGTCGTGAGGTAATACCCTTGCCAAAATTAAAGAACATTTATGCTCCATAGAAAAAATAGGGTTTGATCTAGGGTATTAGGTCCTAGGGCAAACAAAGGCATGATATAACAAGTAAATCGAGTGGATCATCAAAGAAAACATGATGAGTGCTTTGAATAGACTAGAGCAAAGCCCGTGGAGATGCCCAATGGGTTTGAGAGGTTATACCCATAGGGGAGGGTCTTCAGATGCATGGACGAGGAGTGGGGGCACGCGCGCAGGGCAGCAGCAGCGTCACCAGTCGTCGAGGAGGCGGAGCGGTAGTCTGGCGGCAAGAGGAGCAGTGCCAACTACAGCCGTCGGTCATCGAGCGAGAGAGAGAGACCTTAGGGATTTGATAGAGGGGAAGTGGGGACCTCGCGACAGGGATTTTATATCCCAAAGGCTTTAAGAAGGTCTCCCCCTGAGGTTGGGGAGATTTGCATTGCAAACCATTCAGAGAACAGACATGAAGCCGCAGATTTTTGCCAGATCAGACTTTTGGAGACGTTGTCAGACGTCGGGATTGGACCTTTGGGATTTTAACCCTTTTGGTGGCGTCGTCTATTTTAACCATCAAACAACTTATCGGACAACTAATTTAAAAATTAGACATCTGATTTCTGCAGACATACCTCCCTGGAAAATGGTTTATTCTCCAGATTGTCGTCCTATCTCTGTATCAAACAACCTACCGGACGTCTAAATCTAAAATTAGACGTCTGATTTCTGCAGGCAGACCTTCCTAGATTTCACTCTAAAGCTATAGGTTGTTGTCTGATTTCATGATCAGATGACCTATACGATGTCTAACTATATAATTAGACATTTGAATCATAATACATGTTCTGATGCAAAGATAGACGTCTATCAACACATTTGGACAACGGTCCAAACTTCTGTGAATGATGATGGACGTCTAAAATAGCTCTTTTGTCAGCTCTTTTGAGATATAAAATCAACGTCTGTCCCAGATCTTCAGATGTCAAATTTTTAAGTATAAGACATTTGAGATGTTAATCAGATGTCTGATATTGCACAGAATGTGCATTTTGATGTTTGAACTGTGTATGAAGGCTCTTAACTTGGTAAAGTCAAGGCTCCTTCTATGTTCATGACAAAAAGATTTCCATTAAATCACTAAATTCTTCAACTATCACTTGGCTTACATATGCCTAGTTTCCAACATATATAATTAAAATGATCATAATTCAAAGGTTTAGTGAAAATATCAGCCAATTGCAATTCAGTACAAATAAATTCAACCTCGATTTCTCTCTTAAGTACATTATCTCTCAAAAAGTGATGTCGAACATCGATATGTTTTGTATGGGAGTGATGTATGGGATTTTTCGAGAGGTTGATAGAACTAGTATTATCACATAATATTTTTATTTTATTAAATATCTAGTTAAAATCCATCAAAGTATTTTTCATCTAAAGCACTTAGGAACATGCTAGAGCAGCGGCTATGTATTCAACCTCCGTAGTTGATAGGGCTACACTAGATAGTTTCTTTGAGAACCAAGAGACTAGCGATTTGCCCAAGAATTGGCACGTCCCACTAGTACTCTTCCTATAGGTGAGGCTACCTGCATAGTCCGCATCGCTATATGTGACTAAGTTGAATTGTAGACTACTAGGGTAGAATAAGTCATAATCAGATGTGTCAACTAGATATCTAAATATTCATTTTACTGCATTTAAATGTGATTGTTTAGGGTTTGATTGAAACCTAGCGCATAAGCAGGTACCAAATAAAATGTCAGGTCTACTGGAAGTTAAATACAGTAAAGATCCGATCATGCTATGATAGAGCTTTTGATCTATGGGCGTACCTGATTCGTCCAAGGCTAGGGAAGTTGTGACACTCATAGGAGTGTTCTTCCCTTTACTTTTCGCCATTTCAAATTTTTTCAGCATCTCCTTTGTATATTTTGATTGACACACAAAGGTTCCAAATTCGAGTTCAGTGATTTGTAAGCCCAAAAAAAACTTGAGTTCACCCATCAAACTCATTTCGAATTCTTCCTGCATAATTTCTGAAAACTTTCTATACATAGATTCATTAGTAGCACCAAATATAATATCATCTACATATATTTGAACTAATAAAATGTCTTTTCCTCTTCTTTTAATGAATAATGTGGAATCAGCTTCCCCTATAGAAAATTTTGCATTTAACAAATAGTCTTTGAGCCTCTCATACCAAGCTCTAGGAGCTTGCTTTAGACCATATAGTGCCTTGTTTAATTTATAAACAAAATGAGTCTTATCATGAGACCCAAAACCAGGAGGTTGTTTTACGAAAACTTCCTCCTTAATGAATCCATTAAGAAACGCACTCTTAACGTCCATTTTAAAGAGTTTAAAGCCAAGAAAGGTGACATAAGCAAGAAGCATGCGAATTGATTCGAGTCGAGCTACGGGAGCATAAGTCTCATCAAAATCAATTCCTTCTTCTTGGTTGTACCCTTATGCTACCAACTGAGCCTTGTTCCGAATGACTATATCGGATTCATTCAACTTGTTCCGTAATACCCATTTGGTACCTATTACCGTTTTCCCTTTAGGCTTAGGTACTAGATCCGAGACGTCATTCCTTTGGAATTGGTTGAGTTCCTCGTACATGGCCATCATCCAAGGTTCCTCGAAGCATGCTTCCTCGACACTCTTGGGTTCAACTTGAGATACAATGGCGGAGAGACCAAAAGAGCAGTTAAAACGAGATCGGGTTTTAACACCATCGGAAACACTTCCAATGATTTAACCTTCGGGATGATCCCTTTGATATATCCAATCTTTTGGAAGATTATGAATATTGTAGTTTGGAATGTTAGACACATCAGTAGTAGAATCATCTTCATCTTCCATATTGACTCGGTCAATAGAGGAAGAGTGAGGAGATTCATCGAAGGAAACATGGAGGGTTTCCTCCACTATTAATGTGATCTTGTTAAAGACGCGATATGCCTTACTATGTGAGGAATAACCAATAAAGATGGCTTCTTCACATTTTGGCATCAAATTTATCTAAATTAGAGCGGGTATTCAAAATAAGACACTGACATCCAAAAACTTTAAAATAACTAATTTTGGGTATTTTCCCATAATATAGTTCAAAACAAGTTTTTCGCAACCCAAATCGAATTAAGGTGCAATTTAACACGTAACAAGCTGTGTTAACCGCCTCGGCCCAAAAGTACTTCGGTAACCCTGAGTCTATGAGCAATGTTCGAGCACTCCTGAAGAGTACAGTTCTTTCTCTCAACCACCCCATTTTGTTGAGGTGTTCGAGGAAAAGAAAACTCATGAGCAATACCATGCTCTTGACAAAAATCATCAAACAAGGAATTTTCAAACTCACCCCCACGATCACTACAGATATGAGTGATTTGGTAGCCTTTTTCAGTTTGAACCTTCCAACAAAAAACAGAAAAGATGGAAAATACTCCTTTAGATCTCAAGAAGGAGACCCATGAAAACCTCAAAAAATCATCTACAATCACAAGGCAATATTTGCATCCACTAAGGCTCCCATATTTTGTTGGTCCAAACAGATCTAGGTGAAGTAGTTCTAAAAGTCTTGATGTGGATATAACTTCTTTGCTTTTAAAACTATATTTCATAATTTTACCTAATTTACATGAATCACAGATATGCTCATTTAAAAATTTTCTTTTAGGAAGACCTCAGACTAGTTCATGTTTAGCTAGTTTTTGAACTAGCTTCATATGAACATTCCCTAGTCTTCTATGTCATATACTTAACTCATCATTTTCTACAAGACATTCATAAGTGCTATCTTTATCAAATTCTACGATATAAATATCTTTAAACCTAGTTCCCTTAAGAAGGGTTTCATTGGTTAATGCATGCATGATTTGAAACATTTTTGAAGTAAATACTACTTTAAATCCATTATCATAAATTTGACTAACACTTAAAAGATTATGTTTTAGTCCTTTAACTAGAGAAACATTTGAGATGGGAGAGAGAGGGTTACCTATTTTACCAAGGCCAACAATATGGCCCTTATGGTTGTTGCCAAATGTAATTTTTCCTCCATCTTTAGGTTGGGGGTCCAAAAATAGGTGCTTGTCTCCTGTTATATGTTTGGAACACCCAGAGTCCATCACCCATCGGCCTCCTTGATGGCGATGGTCTCCTTGTCTTCTTTCTTGTAGACCTCTTTCCTCCTACAAAAGATCTTTGCGGGTGACTTGGTGTTTCTATAAGTCTTTCTAATTTGAGTCGACCATCCTTCATTTTGTATATCCAATTTTTGACATTATAATGTCCTTTCATCCCTACAAAACAAAGTGAGAGTTGTCTTTTCGGTATCCATTGCAATGTGGATCCATATTTGTTAGTGGTCTCTTTTAGAGGAGGATCCTTTTTCGGCTCACCTTGACTTGGTTCATAAAAACCTAGTCCAAATTTACTTGAGGAAGGTTTTTGATGGGCAATGAGCTTGTCCAAGTTATCTTTTCCCTTTGTAAATTTGGCTAGGTCCTCAAGAAGTTGATTTGATTTTTCTTTAAGGTGATTTACCTCTATTTTCATTATGTCTAGTTTATCTTCCAGTCCCCTAATCCCTACTCTAAGTATGCTATTTTCATCCTTTTTAAAGGAGTTTGATTTTTCAAGCACATGGATTTTGTCGAGTAATTCTTCTCTATCTAGAAATTTTCGTTCACTCATTGACGTATACAAATCATTTGTTAATGACTCCTTTTCAATCATTAGGTTTCTTATTTTCATATTTAAGGCAGTGGTTTCTTTTGTAAGAATTAGATTCTTGTCTTCGAGATCATTGATTAATTTCTTATTCTCTAAGTTTTCTTCTTTTAAAACTTTGCTTTGGCTTTTTGTTTTCTTAAGTTCTAAATATAGTGAATCAGAGGCATCTTGTAATTCATCTAGAGAATAGGAGTTTACCTCAAGTTCATCATATTCAGAAGCATCTTTTGTTGCCATTTATCCCAAGCATGTTGTTTCTTCATTTGTTTCCTCCTCCTCTTCTTCTTCTTAGGTGGAGTCATCCCAAGTTGCTTGGAACACCTTCTTCTTGAATCCCTTGGGCTTGGAGATCTTCTTGTAGTCGGAAGGCTTCTTGGATTTCTTCTCATCATCCCTTTTGAGTAAGGGACAACCTTTCCTTATGTGACCTCTCTTTTTGCAATTGTAGCAAACTAGAGGTTCTTCCTCTCTTTTCTTTCCCTTGATCTCTTTTCTAGTTCTGAGAAACTTTTTAAACTTTTTAGCTAATAAATTGAATTCTTCATCATCGATACTTACCTCATCATCTGACGTAGCTTTGAAGGATAAGGTCTTCTTCTTAGGCTTTGATGAGATAGACTTCTTCTTTCGCTCCATTTTTTATTCATAAGCCATAAGATTCCCAAGTAGATTTTCCATGTCTAGATCCTCTACTTGGTTGGCTTCTTCTATTGATGTTACTTTTTGCACCCATTCGGGTCCAAGGGAGCGAAGGAGCTTCCCTTGTAGCTCCCCCTTTATAAATGTCTTTCCTAGTGACTTTAGGTTATTTACGATTAACGTGAATCGGGTGTACATGTCCCCAAGTCTTTCATTTTCCTTCATAGAAAAGGCTTCGAATTCCTACGATAACAAGTTAATCTTTGAGGATTTAACTCTAGACGTACCTTCGTGAGTTACCTCTAAGGTTCTCCAAATCTCATGGGCGGTTTTGCATTGGCTAATGCGATTGAATTCCTCTGAGCTGAGTGCGCAATAGAGTGAGTTCATTGCCTTAGCATTCAGTCCAAGGTGATGAATTTGCTCCACTGTGTATCCCGTTTCTGGTTTCTTGAGAATTACGTATGGGGATTCGCATTTCTCCCAAGTGGAGAAATCGTTGGCTTGAAGCCACATCTTCATTCTCAACTTCCAGTAAGTGTAGTTCGTCCCTTCAAAGAGTGGTGGTCAGGTGGTGGATTGCCCCTCAGATCTACCAGTGGAAATGACTTACCCCTCCATGTGATCTTTCCGCGGATGTTACTCCTGAAAGCAAAAAACCTACTCTGATACCAAATGAAATTGCACTAGAGGGGGGGTGAATAGTGAATTAAAATATTGTAATACAAAAAATTCAATCACAAAAAGAGGCACCAAATTTTTAGGTGGAAACCCAAGATGGGTGAAAACCACCACTTAAGCCAATCCCTTGACTTAGGATTTTCGATCACAAAGTGATCAATCCACTAACCACACTACTTAAATGAGGATAGTGTACCTCAATTACAAATCCCACCTCCGATCCCTAAATAGAGGTTTCTCCCTTCAGAATGAAGAGATGGGGACCTGACAGGCCGGATACCCAAAGTACAAAAGTAAGAATTAAACACCACCTATAAAGCACCCCAATACTTTGATTACTTCCTTATCTATTAAGCATAAAGAAAACTCCCTGAGAATTTGCAGAACGGAGTGAAACAGGAGTTTGGGTTTGCCCTTTGATCAGAGTGTTGGCACAGCACAAGGGCAAGAGGAGGCTAAGAGTAGTGAGCAAGTGATTTTTCTAAGGAAATTAAATCCTTAGAGGTGTGTTTTGCCTAAGAGAGATTGTAGTCTATTTATAGGCAAGTTTGTAACCTTCAAGAACACTTGGGTGAGATCTCCTAGCCGTTGGAGGAAAATCCCAAGAGATTGGGACGAAATTCACCACAAATCAGGGTAATGATGAGTCTGACAGCAATATCAGACATCTAATTTTAGGGTCAGATGTCTTATAAGATGCCTGATCACAATTATGGTCGTCTAATACTATTAGCCAGGTTGTACTAGTTTCATTAGATCGAAACAAGGACGTCTGATAAAATTTTTGGATGTCTAATTATGTGCGAATTCGTTCCTTTTTTTATCAGATCCAAATAGGGTTCTAGATCTGATGGAACAGACGTCTGTATGGACGTCTGTGGGATTCCCTAGATGTCTGGAAACCTAAAAAGGACTTGCCTAGGATATCTGACAGAAGATCTTTGGTTCGTGATGAGATACGCACAGAAATAAATGAGCAACGGTCTAAAGGTAGACATCTGGAAGCATGTCTAGACGTCTGAAAATGTATTTTGCCTGTTATATATAGAAGAAAGATGGGTGCTTAGTCTAACGGTTGCTTTGAGAATGTTTAGGTAAAGTATCAGACGTCTGGATGAGGCTATGGAAGACTGATAGAAGATTGCTTCAACTGATGTTTATGAAGTCAGAAACTAAAGGCAGAGCTATAGGTAATTAGACGTCTAAAACACTTGTCAGACATCTTAAAGTTGAAAATCAGACGTCTGACAGTTGTTATGGACGTCTGATTTGAGTCTTAGTGTTAGGTTTTTGTTTCTAATTTATCCTAATTGTAGAGATCCTAAGTTAGCTACTTATAAGTTATGTTTGGGGGCTCTTTACAACATCTCTAGGCTCAAATAAAATGAAGATTACAACCTTTGAAAGTTTACATAAAAAGCCTATGACCTATGACAATACTTATGCTACTTAGTCTTCATGCTTTTAATCTTCCATCTTGGAAAACTCCATGAAACCTACAATTGGGTTATTACCGAGAAAAATATGCTACGCTTATAATTTATTTCTTTTTCTTTATTTTGTAAAATCATCAAAATATTATATATGAGAGGTTGAACTAACAATTAGCTTGTTTCCCCATAAAGTTGTAATCCATCAAATATTTATCTGTCTCAGTAAAATCAAGTTGTGGGGTTTCAATTCTGATTGGGCCTGTATGAAGAATTCCACAATGTGCCATAAAACCAAACACGAGGTCTCTCTCCATAGACAACTCTATCCCTTTTGCCTCAATTAGGATTTCCTTGATTATTCCCTCCAATTCCTTAATCCTCATAATATTATTTTCAACATGTTTTAGATTAGACCTAGTTTCCATGATTGAAGTAGAGGTAGGGATAATTTTAATTGCATCATCTAACTCAGACTCAGATTCTTTCCCTTGGCCCTCTAAATTTGTGATGGAGTTTTCAAATGCTCCAAAATCAAGAATTTCAAGGTCTGAATCCCACTCCCCATCTTACAAGGAGATCTTGTGTGTGCAATAGGTAGGGCTAATCCCTCTGAGGTCAGAAATTGTCCACCCAATAGCTGCCCGGTGTTCTACTAGGGTCGTAATCAACTAAGCTCTTGATCCCTGGTCAAGTGTGCATTTATACTCATAAGAAAGGTTTGTCAGGTTCTAGGAAGACATATTTAAGGTTATCGGGCAAAGGTTTGAGTTCAGGTGTAGGTGGTACAATGTTGGATGGGTATTGGAAGGGAGGGAGTTGCGTGACATCAATCTCTTAAGGGGAGGTTACTGGTGACAGTTAGCTTTGCACAGATTCGCAACCTCTAGGGACTGGGATGGGTCAAGGTAATCTATAATTGGTTGAGTATGATGGTCCTTTAAGGAATTAATTGTCAAGATACTTTAACTAGGGTATTGAAACAAATTTTACAGGAGTTATTAATGTGGGTTTTTGAATCGTTGCAACGCGTAAAACCTATGGACTTTTAAATTATATAACATATATATGATGAGTATCTAGGGTCATCCAAGGAGGCCAATTTGTTAATCAAATAGTTCTCTCTCTTGCCTACTCAAATCGACACTTGTATTTTTTTTGTATTTTGATTTTGTGAATTTTTAGGGTTTTGAAATAATCGGGGCATGAAAAGATGAGTTGACTACGCCTAAGTGAGCAAAATGAAATCTACCTTTCTAAGTTCACCCTAGGCAAGTGCACCTAGGGTAATTAGAAAGGAGAAGTGGTGCACTAAAGCTACTAGAAAAAGCTACAATTTAAAGCACATAAAAAGAGATAGAAGCAAGATATGGAAAAGCACTTGGATTTGAAATGAAGTAGTAGAAATTACAAGGTGCTTGGGGAGCTCAATTGTGTGAATGACACCACACAATTAATCCCCAGGTAGAGGAATGCTTAAACTACTACAGACAGAATAACAAAAAGAACAAGATGATGTAAGAAGCTTCTCCCAAAACACAGAAGGTATCCTCGCTCCAGACTCAATAGCTCCTAGGCCTGAAGAGGATCCTCCTTGCTACTAGAATGCCTCTCCTCTCAGGTGGATGCCCTCCACCTTAGCTCCTCCCTTCCTGGCTGTCCTCCTTGGGTGATGTGCTCTTTGGCATGGAACCAAGGAAGAGGATAAAGGAAGGTCAACACAAAAGAGACAAGGGTATTCCCTTTAATCACCTTCCTTTCTCCTCCTCCTTGGACAGCTATTATGGGTAAAGTGTAGGAAGAATTTGTGCTTAGCCAAGGATGGAGAGAATGGTATGGATGGCATGTATTTTTATAAGCTAGCATAGGTGGTGGTTGGAGAGTAGAATGGGGACTTTAGGTGGTTTGTTGAGGGGTAGCGAGACACCTAAAATTGGCACAAAGATGGCCCTTCTGGAAGGTGGTAGGTTGGCACCAAGATGGAAGGCTAGGTGATAATGAAAAATGCATGATTTGTAAATTAGGGTTTTTGAGTCATTTCAACATGCAATTCCTCAATCGCTTTTAAATTTATAATCCTAGATGGCGGCAAAATCTAGGGTCATCCAAGGAGGAAAGATTGAAATTTTCAAATCTCTCGCTTGACAAGTCAGAAATCAACATTCTTTTTGTAATTTTAAATATAAGTTTTTTTTTCAATTTTTGAAATAATGGGCAATAGAATAAGATATGCGAAGGACTAAGTCTAATCACTAAAATCTAAGTGACAGGAAGAACCTCTCTGTATGCTCACCCTAGGTATGTGAAGACCTAGGATAATTAGAGAGAGGGTGTGAGTGCACTAAAGTAAAACGCAAATAATTGGATGCAACAAAAATGCAGAAAGGAAACTTTTTTATAGGAAGAAAATTTATTTTACGGGAATGCTTGTGGAGGAATGACTCTACTATAGAAATTAAAATACAAAATGATAAAACAAAAATCCTCCTAGTAATGGTGGTGAAGAGGAGAGAATCCTTGCTCCAAGCTCAGCAGCTCCTAGGCTTAGAAAAGATTCCTCCTACTCCCATCTTGATGTGCTCCTGAAAGTTGATGTTGTCCTCCTTGGCAAGCCCTTGGTGGGTGTACCTTAGCTCCTTCTAGAGAGGAAGGATTCCACTCTAAAAACTCCTCCTAGGGGGGATGTAGACCACCCTAAAGACCCTCCTCTTTGGCTGTCCTCCTGCCTGGCATTCCTTGGAATAGGACCCCTTGGCATGGGCATAAGAGAGAGGGGAAGAGGGGAAGGCAACAAGGAGGCAGAGCGTCTCATTAATCTCCTTCCTCTCCTTCTTCTCTTAGCCATAGGCTATGGTGGAGTTTTGGTGGAAGAATGAGTGACGTATGTAGCCAAGGGTGAAATGGAATTGGGTAGTTAATGGTCCTTTTATAGAGTGAAAGGGGGAGGTAGGTGTGGTTAAAGGGGGGACGGCTAGGATGGCTGATGGAGGGTGGTTATGGGATCCTAAGGTTAGGATTGATGTCACCAAAATGGAAGGTCACCTAATGGTTGGCGCCATCTTTTGGTAGGAACTAAGGTTATGGGTTGGTGGGGTCTGTTGTAAAGCTAGGATTGAGTTGTATGGTGGTGGTTATGAGATGGAGGGCCAAGGTGGGTTGGTGCCAACTTAAGGGGTGTATCGAGGTGAAGTTAAGGGGGTAGGCGTGGGTTTGTACTGTGGCTATGGGTTAGATGTTTAGCGCCAACTAGTGGAGGGTGGAGATAGGTTGGATGGGTTATGTGTAAGGTGGAGATGGGCTTATAGGTTGGCGCCAAGGTGAAGGGGTATGAGTAGGTGTTTTGGTGCCACCTTAGGTGGTGGTTATAGGTTGGTTAAGGGGTGGAGGGCTTCATAATGTTGGCGCCAAAAGTGGGTGTTCTAAAAGGTGTTAAGTTGGCACCAACTTGAATGGTGGAGATGGCTTTTAAAGGTGGATGGATGGTTGAGATGGGAGGATTTTTGGAGGGAATAAATGGCACCAATTCTAGGTGGCTTTGGAGTGAAATAGATGGTGTATTTTGGTGGTCATTGAGGGGCTAAGGGATGCTTAGGTTGGTTCCAAAAGGAGGGAGTTAGGTGGTAGCTTAGGTAGGCTTTCTTGGTGAAGCTACTTTAGGGTGGAGTTTAGGGTTAGGGTTGGCAGCCAAGTAGGTGGACTTAAGTAGAGTTAAGCTAAACTAGCTAAGCTAGCTTAGATAATAGATGATTGGAGGAGGAGGTAGAAGGAAGCTAGGTTTTGAGAGGAGGAGCTAAGAGAGAGCCATCTGAAGTACAATTGGAGCTGAGGTGAATTTCCTAGAGCTGATTCTGTTGAAGTGGTCTTCAAAAGAGCTCAGCTACTCAGCTTAGCTAGCTAATTCTTCTGCTAGCAGCTAAGCTTAAGTAGTACAGCTAAGTTGTGCTGGTCTCAACCTGTCTGAAGCTAGGTTGAGCTGGACCTACTTCTGATGGGAACTTCTGAGCTAGCTTAGCTACTAAGTTGATAGGTAGTAGCTAAGCTAGAGGGAGTTCAGCTGCCATAAGCTGAGTGGAGCTGAGGAGAGCTGGATCTAAGTTGAGGTGAACTCCTATCAACTAAGTTGAGCTAGCTAGAGCTCCCAGTGAACTGATTGGAGCTAGGAAAAGCTCGACTCAACTAAGTTAAGCTGGATCCGAGCTGAGTTGAGCTACACTGAGCTACCATCAAGCTAAGATGAGCTGAATGGAGCTAGAGAAAGCAAAACCTAACTAAGGTGAGCTGGTATCTAGCTGTGATGAGCTGGATTCAGTTAAGGTCCAGTTGGAATGAGCTTCTTCTTCACCTGTTAGCTTCCTTAATGCTAGGGTTTTTGGGATCTAGATATCTGTTCATCCCTAACACTCAAATAAACTTGTTGAAAACAACAAAAATTATGTAATGAATATCTAACCTAAGTGATGCCTAAATACAACCTAGAAACCATCTGTAGAGTTAAAACCATAAGAGCTAGATCAGTTTTAGGGCATAAGAATGATGATAAACTGCCGTTTATCATGCCCCAATGCTTATCTTTTGCTGGTCTTTTAGCAAAATTTAATTTCAAAAAATGGATTTTTGGGAAAGACTAATTTTTTTACTTTTGAGGAGGAGATTACGATACCTCAGTTGGTTAAAACATGAAAGGCATGGGATTTGTTATGGATAAACATCAGGATTCATATTCAGATCCAAAAATTAGATTAATCAGGATTAATGTATCCTTCAAAAATTCACAAGTTAACTCCTTGTTAATTCAAATGACCTGAAATTATTTTGTAGTTAGGATTTCCCTGGCTCTTGAATCTGATTCGTAACTTGCATAATCTTTTAAAATCTCATGTCAGTGCTTGTGAATGGAAACATTTATAAGGTCATGTTTTTTATTTTTTTTTCTCCCCCATGCCTATTCCTAGCTTAATCTTATAACAGATGTGTCGAAATCATCATTCCCATTACCAATCCTCGAGGGGGCCCTGGCGCCAGTACTTCGAGATAGTACTATCCAAGACACTACCTAGGAGCTTACAGCCCTAAAACACAATTCAGTGTAAAGGGACACTCCAAGCAAACTCAAGCACTTGCTCCGACCCTATGGGTAGAACACGGTCCAAGACACTTGAGCTACAAAATGTGCTTTAATGCCCCATCAAAGATATGAAATATAGATATAGAGCAGTGTCGAGGTGGTAATATGTTGACATTGCATCCTCAAAGGAGGCATTTTCCTCTTTCTCGACAGAGGGAACTCAAGCCAATCATCTGCTTCAGATTTTACTATGGCTAAGCAAAGGGTTTTTCTAATTTCTAAATGTTTGTTAGGTGTTGGCCTGTGTATGAAATTTGACACAAGAATTATGCAAGAAATGTAAGTTTTTAGATCAAAAACTAAGCCAAGTAGTTTCCAGGTTACAAAAGGAGATCAAGTCACCTGAATCATCATGAGTTGGAATTTAGAGGAGGATACTCGATCTAGTCTAAAAATAGGCCAAGAGTTTCTAATAATTAAAATTCGTATCCTTATCCCTAGTTTGTTAAAGATTAAATCCTATTGTACCTTAAAATGAATCTTCAACCATGGTCTCGATTTCAAAATTTCCTCAAAAATTTTACAATATTTTATTTTTTTGGGTATGCATGTAAAAATGGAACAAAAATTTTGAATGCTTTTAGGTTTGAAAATCATGAAAATAGGTTTGAAAATTTAAAAACACCTGCCATGCTTAAGATATGAGATGTCCTCATGCATTAGGAAGGGAAAAGAAATCACCTACGTGAAGGTGGTCTAAATCAGGATAGTCAAAACCTCTGAAAAAGAAAATGAAAAGCGCAAAGCAAGAAAAATGATGGGTTACCTCCCATCCAGTGCTATCTTTTACGTCATTCAACCGGGCATGAAGTGCATCAATGATCATTAGAAGGTAAGTCGATTAAATCATTAGTGTCGGATGGGAGATTTGGGGAATTGTCTAGGTAGGCCTTTAGACGTTGGTCGTTGACTTGAAAGGTAGTATTCGTTTATGGATCAAAAAGGTCAACTACTCCATACGGATATGTTTTCAGGACAATAAACAGGCTGGTCCACTTGGATTTAAGTTTGCCTAGAAAAATGCATAAATGTGTGCCGAAAAGCCAAATGCGTTGATTGATATCGAAATGTTTCCGAATGATATATTTACCATGAAATTTCTTTGTACAGTCTTTATAAATCTTCGTGTTTTTGTAGGAGAAATTATGCAATTCTTCCAATTCAGTTAATTGTAATTTCCATTATTTATAGGCTTCAAATAAATCCATGTTTAATTGTTTGATTGCCCAAAAAGCCCTGCGTTTGAGTTCTACCAGGAGATAACATGTCTTTCCAAAAATCAGACAAAAAGGAGACATGCCAATGGGAGTATTGAAAGTTGTACAGTAGGCGCATAAAGTATCATCCAATTTATTGGACCAATCTTTACGACCGGGCCTAACTATTTTTTGCAAAATATTTTTAATTTCTCGGTTAGAAACTTCTACTTGGCCATTTGTTTGGGAGTGGTAAGGAGTGCAAATTTTATGATTAACCCCATATTTAGATAAAAGGTGATGGAATTGAGAGTGAGTGAAATGTGATCCTCTGTCACTAATGATGGCCTTAGGGATGCTGAATCTTGAGAAAATAGTTTCTTGTTGAAATCAACGACAACTTTATGATCATTGGTGCATGTGGGTATTGCTTCAATCTATTTTGATACACAGTCGACTGCGACTAGTATGTATAAATACCCATAAGAGTTGATTAACGGTCCCATGAAGTCGATGCCCCATACATCAAAAATATCATCCTCTAATATCGGATTCAAGGGCATCATATCCTTTCAAGTCATGTTGTTGATGCTCTGGTAACGCAAAGAACCAAACAAAAGAATGAACATCTTTGTGCAAGTTGGGATAAAAGAATCTAGAAGTGAGAACTTTAGCTGTAGTTTTCTTTCCTGAGAAATGTCTTCCATAGGCCATTGAGTGACAGTGTGTCAGAATATCGTGAAATTCTAATTTGAGAACACACCGTCTAATGACCTGATCAGCGTAGATGCAGAAAAGGTTGAGCTTCTACCAGAAATAATATTTAATGTCAGCAAAGAACTTATCCCATTTGGTTTTAGGCCAATTAGAAGGGATTCGTTCTATTGCTAGTAGTTTGCAATTGGTGCAAACCAGGGGAGGCTATTGTCAACTAAAATGGTCTCGTCAGGGAAAACATCTAGAGGGGTCAACACATCGTTCGTCGTAAGATGAGAGAGATGGTCGGCTGATGCATCGAATTCACACACAAAAAGGATTGGATTTGGGAAACCCATCATCGTAGATCGATTCACGAGAAAATCCATCGATCAGATAAAATTTATGACCAAAACTCGAAAAGTGAGTCCCGGGTCAAACATGGGGAGGTGAACGTTTAGTTTCAAAAAAAAAAAGTGTTTCGCTTTTATTTATTTTTGTCATTTTTGTCTTCTCTATTTTTTTTGGTATTTTTAGCAAGCAAGGGATTAGCTCAATGAATTCTTATCTAACTAATCTACTTGGAAAATATAAGAGAGAGTGAAATAATCACATATTTTTGAAGCAAATGTTTTCTACAATTAAGAAAGCGGGAAAGATTACACTATAAAAGCAAAAAGAAAGATATAGGTGAGAGAATCCCCCTCGACGGTTGCTCAGAGGACAACTCGCTCTGACGTCGCTTGGAGGAAGGTGGTGAGGAGCAGAACGAACGCAGACGAAGCCAGAGGGCGAAGGGCAGGGCAGGACGGCATCGCGGTGAGGATCTACTTCCCGAAGTAGGTAAGAAGACGACTACAGGATGCTCAATGAATGGGGATGAGGGGAGGGAAAAATATTTGGTTTTCTACTCTAGAGGAGCATCCTGGGCCTAGGACATGCTTTCTCTAGAGCCTTGGAGGTGGTGAGAGGAAGAAAGGAAGAGATGAAGAAGAATGGGAGGGGTAGGGGTCCTTTTATAGTGGAGGAAAGAATCAAATTCGTATACAGGACAATTAGTGATGGTCATAAACATCACTAAAGATCTGCCGCAAACGTCGCTAAAGATCCTGTGCAAACACTCGCCCCTACTGGCGAGCGCATCACGCGCCTCTGCTGTCGAACCGCTGGTCGTGCTCTACGTTCCCTTGTCACGTTCGCACCCGTGCTACACGCCTATGCGCCTCACGCCCGCGTGCGCTACTGCTACTGCCTTGCGCGCTATGCTGTTGCACCTACGTGCATGATGGGAACACCATCATGAGCCCTAACTAGCTCATTTTGACCCAATTGAGAGAATAAATGCTCCCACATAACCAACTAAAGGTCCTAATTCACTACATAACCTTTCTGGGAGAAAAAATAAGAAACTAGGGGTAAAACTGTAATTTTACCAATGCAGTACAATAACTAGTTTTCTCAAGGGCTAAACAAAGGTCAAAGGATCTTAATAAGATAATAAGTGGGTTGGATTTGATAGAAAAGAGTTTGTGTGTTCTATGAATTAAGACTTCTTGAAACCCTAAAACAGGCCTACTTGATTAACCAAGGTTCTGGTCAGGATAAAATTCACCTAAACCCTCTAAAAATCACAGAAAAATATTCTCTATGGTTTAGATCCTTCAATTTGGCCATTAGAACCCATCTTGACCTATAATGGAGTCTCAGAAAGATATTTACCCTAAATTAGGTTTTTGCATAAATTTCCCAATCAAATGAGGTGAAACCCAAAATCCAACTTCACCATTGGATTCCTTAGGTCCAAATTAGGTTTGTACCAAAATTTGGACCCAAGATGAGTTTTTCTTGACCTAGTTTGCAAAAAGGTCCTAGCAAATTACATTTCTACCCCTAACTTCCAAAAACCCTTACAGAAAACCCCTAGCTTCATTGTTTTCCCAATTAGTTCCCTCTGCCATTATGTCGGAGGAATCCTACTCCGGCAAGCTTTGAAAGGAGAGTTCTCCCTGATTGCTCAGAGAATCTCATCCAAAATTTGAAGAAAGCTTCTCTACGAAGTTTTCTCTCGTCTGAACCCTCATTTGATCCCTGATTCTTTCCCAATCTCTCATGCGAACGCATGAGAGATTTGGGTATCCTAACGGCTTCCAACTCTGACGATTTTTCCTTGCTTGAGAAGCTTGCTTCCCAAGCCCTAACTGACCCTCAGAGCTCTATTTAAAGGAGCCCAAACCTCTCCGATCTCCTTACGCTCGAATTCGACCACGAATACCCCTAATTCCTCACTTCCCTTCACGGCCATAGGTTCCACGATGTCCGGCAACCTCCCTCGCTCCTCCCCATCGTACGATCGCCATACCTGCAGTGGATTCCTCTTCCTTGACTTCGTCTGCACCTCGCCGTACCCGCAGGCGACTCCCTCTCTTTGTCCTCGCCGATCACCACACACCGGAGCCACTCTTCGTCTCCGGCGTCGACCACACCAGACCTGTCACCTCCGCTCGCCTCCGTTGTCCCTTCACCTCCCAGATAAGCTTCCTCTCCCCTCTACATTCTTCTCCACCCTTTATTCTTCAAAATTGACCACTACCAATCTCCATCACCTCCATCCCTTCCATCTCCGACCACCAACTCCATCGAGGCCGCTCCACCTCCACAGGCCATCCAAACCCTCATCGACAAGCCCATAAGCTTCCCTGCACTCCACTTAGCACTTCCCCTCACTACACTCACTGCGCCACTAGCTCACACACCTCATCGAACACACCCACACCTTCGCACACAGTGTGCCCTAGGCATGTTCGCACAGCTACCCCCACGCCACGCCAACCACCCCAACATCATTGCCGTGCTCCGGTGACCCTTTTCTGAATATTTTGACATGGCTGCAAGGCTGTGCTAGTGATTTCAAGTTTAGCCACCGGCCGCCATTACTGCGAAGCATGAAGCAAGCTTCAAGCCACTCCAGGTCACATTCTGCTCCAGGAGAGACCCCCAGGTAGTGCGGATTTGAGGTGCGCACGCATCCAGGCCTTTGATTGGCGTCGGAGGACTCCGCAGCCACGCCAATTGAGGAAACGATTTGCTACTGCCGCGCGCGAACGAAGGTGGGACATTTAGTCCCACCTCGGAAGTGGAAGGTCGCCTGCATACGCATAAAAGGAAAAAGTGTTAGAGGCTTATCGCCTCCAACACTAAGGGTGAGGTCCTCCTCCCCCCCTCTCACGAACTCGTCCGCGATATAGTCCGCGGACCTGGCCACGACCCGACTACCCAACCTATTCACTCGTCGCTCACCACACACGTCGGTGAGCCTAGACCCGGGTCTACGTTAGGTTCGATTACCCGACCAGTTAAAGGCTCTTGGAGAGTGGCTCTGAAATAGAAAGGAAAGAGAGAAGAGAGCTACACAGGGGAAGGGGTTTTTGCTCTAAGGATTTTTCCTCCGACACTTAGCCGACTTCAGCGAAAGATCAAGACCGAAGGAAGAAGGGAAGAAGAAGAAGAGAATGCCAGCACAGCTTAAGGCCAAGGCAGAAGAAAGACGAAGAAGAAGCAAAGGCAGAAGGCAGATCTAAAGGAAGAGAAGGCCAAAGACAAAGAAAGAAGAGAAAGAAGAAGTGGGCTCGCCAAGACAAAGAAAGAAGAGAAAGAAGAAGGGGTCTCGCAAAGGGAGAGAGAGGCAAAGAAGAGAAGGAGAAGGATTGAAATTCAGACAGAAGCCGAAAAAGAAGGAAGGAGAAAAGAAAAGCAATCAAACACTTTAAGTCGTCTGATTAAAGAATTAGACGACAGATTTTAGCCTCATTGCATATTTCTACATTGAATCATTTAGTGATATTGTTGGAGTATTTGGTGATCTACATCACCATTTTACTCCCATATTTTTGCACTCTGATACAGCTACTATTACAATTTTTTTCAAGTTTAAATTGTGATCTTGATTTCTAAATACCAATTTGCTCCCTGTGTTCGACCTCGGAAATCTTTTTGAGTAATAAAATTATATCTGTTTTGAATGCTTTTTCAGTTGTACTACAACGCAATGCTTTTAAAACCCGATTCAATGCTCCCAACATTTTGGAACCGTTGCTGGGGAGCAACGAGCAATTTAGAATCTTGATCACAATTTATAATTTGGTACTAACTTTCTATATCTCTTTTTGTTGTGGTTGTTTCAGGGAGAAGATTCAAAGAAGGACAGCTGCACATCAAACACGCCAGGGGCAGGTAATTTCTGATTACTTTCTCTCTTAAGCCCTTCATTCTAAAAAGGAAAAAAGGATAAAATCAATTAGGGCTACTTGTTTTACATTCTTAGCTAATTGATCAAGTTTCCTGATTTGATTTCAACAACAAATCTGATTTGTGCACCCACTTAAGGTAACTAGGGCTACCACATTCTTGTTTGAGCCCTAGATATCACAAGTGGCAATTTAAATTGGACCGAAATTAGAGCCAATTAAGGATTTCAATTTAGGATTCTAAAGACACATCTTCATAACCAAGAATCAACTCTCCAAAATGATGTGTGCCTAAACCTTGGTTGAAGTGATTTATTCAAGCAAACCCTAAAAATTCAGGCTCTTAATCTCACTTGAACCCTAAAAGAAGGGACCTAAAACTTCTCAAAGGACAAATAGGTGAAGTTGACCCACCTTGTTGGGTCAACCAACCTTGAAATTAGGTCACTTTTTGCACTCAGTACATTTAAAGTTCAAGTGAAATCTTAAGCACCCTTGCACTTTAAAAAAATTGGTAGACTTAAGAGGTCAAGTCCCCATTCTGGTCTACTTAGAACATCAGTGACAAGAGAGGTCAGGTGGGGGAAACCTTGTAACCCGTGGGGGTGCTCTACCATGCAGGGGTCTTTGCGGGACTCTCCCTCTCTGGCTGCCCAGGTATTTCTCAGGTGGACGGCTTTCTAACTAAGGGGTATCATCAGCCCCAAACCTCTATAGTCATCCAAAGTTTTTGGGTGTCTTGATTGGGTCCAGCACATTCTACTCTCATCCAAACCATCTGTGCATGTTCGGTAGGAGGCCCTTAAGACCATCCTTGAGGCCTCTTGTAGTTATTCACTCCCGTCAAGGCCAGGCCTCGACTTCCATGTTTGTGCAGCAACACCATCACATAGACATCTCCTCTGATTCATCTGAACCCAATTCTCCTTCTTCCATCATCATGGCACAACCTGTAGAAGAAGAGAATAACCTTGAGAACCAACTTCAGAGCCTTAATGATTTATTCCAAGCCTTTGTGAATCCACCGTAGAATCCTATGATGCAAGATCATTACAATCCCACTGCAGTGCGATCGATCCTTGAGTCCAAATCCCAGCTGGAGGTCCTGATTCTGAACTCAAACCCAACATGATTCATGCTATTCCAAAATTTCATAGGCTCAATTCCGAGGATCCTTTCCAGCACATCAAACAACTCAAGCATCTATCCCAGACCTTCGGGTCATATGTCTAAAATTGGGATATCCTTCTGATGAAGATGTTCTCCTTCTCTCTCATGGACAAAGTAGCTCACTAGTATCAGACTCAAATGCATCCAATCGACACATGGGTTGAACTACAATCTAAATTTCTGAAAAAGTTCTTCCTAGTTGGTCAGACAAATGCTTTACGACACCAGATCACGCACTTCACACAGTAGCCTGGAGAACCACTTCACGAGGCATGGGATCGTTTCCTGGATCTCATGCGGAAGTGCCCCCATCATGAAGTCCCTAAATGGGAACAAGTCAGTCATTTTACCAGGGACTCCATGAAGATATCCGTTTATTCATCAATGCAACTTGCGGAGGAAATATCATGAGTCAACACGAAGACATTGTGTGGGAGATTCTCGAGAATATGTGTGAGAACTCCATCAATAATGACTCCATGGGCTTATTCGACCAGACGAATGCCCATGCATCGACGAATCCAAGGGGAGCACATGAGACGCAGGGCCTATCCACATCTGTCGACTTGGAATTGATGGCCAGTCATTTGGACAAGGTCTCTATCATTGAGAAGAAGGTGGATGAGCTAAAACGCCATCTGCAGTGAGCCACCCCTACACAATACCCGTTTGCACAGCCGCCCTCTGGGAGGGAAGCTGTGCATAACATCTATCACCAATCATCTCAGGGGATGGACCCATATCCACCCTCGTCCGACTCTAGGATCGGAGGAAACTTCGATCCTGCATACTCTAGTTGGGGAACTCTGAACCCTCGTACTCTGACTTGTCTGAGGTTACTCAGACCTACGAGGACCTCAATGCCATCCAAAATGACCCATGCTCTAATACCTATAACCCTGGATGGCGGAATCATCCCAATTTCCTGTGGGTGGGAAATAATTAGAATTAGAGACCACCATATCAACCCCGTGCACAAGCTCCTCGTCCATTTCAGCTGCCTCAACCTCGGCCCAACCCCACCTATCAATCTAGGCCAACTATGACAGATCAAATGACCCTCATCCTTTAGACTCTGCTGACATTCAAAAGACAAATGCAGCTATGCAGAAGCAGCACAAAGATGAGATTACAGAGGTTCGCAATCAACTCACCCAGATGGTGAATTCTCGCCAACCTGGCACACTCCCTTCGCAACCTCTACCAAATCCAAATAACGTGCCGAACCAAAGGCGCGTTATGAACCCAAATCCAGGCCAAGCCCACATGATTTATTAGGCCCCTTCTGCTCCATCTCCCGATGGAATGGAAGTTTCGACATCATACTCGGGATTTCAGCAGCAGCCACCTATTTTACCAACACTGAACCAGAACCAGGCAAGACTAAATTCAGTTATAACCCATAGTGGCAAAGCAACACAAGACCAACCTTACCCAAGCCACTTTCAACCTGGTAGTGCTAACCCTAGCCCTAGGATAGTTATCTAGCCACTTATTTTTTTACCAATACCAAACCAGAACTAGGCAGGACTAAATTCAGTTACAACCCGTAGTGGCAAAGCAACACAAGACCCACCTTACCCAAGCCACTTTCAACCTGGTAGTGCTAACCCAATCCCTATGATAGTTATCCAGGACACCCCTGTCCTAGATCAAGAACCTAGACCTATTCTAGAGAAACCATCAAGGGTTCCATTTCCGGAGGCCTTGACCGAGGGAAAGAGGACAAACAAACCCGTGGCACTTGAGGAGGACCTGGTCAAGCTCTTTGAATAGGTCCAGATAAACATCCCCTTGATGGATGCAATTCTCCACGTACCGGCTTACGCACGATTTCTGAAAGGCATGTGTACACCTAAGCGTAAGCCGCAAACCAAAAGTGGGAGCCTAATCATATTGTTCAAGCAAGCCAACTCTATAATTTTAAGCAAACTCCCACCTAAGGCAAAAGACCTAGGTACTCCTCTAATTTCCTGTAAATTGTTGATATCCAATTTGATAGAGCTTTATTAGATCTAGAAGCCTCCATAAACCTAATACCTACATCCCTACTTGACCATCTTGAGGAATCCGAGCTCAAACCAATAGAGGTGACATTACAGTTAGCAGATCGATCTATTAAGTCACCCAAAAGAGTTCTTAAGGATGTCATTTTAAGGGTTTGGGACTTCTATTTCCCGGTGGACTTCGTAGTCTTGGACATGGATGCTCTAGAGAATCTGAGGAATACACCAATTATACTAGGGAGACCCTTTCTGGCCACTGCTAAGGCCAACATAAATTGTGAGGAGGGACAAATTGAGATAAAATTTAGGAACCAAACATTAAAGATTGACATCTTTAAGGCCTAACAAGGGATTAATTATGGTGTTATAGAACAGATATATGATATCAAGGTTGTGGTTGACGATCCAGATATTAAGGAAGACCTGACTACTTCTGATCAACCACAAGCAGATCAAAACCTACAATCAAAGGAGTCCGAACTTGGCCTAGACACACCCATAACTCCCTCCCTTGCTCCTGACAGACACCCTGAACCGCCTGCTGCTACTGATAACCCTGTCTTGGAACTCAAGCCTCTTCCTGAGCATCTGAAGTACGTCTTTTTGGGTTCCAATCAGACATTTCCTGTGATTATCAATTCCAGACTCACACCTGATCAAGAAACCCGTCTGATTACTATTCTCCAGCAACATCAAAGAGCCATTGGATGGCCTCTCGATGATTTGACTGGCATCAACCCCACTTACTGCACACACCGCATCTATACTGAAGAGGGCACACGACCTTCCCGTGAAATGTAGAGACGTCTGAATCCTAATCTGTAGGAGGTTGTGAAAAAGGAGATCATCAAGTGGTTAGATGTTGGGATCATCTACCCGATCTCCGACAGTCGGTGGGTGAGTCCAATCCAGGTTGTGTCTAAGAACGCAGGACACACCGTGATCATGACTGAAATCAGAGAAATCATACCGACCTGTGTGGCAAATTCGTGAAGAGTCTGCATTGATTACACAAGACTCAATACCTCCACAAAGAAGGATCATTTCCCACTACTGTTTATTGATTAGATCCTCGAGAAACTAGCAGGAAATAGGTTCTTCTACTTTTTGGATGGGTACTCCGGTTATAACCAAGTAGCAATCCATCCTGGGAACCAAGAAAATACCACTTTCACCTACCCCTTCAGGACGTACGCATTCTGAAGGATGTTGTTCGGTCTCTGCAATGCACCTGCTACTTTCAGTGGTGCATGTTTGCCATATTCTCAGATATGGTAGGTGATTATCTGGAAGTCTTCATGAATGATTTTTTAGTATTTGACGAATCATTTGACGATTGCCTCCTACACTTGGTCCAGATCCTTAGGCAGTGCATTGACGTGAATCTGGTTCTTTCCCAGGAAAAGAGCCATTTCATGGTGCCTGAAAGAATTGTCCTGGGACATCTCATATCAGAAAAAGGCATCTAGGTCGAAAGAGCCAAGGTGAATCTGATTTCCAAACTCCCTATGCCTAGCTCGATCAAGGACATCCGATCTTTCCTGGGCACGTTGATTTTTACCGTCGATTCATTCCTGATTTCTCAAAGATCGCATGCCCCCTGACTACTCTACTATCTAAGGATGCTCCTTTTTAAATCTCCAAGGAATGCATTGAAGCATTTGAGATCCTGCATGATCAAGTTACCCAAGCTCTGATCCTATAGTCCTCGGATTGGTCTCAACCCTTTGAGATCATGTGCAACGCATCTAATTTTGCTGTAGGAGCGATACTTGGGTAGAAAATTGACAGGAAACCCGTGGTCATCTACTATGCTAGCAAGACACTTGACGGGGCTCAGCATAACTACATAGTTACTAAGAAAGAGCTGGTAGCCATAGTATTTGTCCTAGAAAAATTTAGATCGTATCTTCTAGGTTCTCGTGTTATCATTTACTCTGATCACACAGCTGTGAGGCATCTTCTTGCGAAGAAGGATGCGAAACCTCAACTAATCAGCTGGATCTTGCTGTTGCAAGAATTTGACCTCGAGATTTGCGACAAGGTCGGAAAACAAAATGTGGTAGCTGATCACTTGTCTCGCCTTCCTTTTAACATTATCAACCCTTCCAGAACCATTACGGAATATTTTCCTAATGAGCACCTCCTGACTATCAGTACAGGGCTTCCATGGTTTGCTAATCAAGTAAACTACCTGGCATCACATCAGATCCCATCCAATTGGCCGAAGGCCAAGAAGGACAAATTGCTTTCCGGTGCCAAGTATTACTTCTGGGAAGACCCGTATCTCTTCCGCATCAATGCTGATCAAATCATTCGACGATGTGTCTCGGAAGTGGAAATATAGGGCATCTTGTCCTTCTGCCTTGACCAGGCATGCGGTGGACACTTCTCAGGTCATAAACCACAGCAAAAGTCCTCCAGTGCGGCTTCTATTGGCCCATGATTTCCAAAGATGCATACAATCTCTGTAGGGCATGCACTCATTGTCAGACCTTAGGCAACATTAGCCACCGTGATATGTTGCCCTTACAGTCGATTCTCGTATGCGAGATCTTCGACGTCTGGGGGATTGATTTTATGGGACCCTTTCCTGTTTCAGATGGCTTCGAGTACATTCTACTCGTTGTTGACTACGTGTCCAAATGGATCGAAGCCATTCCGACCCGAACCAAAGATCATAAGTTGGTTATTAAATTTATTCATCAGAACATCTTTTCTCGGTTCGGGATCCCACGTGCTATAATCTCCGATGGTGGGACCCAGTTCACTAATGCTCAATTCAAGTCACCGATGACCAAATACGGGGTGTCACACCGAATCTCTACTCCTTATCACCCCCAAACTATTGGTCTAGCTTAGCGATCAAATCAAGAGATCAAGAAAATCCTCTAGGTCACTATTTGACCTGACAGGAAAGACTGTTCATCCCGACTTCCGGAAGCTTTGTGGGCTTATATGACCGTCCACAAAACCCAATTAGGCATGTCTCCCTTTAGATTGGTGTACAGGAAGGCATGTCACCTCCCTGTCGAATTCGAGCACAAAGCCTATTGGGTAGTACGAAACTGCAATCTAGATCTTTCTAAGGCTAGAACCTACAGAAACATTCAAATGAGCGAGATCTATGAATTATGCCATGATGCGTATGAGAACTCGTGAATTTGCAAAGTGTGGGTTAGGGCCTTTCACGACAAGAACATATCCAGAAATATCTTTCACCCTGGTCCAAAAGTCCTACTCTTTGATGCCAGGCTCAAACTATTCCCAAGAAAACTTAGATCGAAATGGATCGAACCTTACCTCGTCCGACGAATCTTTGGAAATGGAGCCATCGAGATCAGTCCACTCAGCCATAATTCAGAACCTTTTGTCGTGAACAGTCAGAGACTCAAACCATTCATTGACCTTACCAATACAAATTTGGCTAAGACATCCTTTACCCTCCATTCTCCTTGAGCACATTGCGTCCAGCCGATGGCGTAAAACTCAGCACTTAATGGGAGGCAGCCTGTCATTTTTGAAAAACCTGAAACCTTTTTTGATATTCCTCTGCTTAATTCATATTGCACTTTAGAGTTCATACATTAAAGCAGCTGACCCCACCTCAGGTGCCCGTACCCAAGCTTGAAATCGTCCGCAAACAGTCATCTCGACCCATTCTCCCACCCAGAACCTATTCTAATGAATGAGCTAAGCTGAACTCGAACCCACCTAATTTAAAATGGGGACATTGCAAATCATAGGCATGGGGGGTATGAAAGTGCAAAACACCATGAAAATCATCTCATAAGAAAATGTTTCATCAAAAAAATCAAATATTCCAAAAATACCAAAAAAAATGAAAAAATTCATGAGAAAGAACAAAAAATGAGAGGAGAAAATTTTGAGGCCATACAAATCTTGAAAAGAAAAAAAGGGAAAAGTGAAAACTGTCGAAAAGGAGCACAAGTTGAAAAGAAAAAGAAAAGCGATAGTCATTAGTAAGAAATTAAGGGATTAATTGAGTTCCAAACCATACCAAGAAAAGAAAATGAAATGCAAAAAGTGCTAATGAAATACTGAAGAGATTAATAGGAACGCTGATTTTAAGCCTCTTAAGCTGAAATCCTAGGCTTAAAAATTCAAGTATCTACTAAGATCTGGATAGTCCTCAAGAGGTTGAGGAAAATGTGAAGCTTAAGTATTAGGTCTAAAGCTAAGGGAGTATTCAGCCTCGTTAACTAACCTTTGGTTTGTGAGACTCTGTAACCTAAGCACCCCAATCCACACACAGTCTGGTTCGATGCGCATAAGTGTCAAAATCATGCAAATGAATTTAAATCGTTCTAAAAAAGTCGCCTAGATTAGGAGTGGTTGATCAACACAAGTTGATTTGGACAAGTTCCCAGCATGGAGAGGCGGGAAATTTCCCTCGAAGATGCATAATAACATATCATCTCCTCGGTGCTTGTCTCCTAGGTTATCTACATATCCTACCCAGGGCATGTAAGCACCCTATGCTAGTTCAGATGCCATGGGTGGCATTATCACGAAATGTCGATTGCCAGGGTCTGGACTTAGCTACAGAATGCCATGGGCAGGATTATCTCGAAAGCTAGGGTTCTAGGAGTTGCCATGGGTGGTGCCATCTCGAACCAATGATTGCCAGAGACCCTTCGAGGGTTGATGAGGGGGACTAGGAATCCGACACAAACCGTGTCGTGAAGCTAATCCAGAGCTAGAAATAAAAATAAAAGAAAGAGAAAACACTCCAAAAAGAAAATTCCTCTGTCTCTCTCTTACAGAAAATGCACTGAACCGAGGCTAAAATATGTTACAAGCACGGGTACTTTAACCGCGAAGTCCAACCAACCTTAGGATAGTTCCTGTGGGCCTTAAAAACCTTCGTAGCAGACTGAGGCTAAAGCTGGTTAGGTTCAGATCTTGGTTGGTACTTGAGTACCTTTAGGCCTACTATCGGCATTCTAACCTAATCTACAGAAGAAAGCACACATCATAGTTTTTTAACATCAAAGGAACTCATGGTCTAGAATCAAAGTTAAAACCTCAAAATTTTTGCTAAGGGACTAGCAAAAGCTAGACATGGGGGTATGATGGAAACACCATCATGAGCCCTAACTAGCTCATTTTGACCTAATTGAGAGAATAAATGCTCCTACATAACCAACTGAGGGTCCTAATTCACTACATAACCTTTCTGAGAGAAAAAATAAGAAACTAGGGGTAAAACTATAATTTTACCAATACAATATAACAATGTGTTTTCTCAAGGGCTAAGCAAAGGTCAAAGGATCTGAATAAGATAATAAGTGGGTTGGATTTGACAGAAAAGGGTTTGTGTGTGTTCTATGAATTAAATGACTTCTTGAAACCCTTAAACAGACCCACTTAATTAACCAAGGCTCTGGTCAGGATAAAATTCACCCAAACCCTCTAAAAATCATAGAAAAATATTCTTTAGGGTTTAGACCTTTCAATTTAGCCATTAGAACCCATCTTGACTTAGAATGGGGTCCCAGATAGATATTTACCCTAAATTAGGTTTTTGCATAAATTTCCCAGTCAAACGAGGTCAAACCCACAATCCAACCTCACCATTAGATTCCCTAGGTCCAAATTAGGTTTGTTCCAAAATTTTGATCCAAGATGAGTTTGCCTTAACCTAGTTTGCAAAAAGGTCCAACCTGATTACATTTCTACCCCTAACTTTCAAAAACCCTTACAAACAAACCCCTAGCTTCTTCATCATTTTCTCAATTAGGTCCCTCCACCATTATAACAGAGGAATCCTACTCCAGCAAGATTTGGAAGGAGAGTTCTCCCTGATTGCTCAGAGAATCTCTTCCAAAATTGGAAGAGAGATTCTCTGCAAAGTTCTCTCTCGTCTAAACCCTCATTTGATCCTTAATTCTTTCCCAATCTCTCATGCTAACGCATGAGAGATACGGGTATCTGATGGTCGGCCCGGATAGGTTGTTAATATGATGTTTTTATCGTTGAAATATGTATAGTGGTTAACCTAATTCAGACCTAACCATCTCTTTACAAAATTTTTAACCTGGCCTAATTGATTTTATCTTGTCACTTTTAGGCCCAGGGTCGAACTCAGGGAAGTGGGGTTCAAGTCGAGTTTCTACGTTTTCCTTAAAACGCGTCTCTTCCGTTTGTTTATTCTGTTTTTGGTATTTTTCTTATTTAGGTTTTTTTTTTCTGGTAATCCTTGTTCTTGAGGCACACCCTCAAAATTGTGTCCTTGGCTTTTAGCCAAAATAGAGTTTCAAAACACGTCTTGCTACTTGCAAGACGGGGGTACCTGCAAATCAAAGATTATCTTTTCACTTTTATACCTTTTTTTATCTTTTTACTAAGAAGGAAGCTAACAGATAGAAAGTAACTATAGTAGCTATAGATTTATATGTAGTATATATATAAAGGGGTGGGGGTGGAGGTGACGATGGAGTGTAGCACTATGTCGAGTCAGCCGACGTCTAGAGAGACGCAACCAACACGACTAGGTGCCGCGTGGAGTGTGGATGAAGGATGGATGATGTATGGGACCATGCTTTTTTGTACGCGTGTATCAGGGAATATCAGCAACTGGTGCAGATATCCCCATGATACAGCGTATAGTAAATAACGTGAAAATATATGTACATATGTATGTATATGAGTAAATATATCTATATGTATATAAATGTATAAGTATATATGTATAGATATATATAGATATATATATATATATATAGGTGTATATATATATATATATATATGTATGTATATATGTATATAGCTATGTATATATGTATATAAGTATATATGTATTTAGATATATGTATATATATATGTGTATATGTATAAGTATATAGATATGTATATATATATATATGTATATGAGTATGTGTATATATATATATATATATATATATATATATATATATATTATATATGTATATGTATATATATATTATATTATATGTATGTATACATAACTATATAGATATACTATGTATATATAAGTATATATATATAGATATATGTATATGTATATATATATATATATATATATATGTATGTATATAAGTTACTATTAGTGTGTGTGTGTGTGTGTGTCGGTGAATGGGTGTGTGTGTGTTGCTGTAAGTGAAAAAAAAGAGAGAGAGAGAGAGAGAGATAGAGATCGCGAAGAGAGAGAGAGCGGGAGACAGAGGGAGCGGGCGGGAGAGATCGCGGAGAGAGAGAGAGCGCCAGAGAGAGAAAGAGCGGGCGGGAGAGATCGGCGGAGAGAGAGAGCGGGCGAAGGAGTGATCGCGGACGCGCGAGTTAAGACGTCTGCCGGAGGCGGCAGACGTCTGACTCTACGTCGTCTGAAGGCGGAGGCGGACGTCTGATCGTCGCGGTGCACCGCGCCTTCGTGCAGTGGACGTGAGACGTCTCCTGCAGACCGGGTGCGAGGACGGAGAGCGGGCGATGGCGTGCTCGGAGAGGGCGGCGGGGAGTCTACAGTCGGTCGCGGAGGGTTGCAGAGGTTCGCGGGGGTCGGCGCGAGGCCGTAGCCGGCCGCTGCAGTGCGCGCAGCGGCGGGCTACGGGTGCAACTGCGAGGCGGACAGAACGGAGACGGAGGCGGAGAACGGGCCTGCAGACGCGCGCGGAGGGTTGCGCGCCTGCGGGGAAGGTCGCGGAGGAGGCGGGGGGTGCTGCTGCTGCTGCTGTCGCCGCGGTTTAGCTGCTGCTGCTGCTGCTTCAAGCTTCGGAGCTTGAAGCGGCAGCAATGGCGTGGAGATGAAAACGAAGAGAAAAGAAAACACCACGCCCACCGGCTCGTTGAAGAGCTGGGCGGTGGTGTTCCCACTGTGGTGGTGAGCACCACAGTGGGTTCTCCTACTCGTCGGGTGCCTCCTCGACGGAGGGCCGGCGTATGGGAGGGGAGAACGGGCGAGGAAGGTGGCTGCGGGTTTTTTTCAGTAGCTGCAACCGCTGCCTCGCGAGGATGAAGCTGCAGCTACTTATAAAGGAGGGGAGAGGGGAGTGTTGGCTGCAGCAGGGAGAGGGCGTGCTAGTTGCAGCTGTAGGGAGCGGCGTTGGCAGGGAGACGTGACGGGAAGAGGTGCTGCGTGGCTGCTGCATGCAGCTGCGGGAAGAGTACAGCCGCGGGAAGAAGAGAAAAACCGTGGGAAGAAGAAAGAAATATGAAAATAAAATATGGAGAGGGGACTTTTTGCAAAGAGACACTTGAAGAAAAATGTAAAAATGCAAGCCATTTATTCCATTCTCTTCTCCTCTCAATTAAATGCATGCATGCAAGCGTTTTTACAAATGCAACTACAGGATTATAATATACATAGTTAATGCTAGAAAATAGCATAAGAAGGTGTTCTTATAGGCATGTTTTGAGGTGCAAACATATACCCCCATGCCTATCTTTTGCTAGTCCCTAGCAAAACCGTATTTAGAAATGATCTTAAGCTGAAAATTTTCTTCTGAGGTGATATAGGTGTGTTTATTATCGAATATTGTGAGAACCAATTGTAAAGAAGACTACCAGTACTTTAAATCTCACATGACATAGATCATCTCTCAACTAACCAGGACTCTTGATATTTAAACCCTAAGTACGATTTCCAGGACCCAGGAGGTTTTTGCCGTACTCGAGAGCTCAAGAAATTATGGTTTGTGCATAGTGAAGGATCAAGACTGACCAGATGAAGATTAAGACTCAATCCCAGGGTTTCACGAATTTTTAAGTACAGGTTGGTCCCAGTTTCAGCTCATGTCTTCGAATTGTCCCTTAAGATGATGACGGAAAACTCAACTCCCATTTTCTGATTTTTTTTTTTTTTTTTTTTTTTTGTGACTCACCGAAAAACAAAGTATATAGACATTTATGAGATATACTGACTCTTTTAAAACATCTCTTTTCTGATTTTTTTTTTTTTTTTGAAACACGTGTCAGTATATCTCTTACAACACATTTTGAAACACACATCTTTTTTTTTTTTTTTTTTTTTTGTGGGAGAGTTTCTTTTTGGTGGAAAGAGTCGCTCCTAAACACAAGACTAAAGCCTGGGATAAAAAGTCTACCTGCGCACACAGGTAAGGACTCCACCTTCCCTAATGAACACTAGGGTTGGATCTTATGTTCACCTGGTCTTTCCTGATATGTGTAGTGTGAACCAAGTTTACTTAAGCTCTCAAGAAAAAGCAAACCAACGGATCCTGTACTGGTGTCTCAGGTACAAGAATACATCCTTAGTTAGGAGAGATCTTGATCTATTTTGTCAATGCTTTAAGTGAATTAAGCCGAGCCTGAGCGAATCAAGCTTTTGTGGCCTGGAAAGTCTTCAAAACAGAGGTTGAATATCCATAAACACTTATTGCCTTTTTGTTTCAGCTTCAAGATCATTATTAAACACCATTTTTTTTTTTTTTTTTTTTGCATATTTATAAATAGGTGGGAACTGTATAATACCATAACATACCCGGATCCTATGGATGCCTATCCACCCCCCCATGCCAAACAATGCTATGTCCTCATATGCATGCAGGGAAAGGCAGAGGAAGGATGGAAGATCGGGTAACAAGAGCTGAGGTTCAGGGTATAGATTAGGGTGGAAGGGTGGGTGGATGGTGAGTGCTGTTAGGGTGCCTCCCAACAAGCGCTGAATTTAATGTCCCCAGCTGGACTCAGAATGAGGCAAAGAATTAGTTACCCTCCAGCAGGGCAACGGTTTCTCCAACGGGGGCAGGTTCATGAGTCAGATAGGGTTTCAAACGCTGCCCGTTGACCGTAAATTTACGCCCAGATTTGGGATCTTCGATTTCGACGGCCCCATTGGGGAATGGTCTTGAGACCAGAAAAGGACCAGTCCATTTGGACTTTAACTTCCCAGGAAAGAATTTGAGTCGGGCATTATAGAGCCAAACTTGCTGAGATGGCTCAAATTCCTTCCGCCGAACATGGCTGTCGTGAAAAGCCTTAGTGCGTTGTTTAAAGGTTAGAGCAGAATCATAGGCTTCACGACGGAGCTCTTCCAGCTCTTGGAGTTGGAGTTTCCTTTCTCGTTCACACAAGTTTGGGTCGAGGTTACATTGGCGAACCGCCCAATAAGCGTGGTGCTCCAACTCTATAGGTAAATGACAAGGCTTCCCGTAAACGATTCTATATGGAGACATACCAAGGGGGGCCTTGAAGGCGGTCCGATACGCCCAAAGTGCGTCAGTCAGCTTGTCGGACCAATCCTTACGGTCAGGCCGAACCGTTTTCTGGAGAATCTGCTTGATTTGCCGGTTCGACACTTCCGCCTGGCCGTTCGTCTGAGGATGATACGGGGATGCGATACGATGGTGGACTCCGTACCTCCTCAGAAGTGCCCGAAAAGAAACATGGGTAAAGTGGCTTCCTCCATCCGAGATAATGGCCCGAGGGATCCCAAAACGCGCAAAGATATGGTCTTTGACGAATCGGGTGGAGATAACATGGTCAGCACGGCGCGCGGGAATAGCCTCGATCCATTTTGAAACATAGTCGACGGCCACGAGGATGAATTCGAAGCCATTGGATGGAGGAAAGGGACCCATGAAGTCAATTCCCCAGATGTCGAAGATTTCCGCAGCTAGGATGTGTTGCAAGGGCATCATGTCACGACGTGCCATCGACCCTAATGACTGGCACCTAGTGCAATGTTTGGCATAAGTGTGCGCGTCCTGGTGAAGGGAGGGCCAAAAGAAACCGCACTGCAACACCTTGGCTGCAGTTTTCCTCCCAGAGAAATGGCCTCCACAGGCCTGATCGTGGCAAAAGGATAGCACACTGGGGAACTCACTGTCAGGAATACAGCGACGGATGATTTGATCAGCACCTATCCGAAAAAGAAGTGGATTATCCCAGAAATAATACTTTGCTTCTGCCATGAGACGCTCGCGCTGGTTTTTAGGCCAGCCACGTGGAAGAGATCCAGAAGCAAGGTAATTGGCAATGTCGGCATACCACGGTCCACTTGCCACATTTATTGCCAATAGGTGCTCATCAGGAAAAACTTCATTAATTGGCAGAGTAAGTCCAATATGGTCAGGGTCCAGTCTGGAAAGGTGATCAGCCACAACATTCTGGGCTCCGACCTTATCACGAATCTCAATGTCAAATTCCTGGAGCAGAAGGATCCAACGAATCAGTCTAGGCTTGGCATCCTTCTTGTGCATGAGATGGCGAATGGCCGCGTGATCAGTGAAAACAATAACGTGAGAGCCCAGAAGGTAAGAACGGAATTTTTCCAGCCCAAAGACGACTGCCAGTAGTTCCTTTTCAGTGGTAGTATAATTACGCTGGGCCTCGTCCAACGTCTTACTGGCGTAGTATACCACGAAGGGGTGTCTATCGCGTCTTTGTCCCAGGATGGCTCCGACTGCAAGGTCTGAAGCGTCACACATAAGTTCAAAGTTGAGGGACCAATCAGGCGGCTGGAGAACAGGGGCCTTGGTGACAGCATTACGCAGCTGCGTGAATGCTTGTATACAGTCAGGGCCCATGTCGAAGGGCACGTCGGTTGATAGGAGATGAGTTAAGGGTCGAGAAATTTTGGAGAAGTCTTTGATGAATCTCCTATAGAAACCGACGTGTCCCAAGAAGGAGCGGATTTGTTTGACAGAACCAGGCACAGGTAAATCAGCAATGATATCGAGCTTAGCTCTGTCAACCTCGATACCCCTATCGGAGATGATATGTCCAAGAACAATTCCCTCGTGCACCATAAAATGACTTTTTTCCCAGGAAAGCACGAGGTTTACATCAATACATCTCCTAAGGATGCGAGTCAGGTTGGCAAGACATTCGTCGAAAGATGGTCCAAAGACTAAAAAGTCATCCATGAAGACCTCGAGAAAGTCACCCACCATGTCATGAAATATCGCCAGCATGCATCTCTGGAAAGTTGCTGGCGCGTTACAAAGTCCGAACGGCATCCTTCTAAAGGTGAAGGTGCCGAAAGGGCAGGTAAAAGTGGTTTTCTCTTGGTCTCGGGGGTCTATATAAAGGGGTGGGGGTGGAGGTGACGATGGAGTGTAGCACTATGTCGAGTCAGCCGACGTCTAGAGAGACGCAACCAACACGACTAGGTGCCGCGTGGAGTGTGGATGAAGGATGGATGATGTATGGGACCACGCTTTTTTGTACGCGTGTATCAGGGAATATCAGCAACTGGTGCAGATATCCCCATGATACAGCGTATAGTAAATAACGTGAAAATATATGTACATATGTATGTATATGAGTAAATATATCTATATGTATATAAATGTATAAGTATATATGTATAGATATATATAGATATATATATATATATATATATAGGTGTATATATATATATATATATGTATGTATATATGTATATAGCTATGTATATATGTATATAAGTATATATGTATTTAGATATATGTATATATATATGTGTATATGTATAAGTATATAGATATGTATATATATATATATGTATATGAGTATGTGTATATATATATATATATATATATATATTATATATGTATATGTATATATATATTATATTATATGTATGTATACATAACTATATAGATATACTATGTATATATAAGTATATATATATAGATATATGTATATGTATATATATATATATATATATATATATATATATATATATATATATATATGTATGTATATAAGTTACTATTAGTGTGTGTGTGTGTGTGTGTCGGTGAATGGGTGTGTGTGTGTTGCTGTAAGTGAAAAAAAAGAGAGAGAGAGAGAGAGAGATAGAGATCGCGAAGAGAGAGAGAGCGGGAGACAGAGGGAGCGGGCGGGAGAGATCGCGGAGAGAGAGAGAGCGCCAGAGAGAGAAAGAGCGGGCGGGAGAGATCGGCGGAGAGAGAGAGCGGGCGAAGGAGTGATCGCGGACGCGCGAGTTAAGACGTCTGCCGGAGGCGGCAGACGTCTGACTCTACGTCGTCTGAAGGCGGAGGCGGACGTCTGATCGTCGCGGTGCACCGCGCCTTCGTGCAGTGGACGTGAGACGTCTCCTGCAGACCGGGTGCGAGGACGGAGAGCGGGCGATGGCGTGCTCGGAGAGGGCGGCGGGGAGTCTACAGTCGGTCGCGGAGGGTTGTAGAGGTTCGCGGGGGTCGGCGCGAGGCCGTAGCCGGCCGCTGCAGTGCGCGCAGCGGCGGGCTACGGGTGCAACTGCGAGGCGGACAGAACGGAGACGGAGGCGGAGAACGGGCCTGCAGACGCGCGCGGAGGGTTGCGCGCCTGCGGGGAAGGTCGCGGAGGAGGCGGGGGGTGCTGCTGCTGCTGCTGTCGCCGCGGTTTAGCTGCTGCTGCTGCTGCTTCAAGCTTCGGAGCTTGAAGCGGCAGCAATGGCGTGGAGATGAAAACGAAGAGAAAAGAAAACACCACGCCCACCGGCTCGTTGAAGAGCTGGGCGGTGGTGTTCCCACTGTGGTGGTGAGCACCACAGTGGGTTCTCCTGCTCGTCGGGTGCCTCCTCGATGGAGGGCCGGCGTATGGGAGGGGAGAACGGGCGAGGAAGGTGGCTGCGGGTTTTTTTCAGTAGCTGCAACCGCTGCCTCGCGAGGATGAAGCTGCAGCTACTTATAGAGGAGGGGAGAGGGGCGTGTTGGCTGCAGCAGGGAGAGGGCGTGCTAGTTGCAGCTGTAGGGAGCGGCGTTGGCAGGGAGACGTGACGGGAAGAGGTGCTGCGTGGCTGCTGCATGCAGCTGCGGGAAGAGTGCAGCCGCGGGAAGAAGAGAAAAATCGTGGGAAGAAGAAAGAAAGATGAAAATAAAATATGGAGAGGGGACTTTTTGCAAAGAGACACTTGAAGAAAAATGTAAAAATGCAAGCCATTTATTCCATTCTCTTCTCCTCTCAATTAAATGCATGCATGCAAGCGTTTTTACAAATGCAACTACAGGATTATAATATACATAGTTAATGCTAGAAAATAGCATAAGAAGGCGTTCTTATAGGCGTGTTTTGAGGTGCAAACAGTATCCTAACAACTTCCAACTCTGACATGTTTTCCTTGCTTGGGAAGCTTGCTTCCCAAGCCCTAGCCAACCCTTAGAGCTCCATTTAAAGGAGCCCAGACCTTTCCGATCTCCTCACCCTCGAATTCGACCGCGAACACCCCTAATTCCTCTCTTCCCTTCACGGTCGTAGCTTCCTTGACATCCGACAACCTCCCTCACTCCTCCTCATCATCCGACCGCCATACCTACGGTTGATTCCTCCTCCTTGACTTCGTCTGTGCCTCGCCGTACCCGCAAGCATCTCCCTCTCTTTGTCCTCCCCGATCTCCACTTATTGGAGCCACTCTTCGTCTCCGACATCAGCCACACCAGACGACTTCAAGGAAAGATCAAGGCTAAAGGAAGAAGGGAAGAAGAAGAAGAGAAGGCCAGCACAGCTCAAGGCCAAGGCAAAAGAAAGAAGAAGAAGAATCAAAGGCAGAAGGCAGACTTAAAGGAAGAGAAGGCCAAAGACAAAGAAAGAAAAGAAAGCAGAAGAGGGCTCGCAAAGACAAAGAAAGAAGAGAAAGAAGAAGAGGGCTCACAAAGGCAGAGAGAGATAGAGAAGAAAAAGGGAAGGATCGAAATTTAGACAGAAGCCAAAGAAGAAGAAGGAATGAGAAGAGAAAAGCAATCAGACACTTTAAGCAGTCTGATTAGAAAATTAGATGACTGATTTTAGCCTCATTACATATTTTTACATTGAATCATTTAGTGATATTGTAGGAGTATTTGGTGATCTACATCGCCATTTTACTCCCATATTTTTGCACTCTGATACTGCTACTATTATAATTTCTTTCAAGTTTAAATTGTGATCTTGATTTCTAAATACCAATTTGCTCCCTGTGTTCAACCTCGGAAATCTTTTCGAGTAATAAAATTATATCTGTTTTGAATGCTTTTTCGGCTGTACTACAATACAATACTTTTAAAAGCTGATTTAGCACTCTCAACAGTGCTTGCATGGCTCCACATGCGCGCATGCACCCTCGCATTGTGCACATGTGGTGGCGCGTGCGTGCGCGTGGGCGGCCTGGGTTAAACTACGTGGCGCAACTTGAGCCATCCATCATCTTTCTTTTGTAAGGGCTGCTACAGAGGTTGGATTGAGTCAATTTTTGTGTTGTTGGGTTACGATCGTCGACTCAAACCCATCCGCACTATCGGATTTGTCATTTAAAGCTCCGAATTACATCACCTACTCCCCTAGTCATTGATCTTCCTCAGACTGCATATGGTGCTACACGACTCCATTCAAGGAGATTTTGGAGGCGTTGGACTCTAATTGTCATCCTGATCAAATCCGTACGGTCAGATCATCAATCTGAGGCCCTAAAATAAACCTCCTTCTCTCCTGACCACAAAAAAGATGCAATTAACCTAAAATATACACAACTACTCTAAATGCAGAATGATGCATGCTATGCAATATTTATAATATGGAATGCAAATCTAAGCTTGGGAACATGCATAAATGGGCATTTTAACCTAAATTGATGTGTCTACATCATGCACCCTTGCCTATCTTTTGCAAGTCCCTAGCAAAATTAAACTACATGCTATGTACAAAAATAGAATTAGGACTCGATTGCTTAGGCCTAAGTCGTTTATTAACAATAGAAAATTTCAACTAAGGTCCTAAACTATGAAGCCTCAACATTACCTGGGTTTCTGCTAGAATGCAAACTGCCCAAGTCCTCACCTTATTTGAAAAGGGAAGATACATTTTTTGGTTTTTCTTCTTTTCGATTTTTTTTTACTTCTTGGAGTTTGAGAGTTTCAGGATAACTTTTTACGACTACCCAACCTACCCAAGACTCGAAAAGGACTCTAAGTACTAAGCATCTTGTGAAAGGGTGATAGACTCACTAGGTGGCCGTTAAAACGAACTTCGGGTTTCTACGACCCCAGGTGACCTTAAAGACTTCTGCCTAGAGGTTTATCTTTCCTAACGGTAGCTTTCTCCCTACTTTTAAATTTTTTATGGGGTCAACACAAGCGCGAACCCAGTGTATATCTCCCCACTTTATTCTACTTCCCCGCTTCTTCCCTAAGTGTTTTGGGAATTATTTTTGCATTTTTGTGAGCTGGGCTCTGAACAACCGGCCAATGGGCTATTAGCCACAGCAACTTGCTAGCCATACTCATGCGGTGAAGTGTGGTTTATTTTTCGATTCTTTCTCCTTTTTCTTTTCTTTTTTTTTTTTGAGTACCATTTTTTTTCTTTTTCTAAGTAGGTGACTTCCTTGATCTAAGATTTACCTAAAAGCGGTAGAATAAGTGTGGTCAAGTAGCTAGACTCTGAACAACTGGCTAATGGGTTGTTACCCATGCCAACTTGCCAGCCATACTACCTTAGAAAGTTCATTAGCTACCCAATTTCTGAAGAAACTGCCGAAAAGTGAGTTAATGCAAATAGTGTGTAGATGCTTAGACTTAAAATCCCCTCAAATTAGAGGACGGGTTGGTAAGTCGTGTACTTATTATCTCAATTTATTCACCAAATTAAAGTAAAATTACTTGGCGAGGACTTGAGACTAAGTCCACATTCGAGTGAACAATCGAGCTAATTAAGCCCAAATTTCTGAAGAGTCTAAGTGTTCAGGTCCTATCGTATCATTTCCTAAAGTTAATAACTTCCAAAAGTCTAAGTTCACTTCTCTTAATTCTATTTTTTCCTTTTTTTGTCTTTTTGAATTTTTAATTTTTTTAAAGAAAATAAAAGAAATTCTACAGAGCTAACAAAATAATTTCAGGATTAAGTATCCATCCCCCATGCCTAAATGATGCAATGTCCTCATTGTAGAAATGGAGACATGAAAAGGGTGGAGTAAACAGAATATCACCTGAATATTGTGAAAATCCAGTCAGCTCCGTAAAGAACGTGGAATAAACACACGTGCTAAATTTAGTACCGTCAGCTAGGCACAATTCATAAGTAAAGAAGACATTAAAAGTTCAAAAGTGCAGGTCAAAATCAAAATTAAAAGATTAATCCTCAAATCCGCCAGCAGAAGATGTCCACAGATGTGGACCAGATTATGGTGCAGACCCATGCCCCATGGTCGAGTAGTTCTAAGGTTCTAGATGAAAATCACCCAGAATCAAAGATTGTTGTATTTATGGGGCCGAGCCTGCGGTTTGGTGGTTTGCAACCCAAGACTAAAGTGTCGAACAAAAGGTAGCTTTGGTTCACTAGGTTCAGATGTCCACTTAACGTTCAGTTCAAAAAAATAATTAGTTATTCCAAGCTTAGGTCGCACATCAAAGGTATCGAAAGGGTCCTGATAAAAAGTAGGTGGTTTTACGTCAACAAGAACCCTTAAATCCGATCTCCTGCTTTCCCTGAAGTTAACCTCCCAGATCCTCACTTCCAAATTCCTATCCTCCAACATCAAGTGTTCAAGCTCTAGGACCTCTAGCATATCATTCACCCCATATGATTTACCCAAGTCCAGAAATCGTGGCTAACTCAGAATTAACTTGGGTACAATGATTTCAAAAACAAAATCAATCCCTTCAGGGTGTGGTTGAGGAATGGGGTACTGATTGAATCTTCTAGTAAAAAAGGATTCGAATCCTTCATGCTAGCCTCAACCGAATCCAAATCTTCAATCAAATGGTTCGTCATGCTCCTTAAGCCTGTTTGTCTCACTAAAATCGTCTTCCTTATGCTCAAGTGAGACTTCACTAAGAGATTATTCACCCTCAGAGTCAAAGAATTCTTGATCTGCATTTATATACGTCTCAAAATCATATGTCATTTCATGATCCAAGGAGACATATGTTTCTTCGTTCCCTGGCTCAGGGATCTCAGGTGAAACAATTGCTTCATCCTTAATTGGTTGCTCTAGACCAACCTAGTCATCTCTGGTCTCGGAATATGTATCCCCCCCAACAGGCACCTGAGCGAGTTCAGACATTCGCTCTCCTGAAGGGGGTTCATCCTGGGAATCATCCCAAGATTGGACTAAGGCAACCATGAATTTCATCCTTAACCTCGTCAATTTCCTAAGTAGAAACTAACCCAGGCCCCTATCCCTAACATGGAGCAAATCCAATAAAGAGTTATTTAGCTCATCAATCATTTTTATCATACGCTCCAATGCTTCAGTGCATGGTATTGGCTGAGCCTCTAAGGATTGGATGGTGTTCCTAAAGTTAGCCAACACCCTATCTTGGACCTGGTTCACCTGAACCGAATGGATCGATTCAGAGTTGGGTGGGTTTGGGTTCATTCTAGGGGAGTCAAGATATTGAGGTTCTTGGGTTCCTCCTTATTAATAGGTCGTCTCGAGTTTTCCAAAGAATGGTGGTGACCTATATTCAATGGAATACTGGGGAGGGTAGGTGTGATAGTCAACATATCCTTCTTGACTATAGATCGAGTTAGGTTGATCATCAAAGGGTGGAGATCTATAATCATTGTAGCTCTGGGAAGGATAGTAATCATAGTCTTGTTGTCCAAGGTTAGTGTTAAACACTTTGAATCGATGTTTTAAAAGTAATGCACTGTAGTATAGCCAATAAATTGCGTAGAACAATTAAAATTTATAACTCGAAAGAAATTCCAAGGTCGAACGTAGAGAGCAATATGGCAATTTATCTCAAGATCATAATTTGAGCAAGAATATAGCAATGTAATAGCAATTTTGAGCACAGATGATGTAAATATAGATTCAAGAGTCAATGTGACAAAAAGATTAAGGTAAAAATGGTGATTTGAATCACCAAATTACCCTATTACAATTCTACTTAAAAAATGCAATAATATCAATCAACCAAATGCCACGTATGATGAGTGCACAGTGCACTCTCTCTGATGCTACAATGTCTCAAAACCAGCTTCTTTTCCTTCAGGCCACAGGCAGAGGCACAGGTAGAGGCACAGGCACAGCACAGCACCAACAGAGGCGAAGGCCTCTTCAGATTTTGCTGTCGAGAGATAGGCAGCAAGGCAAAAACGCCCCCACCTCTCCCTCTCTTTCCCTTTCTTTCCTTCTTTTCTTTCTCTCAAAGACCCAAGGTTAACTGGGTAATCAGGTAGGAATAGTAACCAGATCCGAGTGCAGGGTTGCGGGCATAGGGTCGCAGTCGAGCAGTGAAACTGGTCGGGTCAAGTGATCAGGTGCGGGGACCTCACCCCCATGTGTCAAGGCGATAAAGCCTCAGCACAAAAATAATTTATGTCATACAGGAGGCACTTCACTTCACAATGTGGGGCTATCTTCCTACACTTCCTCGCACAGCAAATGCTATCTCCAATTGAAGGTGAAGGCGAGGTGGTTAGCGTCACTTGACCACTGATTAGCCCATAGTTGTGGGCTATTAAAGTATTTAAATGCCTAAACATTAGGATAATTCTAACATTTATTTAGCATAAATTAGGATGTAAATAGATTAATTCATATTTTTAATTTAATTACAAAATCCATACATTGCATTCATATTTTAAGTGCATTTAGAATTAGCTTAGAATGCCATTCATCTAATTAGTTAACTAATTAAGTACATTGTTTTAGTTAACATAAAACTTGAGGGTTTGTATATAAATAACCATAATATTTTAATAATATCATTTATTCTTCTTCTTCTCAGCAATGACTCGGCTGCCGCTGCAACGCCTCTGGCCTCACTAAAAGCGCATTCATGGATCGGCGGAGAAGGTGGATCTGCTCCCGCCTCTCCATTCAAATTTGTGCAGGCCGCTACAAAAGGAGAGAGGATGCTGAGCGAGGCAGGCCTCCGCCACCGACCCACCACTGTGTAGAGAGAACTTCTCTCTTCCACTCCACACTGCCGGCCTCTACTATGGCGACGAGTCTCCATCACCGTGGGCGTGTGGTGTGATAGGCCACACCGCCATCCGAAGCTCGCCGCATCACCGTGAGCACCTTAGCGTGCGTCTCCCTCGCCGTCGTCACTAACCACCACCGCCGCAACCACCATCACTGCAATCACCTTCTCATTCACTTAAGACGTCCGGGAAATTTCCCGGACGTCTGAAGCTACCCGCTCAAATGTGATCACCCGCCTGCGTACCCGTCTTAAGTCCCCCCGCACCCGCACAACCACATCCGCCCACCTCACCGTTCACGCCCGCACCACCACGCCCGCGCCTGCACCTTCATCCATGCGCGCCCACGCCTGCAGTGCCACCCACCAGCCTCCAGCGCAACCGCGCCCACCATCAGCCTTCGCCATCTCCACGCCCTCCACACCGCGCACGCCCTCCTCAGCCTGCAACGCCCACCTCCCGAGCTTGCAGCAGCAACCTCGCCTGCAGCAACAACCGCGCCTGCAGAACTCCAACCGCAACCGCACCCGTGCCTGCCGAACCTCCAACCGCACCCACCAGCCTGCAGTGCCCTTCTCCCGTGCCTGCAGAACCGCCAGCAGCAGCACCCGCACCCGCCTGAAGCCACAGGTGCGGTAGCACCGGCTGAACCCACGCCAGCAGCAAGGCGCGGCAGTCCTCATCGCCAACAGGCCGCGCGTGCTCACCGGCTGCAGCACCTCCGCAGGAGCTCGTCCGGCCACCTTCGGCCACCGCGCGACTTGCCGCCACCACCGATTCGAAGCCCTCAGTCCAAGGGACCTCCTCCGAGCTTCCCGCGCCTGGCCATCCACTCCTCGTCGCGCAAGACAAAGGGGAAACATTCCCCTGTTTTGCTACAGTAAACAATCAATTAGAAATTACATTTTCTGCCATTGTCACTTTTTAATGATATTTTATTGATTCTGCATTGCGGAAAATATCCTCTAGTTTCTCATAATTTCCATTTCAGCATTGTTTCTTGCTTAAACCTTAATCTAAAGGCAATCTTGGCTTGATTCTAGTCCAAACTAACTACGAACGAACGTTTTTAATTGGTGCGAATTTTAATACGTCATTGCCTCCCTGTGGATACGACCTGCTCCTCTGCGAGTGGTTATTGCGTGTTAAATATTGATTAGTCAATTTTTCCACCACATTAAACTACAAACGACTTTAAAGCGAAAGATCGACCAGTCAAATGGCGCCGTTGCCGGGGAGGCAACAGACGTAATAATTTCTCCTTATTTTATTTTGATTATTTGTCAATTACACAGAGATTTGACCATTTATTATTTTCTTTTCTGTGTGAGAAATTTTGTGCAAGAATCAGCCTGTGTGAGAGGCGACCCTTGACATTGCCAGACGAGAAGTGGACGAGCAACCTTGAAAGAGGAGAAGGACGAGGACGCGACGGACACCATTGTATTTAGTCGCTAGTTTAATTAGAATAGAATTAAGACTGTAGACTTAATTTTTCATTGCAGTTAGTTTGAAACCCTTGTTCTGGGGCGTATTTTGAGGGGTTTGTTCCCTGATTTTGTTTTGGGCCCGTGTTGGGTAACTTTTGGGAGCCTGTTCCCTTTTCTTTAGATTTAGGTTTATTTTTTTTATTATTACTTTTATTTGCTTGTGCATAAGTAGTTCTAAAGAAAATAGAAAAGGAAAAAAATGAGCTGCCTGCCCTAGGACGAACCATTTAGGTCTGTATGAGCAGCCTCTAGATTTACTTTTCTGCATTGCGTGCATTCTTGCATCGTAGATCGCTGGAGGCAAGGTACGTATTCTCTTACTTTGCATCCTATTTTTGATCACGCATTCCATTTGGGATTTAATGCGAAGACCACCTAATCTGTACTGAATAAATCTAACAAGTGGTCACATTTTCTTAGAAAAAGGACTAATCAAAGGAAGGACATTTTAAAAACCAAGGATTTGATTTTCAAACTTGGCGTGCGATTCAAAATTCAAAATCTTTGAGGGTGTATGCACACTTATTTCACTTGCACCACGGCACGCTTCTAGACACTCCTTAGGTTTGGAAATACTAGGACAAGAGCCCTCCTATCATTGGATTCTGAAGTGTTCGGAACTTGAGATCAAAGGTTTTACAAGTCCAAAGAGGGGGATACCCTGTCACAGATTTTTGGGGGTAGTTGAGAAGCACCGCGAAAGCACAGCTGCAAAGGAAGGCTTCGGCTTACTTGCATCCCTCGATCTTCCGTCTTTGGATTTACTTGACCATTTGAGATTTAGGGAAGAACACCTAAGCTCCAACTAGGTCTTCTTAGGCGAGCCGTAGGTCGACAATAGGCGCGTAAATTGATTGAACAAATTGAATTGTCACCTGCAATCTGACTTAAAATCAAAAGCCTAAATTGGGAAAGACCTAAAAGGTCCTTTTTAAATTGTGTTTTGCTTGGGGAATTCTGATTGAAGTGTGAGTTAGAATGGACCACATTGCTTTTCATCCTTTCACATCTTGCCCACACCCTCACCCCCACTCTGCATCCTTCGATCCCAGACGCCGAGATGGTCCATTCCTTGATGGACGTAATGACAATCATTGGGATCCATTTTACTCCTATTATAGGAGTATTGGCCTTGTTAAGCCCCAAATCAGTGAGCAGAGCCTAGGAGCGGGATTTGCTTTGCCCAATATCCCACATACCAAAGAAATACCCAACCCACCCTCCCTGAAAAAGTATTATGGTTGGACAAACACTCCTGGGTACTATGAGCCTGAGCCTGACTTCTCTCATGATAGAAATGACCTCTCCTCTTTGAAGATGGAAATATAGAAAATACAAAACGAAATGAGTGAATTGTTAGGAGAATCTTTGAGAGCAGGCCAACAAGAAAGAGATGAAATTAGCCACCCAATCTACCCCATTGAGAATGACGTACACCCCTCTACAATAGATGCATCTCCCGTGGGAGAGGTACACTTTAAGTTGGAGGGAAATTCTAGGGAGAATAGCTACTTTTCGAGGATCGATTTTGAAACCTCCCCATTAGATAACAATTCCTTGGGAGATCTACACTTTAGGTGGGAGGAAAATACACATGACAGTAGCTATGCATTGGATGAAGAAAGGTGGCAACCCAAGGAAGATGATGATAAGGTTGAGTATCCACCTAAATTATATTGGAGTCAAAAGAAGGGAATGATGGTACCATTGGAAGACCTCGACCCAGATGATAGTATTTTCGTGACATTTGGTGAAGTGGGTCAAAGTCAAGTTGTTAATCCTACCCTCCCTTCTGATCACGATATGGAACTCAAACCCGCCCTTAGGGAACCTAACCCTAAAGAAATTGACCTATCTGAGGAGTCTGATGTTACCAGTGTAAACCATTTACCTCAGATAGAGCACCCTAGGGGATCTGCTGAGATATTAAATGATTCTAGACCTCGGGTACATGATGAATTGTGTGATGAGGAGGAGGATGAATTATATGAGGAACCTACATTCAAGATTTGGAGTGACACTAAGGGTGATTATGTCTTATTTGAAGAGTTAGCCCCTGAGGATGTCACAAATTTGACCAAATTAGGTTTCCTTAGCACACCCATTGATGATATTTCTCCTCATGATAAAATGATGGAAAATTTGGAAGCAATTTCTAAGATTTATGTGGATTCACATATAGACTCCGGGGAAGATTTGAGTAAAGAACAAAAACCCGGGGATGACATTGATAGGATAATCCCTAGATCTGTTGCTTCCAACCTGCCTTCATTCACTTCGAAGTCACCCTCTGATTCGCTTATATCTGAAAGCGAAATTGTGACTCCCGATGAAGAGCAAGAAGATCCATGTGATGGTGCAAGGAATGCTAGGGATGAAATTGAGGATTTAGAAAGAGTGTTTGGGATGGACACCGAGCTAATTAAACCCAACCTAGATCTTATGGCCATCCCACAACCTCATAACTTGGACACCCTAGACGATCCTTGCCTTAGAGAATTGCTCACCTTTATTCTGACTAGGGGGCTTAACAGACCAATATTTCCTGTAATGGAGTATCTGGTATGGATTGATGATTTCTTTAGTCAGTCCACTACCCTGGGGGTTTATCTCTTTACCATTCCTTCCCCATAACTTTTGGAGGATCCATCTTATCCTCCCCCTACCCCTTTGGAGGTCGTTTTACCTGTTTATCCTTTAGAACCTCTTCTGGTGACCTGGGAAGATTTCATTCCCATTTTAGTTGGGCGAGCATTTGCTATCGGGATTCATCATCAGCTCGCCAACATCCTAGGTTACCTATTTTCTAGGCCAACATTGCTTTGCTCATTTTTTGGGCCTATTTCTGCAATTCTTGAACCTGATTTGCAGGTTCTTTGGCTATTCAGCCCAGCTCTAACCCAGGTAATATCCTTCTATGCAATGAGGACATTGCAAATTTTAGGCGTGGGGGGGGTGTACTTGGGGATATACATAGCATAATTGCATACATTTGTACATATATAAAAAAAAAGAGAAAAAAAAAAGGTTTTGAGCTTAACTGGCTAGATCTTGCAGTCTTAAGCAAATCAGAACTCTAGGGTAGACTAAGTTAATTCTAGGGTCAAACTTTAGAAGCTAAATGAGCTACTAGCTTTAGACCTTTAGGGTCCTTCGTGGACTTAAAAACTTATGTAGGAGTTAAGTTGCGGACCATTCCTCAAGAGGTTGAGGAAGGGAAGCTAGGGTTTGAGTTAGAAGGTGGGGTAGTACCTGGAGTCTTATTTTACATTTTGGTTTACGGGTCCTTGTAACCCAAGCATCCAAATTTCACACACTTGGTCTGGTAATTAACTTAATTTCTGTCTTTCTGAAAAGAGATTTGGTTCTCTTAGTTTTGACTTAAGAAAGGCTTGAAAACACATTTTGATTGGAAGAGTTCCCGCCGCAGGAGAGGTGGAGTATATACTCACCTTGAGGATGCGATGATAACATATTTCCTCCTCGGCGCTTGTCTCTTAGGATATCCATCCTACTGGGGGCATGTAAGCACATTGCGCGGTTCAGGTACCATGGGCGGCCCTATCTCGAAGCGCCGATTGCCATAGGCCTGAATTCGCTTAAGAAATCCATGGGCGATACTATCTCGAAGTGTCGATTGCCAGGAGTTCTTGGGGTCATTATGGGTGGTGCTATCTCGAAGCATCGAAAGCCAGGCACCCTTCGAGGTATGGTAATGGGGACAATGAATCCGACACAGACCGTGTTGATAGCTGATCTGAGGTTAGACATAGAAGAATCAAAAAAAAAAACAAAGTATATATATATATAAAAAAGAAAAATCCTTTAACTCAAATAACTCAAACCAATACACAGGCACGGATGCTTTAATCTCAGGGACCATTAAACTTTAGGGTAGAGTCAGAAATCAGGGAAACTTGTGCCTGCAACTCGTCTTTAGCCAACCTAGTCTGTAACTTAGCAACTACTTAGGAACCTTGGGTCTAGAGCCTGAACTTAATATGCTTCTGAAGGAAGACTAAGTGAGTTGACTAGTCTACTTAGAGTGCTAGGTTTCGCTTAATTTTGCTAGGGACTAGCAAAAACTAGGCATGGGGGTACTGAACCTCCAACTGCACCCACCAGCCTGCAGTGCCCTTCTCCCGTGCCTGCAGAACCGCCAGCAGCAGCACCCGCACCTGCCTGAAGCCACGCGCACGGCAGCACCGGCTGAAGCCACGCTAGCAGCAACGCGCGGCAGTCCTCACTGCCAACAGGCCGCGCATGCTCACCGGCTGCAGCACCTCCACCGGAGCTCATCCAACCACCTCCGACCACCACGCGACTTGCCGCCACCACCGATTCGAAGCCCTCGGTCCAAGGGACCTCCTCCAAGCTTCCCGCGCCTGGCCATCCGCTCCTCCTCGCGCAAGATAAAGGGGAAAAATTCCCCTGTTTTGCTACAGTAACCATCAATTAGAAATTACATTTTCTGCCATTGTCACCTTTTAATGATATTTTATTGATTCTGCATTGCGGAAAATATCCTCTAGTTTCTCATAATTGTCATTTCAGCATTGTTTCTTGCTTAAACCTTAATCTAAAGTCAATCTTGGCTTGATTCTTGTCCAAACTAACTACGAACGAACGTTTTTAATTGGTGCAAATTTTAATACGTCATTGCCTCCCTGTGGATACGACCCGCTCCTCTACGAGTGGTTATTTCTTGTTAAATATTGATTAGTCGATTTTTCCACCACATTAAACTACAAATGACTTTAAAGCGAAAGATCGACCAGTCAACCACCAGTTGGCTTCCTAGGGCACTCGCCTGGAATGGCTGCCTGAAGAACGTGGTGAGTGATCGTTTGAAGTAGCTGCAGCAATGGCGTTGTGGCGCAAACACCTGAAAACAAGTAACACGGGCTAAGAGCCCCAGTCAGAAGGTTCAAAGGCTTCGCAATGATACGTTGATTGTGATGGTGGTGTCTGTGGAGTGTGGGAGTGAGTGTGGTGACTGGACGAAGGCAAGGATGACCAGAGGAAGTTGGTTTGTTCGTCAGGGTGTTTGGGTGAATGGTGGAGCTAAGTAGGTTAGGGCTTTTTTAGTGGTGGATGTAGAGATGCTTAAGAAGTAGGTGAAGATGCTTATGGTGAGGTGTAGCGGATGGAAAGCCTCGCTAGATTGGTTGCCAGAGCAGAGGACGTTGAAGTTGCGGAAGGCGATGTGGTGGTCAAGTCGGAGTGGCGAAGACGGAGTTGTGAAGTAGCGAAGTTAAGGAGTTGATCCAAGTAGGTAGCAGACGATGGGGATGAGAAGCGACGTTGGGTCTAGTATGGCTAGCCCCAGAGACGAAGAGAGCTCCAATGGGGTAGAAGCGGCGAGACAACGAAGATTAGGGCACCCGCTAGTATGGCGTGACACAGAAGGAGAGGAAGGAGAATCCACCGCTAGTATTGTGCGCAGATGATCAGAGTGGTCGAAGAGAGTCACCGGACGACATGGAGACTTTCGGCTGGAGAGGAGGGAGGAAGGAAGGGGATTCTGACTGAAAACGAGCATGAAGAGGATGGTTTGTCCTTAGGGGTCTTTAAATAAGCCGTAGAGGGTGGTTTGAAGCTTGGAAACCAAGCTTTCAAGCTTGGTAAGTTCGTCAGAGTAAGACACCCACATCTCTTATGCATTCACAAGAGAGATTGGAAAAGAATTGGAGCCCACGAACAGGTTCAAATCGTAGAGAAATCTCTTAGGAATCTTCCTTCGAAATTTGGAAGAGATTGAGCGGGAAATCAGGGAGAAAACTCTGATTGAAGGTCGCCGGAGTTGTAAGAATAGGACTTCTACATTCATGGAGGCAACGGGGACCTTTTTGTGAAGAAGACAACAAAGATAGGGGGAATTTGTAAGGAATTTCAAAAGCTGAGGGGTTGTGTGAGAGAAAAAGAGTCAGACTGGACCAAATTGTAAACTAGGTCAAGGTATTCTCTGATTGGGCCTAAATTTTGATACAAACCTAATTTAGACCTAAGGAATCCAATGGTGAAGTTGGATTTTGGTTTTGACCTAGTTTGATTAGGTAATTTATTTGAAAACTAAAATTAAGGCAATAGTCTGTCTGAGACTCTATTTCGGGTCAAAATGGGTTCAAATGATCAAATCAATGATGCCAAACCCTAGAGAATATTTTTCTATGATTTTTAGATGATTTAGATGAATTCTATCCTAACAAAAATCTCAATTAATTAAACGGGTCTATTTTTAGGGTTTCAAATGTCCATTAATTCTTGAAATGTGTGAATACCCATTTCTATTTGCATGGACCCACTTATGAGGCATTAATGACTGAATGACCTTTAATAAACCCCTGGCAGACCCCTTGGTTATTCTATATTTGTGATAAGATTGTAAAATTCCATACATAACCCTATTTTCATCCTTTTTTCTCAAAACAACTCATCCTGCTCAAGAGACCTTCTGACTGATATGTGGGAGCTTTTATTGACTTTATAAGACCAAATTAAGCTAGTTATGGCTCATGATGGTGTTTCCATCGTACCCCTATGCCTAGTTTTTGCTAGTCTCTTGCAAAATTCTATGAATCAAACTAGTTATCTAGGTCTGATGTAACTGTTAGGATGCCTTACTAAGCCACATCTCTAGGAATCAGATCTTAATACCAACAATAGGCCTAGAAGTACTCAAGAACCATCCTAGATTCTAACCTTACTAGCTTTCGGCTCAGTCTGCCGCGAAGGTTTCTAAGGCTCGCAGGAACTCACCTAAAGTTCGTTGGACCCAACGATTAAAGCACCTACGCTTGTAACATGGTTAGCCCAGGTTCAGTTTGCTAGTGCATTTTTTTGTAAGAGAGATATAAAAGGAGATTTTTATTTGTGGAGAGCTTTTTCTCTCTTTTTCTTTTCATTATATTTTTCCTTAAATCCATCTTTGGATTGGCCCTAAACATGGTCCGTATTGGATTCCTTGTCCACCCATCAATCCTCGCAGGGTCCCTGGTAATCGATGCTTTGAGATAGCACCACCCATGGCAACCCCCAAAACCTTGGCTTTCGAGATTTTGGGATATTCCCGCCCATGGCATTCCGTAGCTAAATTCAGACCCTAGCTATCGACATTTTGTGATAATGCCACCCATGGCATCTCAACCAGCACAAGGTGCTTACATGCCCCTGGTAGGATATTTAGATATCCTAGGAGACAAGCATAGAGGAGATGATACGTTATTGTACATCTTCGAGGGGAATTTCCCACCTTTACAGGCTAGGAACTCGTCCAAATCAATTTGTGTTTTCAAGCTGCTCCAATCTAGATCTTAGGACCATTTTCATAACAGAAGAAATGCCCTTTGGCATGATTTCATTATTTAAAGTGCACTAACCAAACTGTGTGTGATTTAGCATGCTTAAGTTACCAAGTCTCGTAAACCAGTGGTTAGTTAACGAGGTCGAATACTACCTAAGCCTTATACCTAATACATAAGATTTGCATTTTCCCTAACCTCTTGAGGACTAATTTGGATCATGAAAAGTACGTGAGTGTTTCAATCCAACAAGATCCAAGAGGCCTATGGTCGATATTTGCTAGTAATCCCTTAAGTTTTAGCCTTCCAAGTCTTAATTCATCATTTGATCCAACCTAGAAGTTAGGTAAGTTTCATATTACTTTAAAGGGACTCAATTTCTTTCTTTATCTTTTTGCTTTTTTTCTTTTCAATTTTTCCTCCCTCCTTTTCTCATTTTTCTCAAAAATGGCTCTCCATTTCCTCAACCTCCTTTTTTTTTTATGAAACCCTTTTTGTGAATTGATTCTCACGGTGTTTTGCACTTTGATACCCCCCATGCCTACGATCTGCAATGCCCTCATTGTAAATTAGGTGGGTTCAAGTTCAACTTAGATTGTACATTAGAACAGGTTCAAAGGGTGGGTGGACGGGTCAGGATGACTGTTGTGGACGATTTCAAGCTCTGGTACGAGTATCAGAGGTGGAGTCGGCTATTCTAAAGGACGACCCCTAAAGTGCAATATGAGTTCAACAAAGAGATGTGTCAAAAGGGCTTCAGGTTTTTCAAAAGATGACGGGTTGCCTCCCATTAAGCACTGAGTTTAACGCCATCAGCCGGGTGCAATAAGCTCAGGGAAAATGGAGATCAAAAGATACCTCAGCCAAGTTTGTATCAGTGAGTTCAATAAACTGTTTTAGTCGCTACCCATTCACAATGAATAATTCAAAATCAAGGCTGGTTTGACTAATTTCAATGACTCAATTTCTAAAGATTCATCTCACCAAGAATGGTCCAATCCATTAAAATCTGAGTTTGCCTAGGAAAAGTTTTAGCTTGGCAACAATGAGTGGGACCTTCTGACCAGGTGATGGGAACACCATCATGAGCCCTAACTAGCTCATTTTGACTCAATGAAGTCAATAAATGCTCCTACATAACCAACTGAATGTCATAATACATTGCATAACCATTCTGAGAGAAAAATAAGAAACAAGGATTAAAACTGTAATTTTACCAATGCTGTACAACCACAGGTTTTCTCAAGGGCTAAATAAAAGTCAAATGGTCTTAATAAGATAACAAGTGGGTTGGATTAGACAGAAAAGTGTTTGTGTGTGTTATGAGAATTAAATGTCTTTTGAAACCCTAAAAACAGACCTACTTAATTAACCAATGTTCTGGTTAGGATAAAATTCACTTAAACCTTCTAGAAATCATAGAAAATTTTTCTCTAGGGTTTAGTACCTTCAATTTGGCCATCAGAACCCATCTTGACCTAAAAGGGATCTCAAACAGATATTTGACCTAATTTCGATTTTTGCATAAATTACCTAGACAAAAGTAGTTAAAACCAAAATCCAACTTCACCGTTGGATTTCTTAGGCCCAAATTAGGTTTGTACCAAAATTTGGACCCAAGGTGAGCTTACCTTGACCTAGTCTCCGAAAAGGTCCTTTCTAATTACATTTCTACCTCTAACTTTCAAAAACTCTTGCAAACAGCCCCCTAGCTTCTTCGTCATCTTCACACCTAGGTCCCTCCACCATTATCACGAAGGAAACCTACTCCGACAACCTTTGACAGGGAATATCTCCTTGATTGCTTAGAGAATCTCCTCCAAAATTAGTAGGGAGATTCTCTAAGAAACTATCTCCAATATGAACCCATTGATGAGCTCTGATTCCCTCCCAATCTATCATGCGAATGGATGGCAGATTTGGGTATCCTAATAGCTCCCAGGTCTAGCGACCTTCCAAGCTTTTGGAAGCTTGCTTCCCAAGCCCTAACCGCCACTCAAATCCCAATTTAAAGAAGCCCAGATCCTCCCAACTCCTCCACGCTCGAATTCATACGTGATTCCCCTCAATTCATCTCTCCCTTTCACGGTCGAAGGCTCCTCGACATTCGACGATCCCCCTGCTCTTTCTCATCGTCCGACCACCATGCCTACGGTGGATTCCTCTTCCTTCATCCTCTCCGCGTCTCGCCATACCAACAGACGCCCATTCCACTTCATCCTTGCCGTTCCCATCTCACCGGAGCCGCCTTCGTCTCCGACGTCGGCCACACTAGACCCGACGCCCTCACTGCCCCCCTTTGTCCATTAATTCCCTAACTAAGTCCCCTGTCCCTTCTACTTTTTCTCCACTCTTTATCTTCCAAATCCGACCACTGATGCCCTTCGCACCTCCATCTCCTCCATCTCTGGCCACCACCTCCAGCGAGGCTATCCCACCTCCACACACCACCAAAACCCTCGCCAACAAGCCCACAACCATCACCACACCTCACTGAGCATTTCCCCTCCATTCACTCACCTCGCCACTCACTCACACGCACCCCTGAACACACCCACTCACACGCACACAGTTTTCCTTAGGCACGCACTCATGGCCACCGTCACACCATGCCACCACCCCCAGCACATTCATCATGCTCCGGCGATACTCCCTGAGTGCTCTGACGTGGCCGAAAGGCCGTTTATTATTTTCAAGTTCAGGCCTCGTTCGCCATTGGTGAGCAAGCTCGAAGCTTGATTGAGGTTGCCCCAGGTGCTACCACGCCCAAGATGAAGACCCAGGCTGCACAAAGAGTCTTGTGCACACACTCAAGTCCTCAATTGCAGTCGCAAGCCTCAGTAGCTGCTACAATTGGAGAGACACTCCCTGCTGTAGGTGCGCAAGAAAAGGGGTGTGCGGATAGTCACACCTCAGGGAATTCTAAAGCCGTGCACCCGCATAAATTGCAAAAGTGCCATAAGATGATCGCCTCAGTTACCACGAGGTGAGGTCCCTCTCACCTTCACCCGGTCTCGTCCGCGACACCTCACCCACAGACCTAGCCTGACCCGACCCAACCTGCACTCCTTGCTCACCACTGCATGCTAGTGAGCCTGGACCCAGGTATGCGCTTGACCCGATAACCCGGATACCTGTGGCCCTTGGAGAGCGGATCTTAAGAGAGAAAAAGAGAGGAGAGTCGCGTGGGTAGGGGGAGGGTTTTACTGCAAGGATCTTCGGCCAACACTTAGCCAAATTCTGAAGAGGAAAGCCAGAGAAGAAGAGGAGGAGGCCTGAAGCTGAAGAAGAAGAGAAAGAAGATAAGGGCCAAGGAAGAAGAAAGCTAAAGGCAAAGAAGAACAAGGCTTGGAGAGGTCATAGCTGAGAAGAAGAAGAAGAAGCAGGGCTGAAGAAAGAACTGAAGAGGAAAGGAAGAATCAGAGAGACAGAGAAAGAAAGAGAAGGAGAAGAAGAAAGAGAAGACACTGCAGAAGAAAAGAGAAGACAGACACAGCAAAGACAAAGAAGTAGACAACTTTATGTCGTCTGATTTCCTCATCAGATGATAGATCATTAACTCTCATTTCATAACATTTACATTGAGTTCTTTGGTGATATTGCAGGAGTATTGGTGATCTAAATCACCATTTTACTCTCACATTTTTGCACATTCCTACTGATACTACTGTAATCTCTTTTAAGTTTGATTGTGATCTTGATTCTAAATCCCATATAGCTCCCTGTGTTCGATCTCGGAACTTTTTCGAGTAATAAAAATTGTATTTGTTTTCAAAGTGATTTCGACTACACTACAATGCGATTATTTTAAACATCGATTTCGTCTTGTAAAACATTTTGGTGTCGTTGATGGGGAGTAATGGGAAATTTAGAAATCTTGATTACAATTTGTGAGACAGATTCTAACTTGCCACATCTCTTTTGCTGTGGTTGTTTCAGGGAGAAGATACATTCAAGGAAGTTCAGCCATGCAACAAACACACCAGGGATAGGTAAATTCTGATTACTCTCTCTCTTAAGCCCCTCTTTCTGAAAAGGTTAAAAAGGATAAAATCAATTAGGGCTACTTGCTTTCCATTCTTAGATAATTCATCAAGTTTCCTGATTTGATTTCAACAACAAAACCTAATTTGTGCACCCATTTAAGGTAACTAGGGCTATCACATTCTTGTTTGAGCCCTAGATACCACATTTGGCAAACAAAATTGGACCAAAATTAGAGCCAATTAAGGATTCCAAGTTAGGGTTTGAGAGACACACGTAAGCAAGAATCAACTTTCCTAAATGATGTGTGCCTAAGCCCTGGTTGAATTGATCTATTCAAGCAAACCCTAAAAATCAAACTCTTAATCTCACTTGAATCCTAAAAGAGGGACCTAAAACTTCTCAAAGGACAAATAGGTGAAGTTGACCCACCTTGTTGGGTCAACCAATCTTGAAATTAGGTCACTCTTGCACTCAATACATCTTAAAGTTCAAGTGAAATTCTAAGCACCCTTGCTCTTAATAAAACTGGTAGACTTAAGAGGTCAAGTCCCCATTCTGGTCTACCTGGAACATCAGTGACAAGAGAGGTCGGGTGGGGGAAACCCTGTATCCCTTTGGGGCGCTCTACCATGTAGGGGTCTTCGCGGGACTCTCCCTCTCTGGCTACTTAGGTAATTCTCAGGTGGACGGCTTTCTAACTAAGGGGTATCATCCGCCCTGAACCTCTATAGTCATCCAAAATTTTTGGGGGTCTTGATTGGGTCCATCACATTCTATTCTCATCCAAACCATCAGTGCATGTTTGGTAGGAGGTCCTTAAGACCATCCTTGAGGCCTCCTTTAGTTATTCACTCCCGTCAAAACCAGGCCTCGACCTCCGTGTTTGTGCAACAGCCCAGCACATAGACATCTCTTCTGATTCATCTGAACCTAATTCTCCTTCATCCATCATCATGGCACAACCCACAGAAGAAGAGAATAACTTCGAGAATCAACTTCAGCGCCTTAATGATTTATTCCAAGCCTTTGTGAATCCACCGCAGCGTCCTATGATGCGAGATCACTACAATCATGTTGCGGTGGCGATCAAACCTTGAGTCCAAATCCTGGCTGGAGGTCCGGATACTGAACTCAAGCCCAACATGATTCATGCTATTCCAAAATTTCATGGGCTCAATTCTGATGATCCTTTCGAGCACATCAAACAGCTCAAGCATCTGGCCCAGACCTTCGGGCCAGATGTCCAAAATCGGGATATTTTTCTCATGAAAATGTTCTCCTTCCTCTCATGGACAAAGTAGCTCACTGGTATCAGACTCAAATGCATCCAATCAACACATGGGTTGAACTACAATCCAAGTTTTTGAAAAAGTTCTTCCCAGTTGGTCAGACGAATGCTTTACGACACCAGATCACACACTTCACACAGCAGCCTGGAGAACCACTTCACGAATCATGGGACTGTTTCCTGGATCTCATGCGAAAGTGCCCCCATCACGGAGTTCATAAATGGGAACAAGTCTAGTCTTTTTACCAAGGACTCCATGAAGATATCCATTTATTCGTCAATGCAACTTATGGAGGAAATATCATGGGTCAACACGAGGGCATTGTGTGGGAGATTCTCGAGAATATGTGCAAGATCTCCATCAATAGTGACTCCATGGGCATATTCGATTGGACGAATGCCCGCACATCGACGGATCCAAGGGGAGCACATGAGAAGCAGGGCCTGTCCTCTTTTGTCGACTTGGAATTGATGGCCAGTTGGTTGGACAAGGTCTCTATTATTGAGAAGAAGGTGGATGAGCTAACTCGACATCTGCAGAGAGCCACCTCTGTGAAAAACCCGTTCGCACAGCCACCCTCCGGGAGAGAAGCTGTGCATAACATCTATCACCGATCTTCTCAGGGGATGGACCCGTATCCACCCCCGTCTGACTCTAGGCCAGGAGGAAACCCCGATCCTGCCTACTCTAGCTAGGGGAACTCTGAACCCTTGTACTCTGACCTTTTCTAGGTTCCTCAGACCTGCAAGGACTTCAACACCATGCATAATGACCCATTCTCTAATACCTATAATCCTGGATGGTGAAATCATCCTAATTTCATGTGGGCAGGAAACAATCAGAATCAGAGACCACCATATCAGTCGCCTCAGCCTCAGCCCAACCCTACCTATCAATCTGGGCCAACTCAGACAGATCAAATGACTCTCATCCTTCAGACTTTGTCTAACATTCAAAAGATGAATGTGACTATGCAGAAATAGCACAAAGATGAGATCAGAGAGGTTCACAATCAACTCACCCAGATGGCAAACTCCCGCCAACTTGGTACACTCCCTTCGTAACCTCTGCCAAACTCGAATAACGTGTCGAACCAGAGGCACGTTATGAACCCAAATCTAGGCCATGCCCACATGATTTATCAGGCCCCTTCTGCTCCATCACCCGACGGAATGGAAGCTTCGACATCATACTTGGGATTTCAGCAGCAGCCACCTAGTTTACCTACACCAAACCTGAACTAGGTAGGACTGAATTCAGTTACAACCCGTAGTGGCAAAGCAACACAGGACCCACCTTACCCAAGCCACTTACAGCCTGGTAGTGCTAACCCAAACCCTAGGATAGTCATCCCAGGATACCCCTGTCCCAAATCAAGAACCTGGACCTACTCTAGAGGAACCATCCAAGGTTCCATTTCCCGAGGTCTTGACCAAGGGAAAGAAGACAACTAAACCCGTGGCACCTGAAGAAGACCTGGTCAAGCTCTTTGAACAGGTCCATAAAAACATCCCCTTGATGGATGTGATTCACTACGTACCAGCTTACGCATGATTTCTGAAAGACATGTGTACACCTAAGCGTAAGCCGCAAACCAAAAGTGGGAGCCCAATCGTATTGTCGAAGCAAGCCAGCTCTGTCATTTTATGCAAACTCCCACCTAAGGCAAAAGACCTAGGTACTCCCCTAATTTCCTGTACAATTGGTGATATCCAATTTGATAGAGCATTATTGGATCTAGGAGTTTCCATAAACCTAATACCTATATCCCTACTTGACCATCTTGAGGAATCTGAGCTCAAATTAACAGAGGTGAAATTATAGTTGGCAAATCAATCGATTAAGTCACCTAAAGGAGTTCATGAATATGTCATTCTTAGGGTTTGGGATTTCTATTTCCTGGTGGATTTCGTAGTCTTGGATATGGATGCTCCAGAAAATTTGAGGAACACACCAATTATACTAGGGAGACCATTTCTGGCCACTGCTAGGGCCAACATTAATTGTGAGGAGGGCCAAATTGAACTAAAATTTGGGAACCAGACATTAAAGATCGACATCTTTAAGGCCCAGCAAGGGATTAATTGCAAAGTTATAGAACAAATATGTGATATTGAGGCTGTGGTTGATGATCACTATATCAAGGAAAACATGACTACTTCTAATCAACCATAAGAGGATCAAAACCCACAAGTAGAGCAGTCCAAACTCAACCTAGACACACCCATAACTCCTTCCCTTGCTCCTGACACACACCCTGAACCACCAGTTGCTACTGATAACCCTGTTTGGAACTAAAGCCTCTTCCCGATCATCTAAAGTATGTCTTTTTGGGTTCCAATCAGACATTTCCTATGATTATCAACTCCAGACTCACACCTGATCAAGAATCCCGTCTGATTTCTGTTCTCCAGCAACATTGAAGAGCCATTGGATGGACTCTCGATGATTTGACTAGCATTAGCCCCTCTTACTGCACACAACGCATCTATACTAAAGAGGGCACACGACGTTCCCGTGAAATGCAAAGACATCTAAATCCTAATCTGCAGTAGGTCATGAAAAAGGAGATCGTCAAGTGGTTAGATCTGGGATCATCTACCCGATCTCCGACAGTCGATGGGTGAGTCCAATCCAGGTTGTGCCTAAGAAGGCAAGACTCACCGTGATCACGACTGAGACCGACGAAATCATACTAACCCGTGTAGCAAATTCGTGGAGTCTGCATTGATTACAGAACACTCAATACCTCCATAAAGAAGGATCATTTCCCACTACCATTTATTGATCAGATCCTCGAAAAACTAATGGGAAATAGATCCTTCTACTTTTTGGATGGGTACTCCAGCTATAACCAGGTGGTAATCCATCCTGAGGACCAAGAGAAGACCACTTTCACCTGCCCCTTCAGGATGTACCCATTCCGAAGGATGCCTTTCGATCTCTACAATGCACCTGCTACTTTTCAACGAGGCATGCTTGCCATATTCTCAGATATGGTAGGTGATTATCTGGAAGTCTTCATGGATGACTTTTCAGTGTTTGGCAAATCATTTGATGATTGCCTCCTGCACTTGGTCCAGATCCTCAAGTGGTGCATTGACGTGAACCTGGTTCTTTCCTAGGAAGAGAGCCACTTCATGGTGCCTGAGGAAATTGTCCTAGGACATCTCATCTCCAAAAAAGTCATCCAAGTTGATCGAGCCAAAGTGAATCTAATTTCCAAACTCCCTATGCCTAGCTCGGTCAAAGACATCTGATCCTTCCTGGGGCACATCGATTTTTACCGTCGATTCATTCTCGATTTCTCAAAAATCACGTGCCCCCTGACTAATCTACTATCTAAGGATGTTCCTTTTGAAATCTCCAAGGAATGAACTCAAGCATTTGAGATCCTACGTGATCGAGTTACCCAAGCTCCGATCCTACAGTCCACTGATTGGTCTCAACCCTTTGAGATCATGTACAATGCATCTGATTTCGCTATAGGAGCAGTACATGGGTAGAAAATTGACGGGAAACCCGTGGTCATCTACTATGTTAGCAAGACACTTGACAAGGCTTAGTGTAACTACACAGTTACTGAGAAAGAGCTGCTAGCCAAAGTATTTGCCCTGGAAAAGTTCAGATAGTATCTTCTGGGTTCCCGTGTTGTCATCTACTCTGATCACACAACTATGAGGCATCTCCTTGCAAAGGAAGTGAAACCTCGACTAATCCATTTGATCTTACTATTGCAAGAGTTTGACCTTGAGATTCACGACAAGGTGAGAAAATAAAATGTGGTAGCTGATCATTTGTCTCGCCTTCCTTCTGACATTATCGACCCTTCCGAACCCATTACGGAACATTTTTCCGATGAGCACCTCCTGACTATCAGTACAAGGCTTCCATGGTATGTTGATCTAGTAAACTACCTGGCATCACATCAGATCCTGTCCGATTAGCTGAAGGCCAAGAAAAACAAATTGCTTTCCGACGCCAAGTACTACTTCTGGGAAGACCCGTATCTCTTCTGCATAGGTGCTGATCAAATCATCTGACGATGTGTCCCAAAAGAGAAAATTCATGACATCTTGTCCTTCTGCCATGACCAGGCATGCGCTGGACACTTCTCTTGTCATAAAACAGTAGCAAAAGTCCTCCAGTGTAGCTTCTATTGGCCCACGATTTTCAAAGATGCATACAATCACTGTACAGCATGCACTCGTTGTCAAATATTAGGCAACATGATCCACCATGCTATGATGCCCTTATAGCCAATTCTCGTATGTGAAATCTTTGATGTCTAGGGGATTGATTTTATGGGACCCCTTCTTGTTTCGGACGACTTCGAGTACATTCTTCTCGCTATTGACTACGTGTCCAAATGGATCGAAGCCATTCCGACCCGAACCAACGATCATAAGGTAGTGATGGGAACACCATCATGAACCTTAACTAGCTCATTTTGATCCATAAAAGAGAACAAAAGCTCCTACATAACCAACTGGAGGTCCCAATTCACTGAATAACCTTTCTGAGATAAAAGCAAGAAACAAAGGGTAAAACTGCAATTTTACCATTGCAGAGCAACAACGGGTTTTCTCATGAGCTACACATAGGTCAAATGGTCTTAACAGGATAATAAGTGGGTTGAATCAGATAGAAAGGGTTCGTGTGAATCCTGGGAATTAAATGACTTCTTGTAACCCTAAAATAGACCCACTTGATTTAACAAGGTTCTAGTCAGGATAAAATTCACCTTAATTCTCTAAAAATCATGTAAAAATATTCTTTAAGGTTTAGAACCTTTAATTTGGCTAGTGGAGCCTATTTTGACCTAAATTGGGTTTTTCTGTAAATTGCCCAGTCAAAAGTGGTAAAACCCAAAATCCAACTTCACCATTGGATTTCTTAGGTCTAAATTAGGTTTGTACCAAAATTTGGACCCAAGAGGAATTCATCTTGACCCACATCGTAAATAGGTCCAACCCAATTACATTTCTACCCCTAGATTTCAAAAACCCTTACAATTGACACCCTATCTTCTTCTTCGTTCTTTCCAATTAGGTCCCTCCACCATTATAGCGGAGGGAATCCCACTCCAGCGAGATTGCAAGGGTGAGTTGTCCCTGATCTCTCAGAGAATCCCCTTCAAAATTGAATGGGAGATTCTCTGAGAAATCTCCTCCAATGTGAACCCAATTAGAAGCCCTATTTGGTACCCAATCTCTCATGTGAATGCATGAGAGATTTGGGTCTCTCTCAAGTTTCCATTGCCGGTGAATTTCCCTTGCTTGGAAGCTTGGCTTCCAAGCACAAACTCGACCTTTAGAGCCTATTTAAGAGACCCCAAATCACCCCGCATCTCCTAAGTTTGATATTGACTGGGAAAACCCCTCAAATTCATCTCTCCACCTCCGGTCAATTCACTCATCAAGCTCCAATGACCTTCCTTGACTTCCCTCATCATCTAGCCACAATACCGGCAGCAGGTTCCTCTCCCTCACGTACATCCGCATCGTGCAGTACCCGCTGGCGCCTCTACATCCCCTTCGTCCTCGCCGACCACCTTCTCTGCACACCTCCATCTCTGGCATCGATGATATGAGCCAACCGCCATCCTTGCCTCCCCCTTCGTCTCTTCGCTCCCAGATAATTCCTCTTACCCTCTACTCTATTTTCCCCTTCTTTATTCCCTCGAACGACCACCACCGCACTCCACCACCATCATCCCCTTCACCTCCAGCCACTACTCCGATGAGTTTGCTCCACCTCCATAGACCATCTCCCTCCTCGCCAACCGATCCATAAGCTCTGCCCCGACTCACTGAACATAACCCCCCACTCAGAACACTCTGCCACTCACCCAAACACACCCCCACACACACAGCCACAGGGTGCCCTTGGCACGCTCAATCAGGCAGTCCCACGCCACGCCGACCACCGCAGCATACTCGTCGTGCCTTGGCAAAGCCTCCAGAACATTCTGATGTGGCCACGAGGCCGTTTGCGTGATTGCAAGTCCAGGGGTTCATCGCCATTGATGCACAGTAGGGAGCTTGCTTGCAAGCTTCTCCAGGCTCCGCCCACTAGAGGCTTGTGTCCCAGGCTATGCGAGGCACTATCATGAACAACTCCAGGCATCTAATTGGTGCCGAATGATGAAGCTGCAGTTGCAATCGAACGAAGCATCTTTGCTCCAAACGTGCGCGAGGAAGGTGGGAAGATAGTCCCACCTCGGAACTGGACAAGCGTCATGCCCGCATAAATTATTTTTCTGCATTAAGCTCTTCACCTCCTACTCATGGGGTGAGGTCCCCTCTCACCCAACCTGACGCCTCGTCCACGACCAACCCCCGCGGACCTGGTGATCCGACTTGACCCAGCACACCACGCCCACCACCACACGCTGGTGGGCTGGTCCCAGGCGCGTACCCCACCCGATTACCCGAGAAAGTGGCTCTAGGAGAGTGAACCTAAGAGAGAAAGAAGAGAAGAGAGCTCGTGAGGGTAGGGGTAGGTTTTGCTCTGCAGGGGAAGGAGAAGACAAGGTCAAAGAGGAAGCTAAGGAGTTGAAGAGCTGAAGTAGAGAGAGGAAGGAAAAGGCTGAACGCAGAAGAAGGAGCTGAAGAGAAGAAAGAGAAAGAAAGAGAAGGAAGGAACTGAAGGAAGAAGAAGCTGAAGGCAGTCGAGACAGAGAAGAAGGCAGAGGAAGAGAAAGGCTAAGGCAAGGCATTAGAAGAAGAGAAAGAAAGAAGAAGAAAGAAAGCAGCCTCCAGAGATAGAGAAGAGAATAAGGAGAAGAAAGATCAAGCACTGTAGCATCCACATTTTAAGGCGTCTAATTCACAAATCAGACGTCCAATTTTGTGTTTATTCGCATACATTGGTTCCTTTAGTGCCTTACATTTATTCTTATCTTTTTGCACTATAACATTGATCATATTGCATATTATATTCTTTCAAATTATCAAGTTGTGATCTTGATTTCTAAACCCTAATTTGATTCCTATGTTCGACCTCGAACTTTAAATTCGAGTGATAAATTATATTTGTTTTGAACGCTTTTTCGACTGTACTACAATGCGACTTTTCTAAACCCGATCAGGTGCTTCTAACAGGTAGTTATCAAATTTATTCATCAGAACATCTTTTCTTGGTTTGGGATTCCACATGCTATAATCTCTGATGGAGGGACCCATTTCACTAATGCTCAATTCAGATCACTAATAACCAAATATGGGGTGTCACATTGAATCACTACTCCTTATCACCTCCAAACCAATGGTCTAGCTGAGCTATCGAATCGGGAGATCAAGAAAATCCTCCAAGTCACTATTCAACCTGACAGGAAAGACTGGTCATCCCAACTTCCGGAAGCTTTGTGGGCTTATAGGACCGCCCACAAAACCCGATTAGGTATGTCTCCCTTCATATTGGTGGATGGGAAGGCATGTCACCTCCCCGTCAAATTAGAGCACAAATCCTATTGGGCAGTACGGAACTGCAATCTCGATCTTTCTAAGGTAGAAACCCACAGAAAGCTTCAAATGAGCGAGATCAATGAATTACACCACGACGCGTATGAAAACTCACAAATTTACAAACTGCAGGTTAAAGTCTTTCACGAGAAGCACATATCCAGAAAGATCTTTTGCTCTAGTTAGAAAGTCCTACTCTTTGATGCCAAACTCAAACTGTTCCCAGGAAAACTCAGATCAAAATGGATCGGACCTTACCTTGTCCGACGAATCTTTGGAAATGGAGCTATCGAAATCAGTCAACTCAGCCACGATTCAGAACCTTTTATTATGAATGGTCAGAGATTCAAACCGTTCATTGAACTTACCGATACAAATTTGTCTGAGACATCTTTTACCCTCAATTCTCTTTAAGCTCATTACACCCGGTCAATCGCATAAATCTCAGCACTTAATAGGAGGCAACCCATCATTTTGAAAAACCCAAAACCTTTCTTGACACATCCTATGCTGAACTCATATTTCACTTTAGGGTTCATCCATTAGAACAGCCAACTCCACCTCTGGAACCCGTACCTGAGCTTGAAATCATCCACAACAGTCATCCTGACCCGTTCACCCACCCAACACCTATTCTAATGAATGATATAAGCTGAACTCGAACCCACCTAATTTACAATGAAGACATTGCAAATCATAGGCATGGGGGGTATTAAAGTGCAAAACACCGTAAAAATCATCTCACAAGAAAAGGTTTCATAAAAAAAAACATATCCCAGAAATACCAAAAAATAAAAGAAATCTTGATAAAGAACAAAGAAAATGAGAGAGAAAATTTTGAGGGCATACCAGTTTTGAGTAGAAAAAGGGGAGGAGATAAAAATGTCAAAAACGAGCACAAGTTGAAAAGAAAAGAAAAAGAGAGTCATTAGTAAGAAATTAAGGAATTAACTTACTTCTAGACCATATCAAAAGAAAGAAAATGAAAGGCAAACAGTGTTAATGCAACAAAGAAGAGATTAGTAGGAACGCTAATTTTAGGCCTTTTAGGCTATGATCATAGGCTTAAAAATTCAAGTACCCGCTAAGATCTGGATAATCCTCAAGAGGTTTGGGAAAATGCGAAGCCTAAGTATTAGGTCTAAGGCTTAGGGAGTATTCAGCCTCATTAACTGACCTCTAGTTTCCAGGACTCTGTAACCTAAGCACCCCAATCCACACAGTCTGGTTCAATGAGCTTAAGTATCAAAATCACCCAAATGCGTTTAAATTATTCTGAAAAACTCACCTAGATTAGGAGTGGCTGATCAACACAAGTTGATTTGGACGAGTTCCCGGCGCAGAGAGGTGGGAAATTCCCCTCAAAGATGCGCAATAACATATCATCTCCTCATTGCTTGTCTACTAGGATGACCACATATCCTACCGGGGGCATGTAAGCACCCTATGCTAGTTCAAATACCATGGGCGGCATTATCCCGAAATGTCGATTGCCAGGGTCTGGATTTAGCTACAGAATGCCAAGGGCAGGATTATCTCAAAATCTTGAAAGCCAGGGTTCTGAGGGTTGCCATGGATGATTCCATCTCTAAGCATCGATTACCAAGGACCCTTCGAGGATTGATGATGGGGACTAGGAATCCGATACAGACCGTGTTGCGAAGCCAATCCAAAGCTAGAAATAAAAAGAAATGAGAGAGAAAACTCTCCAAAAATAAAGAAAAATTCCTTTGTCTCTCTCTGACAAAAACAAACTACAAACTAAACTGAGACTAAAACATGTTACAAGCACGGGTGCTTTAACTGTGGAGTTCAACAAACCTTAGGATAGTTCCTGTGGGCCTTAGAAACCTTTGCGGCAGACTGAGGCTAGAACTGGTCAGGTTTGGATATTGGTTGGTACTTGAGTACCTCTAGGCCTACTATCGGCATTCTAACCTAATCTACAAAAGGAAGCACACATCAAAGTTTTGAGCATCAAAGGATCTTATGGTCTAGAATCGAAGTTAATACCTTAAAATTTTGCTAAGGGACTAACAAAAGCTAGGCATGGGGTTATGATGGGAACACCATCATGAGTCCTAACTAGCCTATTTTGACCCAATGAAGTCAATAAATGCTCCTACATAACCAAATGAAGGTCATAATTCATTGCATAACCATTCTGAGAGAAAAATAAGAAACTAGGGTTAAAACTGCAATTTTACCAATGCAGTACAACCACAGGTTTTCTCAAAGGCTGAATAAAGGTCAAATGGTCTTAATAAGATGGCAAGTGGGTTGAATTAGACAGAAAAAGGTTTGTGTGTGTTCTGAGAATTAAATGACTTTTGAAATCCTAAAAATAGACCCACTTAATTAACCAAGGTTATGGTTAGGATAAAATTCACTTAAACCCTCTAAAAATCTTAGAAAAATATTCTTTAGGGTTTAGTACCTTCAATTTGGCCATCAGAACCCATCTTGACCTAAAAGAGAGTCTCACACAGATATTTACCCTAATTTGGGTTTTTACATAAATTACCTAGTCAAACGTGGTAAAAACCAAAATCCAACTTCACCATTGGATTCCTTAGGTACAAATTAGGTTTGTACCAAAATTTGGACCCAAGGTGAGCTTGCCTTGACCTAGTTTGCAAAAAGGTTCTTTCTGATTACATTTCTACCCCTAACTTTCAAAAACTCTTGCAAATAGCCCCCTATCTTCTTCATCGTCTTCACACTTAGGCCCCTCAGTTGCAAGCCTCAGCAGCTGTTGCAATTGGAGAGACACTCCCTGCTGCAGGCGCACGAGAAAAGGGGTGAGCGGATAGTCCCACCACGGGGAATTCTGAAGCCGCGCACTTGCATAAATTGCAAAAGTGCCACAAGCTGATCGCCTCAGTTACCACAGGGTGAGGTCCCTCTCACCTTCACTCGGTCTCATCCGTGTCACCTCACACGTGGACCTGGCCTGACCCAACCCGACCTGCACTCCTCGCTCACCACCGCACACCAGTGAGCCTGGACCAAGGTATGTGCCTGACCCAATAACCTGGATACCTGTGGCTCTGGGAGAGTGGATCCTAAGAGAGAAAAAGAGAGGAGAGTCGCGTGGGTAGGGGGAGGGTTTTGCTGCAGGGATCTTCGGCCAACACTCAGCCGAATTCTGAAGAATAAAGCCAGAGAAGAAGAGGAGGAGGCCTGAAGCTGAAGAAGAAGAGAAAGCAACTAAGGGCCAAGGAAGAAGAAAGCTAAAGGCAAAGAAGAAGAAGGCCTGGAGAGGTCATAGCTAAGAAGAAGAAGAAGAAGCAGGGTTGAAGAAAGAACTGAAGAGGAAATGAAGAATCATAGAGACAGAGAAAGAAAGAGGAGAAGAAAGAGAAGACACTGCAAAAGAAAGGAGAAGACAGACATAGCAGAGAGAGAGAAGAAGAAAAGAAGAAGAAGCAGACAACTTTAAGTCTTCTGATTTTCTCATCAGACGACAGATCATTAGCTCTCATTTCATAACATTTACATTAAATTCTTTGGTGATATTGCAGGAGTATTTGGTGATCTAAATCACCATTTTACTCCCATATTTTTGCACATTGCTACTGATACTACCGCAATCTCTTTTAAGTTTGAATTGTGATCTTGATTTCCAAATCCCATATAGCTCCATGTGTTCGACCTCAGAACTTTTTTGAGTAATAAAAATTGTATTTATTTTCAAAGTGATTTCGACTATACTGCAACGCGATTATTTTAAACATCGATTTCACCTCGTAAAACACTAGGATGAAAAGTTTTTCTAGATATGTGTTTGTCATGAAATGCCTTCACTTGCTCTCTGTAAATTCGTGAGTTCTCATACACATCATTGCATAGTTCCTCGATCTCGCTCATTTGAAGCTGACGGTGGGTTCCGACCTTAAGCAGATCAAGATTGCACTTTCGTACTGCCCAATAGGCTTTGTGCTCCATCTCGACGCGGAGGTGACATGCCTTCCAATACACCAATCTAAACAGAGACATACCTAATTGGGTTTTGTGGGAGGTCCTATAAGCCCACAAAGCTTCCGAAGGTCAGGCTGACCAGTCCTTCCTGTTAGGCCGAACAATGATCGGGTGGATTTTCTTGATCTCCCTATTAGACAGTTCAGCCAATCCATTGGTTTGGGGGTGATAAGGAGTAGAGATTCGGTGTGATACCCTGTACTTGGTCATCAGGGATCTAAACAATGAATTTGTAAAATGGGTCCCTCCATCAAAGATAATGGCATGTGGAACACCGAACCGAGAAAAGATGTGCTGATGAATAAACTTTTTTACCACTTTATGATCATTGGTTCAAGTTGGGATAGCTTCAATCCATTTAGACATGTAGTCTACAACGAGGAGAATGTATTCTAAGCTGTCCGATTTAGGGAAGGGACCCATAAAATCAATCCCCCATATATCGAGATTTCGCATACGAGAATCGACTATAAAGGCATCATATTGCGGTGGCTAATGTTGCCCAAGGTTTGGCAACGAGTGCATGCCTTACAGTAGTCGTATGCATCCATGAAGATCGTGGGCCAATAAAAGCCGCACTGTAGGACTTTAGCTGTAGTTTTATGTCCTGAGAAGTGTCCATCGTAGGCCTAGTCATGGCAGAGGGACAGAATGTCCTAAATTTCTGCTTCCGGGATGCATCGTCTGATGATCTGATCAACACCAATGCATAAGAGGTACAGGTCTTCCCAGATGTAGTACTTGGGATCAGAAAGCAACTTGTCCTTCTTGGCCTTCAGCCAATCAGACGGGATCTGATGTGACACCAAGTAGTGAAAAAAATCAACGTACCAAGGAAGTCCTGCACTGATAGTTAGGAAGTGCTCGTCAAGAAAGTGTTCTGTGATTGGTCCAAAAGGGTCAATGATATCAGAAGGAAGGCAGGACAAGTGATTAGCTACCATGTTTTGTTTTCCCGCCTTGTCACGAATCTCGAGGTCAAATATTTGCAACAGTAAGATCCAGTGGATTAGTCAAGGTTTCGCATCCTTTTTCGCGAGGAGGTGCCTCACTGCAGTGTGATCCGAGTATATGATAACACGAGAACCCAAAAGATAAAATCAAAATTTTTCGAGGCCAAATACCACAGCTAGCAACTCTTTCTCAATAACTATGTAGCTACACTGAGCCTCGTCAAGTGTCTTCTTAGCATAGTAGATGACCACGAGTTTCCCATCTATTTTCTGCCCAAGTACCGCACCCACTGCATAGTCAGACGCATCACACGTGATCTCAAAGGGTAGAGACCAGTCAGGGGATTGCAGGATTGGTGCTTGGGTAACTCGATCACGCAGGCTCTCAAATACATGAGTGCACTCTTCGGTAATTTTGAAAGGGACATCTTTTGAGAGAAGATTAGTCTGGGGGCACACGATTTTAGAGAAATCAAGAATGAAATGGCGGTAAAAATCGACGTGCCCCAGAAAAGAGCGGATGTCTTTGACCGAGCCAGGCATGGGTAGCTTGGAAATCAAATTAACCTTAGCTCAATCAACCTGGATGCCTTTTTCATAGACGAGGTGACCTAGGGCAATTCCCTCAGGTACCATGAAGTGACTCTTTTCCCAGGAAAGAAATAGATTTACTTCGATACAATGCTTGAGGATTTGGACCAAGTGTAGGAGACAATCATCAAAAGATTCCCCAAATAACGAGAAGTCATCTATAAAGACTTCAAGGTATTCACCTACCATATCTGAGAATATGGCAAGCATGCATCGCTGAAAAGTAGTGGTGCATTGCAGAGACCGAACGGCATCCTACAAAATGCATATGTCCTGAAGGGACACGTGAAGGTAGTCTTCTCTTGATCCTGAGGATGGATTGCCACCTAGTTATAATAGGAATACCCATCCAAGAAGCAAAAGAATCGATTCCCTGCCAATTTCTTGAGTATCTGATCAATAAATGGCAGTGGGAAATGATCCTTTTTTGTGGGGGGTTCAGTCTTCTGTAATCAATGCAGACTCTCCACGAGTTTGCTATATGGGTCAGTATAGTCTCTCCGATTTTAGTCGTAATGACGGTGAGTCCTACTTTTTTTGGCACAACCTGGATTGGACTCACCCAATGACTGTCGAAGATGGGTAGATGATACCTGCATCTAACCACCTGATGATCTCTTTCTTCACGACATCCTGTAGGTTCAAATTCAGGCATCTCTGCATTTCACGGGATGGTCATGAGCCCTCTTCGGTGTAGATGTGATGCGTGCAATATGAGGGGTTGATGTCAGTCAGGTTATCGAGAGTCCATCCAATGTCTCTCTGATGCTACTGGAGAACAAAAATCAGATGTGTTTCCTGATCAGAGGTGAGGTAGGAATTGATAATCACAGGAAATGTCTGATTTGAACCCAAAAAGACATATTTGAGATGGTCAGGGAGGGGTTTCAGCACCATGACTAGATTTTCAACAGTAGCAGGTCATTCAAGGTGAGGTTCAGGAGCAACGATAGGAACTAAAGGTATCACTAGGTCTGGTTCAGGATCCTCTAAGTGTGGGGTTTGATCCTCTTGTGGTTGATCATCAGAGATAAGCAGGTTTTCCTCAACACATGGGTCATCAACCATGGACTCAATGTCGCAAATTTGTTCAATAATCCCACAATTAATTCCTCCTTGGGCCTTAAAGATATCGATCTTTAGTGTCCTGCTCCCAAATTTTAACTCAATTTGGCCCTCCTCACAATTGATGTTGGCCCTAGCCGTGGCCGGTAAAGGTCTCCCAAAAATGATCGGTGTGTTCTTCAAGTTCTCAGGAGCATCCATGTCTAAAACTATAAAGTCCATGGGGAAGTATAGATTACGTACCCTAACTATGACATCCTTGGGAATTCCTTTTGGTGACTTAATAGATCGATCATCCAATTGCAATGACACCTCTGTCGGTTTAAGCTCATATTCATCAAGGTGGTCAAGTAGGGATGTAGGTATTAGGTTTATGGAGGCTCCGAGATCCAATAATGCATGGTCAAATTGAATATCACTGATTGTACAAGAGATCAATGGGGTACCGGGATCTTTTGCCTTAGGCGAGAGTTTACTCAAAATGATGGAGCTGGCTTGCTCCAACAATACAATTGGACTCCTGCCTTTGGTTCGTAGTTTACACTTAGGTGCACATACATCCTTTAGAAATCTTGCATAAGCTGATACGTGACGAATTGCATCCATCAACGGGATGTTTATTTGGACATGCTCAAAGAGCTTGACCAAGTCCTCCTCGAGAGCCACGAGTATGGGTTTCTTCTTTCCCTTGGTCAAGGCCTCGAGAAATGGAACCTCTGCAGGTTCCTCTAGAATTGGTCCAAGCTTTTGATCTTGGATAGGGGTATCCTGGATGACCAACCTAGGGTTTGGGTTTGAACTACCAGGTTGAGAGTGGCTTGGGTAAGGTGGTTCCTGAGTGGTTTTGCCACTACGAGTGGTAACAGAATTCAGCCCAGCCTAGTTTTGGGTTGGGGTAGTCAAAAGAGGTGGTTGCTACTGATAACCAGCGTATAATGTTGAAGCCTCCATCTCGTCGGGTGATGGAGCAGAAGGGGCCTAGGAGAAATAGTGAGCCTAGCCCTGAGTCGGGTTCATAACACACCTCTAGTTCGACACATTGTTTGGAATAGGCAAAGGTTGCAAAGGGAGTACACCAGGTTGGCAGGGATTTGCCATCTGGGCGAGTTGATTGCAAACCTCTGTGATCTCATCTTTGTGTTATTTTTCCATAGCCGCATTCGTCTTTGGAATGTCACCCTGAGTCTGAAGGATAAGAGTCATTTGATCTTCTCGAGTTGGCCCAGTTTGGTAAGTTGGGTTCGGCCGAGGCTAAGGTGGCTGATAAGGACGAGAAACTTGTAGTCGGGGCTGATATTGAGGTCTCTGATTTTGATTGTTCCCTGACCACATAAAATTAGGATGATTACGCCATCCAGGGTTGTAGGTGTTTGAGACATGATTGTTTTGGATGGCATTGAGGTCCTCACAGGTCAGAGGAACCTCTGAGAAATTAGAAGGCGAGGGTTTAAAGTTCCCCCAACTAGAGTAGGCAGATCTGGAGTTTCCTCTAAACCCTAGATCAAACGAGGGTGGGTATGGATCCATCCCCTAAGAAGATTGGTGGTAGATGTTGTGTACAACCTCCCTCCCAGAGGCTGGTTGTGCGAATGGGTTTTGTGCAGAGGGGATCACTGCAGATGTCGAGTTAGCTCATCCACCTTCTTCTCAATGATAGAGACCATGTCCCGGTGACTGGCCATTAACTCCAAGTCGACGGAAGTGGACCGGCCCTTCATCTCATGTACTCCCCACGAATTCGTTAATGCACGGGCATTCGTCCAGTTGAACATGCCCATGGATTCATTATTGATGGAGTTCTCGCACATGTTCTCGAGAATCTCCCACATGGTGTCTTCGTGTTGACCCATGATGTTTCTTTCACAGGTCGCATTAATGAACAATCGAATGTCCTCACGGAGTCCCTGGTAAAAAGACTGGACTTGTTCCCATCTTGGAACTCCTTGGTGGGGGTACTTTCGCATGAGATCCAAAAAGCAATCCCATGCCTCATGAAGCGATTCTCCTGCTTGCTACGTGAAACGTGTGATCTGGTGCCGCAGAGCATTTGTCCTACCAACAAGGAAGAACTTTCTCAGAAACTCGGATTGTAGTTCAGCCCACGTGTTGATTGGATGAGTTGGGGTTTGGTACCAGTGAGCGACCTTGTCCATGAGAGAGAAGGAAAACATTTTCATGAGCAAGATATCCCGATTTTGATCTTCTGACTCGATGGTCTGGGCCAGATACTTGAGCTGCTTGATATGCTAGAAGGGATCTTCAGAATTAAGCCCATGAAATTTTGGAATAGCATGAATCATGTTGGGCTTGAGTTCATTATCAAGACCTCCAGCCGAGATTTGGACTTGAGGTTCGATCACCACCGCAACGAGATTGTAATGATCTCTCATTATAGGACACTGTGGTGGATTCATAAAGGCTTGGAATAGATCGTTGAGGACCGAAGCTGATTCTGGAGATTGTTTTCTTCTTGTGCTGGTTGTTCCATGAGTATGGATGAAGAAGATCTAGGCTCAGATGCATCAGAAGATATGTCGATCTGGTCGCGTTGTTGCACAAACAGGGAAGCCGAGGCTTGACCTCGACGAGAGTAAATAGCTAATGGAGGCCTCAAGGGTGGTCTTAGGGACCTCATCCCAAACATGCACCGATGGAGAAGATGAGGGATAGAAGGTGTGATGGACCCAATCAAGACACCCAAATATCTTTGGATGACTATAGAGGTTCAGGGTAGATGATACCCCTAGATCAGAAAATCATCCAGAATTACCTGGGCAACCAGGAAGGGAGAGTCCCGCAAAGACCCCTACACGGTAGAGCATCCCCATGGGTTACAGGGTTTCCTCCACCCGACCTTTCTTGTCATTGAGGGTCTAGGTAGACCAGGATGGAAAAGTTGACCTCTTAAGTATACCTGTTTGAAGTTTAGAGTTGGGTACTTAGGATTTCACTTGAACTTTAAGATGTTTTTGTGAGTGGTGACCTAATTTGAAGATTAGTTGACCCTGCAAGGTGGGTCAACTTCACCTTATTTTTCCTTGATTATTATGTCCCTACTTTTAGGATTCAAGTGAGATTTAGAGCTTGATTCTTAGGGTTTGCTTCTTAGGTAAGTTCAATCAAGGCTTAGGACACACACAGTTTGGGAAGATTAATTCTTATTTTAAGCAAGTGTGTCTCTAAGCCCTAGAATGGAAATCCTAATTGGCTCTTAATTGGTCAATCAATTAATTCCAAATCTGGCACCTAGGGCTCAATCAAGAAGGTGGTAGTCCTAGGTGTCTTAAATCCCTAAGTTGGTGCAAGAATCAGGTTTAGGATGTTTTATAAAAAAAATGTATCAAATCAGGCATCTTGTGATGATTAATCTAAGAATAGAATGTAAGTTAGTCCTAATTGATTTTTATTCTTCTTTTAGCTTTTTCAGAATCAAGGGCTTAGGAGAAAGTGGATAGAGTTTACCTACCCTTGGAGTGTTCAGTGCTTGTTTTACTCTCCTTGATTGGATTCCCCTACATAGATCACAACGAAATAGATAGAGCAAGTTTGTATCAAATTAGATATTGCAATCAAGAGATCAAAATGCACGTTGCTCCCCGATAACGGTGCCAAAATGTTAAACGCTCTGAATCGGTGTTTTAAAAATAATGCACTATAGTGTAGCCAATAAATTGCGTAGAACACTTAAAATTTATAGCTTGAAAGAAATTTCGAGGATGAACTCAAGGAGCAATATGGCAATTTATCTCAAGATCACAATTTTGAGCAAGAATATAGCAACGTAATAGCAATTTTGAGCACAAATGATGTAAATATAGATTCAAGAGTCAATGTGACAAAAAGATTAGGGTAAAATTGGTGATTTGAATCACCAAATTACTCTATTACAATTCTACTTAAATAATGCAATAGTATCAATCAACCAAATGCCACGTATGATGAGTAAACAGTGCACTCTCTCTAATGCTACAGTGTCTCAGAACCAGCTTCTTTTCCTTAAGACCTCAAAGAGAGGCACAGGCACAGCACAACACTAACAGAGGAGAAGGCCTCTTTAGATTTCACTAAGTGTTGAGAGATCGGTAGCGAGGCAAAAACACCCCCCCACCTCTCTCTCTTTCCCTTTCTTTCCTTCATTTCCTTCTCTCAAAGACTCAGGGTTAACCGGGTAATCGAGTAGGGACAGCAACCATATCTGGGTGTAGGGCTACAGGCATGGGGTCGCATCCGAGCAGTGAAACGGGTCGGGTCAGGTGGTCGGTTGTAGGGACCTCTGCCCCAGTGTGACGAGGTGATAAAGCCTCAGCACAAAAATAATTTATGTACTGCAAGAGGCGCTTCACTTTATAATGTGGGACTATCTTCCCACTCTTCCTTGTGCAGCAACTGTAGCAGATGCTATCTCCAATTGAAGGTGAAGGCGAGGTGGTTACCGTCACTTGACCATCTGGTCGGCTTCCTGGGACTGGGTTGCGTGACTTGGGGCACTTGCCTGGAGTGGCTGCCTGAAGAACGTGGTGAGAGCTTGCTTGAAGCCGCTACAGCAATGGCATTGTGGTGCGAACACCTGAAAACATGTAACACGTGCTAAGAGCCCCAGTCAGAAGGTTCAAAGGCTTCGCAATGATATGTGGAATGTGATGGCAGCATCTGTGGAGTGTGGGAGTGAGTGTGGTGACTGGACGGAGGCATGGATGACTGGAGAAAGTGGGTTTGTTCATCGGGGTGTTTGGGTGAATGATTGAGCTAAGTAGCTAGGGATTTTGTAGATGTGGATGTGGTGATGCTTATGAGGTAGGTGGCGAGGCTTATGGTGCGGCGTAGCGGACGGAGAGCCTTGCTGGAGTGGTTGCTAGAGCGAAGGAAGATTAATTCATGGAAGGCGATGCAGTGGTCGAGTCGGAGTGGCGAAGACGGAGTTGTGGAGTAGCGGAGTTAGGGAGTTGATCTAAGTAGGTAGCAGACGATGGGGATGACAAGCGACATTGGGTCTGGTATGGCTAACGCCAAAGACGAAGAGAGCTCCAGAGGGGTAGAAGCGGTGACGACGATGAAGATTGAGGTGCTCGTTTGTATGGCGTGACGTGGAAGAGGGAGAGGAATGAGAATCCGCCGCTGGTATTGTGAGCGGATGATGAGAGTGGTCAGAGAGAGTCACCCAACGTCGTGGAGCCTTTTGACTAGAGAGGAGGGAGGAAGGAGGGGAATTCCGATCGAAAACAAGTGTGAAGAGGACAATTTGTCCTCAAGGGTCTTCAAATAGGCCTTAGAGGGAGGTTTGAAGCTTGGAAACCAAGCTTTCAAGCTTGGTAAGTTCGCCGGAGTAGGACACCCACATCTCTTATACATTCACATGAGAGATTGGGAAAGAATTGAAGCCCACGGATAGGTTCAAATCATAGAGAAATCTCTTACGAATCTTCCTTTCAAATTTGGAAGAGATTAAGCGTGAAATCAGGGAGAAAACTCTGATTGAAGGTCACCGAAGTTGTAGGAATAGGACTTCTGCGTTCATGGAGGGGATAGGGACCTTTTTTTGAAGAAGGCAATAAATATAGGGGGGTATGTTTAAGGAATTTCAAAAGCTAAGGGGTTGTGTGAGAGAGAAAGAGTCAAACTGGACCAAATTGCAAACTAGGTCAAGACATTCTCTGATTGGGCCCAAATTTTGATACGAACCTAATTTGGACCTAAGGAATCCAATGGTAAAGTTTAATTTTGGTTTTGACTAGGTAATTTATGCAAAAACCTAAATTAGGGCAATAGCCTGTCTGAGACTCTGATTCAGGTCAAAATGGGTTCAGATGGTCAAATCAAGGATGCCAAATCCTAGAGAATATTTTCTTAAGATTTTTATAGGGTTTAGATGAATTTTATCCTGACTAGAACCTTAGTTAATTAAGTGGGTCTACTTTTAGGGTTTCAAATGTCCATTAATTGTTGAAATGCGTGAAAACCCGTTTCTGTCTACATGGACCCACTTATTAGGCATTAATGACTGAATGACCTTTAATAAACCCCTGGCATACCCCATGTTATTATGTATTTGTGATGAGATGGTAAAATTGCATAAATAACCATATTTTCATCTTTTCTTCTCAAAACAACTCATCCTGCTCAAGAGACCTTCTGACTGATATTAGATCAAATTGACTTTATTGACTTTATTAGATCAAATTGAGCTAGTTATGGCTCATGATGGTGTTTCCATCAGTTAGGCCCTGGACACTGAGGTCCGGATTCATATCCCCAATCAAAGTTGTTGATTGTGTAGCAATCATAGGTCTTAATTGTCCAAAATTAGTCTAGGACTTAGCATAAGTTAGGATAATTCATGAATGCAAAAGCATTACTTGCATCTTTACTACTTTCTTTTAGCTATGCATAAAATAATTCTATAATGTACTAATTAGGTGCAATATGTCAATTGCAGGTAATAAGCTGATCAGAAGCTAGATCTAAAGTTGGATCTCAAGCTGGATCTGAAGAATAACTGGTCTTGCAGATGAGATGGAGCAAAAGACCAAGATTAGATGTAGTATATAATAATGTAGGAGAGTTAAGGTATGCTATTCTATTAAGTACAAATAAAGCAATAAATTATGAAGAACTTAGGTCCATCCTAGCCCTACAACAGCCTATAAGCTTCCCCAAGCCTTAGCTACCCTTAGATTAGGTCACCGCACCCTAGGAAACCTTAAAACCCTAATTCCAACCTCTATCTGGATGTCCAGATGAGTTATAGGATGTCCAGAACCCTTAGCGAACTCCCGCACACCTTAAACCCACTTCTGCAATGTTATTGGACGTCCAGACACTTGGTCAGACGTCCAATTTCTGCAGAATACCCAAGACAGAACCTAGAATCCTTCCTGACTCTGATTAGACGTCCAGACAACAAATCTGGACATTTGATTTTTGAGTATAAGTCATCTAATACTATTATTGGACGTCTGGAACTGCTCTCCGGTTCCTATTTTGAGATTCAAGCCTTGATCTTAGATCTTTAGCTCCCTAAAACCAATTCTTTTTTTTTTGAAACAGCTCCCTAAACCCAATTCTAACCCTATAAGAACCTAAATTAAAGTGCCCTAACCCTAGTACATCACCTCTAGACCTCCCTAAGGACTTAATTAGGTCCTTACTAAACCTAATTGACTTGGATCTTAGTCAATTCCATCAACCTATTCAATTGGACTCATTGAGTCCAATTAAGCCCTGATCTCAGCACACACTATCCAATCGGACTCAGTGAGAGTCCAATTGACCTACACCTGACTTAATTGAGTTATTTTACTCTCAATTAAGTTTTCACACACCCAATTAAACTTGTATTAAATTTAATTGCACTTTACCTTAGTGAATTATGGTTTACAACCCTAATTTGAGACCTACCTTGACCTAAACCCACTAGAACCTAACCTAATCAACCTAGCCACCTAAGTTTCAACCCACACACACCCACACACACCATCCACACGAAATTACCTAGCCTAGAGTTCTCTAGAACTCTCTACCATGTGTTGTTGCCTTGGTTGCTAAAATTAGCAACCAAGAGCCATTCAATTTTTAGATGCACATTTGGTGGATCTAAAAACCACCATCCATCCTCTCTCTTTCACTCTCCCACGAGCTCCCACCATATGACGCTCTAGAGAATTCCATAATTCTCTAGAGAGCTTCCCTTAGGTCTATAAAAAGACCTAAGGGGTAGCCATTTGCACCCATTCACTCTTGGCTCCATTTTAGCTTAGCTTCATTCCACCTCCACTCCACCTTCATGAGTAGTTTCACCATGGCCACCACCATATCCATGCCAAGATGTTGGATCACCTCCTCAACCGCTCTCCAAGGGCCGGCCTAAGCACCATTTGCCGCCCCTCTTTCTCTTCTCACCCATTCAAAGGCCATCGGAGCCCACCTCTAAATGCCCTTTGTTCTGCTAGACTAGATTATAGTTCTTCATAGATTTAATGATTTATTTACTGCTTAGTAGCGTAGATCCTTACTTCTCCCCCAATGATGCATGCATAATCCCTTATAGATTCATGTATGCAGTCGTTTTCTGATAGCTGTTAGTTTTTACATTCCCTGTACAAGCATTACGCTACCGGTGCTCTGCAACTCTGTTATCATCATCTTTATATATATATATGTTGAAAATCATCATGTGCCTAATTATCATCTTTTGGTGTGATTAAAGTTGCGTGTTTTCAATTTCTGATATTCATGCAAGAGCATGTCGTGCATCAATATGAACTTAGCATAAATCAACATGCAGTTTTGAATAAGTAGAGTGAGTGAGATCGATTTCAAATCTGCATTTCCATAAATGCCTCCCAGAGATGAACGAACGGGTCTCAAGTCTCATTATCTTTATAAATATTTTTGTTGATCGCATTGAGCACTATATTACGACACTTTTTCTTATCAAAAATGTGCTTTACGGATCCCAACAGTTGTCCCGACTAGGAGATGAGTAGTCATAAGTCAAGTCGAGATAGTAATCATCTTGGGGATAAGCGCTGGTAGGAGGGTAGGATGGGAAAAGCATGTAAGATGTGGAAGGATACATGGTATAATTGGAGGGAAATCAGAAGAGAGAAAGGAGCCCTGCAATACAAGCAATCAAGCCTGTCATTACGTGGGTTAGCCTAAAGACCTGCGGACTCCTAGTACCCATCTTGAGGTTATAAATGATTTGGTCTACTTCTATCCAGTCAATCCAACCAGTTAGAGGGAGGGGTTGAAAAGAAGGTTCTTCATTTGGCATGCATCTCTGATTCCTAGTGTACCCTCCAGCCACAGTCGTTTCATGCTAATCCCCTAGCTTGACATCAGATGGACCAGTAGAAGGAGATTAATCGAAAAAACATCTCAATCTGAGTCCTGAAGAGCAAATCAATCCTTAAGGCCAACATCTACTCAGTTTTAATTAGTCTTGGGATGATTATGCTCTTACAATGTGATGGGCCCCTTAGATGGGTTGTGCCCTTAATGATCAATTCAAATGAGTGAGCGTGCACAACCAAGGCTTGCAAACAAGGTTATTTGATGATGTGTCTTTTAGGGTTTAATCCTTAGGTTGGTTCAATCAAGGTTCAGTAGAACACTCCAGGTTTTACAAGCACTGGTGATGATGTATTCCTTTAGAAATCAGAGAAAAATGTGGAGTGCCTAGTTCAACCCTAAAAATCAACCCTAAGTGGCAAGCTACTAATGAATCACTTTTATCTTAAGTGGTGTGGCCCAAACAGTTCAATCAATTGGCTTGTTGCACCACTTAGTTAAGGCACACAAAAATGTTTGTCCTATTCATATTTCTACTCACTTATTAGTGTGTTGAGTTAGGGTGTACCAGATCCACAGGTCAGATTCCGGTTAAGTGATAGAATCGATGTGAAGTGGTGTGTCTTAAGTCGAGAGTTGTGGGTGTTAATGTGTCTCTCTTTCAGAAAATCCCACAATAGGAGAGTATTTTTTTATTATCTTTTCAATATATGCGGGTGGGTGAGCCGAAGCAAAGTGACAATCAAACAATCAGATCTATCCTAGTGTTTATAAAAACACCTAGGTTGATTTGAGTTTGAGTTATTAATGTGGCGAAATGGAAACTAGGGTGGGGGAGTTGGGGGATAAACTTACAAATGTCTCTACCCGAACTTTACTCCAATCTACCCCCTTTGGTTCCTTGATCTGGTTCCTGCAGGACAATAAAATGAAGAATACAGATAGGTTAGAAAAATATGTAAGTAATGCAGGAAAATGCAAGAAAAACCAAAGAGCGTTACCTCTCCAGCAATAGCGGAAAAATGATGAAATAGTGGATTCGCACGCGAAAAGGATTGGATCTGGAAAACCCGTCGTCGTAGTTCGTTTCACGAGAAAATCAGTCGATCAGATAAATTTATAACCGAAACTCTAAAAGTGAGTCCCGGGTCGAACATGGGGAGGCAAATGTTTGGTTTCAAAAAAAAATCGCATTTCACTTTTATTTATTTTTGCCATTTTTGTCTTTTCTAATTTTTTTTGGTATTTTTAGCATGCAAGAGATTAGCTCGATGAATTCTTATCTAACCAATCTACTTGCAAAATATAAGAGAGAGAGAGAGAGAAACAATCACATATATTTCTGAAGCAAATGTTTTCTACAACTAAGAAAGCGGGAAAGATTACACTACAAAAGCAAAAAGAAAGATTTAGGTGAGAGAATCCCCCTCGACAATTGCTCGGAGGATGACTCGCTCTGACGTCGCCTGGTGGAAGGTGGTGGGGAGCGAGACGAACGAGGATGGAGTCGAAGGACGAAGGGTGGGGTAGGATGGTGTAACGACGAGGATCTACTTCCCTAAGTTGGTAAGAAGACGGCCACGGGAAGCTCAATGAATGGGGATGAGTGGAGGGAAAAATATTTGGTTTTCTACTCTAGAGGAGCATCCCGAGCTTGGGACAAGTTCTCTCTAGAGCCCTCGAGGTGGTGAGAGGAAGAAAGGAAGAGATGAAGAATAATGGGAGGGGTAGGGTTCCTTTTGTAGGGGAGGAAAGAATCAAATACGTATATAGGACATTTAGTCACAGTCATAAATGCCACTAAAAATCTACCGCAAACGTCGCTGAAGATCCCTTGCCAACCCTTGCCCCCGCTGGTGCACGCATCACGTGCCTTTGCTGCAGCATCATTGGCACACGCTCCACGTACCCTTGTCATGCGTGCTATGCACCTACGCACCTCACGCCCGCTAGCATTGCTGCTGCTGTAGCTACCGCTGCCTTGCGTGCTGCGCTACTACGCCTGCGTGCATGCATGCCTCCGCGCATGCATGTGCACCCGCACTGCTATGCGCATGCATGTGCGCGTGCATGTGCATCGGCTGCCTAGGTTGCACCACGTGGCGCGACCTAGGCCGTCCATCTTCTTTCTTTTGTAAGGGTGGCTGCAGAGGTCAGATTGAGTCGATTTTCACGTTGTTAGGTTGCGATCATCGACCCAAATCCATTCGTGTGGTCAAATTTTTCATTTGAATCTCTAAATTAGGTCACCTAGTCCCTTGGTCATTGATCTTCCTCGAATTGCATATGGTGCTACGGGACTCCGATCAAGGCGATTTCGGAAGCATTGGACTCCGATCATCATTCTAATCAGATCCGTACAGTCGGATCATCAATCCAATTCTCCAAAATAAATCTCCTTCTCTCCTAACCACAAAAAGGATGCAATTAACCTAAAATATATACAACTACTCTAAATGCAAAATGATGCATACTACGCAATATTTATAATATGGAATGCAAATCTAAGCCTAGGAACATGCATAAATAGGCATTTTAACCTAAATGGATGTGTCTACATTATCGGCCACTACATTTTACGATCCCACCTTATCTTTGATTTCCAGGTCAAATTCCTAGAGCAGCAAGATCCAACGGATAAGGCAGGGTTTCACATCTTTCCTGTTCAGCAAATATTCAAGTTCTGAGTGGTTAGTGTAGTCAATGACATGTGTCCCCAACTGATGAGTGGAATTTTTCAAGGGTAAAGACGACGGTAAGAAGTTCTTTTCCACTAACCGTGTAATTCTGTTATGCATCATCAAGGGTTTTACTAGCATAGTAAATCACAACAGACTTCTTGTCAATACGTTGCCCTAGAACGGCCCCCATTGCAAATTCAGAGGCATCGATCATTAATTCAAAGGGACAATTCTAGTCAGGTCCCTATAAAATTGGTGCCTCTCTAACAACCTTCTTGAATCTATTAAAACTCTCCAAGCATTGATCAGTGAAGTCAAAAAGTTGGTCTTTGGTGAGTAATTGACTTAAGGGCTTGGAGATTTGGGAGAAATTTTTGATGAAACGACGGTAGAAGCCCACATGCCCTAAGAAAGATAGGATCTGTTTAACAGTAGTAGGCGGTGGGAGTTTAGAGATAGCATCAATTTTGTCATGATCTACCGCAATTCCTTTTTTAGAGATGATATGGCCCAGGACAATGCCTTCCTAGACCATGAAATGACTTTTCTCCCAATTGAGGACCAAGTTAATTTCTATGCATTTTTGCAGTGCCCTTTCGAGATTTTGAAGACATAAATCAAAGGATTCTCCGAAAACAAAGAAGTCATCCATAAAAACTTCAAGACATTCACCTACCAAGTCTTAAAATACTGCAAGCATACACCTTTGAAAAGTCGCAGGTGCGTTGCATAGATCGAAGGGCATCCTCCGGAAAGCAAAGTTTCTAAAGGGGTAGGCGAATGTAGTTTTTCTTTATCCTCAGGATGGACAGCAACTTGATTATAGCCGAAATAGCCATGAAGAAAGTAGAAATAATCGCGTCCGACTAACTGCTCCAAGATTTAATCAATAAATGGGAGTGAAAAATGATCCTTCTTGGTGACGGTGTTTAATTTGCGATAATTAATGCACGCACGCCAAGAAGAAGCGATCTGAGTGGCTATGTTTTCCCCATGTTCATTGTGATCGCGTTTTTGCGTAGTTTGTTAAATTAGGGTTTTAAGTCGTTGCAACGCACAGAAACGGATTCACTTTTAAAATTTATCAGACCTAGATAGTGGGGTATCTAGGGTCGTCCAAGGAGGCAATATGTTTGCAAAATTCAAGTCTTTTTCTTGGAAGTAGAAATCACCTTTCTTTTTGGTCTTTTCAACTGTATCATTTTTTTTAGGGTTTTGAAATAACGAGCATTCGCAAAGTTGTTAACAAAGAAAAAGGCAATCTAAACCTAATCCACTAAACTATTGCTAGAGTGACAAGAAAGGCCTCTCCCTAAGCTCACTTTAGGCACATGGGGGCCTAAAGTAATTAGGGAGAGGGAGTGAAAAAGTGCTAGATCAAGATAAAAAAAAAAACAAATGCGACAAGAATTTAAAAGAAGGCAACTTGAATTGAATTGAACTTATTCTACACAAAACACATAGAGGAAAGCTTCTAATCTAGTTGAAATGCAAGAAGATAAAAACACAAATCCTCTAAATGAAATGGTGAAGAAGATGATGGCTTCTTGCTCCATGCTTGGTAGCTCCTGAGCTTGAAAAGCGCCCTCCAACTCCTTCCTTGCTATGCTCCTCCAAGATGGTGTCCTCCAAGGTGGAAGCTTCCACCTTAACTTTCCTCGTCCAAGGGTGGGCGTGCACCACCTTTGCTCCTCCTTGCCTGGCCGTCCTCCTAGTGGGGGAGTGCTCCTCCTCCTTGGCGTGGCACAAGGGAGAAGAAAAAGGGGAAGAAGGCACCAAGGGGGCAGGTAGGATGCCCCCTTAATCTTCTTTTCTGCTTCTTCTTCCTTGGCCTTGAATTATGGTGGGTATATGGTAGACTAAACTAATGGAGGATGAAGAAAATGTGGGAATTAGGTGGGTATATATAGTGTAGGAAGGGGGCATAGGTGGCTCTTGGAATGGATGGCTAGGGTAGGATATGGGGGGTAGTTGGGGATCCTAGGGTTAAGGATAAATGGTGCCAACTAAGGTGTGCTAATGGGGGTAGTTATGGCTTTGGTGCCCTTTAGAATTGGCACCGAAATGGGCCTTCTAGAAGGCTATTAGGTGGCGCCACCTTAGGTTTCTAGAAGGGGGGTATGTGGATGGCTAGGATGGGTTATGTGGGTAGGTGTAGGGTGGATAAAGGGGTCGAAAGTTGGCACCAAAAGGGAGGTGGTTAGGGTTAGTTTTGGTGCCAACTTTTGGTGTCTTTTGGTGGTTAGTTGAGGGGTGAAAGGTGGTGAAGTGGTGGCACCAAAATGAGTAGGGTGGAGCTAGCTTAAGTAGTCTTAGGTGGATTTGGAGTGGAAAGTTATGTAGGTGGAGTTAGGGTTAGGTTTTTGGTGCCAGGGAGGTGGATGCTAGCTAGGCTAAGCTAAGCTAAGCTAAGCTAGCCTAGCTAGCTATGGAGTAGAGGAGGAGGCAATGAGAGCTACGGTTTGTGGAGAGGAGCTGGACAGAACACATCTGGAGCTGAATTGGAGCTGGCAGTTGCTGAAGAGGTTAAGCATGGAGCTAACCTAGTTGGCTTAGCTTGCTAGTTCTTTACTAACTGCTAAGCCAAGCTAGAGTGAGCAAGCTTCTACTAAAAATGAGCTAAGGTAAGCTGAGTCTGGTGCTCCCAGGGAGGATCAAGCTGGTTGAGGCAGCTAAGGTAGCTTAGCTCAATTGAGTTGAGCTAAGCTGAGTCCCCGAGAGCTGGACTTGAGCTTCCTGAGATGGAATGAAGTCATCTTCAGCTGGCTGGAGTTGAGTGGAGCTAGATGTAGCTGGACCTGAGCTGAAGTGAACTCCAGTCAACTCAGCTGAGCTAGCTAGAGCTCCCTATGAACTCATGGGAGCTGAGATGAGCTAGACTCAGCTAAATTAAGCTGGATCTAAGCTGACCTGAACTAGGGTGAGATAAGATGAGCTCTCTTGAGCTACCATTCAGCTGAGATGAGATGAATGGAGCAAGGATGAGATAACCCTAGTCCAAGTGAGTTGGAATCCAGCTATGGTGAGCTAGATCAAGCTGTGTTCCAGCTAGTCTGAGGTTCTTCTTCACTAGTTGCCTTCCGGAGTGCTAGGGTTTTGAAGTTCTGACAATCTGTAAATGCCTAACACTCACAAAAGCATATCAAAAACACAACAAAAAATGCAATGCATGCCTAACCTAATTTATGCCTAAATGCAATCCAAAAACCTGTTTACGGAGCAAAATCCTAAGAGCTAGGTTTGTTTTAGTGCATAAGAATGATGATAAACTGGCGTTTATCAGTGACAATGGTTAGTCCAACTTTTTTGGGTACTACTTGCATGGGACTAACATAGGGACTGTCAAAAATGGGGTAAATGATATCAACATCAAGCCACTTTATTATCTCCATTTTTACCACCTCCTCCATATTAGGGTTCTGGCACCTTTGTGGTTGGCAGGAGGGGCGAGAGTTGTCCTCAAGATATATTATATGAATGCAATAGGATGGATTTATTCCCTTAAGGTTAAAAAGGGTCCAACCAATAGCTTTTCTATTTTTACTAAGAACATGGAGAAGTTTTTCCTCTTAAGCCCCAATAAGTCCAGAACTGATAATCAGGGGCATGCTTTGATTAGGTTCAAGGAAAGTATATTTAAGGGAGTCGGGAAAAGGTTTTAACTCTAGTTGGGAGCTCAACTCTGAAATGATTTCTGCTTTATGGTTCATGGGTGAAGTGAGAGAGGAGTTAGGTGAAGAGTCAAGTGTTGATGGTGTGGTTAGGGTGGGAGGGTGTTTTAAATCAGAAGATTGTTCAGGAACTGTATTAACTGCAAAGCAAGATCCCACTTGTGAAATTTGCATTATTTTCTCCACTAAATTTTCAATCTCAGAATCCGAGTCATCAAAGAAATCTGGTTCTTGGAATCTCCTAGAAGCTTGGAAAATATCTAAGGTAATAGATTCACCACCGCACATGATTTTCATCTTTCCATAATCACAATTAATGTTTGCTTTGGCGGTGGCTAAAAATGGTCTTCCAAGAATTATGGGGGCATTTTTCAATGCTTTTGGTACCTCTATGTCGAAGACCAAAAAGTCTACAGCAAATAGACAATTTTGGACCCAGATAATAACATCCTCAACGATCCCCTTTGGTTTAATTGTAGATCGGTCAGCTAATTGAAGTGTTACCTCCATAGGCTTTAATTCACCGATCTTGAATTCTTTAAATACAATAATAGGGATGACATTAATTGAGGCACCGAGATCCAACAAGGTGCGATCAAAGGAAGTGTCATTAATGATCACTTGAATCAAGGGGGCACCTGGATCTTTCCTTTTCAAAGGCAATTTGCTCCACACGACTGAGCTCACTGTTTTTGGGAGAATCACCTTTCCTATGTTTTTGGCTGCCTTTTGGAGGTACATAAAACTTTTAAGAATTTTCTATAGGCAGGGATATATTTTATGGCATCAAGGAGAGGGATATTTATTTCTACTTACCTAAAAAGATCCATCAATTCCTTATCAGTGGGCTCGGATTTCTTTTTCTTCTTGTGTGAAGAGTGAAGGGCTTGTGGGAAAGGCATGGGATTTTCCTATTTTGCAGTTGCAAGTTCCTGAATGGGGTTAGAGGAAGAGGGAGAAGAGTTGATCTGCTTTTCTCTAAAATGGGTTTCTTGAGCAAGCGATGGATCATGAGTAGTTTTCCCGTTCCTCAGAGTAACTGCATTTGCAGTGTGGTTGTTTCTAGGAGGAGGACGAGAAGACTGGTTTTGATTAAAACCCGGTAGGTGCTAGGGTGCTGGGTAAATAGGTTGATTGGGATATCCACCTTGATATTGATTTTGTTGCTTATTTGGGTTGGGCATGGGTTGGGATGGCAGGTTGCCTGCAAATCTGTGATCAGGAGTAACCTTTACTTGATTTTGTAAATTGGTTATCATGGGTTACTTCAGTCATTTGAGTCTGCATTCCCTGTAGAGTTTTCATGACCTAGGTGTTGATATCTTCTTGAGATGGCCCAGGTTGATACATGTTTTGCCCATAAGTCCCAATTTGATTTTGCCTAGGAAACGAAATAGGATTTGGGGCTTTCCAGGAAGGATTTGGGTTGTTCCTCCAATTTTGATTATAAGAATTGATCAAATTTCTAAATTGCTCCTGGAGAGCCGAAATGTTTCCAATGGTGGGGTTAAAAAGAATTTGATTCGTGAAATTAAAAGTCCCAATCAAATCTTGTGAAAACTCAGATGAATATTGTTGCCCAACAGGAGTAGCTCTGATATTGTACAGATTTTCCCTTTTTAGAAGGTGAGGGAAGTTTGGGTAAGGAGCTTGTTTTTGGGTGAGCTTTTCTTCCATTTTTTCTAGTTAATTTGCATCTGATCCAATCATTGAGCTATCATGTGTAGATCATCCTATGTGAGTGGAACAGATGTGAATTTGGAGTTGATTTCATTTACTCCAAGTCTTGGGTTGGTTGTCCTACCAAAAGTATCCATTGAAGCCAAATTAAATGAGTTTTCACTCATTTCTTCGAAAAGAAGGTAGGCACTTTTACCATCTTTATTAAGGAAATTTCCCCCACATGAAGCATCCACAAAGCATTTCAATTAATCTTTTAATCCGTGATAGAAGATTGTTCGGCACGTAATTCGTGTTTTAGGAGTTATTTAGTTGTAGTATAGCACGAAAACACATCAACAAATAAAATTATAAAACTCCAGTGAGTACCGGGTCGTTCGCAGGGAGGCAATCTCGATTCGTAACAGAAGCTTTTCAATAAACTAGTTCTAACAGTATTTATATATGTATATATGTATAAAGAGGAATCAGATATCCTTAAGATCAAATTTAATTGCATTGATAGAGAGTTTTTTATAATAGAAATTGCTAAGCAAAAAGTAGAGATAGATAAATAGAATGAGAGGAAAAGATAGAGAAAGAGAGAGAAAAGAAAGTGGTTGAGAAACAATTCCGCTTGTGGGATGCTTATGCTAGATGCAGTAGCACCTCAGATCCAGAGTGCCGGGATGGAGTTGCAAAGGAGACGGAGAATTGCAGAGAAGATGGCAGAAGAGATCTGGAGTTGATGGGAGAGAGAGATTCTAAGTTGATGCCTTTAAGTGGGGGGTCCTAGGTCTTCTTTTATAGTTTTTATGGGGGGCAAAAAGGGTATTTGAGGCCTTAATCTCATGTAACAACTCCTGGGTGATTTGATCCATTGATCAGTAGATCAATGTCTCTGATTTGGCCTCAAAATAGCCTTCAAAAGGCCTTCTACGCGTGGATTTGCTCTGGTGGTGACACGAGGCAGCCGCTGGAGCGTTGGATCAAAGATTGCAAGGCCTCGCTTCCTCCTCGCGTGCCTGCTACAACAACGTCTTTCCGCGTGCGCACCCGCAAGGCCCTTTTCAGTGCCTTATCCTCAGCCGTCTGATCATGACGATCAGACGGCTTATATGCATTTGCCTTGCCTTCCTAATCTCACAAAACATGTGAGATTGCTCGTCCACCCACGGAAGGCTCTAATTGCACCACGTGGTCACTCCTCCGCTCTCCGATCGTGCAATTTCACCAGTTCGTGCCCGCACACCCAATGCCGCTTCAATTTCGCACAGCGCATGGCTCAAACCTACATCCCGCACTTACGTGCACACGCATGAGCCAACATGCTATGGGAACCTTTTGTTATATGTGCTTGTTTGTTTCTATTTATGCTCATCCAATCTAGGCGAGCGACGTGGTGCGTTCGTGGCCATTGGATGAAGATCCAATGGCCCACAGGATGCAGTGTGGCCTTCCTAGATGGGGCGGTGGTGAGGGAGTAGCTGTGATGGTGCCACGTGGTGCCATTATGGCCGTTCATCTTCTTTTCCTTGTATTTGGTGATGTAGACCTCTAATTGAGTTGATTTTTGCGTCGTTGGACTACGATCATTGATCCAGATTCATCTGTGCAGTTAGATTTTTATCTGACGCTCGGATCTTTGTCCTTTGGCTTTATGATCTCCATTCTTTTATGGACTGCACAAGGTGCCCTAGTTGTCTAATCAGGATGATTTTGGAAGCGTTGGACTCTCATTATTATTCTGATCAGATCTATCCAGTCTGATCTGACATCCGTAGTTTCGAATCATCTACGATTAAGATCATCTCTTTTAGGTCATAAAATGACAAAATTATCTATATGACTAATAAACTAGCTATTGTGCAAATTACGATGCCTATGAATGCATTAATCCTAAGTTATGCTAGGTTCTAGCTTAATTTAGGCAATTTTGGTTGCATGATTGCTGTGCAATCAGAGATCTGCACTAGCTACCATCGTGGAATTTCACGTTGGGGAAACTCCTTAGTAGTTCTTGAAATCTCTCCCAAGACTCGTGGAAAGGTTCACCAAATTTTTGTTGAAAGGTCGTAATTCATTGTCTTAAAGCATTTTTATGACCTATCAAAAAAATTTCTTTTAGAAAAGTGCTTTTTAATTTGGGCCAGGTAGTGATAGGACACCCGACCACTCTGAACCAATGAGATGCTTTGTCTTTTAATGAGAGAGGTAAGAGTATCATAAGCCACATTTCTTCCTACACATTGCGGGAATGGGTAGTTTAAGCAAGGACAGTCAGCTCCTCGAGGTGGCAAAAGAGGTTCTCTCTCAGAAGACCATGAAAATGTTTAATTAGGTTCAAAATCCCCTTTGGGTATAACCACCCTATGTCTCTCTTTGTAATTTGAAGGATCATAAAAATCCTTAACTGCTACAAGAGGTTCCCCAAGTAGCTGACCCGATTTTGGTTGTCTAGGTTCTGACTGTCCTAGCCAACTATTGTTGATTTTGTCGCAGTCAAACCAATTGGTCGACCATAAGGGAAAGGGGATTGGCATTTTGATTTTGGAATTGCCTTGGCCATTCTGGGTTTTGTGGTAGCTCCAAATGTAGGAAATTAGGAATCAAAAAGTCAGCTTGCAGCTTCGCTGACGAGTTTTGGAAGTTAGGTTAAGGTTGGAAGGTGGAAGCTGAGGGGTTACAAGTAGAACTCTTGGATCTATTTTTCATGTTTTCCATATTAAGGTCAGAGGAATGATGAAAGGGAGAAGAAGAAAACAAAGATCTTTTCGTGCATGGGGCAAAATCAAATGGTCCCTCGAGATGTGGTTTCTAGGACATTCACTTCTGCATGCACTTGAAAGATAGGGAGGGGAGAGAAGGGAGAGATGAGGAGAAGTGTGCAAAACAAGCAACCAAGCCTAAATCTGCCTTAAGGTTGACTCCTTAAAGAAACCTAAGACTTGGGAACCTGATAAATAAGGGATCAGCAAGTGAACCCACTTCTTAAAGATCACCCAGCTAGACTAAAGAGGTGGATTAGGCCCAAGCATGTCCTGGGAAAATCACTAGGGGCTTGTGTAAACCCAAACCCATCATTTGACTTCCCTCCAAGTCTGTCGTAGCATTTTCTAAAGGAATTAAGAACACTTAATAATTCTTAGATACTAGATATCAAGCTTAGTTTTGATGAAGTCCTTAAGTGGTCAAGTGACTACTTGTTTTAATTAGGCTTAGGTACCTAAATATGCACAGGAATGTGAAGGGCGTTGAATGGGGTAATGCCCAGTTATTTCTTTTTAATGTGTGTGCAAATTGGATGGAGTGGGTCCAATGTAGAAACAAGAGGTTTGTCACAAAAAAAAATTGTTATTTTTCTACTTTTAGGGTTTGATTTCGTTTAATGTCTTTTAGGGTTTTCTTTTTATGATTTCAAACAAGTTTGAAGTCCACAATCAAAGAGAAATCAAGTTGTATGGGTGAAGGTAGATTTCCTTTAAAATGTGGGACTATAAGATGAAAAGAAACCCTAATTGATTTGAACCTTAAGCAAAAATTTAACCATCATTGAATCTTTTTAGGCTTTTTTTTTAAGTAGTGGTTCAAATAGAGCAATCAACACCTCTACCGGAAGTCAAATCAAACAAGCATTCCAAAAAATATTATTTTTATGATTTTAGGAATTCATTTGATATTTTTTTGGGGTTTTTCTTTGTGCTGGTGTCAAAGTCCAAAAATGATACTTGTGGGTATTTTGGACATTTTAATAACACCACCAGCCACAATAAATTTTTTTGATTTTATATTTGTGTAAAATTTCACAAGGATTTCAAAAAACTAAATTTCACAGAAATTGGACAAGTAGAAAATTCTTAAAATTCGTGAACTGTAATAAAATAATGAAATCAGAGGAGATGACCCCCCTTTGGTCCGCAAATTTTTCAAAATTCGTTACAACTTCAAATGCTCTAAAATTTAGAACAGATGTTCTTGACTCGATTTGGCATCTTTGAGTGAAATTTCAAGATTTTAGGAGGCATGTGGTGTCGAGAATTGATTTTTGAAATTCAAACAAAAGTCTGGACCTAAAATCAAAACACCAACACTTTGAGAAGAGTGGTGTTAATTAACTCAAATAAGCAAACAATAGCTTTTAAAATTCACTACTCTACCTAATTTGAATGTTTTTTTATTCTGAAAACCTAATTTAATATTTTTTTGATAGTTTTTTCAAGAATTATGTGACAAGCAGGGGTGGCACTAAGCTCAAATCCGTGGGAAGACAAGGGACTTTAAGCTTTTGCTTCCAAAATCTCACTTTCTTCCATTAGCACCTCCACACATGAGATAAGACAAAGAGAAAGGGATGAGATCTACGTATCAAGCAAGAGAAACAAGATAATGCAACATCGTGCCTCCCCAGCAATGGTGCAAAAAAATGATAACAAAAAATGCACGATTTGTAAATTAGGGTTTTTAAGTCGTTGCAACACACAATTTAGCAATCGCTTTTAAATTTATAATCTTAGATAGCGGTGGTATCTATGGTCATATAAGGAGGCAAGATTTCAATTTTCAAATCTCTCACTTGACAAGTCAGAAATCAACCTTATTTTTGTAATTTTAAATATAAGATTTTTTAGTATTTTTGAAATAACGGCCAACAGAATAAGATATGCAAAGAAGGACTAAGTCTAATCACTAAAATCTAAGTGACAGGAAGAACCTCTAAGCGCACCCTAGGTACGTGAAGACCCAGAATAATTAGAGAGAGGGTGTGAGTGCACTAACGTAAGAAAGCAAATAATTGGATGCAACAAAAAAGTCAAAAGGCAACTTTTATATAGGAAGAAAATTTGTTTTACAGGAATGCTTGTAGAGGAATGCTTCTACTACAAAAATTAAAATACAAAATGATAAAACAAAAATCCTCCTGGTAATGGTGGTGAAGAGGAGAGAATCCTTGCTCCAAGCTCAGCTGCTACTGGGCTTAGAAAGGATTCCTCCTACTCCCTTCTTAATGTGCTCCTCCAAGCTGATGATGTCCTCCTTGGCAAGCCCTTGGGGGGTGTGCCTTAGGTCCTTCTAGAGTGGAAGGATTCCACTCTAAAAACTCCTCCTAGGGTGGACGTAGACCACCCTAAAGATCCTCTCCTTTGGCCATCCTCCTGCCAGGCTTTCCTTGGAATGGGACCCCTTGGCGTGGGCACAAGAGAGAAGGGAAGAGGGGAAGGCACCAAGGAGATAGAGTGTCTCCTTAATCTTCTTCTTCCCTTCTTCTCTTGGTCGTAAGCTATGATGGAGTGTGGGTGGAAGAATGACTGATGTTTGTAGCCAAGGGTGAAATGGAATTGGAGTGAAAGGGGGAGGTAGGTGTGGTTAAAGGTGGGACGACTAGGATGGCTCATGGAGGGTGGTTATGGGATCCTAGGGTTAGGATTGATGGCACCAAAATGGAAGGTCACCTAATGGTTGGCGCCATCTTTTGGTAGGAACTATGGTTAAGGGTTGGTGGGTGTGTTGTAAGGCTAGGATTGAGTTGTATGGTGGTGGTTATGAGATGGAGGGCTAAGGTGGGTTGACACCAACTTAAGGGGTGTATCGAGGTGGAGTTAAGGGGGTTGGCGTGGGTTTGTATTATGGTTGTGGGTTAGATGTTTGGCGCCAACTAGTGGAGGGTGGAGATAGGTTGGATAGGTTATGTGTAAGGTGGAGATGGGCTTATAGGTTGGTGCCAAGGTGAAAAGGTATGAGTAGGTGTTTTGGTGCCACCTTAGGTGTTGGTTATAGGTTGGTTAAGGGGTGGAGGGGTTCATCAAGTTGGCACCAAAAGTGGGTGTTCTAGAAGGTGTTAAGTTTACGCCAACTTGAATGCTGGAGATGGCTTTTAAAGGTGGATGGATGGTTAAGATGGGAGGATTTTTGGGGGGGATAAATGGTGCCAATTCTAGCTGGTTTTGGAGGGGAATAGATGGTGTCTTTTGGTCGTGATTGAGGGGCTAAGGGATGATTAGGTTGGCACCAAAAGGAGGGAGCTAGGTGGTAGGTTAGGTAGGCTTTCTTGGTGAAGCTAACTTAAGGTTGAGTTTAGGGTTTAGGTTGGCAGCCAAGTAGATGGAATTAGGTAGAGCTAAGCTAATCTAGCGTAGCTAGTAGATGACTAGAGGAGGAGGTAGAAGGAAGCTAGGTTTTGAGATGAGGAGCTGAGAGAGAGCTATCTGAAGTACCATTGGAGCTGAGGTGAATTTCCTGGAGCTAATTCTGTTGAAGAGGTCATCAGAAGAGCTTAGCTACTCAGCTTAACTAGCTAATTCTTTTGCTAGCAACTAAGCTTGAGTAGTAAAGCTAGGTTGAGTTAGTCCTAACCAGTCTAAACCTGGGTTGAGTCAAACCTACTTCTGATAGTAACTCCCAATCTAGCTTAGCTACTAAGTTAACAGGTAGTAGCTAAGCCGAAGGAAGTTCAGCTACCGTGAGCTGAGTGGAGCTAGGGAGAGCTGAACCTGAGCTGAAGTGAACTCCTATCAACTAAGTTGAGCTATCTAGAGCTCCCAGTGAAATGATTGGAACTAGGAAAGGCTAGAACTCAACTAAGTTGAGCTGGATCTGAGCTGAGTTGAGCTAACCTTAGTTACCATCCAGCTAAGATGAGCCGAATGGAAGGTTTAAAAAAAAGATGAGCTAAATGGAGCTACAGAGAGCTAAACCTAACTCAAGGGAGCTGGTATCTAACGGTAATGAGATGGATTCAACTTTGGTCCAACTGGAATGAGCTTCTTCTTCTTCACCTATTTCCTTCCTAAATGCTGGGTTTTTGGGATTTGGATATCTATTCATCCCTAACACTCAAATAAGCGTGCTAAAAATAACAAGAATTATGCAATGCATGCCTAACCTAAGTGATGCCCAAATGCAGCCCAAAAACTTGTCTGCAGAGTTAAAACCTTAAGAGCTAGATTAGTTTTAGGGCATAAGAATGATGATAAACTGCCATTTATCACTAGGATGGCATTTTATGGTGGTTGAATGGTGGAGATGGAAGGGAGGTTTTGGCACCAACATGAGAGGTTTTGAGAAGGTGGTGCGGACGGCCATGAAGGGGTGTGAATGTGCCATTTTGGCGCCATTGTAAAGAAGTGCCTGATGGGAACACCATCATGAGCCATAACTAGCTCAATTTAGTCATTATCAAGGAATAAATGCTCCTACATAACTGCCAGAGAGCCTTAGTTCATTGCATAATCATTCTAAGAGAAATACAAGAAACTAGGGTTAAAACTGTAATTTGACCATCATATCTTGAATGTAGAACAACCACAGGTTTTCCCAAGCGTTAATTAAGAGTCAAATCACCTTAAATGTCCAACAAGTGGGTTAATACAAACAGAAAAGGGTTTTCGCATGTTTTAAGAATTAAATGAATTAAGAAACCCTAAAAACTGATCTGCTTAATTAACTGAGGTTCTGGTCAGGATAAAATTCACCTAAACCCTTTAAAATTCATAGAAAAATATTCTCTAGGGTTTGGTGCCTTCAATTGACCATCAGAACCTGTCTTGACCCAAAATAATCCTAGATAGACATTTACCCTAATTTGGGTTTTTATATAAATTACCTAGTCAAACATGGTCAAAACCTAAATCTAACTTCACCATTGAATTCCTTGAGTCCAAATTAGGTTTGTACCAAAATTTGGACCCAATCTGAGACCATCTTGACCAAGTTTACATTTTGGTCCAGTCAGACCCTTTTTACATCATTCAAATCCTTAACTTTTTGAATTCCTTGCAAATGGCCTCCTAACTTTGTCATCTTTTTCAAAAAAAGGTCCTTGTGCCATGAATCCTATTCCTACAAACTCCAACAACCTAAAATTGGCAAGTTCTCCTTGATTCCTTGTTGAATTCCTCTCAAATTTGAAAGGGGATTTCATCAAGGAATTCCCTTCCTTTTGTGCCAATTCCCAAGCTCCAGATCTCGCCCAATCTCTCATGCGAATCCTTCAAAGAGATGGGTCTCCTATTCCGGCGAGCATTCCTAGCTTGGAAGCTTGGCTTCCAAGCTCAAATCAACCTCTTAAGCCCTATATAAGCACACCCAGGGCTCGACCGAACTCTCAAGCTTGATTTCGACCTGGAACACCCTAAATTCCTCCCTCCTTGTCCGGCCGAAAAGCTCCTCAAGCTCTGGCGACTTCCTCCAACTCCTCTCATCGTCTGACCACAAAACCAGTGGCATATTCGTCTTCCCTATCTTCCTCCTCGTCGTGCCATACCAGCGGTCGCCCCTCTATCTCAGTCGTTGTCGTCATCCCCCTCTACCACAGCACCTTCTTCCTCGGTGTCGGCCTACTAATGCAAGTGTTGTTCTTCCCCATTCGTCCATTAGTTTAGGGTTAGATTAGTATCTTTTAGCTCTTAGGTTTAGTTTCATACCTAAAAACCCCAAAAATAGCCCTCGACTCGACACGCTCACCTTCGTCTTCCCCGTCTTCGACCACTCCTCCAGCGAGTCCATCTCACCTCCACAAACCACCAATCTCGCCAGCCACCTCATGACCTTCACTGCATCACGCCCTACCAAACCCCACTCCTTATTTGCCTTCCCGTCCACCCAAACCCTCTGCCAAACACCACGCCCTCCGCTCCAACAGTCCAAGGTCGTTAGACCTCCTCACTCCACTAATCACCTCCTCAACACCATGGTTACATTTGTCATCATCCAACGATGCTTCCTAAGTGCTTTAACATGGCCGACAGGCCTTATTCTTGGTTTTCAGGTGGCAAGTTGACCGCCACTAAAAGCAAGCTTCGAACAAGCTTGAAGCTTGCTTCACGCTCGATAGCACCAGGCATCACGCCCAGGAGACGCAAAACCATTTCAGGTTCCCTTTTTTTACCATCAATTGGACCCTTTGACCAATAGAAAATGTGAATTCGACGAATGAGCTGCTGCTGCTGCTACGCGAAGGAAGGGTGGGACATTTAGTCCCACCTCAGAAACTGACAGCAACACCATTGCACATAAATTTAATTTGTTGCCTAGCCTTATCGCCTCAAGTACTCACAGGGGGTGAGGTCTCTGCTCGCCCCTCACACCCCTCACCCGTGACACCTAACCCGCGAGTCTGGCTGATCCGATAACCCACCTAACCTAAGCACTCCACGCTCACCACCCACGTCGGTAAGCCTGGTCCTGGGTGCACGTCTACCTGTATACCCGATTACCCTGACTGTGGCCCTGGGAGGGCGGATCTAAGAGAGAGGAAGAGAGAAAGAAAGAGAGCGTGGGGCAAAGGAGGGTTTTACCCTACACGAAACTTAGCTAAATCTAAAGGGATGGTTGGCTTTGTGTGTGAAGAAAGAAAGAAGAGAAGGAAGCCTTCACAGAAGAGAAGGAAAGGAAGAAGGCCAGAAGAAGAGAAAAGAAGCCCAACAGAAGAGGAAAAGGAAGAAGACCAGAAGAAAGAAGAGAAGCCAAGAAGAAAAGAGAAGAAGAATAGTGCTAGGGAAGCACTGTAGCATCTGTTGGTTAGGCAATCTGATTAAATGACCCGACGGCTGATTTGAGGCTTTATCTGGTTATTTAAGTACCTAAGTTGAATGGTTGATGGCACTGTTGCATTATTTGCATGTATGCTTAAATTGAATAATTGGTGATCTAAATCACCATTGTTTTTTCTTTAAGATTCTTTTTGCCATATGTTAAAGTCATGCTTTATATTGATTATCATTTCTGAGTTATTTCTTGTGCTCATTTACTTGTTAATTGAGATTAGTGATTGAATTCCTATTTGCGCCCTGTGTTCAACCTCGGACTTCATTTCTGATATTCGAGTGATAAATATTATTTATTTTTCGCATTGATTCAATCTATATTACAATGCGACGATTTTATAACCCATTTTGGAGTGAACAATAGTGCCAAGGAGGTGTTTTGGTGCCAAGATGAAGGGATGTGAAGCAAAGGTATCTTGGTGCCAAAAGATGGAGGTTTTAGGGTAGGTGGATGACCATTAAGGTGGAGTAGGGAGTGGAGGTGGAGCTAGCTGAGGAGCTAGCTAAGCTATCTAGTAGCTTAGCCAAGTAGATGGAGGAGCTGGATGGAGCTTGGTGAAGTTATTAAAGAGGTTCTTGTGAGCTTCGTAACTAGCTTAGCTAGCTAGGATACTAAGCAGAGTTGAGTAGAGCTATCTTGAGCTAGCCATATCCCTTCTAGAGCTGAGATGAGCTAGCTAGAGCTAAGTGATGACTCTTCAGTTGGCTTAGCTTATTTAGTTCATGACTACCTGCTAAGCCAAGTAGGAATGAGCCTCCATGAGTTGGGATGAGCTGGGAGTGAGCTGGATCCAGTTTAGGTGAGATGGAATCCAAGTACTAGAGCTTCTATCTTTTTACTTGTGCCTTCCACATTATCAGGGTTTATGTGATTTCCCAAATCCATCATCCCTGACAATCAAGTGATAACTACATGAGATAATGCAAAAGAATTGCTAATGCATTCTCTAAACCATAAAAGCTAATGTATGCTAAATTCAATGAGATAATGCAATGCACTTGTCAAAATCCTAGGAACTAGATGTGAGTGGACATTAAGGATGATGATAAACTAGTGTTTATCAGGTATCCACGGGATCAATTTCCTCGACCCAACCATAATCAAAAGACTTAGTTGCCTTGAATATATCCAATTGCATCTTCTTGTCTTCAAAGGCAATTCCCATAAATCCCGTGTCGTAGTCAATGTTTGCTTTGGCTGTAGCCAAAAAGGGTTTGCCTAGGATGCTGGTTGTATTTTGTAATTATTCAGGGACTTCCATGTCAAGGACTAAAAAACTAATCAGGAATTAGAAGCCCTTAACCAAAACAATTACATCCTTGACTACCCCCTTTGGGGTTTTTGCAGATCGGTCAACCAGTTGGATAGTCACAGGTGTAGGCTTGAGTTCTCCAAATCCTAACTAGTGATAATGGGTAGTCGGGATCAGGTTTATTCAAGCACCTAAATCAAGGAGTGCTCTATCAAAAGTCAAATCACCAATATTACAAGTGATTAGAGGTGCTCCATGGTCTTTCCTTTTGGGAGGTAGGCTACTTAAAATCACCGAACTAGCCTGCTTTGATAGCACTACCTTCCTAGGTTCATGGTTTCTTGGCTTACACTTAGGTGTACAAACATCTTTCAAAAATTTTATGCAAGCTGGGATATGCTTAACTACTTTGAGGAGGGGCATATTAATTTGCACTTGTTTGAATATCTCACATAACTCCTCGTTATCAACCACATTTTTCTTCTTCTTGACCTTATCGAAGGCTTCAAGGTATGGAATTTGGATCTAAATTGGGCCAGGTTCCTGAACCTTGGGTTCCTCCTATTCATCATCATAATCATCAATTATCTCAAGATTTGCAGTTATAGGAAGGGTTTCCCATTGGGGATCTTGGGTTTGGGTACAGCTTCTCATGGTAATCTCATTGGCCGAGCCATTGGAACTGGGGTTGGATCCTTAAGAAGAAGCAACGAATCCAGGGGGTGTTTGAATGGCTTGTAAAATCACATGGGCCTGCCCCTGGTTTTGTTGGAACCCTTGAGAATTGTGGCCTCTATTCATTATGTTCCTCGAGTTCAATTGTGGCTGAGATGGAAGGGATCCCTGTTGTTTTGTATCCAACAGCTGACTCAATTGTCCCTTCACTAAAGCCATCTCCTCTTGATGTTTTCGGTTCATATTAGTCATCATCTTAATCAGGGTATCCATTTTGCTTTGTTGTGTAGGACCTACCCTATTCTATTTAATAAGGTGGTCTATTAGGTTGTCCTTGCTGGTGGCAGGAAGGGTTAGGCCTGGGTTGGTTCCGGTATTGGTTTGATTTTTTATTTGACCAGGCACAGTTTGGGTGGTTGTGCTATCCAAGGTTGTATGTGTTTAAGAAAGAATCAAGATTAGAGTTGCCTTAGATAGTATTGGCATCTTCAAAAGTAGAAGGTGCTGTAGGAGAGGGGAAGGAATAATCAGGGTATGAGGGAGTAAAGGTCCCTCCCTAGACCATAGTCGAGGGTTGTTCCAGGTGCATTTGGTTCATAGACTGAACCAAGTCAACATTATGCGCTCCTTTTGCTAGGGAGAAGGTTTGCATAGTGGCTTGGGATTGGTTCAAAAGCTCATCGGTCTTTTTATCCACCAACTCAACCCGATCCAGCTTCTTAGCTATGATGTCCATGTCAACTGTACCTGAATTAGTTTACACTTCCTAAATTCCACCATGGGGTTGACTGGATCTATTAAATTGCCTCCATGACAATTTAATGGTCAAGGAGGGATTATTAAGCGAGTTCTCACTCATTGACTCAAAGGGTTTAAATGCACTTTCCTCATCTTTATTCAGAAAATTGCCTCCACATGATGCATCGACAAAATTCCTAAGGGTGTTGTCTAGACCATGGTAGAAGATCTGGGCCAATTGCCACCTTGACACCTCGTGGTGTGGGCATTTCCCCAATAATTCATTAAATTGTTCCCACGCCTCATGAAATTATTCTCTACTCTACAGGGTGAGTGAAGGTAACGGCTCTTCTGAGGGCATTGGTTTTTCCTATTGGAAAAAACTTCTTCATGAAGGCATGCCTCAGTTCCTCCTAAGTGGAGATGGGCCTCATTAGAGTTCTAAACCAATGGAAAGCTTTGTCTTTTAGGGAGAATGGGAACATCTTCATTAAGAAAATATCAAGGTGGATGTTCCTTAGTTTCACAATCCAGGCAATTCGGTCTAGATCCTCCAGGTGTTGGAAAGGGTCTTCATTTGATCTCCCCCTAAAGTGGCTTTGGATCAAGCTAAGGACTTTGGGTTTCAGCTCAAAATCATCTCCCCCTTTATGAACCATAAGATAAGGTTTAACTAGAATAGTAGAATGTTCATAAAAATCATAGAGCGGCCTAGGTTGGCCCTCGGGAGGTCTTGGTGGGTTTGGAGGGGGTGAAGGGGGTTGCCCTTGAGGATTATGTAATTGGTATATGGCCTACATTATGGTCTAGGTCTGTTGTTGCTGGAGTTGGTGGTTAGTTATAATTTGATCTTGGATAATGGCCATAGCATCAGGCTGAGGTTGGGCCTCCAGATCCTCAATTCTTGGGTTGGCCATTTCCTCAATTCTAGCTCTAGAATAGCTTAGTCTCCTTCTTGGGTTTTTCTCTAATGTAACCAACTCGGGATGAAGTGAGCGTCTTCTGTGCATACACCAGAGAAGAATCAAGAGGGATACGAAGGAGACAGAAGAGAGAATTATGTGTGCACAATGATAAACGCCAGTTTATCATCATTCTTATGCATTAAAACAAACCTAGCTCTTAGGATTTTACTCCGCAAACGGGTTTTTGGGCTACATTTAGGCATAAAATAGGTTAGGCATGCATTGCATTTTTTATTGTCTTTTTAATATGTTTTTGTGAGTGTTAGGGATGTACAAATATATAGATCCCTAAAACCCTAGCACTCAAGAAGGCAAATGGTGAAGGAGAAGCCCAAACTAGCTGGAACTCAGCCTAATCCAGCTCACCTCAGCTTGATCCAGCTCACCTCAGCTTGATCCAGCTCACTGCAGCTGGAACCTAGCTTACTTGAACTAGGGTTAGCTCATCCCAGCTCCATTCAGCTAATCTCAGCTGGATGGCAGCTCAAGAGAGTTCACCTTAGCTCACCCTAGCTCAAGTCAGCTCAGATCCAACTCAACTTAGCTAAGTCTAGCTCATCTCAGCTCCCACTAGTCCACAGGGAGCTCTAGTTAGCTCAGCTAAGTTGACAGGAGTTCACCCCAGCTCAGATCCAGCTACATCCAGCTCCACTCAGCTCCAGCCAGCTGAAGAAGAATTCATCCCAGCTCAGGAAGCTCAAGTCCAGCTCCCGGGGACTCAGCTTAGCTCAACTCAGTTGAGCTAAGCTACCTTAGCTGCCTCAACTAGCTTGATTCTCCCCGGGAGCACCAGACCCAGCTCACCTTAGCTCATTATGGTAGAAGCTAGCTTACCTTAGCTCAACTTAGTAGCTAGCAAAGAACTAGCAAGCTAAGCCAGCTAGAATAGCTCCATGCCAGCCTCTTCAGCAGCAGCCAGCTCCAAATTTCAGCTCCAGACTTCTCCTCCTCAGCTCCTCCCTCCAAACTCTAGCTCCAACACCTTCTCCTCTACTCCTCCATTAGCTAAGCTAGCTTAGCTTATCTTACCTTAACTTAGCTTAGCTATGCTCCAACTTCCTTGGCTTGTACCACCCCAAAAACCCACCTAACAACTCCACCCAACTAGCTCCACCTAAGCTCTACATAAGCTAACCTACTTGGCACCAACCTAACCTACCCACCACCTCCAAAAGACACCTAAAAGTGGTGCCAAAAACTACCCTAACCACCCCCTTAATGGTGCCACTTCTCCCTCCAAAATCCCCCCTCATCTCCACCACACAATTTCCCTTGAATTCATCTCCACCATCCACCTAACCCCCCTTCTAGAAGACCCCATGTTGGCGCCAACATGGTGGTGTCTCTCCACCACCAAAAGACACCAACACCACCTTAACTACCCCCTTTAACACCCCTTGGGTTGGCTCCAACTCTCCTTAGCCATAGGATCACCAACCACCTCCATTCTTCCATCCTAGCCCTACATTTCAAGGGGCACCTTAACCCCCCATCCTACCCTATAAAAAGACACCTACCCACCACCATTCAAGCCATCCTTGGCTAGCAATTTCACTCTCATATTCCACCAAGAAGCCCACGTCCAAGAGAGAAGAAGAAGAAGATTAAGGGGATATTCTGTCCCCTTGGTGCCTTCCCCTCTTCCCTTCTCTCTTGGGTCACGCTAGCCAAAGGAGAAGCCAGGAAAGGAAGATCTTGTAGGAGATCTTGAAGGTGGTCCACGCCACCTTGGAGGAGTTCTTGAGGGTGGTGCACGCCCACCCCTTGGAGAGAGCATTGAAGGTGGAAGCTTCCACCTTGGAGGAGCTCTCAAGGAAGGAGGAGAAGGAAGCCCTCTTTTCAAGCCAAGGAGCAGCTAGGCTTGGAGCAAGAAGACAACCTTCTTCACCATTGTTACAAGAGGATTTGTGTTTCTTTTCTTGCTTTTAGATTGTTTAATTCTAGTAGAAGCATTCCTCTACTTGTCCTTGAAAGGAACACTCATTCTACTAAATCAAAATTGCCTTCTTTTAGCTTTTTATTGTAGTTGTTTGTTTTGGTTCTAGCACTTGTTTCACCTCTTCTTCCTAATTACCCTAGGCCTCCACTTGCCTAGAGTGAGCTTAGGAAGAAGATATTTCTATCTTTTAGATTTTAGTTAATCATTTGTAGGTGTTAGTTCTTTTAGCTACAATCTGCAGTTTGCCCTCGTCTTTTCAAAATACAAAAAAAATTACATATTGAAAAATATCAAAAAGAAAGTTGAGATCTATCTGTAAGCAAGAGGATTAATTTTGCATTTTTTTTTGCCTCCTTGGACGACCCTAGATATTCCCCTATCTAGGATATAAATTTAAAAGCGAAAGCGGATTCGCATGTTACAACGACGTTAAAAACCCGCTTTTACAAATCACGCGTATTTCGCTATCACACAACCAAGCAAACAAACTGAGCCCTACCATGTTACCTAGTTAACATAGAAGCCTTGGAGAGACTGGTCAAATTTGTAAGCACTTAGACCTTCTTTCCTAAGGTTAATCTGGCTAGGTTGATTATGAGGGGATTGAGGGAAGGGTTCCTCCTTCGACTTGTGCCTCTAGTTCCTTGATACCCCCCAGTCGCGATCGTTTAACGCTTTCCCGCAGCCTAGTCACCATATGCTATGATGGGAATTAAAGCCAAGTACTTAACAAACAAAAACACACTTCCAAAACAAAGATTTGGCCCTAGGGCATGTCTACTTGTTTTTAATTTAGGGCTAGGACAGTGCTTGTGCTCAAGGTAAGTGATGAGGAATTGTTGGGAGTTTGTGCCTCTTAATTAATCTGATTGAGCTTGTGTGTTCACTCAACAAAACATGGTTTTCAAGCACAGCTTTTAGAATGTGGTGTCTTTTAATGATTCATCACTAGTAGAAAAAGCACTATTCACAACGGACATTTTCGTCCGTTTAAGTAATGGTCGAGAATAAATGTATTATCGATCATTTTAAGCGTAATGGTTGCCAAAAGTCCGATCATTAACTTTCTCATCTATAAAACAGTCGAGGTGGTTGAGACCATTCTCGACCGTTTATAATGGTCGATAATAAAAATTTACTCAACCGTCATTATATAAACAGTCGAGGATAATGACATTGTCAATGATTGAATATATAACTGTCGAGAAAAGTCAAGTATGAAATTAATGCGCTTGTTGAGTCCATTGTCGACTGATCACATCGGATCTCATCGCGTAAAGGTTCGGATTTAGAAAACCCATCATCGTAGTTTGATTCGTGAGAAAATTCGTTGATCAAATAAATTCATAATCGAAACTGGAAAAGTGAGTCCCGAGTCGAACACAAGGAGGCGAACGTTTGATTTTGAAAATCCTTGTTTCGATTTTTATTTATTTTTGTTGTTTTGTCTTTTCTATTTTTTTGGTATTTGTAATAGGGCAAGAGATCGGGTCGATGAAATCTAACTAATCTACTTACAAAATAAAAAGAGAGAGACAGAGAGAGAGAGAAGCAATCATGTATTTTTATAATGAAATGTTTATTACAACTAGGAAAGCGAGAAAACTATACTACAAAAGCAATAAAAATAGAGATAGGTGAGAGAAATCCCTCTTTACGGTTTCTTGGAGGATGACTCGCTCTAACATCGCTTGGAGGAAGGTGGCGAGGAGCAGGATGAACGAGGATGGAACTGGAGGATGGAGGGTGGGGTAGGACAGCATCACGGCGATGATCTTCTTCCCGAAGGGAGGTGAGAAGACGGCCACGGGATGCTCCACGAAGGGGGATGAGAGGTGGGAACAAATATTTGTTTTCTACTCTAGAGGAGCATCCCAGAATTGGGACAAGCTCTCTCTAGTGCCTTGGAGGTGGTGAGAGGAAGAAGGGAAGAGATGAAGAAAAATGGGAGGGGTAGGGGTCCTTTTATAGTGGAGGAAAGAACCAAATTCGTATACAGGACATTTAGTGATGGTCATAAACGTCACTAAAGATCCACCGCAAATGTCACTGAAGATCCCACAGACTCGCCCCTGCTGCCGCACAGGTGGCGCGTGCTACACATGCCCTTATCGCGAGCGCTCGCACGATACGCACAGCTGCTACCATTACCCCTGCACCTGCGCTGCTGCTGCGTGTGCGCCCTTATGCTTGCACTACTACTATGCACAGGCGTGCATGCGCCTGCACTGCTGTGCACGTGCAATGGCGTGTGCGTGTGCATTGGCGGCCAGGGTTGCACCACGTGGCACGGCCTGGGCCGTCCATCTTTATCCTTTGTAGGGGATGCTACATAGGTTGTATTAAGTCAATTTTTGCGTCGTTGGGCTACGATTGTTAACCGAAATCCATCTGTGTGGTCAAATTTGTCGTTTGACGCTCTAGATTGCATCACCTAATCCCTCGTCCATTGATCTTCCTTGGATTGCATATGGTGCTACGGGACTCCAATCGCGGCGATTTTGGAGTTGGACTTCGATCGTCATCTTGATCAGATCCATACGATCGGATCGTCAATCCAAGATTTTGAAATAAATGTCCTTCTCTCCTTACCACAAAAAGGATGCAATTAACCTAAACTATATACAACTACTCTAGATGCAGAATGATGCATAATATGCAATATTTATGACATGAAATGCAAATCTAAGCCTAAGAACATTCATGAATAGGCATTTTACCCTCAATAATTGTGGCTACATCATACCCCCATGCCTATCTTTTGCTAGTCCCTAGCAAAATCAAACCACATGCTATATATAAAATCAGAATTACGATTCAATTACTTTGGCCTAAGATGTTTATTAACAATAAAAATTATCAACTAAGGTCTTAAACTATGAAGACTCAACAATCCCAGGTGTCTGCCAGAATGTAGACCGCCCAAGTCCTCACCTTATTTGAAAAAAAAATGGAAGATGCATTTTTTGCCTTTTTTCTTCTTTTTTAATTTTTTTGGACTTTTGGAGTTTAAGAGTTTCGAGATAACTTTTTACAGCTACCCGACCTACCCAAGACTCGAAAAGGACTCTAAGTGCTAAGCATCTAGTGAAAAGAGTGAAAGACTCACTAAGTGATCATTAAAATGGACTTCAAGTTTCTACGGCCCTAGGTGACCTTTCCTAGAGGTTTAACTTTTCGAACAGTAACTTTCTCCCTACTTTTATTTATCGAGTCAACACAAGGGCGAACCCAGTGTATATCTCCTTGGTTTATTCTATTTCCCTACTTCTTCCCTAAGTGTTTTGGGTGTTATTGTGCATTTTTATGAGCTGGGCTCTGGACAACTGGCCAATGGGCTGTTACCCACGGCAACTTGCCAGCCATACTTGTGTGGTGAAGTGTGATTTTGTTTATTTTTATTTCTTTTTTATTTTCTCCCTTTTCTATTTTTTTTTAAGTAGGTGGCTTCCCTAATCTAAGATTTACCTAAAGGCAGTACGAAGAAAATTGTCTTGTGGCTGGGTTCTGGACAACCTGCCAATGGGCTATTACCCATGACAACTTGCCAGCCATACCACCCTAGATAGTTCATTAGCTACCAATTTCCATAAAAATTGTTGGAAAGTGAGTCAATGCAAATAGTGTGTAGATGCTTAGGCTAAAGTCCCCTCAAATCAGAGGGCGAGTTGATAAGTTGTATACTTATCACCCCAATTTATTGACTAAATTAAAATAGAATTACTTGGCGAGGACTTGAGACTAAGTCCTAATTTGAGTGGACACCCAGGCTAATTAAGCCCGAAGTCCAGAAGTGTCTATGTATTTAGGTCCTATCGTATCATTTCCTAAAGTTAATAACTTCCTAATGCCTAAGTTCTCTTCTTCCTAATTTCTTTCTTTCTTATCTTTTTGAATTTTCATTTTTTTATAAAGAAACTGAAAGAAATTCTACGGAGTTAACAAAATGATTTCAAGAATTAATTATCCACCCCTAATGACTAAATGATGTAATGTCCTCATTGTAAAATAAAGACAAGAAAAGGTGGAGTAAACAGAATATCACCTGAATAACGTGAAAATCCAGTCAGCTCCGCAGAGAACGTGGAATATCAACACGTGCTAAATTTAATGCCTTCAGCTAGGCATAACATACATACAAGGAAGAAATTGAGAATTCACAAGTGCAGGTCAGAATCAAAATCAAAAGATTAATCCTCAGACCCACCAGTAGAAGATGTCCACAGACGTGGACCAGATTATGATGGAGACCCATGCCCGAGGGTCAAGTGGTTCTCAGGTTCTGGATGAAAATCACCCAGAATCGAAGGTTGTTAAGCTTGCAGGGCCGGGCCTGCGATTTTGTGGTGTGCAACCCAAGGCCAAAGTGTCAGACAACGGGTAAAGATGGTTCACTAGGTGCGGATGTCCACTTAACGTTCAGCTTAGAAAAATAATCAGTTATTTCGAGCTTAGGTTGCACGTGAAAGATAACGTAAGGGTCCTGGTAGAATGTAGGTGGTTTTAGGTCAACAGGAACCCTTAAATCCAAACTTGTTTCTCCCTCAAAATTAACCTACTAAATTTTCATTTCAACATTTGTATCCTCCAACATCAAGTGCTTAGGCTCCGGGACCTCTAGCATACCCTTCAACCCATAAGATTTACCCAAGTCCAGAAAACGTGGCTGAATCAAGATTGGCTTGGGCACAATGATCTCAAAAGTCAACTCTTCGGGGTGCGGTTGAGGAATGGGGCTACTGATTGAATCATCAGGATTCGTATCATCCAAGTTAGCCCCAACCGAATCAGAATCTTCAATAGTTGAGCTACCAAATGGTTTATTAGATTCCTCAAGCCCATTTGTCTCACTAAAATCATTCTCCTTAAGCTCAAGTAAGACTTTACTAAGAGATTCCTCTCCCTCAAAATCAAGTAATTCATGATCCTCATTTATATACGTCTCAAAATCATTTCTCATTTCATGGTCCATGGAGACATTTTTTGTCATTCCCTGGCTCTGGAATCTCGGGTGAGAAACTCGATTCATCCTCAATGGGTTGCTCTAAACCAACTTGGTCATCTCCAATCTCAGAATATGTAACCCCCCTGACAAGCACCTGAGCGGGATCTGACATTGGCTCTCCTGAAGGAGGTTCATCTTGAGAATCATCCCAAGATTTAACTAGGGCAACCACAAATTTCATCCTTAACCTTGATAATTTCCTAAGATGAAACTCACCTAGGTCCCTATCCTTAACATTTTGGAGCAAATCCAATAGAGAACTATTAAGTTCATCAGTCATTTTGATTATATGCTCCAATGCTTCAGTGCATGGTGTTGGCTGAGCTTCTAAAGATTGTATAGTGTTCCTCAAATTAGTCAACACCCTATCCTGGATCTAGTTCACCTAAATCAACTGGTTCGATTTAGGTTTGGGTGGGTTTGGGTTAAATTTAGGGGAGTCAATATATCGAGGTTCTCGGGTCCCTCCCTAATAATAGGTCATTTCAGGTTTTTAACGAATGGTGGTGACCTATATTCAATGGAATACTGGGGAGGGTAGGTGTTATAGTCAACATATCCTTCTTGATTATAGATTAGGTTAGGTTGATCATCAAAGGATGGAGATCTATAATCATTGTAGCTCTGGGAAGGATAGTAACCATAGTCTTGTTGTCCAAGGTTAAGCCCTGGACATTGAGGTCTGGATTCATATCCCCAATCAAAGTTATCCCGACTAGTGGATGGGTAGTCATAATTCAAGTCGAGATAGTAATCATCTTAGGAATAAGTGTTGGTAGGAGGGTAGGATGGGAAATGCATGTAAGATGTGGAAGGATACAAGGTAGAGTAGGAGGGAAATCAGAAGAGAGAAAGGAGCCCTGCAATACAACCAATCAACCCTATCCTAAAGTGGGTTAGCCTAAAGACCTACAGACTCCCAGGACCTGTCTTGAAATTATAAACGATTTGGCCTACTTCTATCCAATTAATCCAAGCAGTTAGAGGAAGGGGCTGGGGAGAAGGTTCTTCCTTTGCCTTGCACCTCCAGTTCCTAGTGTACCCCCTAGCCATGGTCATTTGATGCTACTCCCCTAGCAAGACATCAGATGGACCAACAGAAGTAGACTAATAAAAAAAAATCTCAATCTAAGCCCCAAAGAGCAAATCAATCCTTAAGGCCAATGTCTACTCAATTTTAATTAAGCTTGGGATGATTGTGCTCATCGAATGTGATGGGCCCTTTAGATGGGTTGTGCCCTTAATGATCAATTCAAATGTTGGTGCGTGCACAACCAGGGTTGGCAAACCAATTTATTTGATGATGTGTCTTTTATGGTCTAACCTTATTTAGTAGATTTTAGGGTTTAATCTTAAGTGTATTCAATCAAGTTCAAAAGAACACTCCAAGTATTGAAAACATGGGTGTAGATATATTCATTTAAAAATAAGAAATAAAATGTGGAGTGTCTGGTTCAGTCCTAAAAATCAACCCTAAGTGGCAAGCTACTTGATGAATCAATTTTAATTTGAGTGGTGCGGCCCAAATAGCTCAATCAATTGGCCTGTTACACCACTTAGTTAAGGCACACAAAAAGTATTAACCTAGTTAATTTTTCTACTCACTTATTAGTGTGTTGAGTTAGGGTGTACCAAATCCATAGGTTAGATTCCGGTTAAGTGGTAGAACCGATGTGAAGCGGTGCTCCTTAAGTCGAGAGTTGTGGGTGTTTAATGTGTGTCACTTTCAGTAAATCCCACAAGAGAAGAGTATTTTTTTATATATGCAGGGATGAGATGGGTAGAGGTGGCAAACAAACAACTAGATCTATCCTAGGGTTTATAAAAAGCACCTTAGTTGATTTGGGTTTGAGTTATTAGTGTGGTGAAATGAAATCTAGGGTGCGGGTGATGGGGGAAAACTTACAAATGTCTCTACCCGCACTTTACTCCAATCTACAGCCTTCAGCTCCTCAACCGGGTTCCTGCAAGATAATAAATTGAAGAAGAAAGATAGGTTAGAAAAATATGTAAGTAATGCGGGAAAATGCAAGAAAAAAAAACCAAAGAATGTTGCCTCCCAGGCAACGGCACCAAAATGATTACGTCAGAAATATGTCGCGTAAAGGTTCATATTTGGAAAACTCGTCATCGTAGTTTGATCTAGGAGAAAATCCGTCGATCAGATAAAATTTATAACCGAAACTCAAAAAGTGAGTCCCAGGTCAAACACGGGGAGGCAAACATTTGGTTTTGAAAATCCATGTTTTGCTTTTTATTTGTTTTAGTTGTCTTTGTCTTTTCTAAGTTTTTCAGTATTTTTTTAATAGGGAAAGAGATCGAGTCAATGAAATCTATCTAATCTACTTGCAAAATAAAAGGAGAGAGACAGAGAGAGAGAAACAATCATGTATTTTTATAATGAAATGTTTATTACAACTATGAAAGGGGGAAAACTATACTACGAAAGCAATAAAGATAGAGATAGGTGAGAGAAATTCCCCTCGACGGATGCTTGGTGGACAACTCGCTCTGACGTCGCCTGGAGGAAGGTGGTGAGGAGCAAGACGAATGAGGATGGAACCAGAGGACGGAGGGTGGGGAAAGACGGCATCGCGACAAGGATCTTCTTCCCAAAGGGAGGTAAGAAGACAGCCAAGGGATGCTCCACGAAGGGGGATGCAAGGCGAGAACAAATATTTATTTTCTACTCTAGAAGAGCATTTTGGGCTTGGGACAAGCTCTCTCTAGAGCCTTGGAGGTGGTGAGAGGCGGAAACGAAGAAATGAAGAAAAATGGGAGGGGTACGGGTAGGGGTCCTTTTATAGTGGAGGAAAGAATCAAACTCGTATACAGGACATTTAGTGACGGTCATAAATGTTGCCGAAGATCCATCGCAAATGTCGCTGAAAATCCCGCTAACGTGCCCCTGCTGCCGCACCGCTGGCACACGCTACACGTGCCCATGTCACACGCGCACGTGCAATACGCACCGCTGCTGCCATTGCCCTCGCACCTGCGTTCCTACTACGCACGTGGCCTTACGCTTGCACTGCTACTGCGTGCGTGCATTCATGCACCCGCACTGCTGTGCGTGTGCGGTGGCGCATGCGTGCTCATGGGCGGCCTGGGTTGCGCCATGTAGCGCGGCCTGAGCCGTCCATCTTCATTCCTTTGTAGGGGATGCTACAGAGGTCGGATTGACTCAATTTTCACATCGTTGGGCTATGTTCGTCGACCCAAATCCATCAGTGCAATTAGATTTGTCAATTGATGCTCTAGATTGCATCACCTAGTCCCTCAGCCATTGATCTTCCTTGGATTGCATATGATGCTATGGGACTCTGATCGAGGCGATTTCGGAGGCATTGGACTCCGATCATCGTCTTGATCAGATCCGTATGGTCGTTTTGTCAATCCACGACTCTGAAATAAATATCCTTCTCTCCTAACCACAAAAAGGATGCAATTAACCTAAATTATATACAACTACTCTAAATGCAGAATGATGCATGCTATACAATATTTATAACATGAAATGCAAATCTAAGCCTAGGAACATGCATGAATAGGCATTTTACCCTCAATAATTATGGTTACATCATCGACTGTTTATAACGGTCGATAATAAAAGAATCAACGACCGTTAAATATATAACAATCAAGAAAAGTCAAGCATAATTAAGACGTCTAGTTGAGACTATTTTCAACTGTTTATAATGGTCGACAATAATAATATAGTCGACGGTTTTCATATTAACGGTCGAGGATATTCTCATCGAAAATCGTGGCGGCAAAAAGATATTTTTTGAATGCATTCCTCGACCATTCAGTCTATATTGGTCAAGAAAGCACAGACAAAAGTACCAGCATGACCCTAACTCCTTCCCCTTCCTTTCTTCAGCAGACTTCCTCCAACCTCCTCTAACCCACTCAAACCCACAATGTCGCTGACCTTCTTCGTCAACTTCGAGGGCCATCCTCTCACCGACGACAGCGTGCACATCGTTCGGTGACCCCCCCACCTCAGTAAGTGCTCGTCACCCCTCCCCTTCCACATTCCACCGCGCCACCATGGTGACCACCAGCACCACCATGACCACCTTCCCTTCATCGTTCCGCCGCCACCACCATGACCACCTCACCACCACCTCATTGACCACCACCCCCACCTCCACGGCTACCCACCACCACCCCAACCTCCGCGACAGCCCGTCGCCACCACCACCTCAGGCCACGACTACAACCTCCTGCAGCCACCACTACCACTTCAGGCACCACCACCACCACCTCCTCCTCCTCCTCTCATCACCATCACCCCAATTTCCCCCCTTAGGGTTAGAAATTTAATTTTAGGTTAATTTAATTTTTTTATGTAATATTTAGGTTAGAAATTTAATTATGAATGCAATTAAAGTTTATACTTCATTTAATTATGAATGCAACACAGTTCCAGTGGCTACTGTGTTGTGGTAAAGGAGCAGCGATGGTGAGATTGTAATGGTGGTGACAATGGGGATCAGAAGAGAGTTGAGTTGAGGAAGGAGGGAATGAGGAGGAGATTACGGTGGTGGTGGCTTGGGGAAAACGAAGGAGAAGCCATGGCTCATCGAGATGGAGTTGGAGAGGGAGAAGGAAGAGACGAGAGGGAGGAGGTGGGTGGAGCATGTGGTGGGGTACATGGTAGTGGTGGATGCCAGGGGTGGAGGAGGTGATGTGGATGGAGGTGACAGTTATGGGAGGAGTTGTGGGAGAAGGAAGGTCGAGAGGACATTCTTGGTAGTGTCTTGCCATGAGAAGAAGGTGGAGTAGAGGACGAATAGGGAGAGGAGTTGTGATGGAGGAGGATTGATGGTGGTGAATCCGTAAAGGTGAGACAAGGAGTTGAAGATGACAATGCTAGTCATGTGGTGGAGAAAGACAATAGTGTCAGCAGTTGCTACGTCGTGGTGAAAGAGTAGCAGAGGTGAGCTGGTGATAGTGGAGAGGAGAAAGAGTTGAGTTGAGGAAGGATGGAATGAGGAGGAGATTCCGGTGGTGATGGTGGGTTGGGGAAAGTGGAGGAGAAGGGCACCATGCATGACTCTTGGAAGTGGAGTTGGAGAGGGAGAAGGATGGGATAAGAGGGGGAAGCGTGGAGTAGGTGGTGGGGTGGTAGTGGTTGATGTTGGGGATGGAGGAAGTGGTGAGGATGGAGGTGACGATTATGGAAGGAGGAAGATGGGTTTTTATTTAGTTGAAATGCACTTCTTGATTTGTTTATCAACTCTCTATTCTTGCATGCTTTTAGAAATTTGATGATGAAAATGATTGTTATAGGGCTTTCTTCCGATAATTTCATGACTACATGTTTGAATCGTGTTCCCAAATTGTTTGAATTATTTGATATTTATGTTTGATTATGAAATTTTTATTACAACTTTGTAGATACACACTTGCACAAATTTAGATTCACTTAATGACAAACAGTAGGAATTCTAACCCCTAGGAAACAGGTTGTGGGAGGGATATAATTGTGTAAAAATACTAGCCCGTCGAGACTTATGATCATGTTGTACGGACAATGCAGAGTGTGTATACCTCACTTACATACACAATGCATTGTCTTTATAACATGCCATAAGTGTCGTCGTCCTTTGTTCAGAGAAGTTCTGAACAAAGGGGGTCCTTGAAGATTTGATCACAACTTAGGGTTACTTCTTACATGTTGCTAGTATTTGGAGAAATTTCGGTTGCATTTTCTCACTCTTCTCCGGTATACCAACTAATCTTAGCTCCATTCCTGAAGCACCATTTAGTGGGGGCTATTGGGGATGTAGTTAAGGTTATTCTTGGGCGGTATACTGAAGAAGTGTAGGAAAATGCTGCTAAAATTTCTTCAAACACTGGTTGCATGTAAGAAGAAATGTTGTGATCAAATCTTCAAGGATGGGCTATCAAGTGAAAATCTTCGTAAAATACACATTTCCTCCTTATTTGAGTCTAACTTATGAGTGATCTTAAAATACACATTTTTACCTTATTCGAGTCCAACTTATGAGTGGTTGTCTTTTACATTTAGGTTAATTATCATGGATAAGCCAAGGATCAGTATGAGGAATTCAAATTACCACGAATACAAGAGTGGAGTGATTTTGTTTCTGGAGTGGGCATTTCATGTTGATAAGAAGACATTTAGATGAGATGAATTTCTTTAGCTGATTTTATGCCAATGTAGACACTGTTTGAATAGGTTTTTCTATGACCGAGACATAATTTTGGAGCATGTGATATGATAACGGTTGGTGGCAACATTATGTAAATTGGACAGGTCATGGTGAGCAAATGAGAGAAGTTAGAAATGAGAGAATTGAAGTGTTTAAAAGAAGTGATGATAATCAAGGAGATGAATTGGATGAAATGTTACATGATATGAGAGTAGTAGACCATGAGGATGTAGATGACGATGAGACATTACGAGATTATAATAAGTTGTACGATGCAGTCAAGGCAGCAGAGGATCCTATTACTCCTGGAATAACATCAATGCCAAAGTTGTCATTCCTTCTGAAATTGTTTCAAATGAAAGTGATGAAAAGAGACAGCGAAATTAATGTCTGAGGTCCTGAATTCATTGGAGATCTGCTAAAAATCCTGCTGGGTATCCTAAGTCATGGTATATGCGAAGAAGCAGATACGTGGGCTCGAACTGAAATGCAAGAAGATTGATGCATGTCGTAATGATTGTGTCCTGTACAGAAATGAGTACTCAGGGTTGACTAACTGTCCTGAATGTGGTGAGAAGAGATATAAGGTGGGTAAGTCAACAAACACCGACGGGAAGAAACAATCGGAGAAGGTTCTCCGTTATTTTCCACTGATCCTTAGGCTACAACGCCTATTCATTTCCAGTAAAACAGCAAAACTAATGTTGTGGCATCAAAATAATAAATCAAAAGATGGATGCATCTGTCATCTAACAGATTATGATGAGTGGAATAGATTTAACGAGAATCACGCATTATTCACAGATGGGGCACAAAATGTGAGACTAGGTCTTGCAAGCGATGGATTCAACCCATTCAAGAGCATGTATCCATCATATTCCATATGGCAGGTGATCATGGTAACTTACAACTTAACCCCATGGCTATGCATGCGATCTGCATTCATGATGTTGACACTCCTTATCCTAAGACCCAAGCAACCAAGAAATGCAATAGATGTTTATCTCCAGCTATTGATTGATGAACTAAAAGTCTTGTTGTACAGTGGTGTTCAAACATATG